>OY720173.1:332500-2732500 GCA_963082885.1 Parascotia fuliginaria | reverse complement strand
TTTTATGAATTAACAACTGTCATGTAATAGAAGCACAATTATATTGAAATGGATCTAATAGTATTCTCAAATCTAATGTAAATAAATACTGTCAATTATATACTTAATTTTATAGTAATTTGAACTTTGATATTTGTAATAAAAGTACCATTCTACTGCGATAAATAAACTCAAGTTGCTTTTTATTGCAATTTATTCAATCCACCCCTAATTTGAAAAAGAGTACAGAGCCATCTGTGTTGTGGTGGGCGAACGACAAAGTTCAAAAGCTCTTGATTGGTTGCGCGCATACAGCGCTGTTGAATCGCTTGATTTCTCCATTGAATCAACATTCCTCTGCGTACGTTTGTATGTGTGCGTCACTCTGTTCTCACGGGGTCCTACGCCAAACTTTTACTATTCATGACTTAAATTAGTTGTAAACAATATTAATATGAATTAATCTATTGTTTTACGTTTATACAAAAGCTTAGATACTTTAATATGTATTGTTACAAGCTGCGCGCACGCACACAGACTCGCCGGCGGCCATTTTGATTTACCGTACGCTGTGTATTTACGGACAAAGCCGTCAGATGCGAGCAGGACGCGGCTGCGCATGTTCCTACCGGGCTTTACGTTAATTTTAAACGTGTTTTACCGCTAAAATGTCCAATAAACAAATGGTTTCGACGTAACAACAGTTCAAAAACAAAATGAAGTGTCAGTTCTTACATTTAGTTCCGTGAGTGTTGATTTTTTTGTGTTCAAACGACACAGAAGGAGTAAAACAAATGTGTGTGATCCATGTGTGAATGTTGTGTTACAAAATGTGGTCGAGGAACTTTATACCGGATTATGGGATTCCACTACTCTCATTCTTTGTATTGCTGTCGACACTGGCCATAAGGATCGATGGTGTCGAAGGTGAGTGCTAGTTAGTTATACAAGTAGTTGAGCTTATGAAAGCGCGGTCTGCAAGGTAACGCGATCGAATTGTAATAGCGCGCGGAGGTACGAAGCTTTGGACGAACCGTTGCCGTTTCCAACGGGTCGGGTTACCGGTCGGTTCTCACAGTAGAGACTTGTGAAACAAGTCGTTTTAAAAACTGGAGTGAATTCAACGCATCGCATTTTTAATGTTTTTTAATTGTGCCGCGTTTGTTGACGTTAAACGCGGCCCGTAACCCGAGATCGTATTATGGCATCGGCTTGCTTTTAGCTCATTTCAGATTGGTATTTGTACGTATTGATTCTAGTTTTATGCTTGCTACTTTTATAAATATTTGGTCGTCCACGTCAAACGTTAAATTATGTTGTTACTTGTTAAGTATATGTTTACCTTTTGTCTGATGTCCTTATTGTTTTCTTTGATAGGTTAAAACTATTAATTGTCATTAAACTAAGTAGTTTTTCGTCTCCGTCTACAAATATGAACATATCCTTTTTAACAACTAAATACTTGTTCTGTGATCCTCCAAAAATGAACCTTCAATGATAAAAACACTTTCAACTCAACATGAATAAGCGCACATTCAATTCAATTGTTTAGTCATGGAACAATGATAGAATCTCATCTACAAGTCGTTTGAAAAGTCAATCATCAATCGAGGCGATGGTTAAAAGATTTGTAACAGTCATGACAGTTTTAAAAACAGTGTTGAAACAGCACGCATCATAGTTATAACAAAAATAATTAATACGTAGGTTTATATTAGAACTTATCTACTTTAGACTCTGCTCGCATTCAAAAAATCATTAAAATTAGCAATAAAATAGGTACCATAAAACACACTCCCAAAAGATTGATGAATTTACATACCTATTATGCCGAATAAATTGTTTTAGTTTGTTTGCAATAATTTCAACTCTATCTACCTATACCTGCAAATGATTGTTCTGTGTCTATTTTATTCATATTATAACCACTAACGGTATGAATGTTCTTACAATAATTAACTCTTCTTACAATTCCATACCATTGCCATAGGTACCTATAACTGAGAAGTCTACCGCGTTTATTATATGAAGTTACTTATATTACAATTATAAACTTAGACTGTAAACTCGCTCACAAGACGAAACACAGGATCGCATAATGAATGCTAGTTCTCATATTAATCTCAGCTCAGACACAAAATAATGTAGTATGATTTAAACAGTTCATTATGTACAATTGTTATGAGTTTTATAAAATGGCAGTCATAAGAAATGTGTCTCTGCATGTATATTATCTGGGGCTAAACGTTAACATAGTTAAAGTTTCTACGTGAAGCACTTTTCAAGTTGTCTGGTAAATGTTTTAGAATATCGGAATATACTAGATTTAGAGTTAAGAAAGAACAGTTTAATTCTATACACAATCTTCGGCGTGTTCGCTTATACTGGGCGGGTGAATACTAATGCGAACGGGCATTTCGTTTGGTATTCGATGCATCTCCACACGATTTCTGTGGTCGGGACTAACTCGGAACATTTTGAATATTGATCAACTTGCTGTACTGACACTACAGTTTAGAAAGGGACAATATGTATATAAATTCTCGTATTTTTAGGGAAAGTTCTTTGGGATTTTGAAATTGTAACTCGCTTTGTATGCGGCCTGTGGGTGAGAAGTGTAATTCAACTTAAATTTGCTTTGTGATTCGATTTTATATTACGAATTTTTGTAAATAATTGTTTATTTACTCTTTGGCTTGGGAAGCAGGGTTAAATTATATTTCTTACATCCAAGTAGGCAATGTCCGTTCTCAACTTTTTTGCGATTGCAATTTTAGCGCCTAAGTCAATGTTTTCTAAAGTCTTGTGTAAGTATATTTCCAAAACTGTTTTGTCTTTGCGATGTTGCCGTCTTGCCAAATACACTAACGGATAACGATATGAACACAACGGATCAAATATTGTTTGAAATCGTAAATGGTTTCCGTTCGTATACGTTTATGGCGAGTTAACTTGTTAAAACTAAAGATACTTGATTTGTCTGAGTTTTAATGGAATGCATTAACCAATCATTTGATTCAATAACTATAAAAGTTTAATTAAATACTTATATGGAATAGAACCATTTAAAAAAGAAACAGAGATTAGAATTGCAATTCTTTAACGGACGTAGTCTATTCCGATTTTGGTGCAATAGGTATTATGTTTGGTGACTTTAAAAAAAATCAACAGCCGCGCCATCCCGCACTTTTATACAACACCCTATCCGTTTTTTTTCAATGGCTGCGTTCATAATGCTCAATCACAAGCGTATGTAGTACATGTGCGATCACACATGTCGCCGTGTTGAATAAACAGACGCTCGGTTTCAATTCTATAAACACAAGCCAATTAATGACCAATTGTCCGGTAGTCTTAGCGGCGGGGTCACTGGACACAGTTGTCACTTATAAATCTCAACTAAAACACCCTGTAAGACCAATTTCAGTTTAAACTACATCATTTGCATTACTTATTATTATAGATCTAAATTTCGACCTTGCTTCTTAAACGATAAATATCAATTTTGCTTGAGATTGCCAACCGAGTGTTCGTCACAAGGAATTGTTCTGCGAATCGCCTTTACTTATTTGTAACGTTGGGAGTCTGAGAAACATTGAATATTTGAACAGTTCCAACCAACGCCTCAATATGTTTGTTAAAGCCCTACAGCTAGTAAAATAGTACTAAACAAATCTACACGTCGAGTTTTTATTTAGTACGATAGATATCTGCGAATAATTCATTCATTGCTATATTTCAATTTAAATGTCAGGCTTCTTGACTTTAAAAGGATTGGTATCAAATTACTACAACCAATCGAAACGGTGGACATGTATAATTTTGCTACTGCACTGTCGGATCTAATATAAATCAGGTGTAATTCTAAATGCAGCTTTACCATCTACGGTAAACTTTTTATGTAACATTGTCAGTCAATTTCGTCAAAGTAAACGTACTTGAAGTGACCGGCCCATAACTTCCATATAAGAAGGGTTGTTTAGACCACACGCGCTCTAGTGTTGACAGTATTGCTAATTAGCCGTTTACGGCCATGAGACACTAACTGTGAAGACTTTCCGCAACATAATGATGCCATTCTAATGTAAATGACGACTTGAGATGGCGTTCAGTTGATCCTTATTTTATGCTTGGACATGTCTTTCATACTGTTAAATAAGCTGATGTAGTTGTCAGAATACGGCCTGATTTATACTAATGGCAACTGAAGCCATTTTCTTTGTAAAACCTGCGCGTTCTGAGATAAAAATGTAATCTGAATCATAATATGGACATATTATGCTTCAGATTACATTTTTTTCAAAAACAGTATATTCTGTGATACTTGTTGCCATTTTATTCTGAAGTAGCTTTTCGCTGCGTGGTTTCACCTGCGTCTTTGCTTACTGCTCGACTCCCGTCGCCAGTAGCGTGATGTTATATAGCCTATAAACTTTCTCGAAAACGGTGCTATCATGCGCAAAAATATTTCCATTGGTAGTTCCAGAGGTTAGCGCGTTCAAACAAACAAACTCTTCCGCACTTTTTAAAGCTTATGAGGGTCTATAAACGGCAGTTGCCAATTTTCTTCTATTGGACGCTGCCTGGTCCGTCTATCACTATAAAACATCAAGTTTTTACAGCCGATATAATTTAATAAAAAGTTGCAATTGTTATCTGAGACCTAAGTTACGACCTTGCGGCATGCCATCTTTTGCGTAAAGAACGCAACGTTTTGTCTCCGTGTTTACTTCTAAAGCCAATAACGGATGCTGTTATATTATAGAAATGAGAGAGTAGATATAATTATTATTGTAATAAACTAGCTTACATATAGCGGGACAGGAAGGTAGTAAAATGTAATTAATTTACATTACTTCATGGTAGGTCAGGCTTCGTTCCCGACATCATAAAATACTCTGATCAACTTAACAACTTAATTGTAAAAGCAGTACTCATATAAATCAGCACCTATAAATTTGTACAGCTTGTTACAAAGAGCAATATTACAGCATAAAAATAGAGAATTGAGTTCACTTTACAAGTTTTGGTAGTTAAGGTTAACCGTGGAGTGCAATTTAACTGAGGGCTGCTGTAAAACACTTATAACTTCATCTTTTATTATTTTGCATGAGACAATGTTTTCACAATGTGTGGTTTACCCACACAGTTTCCAAACTAAAAAAATATTAAGGTCCTGTAGCGGAAAGTTTCAATTTGTGAAATTTGCGTTGCAGGCGCTAGTATGAATTGTAAAATAATTTCGTTTTCTGAAACTAACCACAAAAGTAAGGCGAATTACCCACCATCAGAATCAACACCATCTCAAACGTACTGCTAAATATAGACCTCCAACAGTTACCGAAAGAAAAGTTTCAAATGAAGACTACGCAATCAAAAGCGCACGGGCAGTCGTCAAGAAAAATAAGAAGAATAAACGTAAAGCTAATGGCTTTTAGCTAGTTAAGCTACTCTGACGTAAACGTTGTAGCAGTATCTAACCGTACTTATCTACACGCATTCTTGTTTGCACACAAACTGTGCAGGCGCAGCTCAAACACTCTGTGTTTGGACCTCACGGATGCTCTGTAGGGCTGGTACAAACACTTTAATGCGTTTTTCTTATTTTATAAATGACGACTTCCATACTAAGAAACAAGGCCTGTGTCACGGGGGACTTTAAAAACATACAATTAACTGACACAAACGTTTATGAATCACACAAAGTTTTGTCCTATTTGGGGACCGAACCTACAATTTCGTATAAAGCAGTCGCTTGCTCCTACTGCACTTTTTGAGTTTAAAGAGCTTTTTCTTTTCTAAAATACTCCTGTTCAAAGTATAAACTTAAGTCATTTTGATTTAAATAGGTTGAGAGTATCATTTGATTCAGCATCTTTAGCATTATCAGCTTGCGTCAGTCACTGTTGAATGTAGGCTCGTTCCAAATTCCGTCATCTTTTAGGATTGTATGCATCCAGTTCTTGTCTATTTCTGATTCCTTTCCATATAATATTAATAGATACAGCAATAATCTAGTTTGTAATATTAACTTCTTATGATATTTTTTCTCTGAGGTGTGTTTTTTATCAGCATGATTCAAGTGACAGCCCCGGTTTAAAAGTTAGTGACGTGAACTTTGTGAGCATAGTTTTAAAGGCGATAAATCTCTTTGAGCGATTTATGATTTTTTTTTCTTCAGATGTCGCTTGTCATTGCTACACTGAAGCCTTTAATTGAAGTTCTAAGTTGAACGTGCTAGACAAGGAAATTAATATTCAAAACAACTACTATATAATTTTGTTAGCATGAAGTTTAAGTTTTTATTCTTAATTATTGGTTGTATAATATGTAATCGGCGTGATTATCGCAAATAAACTGTAATATTGTGAGGTAACTTAAAAAAAAACACACAATGGTAGACTTTCGCATGAGAAACTAGCATTTCCCATACAATACCGTGGCGCATGCGCAGTAAAAACTTGTCTCAGCCTTATTGGTGACGTGGAAACCTCAAAACAATTATTTTACATAATGTGCCCGCATGTTTGCTACTTCAAACTGTGAGAATGTCTAGATTTTAAAGAAAAAATAATGTCCCCTCAGCCTCCGTATTCTTATAGTATAAAATTTGCGGTCGCTATGTTGTTAACAACATGTTTATAGCAATAGTGTTTATCAGTTAACTTCCATAATTTAAAGGACACAAGATTATATTTACGAAATTCAGTTTTTAACTCCTACTCAATGCTATGCTCCTTTCCAATGTAAAAAAACTCAGTGTCTATTCTTTAGTGTGATTCAAACGCGTTATATTCTAGTGTTTACATAGTGCATGCGTGCATATGCTAGCGGTTATCGGCCCGTCCGTCTGTTTGCTTTAATAATAAGCCCTCGCCCGCGCCGATGTCACGAACACCAAACATAGCCCCGGACTGAGCGAGTTTCTTCGGATAACAAAATGAAAAAAGTGTTAAAATTGTGGAGAATGAAAAAAAGCAACATGGAAATCATCTTAGGAAAAAAGTGTGAGGTTTTGATCATTTTTTTTACTGTTTGGTGTTAAATTTAAAGGTAGTTTTGATAATGTTCCATCTACCCACTCTTGATCACGAAATGGAAACATGGAAACCTTCCAACATCATTGTAAAGTTCCTATCAGCAACTATGACATAACTGTATGTATTTAAAAAACAGGTATTTGATACCAGCTGGACGAACATTGAATCGAATCAAACGAATGAAAGTTAGTTAAATTATGAGCTTCTTCATAATTTAACATGGTTTCTTAGTTAAATTATACAAAACGACAAATAATTATGAAAATAATCTTATGGTAATTCTTCTGATGTACACATTATGTGAACGGACACATATTTTGTTTCCACGTAATTTATTCAAAATGTTCATTTAATTGACACATACAACTCTTTTGAGCCTATTTATTTGAAGTTTATTTTAAAAGTTCATTTTGAAACTTGATAATTTAAGTAAAACTTCATACAAATATATCGGACTATTAACTTTTATTTGTTCGTTGCTCACAAGTCGAAAACCAAAGGGTTGCGGGATACAGTATCGAATATCCAAATCCTCTCCCACAGTTTCACCGACAAAAGTATTACTTGTTACTTTTTTCTGAACTTGTATGACTTTTTTTAATATTATGTTATTTTTATCCTCATTTTGAGTCAGTTTCCTATTAGAACCAAAGTATGCACGTAGAAGTAAACTGTTAAAAAGTTCTTTGAACAGTCCGCTATAGCTTTCAACTGAGTTTTCTATTCAGTTACAGTCCTTCTTTTTTCTAAATCGATATGAATAAATAAACGATGGAGTATTAGTGCATTTTATCGATTGTACGTCAATCGAATGTGTATCTATACATTAATTATATATTTTTTTGTTGTCTCCAACCGATTGCCGGATATTATTGTTTTTATTTATTAGGGACGTAAGTTGAATTATATTTCTCCAATTTAGACCACGGACGCTTTGAAAAATACGATACGTGCATTGCATATTTTTCTAATAACTTTTTTTGTTTTAAACAAACCAGACTTGACTTTCCAATTAATAAATGTTCACACTCCAATAGCTTCGATTTAGTTTGTTAGTTTAATTTATTAGTTGTCTGACTTTTTCCTTACCTGTCAATGTTGAATTGAAAGTCTATTGGCTAATTACAATAGCGCAGTTTGTCCAGACGGTTTATCGTGAAAGCATTTATCTGCATCTTGAGTTATGGCAATCAACGTCTATGATCTAATGTCTGACCGGTATATACCCGCTTTGTATATTGATACAATGTGCTATAGTTGTATTTATGAAGCTATTAGACTATAACCGTTTATACTTTATTATTTATACGTTGATTTAAATTATAGAGTACAGTCTTAATAACTTCCTGGGTGGTTATTACTGGGATATAATAATACAGTATATATTTTCCGATATCCAGATTGACTGGAGTCAAAGTTTACGCTAGTAAGTTCTATAAGGGCACTTTAGTTTTATGTCTTCATTCCTATTAACATGAACACAGATTTCCATTTGTACGAACAAGAAAGGGACATCGAATACATTTTCTATGCGAATAAATCACTCTTCAAAATAACGTCCACTTAAGACAGTGTGGAATTTCTGACCACACATAATTGATTTTAAATTATTCCGTGCTGTGAAGATACGTGTAAAGCATTGGGATGGCCCCTGATAAACTCGTGGGTGTAATCCAACCTTTAGACTTTTTATGGTGGCCATATCCACATTGTACACTCAGATTAAGTTTTATGAAGCTACACTTCGTTTGAGCTTTATATTTTTTGGTTACACTCCCGGCGGAGATAAGAGGGCAACTTTATGACAAAAGGTTTTGGAAATACATTAAATTTAACACTGAAATGTGGCTTTGTCTTGTTTTTAATGTATGGGCCGTGGATGTAATCCATCAAAGCGTGTTGGCAGAAAATAACTGGTGTAACTTGAAGTGTATAAATCACCAAAGTTGCATTGAGATCGAGTTCTTGAAACTGTTTTGTCTTTAAATCATTAGTGGGAAAGTACGAACGCTCTGTACATTACTGTTGCCGTGTTGTCATTAATCAACTGTGCTCTTACAAAACTATACTAACTATTTAAGGTACCACCAATGCTTAGAGGAACGTTAGATCTAAAACTCATTTGGAGAGATTGAAATGCGTTTTTTGTTCTCAAGTTCTTGTCTCAATTTGTAAGTAAATTTTATTCTAAGTGCCGTGTGAATTAGCTTGTATCTACACTTGATATGTATGGACGCTGGGTTAATTTGGTTATCGGCTTATACAACAAATCTAAATCGAAAGTCATTGAATTTTTAAGCATATGATAAATAAAACATTTAGCTGCATCAAGTTTTACTTTCGTCATCATCGTCTCAATCGAAAAATGTCCTTTGGGTCATAGGCCACCAATCACCTTTAGTTCTGTCTCCTGATCTATCCATCGGTTGCCCGCTAACTAATACTAGGTCATTGTGAGGAACCTGCTCACGCTTTAGAAATGTTTACTTTGTCAAAGATCAATTAAGATTTGCAAAGACATTATTATGATCGTAGAAGTCGTGTTATTTACATTTGTATAAATGTGATTAGGAAGGGAGATAAAGTTGTGATTGCGGATGATGGATTATAACTATAAGCGACCTTTTATTGTTTGTTTCGGCTATCGGAAGCTATTTAACGGTAGATTAAAAAGAGGAACATTTCATATTGAATATTTATGTTTTTCGATCAATAAAATGCGAGAACACAGGTGGTATTCTTGCAATTTTTACTAAAGGGCAAAATCTTAAAATTTACACTATTTTACTCTTCTTGTGATATTCATCTAAAGATTTTTTTTTATTTGGATGTGTAACAGTACTTAACTTTTATTTTACGTTTTGTAGATCATTTTGCGCAATCCAATGTAAACTTATAAAATGAGTTATTTTGTATAATTATCTTCTTCATATAATAACAAAAAACTTACCCGACCAATGGGATAGATATAAGAAAGATGACTTTAACGAATTCGAATATTTGTGATATCATTAAATAATTAATATCTTGATATTTACTATAAATATTTTTGACATTGTAATTCCAATTATTGTATTGAATTGACTGTTTATATTATATTGATGTACCCATGTGAGATAATTGTAATTGAATCATATTCGTTTTTATCTCAATAAATAAATAAAATAAAATAAAATAGTATTATGGTTGGCTAAAATGTATTCCCTGATATGGAACCTAATACACCTGGTGAAATATGTATCTAATACATCTTAGCTTACCCTTTCGGATATAAAGGTGTGAAACTATGACATACCTATAATTTATGAGTCAGTGCACTTGAACTAACATCAGAAGTGATTAGGGCCTCGTCAGTTCACAAGACAAGTGTATAAGGTCACAGACTGTCTGAGCCATTAATTGGATTACCAAATACTAAAGCAACTGGTGCGTGATGTCTGCCTACAACTGGTTTGTATGTCATCATAATGTTTGCATGAGGAAAGATTAAGAAGAGATTTAACTTCTGATTAGTGAGTGTGATTGAACTTTTTTCCAGGACGTATTGGATTGTTTAATGACTGCCTCTGTGATTCGGTGTTTTTTATGTATGGAGTATTACGCAGCGCAGAGGTCTTCGAAGGGTACAATATCTTGGTCGAGTAAAGTAATATTAGGTTTATCCGTTGAGAATCTCAGTAGTAGCTCGGCGTCTGGAAATGTTACCGGTAGATAGCAACAGGCTCGTCGTCTGTTAAATGGGATCTATCATAACTGGCGAAATGTTTGCCTATCCCTTTTGGAAAAAGAGATGAAGCTATGTAGATAGAAACGTATATACCTACTTTAGGTAGCCGTTGAATTATACGGTTAGTGAAATAAACGCGTGGGCGCGCGCCGCACGGTGGGCTGAAAATCGGCTTTCATAGACTTAGGGATTTCAATTTGCAAGTGCCGGTTTTTTTGCCGGATATCGCTTCTATTAGTTATTACTATATACAAAAATGACACCCAAGCTAATTCTGCACAAAAACGAATGAATTGTAATTTTTTTACGAAAAATTTGTATGAAGCTAATATGAAAAATCTAATTATCTCTTAAACGGCAAGGTAAACCGTGATATCCTTGCAGGGGGTTATAATACTAATTATTTATGATTTTTTGTCATACTCCACATAACGGTCATCGCTGCCCTTTTTTTTTTAAAATCATCAAAATATTTTTATTTATTTTTTTACGTATGAAACGGTTCCTTTTAGTTTCTTAATTAAGAACATTGATATGAAGAATGTTATTGACTCAAATTTTAATTAAGGATAGCTGTTTATTCTTTTTATTGATAAATAAAATAAAGCGAGAGGTTAAAAAATATTATTTATATACTATAAGAACATTATACAAAATGTTTTAAAAACTAATTTATATATAATAACATAGTTGTCTAAGTGTGGGTATACTATAAACTTCTGCCTACTCCTTCGGGGATAAAGCGGTGATGCTATTTTATGTTACGCTTTGTTAAAAGTCTGTGTTCCTCAACTTAATCAATCAAAGGAACCGTTTCATATGTAAAATAAATAAAAATATTTTGATGATTTTTTTTAAAAAAAGGGCAGTGATATCCGTTATTTGGAGTATGACAAAAAATCATAAATAATTAGTACTATAACCATCTGTAAGGATATTACGGTTTACCTTGCCGTTTAAGAGATAATTAGATTTTTCATACTAGCTTCATACAATTTTTTCGTAAAAAAATTACAATTGCTTCGTTTTTGTGCAGAATTAGCTTGGGTGTCATTTTTGTATATAGTAATAACTAATAGAAGCAATATCCGGCAAAAAAACCGGCACTTGCAAATTGAAATCCCTAAGTCTATGAAAGCCGATTTTCAGCCCACCGTGCGCCGTGAGAAATTAACCAGATCAAAATTAAACGTGTGTTTATAAAATTGTCGAATGTCTAACAACCAGTTTTATTCGTTTTAATTCTTATTGCTTCCGTGGAAATATCGCAGTTGGTTGCATTTACACTTCATCTCAGATTTGATGTCCCACAGGTTTTCTTAATCTCCCCGTATCCCAGTAGTTCCATTCTCTAGTTCCATTATGTTCTTAACTATATTATTAGTTCTTAACTCTAAACATATATTAATTTCATGTGAAAATGACATTTTTGTAATAAGTTCCGCTTGTTTAGTTATAATGGTGGGAGAATTGCTCGCAAGCGCTTTGAGATCCTGGGTCATCCTTCTTGTTAAAAATATTTGGCAGCTAAAAATAAAACAACATAATTTAAAACCGACCGTACTTAGCTATATTTACATGACAAAACGTAAAATTGATAACGTCAAACTTTTCAAAAGTCAGTTAAGTAAGTAACTCATATCAGTTTTTCAAATGGTTGTTTGATAATCGAGTAATACGATCCTCAAGCCACTTGAAATTAACACTAAACTGATATCATGCTACACAAACATAATCAACATGAAAAAACATGTCAAATGTTTACCTATCGTTAACCTTGGATCTGATACAAAAATAGGTCAGAATTCGTGTAATCATTATCAGGATACTACAAACGTATGTTGTTATTGCGGTGTCCGGCGGAAATCGCGCGATAGGGCGGTTCAGGTTCGAACACGTCGACGGAAGGGCACTCTCGGAAACGACGAACATCGAGTAGTATCGTCGTACCGTGTGAACGACAATAGTCTCCTAAAATGGTCACCATTCGGTAACTAGATAGTTACCGACTAGTATTATTGAGATTGCGTTCTCAGATTGAATCTAGACACTTTGTTTAACGTTAAGGCTTCTTATGCAATCTTGCATTCTCTCATAAACTGTTTTATTACTTACTGTAATTTATACAATTTACGCAATGAGACTTAAGCTTAATTTATTGTTTGTTCATGATATCACCTTTTGTCCAATTGCACCTTTTAGTTTAGTTTAGAAACTAGTGTTATAAAATAAGAAATGTGATTTAGCTGTTTTCAACTTTGTGCCTATCAATATAAGTTACACATTTCCGAAGAAGCGTGTTCTGTCTAAAGCCTCTCTTCCACTGTAATTGCGATATATTAAGGCGCATACATTTTTCAAGGGTAAAATCAGATATGTCACTTGGCAATCACAAACTCATTTTATTCACATGAGTGACAATTAAAAGCGTCGAGATAACAAAAAATGCCTCACATACCGCCAGTTCGCTGACCAGATTGTAGCCAGATGAGAAGAGCTAGCAAAAAACACAGGCCACTTATTTTAATCGTCAAAATATTACAGTCTCTTTGTTAGTTAAAATTTAAATTAGCATGCGAAGTGACGCAGCTGAAAATAACACTAGAATAAATTGCTTTAGAATTAATTATTAATGAATATAAAAGAAAGAAGAAACGAGAATTGATAAAAAAGTAATAAGGTGTATTCGGGTAATTACGAATGGATTTTTGACAAGTTGAAGTGATGTTAGTATTTTCATTAAGTTACCTGTCAAAATGATGGAGTGAATGCTTGGCTTAGGTCACTTCGTGTACTTGAATGTACAACCTATCGGTCAATATTAAAGACTTCTACAAATATCATCGGAATTAGGAAATAAAACTGTCTAAAAATTCAATCCGTTTAATTTTACTGGAGTGCAATTCCGAAATATGTTCGGGTATTTCCGGATGACATTAAAAAGTGGCTTTTATACACATCTGTCACATGGTTCATATTTCTTTTTTGATCAGGTTTACCCGTCAAAAATTTATTTTTCAATAATATTAATAGAATCGCCTAAACATATTTGTTTGATACTTTTAGTTCGCATTTACCCGCCAAATATGAATCGGTTCTCAAACTTTTCTTACTTAAAAGCCATTTGTATGAATAAATACAAGGTTTTTGAAATAAAATAAAAACGGCAAGTAATATCGTTTTATTTAAAATCAGATAAACAACAATAATCATAATTAAGTATGTAAAACTTTCGTCTTGTAGCTTACTTAATTATATTTTAGAAAACAATTATAATTATTTCACATAAAAAAGTACAGCCTCTTTCATTAAAACGTTTGCTTTGGGTTGTTACACTTAATGACTAAGTATAATTAATAACAAAATGTCTTCGATTCACACTGTGGTATGCAGCACAGAAAAATTTTTCTGCCACTAAAAATCATATAAAACTCAATTTGCACACAGAGAACAGCAAAATCAAATTTTCAGATTGGTAAAATAATTATACAGTGTATACGACGGTTTGACATTAAATGAAAAGGCAGGTGTTACTAGCCAATATAATGATTTCTAATTAATCACAAAAGTAATTTGACGAAAAACAAAAATTTGAAATTTTCTAACAAAATAAATAATATTTTAATAGTAACGAAGTAATACACCATTTTATTATGACAAGTTCACTGAACTGTAATGAACGGCAACGTTTATCCTTCGACGTGGACTATGACTTAAATCAGTGACCGTTTGACGTACTTACATAGTGATAATTTAGAATTAAAGAAATTAAAAAAATTGTCCTGTGTCTAAACTATTGAAGATATTTAGTAGATTTTTTTTTGTCTCGCTTTATAATGTCACATACTATACGTAATTGCATTTAATGTCATACCGTCGTATACACTCTGTATAACCTAATGCTGACTCTGCACAATGAGTGTATCGTAGTGTGCGACTGATGTGCACGAGGTTGTGGGTTCGATCCCCACGCAGGACAAATATTTGTGACTTTGTGTACATTAATTGTATGTTTGTAAAGTCCCATGCAACACAGGGCTTGTAACATAGTGCGAGAGTTGTCTGTTCAAAAAAAAAGGTATACTTACGGAGATTGTATTGGTCTTTCGTTTATCGTATATATATATATATATATATAGTTTAGCAAGAGCGCAGAAACAGTATCTGAAAAAAAAATTACAAAATGACATAAACTTTGAGAACAACTGATCGCTCACATAGAAAATTAACATCGGGTAAATCGGGATTCGGAATTGTCCTAATCGGGTAAATCTGAAAATAACTAAAATATTGAGCTACTGTATTCTAAACAGACTTATTAGTGCACAAAAACGATAATCTATCGAATAAAAAGACAATCAATTAAATAACTTACCAAATTTCGTAATTATCGACGATCGGGTAATTCTGAAAATCCAAAAACGCGCGAAATATTCCCTGTTGTCGAAAATTGATGATTGTGACACGCGCGATCACTCGTAGCGACCCGAGGGAACTGAAGCGGGTAGCTGATTAAGTTGGCATTTAGGTGAATGTTGCCAGAGCGGTATAGATACCCGCGTTTGGTGGAAATTTGTAATTATTGGAATAACCCGATTTTCGGAATTAGCCGAACACACCTTATTTGATTATATGTTAACTATCCCCATTAATTTATCAAAAAGCTATATATCTTATCTCACTCCTTTTTCGCCATTAACAAAACTATAAAAAACCAGAGTATGGTGACCCTACCTCCATTGTGGGCTGACCTCGGCGGTTGGTCGAAAACCAACGTCATTGGCCAATGTGTTGATCTAAATCGTTGCTTTTAGTGAATGGTTCCGGATTTACATAGTGTTGCTATGTGATAGGTTTGGACAATTATGTTTGTTTATTATATACGCATTGCTTTGTTACGAATGTAATAATAGTTCGGCGTTTAAAAATTATATTAATATTGCTTTTGCTTGTTACAAGCTAAGCCAAAAATGTCTTTAAACTGCCTATCATTCGACGCATTTACCCGAACTTTTGCTATAAGTATATACTTACGGCATTCTTGATTTAGTGGACAGTGTTATTCACAATAATTAGTTTCTTTAAATCTATTACCTCATCTGAAGTTTGTTGCTAATGTTTAAAGCCATATCAAATATACTTTCTGACGCTGTGATACGTTATAGTTATGGTTATACTAGACAGGATATGGCAGTGACAACTGTCACTGTACTGAAGTAACTTGCGAGCAAAAGTAGACATTATTATTTTGTGATATGCAAACGACATTTAATTTTACTCTACTAAGAGTGGTAAAGCAATTTTATGATCGACTATATGATTTAGGTTTGTTGAGCGGCTCTTAAATGTACAGGCAGTAACTCAGACATTGTAGTAGCCTTACAAGGTTGCAGGTTTTAGGAGTAATATTTATCTTTACACTTTAAATAGTTTAACAGCATACATTTAATCTAGAGAAAAACATACGTACAATCCTTGTTAATCGAACATCAATAAAAATGGACGATGCTATTTTTTATTGATGTTCGATTTAAAAGCTATAAGAGCAAAAACGTAAGCTATAAAGAATTTTGTCAACGTGTAAACCAGAATTAACAGTAAAGAACGAACGTTTGGCAAGAAAGAACTTTACTATTATAGAAATCAATAACCATTTCCAAAAACCCTCTTTAAATTTAACAATCTTCTCAAAAGTTTAAAAAGTAACTAAGTAGGTAAGTACTATTGTTTACCATGCTCTCTAAAGGATGTTAAAGTCCGGAAAGCCCTCGAACCCGGTAAAATGTTACGACAGGTTCTAAGATTCATTACACGGTCTTGTAAACAATGAACGATCATAAACTTGTGCACTTGTCCCGTCTACCTGCTACTTTATTATTTAGACGTGGTGTTTAATCCTAAGTAAATGCGTTTAACATGTTTCTTTTTTGTGGTTTAAGTTTTAATTTTAGCTGCCTAAATGATTCATGCTAGTCGCAATTACAACTAACTGCATTTTAGATGGTCTCGGAAGCTACTAATAAATAGTCTGCATTTTTTCTACAATGAAAAAAAATCAGTATATAGAATACTCTCGAGTTTTACATTTTGCAATACAAAAATTATTGTGAAAAAAGGCTGCATAAAGAAAGACGAAGATGACCAAAGTTCAATGGTGTGCTTAAGCTTAAATGATTCTATTGACCTGAGCTTCATAAGACATTCATGCCTATACGCTCCAGAGATCAATTTAAATTGGATATTTAGCTGGAAGTAAACTAGTACCAATAAGGTTCTGGAACTGATAGTAAAACTTAATGATACGAGATGTGGATTTAAATAAGAACCCTGTGAAACAATAGCACTTAATTATACGGATTATCCTTTATCTGGTCGTACTTGCATGTCGTGGTAATAACGGTATGAGTACAAAATCGACATCTGGTCCGCGAGCCCGACTTGTCTGACACGCGTAATTGCTTAAGTATTATTATAATGCTACTGAATCCAAAAGGCCGGCTAAATACCCACTCGCGAACCGTGAGAGCGTTTAAATCTGTTAGATTCAGTATCTCTATATCAAAGTTTTTAACATAAATGCAGTTAAAAATCGCGTGATAACGAACCGTTTAGCTTCTAAAAAATACTGAGATGTCAAAAGATACTATAGAAAAATTTACATTAACTATCAATTTATTAAACCCCATTATTACTAAGGCGCAAATAACAAACCAAAATACATCATTTATACGACAATTTAATGAATATAATAACCTCCATGTGAGATTTCGACACATAGAAATGGTTAATTATATAATACCCGAACATAGCGTCGGTAACCGCTGCTGTAATTAATGCCTCTAAACCTATTCCATGGCTCGTTTTTTCAATGTCTGCTGATGATTTGTACTGAGAATATTCGTCAGCCGCGCCGCTTTACGAACGCATGCGACCTATGCAGTAGTTGCGTAATACATGAGATCTTAATGTTTCGTTGTTGTAATTATGTTTATTAAGTTCAAATGTTATGTTGTTATAACAGCAATCGTTAGCAACTATTCTAGCCGTTTGTCCATTGAAAACTAGTTATATTCATGCGATTGTCGTCTGTTGCAACAGTATGGGACCGTTTACCTGCTCGTCTCCCTTCGCCCGAAGGCGTCGCACCCTCCGAGATTTGCGCCGGGTGCGCCGGCGCAGGTGCTCGACGCACGACGACTGTACTAACCGTCTATTTTACAAAAACGATAAAGCGACCCAGCCGGGAGCGATGGCAACCATGTCATGTTATTCCGTCGGCTTATACCATAAAAAAGAACGGAGAATTTGGTCCGTTTCCGCTTTCTCGGAACAGTGATTCACCTCGCGTGTGAGCCTACACTATGATTTATACACAGATTATTGTTTGCGGTCAAACTTAAATGTTTTATGCGATTAAATAAATTTTGTTAGTACATGATTTTTAATATTAAACTTTAATAATGCATACTCTTTATAGATGTCGGCTCAGTCCTCCTAAAGTGTCTTTAAATTTATCATTTAGATGCTTTCACCGCTATAAGACACGCACGGCTTACAACTAATAAATATTATCATTTAATGATTGCAGGATATAGAGAAATCTGTACCTATTACAAGTACAGAATGATATATGGATATTTGAAAATATAATTTAATTCATACTCATATTATTATATAAAGTACATTGTATAATCATTTTAAACTACCTATAACTTATCTATCACGCACAATCCGTGACAGAGAAAATAATGTTTTAGTAGACGAACCACTTGAAGTGATGTTTAACAGGAATGGTTGTTTAACCAACGAACTGATAAAGTTATATTATAGCTACACTTTGACTTGTGTTTGATAAAAAACTTTTAAAGATTTTACTCAAAACCGGTATCACAAACTCTTATTCTTATCCATACTAAATTGTTAAACGCCATAAAGATTTAATGAAGCTCAGCTTAACGAAAATTACTCAAATATAACTAGCTCGTTAGGAAGACGTTTGTTCGCATCTTCGGCTGTCGGCCTAAATATGCCATTTACGGGCTTAAACTAGGGGTATTACAGTAAATCGTGGATCCAGGCTATTGTGTGAGACGTATATGGCATATTCTGATTCACCAAGAGTTTTAACCTGCAGGTCGCAAACCATTTCGTGACCTTTACGAGAAAATTGGACATGACTATTGATTCTAATTACGTGATGCTTTTGTTGCTTAGGTAAATGCCATAGATGGTGAATTTATACGAGGAAACCCTCCTTAGTGAAGTTCTCAGGTTATTCAGCGATTCAGACAATGATACACTACTTCATTGTGATTCTAAACAAACGCTATTGAAATAATGTGAAGTTTGTCATTCTCTGTACAGCCATGACCGTTAAAGATGAAACTGATTATACGACAACTCTTGCTTTAGACAGTTGTTATAAACTAGATATGAACAGAGTAAAATGTGTAACAATAGGTAGAGTCAATAATTAAGACATCTTAATTTGTTCAATCTTGAAAATGTTGAAATAAGCAATATCACTCTTTCAACACACCTAAACTCTGGCGATTATAACGTTGTAATTTACGATCACCCACTTCCATAATTGGCACAAGCAACAAATCTATTTCATCGCGACTATTAGTCATTGTTAGCTCCGAGGACTAGACTACACTGGCTTATAATTCAGTTGCTCACATAAGACTAATCATGATTCATTTATTGCATACGTTTAAGGATATCAGAGGCCCTAGACAAGTGTCAAAAATATCTATTCTATGAATAGAATAGAAATCTTTGACACTTCTCTAGGGCCTCAGGTTCTATAGCGAATACAGGTCTTGCAATTCATTATATGCTGCAAGAGTCTGATTTAGTCGAGTGATTTAAGTAAAGCTTTTGATATTAATGACCATATTCTACAACTTTATCCATACTAATATTATATATGCGAAAGTGACTCTGTTTGTCTGTTCGTCTGTTACGATTTCACGCCTAAACCACTGAAACGATTTTAATGAAATTTGATGTAGAGATAAATTAGACCTCGGAAAACAACATAGACTATCTTTTATCGTGAAATGGCTTAAAGGAGTGGAAATTGGGGATGAAAGTTTGTATGAAAAATCGTCAATGTATAAACAGAGATATACCCGACATTTACTCGGGCGGAGATGCGGGCAACAGCTAGCTACTGATAAATAAGATATTGATATTTTGTGCAGCGAGAAACGGCCATTCTTTGGGATTATCTACGTCATAAATAACAGCTGGGCCACCCTTAAAGTATTGGCTCTTGAATCTGTCATGGTAAAATGCCCTGAGGGACACACGATATTTTTTCGTGACAGTAAGCTGTATGACGTAAAAATTTTGAATAGATTTAATATTGTACAGCTAAAAATTCTTAAAACCTCGAAACAAGTTACACAACAAAATATAACCGTAATAAATGATTTGAAAAATTATACGCCCATTATTGTGGTAACATTTTCGTCTAAGACATATTGTACTGCAACTACATTCACTGCTGACGCCATTTGTAAGCTTCGGACTAATATTCGATTTACAGACAGACGTGTAGTGATTAATTAACTAGACGATGCCGCCATATACGAGATCGACTCATTTGTTACGTCGGGGCTAGTTTAAAGTTGTTTATTGAAGAAAAACTGTTTGTGATACCGACAATATATTAAAGTTGTTTGAAGTAATTCTTCAAGACAAACATTTTAGAACAACTTTTGACCACATAAGGTCTGAATCATCCGAAGTTGCATGCAACACAATCGTATCGAAGCATATCACAATAAAGTTTACGGTGGGCAATAAAATGTTTCAATATTATATTGCGATAATTCGCAAGTATAGACCGTGGCGTACAATTACGGGTCGAGAGAACAGAGTCAGTTAGCGTCATGACGAATCGAAATCATCATTCTATGATGGCTTTAGATGTTCGTGTTTGGAGCAAGTTTGTTCAAATTTTGTTTTTGTTAAATTTGAAATGAGTTTTCACATGCGAAACTGGTCACTACTGAACTTTATGGTAGGTAGTAACGTTAAAAATTTTGAATTTAAACTAAAATTTTAAAGAAATCTGAGTAGATAATGTAAAAATATGTGTATTTTTAAATCTTACGGTAATAGATCCACGCTGGTTTCAGTATGAATGGGCTTGGTCGACCGGGGAAGTACTACCCTTACCCTCTCATAGAATATCGACGTAGGAGTAGTAGTATCCGTACTATTGCGTTTCGTTCCATGACTGAGAGCGCCGAAGACCTAATTTCCTCACTTTCTTTCTTCCTTATTGCCGTAAAAATGCCAGAGAATCTGAGTCGTCCATGAGCGATCGTTACCACTTATCATCACGTGGGCTTTTTGCACGTCTGCCAATAAAAAAAAACAGATATTTAGATCCTAAGAGAGATAAATTAGATGTCATACAAATGTTATTTTTCTTTCGCATCAGCTTTATAATTCGACGTAAAATAAAATGCTTATTCGCGAATAAGGGAATTCTCGCTAACGTCCAAGCTTTGCACCAAGCTCCTCCAATAACGGCTTTCAACGATTCCATTCCCAATGATAGACAGCATTGTAAGGTAAGTAATGACTTAGCTATGCTCGTAATAATATCTTATTGTGGTGTGCATAAAATTTCTCATCTACATTTATAGGGCCGTTTTCTGTTTTATTGTTACCCTTAGATTTATTTCTGGGCATTGGTGTTTAATTTTGATAATATTGCAATCTAAAATGTTATGTGTTTCTAAATTACTATCTAATTAAAATTAGAGACAAGTGAAGATCTAAGAATACAGAACAAGAATAAATAGGTAAGTACTTAACAGAGTTTAAACTTACCAATTATGTAATGGAGAGATGACTAAAATAATTTTCTTTTAAATGATTTTAAAATTTATTGCTGAAAATTGGACCTATTAGAGTCCATATTACCGCAAAACCCTTTGGTCACTTATCTGGAATTCCTACAAGTAATATATGGTTTAAACAGGACAGTAAGCTCATTGTTTCGGTCTAATTGGCAATGAAAATTCTAATTCCCAATGTTACATAGGAAGTAATTAGGGTTTATTTATTGTGCTACCTTATCTTTAGGTGTCACGAGCGCCCCAGGCCATCCAATTGTTTGCAACTGCAGGGATGCGAGTCGCACGCGCATGTTGGGACGAGATTGTGTTATGTCTCCGACCAAAATCTCAACAAGCCTTTGTTTAATAATATCTACTATTGTTTTATTTTGTGTATTTACAAAGAGCTAGTTGATAAGTTTAATTTTGAATCTGTATTTAATTCCATCTCAAAACTATGCGTAGGTAATGATATGCATAACGGTAATTCAATACAGCCAGCCGTTGATTCAAAAGTGTAAATGTTTCAAGGATACATATCCTTGATCTCTAAACCCTCACATATGCCATCTCGTCATTACAGATAATATATACTGAGCATTATTCTAAAAACTTGTCCATTCGGTATGTCAGAAAGTGACCAAAGGTGGTATGGCATCATGTTTTTATCCTCGTGTCTACGCTTGAGCGGCTCCCATTATTCCCTAGCGAGTGACGTCGACGGCAGCTGCAACTAACGTACACCACGTCTATTCACTTCTCTTTTCAACACGTGCTTCTCGTACGAGCTGTCTCGCTCTCACATCAGTGCATATCTATCATCCGGTCAACGTTGCTGCGTACGCGGTAAAACTGTATCGATTTGTGTAATGTTTTTTTGAGAAATTGTTACTGGTTTATTCATATAAAAAGATATTTAATACGTCTCTGAGAAAGAATCTATCTGTTATATCAGCTATGACATTATTTTATTAACATTTTTATTCTTGTTACGTGAAACGTGTTATGGTTTGATAAATATTGTTTTTAATAAGTTATCTAGTACCAACCTGCATCTTCTGAGTAGCTTTTATAGTTCCTTATCTTTAAAAATTTTCTTAAATACACTTCATTTTATTATTTGCTATAAGAGCGTCGATTACAATAAATGCATATTATCAAAAGAAGTAGATTGATAAATACAAGTGCACGAATACTTTCCAAACCCCACGCCCCACGTGTTCATATCCAAACTTTTTTTGATATGCCGATTATCCCTTTTTTGTCCAAATGGCACGTAAAATGTAACAAAAGGCCGACAAAAACTATTGATAATACGTATGACCTTTTGGTTTAGCGCTATCGTCAGTCAAATCAAATTGGTTAATGTTATTAACTACCTAATTGTTTTCGTTCATTTAACTGTCTGTTTATTAAGGTCTAACATAACGCGAAATGGGCAGACTGCCTTTTAGGTACTAAGCGACAAAAGGTTTTTATCGTACTTACTAGCTGTCCGCAACGCTGTTTCACTCGCGTTAATCTTTTATTACTGCACCGCTCCCGTGGCTCTTAGCGTGATTTTATATAGCCTTCCTCAAGAATTGGTATCTAATGCAAAAATAATTCATATTATGACTAGTACCAGAGTTAAAACGATTGTTTGTTTTAAGTCTTCACCTTAACCTACTTCTACCAAAATAGTATTGATTTTAAAAAACTCTGTATGCCTGTTTTTCTGTTTGTAAACTTATAAGCTAATTCCACGTCTTTTACTCTTGAGACCTGGAGGCTTAACCTCCTTTTAAAGCAGTATTATTTTAATGTTACTTTCTGTTTTGTCTTTTGTTTTGCATATATGTTGTTAACCTTTTATGGAGAATCCTTTTATTAATGTCATTATTTATACAAGATCTAGGTCTACTAGCTTTATAGTTTTTATTTAATGAACGATGGTTAATTATCGTGAAATTGTATTGTATTGTATCTTTATCAATTGTATAATTAAATAGTACATGGTTTTTTTTTAAATTGTGTCTCAGTTATATGAAACCTACATAACTAATAATACGCCTCAGTCTACGTATTTGAGGAAAACAGCGTTGTATGTATTTTCATTTTAAAAAGGTCCTCCAAACGTGTGAATTTTTTTGTTCAGACATATTACATATTTTGTTTCGTCCAAAAGCCATGGACTCACCACACCTGTGTCATGTAACGGAAGCACGGGAACCACGCAGTACTTTATGATGTCATGTCCTTTGGCGGCTATTGTCGTCAATAATGTTTGGGTATAAGTGTTTTGAGTATCTTGTTCAGTAATTATGGTTTGGCGAACATGTGGTCGTGGATAATAAGGGGAGGTTGCAAGATTATTACTTATCTTCAATTGAGATGAATATGTACGAAATATTAACAGATTAACACTGATGTTTTTGTATTCTATTCTACTAACATTTATAATTTTGCCGCTGAGTGCCTCTTTATGAGTGACGTATTACTAACTGCATGAGACTTAGTTTTAGGAAAATATACCTTCAGTTTCATACGTTACAGATGTTTTAACGTTGAATGTTTTTATCTTTATACGCTGTTCTTCTTTAGTAATAGTATTTTATAAGTGTCTAGGCTACTGTAGTCATTAGGTTCCATGCTAGTCACTAACTTTTTAAAATATAAACCATATATATTATTGCCTGTTACGTCGAGTACACAATAGTGGTCCAGCTTGTACCTTATATTTTCTAACATTCAATTTATACAGACATTATATTATTAAGATGACAACTGATAGGTACTTTAGTACCTAAGTTGAGTTTTAGTTGTATTTTAATACAACGCAAATGGTGTGTGGCGCCGACCATGTTCGATCTTACCAAGAAATAAACTTATTATTATTCTACTTTTTGTATACATTTAATTAGCCAGTTAATTTGATCATGTCCGTGAGAATTTACGTCTATAAGCAGCGATAACAATTACAAACTTAAGTTTTTATGTCCCACTATATGTGGATAATCGTGTTGTTAAATTTTAATTACTGTTACATGTATTTTAATGTTGTTTTGTGATTTTAGCGTTTTTATTATCCTGATTGTCGTCAAGATAGTTTAGGCATGAAATTTAAATTGTGATTTCTCTATCTCTGAACATTTTAGCTAATTCATTAAGAATTTCTGAGATTATTAAACTTAAATAGAGAGTTTTATTGACAAGTCCACTGTCATATCAGTTTCAATGATCTTTCATTTTTAAGCATAATCAAGGTAGGTATGGAAAGATCAACTAGTACAAAATATTTTACAGAAATATAACTCGAAAAAATGTGTAGTAAAACATTACAACATACGGATATGAAAACTGAAAAAAATCAATCATTACTTCACGTACGTTGGTCGCCAGATGCGGCGCACTTGTGATTTGACTGGGGTGCACGGGCGGTGGGAACGAACGAACGCACGCGCATCTGTGCTCTTATGTGCGCAAGCGACGACCACGCTCTAACGTAAAAACATTACAATCTGTGCTTCATTTTATTTTTTTTGTATGTTGTTAACCTCTTTAAAGCTAATGTTATCTATCTAGCTTTTATCAGTTTAGATCATACTAGCAATCCACCTTCACACGTGGGTATTAATTATGTTTTTACGTTAAGATTAGGTATATAATATTTGTAATTTTCGGATTTTCTTATAATACGCAAACCTTTGGGCAGATAATCAAATAATAGCGAAAAAACAAACAGGAAAAAATAGCGACTATACTTTAAGCTATTTAAAGTACTTTACTTACGTCATTGATGCATTCCTTCATGCAACTCCATTAAAAAATCCTTTCTTTAAATAGAACGTTTTCGATTCTGGCTTCTCCTAAAAATTAGTTGCATAATTCTGCGCAGTATTAAACTAATTTTATAAATTTGTCACCTTGATACAACAGCAGTTACTACACAAAGAAATATGTCCAAACCTAAAAAAAACTGTACTATATAGTGCTATTAAGCGAAGGTCGAGTTTGCTGTCATGTGTTCATTACAAATAATAGTCCGGTGAGGTCAATACTGCGTGTTGTTCTTATTGTAACGTGAGAACGTTTGATTTTGGACGCGTAAATTTGGTCATTATGATTTTTGTAAAGTTACTTTGTGTGAAGCTTGCAAGAGAGATTTCAACATTTCGCTACCTTTAAGTGAGTGATGCGTAGGTATATAATATTTATAAGAAACAAGTGCCAAGGCAGTTAAAATATGACTATTTATTTGATGACTTATAATTTTTTTTTTGTATTAAATTAGTCGCAAGCATTAGTTAGTACCTGTACTCAAAGCTTATAGCAAGTCAGAAGACTATAGCATCATTAGCAAAAGCATTTGCATGTTGATTTTGTTATTTTCTAATGACGTATGTAGTAAAAGTAGTATGGTATAAATTGGTGCTTGAACGTAATCATTAGATGCAACTTTACTAAAGAGAGTTTCTTGCTGTCTTTCTCTAATCACTGATGAAATAGCATGAGACGTAATTTGCGAAATTTACATAATTATACGATTAAAATTTCAGTTTTAAGTAATTTTATTGACTTTAGTGTGCAAAGTAAAGATTTAACTTTAACGTTAGATAAAAACGGTGCGATGGATGATTTTTATAAAGATGCAGTAGCGTGTCATGTTTATTTATTAACTGTTAAATATTCATAATCTGTGAGAATATTTTCTGTGTGTGTAGTCTGTAGTTCGGTTCATAGACAAACAGAAGGACGTCCAGCAGCGTTACATGTAAATTACTGTTTGGCGTCTATTACACAAATTTACACAAAATGTACACAAGCTAATTATTATGATTATTACCTTTACCTTTTTACCTCAAATTCAAAGGAAAGAGTTAGGTACCTACATTTACAGGGTTTTGAAATCTGAGTAAAATTTGTCAAACAGAATTATTAAAGCACTCACGAGTCGGTGAAACTATTTTCTAGTTTAAAATTTGCCGTTTACAGACAAAATCTTAATTGAAAACAATTTTATCTTTTAGTCGTGGATTACTGTAATTATTTTGTAGAAACTAGTAAATTGAAGTGTATCAGAGAATAAAGTATATTATTGAATAGATGTAGTCTATCTCGACTGATTGGGCGTTTTTATACGCCATGACGAATTGCAATAATCATTTTGTTTCTAACTATAGGGCCGTACGTTTTAATTAAAAAAAGTATTATATCATAACGATTTGTATTTAGTTACTGCTATAAGATATAGTTAACTTATGCAATTCTTATTTAAGGTTTAAATGATACGATAGGTTTTCATCGTTACTAAATTTATTTTAATTAGAAGAGCTTTTGTGTCGGTACTTTGAGTAGGTAGGTAGGTACTGCCTCTGTGGTTCAGTGTAGACTGGTACGCAGAGGTTTCGAGTTTGACTACTGGGCCGGGTAAAGTGACTTTTTTTACTTTATCTGGCCACCATAGCCTTTTGCTTAAAAAGCCATCTAGTAAGTAAGTACATTGCTGACATAATTACTATAGATACTAAATTAATACTTACCTACATTCTTATTCACGTAAGAAAAACTGATTTTCACACGTAATCCAATACAAAAAGTCGTAAACACTCGCTAACCCTGACATTTGAATGCGCGGCTCCTTTGAACGCTAGCTGTTTAAGCAATTAACTAGTTCGATCACCCTGCACCGCCTGTAGGTACGACCTCAATCAAGTGCATTTAATTTTATTGAGTACACCATTTATTCAGTAATTGGCCTATTTTGTCTTAAGTATTATAGTATAATTGATATTTGTGATTGAAAAAATAAATGTCGAATTGTACGTGCTTAATTTCATTGCCTAGAATGATGAATGTTGAGAAAATAGTAATTCGTTCAGAGCTATTACGAAAGCTTTAAAGTTTTAATTAAAAAAAAAATTAAAGAGTGAAAGAAAGAAAGACTGTTTTTTTTAATTTTTTTGGTTAGTTAATTTGGCAAAATGAACGCGACATCATTAAAAAGTTTTATATAAACTTTCAACTCAGCTTTCGGCCCTAGACGTGTTTTTCATTAGACAATTTCTAGTTCTTTTCAATCAATATCTTAAATGTATGTAAATTAATAAATATTTGATATTATGTCGTACAAATCAACCTCAAGGTTTCTCTTTGACACTGCACAAATTTATCTAATCTATTTATGTCAAGAATGTTTATAAATATTATAATAATATTATAGCTTACATTTGTAAAAAAAGAATTGGCTGGTTGCGTTTTATTTGTGCCATAAAATGTAAGTAAGAAGCAAATTTAAATTTGATTATTCAAAACGTAAAATAAATTCAACGAAAATTATAAATTGTACAAATTAAAACATCATTAATTTATTAAATTAATTAAATTGATAATTATGTTAAATTAATCCTCTGACTGTTGACTTAAAATGATAAACTATAGACTTAAAATAAACAAAGGTCACTCACTGGGTTCGGGTTATTTATTATATTTATTAGAAATTCATCGATGATGTAACACACATTTGATAATAAACAAAGATTTTGCAATTCTATCAAATATAACCTCTTTTCCGGTTCATATTGCAGCAAAACAAAACACAATCATATTAATCTAGAATGGTTCATTATCTTGTAACTAGATAGTATTTATTTTCAATGTACTAAAAATCATTTTTCTTTGACTCTTTTGTCGTTTAATAGTATCAAGTGGTCAAGTAAGTTACCACCTCTTCAACAATAGTTACACTTAAAACCTCGTACTAAAAGAGTTTCTTTTAGTACAAGGTTTTAGAGGTAGTAGAGAGGAATGAACCAATTTAATTTTAGTATTTTTTTATTTATTATGCAATATATTTTATTTTTAATTTAAATTTAAATAATTTTAGAATTCAAGTGTTTTAATTTCTTAAAAGCTTAAGTGTTAATCTTGATTCTAGATTTAGTGTTATCTTCAGGTAGTATTACTCAAGGCTCTCTGATTAATAGTTCTATTCTATAGAAGGATTTATGTGTCGATTTAACGGTGCCCATTAAGGTACTATTATGCCAGTAACGCATGTAAACTGGTTGCGGTTAGCGGGTGACCCATTCATATGTCTAAGCTCTGAAGTGGAATTATTTTAATTGAGCATTTGGCGAAAGTTTGCTTATATGGGGTAGATTTTAGATGTAGCACTTGATTATTTTGATTTTAGAAAGTTATATCTTGAAAACGATAAATCCTACTAAGATAATATATGCGATATTTGTGTGTGTGTGTGTGTGTGTGTGTGTGTGTGCGTGTGTGGATGTTTGTTACCAGTTACTACTCAGCTCCTAAACGGCTGAACCAATTTCGATGAAAATTAATATGAACATTAAATAGTCGAAATGGCCCAGTGGATAAGGTCCAGGAATTATATATGATTTTTCAAATCATATGTACTTTCTAAGTTTATTTTGGACATTAATGACTGACTGTTAAGGAAAACATTGTGAGGAAACCTGGACTTATAAGTCTGAAATTGCCAATCCGCTTTGAGCAAGCGTGGTGATTAACGCTCATGCAGAAGAGGCCTTTGCCTTGCAGTGGGACAGTAAACAGGCTTGTATTATTATTTTATCTATACATATAATAAAATTGGAGTGTCTGTTTGTAATATTGAAATAACCGTTTTTTACTACATGTATATGAATATATATACGGTACATACGCCAAAATAACATTTTTTTAAATTTTTGTTTGTCTGTCTGGCTGTTTGTTCCGACTAATCTCTAAATTGGCTGGACCGATTTTGACGGGACTATTGGCAGGTAGCTGATGTAATAAGGTAACTTAGGCTACGTTTATTTTAGAAAAAAAAAATATTTTAGAAAAATAAAGTATTAAAGAATCGACTGTTAGGCGGAACGAAGTTTGCCGGGTCAGCTAGTTATTAATATTTAGCCGCTAGTGTTGTGTTAAAAATCAATTACTTAAATTATCACATTCAGTAAAATCTAAAAAAAAAGTGATTGTATCTGAATCAATGTGATTGTTACTAATAATGGTCTACCATTCCATCTTATCTAAATACTCGTCCTTATATTAATTTAGGACCAGACTTAAGGTCGAATTTATACCGCGATCTATCGAACTTAAAACAATTTAGAGCTTTTAGTACAAAACATCAGTAAACTCAGCTAAAATTACCTTGCACCGAACGGGTTTACCCATATATAGGTTTAAAAATAGGCTCAGAGTATCAGTTGAGATCATTACACGGAGAAGATCACTCAGGGCTCTTGTCTCCGTAATCGCGTTGTCGTGTAGCGCCCCGGGAGCCCCACAGGGCAGGCCCCTTACCGACCATAGTTTATGTTCGGGCCACCATTACAATTTGTCGGCTACATCGCACCATTCGATAAACAGTCCTCAACTAACTCCGTACTGTTTCGTAAATATTATATGTTTGATATTTGCATTGAAAATTATTTTAAACAGGAAATGTTTGATAAAGATATAATGGTTTACGTTGCAAGTATATTTTATGTCGAATATATAACATCTAAATCAATCTGATATGATCTAGAAGCACCTTATTATCTCTTTGGTGAAGTAAAACGCAAGTAAGGCCGAAACTCCCTTTACTCCCAAATATCCTGTAAAGCATGGGAATATCATTAGCAGATCCAGGAAGGGGAGAGGGCTAGGGGAGGGTCCTCAAGCCTCCAAACGCATATGCATGGTCTAAAAAATGCATGTGATTATAATGTTTGCCATGGTAAAATCGTACTTACGTACCCTAAATCCAAATCCATCTCTCAACTTATAGCTTCCTCACAAGTTCAAATCCTGAAGCCGCCACTGGGGTCTATAGCAATCCTCCTCTTAGAAGAGGCTTATGTCCAGTGATGGATGTATTCAGATTGGGGATAAAATCAACTCATAGTTTTTAACAAAGCTTATGACAAAATAGTTCAGATAAAAAACCAAGGATCCTTTGCAAATAATAAATAATTATCTAGACAGGAACATATTTGCGATACCTACTTGAATTGCCTTATTGCATTAATATGCAGTAGTACTTAATTATGTATTAAATGCATAATAAATGTTAAATAATTTTATTGTACGAGTTTTAAGTTATTAAATTATATAAAATTAAGATAATACAGTTAATGGTTATCGTAACAAATTGATATTACAAAATTAATGACCTGTTTGCATTTAAAGATTTTACATTTAATACTTATATATCATTAGGTTATTTACTAATAATTTAAATCAATAATCAATTTAAACATGTCTAATGTGCGCTTAATGAAATCTACGATAAAAGAACATTAAAAAAACGATGCAATAGCAGTACCATTTTAAAACGCAGTAAACATTGAAATAAAAACGAGCTAATTGCTATAATATAGCATGCTATTCAAATATGAATAAGCAATTTTCAAATCAAAACCTGACTTTAGTAATCCAACATTTGTATACCTAATAAAAATGTTGGCTCCAACACACAAACGTTTGCTTGGCTATGCGTGGGCTTGGCAGATAAATAGACCAATTTACTAGCTCGGCTGAGTAATGCACTGGTAATGAGCTGGCGACACTTTAGCCGGCTAGGTTACCTAAGTACTAGATGACGTAGAATCAGTATTATTTTTTCGTTCCTGGCTTGTAATTAGTTGGGCGCCTTAGATTAGTGTTAGCCGTTTTACCTCCTTCTGATTTACACCTTCGTTATTTTTAGTAGTGCTTAGGAATTTATGTTTAATAAGTATTAAACGTGCTTGAACATAGTATTTGTTTGACTTTACATTAAATAACATTATGAAATGTCTCTAGAACTAGGATTAATTTACTGGCACTAAACTAAATATGTATGTAAATAGTTATGATCGTTTGTTACGGGGCGACTTGAAGTTTGAATATCTCGCAGAGTTGTGGAACGGTTTTTGAAGCATTTTAGAGGCATAATGTTTGGATGTTACTGACGCAAGTAAAGGTGAAGATGCTTGGGGACTTCAGCCATTTCCAACGATGCACGTCTTTCGGTTAAATAAAGACCTATGATTACTGACGTATGGTAAAAGAACCTGCTTTGAACAGGTGTGGTATATCTGCATAACAGAGGCCTGCTGTGTAATGGTGTAAGTATTGGAAGCATACTAGTTTCTGTTGGTGATCGTATGGCATTTTACTTTTACTGATCACAAAATTACTATTTCTAAAACTATCGTGAAATTTGAAAGTTGCTTACTACCATTTTTGTACAGCATTAATTATGTATCTAGTGTAGAAAAGAAGTAATTATATACACTAAACTAACAAGCAAAGAAATGCACCGAAATCCAATTAATGAACATATCAATTTTATCTAGATAATAAAATAGGCTACTTTACATGTTTCTTGTTTAATTAATCAACAAGATAAAACATAAGTATAGGATAAGTATAAGAAACTACAAACTGACCTTACAATCTTTCAAGTCAATAAAATTCTCATCGAATGTTTGTTGAAGAAAGTCTAGATCAGTTGACTTTCTGCGCGGGTGCCATTTAAGGCTTTATGATATGAGTGCAAAGTACTGCACGATTTCACCGAGCAATTAAAATTAATGTGTGTGTACTGGTTTTGTAAACATTTCGTTTTAGGGCTGTATTAACGTGTACTTATACAGGATATCCGATACAGTTTTTTTAACCAGAAACTCGATATATTGATTGAAATAATGATTTTATATATTTATTAACAGTCCAACATTGATTTATTTAATTCTTTAAGCATAAATTACATACAAATTTTTCAAATATCTTAGTCTATACCTAAATTTAAAAATAATAATTCTATAATTTTAATCAAATAACCCGCCCCTGGTTGCTCCCGGTGCAAAGGTGCCCATAACACTTGCCGCGTTCCCGCGCTGAATGGCAATGGCCAACCTTTGCACCAGGAACGACCCAGAGCGGGAGTCACCACACACATTATTGAGTCTGCGCCCTAATTCTTGAACGAAGTTCTTTGCCTCTGTGCCCCAACTGCCCATGGTCTCTACTGCTATGGGTACAAAATTGTATAAAGGCTCTAATGCCGAATACTTAAGCTTCTTTTTTAAAGAAGCATCTTCCGCAGCGGCTGACGGGAAGCGGACGGTCCGACTCAGGTGGCTGGCGGCAACGGTGCTGACGCACGTGGCGTCCCAAATTAGGCACTTGCCATTTTTCCAAGGTACCAGAGTCAGCCCGTCCGGCCTCTTTCCGTCAGATCTGCTCAGACCTGGAGGCTCGAGCATGCACGGGACGTTGGCCGATACGAGGGCTCTACGAACTATGTCGTTGAGAGCGTGATGTCGTGGAAACCTCCCTGAGCAGCGACGACAACTCAGAGCATGATAGCCATCGGCTTCCACCATGGAACCGCAGGTGCATATATGGGGTTCACACACTCTGCAGCCCAGGCGGAAGGCCACCGCCACCCGCAAAGAGTCATCGTCCAGTAAGGTGCCCAGGTGAGGCGACGGCAGTGCGTGCAGCCACGCTCCCGATTCGGATTGCGACACAGCTCGTAGTCTAGCCATATCGGCCCCCGAAGCCTCCTCTAATAATCTCCCCTGGATTTTCCTCGCTCCTTCGTCATCCCACGCCCGCTGTTCGTGCACTGCAACGGGGATAGTTGCACTCGGGTTGCGGGCCGACCAAGCTGATACCGCACTTGACACAAACGGTATGCCCACCTCATCACCATTGGGATTTAATAGGACAGTGACAAGACTGGCAACACCGTGCGCCGACGCCAGAAAGGCTGGCAGGCCCACATCACAAGCACGACGCACCCCAAGACCACCGCACCGAACAGGGAGAACCGCCTGAGTCCACTGGGTCTCATCTAAGGAGACATTGATGACAGACTCCACAACCGATTTCAAGGTCTCGTCAAAAGAGGAAACTTCCTCGGGGCAAAGCCAAGTAGGAGTGGTTCTCAGCAGGTAAGATATTTTCGGGAGGGCAAAGCACATACGCAACAAGACAATTGCAACGTGTGCGGAAAGATCTTTGAGACGTTCGTAGGCGTTAAGCAGGATATGTTTTCTAGTTTTAATGGCCTCAGGAACTGCGTTAAGAAAAATAGGAGAACCTAAAAGGTTGAAATCGGAAGAAGTAAGTTCCTTGAGGCCTGGTAAATGAGAACAAAAATCTGTGAAGTGTTTACGAGCCTCGATGCCGCAGGGGAAGAATTCACACTTCGAGGGATTCACTTACAAACCCAGCTCTTTAAGGTGTGGAATAATTACCTTAAGATCCTGGAGCACCTCTTCCGGTTTACCCCCGATAGTGCCATCGTTGAGGTACCACACGTTCAAAAGAGATTTAATCTCGACAATTACTTTGTGTATTGCCAAACTAAAAACCAGTGGACCCAACGGATCCCCCTGCTGGGCTCCCACTTGAGAAAGAATCAGATTATTGTCAAAGTAGAGATTAGAAGGAAGCCTATACACTTGATGAAGAAATGGATACAGTGAAGGAATTTTTTCCTTAACCTCTCTTAACAGAACGTCCCTTTCCAAGGTGTTAAAGGCGTTGCAAATATCAAGCTTTAAAATAATGCAATCCTCGTTCTTCGAATCCATCACAAACGCTCGCGTGGCGTGTATGGCCGCCTCGCAGCCCTGGTGTGTGCCAAAACCCAATTGATGTGGCCGCAGATACTCGGCCATCTCATCCCTAACGGCACGGCAAGCGACCTTGGCTGCCAGACGGCGAAAAACGCTACCGATGGCGATAGGTCTTAACCCACCACCCTTCTTGGCCAATGCAAAAAGCGAGGCACCGTATAAGTACGGACACACTAATGGGTTCAACTGACCACTAAGCAAGAAATTCACGAGTTTAGCCAGACACCCCAAGAGGCGCCTCCCGTTCTCACCAGCCGATGCTGATGTTAGCTCTTTCAAGTGTCCTGGCCGAAATCCGTCCAAACCCGCCGCCGAACCACTGTGAAAAGAACCAAGCGCCAACACGACGTCCCCAACTGTAATCGACACCGGGATATATAGTGGGTCTGGATTTGCGAGATGATTTTATTGATTCGTAGTTTAATTTACGAAGGCATCAATTAGTTAATGCAAGTACTTTCAGTACTTCAAAACACGGCATAATTCCAGATACCTGATCGATAGTAAAATGCAAAAAATTTGGATCGCAACGTAGTTGTCGTTAAATTCGCGAATGCATATTCAATTATGCTTTTACCATCAATGAACAATTTTTATTTTTACTTTTGAATAATGTAACAATTTGCAAAAAAACAATTATGCCAACAGCAACATTTACCACAAAAGGCTTATAAATCATTGGATATATTCTTAAGAAGAGATACAGTGAATGTTATACTTAATTTAAATAAATTTGTTTTGCAACAAAGGGTTAAACATTTTTTTAAATAATTGCAATGTGCTTAACTAAATCTAAGTTAGAAAGTAAAAGTTTATTTAACATACTAGGACGTGTTACCATTAGATCTATAGAATTGAAAAAATATCCGATAGTCCACAAAAAAGTGCAATCTCAATTTACTTTATCTTATAAATTGTCTACCTTTAATTAAAAGAGTTTTTGATTTGCTCAAAACTTCACAATTAAGAGGCTCAAATATGTCACATAACGCAGTTGATATCGTGTTCCCAAGAAACTGGTGTCGAACTGTTATTATGCAGATAATTTACGATGGTCATTAAAAACAGTATTCAGAGTTTAAATGCTTTAATTAACTCGAAAACATGACAGCCAGCATCGATGGAGGAATGAAAACTGGCTGGAAAATACAACCGATATCGATATATGAAAATTCAGATTTGGAAGGTTAGCTATTCACTAGCACATCTGTAGGTTAAATAAAAGAAGTCCACAACAGAGTTATACTGTTAGAATAGAATAAAAAATTCTTCACTGTATTTACACCAATTATTATTTTTCACATTATTTATATTATATTAACTTATAAGCGATATTTTTAAAGTCTTAGGTTGTAGTCGCTCAAGCGTATTTTCATATTTCATGTACTTACATACGAGGAAAATACTAAAAAAGTACGTTCGAAATTTCCTAACACTACTCAATTCAGGAATCGTACGATGGCGGCACTCACAGTCATTTATAATTCGTTTTACATTCTATATTAACCAAACTTGTTTTACTTAAAATAATTGCTCTAATTATATAATTTTGAGCCATATACTTAGACATTAAGGTTGCTAATAAGTTATACAGATCGCTATTACAAGATCGTTTCATATCACCAAGAAAGGCTAGATTTGTACAAATGATGGTATCAATACGCCATTGAGTTTGCCTAATTATAATCTCTTTCTCAATACATAGTAACAATTTGCTGAGCACCTATATTTAAGCAGTAAAGGTTTATATACACTACCATATGGTACGGTATTGTACTACCGCATGTGATGCGGTCTGTGGCAATATCATATGCGGGTGTGGTTCTGTACAATATTATGTAGTTATTAGTTAATATCTTAAGACACCTTATAGATTGCTGAGTCCACAAATGAGATGACGAAAATGAATTAGTTTAGGGTATTCGCGCAATATCTTTATATAAAATATAACCTTTAATTCCAACCCAAAATACCAACTTTATCCGAATTAAGTATCTAATCAGGACTCTAGTTCACACACGTATTCTGTCGGACCACTGACACGCAAAAGATTGATAGTAACATCAACGACATGTTCATACCTTCACATAGCGACCTCAACTTAGTTCATTGAACCATCTCTCTAGACTTTGTTAACTTAATTATAGAGCATTTCGTGTGACAAAAGCACTTCTTCTATTGTTAGATGATAAATTGACGGGCGATTCATTAACAGTACTGAGCATACAAAAGGTCGTCACGAGGAACCATAGTCGTATGTTCTTTGACCATAGATGTCCCCTCATTTATAATTTGATTGGAGCTTTCTCTTTGATGTATTTTGCAATAATAGGTCATGAAAGCTTTGTTTGTGAATAAAGATATATAACGAAATGTTTTAAGATGTTGTTATCCCTTGAAATGAAAAGTACCTATCCTCATTCGGGGTAGGCTGTCCATATTTCTTTGGAGAAGAAATGCTACTCTAACAGCAAGCTCTCTTAATTGTTAAGCTACAAACTGTCTTCAGTCTTCAGTTGTGACGCTTCTGATATTAAGAGTAATATTACGTAGTACCAGTAATATTAGCGTAAATACTCGTTATTTACGCCAGCTGCTTATTCTCAGGTCAAATATTGGCTTCCTCTCAGAATATATAATATGAGCACATTTATTGTAAAACGAACTTAAATATCCTAAAAGTACTATTTCCCTTGTTAGCTAAAGGATTCAGTTCACACAATAGATCGAACGTATTCGGTTTAGAGGACAATCAGCTCTGTATAAGGCGTTACAGTCCTCCATTGTTGTTGATAATAATAGGCACAGAGCCTGTACGTATTCTAACTTGGTATTGTGAAAATTAGATATGTGTATGGACCAGGATAGTACGTATTTATGTGTTATTGAAGCTTCAAGCTTTAGTCGATATCTCGTAGTAAATAGCTTCATGGTGTATATAACACACAAATATGTGAAAAGAAAACAAAAAGTAAGTAGTAAGTATCACGTCTAAATTGTACATCATTGTGTACCACAATAGTTACAGGCTGGTGAAAGCATTAAAGTGACATTTACTACGCACATGAGTGTCACATGACCTGCTATTTCCTTACGACGCCCGAAAAATAGGACGTTTTCATTTTATAGAATTAAATCATGCCTTCTCTTTATGAGAAGAGGCATATCCTTGTACTGGCTAGTTTATTGATGATGACATATGAAAATCCATACTAATATTATAGATGCGAAAGTAACTCTATCTGTCTGTCTGTTACGCTTTTACGCCTAAACCACTGAAAAGAGTTTGATGAAATTTGGTATAGAGATAGAATAGACCTTGGGGAACAACTATCAACTATATTATCTTTTATCGCGACAAAATTGAATTGAGGCTTAAAGGGTTTGAAATAGGGGATGAAATTTTGTATGTAAAATACGATAATCGAAATGAACGCTGGCGAAGCTGCGGGCAACAGCTACTATATTATAAAATTATGATTCAAATAATTTTCAATACTTTAATATTTTAACATCTGCTTATCAAGTATATCATCTCGATATAAACATAACCAGTATCGTGGGTGTGATCTGATAGATAATTTCGGCCAGTTCATTAACATGTTACTGATATTATCATACCTGCTAACTATGTGGTTATAGCAGTTAGCACTGTTGTTTTTTGTCGTTAATTTTGATCTATAGAAGCGGCAGTTATAAGCTGAATAGTTTTTCACTTTGATAACTAAGATAAGAAGAATGTTTGTTTGTGGTAAAAACAAAATTATAAATTTTTTGTAAGTGTTGGAAAACAGCTAGCCGTCCTCCTTTTTGTAAGTGACAACTGCTATTCATGAATTATAAGCAGGTGCTAGAAGTATGGTTAACAACTAGGTTATGCTAACCGTTCCTTTTTCCCCATGGGTGACCCAAGAAGCAGCACCGTTGCCTGCTTATTATAATCTTTCTAGTAACCAAGCCTTTCGAGCGTTGTGACTGAGCCATCATCTTCCTAAGAGGACTGAAGATGAATACGTAATTTCTATTAATATTACAAGATAATCAACACTTTACACGTACTAATATGAATCTTTTATAAGCTTTGTATTCACTAGAATAATACCTCACCCTGTCTAATATAATGAGTTGTCTACTAAACATTAACTAGACATAAAGACGGCCATTAAGCAAACCAGAGTGGTCTGTACACTATAGCTGCCGTCATAATGCATAATATACTCTATGGTCTAGTACACGTCCCGTTATTCCAAGAACCATCGACATGAGACATGATCTAAAGCAATTTCTAAAAGCGTTTAGTATTAGATTTAAACATCAGTGTGTCGACATAAAGGTCTGTTCGTTGCGCACATACAAAGTTTAATAGTTTCATATATACAATATGAAGTTATTGATATTTACTTACAGGGTTTGTAAACTTTGTCTGTTACAGTCATCCCCATGGAATATGGTGTCCAAAATATTAAAAAGTTAAATTATTAGAAAGTTATGCCTATTGGCACAAATCGAAATGGCTGATGTATTTTTCAATAAGATTCCAGATAATTAAATTTATTCCATTCTGAGAAATCTATTTATGGTCCATTTTAAATACCTTATAGATTAATATATTTTGAAAGAATTTGTGATGCTAACTTTGATATAACGTAAACGCGTGAAATGCTTACTATGCTGCTATATTTTGGTTGAATTCTGAGATAGCATATAAATAACTGAACGCATTCTACGAACATAATCAATAGAGAATCGGTTGTAATGATGTCGCCCGCGGGCGGATACGTCGCAGCGCATAAACGGTGGCATCCGCAGTTACCACTGATTTGAGGCCCCCGTTACCTAGTCGTTGTATCGGTTCGTTTTAACCTTCGATGATTTTATATAGGTCAATATAATGCAGGATACAAGAAATATACACTGCCTCTTTGTAGAATTACTAACAAACTACAAAAATGTATGATCGTCAAAGAAACCAAGTAGACGATTGACGATAGTTTCCGATCTCTCTTTAAGACGATTCCTGGACTAGCTAACAAGAAGATAAACAGCAAAGACTATATTATCTATAACATGGGACTCACATAAATATGCGTTGAATGTTTAAATTGTAACTCATACAAATAACTGTAATTATCTGGCGATTGAAAAGAGTGGCGTGAGTTTCTTGCCAGTTCTTCTCACAGCTCTACCTCGTCAGCGAACTGGCTGTAGGTCAATTGGCTGACTTCATGTAATGTTGACTTTTCATAAGCATCATACTTTATGATCAAAATGAAATAAATGCTTTGACTTTGACTTTGAATATTGGTGACAAATATGGGTGGTCTAACATTTACATTACACGGCATGATGGACATTACCTCAATTTGCACTCTATGCTAGATACACATAATTGATAATAGTATATAGATACTTCTACTTGTATGACAGCAGCTTTTATTAATCTAAAATATGAGATAGAACCCCTAAAATATTTACAAACATCTACTTGTATCTCCCATCGGCTTAAAAACTTACAATAAATTATTGTGTTGTGTTAGTAAACTATGAAATAGTATAAATAACGGTCACTGCCTTCATATTGGTCGTCGCGAAAGTTCTATGCAAGCGATGCGCTCGCGCACCCGCCACGGAGGGTGAGCACGACCCCTGCACGGGGATGATAATAATAATGATAATCGATATGACTACGAGTCTCGAATAACAACTGTACTTTATTTCATCATGTTGTTTTAGGATGCCCTTTTCGAAATCTTCAGGATAACTAACTAAATTTTTAATACAAAATAATGTGCATATTATTGTACGTTTTATTTTTTAATGGGTTTGATATTTAAGTCTAGTTCTATGTTTAAATCGTGTAATAAATAAAGGCTCTCCTGACACCCTGACTTTTTTATTCTATAATTTAATCGAAATTTGCAGTACCTGTGTTACGGCGATTGACATTTTCTGAAACTTCAGTACTTGCTAGGAGTCGTAAAGGCGCTACAAATAAACGTCTATAGAAGCGAAAAAGACTTCGTTCATAACATAAAATCGACTCGAAAGAAGAAGAAGAGGAACATAAAAGAAATTCTTTCATTTAAACTGCGTATGTTTTATATAAATATGAATTAAATTAATTTGTTTAAAAATGTACATGTGACATGACCACACCTACAGACTCACCTATACAAAGACATGGAGAGGGCGTGTGAGGATCACAACAGAACTGAATATATTTAATTTTGTATGTCAATTAGCTTTCACAAGAATGCTTAGACTACAAGCTGTAAGAAAGCTTAAAGAATATGTACTAAGGAAATTATAACATCCACTAGCCAAGCCAAGTAGTATTCAATAGATATATGTCATTTTTACTAGACAACCTACAACCAAATAATGGTCAAACGTCAAACTATTTAAATGAGAATGCGATAAACAGTCAGCCACTGTGGTCGTCTGTATAGCAACGAGTTTGTTGCGACATCTTATTCTTAGTATTGTTTTTGAAATACGTCAAAAATACAGCCATGTCCACAGATTACGGTTATCATACGGCCTTACCTACTGGTAAGTTGGAACTGTAACCTATAGATATAGCTATATTTTCTAAGGATTGCAAATATAATGCTTCAAAAACACAATAAAGTCGTTGTCGGCCATGTTGGGTGAAGAGGATGAGGAAGGAAAAGGGAAAAGTAAGAGGACTTAGGGGGTTATTGGCAAATGCTTGTTTGTGACCTAAATTGTATAAAAGAATCTTAGATGGTTATAGCTACCTCTAAAATAGTACAAAGTTCCCGAATCCAGAATCCATCAAGCTGCTCACCTAAAACACCCATTATCTATTAACACTAATGAGAAAAACAAATTATCCACTTAATTCTATATGACCCGCGCCCACGCACTCTAACAGTGTAAACTAATACAACAATAACGGTACTGCTGCCGCTTTTTGTTAGGCCCGGTAACCTCGGCTTCCGCTTATGTATCTCATACGATGATTTTTTAGTTTAATTAACGGATTTTTTTATATGTTTAGGGTCATTAGGACGCCGCTGTCAGATGACTGCTGATTTGCTGATATTGTCAGTACGAAATGTCATCTGTCATTTATGTGTTCATTTTACGAATATCGTGCTATTTTTTGTTATTAAATTCAAATTGTATTTTAAAAATACAATTTATTTACATAATGTTATTTATCGACCATTTATCGAAAAAGAAAAAACAAAAATATCCAACCAAAATGTCTCCTCACAATATATTTTACTCCAAGTAGGTACTGGTGTTAATTAACATTGCTTATAAAAGTCAGAGATAGCCACGGGTAACAATTTAATAAACAATAATATTACAAATAAATGACTTCTCCAAACTTATATTAAAAATCTTATCATTATTATCATCTCGAATATAACTTACTAATTACTTTAACCCGTCACATTATTTGTAAGTCATTATCAATTTTAATTACCCTCATTAAAAATGACATGTTTAACTACTTAAACAAACAATTATAATTAATAATTATGATCGATAAGTGAAGATTTTGTTACGTTCAATTATCGAGGCTTTGAAAGTTATGATAAAGTTTGTTCGGGCCGACGCTGAGCGATATGTCAATAAAATTACTGATGTTATTCTTTTAACTATCTTTATATAAAAGTAGACTGTGATTTCTGGTCTTCAAGAGGCTACTAAAATCATTTTACTGCGTTTAGTGATCCGCCTAATAAGCGTGGTCCTATACCAAACATCGCCTTTGCGTTTCAACTGACGCGTAGCTCGTCGGAATGGAGAGAAGAGGACCGTGAATTGGCCAATCACAGTGCTCGAAATCTCCACTCCACTGGATTTCGGGCACTGTGATTGGCCGAGCAGTGGTCGGCTGATGATATGATGAAGCGATACTACGCGTTAAGTCTAGAATCAAAACTTAAAGACAACACGTGTTCCCTTTAAATTTTACTCCTGGGTATTCTAAGCGGGGTCTGAATCATCTCACAAGGCTGCATTGTGCAATGCAATTTTGATAAACAATGGTAACTGACGCGTAGCTCGGCGGAATGGAGAGGAGAGGACCGTGAATTTGCCAATCACAGTGCTCGAAATCTGCACTCCACTGGATTTCGAGCACTGTGATTGGCCGAGCAGTGGTCGGCTGATGATATGATGAAGCGATACTACGCGTTAAGTCTAGAATCAAAATTTAAAGACAACACGTGTTCCCTTTAAATTTTATTCCTGGGTATTCTAAGCGGGGTCTGAATCATCTCACAAGGCCGCATTGTGCAATGCAATTTTGATAAACAATGGTATTCTAATTTAATGGATTAACATTGGAATGTTCACGGGGAATTTGAAATGGTCATTCCGTAGTTATGATATTACATACCTACATGTTTATTGTACTAAAACTATAAAAGCTTCTATTTTTCCCATAACCATAGCACTTATGCGTAACAGTAAGAAAATATATTTTGTACTGTTTTTGTTCAGATTTTGTCATGTTGTGGAATTTAACTTTTACTACTTATAATAGGGCAATCCCACCTACACGCCGATCAGTATGATTGTAGACCAGGTTTTACATTTGCAAATCTAGATGAACATATAAGATTTAATCAGAATTTACTTGTGTTTAGGTAGTGTACACACACTATGTAAAGTTTTTATAATACATAATCATTTTAAACTCTGACCAAAATTTCGGTAAATAAGTAATAATAGCAATAAGTAGAATCCTGAATCGTAAGTTCCAAAAGAATCGAATTAAAACATTTTTTTTTGGAAATATGGGCACTTAAACGTTTGCGTTACAAGTAACTGAATCACGCTTTAAAGAATGTTCAAATCCAACTTATCTATGGGAATATACTTTTTAAGTTTCGTTCCTCACATTCCGATGAAATGGCGGCAAATCGCCAACTGTCAAACAAGCGAGATTTGCCGTGAAATTGCTAAACGTAACCAATTATTCTTATGTCGGTACCACACGGGTATTTGACTAAGTACTTACTAGAAATGAGTCAATAGAAAATCAACTTTGTCCCTTAGCGCTAGAGTTAAATTATTATTATTCTACTGGTTCTAGAATGTTGTACTTTTAGGCAAGTGTTTTCATATCATGAAGAATAACTTTCATTAGTTTTGTAGAATGCCATAAACATGGACCTTGTGAGATGGTTATTCACGTCCAGATTAAAAGAAACGTAATCAAAATTGAAAGGTGATGGACTTGATGTGTATATTAAAACATGTTAGAGAACTCAGTATCTTACCTTTAACATTACTTAACATGACCACAACAAGAGCAATTATCGTCAATCAAATGACGAAATACCAAAACCTATCAAAGTAAATCGGGCAATCGAAACTCTAGGGTTGAATATATGTTTTTCAATGAACGAAACACTAAAGTTTTATATCTATTCATTGCATTAATAAAGCGTTTTCAACATCTGAACTACCTTTAGTTTTTGAACCGTATTGTACCGAGGCTTTCTTGTCACAATTATGAATTCAAACTATGTATACAAGTATGTATTACTAGCTTATTATACAAGTTATATTGCTGTCAAAATGATAATAATGTTCTGTTTATATACAAATAACCGTGAGTTCAAGTTACGTGAATATAGATACGAATAGGTACGGGTTTTTTGGATGTGTACGTGATGGGTACGTACGTGTAGGTATGTGTGTATTTTAAGAAGTGTGCTTGGGCTTGATAAGGAATTGAAGTAAAGTCCATAATAATTCTGCAGTGGAAGAATGATATACTACAATGAGAAATACCTTTTGGCTGTTAATTTTGTGATAATTTGCTAAATATTGAACCGTCTTGTACGACACAGACTAAAATTTTTAATTGCCTTAGGAAATAAACATAGAAAGCGTTATAAACATTCCTCATTTCGGTCGATAGGCATACACTGCTAGACATATGACTGCCTCCGTGGTGCAGTGGGAGCGCAAGCGACTGCTGTGCACGAGGTTGTGGTTTCAATCCCCACACGGGGCAAAACTTTGTGTGATCCAAATGAATTGTTTCGAGTCTGGGTGTACTTTGTGTCCTATAAATGTATGTTTGTAAAGTCCTCCGCGACACAGGATTTGTTCCCTAGTGCGTGAATTGTCTATTTAAATAAAAAAAAATGTAGGTGTGCGTCAAGGATCTCCACTCTGACCGCCTCAATATTTAACTTTTTACCTTCATAATCGGTATTAAATTATGAATATAAAGACCACAAGCTTAAGTAAGATGAAATACAATAACAGGACGGTACATAATATTAAACGGAAATGGATGGTATCAGCTAAGAGTACATTCACACTGTCCCATTCACACAGTTTCTTATCTCGCGTTAGGCTAATCTTATGGTGTTCGATTTCATGTGGTATGTAAATGCAGTTAGTAATGGGCTTTTAGTACGCCATACGTTGTTTGAATAACATTTTGATTTTAGTTATGTGTAAAGAAATTTAATTAAGTATACAATTTTTTTTTATTTCCCACACATTTTTTTCTGAGCACTATTCGTGAAAAGTGGTTCAAAATATGGAATAAGTACGATTTGGCAATTTTGAACTTTGTGCCAATTAAGACAAGATATACATTTTCGAAGAGGTGTACTTCGTCATATGCCTCTTTTCTACTGAAGCTCAAATGTATCCTTTAAACATTGAGAGGCCACTAACTTTACAGTATTCAGTGGTTTTGTTAGGTTCCTGGCATCTCAGGGAGTCCAAGAGCAGCTGAATCCATTTGCCACCTGGTGGTTTATTACCTTGTTTGTCACTGTAATAAAAAAATAGAAAGCTATTTAATTTGTTAAAGCTTTTACCTCACCATTTGTCGACGCGACGTGCGTTGTGTACACATAATTATATTCGTTACTAGTAACTTTCATTCGTCTGAAAAAAATATCGAATCACTGGTCATTAAGTTATTAAGTCATTTAGGTACTTATCCAAAGTAGGCAATCGATAAAAATACTTTCTGATATTTGTCGCGAGTCTTCTCCGGGTCAAGTTCATCTGTTGTGAACTGCGAAAATCGTCTCATCCTTTAAAAAAAATATGACGAAGAAATTGAAACAACGGTTAACCGTTTTGGCGTAGATTAGTAGATTAGATATCAATCTAGTAGATTACTTTGATGGATAGATTACAATGAGAAGGCAATGAAGCCATTGATTACAATTTTAATGAACCAGATCCTAATAAGGGATAATAAAAGGGATGATACTATACATATTGGTAGGATTGACGTATGAATTCAATGATATTCTATTTAAATAGAATATCATTGTATAAATTTATTAAATTATATAAAGCGAAAGAGTTTGTTTGTTTGTTTGTTTGAACGCGCTAATTTCTAGGACTACCAGTCGGATTTGACAAATTATTATTTTTTGCGTATGATAGTCCAATTCTTGAGGACTACTCACGCTACTGGCGTCGGCTCCGGGAGCAAAGCAGTAAGCAAAGACGCGAATGAAACTTCGCCGCGGAAAGCAAGTTCCTTATAAATCCAAAAAGACAAATTGAATAATGTCCACAGACGAAATCGAGAGAGCAATTCTCACTCGGTCACAATTAGAGATCATTTTATTTATAACAATTAGTAAACTGTTTCTTATTAAACGTATCCTTTCACATTTATATTATATTATATTATTACATAAAGCATAATTTATAAATTTATATAAAATCTGCAATGATGCATCAATGATCTGCTTCATTCATTCAAAAACAAGCAAAACAACTTCTCTATTTATAAACTAATCTCTTTATAAACAGCAATGATAGGTAACCGTTAATTTATAAACCATTAACAATAACATAACAGTTCAGGATCCCCGGTAACAGTTATTTAATAGCCTAAGCGCCACTATCGTCAGTAGGTATCTCACGGGCTTGCGGAAACGCGTCGACCCGTAGGCGAATTTTTTTTAATATATGTTTTATTTTTTCGTTACTGTTATCACTAGCCACGGTTGACGTTCCCACGGTACTGATAACAAGTATCTGGACTTCCTCAATGAGTCAATATGCCAATCTGACTATACTATGTGTACTACTCGTGTTTTGATGTAATATTAGGTTTGCATGCTTTTAATACCCGAGATTTTAAGAATCAAAAAACATCACTATGTTTCGAAACTGCTATTAATTATCCTATTGGACTGATTTTAATAAATTCGACATTAGTTTCCACATAATAATTTTCAATTTGGCTTATGTATAAATTATTAAAATTAATCACGAGTGGGCTTTTGATTTTGGACATCATCTTGTCACCATCTTGTTTTTATATTAATAAATGTTTAATCAATTTACATATACCTAATTTTGGTTGATATAAATCAAGTAAGTAGTAGTATCCAGGAGCCGACGATCAATAAAACATCAATAAATGATCCAGGGTCATTACTTTATGGTCACTATATCTTAAGTAGTGGGCACATCGATCACTGTCCCTTACGAAAGTAAGCGGCTGTCGTCTCTCCAGGGACGGAGCGAACCAGTTTTTAAATTTCATGAGTAGACATGTTCATCGTGGCGACCGTATCGTATTATCTTCCATTTAGTTTAACTTTGAGTTTACATATTTATTGCATCAAAAATTCGTAATTACATTTTTTTATACGAATTAAAGTTTCGACAGAGATAGATAATTTAATTAACATAGGTTATAGGGTGAAGTGATGTTCTTCTAGCTAATTTGGTTCTGGTCCATGGCCCTGATATGCATAACCGTAACTAACAAACAAAAGAAAATAATTTACTACCTACCTACCAATTTTTTGTACTACCTACCTAATATGAAAAAAATGTTCTTGTTGTCCTAGGTAGGTAGTATCAGAGAGGTAATATGCTAGTTGGCCTAGTTATTTTTGAAAAATAAAAATATTTTCTCATTTCGAAGCACTTAACGACATAGACAGAAAACTCTTTAATGTAGGTAATTTTATTACTTATCATACATAATTATCACTTATAATATGATTAATGGAGAGCTTTGCTACGAAAAAAAAAAATTATGTAGACTTTTGGATGACCACTAAATGATTATTACCGTAAAGCGTAAAGTGTCAATATTTTATTGCTTTAAAGATTTGCGTAAATTAAAAATTGGGTGCAAATATTTGATATAGTGTCCCAATTAGCGTGGTGATTATAATTTATTCATAATATGCCGTTAATGTCCAATACATTTATAAACTTTTTCACTCATAAAATTTGGCAGAACATCGGAAATGCAAATGCCGAGCCTTGTTATGCCAAGATTTATAACAGTCGCAATTTTAATTAAATCAATTTTACTGTTGTGTAAATTGTTGACATTAAAAGTTTGCGCATTGAAACTGGGTTAACGGAAATGACATGTAGTGCTTCTGTTCTATTTTTAATCTATTGCTAATTTGAATCAAATCTTTTTTGACATCTAAAAATAATGTGGAAATTCATTTGATACTCTCAAACCGGATACATTTTGGTGTCTTCGTGAGTGCTCGTTTTTTTAAATCTTAATTTAAAACGCAAATGATTATTTTGTTGCTAATGTATTTTTTTTAAATTATTAAACAAAAACGTGTTCTATTATTAAAATCTGTTTTATAAAATAAATCTGCCTTCCATGCCTTTCATTTAGGTATAAAATATCTTGCATAAAATCTTTAAGAATAAATAATTAAAATTTTCCGTGCTCAAATCGGCCGACCCTGAGTGGTTACAAAAACAATGGGTGTCCTTATAAGGTGATACCAGTCGCCCCATCCAGTTTTTACCTCGGCACCCGTTTGGCTCGTCTGGTAACAAAATTGGGAAGTTATGCGAAAAAGGAATAATATGCAGACGGCTTGTGGACTCAAACGTTCACGACTTTGTTAACGATCTGGTGTTTTTGGCGAGTTGTGGTCAAGAGATACCGGAGCAGGTAGATTTTATACTACATTTCATAGAACTAAATTTACTATTTCCAAGTATTTGAATTTCCTCATCATTTATTGATTTGGGTTTACGTTTTCAGTGACCTATTCTTAACATTTTGAATACTTTTTGCACACTTAAAATATCTTTCTTACAACTAAGTATCTAAGGAGTAAACCAGCCGAAGCCCTCCTTATGGTAAGTGGTATGGTAACTGCCACATATATCTCGTACCCGCGTTGCCGTTGCCAACGTAACAATTTACGCTACTTCTAGTAGCTGTGGTAGCGCACCACGTATTTATTATATACATGGGCACTAGCTTGTAATAAAACAAATAATAAAAAAAAAGAAATGTAGGTACCTATAGTGAATCATTTATTTAGTTCATTCTCAACACGACACTTTATTTGAAATCATTATTTAAAAATATTTTTGTTTTTAGCGGTCAATGCTCATGCCTTCTAAGAAAAAAGGCCCTGCAGTAAATGATTCTCTTTTTTCCTTTCTATACCTTCTCTCTTTATCTTTAAACACCTTAACAGTCTACATCTTCCTAACCTGGGGCAACACTATACGGTATGCGGATCTTTTAATTTGACATTTGTTCTCGATTGAACTATAGCTCACTAGGATATCAGTTTAATTACAAACTGTCCTTGAGTAGCGGCGAACGTACAAATTTCATTGTATCTATACTTAACAAAATTTATAGCTTGCTTTACAGAGCTTTATATGTATCAATTTTGTTGTGTAAAATTACATTTCCTTCTACAGAATAACAGGATGTATATAGCAGTGCTTTAATAGGAATGTTTGTAAAGACCTAAATGATATGATATCTCCGTTTTAATTAAAATAAGCGGTTTGCACCACTCATTACTGCTAGTCTTATTGATCCCAAAAACAGCAATGCCACACAATTCACTCACTTTGATACAAATTTTAGCGACAGGCTAAAGTCTAACTTATAAATAACTGTTGTTTCAGAATTTGGGTATTAGCTGAAAAAACCTCTGTTTTTTGGTTTGCCTGTTTTTGAAGAATTCTTAAAAAATTATTGTGAATATGAAACTAGACTAATAAGGGTCAGCGCAGACAGAGAGGAGCGCAGTGGAGAGGATTTTATTAAAGCATTTGAACATCAACTTTAAATTTATGGAAATAAAGTGCATATATGCATGAACCTGACAAATAATTGTTGCGAGTCGCGCGTCATTGAAAATACGCTGGAAGTCCCGTGCGCACTACTTTATTTCAATAGTTTTAAAGTTGATTTTTGAGTGACTTAATAAAATCCTCTCCGCTGCGCTCCGCTCTGTCTGCGCTGAGCCTAAGGTGATTATGGCGGGTAACACAGATAAGAACGGTTCACGACATGTCAAAATGGAGATGTTTGGCAGTATATGGCTGAAACTCGGTTTTCACATAGCCAAAATAAACTCATTGAAGTTGTTTACTAAAATGATCAATCAAATTTATAAAAAATAGCATATCCTTTGTGTTATTGCATAACACGTAGCGTGGTTGTTATCTGTGTGTACATATACAAACTTGTTCCCACGCGTGACCGCCAATCAATGTGGCCTATGTTTATTTTTGTTATGATAAATCGTCGCTGGGTTATTCTCTTCTTATAACTTTCTTTAAAATTTTCTATTTGTTTCCTAATTCTTTTTGACTCAACTGTCTAGTTTACGGTATAAGCACATTTTAAAAGTAATAAAGCTTGTGCTACAGACACTGAACTAAAGTTAAATCACATTAAAGACGATGTCGTCGTGACTTGTTCAGTTGTGAGGTACCATTAAAAATTTTGACTGCCTCTGGCACAGTGATTTCTGTCACTGCTATGATGTCGGTTTCCACATGTGACAACATTTTGCGTGATCCATAAATGTTTAATTCCAGTACTTTGTGTTCTTTAATTGTATATTTCTAAAGTGCCCGCGATACAGAGCTTGATAACTAATACGAATTTAAATTAAATTAAATTTATACAATTTATTTAAAGTAGAATTCAGAATAACCTACTGGCTATTAAACTTTCAAGTGTGTTTACTTATTTACAAGTGTTATACAAATAAGTGAAATGTCGCCTTATCTCGTTTAATTTTACCAAAAAGTGTTTATCAATTTATATAAATATTCTTGTTATCTCATTCTGTTTAAAATATGCTTAGAAAAAGCGTTTTTTTTTGTGTGAATTTCGTTACATTTTCCCACACGTCATATTGGTATAAGATGCGAAATATTTATAAGTTGTTTGTTATGTTTGCTTTCCGATGTCTATCTTTTGTAAAATATCTGGGCAAATCAGGATGTTTTTTTATATTAAAATTTCTAACTTTAAAATTCTTACCCTTATAAACAAGTCTAGTATACCTTATAATCCTTACTCTTATGTACTACGAGTATGCACAAATATCTCAGTCACAAATAAATCAACTGAAAACAAGATGAATCGGCGTGACGGTGGCGGCGATGACGAGATAATAAAAGTGTGATCTAGTAGTTAACATAGCATTTAATCAATTGGCAGAAGTTAGAAGTTGCAGGTCTCTTCTCTTAAGCGTCTTCATTTTGACTAGTCTTGAGCCACTCTCGTCTTTAGGCTTGTGATCGCTACTTCAAAACTTTTCTGCACCAACAATCATAGAGGAGCCTACCACCACCTCTTATGTTACTTTATGTTTTGTCTTTTTCTTTTGTACCATTAAAACAAGGATAGAGACAAAGTAAGGTTATAATAAGATTGCTATGAGGTTATTGTAGGGTCCCACCCAGTTCTGCGAGCTATTATTGTCCTCGCTACTTCAGAAAGGCAATTCTGCGAATTATGAAAGCCACTTTAATTCTCTTGCGGATGTTCTTGTTGCTGAATATGTTAGTTGTCAGATATAATACGAGTAAGTCTTTGTCTTGAATCGTATGTAAGTACTCGAACCAAAATATACCATACCTATAATACCTAATCTGGACTATTATATAAATCCGAAGAGTTTGTTTGAACACGCTTGTCTCTGGCTCTACTAGTCGGATTTGTATAATTCTTTTTGCGTATGATAGCCCAGTTCTTGAGGAAGGTAAGGTATGTAACATCACTACTGGCGACGGGAGCAGAGCAGTAAGCAAAGATGCAACTGAAACCGTGCCGCGGAAAACTAGTTACTTTATTCAATACTTATTATTGAAATCTACAAATATTTATTAAAGAGACTTCACCTTAAATGTTTTCTTTCCCTTTATTTATTTAATTTAAATAATATGAGACGCCATTTTGAAGTCAATTTCCTCATTGCATCTGATTATGTTTGGGTGGTCTCGATTCTGACTGATCGATACATCGAGATCGTATCAAGGACTCGGTATTCGGATGTGTTGATAACAAATCCAATTTTTTTACCTGTGCTACTGATTTGTTTATTAAAACACCGGGTATCATTTATTGTCTTACGTGTGTAGTATTAACAATTAAGGTGCACGTTTTTAATCTGTAGTCTCCTTTCTGAGCTAAAGGTCTGTGTATAATTTTGCACATCTCTCTGAAATATGACTCATAAATAACCTGACGCAAAATCTGCACTTATTATATAAAATATGCATTCGCATGTTGGCGCAATTCCCTTGAATCTTTGGGTTTTAAAAATTCTTACGAATTATAAATAAATAAGTAATATAAAGTCTGCAAGATTATAACTCTTATTTTTCCTTCTAAATGTGGCCCAAATATTTACAAACATTAATATCTGTTGGAAATGTGACAGTTTGAAACCGTATCAAAAAATCAGCAATGTTTCTTGTCTCAACTCATTTGTCTTGAGTTTCAAACAATCTTTCCCGACCGAATCATTCTGGTCCCTGTCGCCGATTAAGCTCGTTTAAATTACACTTTTTTGTTTTAAATTCGCATATTATTTTCCATTTAAAACGAAAACGGGTATTTTAGCATAAACTAAATTTACATCGACTGTACAAAAGAGGCTTATGAAGAAACACGCATTCAACAATATTGTCTTATAGTGATTGACACAGAGTTCATAATTATAAACAACATTGCTATATAAATCACTTTTTCACTGGAGACGGGTCACGTGCAAAAGTGTATTGCGAGTTATCAATTTTGTGCTTTTTGCGTATCATCATCACAAGTCAGATAATTCCATCAAGGCATGCTTCAGTTTATGGCTTTACACTAAACGTACGATATTATCTTTTTCGATCTAATATAAAGTCAGCATGCGTCTAGATCTAAGAAGTAAACTAATGAATTGATTTTATAATATTTTTTCTTTATCTTATTTTTTAATACTTAATAGCAGAGAAATAGTCTGCTACCATCTGAGCAGACTATTTCTCAATAGAAATAGCCTGCCGCCATGTTTTTTAATTGACATTATTATATTTTATACTAATGTGTTCTGATAATAGCGTTTTTTTATCTCAGATCTGACAAAGTATATGTAAATTAAAAATAAATTGATATGTCTGGTGTATACAAATAAAAAGCTAAGAATATGGTAAAAAGAAAGGCTGCATCTCTAAGCCAGCTGCTAATCTCGTTTTACTTGCTTTATACACTACATTGACCTCCTAACTTTAAAAAATCGCATATATCCTATTACGAATCTGTCTACACTATCAAGATCTCGTGTAGTCATAGATTTTATTTGCAACTACCTGGCCTACATATCCTTTTTAGGACATTTATAATCGTGGCCATAAAACTACTGGTAGCAATTTAATGTGGCGATTAAATGTGTATCATTTTATTTTAGTCAAGTATTTAGTATTTTAATGCTTGTACATTAAGAGATGTGATACTTTATTTAGTCAGAATAACCAGTTTTTTTATTAATCAGCTTGTAGATGTGCTTTAGTAGGCTTCTTCCTTGGTCTTTCGAATCTCTTTAGCGATAGTAATCTTCAGTCAATTGTTTCAAAAGGTACCCAAATCCTCGCCGTCCTCGTTTTCATCGAATATCTTGTAACACTAATTTGAAATTATATTTGGCCCTCTAAAGCATCGTATCATATTAAGTTTAGAATATTTAAAATAAAATTAAGGTTCTTTCTGTTTGTTCCAGGTTTTGTATCATGTTCTCCATCACCATGCAAAAATGGTGGCACCTGCCTATCTACACCGAGAGGGGAATATTTTTGCAAGTAAGTGTACTTAAACTAGAAATATTTGCATGAAATTAATATATTAAACTAAAGAGGATAAATTACTCAGCAAGTGTCCATTACTATTTGATTTTGCTGACTGCTTATCATAAGGCAGAGCAGAGTAACTTAAATATAAATTTAAACTTCTACTCTCAACTTTAATACTCGTATTCAATCACTCCCAGAAACTCCCTAAAACCGTCAAAAACTATATAAAAATCGATACCATCTATATTGCCATAAAGCCGTTAGAATTATTATTTACCGCGCTCCATAAAGACCCACATGCACACTACAACGTCTGCTAGTGTGACTAATTGTACTTGTGTGTATGAGTGTATGTGTATGCACACATTTTGCTTACGATGATTGTGTGTGTGCGATCGTTGGACAGATGCGCGTGCGATCGCGAACCCTTGGAGTTCAAGTGCATTAATTTCATTAAAAATGTATTCAATAATTATTATGTAGGTATCAATTTGTGTGAAGTTGTATGGCTAAGGATTTGAATTTATTTTGAGGTTGCAGACATGCATTTCATTTAGAATGATGAAGAGCCTTGTCATGAATATAGCAGTAGAGTATAAATAAATAATCTTTTTAGAGTACCTAATATTCAGGATTGTAGTTCAAAAGATTCGAAGCTTTTTAAGAACAGTCACAATGCAAATCATAACTCAGTATTAGACAGGAGTACATCCCTATTACATAGAACTGAACATACAGGTGACACGTGGGTGTAACTTTGTATACTTCTTAAACCTTCCACCCCGTAGGAAACATATTTTTTAAGGTCAAATAAGACACAAAAAACAACGGCTGTATATTTTTATTATCGTTAATAGCCTTCGCTTGTCGATTGATATTCAATATTCAACCAGTATATTGCACCCCTAGTATAAAAACTTTTATAAAACAAGAATTTTTATTTAGCATTTTAAAACTTTGTCGTGCTTAACATAAGATATACATTTCCAAATAGGTTTATTTCGACTTATCCCTCTTTTTGGTTAAAGGCGCGATATTGGCGCCCTTTTAATTAGTGATGCCAGTACAAAAAATATTTATTGTTCTTTTGTTAGTTGTGTTGTGAATTAAAAACTAATCGACAGTTTTAAAGTCATATTTTTATTTTATTATTATTAACTTGTTTTTAAAAATGTGTATACTGAATAGCTACTTATGTTTATAACAGAGCAGGAAAGTGCTATGATCGCTAAATGACATCCTTTTTTCTGTAGTGCATAAAGAAAATATTTTTCTATTTATAAAATGCCATTACAAATTATTTTGAGACGCCTGAGTATATTTTGTGTGTAAAACTTAATGAAGTTGAATTTTTTAATTAAAGATGTGTCCGTGACCTTATAATACACTTATAATATATTATTTATTATAAATGCAACAATCTCTCTAGCCAAAAAAAACTTCCATTGCAATTTCTAAACTTGCATAATGATAGTAAAACCAGTTTTGATAAGGATCATAGTCTAGACACGTGTTTGTGACGGCTACTGACAATATCATCGACCTACTTCTTAGAAATTGTAAAATATAAGATTTGAGATGTAATATTCATGTTTTCGGGATAGAAACAGCTTGAAATAGAATTAAAAAAAAATTGGCATTTTTAAAAAGGTTCATTTACCAACGAAATGACTGGCAAACTCAATTGTAAGTGTCTGGTAAGTCAATTGATCCGTGCGTCTGTTATTACAACCTCATGGTACATATTCGTACATAAGAAAGTTACAGTAAAAATAATTTGAAAGCAATAAACATACTGTTATCGTAAGAGTATAGGGCTACAATAAACAGAGCCACTATCAGATGGCCATATAAGCCATGTACCGTGGAGGAATTTCACACCAACATCTCATCTCACCACTACTAAGGTTCGTCTTCGATTGTGGTATTAGTTACTGTTATTTATATTAGATTTCCAAAATACCTAATTAAACTATTATTCTTGTGAATTACTTATTATTCTTATTTCCTTTATAAAAGCTGTCATTTTTTTTACTGCCTAGGTAGTGTTACTACGTTTGTCTTTTGCCGTATAAAGGTACTTCGCAGGTTGTTTCAATTTGAAACAAAAAATTTAATTTTTTGTTAATTTAGAAGAATCACGAAAAGGGTTAAATAGTCTGAATTATATTAATGCTTATCTCATTCAATACAAACCGATCTAAATGAAGTTTAAACCCACAACCTACTCACTTCATTATCACCAACCAAAACCAAGGGTACGGATAGCGCGGCAAACCCTTTGTCTTGCGCTCCTCATTAAAATGACCACGCTTAAGGAGCTGCGCTCAGTATGGCGAATATGGCTAGACGGAAATAATACATCGAGATCGTAACACATACGGTACCACTGCCAATATAGGCAATTTTGCCATATGAACCGATAATACCGTGTAAAGCATGCCCTTCTTTGACTGAATTATTGGTACTTTGAAGTTTAACCACAGTTGAAGACCCGATACGAATTCAAGTTATTTTAAAATCTGATGTGTTTGATACATAGTTTATAATTATTGTAATATTGCGTCCTATTAGCACTTTAATTTATCAAGATTACAGTTTGTTCATACATACTGAAGATAATGCTGCAAACACAGTAGAATATGTTTAGGTGGCACGTGAGCGTTGTTATAACAACTGCACAAACAAAAAAGCAAATTTTTCATATACTTAATCACTTCTTGAGTCACATCGCAACCTGTTCGTTGATATAAAACTCCCAATAAAACCTTTAGGAGTACAGTTAATAGTTAACAATTGTCCTTAGGCGCGTCTAGACGGACCGGGTCTAATGGAGGTGGGCGGCCGGCCCAGATTCCGCTGACGTCATGTATCATTGTATCTGACCACGATCTGTAGATGGCTATTTGTTTTTGTGACGTCTATAGCTTTTTTGTGTGAGAACTGTGAAGTAAAATGACGATGAATAGAATAAAATTTGTTTTGTGATTTGAAATCATAATGCCTTTAGATAAAGTACAATTTTTATGCAAGTTATAGGAATTACATAAAATAAGCCTAGATAAAAATGGAGTAATCGAAAAGTTTCAGTTCAGATTTAACTAAGAAAGTAAGAAGGAAAATGAAAAGTTACAATCTAATAAAATAAAATAAAGTTTTTTTGGGCACATTATGTAAATATTATAGGCATCGAGTAGTGTGATAGGCCAAATGAGAAAATCATTATAAATCCTTCGTTTCCCACCACGCGTACTTTTTGTTTAACAACGATTAACATCAATTAAATTCTACAATAACGTTTCCAAACGATAAAATTTACCGATTATTTAATCGAAAATAGAAAGAGCATGTTACCCATTATTATTATTACATTACACGGTTGGGGAACTTTACCCCACGCTATAACACAAAGGACAATTTGTACCCACCCCCTTCTACAAACACGTGTTTGATCTTAATATAAATTTTGAAAACCGTAACATTGACATTTTCAATAATGTTACAATAAATAAAAATGTAATAATAATACTGAACTTTTAATCCCACTGCAAGCCTCTTCTTATACAGAGAAGGCATGAGCATTGATCACCACGTTTGCTGAAGACAATTTCAGATATTTGGGATAGCAAACAGTAATACTAAAAGCGTAAACAAAACATTATGTAATAAATAATACTAATAGTATAACCAGCTTCGTTATCCACAAATCAATATTATAATAAACTACACAAAGCAAAATACTTATAAATTAAATTACATTTACTTAATGTGTAATGTTTATGTGTACACAGCACTAAGAGTACAGTCATCTCAAAACAGCCAGTAATATTATAATGAATCGGAAATGAACATTTGCTTACATTATTTTTAAAACTAGAAGGCGAACATGCAAAACATTCAACGTCAGTAAATTTTAATTTTTTAATTATAAAGTGACTCCACCCCACCTGATGGTAAGCAGTTAGTGGAATCCAGAAGTGGTGGCCACCATACCAAAAGTCATAGTCTTAAACTGCTGGTATGGTGACCTCCACTATGGCGGCTCGGAATGGGGTTAGGAGAAGGGAATGAGGGAGGCAAGGAAGAGGAAAGGGGGAAGTTGGGCCTCCGGCGCTCTCACCGAGCGAAACGCAGTAGTACGGATACTACTACTCTTACGTCGATCTTCTATGAGAGGGTGGTACTTCGTACTTCCCGGGCCGTTTTCCCTACGATCCGGCCCATTCACGCCGAAACCAGCGTGGATCTACTACCGTAAAACTAAAATACTTTTTGTAAGTTCAAGTTTTATCATGATATTTTCCTTCATCATAAGTCAGTAATGTCCAAGATAAACTTAGAAAGTATTACATATTAATTTGAAAAGTCATTGTTATTGCCTGGTTGAATCTACAACTATACAAAGATAGATTTAGGAACTACTCACACTTATTCAGCTCAAAAAACAACGATTTTGTATGGAGATGCGTACGCGTCTGTTCAGCTTTCCGCATGCGTACGCGTCTTCATACAAAATCGTTGTTTTTTATGGGCATAAGCTGAATAGAGCTGAATAAGTGTGAGTAGTCCCTTATACTTACGCTTTGTTTTACAGAAAACGTTTATTATAATTCGATATTTTTTGATGTTGTAATCGAAATCGATTGTACTCACTATTATAGATATGAAATAAAAATTACGTATTCGGCATTATATCAAAGGGATAATGGGTCGTATTAAAATAAAGGGTTTCGTCTATTATCTGAATGATTTTCTGAAACAAAAGTTGACGAGATGTACCTGTGTAATTATTTTAAGTGTAATTGTTTTCTTTGAAATTATTTATAGTATTATCTCTATTGTGTTAGAGTGATATCATCTACGAACCAATTTAATTACACAATCTACCGCCATGAATAAATTGTATGAGTATAGATGTCTATAGAAGATATTATTCGAGGGGTAATAATAATTCATTCTTTAGTTATTAGTTACAGATAGTTATAATTTTAATTATTAGTAGTTAGTTAGTAGTGTAGTATAGATAGTTACCTAGAAAGTTAACTATGTGTAAACGTGTCTTTTGCACGTTTGTCAGCACAAAAATATTAGTTTAGAAAAAGTTCTCAGGCTAAACACTAGGAGCGCTATTCATTAAAATGCACAAAATTTTACTTACAAACAAAGGCAAGATTAATAAAGTGGTTTGTATTAACAATTAATTATCTTAAGCAATAAAGTCATAAAAAAATAGGATGTTAAATGAGTTTCTGTATTTAGTCTGGCTACACACTGTAGTGCACCCGCCAAGTACATTTTGTAAACGATTAGAAAGAGTGATTATTCACAAGATTGCTTAGCACATGTGTTACGTATTGTAATTTATTATAAAGAACTGCTTGCGAAAGCTATTGACTTTAATATTCTCACAGTAAAAAAACAAACATTACAATGAAACTGTCTCAGTTACCGCACAGGTCTGAACTCGCGACCCCTGTGCGGACACGTACTCACGATCGCGTTATTTGTATGTTGCAATATGTTATGTTATGATGACTAATCTGCGGACGGATTGGAAGGAGGTCAGTTAAGTCAGATATAAGTTTTTGATATGAACCAAAGGTTGGTTTCAATACTAAGCTATAAAGTAGTTATGGTTTGGTTGATCGGTCAATGTTACCTATACTTTGGTTTAATGTTGTAGAAAATACATTCGCTATTAGCTCTTGGTATGTCAACAACGATTGTTAAATGAAATGTTCTGAATTGTAACATTCAACTGACATAGAGTAGCTCCCGTCAGATATTGATTGCTTGTAAATATTGTTTTTTAAAACAGTCTCTATTTTTAGGGTTAGTAAAACTAATACTAGAAGTTCTCTTAGCGCTTTTAGCAAAGAACGTAGTTAAAGAGATATGTTATGTTCTTTACATATATTTTCGAAATAAAATAAAAGTGAGAAATTAATCGTCGAATAGATAGTAAAACCTAATCTTTGGATATTTACGAGACCACATTAAACATATTTCGTTCTCAGCACAAGCGGTAACATTTCGTTGACTCGGTTTACAACATGCATAATACATTCAAACTGCGGCTCGTGTTTTATGACGATGGATTAAAAACATATAACATAGAAGATGGGCATGTAAATGTTTCTATGTGAAATAAAATATATGCATTTGATTACCTATTTACTTCGTGTGATAGGTACAAAACTATCTAGTGTCATAAACGAGGTTTTAATTTTGATAACAGATCTTTATCTAAGGTTTATAGCTTGGTCATTTATTTTGAGTGGCGAAACAAGAATTATATACTACTAGTAAATTATCTAGAGAGAGATTCTTTCACCTCCCTGCATCGATTTCGAACTACACCCGTAACATTTCGTTTTATTTTCTAGAGTTAATTCGGTGGAAAATTCGGACTTGTACTGGTAGGCAGGGTGACTTTACTTTAAATAGTGCAGAAACTGTCTAAGCTACGAATGAAAATCTATTATGTATGTATAATATAATCTATATGGTTGCGCATTTCGTGAAAAAATATCATCTTAGACAAACTAGCACATAATCTTCAATTACAACCTGGTATTAAGAGATTCACATCCATATTTATGATGTTTCTGATTTCTACTTTTGACCATATTCTCACATACGTTAGACCCTTAATGTGTCCACTTTATTAAGACAATTTAATTTACGAAATACCATAATGTTTACAGGGTCGGTTTATGTACAAGTAATCCGATAAACATAAGAGACATTACAGAAACAAGTTCACACGTAACATTGCGAAAGTTGACCGCACTAGATGTTCATCTACTGTTTTGTAAGCTCGTAGCGTGTTTTGACTATATTTTGCTAATTAGTAGGTATAAACAAGTCTTTGTCTTACCAATTCACATGCATAATGGGTAACTGTACTTATTATTTGAACAGGGCCAAGTCTTTACTTTAAAAAAATATCATTGTTGGTTAAGTCTCGGCTAATTTATTTTTGCATAAACTATTTCATTTTATCTTTAAAAACTATGTCTGTAGTTTATCAATGCTGTGGACTAGTGATGTGGTCTCGGATTCGATTCTCGGGTCAGGTAAAGTTATTGGTATAGTGTAGATCACAACATTCTGGCAGAAAGACAAATGTTTATCTTTTGCTCTTTGTTACTTAGCGCCATAAGGAAAAAGCTTTCAATCTTAAAATATTGTATTTGTTTTAAATTATTCTGTTTAAGACGGTATCTGTTAAATACAAATAATAAAAAAATGTTAAGATAATAATATGGTATAAGTACTCAACATAATTTCACTTCATCGATTAACTATCGTATGCCCAATTTTCGGGCCGGTTAAAACTTCCGCAATTGAGTAACATAATACCATTAGCAGTAAATGCGTTTTTAATAAAGGATCGCCGAAGCCAGCAAGAAATGCATTAGGTTAATCGCACCGAGTATCGAGACGAGACCTTCTGTGTCTCGATTGTAACAAAAAGTAATCGTCGAAGAGAAGTGAAGGAAAACAACTTGGCGGGTTTTTTTTTAAGGTTGTCACTTAAAAAGAAAAGAATCTCTCAAACATAGCGATGTTAATGATCCTTCAAGAAAAGATCGAGATAATATTTTGACTGAAAGAGTGGGCAGTTAGCCACAGATCTATAATCCCAACATTTCGCCAACTAAGTTAGACTTCATGCAATAGAGGGAGAAACTGGTGCAATGTAGATATCTACGCCTCCAGGCTACTACTAATAATATAGCAACAGAAATTGAAATTTCATACTATTCAATATCATTTTAGCCGATCTGAAGATCAAGAAAATAAAAGCAACTGCCTCGTGGATTTTTAGGTGATTGTTTTTTTTATATTTGATTAAAATTTCTCTAAACATGTTTTCTTTTTTTAAACTATGTTTATTGTACATGTTTACATGTTATGCCATGTTTTTAATACACCTGCCTAAATTTAAGCCATACGGAACCAGTTTGAGGTACATGCGATCATTCCCGAGTTTGTTTGACTTACTTGAAAGGAGATAATAACCTTCACTTCCTCAAATTCGTCTCGATATGACTCGACGTGGACCGTGAGAAATAAAATGATAGTTTAGTAAGTATAAGTACCTACTTGCCGATAGTGTGAACTTGTTATATCACTTATGTAATATTAAGAACACTTAGAATTGAAAAAAAAAAAGATTTTTCATTTTGTTTACTGCTTTTTAAGCTTTACGGCACGAGTTTTAGCGATTGAAAGAGTTTTTTTCTTATCTTAGTCTCAATTAAGCATACAGACTAAATGGTGGTAAGCAGTTCCCGAAATCAATGGTGCTAAAGCTATCTTGCAAGTCATTGCCATTTTTCAGCTAATTATTGAAATTACCACAACCCTTTTACTTTAATCTGAGGATTGTTTCTTTATCAGTGGGATCTTACCCGGACTTTTGTAGAGTAAAACTAGGTACTTTGTCGAGCAAATTACAATTAGATACTTCACCGGGATATTTAATTCACGCAATATATCCCGATGTGAACTACTTACCATATTCTCTTTCATTTAGCTTACATTGTATGAAACGTAGTAGATCGATATTTTCTGTGTACCGGGGAGACAACAATAAATCCCTTTTGATCGAGTTACCTTGAACGCAAGATGCCAATGAAGGCGTTATACCTAAACATGAAATTTGTCTAAAAAGCTGTTTGCCCTAAATGAGAGAATTTTACATTGGCATACAAGTTGTTTTAATAATCTTGTGTGGTTTTAGAATATCATAATGCCGTAGATGATTATAATGTACTATTTAAATTGATCTTGGTTCAGCGTGATTCTTCAGATTCGGTTGAAAACATACGATTCTGCAAGGGATAATGCAGATGTAGTCAGTATTTCTATGCTACGGTAACAGCTTTTCATGAAGTCATTTTATTTTCAACTAGTAATATAAAATTTTAGTTCCACCTCAAAAGTAGGTCAGCAGCATCCTGTATTACTCCAATAGTAAGTTTATATACCTTCTAAAACATCTCATTATAGGTGACTTTCTGAATCTACAACTGATTTAGTACTTAATTAACAACGATTATGGTTCAAAATGATATTTGGTCTAAGTTTTCCAGTTAATGGAATATATGGAACTGCTGTTTTAATATTAATTTCCCTGACATGTCATAAATCAGAGTGTAACAAGTTTTAATTGAAATAATTCACTGTAGAACGAGATCTTGACTGCGATATGTCCATTGAATGCAGTGAGTTACTCATGGCCTGGACTCTAGTTTGCTGTCAGCGTGTAACCTACCTATGTTTACGTGGCTGATTGGATTAATGTTTCGCAATACGAAACTTTGTCGCAAATCTTTTAAATATTTCTTAGATTATTAAGAATCTCTTTCGACTAATTACATTGTTGGAGTAAAATTTATTTTTGTAATCTCATTTAAAAGCGGCAATTGCAAATCTAAAAATAAATGTATAAATGTTATCTTACTGTAATTTACCTTCATTGACAAAGCAAAGATTTGATCTTATTCTGTAAGATAAAACTTAGCAGAACAAAAATATATTATAGCAATTCTTAATAAATTAGAAATAGCGCGAAGTACAGAATATTATAATTAAGTCTATGTATGTTCGTCTTTTTAACGAACATGTTAATAAACACAACTGACCACCTTTACAACTGCAACTAACAAATCGGTCAATGAAATGCCGTTTTAAAGCTATCCCATCATTTACGATCACTACTCTTACAGCGGATCTCTTCGATAAAAGTACATGTACTGGTGATAATTGGCCCATTGGGATGCTATTATAGCCTCAATTACCATAAGCGTAGGTTGCAGATTCCCTTGTTACGTATTCTTATCAAGTCAGGGATGTCTGCATTTCGATTTTGTTTTTTACGCGAGCCAATTGAGCTTGCATTTGACGTTGTTCAAAGTTCGTTAATAACTTGATTAAGTTGTAAAGTTACGGGTAAGTTCATTAGGTTTCGCGCTTCGTTTATGACATCAAAAATTGGTTTTAGGGGGTTATAAATGTATTAAAGATCTTTGTGATGTATTTTTTTTTTTCATGAAAATTCATACAGATATATGGCAGTTTGAGTGCTTATCATAAAATTGATAATTTTTGCTTCGAAATGCAAGTTGGTGATTAGATGTTGTCTCATATTTACCCTCTTGTCATGGTGTTGACGAGTAAACGGGCTACCTGATGTTAAGTGCCTATTACTAGAAACACTGCTGGTCGGCTGTGGTCCCTATGTCTGCTACAACTAGCACGGAATAGCTTCTTATAATAGTAGGATGATAGTAATAGTAGATGCAATCAATTGTGTATCACGTATTCAGAACAGTCATTCAAAGATCAACACAATACATTATGATTACTAGTAAATTGATTCTGAGCTTCTTTTGCTGTAAAAATATGTCTTCTTTTAAACACACATATCCTATCTATATTATGTACCCACTGTAGCAAACAAGTTAGTTGCTAACCCTACAGTTCATATTCAGTGACCAAAAAATATGTGTCGGTAGCAACAGTAGTAAGATTACTTGGCTGTTTAATGTCCTTTAAACACGTCTGCGTCTGTTTGCGTTCAAATAAGTGTTCATGCAATCGCCCGTTACGTGGTACATACATTTAAAGGACGTCTGCGGTCTTAATGATCAATTACATGAGTTTAATAACGCTTAAAAGCTTTTAAATCGACACCGTGTGGACTGTGGTGCAAGAGTCGTAATTGTGCAGAATTTCGGGATTAAACCATTTCTGTTCTTGCTTATGTGCAATCGAATTAAAATTGCCGATGTCTCATCGTATTTAATCGTATCGATTTTTTGTTCATTTCAATTGGTGAAAGTATATATTACTTGCTATTACATATTAAAATCTGTTAGAAAAATATCATAACTCACATTTACGTTATAAAGATTCTAAAAGTTACTTAAAGTTATTTTCCTTACGATTCATATTTTATGTGTCTTTGTCTCTGCATCTACTCGCAAATGTATAAAGCTTACATAGCATTACACGACGCAACGTAGAGTTATGATATATTGTTTGATATTACGCTTACAGCGAAATAAACTTGATACATGGTCCCGGAACAACGAATCACGTATGCGCACGCGCATCGCCGCCATTGTCTCAAATTCGCCCAAACCAACCGGTTCCCGAGATAATAGCACTAAAACGAACGTCTACGCACGCAGCCTCCGCGGTGAAATTCCAACCAAAGTAGTTTTATTCGTTTAAACTTTAGGGAATCCTGTCCGAAGTTATTTTTCGATAAAAAGTCATAGAGGTCTCTTTATTTATCGTTGGAGCAACGTATAAATCGTGGAAGCGACGCGCCGACGCTACTGTGACTTCAAATATTATATTCTTATCTCAGTTGAGAACGGCGGAATTCTATTCTGCTACCGGTATAGGCCATTAACGGTGATAGGAAATTAGTGGTGTCTTACGATTAATTGAATATAAATGTTACGATTGAATTCCAGAGGTTTCAATGTCACAGCACGTAGCGGTACCAAGTACTGAGAGAATGAGGCGTGGTGCTGGTGTATGTAAAACAATGCAACCGGTACAATTAGCGTGATCGCTGTGTCTAATGGCTACTGTCATTCAATCATGTTCAGTATATAGAGACGCAAATGATTGCAGTACACGCAATCAGTAAAAATACTAACAAAGAATTTTATTGATGTTAGTAATTCATTTTTAATGCTTAAGTTCAAAAGATCTATGAGTGGGTTGTTGCAAAAGCAACAACCCACTCATAGATTGCAAGTTGAGATCAGCATCGTTGTTTGTTACAAACGTATCCTTGTTTACGATATCTGTCTTAAAATACATTCACAAAAATATATTAGTTTAGAAGTGTCGTAGCACCTCTAGGAACGACAACAAACCATCTTATAGATAACACTTTGTCATTATCAGGCCTTGCCTTAGAGCGGCAAAAGATTTCATACACAGCTTCGATGAATAATAATAAGCCCAAAGGTATTGAACCATGACTTTATGCTATAAATAATGTGATACAATCTGTGCTCGGTCGGCAACTTGTGGAGGTATATAGACTGAGTCATTATAGGCATACTGGCCTTATGAAGTTAGTGTATGCAAATGCGTGCTTCTGTTGCAAGTTAGAATAAACATTTAGCATGAGCTAACTATGTCTCGAAGTTTCAATATACAAATAGAAATTCTATGATTTTTTTTATTTTATTGTAATATGTTGGATGTCAGATTGTGTTACAACTATTTTAATAATCCTGCCTGATTAATGTGATCATGAACAAAACATTGAATGAATAATTTAGATTGAAAATAACGCTAACAAAAATGACGATGATAACGTAAAAAATGCGTACATCTGTGATGGAGATAATAGGATTATACTTGAAAAATTAAGTGACAAAATTCAACCAAAGAAAAATAAGTATAGAAGAAAAGCTAGTTTTAAGTAATTGTCTATCTGACAACACTCGTTTACATAGTAAATGGATAGATTAAGTTTTTGAAGTTATTCATGATATTTTATCGAATATGTCAAAACATAGTGTTAATAATTTGAGTAATATGGAGCATATATCAAATATAGAAAATGGTAACATTAAATATTCATAGATAAAATGTATAAGGGGTATTAATAGATTAAAACTATATATGACAAAATGAAAATTAAGACATCTATCAACTTAATAATGATGGTTTCGTAAATATATATAGGAGACATGTATTACGAATATATTGATAGTCTGACTAAACAGATAATACCTACAAATTTGAAGACATTTGGAAATCCAGCAGCGCTTCTATTAGTTTTCTTATATGTCCTCAGTCACTTTTTATGATATTGGCGGTCGGAGACCGCATGAATAATATAAATTATACAGCTAACCATTCTAGAAATATCATACCCAACTTTTAATGACGAGCGAAATTAAAGAGAGAAATAAATAATCGATATACTTACAAATACATCGACACTGATGATGAAAAAATTGCCATAAAGTTATCCCACCAATATAGTAATACCTTGCCGTATTTGTTCATAAATACAAACCATGCCGATTCCATGGTCACGGGCGGACCTTATTTTTTGCACCTCTTTTTTGTCCATCCAATGATATAGATTTGTATTCATGTTTAGTATTTGGCAGATGTTCAGCGGACATTTGCATTTATATCTCCCGAGGCCTGGTGTGAAATTATCTTAATTTAGTTGATTGTTATGCATTGATATTGTGATTGCAGAGTTGTTGTGTTATTTTATTTATTATGTTGTGCAATGATTTATTGCGTAGATTGTAAACTTTAGATTTGATTTGGTTTCTAGTAAAGTAAAGATGCTTTTAGTTGTATTTAAATCGAATTGAGGTATCATCATCATCTTCAATTTTTGAAGCCAAAGCAGAATATTGTTTTGGTTTTCTGAAAAATTTTACCATTGTCTTCGTTACATGTATTGAGTTGGTTTATCTACAGTACAAGTATCTAATCTAAGTCCTACATTGCAATTAATATACGCATTGGCATTATTTAAGAGTCTGCTCTGTTTACTGCCTAAACACGGACATACAATTACTCCATCGCAACGCCTGGAAGTCTAACGAACCCATTCTCTATTCATTTAAGACTTATTGTTACTATCTAATAAATTTATTACGTGTTTTCGTTTCTCAATACAACTACAATTCAAATTGAATCAATGCTTGGTCTTGTTTTAACATCTGTCCTATTACCGTATTTAAATTTAGTAGGTGCATTTAGAATGGTCGATCCGTTCCCTCATCCTTTGACCGCAAAATAGACCATATGAGTACAATTGACTATATAAACTGGTTTTCAACCTTTTAAAGATTTAAAATGTCATCGATCTCTTGTGAAGATTATGTATGTTAATTTTGTTTTACTGTTAGGAACGCGATTGTTTTATGTTTGTATAATAACTTAGGGAATTTGCAATATAGCATCGTAGTATAGTGTCTTCTTGATTTATTCGAATGAAGAAGCGCTATCGATATATCTGTGTTGATTAATTGATTGCCATCTACAGACTATACATTACACATTAATACACGAAATATTTGTTTATTAGTTGAACTTTGAATATGATAAATTCGATTTTTAATCTCTCAACTTTTCAGTTTTCTCATAATTTATTGATTGAGCTGCGACATTCTAGGAATAGATAATTTTAAAGCTCTTTATCACTTTCTGGCATTTGAGTTTGTGACTGGTGCATCGGATATGCTATAAAATTGTAACAAGATAAGAAATAATTGCATTTACTACTGCGAACTTTATAGTAAAGGTCAGAAAATAATGCAAAGTGCATGTTAAAATTATCTTCGTGTGTTTGTTAAAGATTTCGTATCTCCTGTTTGCGTTATCCTATGAATTAGATTTATCTTTAGTACATTTAGCTAAAGCCGTGCAACGCCCTTAACATTTGAGTTTAATGTCTGACTTGCATTGAAATTTTTCTGATACATGTTTTAAATTGTTTTAAAAAGGAGAAACGAACGTATTTATCGTTTTATAACGTTTAATTTTCTATATTCATTGTTGGTCCTTTAAAGCTAGTATTTTGTAAATAGAATGTTTGGTTCTTTAACTTACTTCATGCCATTCACTATGTACAATTTTAAATGTCACAGCTTCAATATTTCTTTTTAAGCTAGTATGTTTTATAAATACTAGCTTAGTAAGCTAGTATTTATAAAACATGAACAGTCCCACGAAATTCAGCTTTGCTGTTCAATAAAGTTGGCCGGTACACAATCCGGATCGTTAGCTACAATGCGATGTGATACAGATATCTGCGATTGCACAAACGACCACCATAAAAGGCGTCAACCGTTCATTAGATCCGGATACACTTGATCAGAAGGTTCCATGTTTAATTCTATGTTTTATGTTATACGAGTGTTGTTTTTTGGATATTGGTGTTTACGTCTGGATGAATTACATTCATAGTTTCTTTTTCTCTTTATGGCAGGCAACGCTATAGTTGTATTTGTTGCATTGATTTTTCTAAAATTCTTAAAAAGCACGATCATGTCCGTAGGCTACGATAATGACTTACCAAGCTGCCTTTTACCCTGCCTCATAGTAAGCAGTCAGTTTAGTCTAGGAAGGTCACCATCTTAATTTCCATGTGGCAAACAGCTGTTAAAGTGGCTATTATAGCGGCATCTATGGTTTCTATATGAAACCATTGATATTATAGAAACAAGTTTTGACTTCACTCGTTCTTAGCTTAGTCACAAACCCACATTCCACCAGTTTACCTCTTAATTGTGAACAGTTTCAAATTTGCGCTTAATCATTATCACGGCATCAGAATCACGATCAATTCATAGATTACACTCATATTGACATCCGTAAGCGGAACTGTCCTACCATCTAGATGGAATATTTCTCATTAATATATATTTTACATATAATAACTACGAATGTTGATACAGTATCTTGATATGGCGCTGCCAACTCAAAGGTCTCGGTATCCCAATTTAGTGTCTTTGAAATTTAAATAATTGAATATGATCGTATGATAAGGTTATTAAGATATCGGTATTTTATTAGTTGGCTAGCCAACGGTAGTGCATTCGATATTAATTAATTGGAAAAAACTGTACCTACATACCAGTGAAGTGGTACGTGTGCTCTTTCACAGTTTACATATCTCGCGACGTTTTTTTACCGATCATTTTATTCTCGTAAATTCAATTGTATTTATTAAAAAACCATTTTAATATTTTTAGAAATTTTAATTTATATGATTTTGGTCTTATATTGGGGTTCGTATTAGCTTTACCCACAACTTCGTCCATAACGCATTACAAATAATATAATATATAAGTAATATTACACTGCCTTTTATTTTGAAAGACAATCTCACAGTAAAATAAAAAGTAACGACAGCATAATAACAATATCTGAAACAACACGTTATAGTAATTTCTTCTAAGAACAGACAAAAGCACAATTTTGTACAATAAAAAAACAGTTATATAAATATTTGTCCATGAACCTTTGTAATACTATCATACCGTATCTTGATGACAATATGAGTAATAAAGAACTTGAACTTACACTAAAAGAACCGACAAAATACCACGATAACCTACCGTTATTAAACAAGCTGAAATCCACCTTAAGTCGTCTACATAGAAATGACGTAAATTGAAAAAGAATTATGGTATTTTATACATGAAAATTCACCTGCTCTTGCGCCTATCTCGATGTGAGAAGCACGTCTCGTTGCCCGCCATGTTTTATCTCACAGTCATATGTCTTAATGGTCTAAGACCACATGAGAGCACGAAGGGTTCACTGGAATATTTCCTTGATATTTCCATTTGGACATTGCTATTTAGAACATTCCTGTTTGTGTACTCGTATTTCTTGTTGAATTACGAAATGCAAACTATCAAATTCTGTTTACGATGTTATAGCGTACTTCAAATTAAATTAAACGTTTTCATTCCTTTTTGAAGACAACCCGACACGTTAAATTCTGACCGCTTTAGATCTTGATACGTGGATATTAATGAGTACTTACATTTAGCGCAAGAAGTAAGTAGACTAGACTACTTCAGACGAGATGATGATAGCGAAATTACCAAAAGAGTTTTGTCTGTAGACTTGAAACCTTTTGTAGTCTTTACTTTTAGACCGTTTTCTTTACATTAACTAGATGAGATCTAGTGTACTGTACCATTGTTTAAATATTTCACTTGATATTTAAAAACAGATTCTTTGTCTTTTGAATTTTTAACTTCACCTACGATCATTGATCATGTATATTAATAATATCAGCGACTATCGCCTTAATGAAGGCTTCTAATGATCCTCTCTAAGAATTCGATTGTTAAGATATGATATATGGTTTCATCACTCGTTCATGTTGATAGAGAGCTGAATATGAATCTAATGCGTTAACTACCCAAAAAATATTCGCAAGCTGTGACATATTTACGTAACGTTATAGATCTAATCAATATAATATCTGATAAAAATTTTGAATTAAACTTGAGATTTGATATAAAGATTGTAAATTTATTTTGTTTAAAATCTACTGCGGTAGCTGATCGCAACCAGAAATAATTTACCATAATAGTATAAAAATAAAGTTTACATTTGCACAAATTATGTTGCCGTTTGCCAATTTGCGTTTCCGATGTCAAGTCTGTTCAAAAAAAACGTAGTGATAATATGTTAATAAGCCTTTCGAGATCTGAGAGGTAAAGATCCAGATATTTAGTAGATAACCGGATAGAACCGGAACAAAAAGACTAAAGTTTTTAACAAAGAAGAACAAAAGTCAAAGCAAAATTATTACGAGAAATAGGATATGATGACGTATAATGTATGGTAGTGTACACTAAGTATAACATACACAAGCTATCAATCTAAACTGTATTACAACATTGGAGGCTATCAATTATACATTTAATAGAATAATAGAGGCTGTGGATCACGACTGTTCACGTCTTACACTTCTAATCAATAGAGCTGACGAAGGTTGGAACAATGCGTTTGGTGCTTCGATGGTATGATGTAATTCTTTGAAGAGAGATTACTCTCTGATCCTAAAATTGATAGAGGTGTGGAAAAGCAAGAAGTTTTTGATGATGCCTTCATCATTATTAAAACTGCAGTTGATTGTTTGCTACTGAGGTAAACAACCAACAGGAGACAAAATTTTTAATTTGCTGTCACAGCTATTAACTTTATTACTGTACAGATTATTATTGTTTTTGGTGATTAACTAGTTTAATTATCGTTAACATAGTCTATATCACTAATAGGGAACCAGAATGACTGTGTTCAGTTGTCTATAAATCTCTGTTTGCCTCATTTGGTACAAGCAGACATCTTGTCTTCTCAAGTTCCGTACTACCTTATGAATTGTCACATGTTAGTACGAGTTAGCGAGATACTGTGACAGAAGGCTTAAAGCCTAAATGGTTAACAACTGACCTATTAGTTAGACGTTTGTGTCTAAGTTACTAGAACTAAATGTTATGGGAAATGTCATGTAGGCTTAACCCTTTAGCTGTTGGAGAAATAGATGCAATAGAAAGTGTATTGTTTATTGCCTACAGGTAGGGCGGTAATCTTTATATTCGATGTCTGAATTCTTGCAAATAAAATGCATTATATTGGAAACTAGCTTTCTGTGGCGCGGTTTCACCCGCGTCTTTGCTTACTGCACTGCTCCCGTCGCTAGTAGCGTGAAGTTACATAGTCTATAACCTTCCTCAGGAACTGGGCTATCATACACAATAATCAAGAGTTATTCAAATCCGATTGGTAGTTCCAGAGATTAACAAACGAACAAACAAACAAACTCTTCCGCTTTATATATTAGTACAGATAGATTGTGCATGTAATTTTCGTGTGAAAAAGAATTAAGACTTGTAAGTTCCTTATGATCAAAATATGCAAACATTTCATCAGACAATGGAGATATTAAATTAATTACATTATAAAACAATAGTTGTTCAGACATAAAACTAATATTGACTGATGTTGCAATACTGTTGCTACAAGCTACAATGTTTGAACCGTACTATCATTAATTAAACTTTGAATAGAAAGAGTTAAAAGATAATAGGTATAATTTATTCAAACTGTATTAGTACGAACGTAGATACTTGGGAGTTGGTTTGAGCGTAAACCGAAAGGAAAAAATATTTTCGCCTTCATATAATTTCGAATTCTCTGCCTCCTAGACGATCATGACGTCAATAGATTGCTTTGTTATACTTCTGAAGATGACCAATGTTGAACTGAAGCCTCTGTCAGATTTTGATATAGCCAGACACGCGAATAGGTAACCGGAATTAGTTTAAATCATTGTAGTAACTTCTTGAACTATTCTAGATTGTAATATTATAATACAATCTTAATTTTAACGGTAGTAGATCCACGCTGGTTTCAGCATGAATGGGCCGGATCGTCCGGAGAAGTACTACCCTCTCATAGAAGATCGACTTAAGAGTAGTAGTATCCTTACTACTGCGTTTCGTTCGGTGAGTGCCGGAGGCCCAATTTCCCCCTTTCCTCTTTCCTCACCTCCTTCATTCCCTTCCTCTAACCCCATTCCCAGCCGCCATAGTGGAGGCTACCATACCAGCAGTTTAAGACGATAGCTTTTGGTATGGTGGCCACCACTTCTGGATTCCACTGACTGCTTACCATCAGGCGGGGTGGAGTCACTTTGGTAGGCTAATAAATATAAAAAAAAAAAAAAAAAAAAAACAATCTAGAATAGTTCAATCATCTATATTTATCATTAATCTCTGTTAGCTGTGATGTCCGGTGGTATATTTAAAATATCTAACTAAAAATATTATATTAAACAGTCACGTAAGGATTTGTATAAGATAATATTTGTATAATACGATTATGTAATAAAAAGTACTAAAACTTACCATCTACGTCGATAAAAATCCAAGTCTAATGCTATTTAAAACCCAATCAACTCAAAATTTTAAAATCAACTACATTTTACCGTAATAAAAGTTGCTTAGCCTATTAATTATTATAAAGCCTATATAATTATTAATAGCTCCTATGATTACGTATTTTACATACAGTCAATTTTAATTACATGCAGACAGAGCTTCAGAAAGGTCTTTAATTAAGTCATATTATCACTGTGATGTTACTTAAAACATTTCCTCCAGTTAGTCGTCTTCGTCCACTTCCATCAGTAATCGCAAAGATCTGAACAGTCTGAACTGGTAATGACAACCCCAAATTTAAGATCCCTTAAAGTTAATTTCGTACAGTTACCTATTCTATCGATAAATCGACAACAAGTCCTTTACTACCTAGTTGTTACTTTAGCGCGTGCATCACGCAGTAACATTGAGAACAATGGTGTGTCGGGTTAGCTGCTCACGCATGCTTTCGTTCACCGTTTGATGTAATATCGTGCAATTTTATTGTCTCAAATGTCAAAGGTTTGCCATAATTGTGTGTGCTAACATTCTCAGTAGTTTGCTAATATTTGTAATGTAATTTGAAGATTAAAGCATGTTGCGGTAAGAAATTAATTTAATAATAAGAACAAGTAGGTCAGAGGTCACGTATTCTCCGGTCTAAAATTGACCCACTCGAATCTTTTTCTGTGGGTTTCTTAAGAGGTGACTATCTGAATTCTAAATTTCACCTTAGTGCGGTCACCAATCGAGCGTGTTGAAGGAAGCTCATGTCTCTGTGTCGTTGGTAATGTACTGGGTTCAAAGTCAATTTTCATGTACTCATTTCAAACAAATTTGATTTCGATTTTCGCACATGTATGATACGCTTTTCAATAGTTCTTGTTACTTGTTAAAAGCTTAGGATTTGATTACTATTATTTAAAATCAAGTCCTAATAAAGTACAAGATGTGTCAAAGACTACTATGATGTAATTTTTCATCCAATTTAAAACAAACATTTATCGAAACAGTCCCTATATTATTCCATCCTAAGGGCACAGTCAGCACGTGCCTCGTACGCACTGACAATGATTCATGCTACGTGAATAGTTATCCAACAGCCGGATGGTATCGAAGGATGCAGGCGTGTTACTGTTGATCGATTTTAATGATCGGTGAAGGACTACTCGTTGCTGATTCAATGTTCTACGATTCTACGGCATGATTTGTACACATGGTTTTGTGATTTGCTTTTGTATGTAATTGTATAACAATAGCTATTGTAACAATAAAAATATACACATTTACGTTATGAAGCAGTGTCAAATTCTGTATCACATTTTAGATCACGTTATAATTATAATTTGACCAAATTGTACCGTTTTCAGTATAATATCTTTTACTATGACTGAGGAAATCTGTTATTACAAATGCACCTTATACAAGCATTTTGATCAATGTTCAAGCCTTCTCTGTATAAGAGGAGTTCATTCTGCAATGTAATTATGAGCGGGAACGATACATGACTATGTTATTACTACCTAGAATTATTAATAATACACGTATGTTCTTGTTGCACCTCCAATATTTGTAGAATTAATAAAGAATACACAATCTAACGCTCACTTTGTTAAAAAAACTTCATATTACTCATACCTCTAATTTGTTATTAAGATAATGACTACATAAAACATTTAAATCTCGTTGAGTTCGTAATAATATGTCAGCACCTTTACGCAACTTGAACTTTAGCTTTAGAAACTCCCACTGTTCGTCATTTGTCAGTCATCGTATCATGAACGATTTGAGTAAATATCAACGATGGAGCAGAGGTCACTCACCGCGCGGACCTTACAATGAGCTCTCTATTGGTTTTGAATATAAGAATACATATTGAACTTGCACTTCGTTTTACATCGAGAAGAGGTTCATTACTTGTACTTAGCGTTTTGACTGTTCCCTCCAATGAGAATGAATGAGAAATTGATTACGAACATTTGATTATATACGCTTCTGTTCAATCCTTCTCCGGTCTCAAGCCATGATCCACCCACATTCCTTAACAATGTGACAAAAAACAAACTAATTTCAGGTTTAGATGACGGTGCAACCGTGACTAAATGCCTGATACCACTGTTTACTTAACATTGACTATTTATTTACGCACGATCATCTCAATCCGTATTACTAATCATTTCAAGTTCCAAGATATTTTTTACGCGTCTATCTCCAAATTTATTCTGGCCGTGAAAAGCCGACGCCCTACAGAGCGATTGAATGTCGTTGTTGAGAATATTAGTAACAATCACGAAGATTATTATGATATGCAAACATTCCTCTACGCATAATTTCGAAATTATTTACATTGAGTAAATGACTAGTTATCAAATTTACATATTGGATCGTAACACATTTATTCTGTTCACAATCGTCTTTCTATGTATTTGATTGTATGTACTTACATTAACAGAACGGAGTGCGTGTGTGAGCACTTAATATCCAAAATTTTGTAAATTACGTCATCTCACTCGCTCCATTTAACGGCATTCCCATGTCGTATTACTAATTAACTATATTTAACAGCTGCCGCTTTTCAACTGATGCTTCTATTTAACGAATATTAAACTTAAGTACCACTAAATGTCACTCTATATATTTGTTAGTGGCAACACTCACAACGTTCCCCTTGACTCGCGTTTCGTGTAAATTGCTTTCACTTATCGCTGCTACGTTAATTTGTATTCCAGCATCTTCCAAAACATCTCGATTGAATTTCTCCTGGACTTGTTAGAAATTCTCATTTGATCAATGCTTTGATTCAACATTGAATTTAATTTTCAAATATTCTTCGTATTCTAGTTCAAGCTTTCTTAAATCCTTAAATCCATCTTACAAAGTAGCAAGAATAAAAATAAACACTGTCGTCCCCTGGCCGGTTTTTTGTGACCATATCTTTCGCCATTGTCTGATCGTCTTCGCCATGGCGACTCTTAATTGTAAATTATTACAGTTTTAACCGATCGGTTTGTAAATTATTGTATCGTAGAACCAATCAACTTGATTGATGAGGCAAAGCACAATAAACGATGAGCAAGCAGTGCGTACGGTTTATTAGATTGTTACGATTGACATTGCCGAATGTTTTGACGTTGTTATCAAAACATTAATCCAAAGTCGCTTGACGATCAAAATCCATCTTTATGTCTTTATTTAAAAAATGTACGTTACATATTTGAATTTCATTTTGGCATAATATAACTTTCCTATTTCAGTTATGACTTAATTACAAAACTAACAGAAACCCCCTGTAATTCAAAAAAAAATAATTGAATCAGTGTATTTACCTGCTTTGATTAAATTATCCCAATTTGCAGCCGGCTCAGGCACTCTCAATACATTATGTCCATTCTCATTATTGTAACATCCGTTCAACAAGAGCCGAGGTTTCATTGTGCACTTATAATTGACAAATTTTGGGTTGAATTTAGGACCTTAGCCTCAGGGTATTTATCCTTGCTTTATTGAGGATTACATATCAAAATATATTTATTTAATTATCTAATATCAATATCTTTGAAAGTTCAAGAAACGGCAACTAAGTTAACCCAGGCTTTTGATTTAGAAAGCATAATATTCCTGTTTAAACACAGGACACGCCCTCTCGTGATTGATAACCAATGTTCTGCTTCTTAGATTGTAAGTAAATAGATGATATTTAACTAGTTGTTTGATTATCTAATAGTCGCGTTTTATTCATTTAGATTTATTTGTGTTATGAATTTTGAGCTATACTGTAAATGCGTTAAAATTTGCCAATGAATGAAGAATTATCTGACACTAACAAACGAAGAGTTACGTAAATTTACTAGGAAAAAGTATGTCGTTTCTTGAAGAAAATAAGATCAATTTGCAACAATTTTATTGCTAAATTAATACCAATTCATTCTTAAATGTTATATAAGCAAGAAATAGACATTAATTAATCATTCTCTAATTAGGTATTACTTTCTAAATCAAGTTTGATTGCTTTGAAAGCGTATTTTGTCAGTTTCCTGCCTCGCTTGCGGTTCAATGGTCATGTTATCTTTATCGTGTATTACTCCGAAATCTTCACAGCGGATGTCACAGTTTGACCACACTATTAAGCACATAAAATGGAATCTTTGGCCCACAACAATAAAGTTGCCATTCCTTTATTCAATGACCCAGACGAATCGAATCAGACGCATACAGCAAATTTTGAACTGTGCTATGCAGTATATAGGGTCGAATTCAAAATGACAAATCGTTCGCTTGAAATGCACTGTTACTAAGTAAACATTCAGATAAAGTTCCAAATCGATTCTTAGGTTGTTTATTTTTTTAAATCTTCATGGCTCTTAGCTCTTGATGATCAGGCATTGATCTGACACCGAGTACTGTATCGATACGATTGTGTTCGTAGTCGTGTCATAATATTGTTGCTTGTTGTATAAACATGAGATGTTTGCTTGACTCATGTTTGTCTTGCTTCTTAATGAGTATTTGTGTTGGCGTTAATATTATTATTAACTTATTCATCAGACATTTAACACTCGCAAAGTGCGATGTTAAATACGTGTAAAAAAATTTCGTACATCGACAATACTATTGAGATTATCTTAACTTATTAAATCCACAACATTTACATAAGCTACGGATTAAGATAACATAATACAAATAAGGCTGTATGCAAAAATCGCTACATCAAATAAAACCCGATCTTATTAAAATACAAGCTCGTAAAAGTGGAAATTTATTGGAGGCTACTTAATTTTTAATCGTTGCTGGAATGTCTTGGAACATTAAAATTTATTCAAAAGATAATAAGGCCACGCGAGTGATATTAAATGTGGTTCCTCTAATTTGGAATATGTCCATTAGTAATTATGTATTCCTGATATCGTCCAAGAAACAAGCACTGTGGTTGAATTTTAATAAAATTGAAATGAGTTTCGGTAAAATGACCTTAACATTACGGTCCAAGTTTGAAGATGTAGGTACTGTTCAATACAGTCAAGCTCTTTTGTGTAATAAATAAATCAGAATTGTCTTGAATTTGTAAACACTTACACGTTAAACGTGTATTTGTGAAACTTTTTGTTGTATTCCTTTACATAAAGTGAGTTTTGATATTGTCTTAAATTAATATTATAAAATTTATTTGGATAACTCTATGAATTATAGGTACACAAATTACAGATAATTTAAATTTATACTATAGGTATTAAACTGGGAACAAATCGCTTGTACTCATAATTTGGGCTTGAAACATTATAAAAAGACTTAATGCGGTGCCGTCGACCGATTACCCTGTTCATTTGAATAAGCCCCCGCAATTGTGTTGAATTAAAAAACGAAAAAAAAACGAAAAATTAGTATTTTAAACAGGAATGCATTGAAAGAAGAGCCCAGATATCGACCAATCGGGGTGTAAGAGTTTTACAAGATGAATGCTGATTGGTTGATTAAATATTCGTCGATTCCGATCTCATTCAACCTTATCGGTGGCTAATGTATTTCGAAATTAATCTCAGTATTTATTTGTCTTTGAGATTTAATGGGATACAATGCTTTATAACTTTTTATTTATAGGTGATAATCTGGTAATAAATTTTAATTTCAGTTAATTTGAAATTTTAAGTTGACTTCATTATTTTAATATCATCTGTCGTTAGTATTAACTTTTATTTCAACACTTATGTATTATCAATGAGTATTATTAAATATTGATATTATAATTATTTTTTACGGTTTGCGGGACCTTTTTCAATCTCTAATCCCAACTTATCTTTCTTTAGTCAATGTCACTGTCAAAGTCAATTGCGTCTAAAATGGTTTAAGCCGCAATCATGAAATTTGGATTAAATATTAATTCTTTTAATCCAGAATATTACTGACATTAAATACCAGAAGCTGTGTGACAAGGTATATGAAAACTAATTTATTTTATGTACCACTCGATACCATCAGATAATGGAGAAACTATAAGATTTGGTAGTGTAGGTGTCAAATCTTGATAAGCTTTGTATGTGAATAGTTTGGAAAACCAAACTTTTTAAATATATTAATTTAACCCAATCTGATATTTTAAAAGATCTGAATACGAATTTTGTGATATAGCTATAACAACAGCCCCGTTATTGATCTCACTGCATGGCTTGCTTGGTACGCTTGCTCAAGGTGACTTGGAAATTTTAGATTTTTTGGCAGATTCAGATTTGAAACCGGGTTTTCGTACAGTGTTTTCCTTCACCGTAAGTCAGTAATGTTCAAGATAAAACTTTCAATATTTTTACATAATCATTATGTAAGTAGTAAGAAATGTGGAAATTATATTTCGTATTAGAATTTTCTATGCTTCGGGTGCTATAAAAAAATTGAGTGTTACTTTTTTATGTTTCAAAACAGCTTTTATTAATGTCGGTCTATTAACAGTTTTTACTGCTTGTAACCCGTTTGATGCACAAATTAGTCCTCACAAGATAGATGATGCCATGAAGTTTATTAGTATGTGACTCCACCATGAGATTATTCCATAAATTTAAATTTCTGGATTATTTCGGGCCTATTATGTCTTTTGTGAAATATGGCATTTTGATCTTCGTTTTTTTAATCAGAAGTGTCGCTGTAAAACGTGTGATTATTCGGTGTTATGCATGCCGCCGGTTTCTAACTGTCGCGACAAATTATGGCGTTCTTCAATCATATTCCAAACACGTCTTTCTGTTAATGAGTTCTCGTTTTTATTTATCGTGTCACTGATTGCATATACTTACATTTTATAATTAACTATCTTAATAATTAGGTGTATGCCTCAAATGCGAGTTTTATCGTTGTGAAGACTGATCCTACTTAATTATGACAGGTTGAAGGTTGGGCGAACCCACTTCTGTCCAATATCTTGATGAATCATACTTAAGTATAATACTTGATGATCTCTCAGATTGTGAGATATATTTGACCTTGTTATTTTAGTCTGTTGATTTTTAGAATATGTGAGGTTCTATATGAAACTTTAATTTGAACTTGGTCGTCGAATCATTTCGTTCGTTCTGTTGTTATCTTTAGGTAAGAATAAAATATATTCACTTGTTTTTTTTGTCAAATCTCATACAAGAAAATAGACACTATGTGTCTAATTTGCAAAATCGATGTAGTGTTTACCTTAGTAGTTAAATTACACTTGCAAGTGTTGATATCGGTAATTGCATAGCTATGATGACTTTCAATATCTCACAGACAATTGATCAAACAAACAAAAAGTGATGCAACGAAGTATGCAAATCATGGGGTCATTGTCCGCCATGTTTGATCAGCATCACTCGCTGCGCCCGCGCCCCATTGGTCCGCACACTCCGCGCTCAATCGATTCGTACTGCGCCGGCGCAGATAAGGTCAATGTCGATACGCCTTTGATCTGCTACTGATTTTCGATCTAGAATTAATCTCTTGCTTGTTTTTCTTGTTAAGTGTATTTTTTAGATTGATGGATTTTTAGCTGTTAAGTTTTTAGTTTTATTACTCTATTTTGCGATTTAATTACTTTTACTGCATTTCTGATATTTTTCCAATCAGACTCGCATGACGCAGCTCACCTGAAAAACACCTTTGCCTTGTCCAAAAAACACCTGCCCCAAGTTTTATCCAAGTACTAGAAGGTAGTACTGCTTATCTTTACTTAGGAGTACTGTTGTTTCTGCAGGTTAGTAGTGCTTTACAATATTATTGCTTCGATTGTAGAAAATTGTTTTCCTTTTTTTGACACACACGATGACAGGGCAATCAAAGGCTTATTATTTTTTTTACTGTACTCAATTTAGGTTGCGTGTTTTTAATGACAGCACTTTGATCCTAGGATTCTTTTGTGTTTTATTTCTTACTCAGGCTTTCTCATCTACATCAGTAATGTTCAAGATAAACTAATTAAACCTTCAACTCCGTGTACAAGATGTAAATATCTTAAGCACAAAATGAGTCTGCAACTACAATTTATTTAATAAAGCTATTGACAGTGCAACAGAGAGTAATCGTCTAAAACAACGTAGACGATGGTGATGCGTCATATTGTATTATTATCTGTGATAGCATCGACGCGTAAGCGGATCATGCACAGTCTCTACGCGTGCAAAGCTTTTACATTTTGAAGTAGACATAGTAATTATTGTACTTTGTAGTATTTGCTAATCGACGTTTTAGGTAAAAATGAAAAAGTTTAGCAGCTTTGATTGTTTGTTAACAACTATAGTTTCATTTGCACTTAAAACGTTTGATAAGGTTGATCAATTTATATTTCAGTAGTTAAATTTAATACAGTTAATTGGTCCCTGACTTATAAATTGGGTTTTTCGGTTGAGAAATTATCAGTATTAACTCGGAGTCAGGAATTGTGTACGGTAAATATACCTCCAGGCTCGCCTCTAGTCACATGGGAACAACACCACTGTTACCCTTTTCTAGAAAACAGTCGTCATGTTATACTAATCTAAATTAACCAACATGACGATTTGTAAATTACAAACAGCAGAATCATATGTATCATTTTATTGAAATTTTAAGTATTTATTCTATGAATACTTGAGACCACACAATTGAATTACTTCTAAGAATTAGATAATAATACGTCGTACAAACACATCACAGCCATAAAATTGTGACTACTATTCAAGCTTTTATAACAGCTCTGACGTCTCTATTGTTAAGTATATTGATTAATATAGTTTGTATTCAAGTCAACTTTGCATAATAAACATAAAATAAATTAAACAATGTTACAAGTTACTTTTAATTTCCAAAACTAAAAGTAATTTTTGTATGAAAATGAGGTGTACCACAGGGATGTCACTTGGTCTAGAACCTGAGTTACAGTTGGCGCTCTTAGTATCATCTTTATCCTGTTCGCTTTAAAGTTAGATTTTAATGAATTAGCATACGTCCAGGTATATATTATATTAGATTGTTGTCCCCAGGCAATCAAAATATTGTAAAAATTTGTTTAAGCAGGAGTTGGAAGCTTGCTTTTAAAATGAGCGAGAAGACAGATTTAAATGTAACGTTTAATCGTGTTTACCTAACCTGTTTTTATCGGCTATAATTTTAGCGCTAAAACTCATTTACATAATTTTAGACAGGCTATTATCTTGGCTACCATTCTCTCAAGTTTTTTGTAATAATGTTTATTTTTAGATATAAATTTTAACACAAAATGAAATCAATCAATCTTTTGATTGATATCACGTCATCAACACAGTTGGTGCAATGTATTGTCTATACAATACTTCTTTATACAATAATTATTACTTTGACTATATTTTCGTTACTATAGTATCAAAACGAGATGAATTGGTAAAGTTTTTATGGGTACAACAGTGCTAGGGACTCCGAGTCGTCTATGAGCGACAGTTACCACTTACCATAACGTGGGCTATGTTGGACACCCGTTGCTCATCTGCCACTGTCGGCAATATATATTTTTTATCTTTTATGTCTTCTATTATATTTAACACCAATGAGATAAAAAGACTATTACTAAGTAGTGACAGAACTTATAGGGGCTTGAAATATTAGACATAGGTCTGAAATATTTGATATTCAGTAATTTTAGTGCCTACACTAAATAAAAATTGTTACTATCAATCGTGATACACCAGAAGCATATTAATATGAACAGTAACCTGATTACCATTCCTTTAATAAGATTCTACGATCTTCTTACTTTGATTACGGGACCACTCGTGGGCGGTATGATAATTCCCCTCCACAGTGCCAGTGTACTCCCCAGTCCACACATCTTAAATCAAGCCCTCGTTCCCAACATTTCCTGAGCCATAAAGAACTACACACAATATCTCTACTGACATGTAGCATCAATAAATTTCTTATTACTTCTCTATACATATGTATGCATAGAACCGCTATGCTTGGTCGCATATTTGAATCCATAATAAGTATACATAATACTATATCAAGTATTTCTATATTTACTTCGTTCATAAGCTACTTAGTTGTCTAGGCTCCAGATAGTCTTATCTTTATATTTATATTTCCTGTTTTAGATTGTCATTTGTTGGCGAAGTAAGAAACTTATCGTGAAATATATTAGCCGTTTACTAGAGTGATACTTTAGAAAGGGAACGGCTTTGAGCGAAGAATAACTTTAATAATTATCTTTACAATAGCTTGCAATATTAAAGTTATAGTTCTCGTGCCAAGATGAATGAATAAACCAAAATTAAATACGGGGAGAACACAATATATCACGTGTTAGGTCATTTAAAGCGTGTAAATCATCATTTGAACTTGAAAGCATTTCATTCAATCTCTTACACATAAAATATGAAGCACGCAACTGCGACTTTATGATTTATGTAAACGCCTAAAGCTACTAGTCGTTATTTCACTATTAAAGATAACAAATCATAGAAAAAAATGGCGCAATATGGCCGTTCTTGTCATTTTTCATAAGTTACTAATATAATCTGGATATGAATCAATTTTGTTGTATTAATATGAAGATTAAGTCGTATTAGCATTATAAAAATGTGTGTTTGTGTATAACAGTAAAATGAGTTAGCCGGTTCATGAGAAATAATATGTAGGTACGATACGAGCATACGTTTAAGTATTTCTCTTTCAACTTTTGTGGTCTACATATTTTGTGACATTGAAAACTAAAATGTACAATGTACAGTTGTCTTTACGATATGGATAATGTACTGTAATTTTGCCAATTGTGCTCTGGTTAAAGTATTTAGAGCAAAATATCATCCTATACCTATATTATTTATTTAAAAAAAGTATAACAATACTTGTATAAATAACTTTAAAATTGCTTAGCATAGTACCTTAGCTAGCAGTAACATCTTGGATTTCATGGCTGCTAAAAATCTTGAAAAAGATACAATATCAGTCAATTCTTTTAATTATTTGAATCTTAGAAGTTGTAAATTTTAAAACAATGGCAATGTTTTACGCCCTTTTGTCTTAGCTAGCCATATTTACTAGTTTATAAACAGTACTACGTATTTTCCTTTACAAAATCAATCTTGCATTTGATTATAATAAACAAATCCTCACATTATTATTACCTATAAAGTAAACGAAAAAAGAGCGGCAAGAACCGGTGGTTAGGCGGTCGAGGAGCCTCGGGCGGTGGCGCGAGGCCAATCTAGAAAACTCGAGCCTCCGGGGCTCTCAGGCGAACAGAGCCTCTTTCCCACCAAGCCGTAAATGCACGGATACCTAGTACCGTTGAAATAGTAATAAGTATTGCGAAATTAGATAGTTACTTGTGTTTTTGTGAACAACGGGATAGATTGTTTTAGAAATGTGACTAGTGATTGACTTGAAAGAAATACAGAGATAGACCATAATTTGCATAAAAAATATTGCAGTTGCTTCTTGGACAGTTAAATATTTTAGTGCCTAGTATATCATCTTTAAAGAAATTCATAGTTAACACAATTTCAAAATCTCGGTTACGACTCAGCAGCGAAATATCTACAATCATAAAGTTATAATCTATCAAGAAATTATAATCTAGAATATAGACATTTATATTGCCCAATAATCTCTTTAAACTAATGTAGGTAGTTTCCAAGTAAGCTCTGTAAGATATAAAATTGGCTTTTATCTAGCTTGTTTCCTTACAAAATGAGTTTAATACTGTACATTATACAATCTATTTGTGACGTCGCTTTTTAAAAAATCGCAAGCTACATATCATTCTCACATACATAATAAGATTGCTCAATTATTTAGTGAAATAGTCCGGATAAAATTCAAGAGGCAATCGTTTGAACGTTTGAATCGTCTAAGCGTGAGTTTCTGTCACAATTGGGTGACACAAGCTCGTTGCTTAATCGTTATTTATTTACTTCTGTTTCGGTACTTTATATTGTGTACCACGATAAATATGCTTACGAAATTAGTACTATGCTTTATATAAGTGTTTCCTTAATAACCTTGTCTGTCGTTCTGTATATTGACATGTTTATTAATCAGACAGCGTAAAATAGTTCTCAGTTGATACGAAATCAACTATCGCTGCCGTCTAAAACTTATGTCTGAGAGAACGGTTTTACCTACTATTTGCATATAATGGCTGAGCGGGGCGACCACGACTTAGATTTGGAGCACAGATCTCTCTGTCGTGCGCCTCTGCTTTATACCTCATGCCAGATTACGACGATTCAATTTCAGTCTCCTTGTGGCGTCTTGCAAACAATGCAGAACAAATATTTGCACATAAATGCCCGCAATCAGTAGCTCATTGGCAAGCTACAGAAATGACACCAAGATGCTAAGAAAAACTTTTAAAAGTTTATTGACTTTAAACCTCATTAAAAATAAAGTCGGCATGACTCAGAACAGCATAGTTAATGGTAGGATTTAATCGCAATGACATACGGCTCATATTCCCGCGCTAAACCAGTTATGACAACAGTACTCGTGTATGTACTCACGTATTCTTATAGTTTTAACTACTGACTGGTGGTTATTCGAGTTGTTGCGCCGTTTAGCATGGTGACCTGACCCCGGCTGGCGTGCTGCGTGCTCGCCAGAACAATCTCATTGATTCGATACGAGATTAACCGACGTCCGTGAATGTTTCCATTTTAAATCCGCGGTGATGCTCGCTTGAACTCGCACCCGGATGTCATATTCGATTTACATTTCGTTCTCTTGTTGCCGCATTCAATAGCGGTCGTGCTTCGGACGTATTTACGATGGAGTACATGATTGACGGTGGTGCGACGTCCAATGTAGACACTATTGTTTCGTGCTCGATATCTGATTGATGATAAAAAGGTATGGAATTTGATAATCGCAAAAAGTGTTACAGCGTAGTGGTGGCGTGTTTCCCCGGCGATCAGTATGCGCAGCGCGCCCAGTTCACATGTCTTGTTTACAATCCGGGGTGTCGCACGTAGTGATCGTGAAAGAACAATTATATTGCTAAACCGTGGACTATTGTATTCGCGGTCTGCGCGACCGTTACTCGCGACCTTGAACGTGATACGTTGAACTCTGCGCTTTGTGGCTCGAGCCTTTGAGGTATTAATCGCTGCGTTTCCAAAAGAAGAAAAACCGCTCTCGGAAAGTGAAGTCGCAGATACGAGACGGTCGTTACTGAGCGTGCATTCGTTTGGTTCGAGCGCCCGAGGCCAATCATGTCTCAGTATAATAAAGGGTTGCGCGCGTCCTTTTGGTCGGGCTTTAGATTTATGGCCTCGCAGGCGAGCCGCCGCCGCCGACGCCCGCGCCATACGTTTGTCACACCACTATCACGATCGAATGCTCGCATCCTCTATTGAGTATCTGTAGTAATTGCCAACATGTGCTCAATACGTTGCGGTACGAGGTCTATAAGGCCAGTCGGCGCCGTACAGCCTGAACACACAATTAAAAACTAAAAGAATGGTGTTACACATTTATCTTCCTAACTACAACATGACATAGTTACGCCCAAACTAATATTTATGCTGATCGAGGTGGTTGATACGGTAGATAGAAATACTTTTGTTTTTGTTCGCAGTATCACTTGCGGACAAACATGGTTTTATATTTGTATTTTTTTTTGTTTTTGATGCCTGGAAGCCATAAAACACTTATTTTTTTGTTCGAACGGTAATTTGTAGTAAAAACCACCTCATAAGTCATTGAAGGTAACATTAAGATAACATCTTAAATGACTATTTTGAACGAAGGATCAATTTTATTGCTGTAAAGACAGTGTCTGATTATGAACCTCATACCTGAGCATTTTACTTTGCACCCTTATAAACAGTGCACTGTATTTGCTGAGAAGGATCCAAAGAGTCCTCATTACATTAGCACATCTGTTGATGTTATCTCGAGCTAGCGCCTCGGTGCCTCGGACCAGTGCACTTCAAGCTTCAACGCGATCTTTGCTAACCGTTAAATGATACGATTGATATGAATGGTTCGTTTATGTCGAACACTGCACTCCTGTGTGGAGTTCTCAATTACACGGGTTTTAAACATTTATTTTATGTTGATACAAAGATTTTATCACAAATCTTTTAAATATTCGACTAATTAGGTACAATAACAAGTTTCTCTGAATGCATTGCGATATTTTTTTATTAAATAAATTAATAAAACAAATAAAATATGAAGCTACTTCATCTTTGTCGTGGGTGTCACCTCATGCGATTAAGGTAAGGGCGTTATATTAAAAAGGACTTAAATTTAGCGTAATACTTTTAGATAAACTCAACCAAAAGTATTCTAAGATTCATTATTTCGTTCGTAGACTCATCTTGAAAACCAAACAATCTTCTAAGAATTAATAAACTACAGTGGAATATAGTTTATTATAATTTCCGAAGAACTTTCCACATAACTAGGTGTGTAACTAACATAGCAAACCTTAAACTTCCATCATCTTGACATTAGAGAAACTTACATAACTGAAGACGGCCATGACAAAACTGCACTCGGTAAATTGCCGCGTTTCGATCTCTAGACGTGCATGCGTCGCACATGGTGAAGAGGCGGGTTGTGTGCCTGAGAGGGGGGCATGCACGTGTGTAGTAACTTGATCCTGCTGTATAGATAATTTCATATTGTGCCACACAATGGGATATGGCCGTATACCGAAAGGGATGATGAATAGGTGGAGATCGCTTTTGATACGATGGCAATTTTATTTTTAATTACTAACACACAGATGGGGCGTAACGTAACTTTTTGTATATTAATTTTGTAAGAATACCTATACCTACTGTCATTGCCCTGACGAAGAAGAGATTGAGGGAGAATGAAATCAAATCTCTCACTGAGCGAACGACATACAATAGCACGGATTGGCGTCGATGTTCTATAATAGGGTAGACACCTAGCTCTGATGTTCATGTTCATGAGCGACAGTTTATGTCGTAGCATCATAGGGCTACTAGCTCTATTACCAATTTGACATACCAAATATCAAAGGTAGCTTTGGACAAACTACATTCATTCTAGAACCCATAACACAAGCTATAATATATGCTTACTTTGGGTCTAGATGGCGTTGTGTGTAGTCGTTGTGATATTATATTATATTATTCTTCTAGCAATAAGTCCAGAAAAGCGCACTAGGCTTGCTTCCCATTACAGTTGATGAAACGTGAATATAATCTATACCATAACATCATTATTCTCAGACCAATTTTCGTAAAACTACAAACATTAACTATAATTTCAAACATTTCTATTGCACTTTTCTAATTTTAAAGTTTCCTTTCACGTAATCATTTCTCAAACGCACTTATCTATTTATCCAAATGGCTGTCATCAGTACATTATAGTAATAACCGTCGATTTGTAGTTCATAGCGCACAATGGCGTCACCTTGACGGTGTCAGCAGCGCCGTGTTCATCTGTTGATCAACGGATGTTCGGCTGCGGGTGCGCAAAGATTATGTAGCAGATACGTTATCGCTATGAAGTTACCGAAGCAGAATCTATTAACAAAATATTGGTAGTTTTAAGGCACTTTAAGATTTGTGGTACTACAGTTATGAGGAGTGTTGTGGATTCGATTTTAACACAAGATAAAAATATGTTTTTTTGTATTCGTTATAATCATAATTATCTATTAAGTCCTTATTCCTTAGTGCGTTATCTGTTAAAATGTTAAAGGAAAATAAATACATCAAAAAGTCAATTATAAATATACAAAGATAGCAAAACTAGCTAACATCAAAGGTCGTAACTCCGAGAGTTATTAATAGCTATTATACTAAAAAATACTTTGCAAAAAATGATCACTTATACACAAAGTTGCCTACAATTATAAATTTTACGATCAATTTATGTCTAACTATCCAATTTTAATTAAAACCACAAAATAAAGTATGAGGTTAAAGTTAGACTTCGACAGATGTGGGGATAACCTTCAAAAACATCAGCAATTTAGTAATCATCTTCGTTCTCTGCTCATCTCGTTCCATCTTGATTAATAGCTTGATGATACTAATAGCCTTCCCTTGGATAAAAATTTAGAATTTTAAATGAGTTTTTTAACTTAATTAGGTACATTCGCTTCAAGATTTATTACCCTATGTTAATTAGTTAATAAGTAGACTTTCTTGTTATCAGTAAAATACATAATGTATAATATATTAAAATATTAAAAACAAAAAAGACATGCTCCAATAGGCAATTTTTTTCATGAAGAATGAACTAGTCTATAAAAGTAGTGAGCGCAAGCTGCGCGCGCGCCTCACACACACAGAGATGTGTGACGTTGCGGTGCGCGTGCGCGCGTGTGCGTGTGCGTGGGAACGGGCGCGGCGGACGCGTGCGCAGATTGTGACATGCGCGTATTGTGCATTATTTAAACAAATCAACATTTTTTTACCTTATAACTTGGTCTGCTTTACCTTTGTTGGCGGAAAGTCGTTTTTGTCTGGATTTTCCAGTGAGACAGGTTGGTCACGTGATGTCATCAGAAATTTCAAATGCATGTATCACTGTTGATGCAAACCTTCAAATGCACAAAGAGTAGAATTGCAACGATAAAAGTTAACACCGAGTGTGTTTTATTAGGCAGTCTAACCTTAAAAAATCGTCAAAATAGACGATAGAACATTTTGAACAGTTTTAGCAAATATTAAACTCAACAAAACAAAGCTAGGTATTTTGTATCATCTTTAAATCACCTAACCTCCAAATCTCACTATGTATTGTATAATCTATTTGACTATGCTCTGGTTAGACGATCATAGATTAAATATGACTTGCACGATCGAGCTGATCATTTCACGATGAAGATAAGTACCACTCGTAACCAGTTATGGTAAGAGACGCAAACGAGGCTATTTTTGTGATTTAGTTATAATTTTCGCTTTATAATTATGTCTTTATGGGTTATAGAGCTTTTCAATTTTGAATAAAATTTGTATAAAATTTATAGTCCATTAAAGATGTGAGTGAATTTCGTGAACTTTGACTTTACATAAAAACTAACTACAATACTATATTATAAACATACCTTTACTAAGAAGTAATCGGTTCAACTGTTCAAAGAAAAGTCATGGCAAATAACAACTTGCTTCTTCAATAGAAAAGAGACAGAAGTACGATGATTAGTTAGTACTGCGTGTAAAGTGCCGATTAGACTGATGATGAATTTAGTTGGTTAAGATTTCACCAACAACGGTGATATAACGATAGTCTATCTAAAAATAGTTTAGATCATATCGTCTACTTAATATATCATCAGAATGCACGCAAAGAAATCATTTTTACTAAGACCCGAATATTAGAAAAAACAAACTTTGTTTACATTTCGACATCACCTTGGACAAATCATCATTTGAAGTCGTTACCATTTGCTAAAATGTTTGTGGAGTCACGATTTTGCAACTATGAACAGCTAATTTTGAGAGCGAACATTATGTTGGTCAACCTTTTATTGTGAGATTTGTATGTTTGTCAGAGAACAAGGATCAAGAATAAGATTGAGATATATTTAGAGTGAACGGATTAATGATGCAGCGTAAGCAACTGCCTGAACGAACTGGTAATACGACTAGAAGTGTGCCCGACTTAACTAGAAGAAATTAGAGCAGAGATCCTTGAAGGAGGCCTAAATCTAGAAATAAACCTAGTTGAGTTAATTATTCATCATTTTGAAAATCTTAACTCCTTTAAATTTGTGCTCTTAAATTCCCAAAATATTGGTTCTAAAAGAATAATAGGGAATTCAACAGTTATGACTACGTTCACCTTAAAAAAGATCTTGATTCCTATTCCCTGAAGCATGAATTATTAAATATTATTCTGCATACATGGACGCACTTGAATATGATCTTGAGCATGGCAATACGTACCTGAGGACCCAAGGCATTCATCGGCTCCTATTGTCCACGATGAGTTTGCGAATGGAGCCAGCATTATTATTATTCATGTTTGTTCGAATTTCATTTTGTTTTACGCGTTCAATTATCTGTATTGTGTTGAGGCTGTGTAGTGACAAAATTATATTTGCAATATCTAGATTGGTAAAGAAAGTAACTTATGATGAAACGATGAAATAATTTACAGCAGTAATATTTCAGAGTTACTTTGAAATTTAGAGATAAATTTATTTTGTATTGCTATTTTAGAATTTTTTAGTTCGGATGAAATTGCACCGAGAATTAGAATGAGGTGTCTACGTTACGTATTAATACCAAGTAGCCAAGGAGCATCTGGATAAAGGTACTATGTCAGTTACATAATATTGTATTATGATTCTGATCCGTACTTAGTATGTCATTAATAAGTTACTAGATCATCATATTCGTTCTATCGCTAGTAAGGGTATATACAAGCTTTGCATTTGGCTAAAGCTTCTAATATGCTTCATATTTGCTATACAAATATAACGGATACTTCATTCATTATGTTTACAAAGTAGGTAACTGTCTAGACATGAATAGTGATGGCCGAGACGAATAAGTAATTAAGTTTTACATCGATTAGTTTTGTAATTACGAAAGTAGTTCACTTATTAACAATCTTGTACTAGAGAGGTAGAAGAGGTAATTCACTCATCCGTATCAATCAAGCGTCTCCATAAATCTTTGTATAAGAAAAACTTGAAGAATTCGTGTGTACGGAGCTTACCTATTACCTTTAGGTGCGGGTGCCCCCCTCCCGCTACTGTGGCCACGCCTCTCGGCAAATTGCGTCCGCCGCGCCGCGCGCCGCTACGCAAGCGCCCGCTCGGTCGCCCAATCACGTACTAACATAGATCTGAATTTAACCGATCTAGATGCTTGAATCCCATTTATGTCGAAGCTGCGTCAAAAACGTAACAATATATGTCTAACCTTATTGTTCTCGTTTTTATTGAGGTATACAGTTCAGTATCAATTGTTATTATTTCATTGTGACTTCTGCAAGATTCGACGTTTATTATTTTAAATATACCTATGTAATCTTATGTGAAAAAAATGAAATAAACTATGAAAAGAATAGTTTGATAACATTTTCAAACCATTCTTTTCATGTAGGTTTATATATTTAAGATTTTTAACAAAATTAATTTTAAAACAGATTTATAGTGGCAATACTTGAACTCAGTACACTGTGGGTAGAGCACATCATCCCGCTATTGGTCAAGTCCTCAACAAATGATACTTAACAATTTCACACGAAATACAAGATAGTGGAGTATTTATTACTACACTATAGTCCTATCTTGAGACCTATCTACTGCAAGTAGTAGGACATAAAGTTACCTTTATAAAGGGTTCAAAAACCTTTAGCTTATTACGTCAATTACTGGGGTCGTGTGGGCCCTTATCGCCTATGTCTGGGGTACTATCGGTAAGATTTACAGGGACTGGAAAGTCGAAACTCGAAGATACAATCCCGGCGCCATTATGGTTCCTATCTCTAATTGTTGCAACGCTAATTAAGCATTCTATTGTTACTTACGTTAGTACAGTTTATAATTGGAAAATGGCTGATATTCTCTTGGAGGTTAATTTTCGTAGCTGTAAAGCAATAAAATCGAGATGTTTTATGTTAATGCCGCATAAAACTTCATTATATAAGTTTCCTTTCTAAAACCGAAAGACGTCTAATCGCTATTCTGTTCGGGCACCTTTAAAACACGTGTCTGTCACATCATATTTAGTTTGTGGGAATGAGGTCTGTGTTGAATTTATTCTTCACGCATGTTTAGTATAACCTGTAAAGAGCTAAAACAAATAGAACCAAAACATAATTTGCATACAAAGCCGAGAGAAAAGAGAAGTATTTATTGAACAAGCGGGTAATGTAATGTTTTAGTTGCGCGCGCGCCCGATGAGCTATAGCTCGGCGCTCGGCCATGCTACCGTGCGTTTTATGGTACGATTGACTTTTATTTATATAACGACGTGCATTTTATGTCCTCTAGTTCGCTCTTAATTGTTGTAAGAAATTTCTAAAGTTTTTGTAACTTGTTTTTGTATGTAATACTAATGATTTTTGTATGTAATGCTAATGATAAATTTCGACCAGTTTATTGAAGGATTGCTTTAAATTGCTTGCAAAGAACATAACTTTTCAGACATCTTCAAGATTGTTTCCTAAAGTTATCTTAATTTTTAAAGTGTGTTGTAAGTTATTTATTACACACAGTACTTACATCAAAATATAATACAAATAGTATTTATATGCAAAAGCGAGCTGATCTCATACGAATAGAAACTACACAACCTGGAGCGCTATCACCACTCTGCTAGTAACTAGCAGATATACATAACATTGTACGAACCCAAATGACACTTGCAAATAAAACACCATGCTACAAGCAAAATTACGTTAATTCCCATACACATGACAGTTTTGCACCAAGTACGGTGCATATAACTGCGTATGCCCATAGTAGCGGCAACTAATGATGACAGGAACTGAACTGGTCCGTATGTTAGTGTAAGGAAAAAAGTGCAGAAGCTCGCGGAAAAACACTCCTTCTGGTCAAACAAGGTCGTTACCGTTACTGTACCTACAAATTGGTCTGATGATGGCAAAGGAAGTGTGGGACCGTACAAGTTATGTTATAATGAGCTTTACTTAGGAGCATTGCCTCTGTTTGCATGCCTTTTACTGAGGCTTTTTATTTAGCTGTAACGCCAGTTATTATAAGCTGAGCTGAATGATACCGGAAAAATTAACGTGAAACATTTTACGACTTTCGTGGTTTTAATTTCTATTCTTACTATAAAATTTTCAGCCACAGTTTATTTAAAAATTTGTGCAACTTAAGCATAAATAATTATTAATGAGCTGAATAGAAGTACGAAATCCTTTCTAATTTAAATTTAAATAAAAACGCTAGAATATTGCCGAAAAATCTGGTATCCACAGATAAAAAAAATCATAATCTCAAAATGCTTTCACGATTTGACGCTGTTGCGTTAAACGATAGAGCGTCAAGATACACCCTGCGCGCACGCAGCAACGCAGCCGTCAGCCCGCGCGCATCAGATAACCGCGCTATGCGCGCATGCGGACCTCGCTTCCACGAACCAGACGCGACGGAATATTTGTAGACCATGTTTGTTAATCATATTATACATTCATTCATACATACTGATGCTAATTATGATGTATGCAACGATGTTAGTACTGTTAGAATTGATATACACGTATTTTGGTTAAATTTCAATATCGAACTTGTATCTTTTAACTACGTAAATAGGTTCAGCTTGATGTACTTTCAAAAACGATGGAGGTCTCAATATCTATTTTAGACTGAACTAGAACTGTCACTCATTCACGAATGACACTGAATAATTTGAGCTTAATCTTTAATTTATAGAACTGTTGTAACATGAAACTGTATACCTACGAGACCCTAACTAAAGTTCACTCACTGTCTAGAAAACTTCATATCAATTCTATTTCATTCATTCATAATTATCATGTCTCATGGTAAGGACAGTTACACACTAAATTAGTCCAACTTTAAGTGTCATAAATACAGTATTTTCATTATTAATATAAATAACATCTCTGTAAGATTGCTTTAACTAAATTGCTCATCGATTTGAGAGTGCAAAATGGCGCAACTTTCTATAAAAGTTCATAGTAACAAGTAACAGCATATCGAATAACCAGCTAGCGGTTAACACGCAACACTATTTATTTATTGCGGGCACTGAGCTCGACACGGGATCTCCTGTCGCCAACTATAAATTATGGTCACATTGGTTACATGGCTAACCTTGGATCAGCATTCTCCTACAGCGTGTTTCGGCACTGGCAATTAACTTACTTAAATAATCCTCGTGCAACTATTAGTAAAAGTATAGAAAAGGCACAAAAACAAATTTAACTTTCTTTTTCAATTAGCGATAGTTGTGACAAGTAATTGGCATGAAATAATAACTGTATGTATGTTGATGACTAATTATATGACACGTTTGACTATCGAATGCAAGTGAATACAAACAAAATTTTAACAGGTTAATGCTCATACGCAGCTCGCTGTACAACGACTACAAAAAAGTATAGTAGAGCATTGTGGTGCCTGCACTGACTAGTATTTCAGCTGCAATAAGTAGATCAACGATAATAATAATTTATTGCCTTCCCCATAATGAAGATTTAGCTCCCAGTGTTGTAGAACAAAAGCCCGATTTTCGCGACGGGTTATAATTTTTAAAGATAATCTTCGAAGCTGGTAGCAAAGTCATCTGCAGTCTTATTGTTTCGTGAATGTCGTAATTATCGATATAAGAAAGCTTGTTAGTTTAAAGAAGCTTGACTTTGTCATTTTTACTATCTGATAAATGGTAGTTGCTATGTTTCACGCAGAAAATCATAAAACTATAAAATCGTTAGTCTAGTGGTTAAGACACTTAGCTTTAAGCACTTTCCGAGCGCACTTTTAGCCAGTAAATGCAATATGAATTTTCAAGGGCATAATAAATGTACGTTCCTAGTTAATCTTTTGGGTATCGTGGACATACGGTGAAAAAAAAAACATCGGAAGAAAACTTAAACTCAATTACTAAATCGCCATAAGCAACTTTATAGATTTTATATTAAAAAGGAGAATAACAAAGTCAAGGCATACCTATATTCAAGAATTTCAAGACCAAAACAACCACTCGCTAGTACAGGCCAGATTTCATACTATTGGTGCGGTGCATGCACCCCTTGGTCGAGGTCAGTGCGTGGGCGCAAGGAACTGGCTCTGTCCTCCCACGCCAGATCCACAGGCCGCATACAGGCTCACCTCAACTTAGGAACCTATGTAGCAAAATCGAGATAAATTTGTATTTATTTTGGTGAAACCCATTGTTTAGATGCTGCATTTTGTTTTTGCTGAATTTTGTACTCATATGAACTTTTAAAAGCTTTTGAATGTACAAGTATGTCTTGGAAAGATTGTTTATGTTTTATTTTCACATTTATCACACCTTGTTGAGTCTTAATATAACATTAATATTCATAATTATACAAAAATAAATAACGTTAGTTCAATACTCATTTTATTAGATTCACGGCCCATAAATTTTGAGGTTATATTGTTACAAATGATATAAACAATATTAAATCCACAAATCGTTTAATATGAATATATAATGAAATGCCCCGATATGGGTTTATGACGTTCAATTTGGGTAAAACGTTTTTGAATGTGATACCTTAGTTAGTTCCCACAACACCTAATGCGTAAGTATCGGAGCGGGCCATTAAATGAGATTTACTTCATTTAAGACCATTAACATACACGTGGGTGGGGTACTTCCAGATCCAAGTAACCAACACGACGCGATATCCGTAATATAAACTAATACAATAAAACTATAGTGGGAGGTTACACCCTTTTTACTACCTTTATTTTATAAGTTTGCTGTTAAATTAATTGTATTGAAATAAAATTGATGATAATATGATAACATGTTTCGATTGATAGTAAAGATGTAGTTAAAAATAAAATTTAAGGTATAAAAAGCTGAATAAAAAGCCTTTAAGTTTCAAGTGGCTACCGTTGTTCATGACATCAAGGCGACAATGCAGTAAAAATAAAAGAAGACATTGCAATATTTACATAAGACCAATAAATTGGAACATACTAATCAATTTCATTGCTGACATTGTGCTCCTGTGGTATTTCTTCATTTACGTCACTTGACTTTTGTATAGATTAATTAGCACTATTATAATCTGTGCTAGTTTCATCTGACACATAATTTGATTGATTGCTTAGGCTTCTGCTTCAGAGCATTTTCGCGTTATGCCTTATTACTACCTATACTAAAACAATTCTCGTAATATGATCATTATAATAAAATATTGATCCTGCAATATCATTTATTGGTTTAAAACGCAGGATCGCCGAAGTTAAAGTTTCAAAATCCTACAACGCTGTTTAAATCATTGTCGCCTACAAACATATACCTTATATATTTACAATCTGTTCGGTTATCGCAGCTGTTATTTATTGTGGGATTATGATAATGTAAATGTTTGAAGAAAAGACTTTCTGTTATGTGTAGGCGTTCTACTGCCGTTTTTATCTTTGAACATTATCGAACACGAGTTTAGTTAGGATTGTGTCCGAATTTTTCATATCAGTACTTTGTTATTTAAAATCAATGATATATATAACATTTTTTTTTTATTTTCAAGTAAAGCACAAAAATAATCTCATTTTATTTTTATTTTTTCGAACTTTTTAAACATCTGCTTAATTGGTAGTCATTTCTATAGGCTTTTATACAATTAGCGGCTGGCTCTCTGCTGACTTAACTTATGAATTGACTATGTAATAAATTTTAACTTAATAGACCATGTAAATTTCGGGGTTATATGTTTAGTTTTAGTGATGTTTTGTTATTAAATGTGTAAAGATAGTAATTTAAGAGAAATGAATTTGCATATTTGGCAAACAAACACACAAATTGCATCTATTTAAAAGCTTATAAAAAGCATCTGCGTTCATAGTGTGCCTTCGCTTACTCGCCTCACTTGTTTAAATTACCCACGAGTTATAACTGAAGTAAATTGATTACTTAATGTAGGAAGATGAGATAGCGACCTACGATTACTGGTATATCGCAATCTACAAAACACCTGCATTATTCTCGAGATGTTGGCTTATGTTATTCGAAATTAGTTTCATTATATCTGTATTTGAAACTGAGTTAAATCTTAGTGACATTAAACATACGAGCCATGTGATATCAATAAACATTTTGCCGTGAAACTTCTCGCTATATGAGCAATAACCGCTCCTTGCAAACACTAAGGCATTTGTTCTTGCAGAAGATTAATATCTGGTAACTACAGTAGCGCCTACCATACATTGCTTTTACAATAAAAGGTACACACGAAGCAAGAAACGTAGGTGGTCTTAGCTAACCTGTTGTTGTTGCTACAGCTGTACAGAAATTCAAAAAAGTTATATGGTCAAAGGCCTCTGTAAAGTGCTTAGCTTAATACTTTTGCCAGACAAATTGGTGTTCACAGTAATGTCAGTCTTATTGCAGGACGTTCGTTCTGGAGAACGTATCATCTTGGATATTTTACCTGTTACCTTTTCGTGTGATAGTTTAACTACTGTCATTTGTTAATAACGTACGATTCAACGTTATACACAAATTGATACATGGATCTTAATATTGGTCTTTCTCAAAGAAAATACAATGGCAAATATCTTTAAACCCTTAAAATCTTTATACCATTATACCTTTGAAGCTGCATATCAAAAGTGTGTCCAAAGTTGCGCCGGCGCATTGGATGCGCGTGCGCACGTCACGTGGTCGTGTTCGCGACGTATCTGTGTTATTTATTGTCGACGTCCGGCCGGCACGACTGCGCCGCACACCTACGTACGACGTACGGTCGTACCTACGTATCATACCTATGCTGTAGGGACAGTAACGTGGAATATGTTATACCCTATCCCATATTTTGATTTTCTTTTTTTTCATTCATATGTTAAGTTTTATATTGTTGAATCTCGATGCATTACAAAATTTGTTTTAGTACCTTAAATTTAAACCTTAAGCTAATACTCTTTAGTTTTGTATTGTCATAAGCTATTATTATTCTTTGTTCGGCTAAAAAGTTAGCTGGGCTTAAAGGTTAATGTCTAGTTTTATTTAAAATTTCATTTTGTGTACATTTTCACAAAACGTTGAAGATTTCATCATGATCTGCTTCACGAAGGTTGCGTGTCACCGATGGATGAGGGTGGCTGAGTAGTAAGTACGTCAAGTCAAAGTGGAGATGCTTAGAGCTGAAAATGTGACGTCCATTAGTGTCACTCATATAAATAAACTTTAATTTACTATTCCAATAAAACATGTATAGAAAGTCAAAATGGCCCAGTGGATAAGGCATCCATCCGATTCATAAACTCAAACCCTCGAGTTTCCAAATCCAATGTGATTTTTCAAATCATATGTATTTTCTAAGTTTATCTTGAACATTTCTGTGTGACGGTGAAGGAAAATATCGCGAGGAAACCTGGACTTCTGAGTAAGTGTGAAATCTCCAGTCCGCCTTGAAGGCGTGGCGATTAATGCTCATACCTTCTCTGCATGAGAAGAGGCCTTTGCCTGCAGTGAGATAATAACAGGCTGTTAAGATGATAAAAACATGTATATGCAGAAGCTAGTACTGTCCTACACTTTATCTTGTCTTAACATCTTGTTATTTACAGTAAAATTTATTCTATTATATCTATAGCCGACACAATATCTTAAAACTTGCCTACAAGAAGAGTTTTGGCCGAAAGGTGTAGTGTATCGACGTTTTCGTGGAAGGCTACACAACACCACGCAGCGTAACATAATAAGCATACTTGTTGCTATCTTGTAGCAGGCATCGGTGGCGCATCAAGACATGACATGACGCCGAAATAAGTCGTGTTAATTAGTTATAAGTTTTATTGTATAATATGTATGTTAGTCTGTAAGGTATTTATCCATGGCTCTATGCAACCTGAAAATAAATGTATTATTATTATTATTATTATCTAACCTAATTGTAATAAACAGTCTTCATATAATAATTAATATTAAAATAAATTTCACGTACTACGCTTGAACTCATAAACTAGTCATCTGATAGTATAGGGCTGGTTGTGCCGCTCTATTGTATGTACCTCATAAAGCCTCCATCGGAGGTCCAGTAATAAATACTAGTGCTGAGAGCTTTACATATTTATACAGCTTTGCATATGTTTATGCGTTTAGTGGCACATCTACCGCATAGGTTACCATCACTGATTAAGTAACTTACGGTTTACTTTTAAACATAACAATAAGTAGTATTAACGATTTGCAAAATCAATTATTCAAATATAAAATTGAAAATTTCGAAAGTTTATTCCTAAATATATATGAAAAAAGAGATCAATAACTATGATATAACAGTTTACCCACCCCTTTCATTCTGTAAGTTATGGCAAAATACCTCAATCCTTTGGTATTGAAACTGTCTGTCAGTACTCTGGTCATTGAAAATGATTAATTAATTAATTACTTTGTTAGGCTAATATTTATAAAAAATATATACAGTTGTCTATCAGTCAGTGCTTCAACTTACGGCAACTTTACTACTGTAATTTTCAGTTTCGAAACTTATCAAAAGCCGAACTAAGATCCATTTATCAAGTTCTGTAATTGCAATCAATATTACAATTTCCTTTATCACCTATTACTAACATACTCTTTCCTTGTTACAGCTGCACATCCCGTTATGCAGGCGAGTTCTGCCAGCACCTCAACCCTTGCCACAGTGAGTCAAGCCCTCGATGTCAGAATGGAGGAACGTGTCGAGTAAGACCAGGCGTCAGTGGAGGACCTCCGTCCTTTGCTTGCGACTGTCCACTGGGCTTCAGTGCGTCGTTATGTGAAATACGGATACCAGCTGCCTGTGATTCTGCACCATGTTTAAACGGAGCTACGTGTAGACTCACTTCTTTAGACACGTATGAGTGTGATTGCCCGCCAGGGTATACAGGTTAGTAGTCAAATATTTAAACTTTATTTATAAAATTATTGAGATTTGGATATTTGCAGAGAAAAGACTAGTTACAAACACGAATAAGGCTGCTATTTCGTGATTGCCTCTTCGAATGTCAAATATTCTACATTCATCGGATTATACATCGGTCTTTGTTCTACTTTTGTGTGAACAATGAATACCGCTTCTAGTATATATCCTGAGAACTAAAACAATTGCTGCTGTCGGTATGTCAAAAACTACTTACTCATGGTAAAGCTAAGGTTAGATAAAATATCTTGCCAAGTTCTTTAAATTTCGAATTCTTTGTAACTATTTATTGTTATTTATATTATTTTAAGGATATTAGTTAACCTATTAGTCATTACTACTTACATGATTAGCCAAATATCATAAAATAAAAGAAATACACCTTACTTCAAAACCGGACAGCGGGACGGCTGATGCAGATAAATCTACCTTCATATCTCTGTTTTACGTTAAGCATAATCGAATATTTAATTATGAATAATTCATCACGAGGTAACTCATTTCTACCATGCTTCCAGAGTACAATTATCGACTACATATGGAGGTTTTAAAATTAGTTATTCCTTTCAACAACTTAGAGGCAAACTACGTAATCATGCACTTTATAATCTCGGCCAGAAATAGTTTAGATATTATCAAGTATAATTGTCTGTACGTCTGTCAGTTCTTTATGCGTAATTGCTTACATATTATGATGACTAATAAACAGGTGTTTGTTATATTATAATGCATAATTTCCTGACTCGTATATAGACTTGATTAATCTTTGTTTCATACTATTTGATCTGAGAACTAGCAAGACAACAGATATGCATTAAAGATATCTATAAAATACAAGGAGCTAGTTTTCTTAAGAAGAATGACGTAAATGCAAGATGTAAGTTACAGGATAAACAAAAAAAATTGTTAGCATATAATTTATTTACTGACACAGATACCTGTAGGGTATTGAAGAATTTAGTAGGACAAAGTAGTGAAACTACTGATATCAATACATCTAATAGTTTAAACTAGTAGATGAGACAAAGGATAAGGAGTCATTTTATTTGAACTTGGTTCACCAAAATATTCAGGGCTTATCCGGCAAGGAACTAGAAATAGAATTATTTTTAAGATTACTTAATATTCATATTTTCTGTGTCACTGAACATTGGCTGAAATGTGACCAACTTATAATGAACAATGAGTACTACAGTATTGGTAGTGCATTTGCTAGGAAGAAAGCTATACATGGTGGCTCTTTAGTATATGTTTGTAATAGTATAAAATATAAGGAGCGTAAGGATATAGTACAGCTTTCCATTGAGCGCACAATTGAAATATCTTGTGTGGAGCTTGAGCAACATATTGTTGTATGTGTATACAGACCGCCACAGAGTGACTTCACCTTGTTTGAAACTGTAATGGAAGATGTACTGAAACGCTTGAGCATTTGTAACAGGCATGTGGTTGTGTGTGGTGATTTTAATGTAAACTTACTTGAGGAATCAGCTATATGTAGTAGATTAATTAGCTTGTTTACCTCATTTGACTTACATTATTTATTCTATGAACCTACTAGAGTTACTACTCATTCTGCTACATGCCTAGATAATATTTTCTGCAACTGTCAGTCTTTAAATAGTTCTATATTGAATGATTTAACATCTGATCACTATGGGCAAAAGGTTGAATTGCCTGTAATTAAAATACCTAAAGTTAATTATAAGATCACATGTAGGCCAGTGACCTCTGAACGCCTGAAACACTTTAGCGAGAACATTAGTACTAAAGTTACCAATATAGATCTTAGTCGCGACGATCCTGACAGCCTCTACCTATCTTTGTTTAATTTAATTAAGGTAGAATATGAAAATATTTTTAAACCCAAGACTTTCAATAAAAATATTAAAATTAAATTTTGTGACTGGGCAACAACAGGCATCTATAAAAGTAGAACTAAACTGTTTGAACTATATGGTATGAAAAAATATAATACAAATCCGAACTTTGTAGATTACGTTAGGAATTATTCAAAATTTTTTAAAAAGGCTTGTACCACAGCCAAATCTTTATACATAAGTAATAAAATTAAAGAATCTGACAATAAAATCAAAACAACTTGGAGTATCATTAACAATGAAACTGGACGAACCACATTGCGGGATACTAACTTTGAACTTAACGTAAATAATAAAATTATTTCAGATAATTTAGATGTAGCACAAACATTTAATAATTTCTTTATAAACATACCTGTTAATGCAACCAGGTCCTTAGATTCTTGCCCAGTCAAAGCCGAAACTTTAGCTAGGGTTAGCGTGGGAGAGTGCAGCGTTTTATTTAGTTTCAAGTATATTAACCCCAATGATGTGATAAAAGTGTTTAAGTCACTTAACTCAAAAAGAACTGCTGACTTATGGGGTATTTCAACGAATCTAATTAATAATATAATATCTAGTATAGCTCCACACCTTGCCACAATATTTAATAGATGTGTGGACACAGGCGTGTTTCCTGATCTGATGAAACACAGTAAAGTAATACCTTTTTTCAAAAATGGATCAAAAAGTGACGCAACTAACTTTAGACCGATTTCCATATTGCCAGCTATTAGCAAAGTGTTTGAGAAAATAATTTTGCAGCAATTAGAAAGTCACTTTGTCTCAAATAAATTGTTACACAAAGAGCAATATGGCTTTACTAAAGGTCGTTCTACAATTGATGCAGGTATTACATTGATTAAGCATATTTATAGTGCCTGGGAAAATTCGATGGATGCTATTGGTGTCTTCTGTGACCTTTCAAAAGCCTTTGATTGCGTCGAACACAATACGCTTCTACGAAAACTCAGTCATTATGGTATTAGGGATGCTGCACTCAATCTAGTTGCCACTTACTTAAGCAATAGAATACAATATGTTGATATAAACGGAAGTAGGTCTACCGGATTACCTGTAGCTATGGGCGTGCCACAGGGTTCCATTTTAGGCCCTTTTCTTTTTCTGATTTATATCAATGATTTGCCATTCCATATTCAGAATTTTTGCGACATTGTACTGTTCGCTGATGACACATCACTTTTATTTAAAGTGGATCGTAGGGAAACTAACATTGATAAAGTGAATAGCTCACTAGTGAAAGTTCTGGACTGGTTTAGTGCGAATAACCTACTGCTTAATTCAAAGAAAACTAAATGTGTTAAATTTACTATGCCCAATACTAAAAGCCTAGCTATTAATATAAGTTTAAATAATGAAACTTTGAGCTTTGTTGAGTCTACAGTTTTTTTGGGTTTAACTTTAGATAACAAGCTTCAATGGGGTACCCAAATATCGTGTCTTGCTGGTAAACTCAGTTCCGCAGCCTTTGCGATAAGAAAGGTAAGACAGATTACCGACATAGAAACAGCTAGACTTGTCTATTTCAGCTATTTCCATAGCGTGATGTCATACGGTATACTGCTCTGGGGCAAGTCTGCGGATATTGAGTCAATTTTTATAATTCAAAAACGAGCAGTGCGATCTATTTACAATTTGGGCCCTAGGGTTTCACTAAGAGAGATTTTTAAAGAAATAGGTATTCTGACGGTGGCGTCTCAGTATATCTTCGCCAATATTATGTTTATCAAGAAAAATATAGACTTGTATTCCAGAAACTGTGACATGCACTCTGTGAATACTCGAGGTAAACATAAATTAGTTGGTACATATTATCGCCTACATAAAGTAAACAACTCATTTGCGGGTCTAGGTGTACGTTTCTATAACAAATTACCCATTGACATTATGAATCTACCCCTACAAAAATTCAAACAAACTGTTAAAAACCGCCTTATTCTAAAGGGTTATTATACTATTAATGATTATTTAAATGATAAAGCAGCATGGGTATAGTTGCTCGTTTAATGCAAGATTAATGTTATATTGATTATTATTGTTGTAGCTTTATTGACTATTATTATCATTAAGTATATTGATATTTTTATTATTGTACTTATATTGACTATTATTATCATTCAGTATATTGATTATTATTATAGTAATTATATTGACTATTATTGTAATTATGTTGACTATTGTAGTAAAAGTTTAATGTGAAGTGGATGCTTATCATGATCATTACGAGTTCGTAAGGCATAATACATTTTATTAGGGTACTTTTACCACCCATGCCCTGCATTGTCATGCTCACTAAAATGTCATTGCTTGTGGTGTCGTATTGGCCGGGTCATCACCTTCCCTCTAATATGGCGAGGGTGATGATGGCTGGCCCGTGCGTCATGCTCGTGAACGGGTGCTACTTGGGATGACTGGTCAATCTCGGCATGGCTTACATTTAATATTCAATCCAGTATTACCTTGTCGTTCAATGTGACCAGGGGGTGCATTTACCAGTTTAATTAAAATACGTAGTCAAATTACCATACTAGTTGAAACTAAATAATTGAATTCCTTGTTTTCTTTCTTTAATCTTAGTATTATATTAATTAGTTAATTTGTAATAATTACTTTGTATGGTTCTTTGGTTGCGTTGAGTGTTTAAATTGTAACTCATTCAAATAACTGTAATTATCTGGCGATTGAAAAGAGTGGCGTGAGTTTCTTGCCAGTTCTTCTCACAGCTCTACCTCGTCAGCGAACTGGCTGTAGGTCAATTGGCTGACAAAATGTAATGTTGACTTTTCATAAGCATCATACTTTATGATCTAAATGAAATAAATGCTTTGACTTTGACTTTGACTTTGAAACGTTTTTGAATTATATGTTTTAAGACTCATTTTCCAAAATCTTTCTTGATCAGTAACAGTTATGTGTCTGAATATCTTAACTTTTCTTGATCTTGGTAAGTTATGTGATGTGTACTAAATATAGATTTTAATAACGATTTATTTGGTTTAAAATAAACTTTCTGTTGTAAAATAATAAAATGATAAAAATTTGCCAATAGCTGCATCTTTAGATATTATTAATAAGTAATTTTGTTCAGGTTCAGTACGAAGTGAAACAAGTTTGGAATATAAACTCCGATTACGACTTAATTAGAGAAAAATAGCGAAGTTTTAATTTAAATTGTTTTAATTTCATAACCACGGTGCGAGCATTTGATATTACAATCGATATCAAACAGCGTAAGAATACAAAGAAAACTTATTTATTCAAACTTTAAAAATTTACATAAGTTACTTAAAAGTGAAAGAAAATAATGAAACCGGTATATATCACATAATAACGCTGCCAGATCTTAATCTCGCCTGCACACCTGCTGAAATAAAAATATAAAACATATCCCAAACCCAACAGATTTACGATGACCCAATAACCAACACACACCATGGAATAAATTCTCTAAATCTTAAATCACATAAAATATGGAAAGGTTAATATACTTGAAACGTTATTAATAAAAGTCAATATAAATCCGTCATCTTAACTGATTGAGGTTTTAATATCGAAGATGTCTTTAATAAATTACTTAATATATAAAAAGCGGGCAAGTCAAAAGCGAAATTTGATCAATCAATGCCCCGAGCAAAACTTGTTCTGATATTATGTTATCATCATGATTTACTGCAGCGTAAATGTCGCAAGCATAGGAAGGAGTAACTATTCAATTTTGGAAAGCCGTTTCCTTACATATATTATTTGCAATTGCCGGTTCATTTAAATAGCTCTTATTCTGTTCAATATAGAGTTGATAATATTGGTATTATTTTCGTGAGTAATGCATTAAACTAGGTTAGATTTTGGGTTAGCTCTTTTATTCAATTTTGTTCCGTTGTGTTTAATTGTTTTAAACGATTTTATTGCGTTTAAATTGTTTAAACTCACGTTTCAAATTATGTTCGAATTTAATTTTATAATTTTTTAATTTTTCAAGTGTTAGCAGTTTTTAAATTGGTTGTATATTTTATATGTTTATCTCTAGCTTAGTGTTCCTACTTTTGACGTATTATTTTTATTCTACTGTTGTTATTGATTTGTAGTTTATTTCTAGTCTGGGTGTTTAGCGTGTCTGTTAGTAAGCTTTTAGGACCTACTATATACAGCGGGTTCTTTAGTGCTAGAGTTGGATTTATAACAAAGAATAATATTAAGAAATAAAAAAAATAGTAAAAGAATGGTATTAAGTACTAAATTCGTGTAACTAAACATAGTAGGTAAATCGCAAAAGTGCCGATCACAGTTCTTTGACATTTTGAGAACTCGTCTTCGCTATTTCTTTTTGCTTTATTAGTGTTGTTATAAAGCTTATGACCATAAAAGTGTCGTAAAGTCCTACGTGTGATATCATAGTCATTACAAGATGTTACTTATTCAAACATAGCTTTTGAGTTTTAAAGATTCATTATATTATTATTTAATGTTATTACGTTAAATAGTAGTAGTAATAGTACGTAACGTTATTATTATTTACGTAGACCATAGCCAGCACGCTTGACAGTTTCTTTTCAGGGTCTATCATAGTCAACATATGACATATAAAGAATGCCTATACATGTTTTGTATATTAAGTTTAAATAAATAAATATAACAAAGTGAAGTCTATAACTATTCGTTCTATTACACTTGTTGGCGGAGTTGGTTAGATTTCAGTCTGCACGGAAAAAATTTCGTTGTATGGTCGGATCGGACTGTCATACCGTAGTGTAAAAGTCTCTTGTAATAAATAAAGATAAAAACAAAAAAAAACCAATCGTTACACACGTACACGTCTACCCAATTTTAGGTTATTTTAATGGAATGGATAATAAGGTTAACATAAATAAGGCTTTGGATAAAAGTGCGGTTAACAAGCTTATTTGAGTTAGTTATATTATATATTAATTTATCACTGTCTAAGCACACGTGTAAAATGATTGTGCAACCGATGGCGACGGATGCTTTGAGGTAATTGCAAAAATAAATCTGCCGGCGACTAGGATTGCAGAAGATAGGCAGGTGTCAACGAACACTCCTTAGACACGTATGGTTTAAGTTTTAAACTTAACTATCTAAGTGTTATCTTGCGATTTAAGCTGCTTTTACTCGATATTTGGAATCTTTCGTATTGAATTCGTTTTAGTACAGGTTTCCACACAGTGTACTACATGTTAATATTTTTCACGATAAAATTGGAAAGTGTACTAAAGACCACATTGGTACTGGTACTTATCCAGGATCGAACCTTAAATTACCTAGTTTAGTCTTATATGCTTTAGTTTAAAGTTATAAAATATAGATTTAATGTTTTTTGGCTCCCCTCGACTGTTTTCTTACAATTTTATTCAGTAATGAGTTAGTATACCTAATTTGCTATATTCGTTCTGCGAATTGGTAAATTGTGTTTACCAATTCGCAGTTACAGTTACATTCGTACAGATAAATAAAACAATACAGATGTTTTCAAGTACTCGGTGAAAAATGTTTTCAAAAAAAAAGTCTTTTAAACATTGTTATTTACAATCTAACCTAAATAAGAAGGTTCTATTACAGAAATTTTCAAAACCGCTTTTTATCTTTATTTTGTACTATACGATAACTAAGTACACGAGCTAGAAGCCAGTAGCCACCATAAACATGGTATTTCTGCAAAAAATTCCGTCGCTGCGCCTGCACAGCCGCCATCTACGGCCACGCAATTATGGCGCGTTTCGTAAACACGTTTAATTTTTGCAGTTTTTAGCATCAAACAAGATGGGACTTACATTTTTATACCATTACGGATAAAAATTCTTTACGTTGATGTAAGCCAACAGTAATGCGTCAAAATTAACTACATTTTGGATTAATCGGTATAATTACTTATATCTAATTTTAAAAATGTCTTGTTATTAGATGTTGTTAAATATGTAAACGTCTGCAACTCTAGACCGTAAGCGTGTGAAATATTTGTATTAAACATACATACATACATACATACATACGCTTGAAAAACATAATCCTTCTTAAGTTCGGCAGTCGCGAAAAAAATTGTTCTCAGAGCAAATTCTAGGAGGGCTGTTCAATCAACATACATTATTTTAGACCGAGATCGTCCGATTTGAAATACGCGTGTCACTTGACTCATTGTACAATCTCTTCACTAATCTTGTACTCAATTGCTAACTGGATTTACTAGAGAATTCAAAATACCAAAATCCGATTCCTAACTATCGTTATTATTATATTTATATTATTACTACATTCACTAATCTGTATCGTAGAAAAATAAGAAAGTTTGACTTTCAGTCACAGATGTGAATGGAGCTTGTCCGCTTATGTTATTAAAAAGTAATCATCAAATTGTCACTGATTACATGCAACATTCAGACAACGAACAAAAAAGCGAATAAAAAAAATGTGAATTGCATGCATCGGCCAATTATAAACCGGTAGCCTACCTATTTTTGCCGAAAGCCAAATCTAATTGAAAATTCCAATTAAAGAATAAACTATTTATAAGATTACATGGAAAATTACATATTATAGCGGCAGTATCACACGGGAGTTAGCAGAGAAAGTAGTAGAAAGCTAGTAAGTCATTTCCTGAATTATATGTCAAGTTTTTAGTTGTAATACTTTTATATGCCGTGTCATTTATTTAATTCGTTGTGTGAACCTCACCAATTTGCTTTTCAATTGTTTATGAAATTAGTGGCGCTTTACCGTTGTTTCGGCGCTTTTGTTGTTAATATCGCATATCGTATAGTTAACGGAATATTAGTGAATAAGCGACCTGTTGTGAACAATGTGTGCTAAAATGTACAGACATACAATGCTTCTTCAACGTAAATTGATTCTCGGTTGAATCTGCTTAAGTTGGTTGTTTAAATGAGGTTTAAGAGATCACTGCCTTCATGGTAGTTATAGGCGTTAATTCAAATAATAACATTCAATGTTAATATTTCCTTCATTGTAAAAGCGCCCACTGAATGAATGAAGTTTGAAGTTTTTGATTTTAGCTATTTGCTCGCACTAGTTATATGAGGCAGCCGTAATTCTAGATATATTCTACACCTTCAGACCTTCAGTAGTTTTGTACCGATATAAATGATGTAAATACTATCAAATAAAATGAACAATGCCTTAATCGTTTATTACATGAAAAGGGAAGAAATCCGGCGGTAGTGTGCGGGTTTTGTCTATTAATATTAGATATATTGGTGGTTACACCTGCATTATTTTTTTAAATTACATTATATATTCATCAATGTAAAACGCATTACCATACAGGTAAAAAAATCACAGCTCTATTGTTTTTATTTATTAGGACTGGCCTGTTGGTCTAGTGGTTAGTGACCCTGACTGCTAAGCCCGGAGGTCGTGGGTTCGATTCCCCCCCAAACACAGACAAACCTTTGTGTGATGAGCATGATTGTTTGTTCTGTGCCTGGGTGTAATTTATCCATAATATGTAAATATTTACAAAAAAAAATGTATATAAGTAGTTAGTAGTACCCATAACACAAGCAAATATAATTGATTAATTTGGGGCTAGATGGCGCTGTGTGAATGTGGTAGAATATTATTATTATTTCCTTTATTTAAATCAATTCTCAAAATTACATTTTTAAATATAAGTATATAAAAAAAAACACATACATTTAAAAATATAAAAATTGGAGACCCACCGGCATCGGGTACAGGGACCAAGCTACCGGCAGTTAGGGCTCCAGAGATAGGAACCTCCTCACAATGCGGGCCGTGTCAAGCAACACCGCCTTCTGTATCTGGCCCTTAACCCAACCAGCTAACGTGAGCCTCTTAAGATGTTGATCGAGGCTCTTAGCAATAAGTCCATTCACTGTAACCACTATCGGAACAATGATCGCCGTGAGGGATGGTGACGTCGATGATCATTATAAGGGGCTCTAATCGATCTATCACCACTATGTCAGGCTTATTGGCAACAACAGTCCTGTCAGTGATGATAGATCGATCCCAGTACAATGTCGCACGACCATTCTTGAGAACCGGCTCAGGATTGTACCTGTAGTAAGGCACTTCGGCGTCTACAAGTTTGTACCGCAGAGCAAGTTGCTGGTGGATGATCCTGGCCACTTGGTTATGTCTGTGCAAGTACTCTCCGTTAGCAAGACGCGAACAGCCGGAAACGATATGCCTGAGAGACTCACCTGGGCGATGACATGCACGACATATGTCGATAGTGCCGTCTCTCAAGATATATTTCCGGTAGTTGTTCGTCTTGATAACTTCATCAGCAATTGCACAAACAAACCCTTCGGTTTCTCCGAAAAGATCACCGAAGCGTAGCCAGGCCACGGAAGCAGTTCGGTCCACATCTGGACCGTGTAAAGCTCGGTAGAACCTGCCGCGCCGTGGAGCTCCTTGCTCTGCCATACCACCCGGCGGTCGTCGACGCCAAGCACTACAGGCTTGTGCCAGTTCTGCTTAGCCAAGGCAAGCGGGGTCAGTCCATTGTCCACTGCGATAACATCACGATGCAGAGCCCCGTTCGCTTTAAGAAAATAATCTCTAAGGTTGCATATCTCGCGATTATGAAGGATTTTGGCATTTAAAAGACCGCGACCACCACACTTTCGCGGGATATACAACCTCATGACAGACGAACGTGGATGATGCATTCGGTATGAAGTCAACAATGTACGGACTCTCCTGTCCAGGGCATCTAACTCAGTCTGAGTCCACCTAAGTATGCCGAAAGAGTACATAAGGAGTTATTATTATTATTATTATTATTATTTTCATTGGTATTTACTTCACTAATACGGGAACTATCCCTGCCGTCTGGCTACCTTTTAAATGCTTCATACAGATACATATTACTCGTATCTAAACTAGTGCATGGAGATCGGTTCGTGTCCATAATATCAATTAAGCTCATTCTACCAATCAGGCCGAATTCTTTCGTTTAGCTCTGTGTTAGTCAGGCTAGCGAGGTTATTCAATCATCGCAGTTTGTAAAGTCTAGCCTAAATTGTTTAGTTGTTCATTGAATAGGCTATAGGAGTGTGTTTGTCATAACCTTCTCGTTTGACAGGTGGAGTAGCAATCTCTGAAGTCTTAGTACAGGATTCTGATCCCTATTTTGAATTGCATGATTTTTCGAACTTCTTATATTGTGATGATTTGTTAGTCATCATTTGGTTGACTGATTCAACCAGTGACTGCCCTCAACTCACTAGCGTATTAAGTATGTCTAAAAATGGTAGTAATGGCTAGTGGGCAGTGGAGACATCATTTTTTTATGACATAACCATACTTTAATGTAAATGATCTTCCTCTTCAGAATAATCAGCCAAAGCAATATCATTTTCTCTATCAAGTAAATCAATGTTAGTGATCAGTTTTGGTTTGTTTATAGCTGTAGTATATTTTTAAGCAACCATAGTGGAAGCCACCATCTAAACAGTTTAAGATGATTACTTTTGGAATGGTGGCCACCACTTCTGAATTCCACTGATTGCTTACCATTAGGAAGAGTAGAATCACTTTGCTAGGCTAATATAAAAAACTATAATAAAAAGGAAGAACAAGACATTTAGCTACCTAATAACTAAGAATTGATTATATATTTAGCAAGTTTAAGATTCGACATTGTATACGCAAAATACTTGATCTAAATACGAGTCTGTTGTCTTTTACATGTTAAGTATTCCAACCATTATTTACTCATTAAAATAATATACTTTATTTATAGGATTGAGTAAAGAACGATGTCAAAGTAATCACGTACGAATAAATTATTCAAATATAATCGATATAAAATCGCCAATCACAAAAACGATTAATGACATCGAGCGTATGTTAATTATGACACAATCTCATTTCACGATTCACACGTTCCGTTGGCGATTCTCGATATTTTTATCATAGTGGTCGCTTTTTTTAACGATAGCTTTATGACAGTTTTATAGGTGATATATTATGTTTGTTAATGTGAGTTTATTAGTACACTTATCTAGTAAAATCCAAGCAAGATTAGCAACACTTATCGGTTTTGGACATTGAGATAAAGGCTGGTAATTTGTTTAAACTATTAAGAATACATTAGGTTCTTACATACATTAGCTTATTTGTTCGGTAGTAGCTTAAGGATATTTTTATTAGGATAATGTTATAAAGACAGAGTCCATTGGGCGTTTGATCTCCATATGCGACCAATAGAGTTTTTTTCTGTAGGTACTAATATACAAATATGTGTATCTTCTCTTTTGCTAGATTATTTAGAGGTCCACTTAGCTATCTAGTTACACATACCAATTGTCAAAAACTGAACTATTTTATCTTCCCACAGGTGATGAATGTTCACACGAAGATCACTGCGCATCACAACCATGTCGCAATGGTGGTCGGTGTGTAGCAGACAACAGCACGACAGCAGGCTACTCCTGTGCGTGTCCTCCTGGATTCACTGGCTCTCGTTGCACCGAAGATGTCGTCGAATGTTCTAGTGGCTCAGGGCCTTGTCATCACGGCCGCTGCTTCAACACCCATGGGTCGTACACCTGTGTGTGCGAGCCAGGGTATACAGGACGAGATTGTGACGCGGAGTACGTGCCGTGTGAACCCTCGCCTTGTCAACATGATGGAAGGTGCACGCCTATGGATCAGCTCAGATATGAGTGTGAATGTCCTGCTGGTAGGTCTATTATTTATATTTTCTTAAATTTTATTCATGGTTAATTGTTATATAAGATTTATTTTAAATTGACGTTAAGTAAGCAAGACCGGATGTTTTTACTGATTCTAATTGTCTGTTATCCAATACTCCCATATAACATAATGTAAAGTACCCCGCGATACAAGGCTTGCTTTTAAATGCGTAACTTGCCTTTCCAAAGTAAGAAAACTAACTAAACTTTATTGACATTTTAGTCTACCTAATCATACCTGTTATCTCCACTCTATCAATCATAAATAAAACGGTATGTTTATGATACACGAACATTACTAGCGGTATTTCCTAATAATAAAATTTTCTCCGAACCACTCCCATAGACTCAGCCACTTTTCATTACCTCCGGCAGTGTTGGGATATACTGAGACACCTTATTAAACTTTAGCACCAGTGTCTACTTTCCATAGAAATACACTAATAAACTATATGAACTATGTTTAAGGCGAGGTTGCCTTTATTCGAAGCGATATTTTCACTATAAATTGGTATAAAAAAGTTAACGATTACTTTGAAAGAATTGTATTAGGTTTTTCCATGGTTAATTGGACAGCGATATAGACAGGGTACTCGTAGTTACCTATAAAGGAGCTTCGGGACAAATACAAATCCTTACTTTTAACATGAAGGGCTGAATTAATCAGAGAAATAAGTTACTAATCCACAAAAGTATCTGTGAGTTTTCGTTTTATTTTACTTCATTCAGTAAGTGAAGCCCAGCTATTCCTTCGTTTTTCTTTGTCCACCTTTTTCTTCAGCCTTAACGGTAGGTATGCTCGTTCGTTAGCCATCTAAATGGTCATTTATTTTAGTAAAATACTGTTAATAAGTTGTAACCAGTATTTACTAGAAGCCGATGTCAATATAGTTAGGCAAATACGTAGCAAAAAAATTATAAAACTAGTTACCTATATACCTTATAATGTAATAAGAGCATCGGCTACACTCCCATCGATAACTAAAGCACGCAGGCAATCAGGTACACGCATAATGGTTTGTTATTTACATCACTACAATCGACTGAGTCGGCGACAGCCCGCGGCGACCACGACTCGATCAAGTACCAGCGATGTGAACTGAACTGAGCTTTGGAATTGTTCATTATTCGTTTGGTTTTATATTTCTTTTATTGAGGATCCTAGGTAAAGTCTTAGGTCAATCTGTATTACACGACACCTTACTTTGGGTTATGCCTTACGGAGTAATAAAACATCTCGTATGCTGCTACCGATTTGCCGTGATTTTTAATTGATAAAGTGACCACCATTCTTTTACAGTCGTGCGTTAGCGTAAAGTATTTTTTACTCCCAGAATTAAACTTACAAATTGCCTCGTTAACTTTGATCAAGGATTTCAGACATATTTATTTGAGTTGTTCATAAGCTGAAAAGGATGTCATGTAAGAATATCATTTAATTTTTTAAATTCATTTAACACAAAAATAACACCTAAAAACTTGTTCTCGCGAGTTCAAATACAAAACAAGTTACATAAACCGGTAACAAAACAAATTCCCCAAAAGACAATATTTCTACACTCCATCACAATTACTGTGCGTGTAATTCGCGATCAACTTTAACCGCAATGACGCAAACATTACGTCACAATTTTTATGTGGTGCTAGCGCATCTAGGATTCATCAGCTTCATTACGCTGTTGCAAAATGGTGCTTACAACACTTGGGTTCACAGAAATGTTTCATATTTCTTGTAATTAACATAATATGAAGTTTGTGAGAAAATATTACGCAACAAGGAAATGATAAAGAGATTTTAATCAGGCTTTTTGTAATTGTTTTGTGAGTGCAATCCGTAGTTACGTTTGCTGGGTTTATTGAAGGAAATATAATAGAAATACAATAAGCATTTTTTGTTATTTATTTAAATAATACTACTCGTGGTTTAGGGTATAAAAGAGTTTAATTAATCAGTGTTTCTATGTATATATTTAAAAAAAGTCTAAGTATGTTTATCATCATTCTAGATTCTATATCATAAACTATTACATTAAGTTTACTTTGGGTCTAAATAGCGTGGTGTAGTTTTTGTGTTATTATTATTATTATTTAGGTTATCATCGGCATTTTCACTGATCTAATTTCAGACCCTCAAAACTGTGACTCATTAAAGATTACTTTCTCCTCCACTATACCACCATTATCCATTAGACACTTAAAGTAGCTGTGACGTTACGTTGCCCAAGTGTGGGAAAAGCAATACTTAGCTAATTAACACCCGAACTCGTACACTTACGTATTTGTTTATTACTTCCAGTTCGTAGTTCAGGTTTGAGCATTTTATTTCATACTCTTATTAAGTCACATACTTAACATTGCTCTAAACCCATTTTATTATTATGTTATTCAAACATAAACATAACATTACGGCTTTGCGCCTAAATAAAAGAGGTGTTACGTTCCGCAATATTAGTTTGTGTGTGTGCTATTTACTTACTTAAACTGGATACTTACTATCCTAATCGTTTCATTAAATTGATGTAACTTCTCAAAACGAAATTAAGAACTTCTTAACCCTTTCATGGTCATATTATTGTCCATGAAGGGATTAAGAAGTTCTTAATTGCCGTAGACATAATAGATGTTTTATTGTCATCACGGCCATATCCGTTTACTGTCCCGGAAAGTGTTAAAACCTACTTCGATAGGATATAAAATAACCGAGCAAGGATCAAAGTGCCAGTTCCAAAAACATACGAGTCATGTACGTAACAAGTTTATCTTGAACATTATTCCTTTTGGATCACTACTATTTCCTTTCTTGGAATAAATTTTGCTAACATTATTTTGAACCACAGCCCTAATAAAGTTCTACTTTTAAAAATCACATTGTTTATCTATATAAGACTTAATAGCTAATTGACATTCGCACAAATTACAACATTGTCAGCAAACAAACGACTCTAATGTTAGCTGGCAAGTTTTAAACTATAGCTTTAATAAGTATTGGATTATCGTCCGCTTCGCTGGTTTACTTGATTACAAGTTCATTATAGCAATTTGCATCGTAATAAATACCAGTGTGATTATTGGTTATTTTCATGGTCACTATTGTCAACGTTGTCTGATAGTTGTACTATTTAGAATGAGTTAGGTACTGCTTTTGTGTTTGTAGTTTAATTTGGTTTCATTTTTTATAAGATATAAGTTTGGCGTCGAAATTTCATTCAGTCTGATGCTGCATTTACCTAGCCCTTTGCAAAGTTTAAATACTTTTTCTTGCATATATTATACTACAACGTTTTTTAGTACCTATCTCTGTTTTTATAAGTTTCTACTTATTTGTTATATTTAACTCTCAAAACATCCAGTCTAGTGCGAATATCTCTAAAAACAAAAATGATGTTTTCGTCTAAAACAACTTAATATTTTTTTGCTATTTTAAGTTATTTTTATTAAATTAATTATAGTCTAAAATTAAAACTCTTGTTAAGTGAGATATAATTCAAATATTTTTAATTATAAAATCGTATTAAAGTCAATCATAAATAAAATCTATTCACCCCGTCTAACTGTAAAACGAAGACAATTAATCATGTACCATAAAGTCGTTCATTATGTCGCCCATTTCCTCCATCAGAATTCATGTTAATATCTATATTAGTTAATAAAGATGAATCATTAACACATGACACCCTCAATTGAAGAGTGATGTAAAAGGAGACTAGCTATTAAGCAATTTTAAACATTGTGGTTATTACACAAGGTATAGAATTCCGAAATTGTTACATTTTTGTTATGCCTGGTGGTGTGCCATATCGGGCACATGTGCTATCTAAAATAACAGCTTCCGCACAAGCCCTAGTGATGAGAATGCGGGATTGCAGGCTCTCACACTATTGTATTATGTTAATTTGATCATCAATTCTGAATCTTAAATGATTTCTAAAACGAGTCAATATTTGTATGACACATTTGTACTTTTATTTAAACGATATAAAGGTAATTGACCGATAATTTGCTAAAGAATTAAGTGTTGATATGTTGTTTAACAATGATGATCTAAATAAAGATGAGTGATGAAAGAGATTAAAGATGGATGAAAGAATGATTGATAAAAATAGAGACGAGCGTATTTTAAATACATAAAGTGAAGTTTTCTCAAGTATTGATTCCATGGGAAAATTAAGTACTTAAAGTACCGGAGGCGTTGTTTATTTTTACATACAAAAATTTTACGCTGTAGCCAGTGAGAAATAAGCACATTAAACTCATGGTAGAGCTATTGAAACCCATTACAAAACATTAGTGTGTTGTGGCAAAATTAAAATATTCTTGAATAATATCATTTTATTAACTAATGAATGTCTAATGTCATTCTTGGAAGGAAACGAGGTATGTTAATTTTCTTAATGGAAATTTAATTTGAATGTATAGTTTCTTAGCTAAAATAGTCAAAGCCATACGTTTTTATATACAATAAAACTAAGAATTTTGTTTCCAAACACATAAAAGTGATGGCGTGAAGATAAAATCTGCGTTTGCGCATCTCAAGCGACACTTTTATAGTAATCTTTATTTTATTTTCAGTTCTAACAATGTTCAATCTTAATAAGTGCTAATTAGGATTAAATAATTTAATTAAACTGAGTGTGGAATGCTTGGAAGCTCAATTTTATTGTCAACTTTAGTATGCGTTATTCGCACTAAAGAAATGGGAAATGAAATGTTTTGTTATTTAATTTTACAACTATTTGATATTCAGTTTATTACATTATAAAATGATCATAAACGCACATTTCATTAAGTTAAATGAAAGCTATTTTTAAAATAAAATCTGCAGACTGCAGACCCCATTCACAATAAAAATATTTATCCTTGAATTACCGCATGTTTGAAGTTACAAACAAAAAAGCTGTTGAAAGATTTAGGCATCGAGAGAACGAGACGGTTGAACGTAAACAGTTGCACATGTGCTACTCGTGGGAACACACCGGTTAATGAATATAATGAGATTCTTTACACGCTAATCGAAGTAGTAGTAGCTTTGTTTGTACGTAACTATGAACCAATAGATTCGAACTTCGGTTTCGACACCTAAAACTTTGTCCGTTGATCGGCTAGTTTTCCTCTTAGCAAATTAGAACAATGAATTGGTGTTAAGAGATTTTATTGTTTCTATTTTTTGTGTGTTTTAGAGCATATCGTACTACTTCGTTTACTTAAAGCATCTATTACTGCACAAAAAAAAGATCATCAAAAGAGCAAAAAGTGAATGACTAAGCTTTATAAGTTCTATTGTTATGGTTTTATAAAGAGTCGCATTATTTACTTTTTGTTAGTTATCTCTCTAATTTTTATTGGTGTAGGCATTGAGAGTATTATTTTAACTGTCAACGGCCATTGAAATAATAAATTATATTAGTTTTAGCCATCCACATGGTGTTAACACTTGAGACAGAAATAGTTACCAGATGCTGCACTTAAAATTAAGAGTCTATCAAAATTGGGCAATATAGACGACTGAATTTGGGAACCGTTTCTTATCGAAGCTCTCATGGCATTGAGTCATGACCTAGGAATTTATTCTGTTTCAAATAAACATGTCATAGTGTTTTCTCTAGCTGATATTCTTACCGACCTATCCTAGAAATAATTTATTTATATCTGTTTTCTCTTCAAATATTCCAGATAACGAAAACAAGTTACTGTCATTTACACGCATAGTTTTGCTGTCAATTACATTTACACTTAAGTAATTATTTATATCGATAAATTGACCTTGCTAATGTTTGCCGGATCTTTCTATTTAATAAACTTTCTTTCATATTTAGATCATTACGCATGTGTTAAATGTTTGTTTATTTCGCAGGATACCGTGGGCAGAACTGCGAGATCGACATCGATGACTGTCCGGGCCACTTGTGTCAGAACGGCGCGACCTGCGTCGACGGCCTCAACTCGTATACTTGCGATTGCCCGCCCACTTTCACTGGGACCCTTTGCGAGACCGATGTCGATGAGTGCGCGCTCAGGTGAGTTTATTGTTTTATTGTTGAACGCTTTTTATCAGACGTTGTGACCGCCTAAATTAGTATTATGTTCAGTACGAAGAAATTTTATCTCAATGTTGTTCCTTTTTCTAAAAGAGAGGATAAAATTTTTAGTTCGAATTTTAGATTATCCTAGTAGTACAGTAGATATAACCTACTAAATTAAATATAATGCTGTCAATTACTTTAAATATAGAAGCTTTCTTAACTAAACCTTATTCACTAGTTTGAATTATGTTTTAGCGTCAACTTTTCTGGTGATGGCAACATTCGAGTTATTCCGGACAGTCTAGTTAGCTGACAGTATTGACGATCACGTTAAATGACAACAGAATGAATTCTTCATGAATAACAGTGCGCGGGACAAGACGAAATAATAACTATTATTACTTTGTAAACCTTTCATCATAAGAACTCCGTTTGTCACAGTAATGACGTTAGAACATATCGTTTTTAATTCGCGAAGTCACGATATGTAATTATGCTATATTTAATTTTTAATTTTTAAAATCATTACATGAAATTTTGAACCTAGAAGAGTAAGTTGCATTCATCGTGGTCAACAACGTCAAATGCTTTGTGTAAATCAACAGTAAGAACCGTTAATCTATCAAAGTACAGTACAGTATTTGATGTTCTGCGAATTCTGTCAATTATTTTAAATTAATTGCTGGTTTTATAAAAAGTAACATTGTCGAAATATAAAAGTAAAACCAATAGTGTTAATTGCTTATTAATTTCCAAGTCAAAAGAAATAACCACTTGCCGCCGTAAGAATGTCTCAACCGATAAATTTTTAGCGACAATTAAACTTTCATACGCGAACAATTCTATATGTAGGTACAGTTACATCTCGCCAATTTGTTGCATCATGAATCCTTCTTAAACCTCGAAGCACTGCTTATAATTGACAATGAAATATAACCACCACTCCTCCAAAGTTATAGAAAATTCAACTAATAAAGTTGAATTTTCTATAACTTTAACTATAACCCAACATAACGAGGTGAGGTAAGTTCTGGATCGGCAAATATGTTTCCAGATATTATTCGCTTGTCAAGTAATCGGCGCGGCCCAATTAAGCGTCATGTCTGGAATGAATGTGATGATTCGAAAAAAGTTAATTTATCCAAAGATTGTTCTTTATTACAAACACACAAGACTTAAATTTGGAAAGTATATAATTTTTAAAACGACACCGCGTTCCGATCTTAGTAATTCAATATCGGACGCCATCTTGGACGATGCGCATGCGACTATGTTATTTTTTGCATAACTCGTTCAAAAACCGACAAGTTAATGAAACGAATTACTGCCAAATGTTATTATAAACGAGCTAATTATATCTACATCTGTATTGAGATGGTTTTTTGTATGATACAATATCATCGCGGCTGTGTGTCGATGTATTGGGCGTTAATTACAAAATAACTCGTCAAGAAGTCAACGGCCTCGCGTCTCAAGCGACGACAGAATAGCGGAACACACTTTATTCTTCCTGTTTACTTTGTTCATGTGTTTGTACTTTTAATTTTTTATTATTTTCTTTTTCAATTTTATGAATTTTCCACAGGCATGTTAAATAAATTTTTGTACCTCACGTGTACCTTACACTAATGTAATAGTTATCACAAATATTCGACCTTGACATTTAAAACCGTCACTGTTTCGAAGTCTTCATTAAGTTTATTTTGATGAAATTTTTGTTGATTTTATTAAAGAATTGAAGTATTTAGAATTAATTTACTTGTTTCTGCCGCTGTTTCTCACATCTTGACGTAAGATCAACGTCCTAAGTCGCCATGTGCGATGCGCCTTGGCTCCTATATTAATTGTTAGCTAATGAATGGGTATAAAAAACACATGATGTTCTACGTTCGCACGGTAATAGTAAGTTTCTTTTACAATAATACCTTTACATTTGTACTCGCAATTGACTTTATATTTTCCAGTAATAGACTTCTAAAGTGAAATAGTGATGATTAGATATAAATTAATATCTATAAGTTTATTTTTTTTTCTATTGTTGTCTTACGATTCAAAGCTTTGAAAACCGTTTTGCTAGTCCATTTTGCTTCGAAAGCGTTTTACTTTTATCGAGTTCACATCCTAAATGTTTTTAGATAATTTGTCAGGCTTCTGTACGTCCGGAATCAAGGCTTCTCTTAGGAACAAAAATAGTGTTATCCCTTCATGCATTTCCTTGAGAAACTGTTTAATCTAGTTTAGGTTAATAGACTATAATATAAAGCTAAATAATGGTATTTCTTTAAGTGTCACATCTCTATTTACTTTTTAATTGCTACCTTTTTTCAAAATATCGTACCTGTTTAAAGTTGGACGCCCGAAGCATTCTTTCTACCGTTAGTAAGAATGATTTTGGTAGATACTACGGCTAACTGTAAAAAATTATAATCTCGAAAAATATGTCATAATGGTACCATTCCAATATGGCGCCTCGGCAACTTGAATAGACAGATTGATGAGTGCATCACAAGTGAAAGAAGCCCGACAAGTTGTTTTGAGTCAAAGTAAAATAGGTACACGAGAAGTGTTAATACATTTAAAAGATATAAATTCTGGTGGTTTATGTTTTCCTGTCAGGATATTTAGAAATTAATTATTACATCGTCCATATAAGTGTATATGGGTTTTGAGTTTTACTATCCAACTTCCAAGTCCTTAATTCGACCACCTAGTGGGGCACCAAACGGTGATCAATTAAAGACTGACCAAAACATTAATAAAAAACAAAAGACAAGATTTTTGGGTCTTTTGATATATTGCCTAAGTCATAAAAGTAATACGATTATAAAAATTAATATTTTATACCCTTTTCTTTAGAATTTATCGTGGCCATACAAACCTATTAATATTTCGACCATCTATGGATATGTAAGACGTAAGACCTCCCGCTGTAAGGCGCTCTTACGTAGTCAAACAACCTGTACTGTCACGTCTATATATTTATAATATACCTTATTACATAACAATAAAGTTGAATTTTAATAACAAAGGATTTTATGGAATGGAGTATTAACATTGTGTGGACACACTTTAGCGTAGCCCTGTTGCTTGTTTTGTTTTACGTGCAGCTTGAACTAAAAGTAGAACTTCAGTTAAAGATTTTGGAGCTTTATTTCTTTCGCTTTTAAGTCTAGTTTTCTTCGTAGTATGTTGTCATGGGATATGGTCACAGTATCCGAACCTGCTGGCTCATGAAACGCGCCAGATAAATGCATGCCCAGTATCAAATTACGCCTTCGTACCTTTGGTTTTTTTACCATCGGTTTAAAGCTTTGTGAAGTGGAAGAGACTGTATCGATATTAGGTTATATTAGATTGAGTCGCTTTAGGTGTGGCTTGAAAACTTGATTATGTAGACTGTTGCGTATGACATTTCAATGTGAATTAAATGCTGTATATATAACACTGGTCCTTTCACTGTTTTATCAACTACGTAGATATTATTTATCATGCACTTAGCTCTAGTTAAGTTAGAACTTTCATCTCATTCTCATTTGTTTATTCGTCTCCTTATTGGCTATAGGCGCAATTATAGTAATAATCATAAGTTTTTCTTTTCTTAGTTACAAAAACTGCATGCATATGACATAAATGTGAAACTGTGTGAGAGGTCTATATTTGTACAGTAGTTAGATATTCTTTATTAAACATGTCTGTATTTTATTTCAGATAGGTCTGAGGTCGGGTTGTTTCGTATTCATCCTATGACTTCTACTATCATCATGAATTTAACAATAAATAATAAATTTAATTTTATCATCGTACAGCTTTTAAACGTTTATATAAAGCTACTTTAACACCTTTTAACTTTACCATACATCGCTACCCATGTTATTCTGGTCACTTACTGTATTTAGAATTTGATCCTGATGCAATCTCTTTTTTATTTCTGCCGTTTTTTGGAATCGTTAATTTTATCGGTCAATCAAAATCTTTAAACATCTGGCAGTCAAATCGAGATAGAATTAAGTGGGTAGCAATGCCTATTAATACGTAATTATATAAACCATTATAGATTGTCCAAGCCTACTCAGATTCAAGCCTAATTTAATGTCACCTAACCAAAACAACAACAGCTTTTTTTTTCAATTAAAATACTTTTCGAGAAAAATGTCGACACTCGAACACCGAGCTCTAAACATGTTTATTCATGGCTTTTCGAAGTTCAGTCAATTATAAGAAGTGTGCCTTTTAATTAATGAAACACAGAGGGTTTAATGATAACAAACGGTTATGTTTGTTCTTATAGGTTTAAGAAATTATCGAGCTTTCGAACGTCGGTTAACAAACCGTGTGTGTTTTAGTACTGTTTGTAGGTGTTTGGAGAGGCTTCCTTGATAGAAAGTATTGTTTACGATGGAGCGGGGCTTACGATGTTAGGAGTCTCCCTGCGAGATCGTATAAAAAACCTAAAAATCCGCAGGCAAATCAAAGTGACTGATTTAGCTCGCAGAGTTCCTTTACTGAAAAAACAATGGGCAGAAAACATACATAATATGAAAACTGATAGCAATTGGGCAGAAAGAACCGAAAAACTTTTAAAAGACAAAGAAGTCAATGGATAAAAAATATGTTACTAAACTAATATTATAAAGAGAAAAGATTCGATTTTTTGTATGTTTGCTTGTTCCGATTTAACTCAAGTTCTACGTAACCCATTTAAAAATTATTTGACTCTTAGAAAGCTACAAATACTACAAATAGCATAGGCTTTATTATATTATGTTTAACTTATTTATTATAATTTTAAAAATTTTAATATTTTAAATGCTTTTGTAAAACTCAATGATGCGATACGCGAGGGCGGATGTATAGTCGTTTTTTAAAAGTATCGAAAAAAGTTTGATTAATTCGATGCACGAATTCAAAAAAATTTACCTGGTAGCTAAATATTTAGCACCAACCGTAGGCTTCATAAACATGTTCGGACAAAATACTTGTACAGAGGGCCTAGACAAGTAGCATAGGTAAATGCTAACAAAATAGAATTGAAAAGATTAAAAACGTATGGGATTGATATAAGCTAACGCCAACATTGTCGTTAGCAGTCTAACCATACTTTTTTAATTTATTATATTCTTTTATATCATTTATGCCACTTGTCAAGCCCCTTAGTTTACGCTAAAATTTTGTGTAATAAAATACGTGTTTGAAACTGTACAACATTTAAGTAAGGTGCCACAAATCACATGGATTTATTACGTGCTAACATAACGATCGCAATCACCTTGTTAGGCGCACCATTTTATATTTTAATGTTAGAAGTAGGAATGGGTTAGAAAATAGCTAACGCGCTTTAGGCTTAGGAGCTAATTCAATGCTGATTTGGATGTTCACTCTTGGAATGTGACAAGCAGTAAACTTGCGAGTAACCTCGTAAATTGTTAGTGTTTTTTAGTACTAACCTACTAATTGACTCTACTCCGTCTGATGGTAAGCAGTCAGTAGGATTCAGAAGGTTCTTGTAAAGGCAAGGTAAGTAATTACTTAATAGCCATTGCTAAAATAAATTCAATAATAAAAAGAGGTGATCGTCGTTACCCTCAGAAAGATAGACAGAAATGTATACAACCATGTTTATGTATATTAGGATCAAATCATAGAGATGATCAATTACAAAGAATCGGTGTATTTTTAACCGACTTCAAAAAGGAGGAGGTTATCAATTCGGGTCATATGTTTTTTTTTGTATGTTTGTTTCCTCATATCTCGGTCATTTATGAACCGATTTGAAAAATTATTTTTTTATTTGAAAGGGTATACTCTGAAATTGGTCCCATTTTTTTATTATAAGAAACGGTTCAGTAGTTGTATGTTTGTTACAACAGAACTCGGTGATTTATAAACTAATTTGGAAAATTCTTCTTTTATTTGAAAGGGTATACTCTGAAATCGGGTCCCATGTTTTTTTTATAAAGAATGGTTTAGTGGGTTGGCTTTAATTTTATATTTTGTAACAAAACGTATGCAAGGAGTGAAGACGTGTAAAGTAACGTGTCGACGTCTTTTGCGACGAATTTTCTGACATTGACATTTCATTTACAGCGTCTTCATTCTTTAGAAGCAGTGGACTATGGTTATCACTATAATTTGGTAGTCGTTAAGCCAAGTTGGAGGTCTTAAGGTCGTGAGAAATTACAACAGCAGCGGGCGACCATAAACCTGCCTTTACAGCACCACTGTTTATTTTTTGTATATCTGTTAAGCGACTGCTCGGTCAGTTAAATTATGATTTTTGATGATTCTTTATTGTTGGTAGATCACGGGTTTAGCGATCAGCAAAAGTGTTGACAACGACTTTATATCTCTATTTACAATCTTACCTCTCGTCTCCACTTTCTTTCAAACGGCGCGGCGCTGTCTCATTTGCGCAGCACGTTTAGTAGGTCTACCCATGTTGAATATATTTATACACAATTAATTCCCACTAAAAGTTTAAAAATAAAATATTTTTTAGAAAAAAATATGAAAACCGACTTCAAACAATACCTACATGTTCAATCCTTAACTAAAAAGTAGAAAATAATATTTTAATTACTTCATAGCAAAGAACAATAAAGGGGACTCAACGCAATCCTTGATACCTATAATACTTTACTATTTATAGGTTTTAATCAGTTGTTTTGGAGTCGGTGCCAGCCAAGAAGGATCATAACGACCTTAATAAATATAACCTACCTACTAGCAAAAATAACTTACTTGCTTAATCTATTAATATATGATTGAAAAATATAGATTTAATACAAGAAATCGAACAGAATCTGATAAGTGCGCGTCAAGTTTTTTATGTATATTTGAACACAACTATCAATGACGTCTGCCTTCACGCGTATGACCGCGTTCGGGTAGTGCACTCAGGCATATCCCCCGCGCGTGCCATTACCGCTCCATGCATTTCAAAAGTTTGTTGCAAGGGCAGAATTAAAAAACCTTCTTGGCTGGCACCGACTCCAAAACAACTGATTAAAACCTATAGATAGTAAAGTATTATAGGTATCAAGGATTGCGTTGAGTCCCCTTTATTGTTCTTTGCTATGAAGTAATTAAAATATTATTTTCTACTTTTTAGTTAAGGATTGAACATGTAGGTATTGTTTGAAGTCGGTTTTAATTTTTTTTCTAAAAATTATTTTTCACAGTATAATTTTATTTTGTATTACAGCAAAGTATTTTAGTTTTATTTAAAAGTATTTACATACATACATACATAGCTTCACGCCTTTTATCCCCAAAGGGGTAGGCAGAGGTGTTTGACCACCCACTTTTCGCCATTTTTTTTTTGGTCCCATGTAACAGGGGGCGAGCCTGTTGCCATATATATCGAGCACAGTTCTAGACTCCGGGCTAATACTGAGAATTTTTCAACAGAGACACGCAATATTACTTTACCCGACTCGGGGATCGAACTCGAAACCTCTGCGTGGTAATCCGTACACAGTACCATCGACCACAGAGGCAGTAAAAGTATTTAAATGGGTTATTCAGCGCTGATTAAATTGTAAGGTTTCATTGTATTTTAAAAGATTCAATGCAAAACTGCAAAGTATAGGTATCTTACAAGTGATAACGGCATTAAAAACTAAATTTGCCTTCAAATTATCATGAAGTAAAAGGTCATTGGTCTGGCAGTGCATTTGCACTTTATTTTCAAGGTCATAGCGCTTAAAATCGTAATACAAGGATAAATCGAGATAAGCTTGCTGGACAAGATGAACAGATGCTACAGAAATATATTTACATAACGATTTTACGAAAGTGGCAGTTAATTACAATAATTTTAATATGAAAGCAACCTCCAGATGTAAACGCCACGAATATTAATTCTCTACTTGATATTTCGCACTAACAATTCCTTCTAGTCGTCGAGAATAATAATATAATAATAACATTAATTTATTTAGGTAGCATGATTCATGATGGCTCATGATAGTCAGTAATACAAAACTTATCCTATGTTAGTAACGACACATTTTTATAAAACATTTACACACTATATACACTATGCCATGTAGGCGTACTTTATTCACCGTCTTATCACTCCATGGGAAATGGCGCTGCAATGACCAAAAAGAAGGAGGTATATACCTTTAGGTATACATCACTAGTACAATCAGTCAATCGAAAGACCGATCAAACTATTACATAGCACAGAAAAAATATTTAATATAGAAAGAACGTTCGTCAAGCTTGGTACGTCAGTTGGCGATGGCATGCTCATCAATTGACGTATCAATTTTGACAATAATGGCAAACACACCGTTATTTGTATGTGTATGTTATGTTCAACAGGGTTGAAATGACTAACTTTTAGACAGGTTTTTGCATAATTATTATTTCATATTTTTCAACAGGAATGCAAGTAATTTGTTTATTAATAAAATAGTTACAAGAACAAGCTTTTTGCAAGACTACTGGTATAATTTGTCACTGACTGGCTACCAATCACCATGGTATTCAATTTGAACTTCAACGAGAGACTATTAATCATAGCATAATCGATTATTTTATATACCGTAATGTAATCTTCTTTAGATGCGAACGAATGGATCGAGTGGTAAAGTTATACCAAAATTTTTATTTTTAATGAATCAAAGAAACTATTACTACCTACTTCGTTGTATTCGTCAGATTTGATCTGTGCTACTATGCCAAAAGTACAAAACATTGTTAGATTTATAAATATTTATTCCGAGTATAAATGTCCTTTGCGTTCTTGTATCTTTGCATGGGAGATCATGACTTCATTATGAAAGAATCATTCAAAAGTAATAAGATAGTTAAAGCTAAATAACGATACTATCACAATCACCAATGCCGTTAACAGTTAATCTAATATAAATACAAACCCTGCTGCAGCGGCACGGCAAAGCGAAAAGTGATTAATGATGATGACCCGGCAATCATCTCGGTACTTCCGCGCAACCATTGGTGATGAATGATCCTCAGTTGGTTTAAGATAAGGCATTTTATATCTGAATAGCTTCTGATCGCGTTTTCGCTTGACGTGAGTAGCTTGAACGATCAGGTAATAGGATAGCTTTCGAAGAAGATTCGAGTGAACAACATTCGAACTTTTCGGATTGATTTGTAGTAGATTTGGAAAATGGCTTTATACTGACTTTGTCATAAAAAATGATATTTGTTGAAAATTTGGCGACAGAGAAATTCGTCTTATCCGGACGAAATCGAGGGTAGGCCGCTAGTTACAAATTATAATATTTTTCACTGAAATAGAATTGTGTTTGAAGGAATTGCGAATTAGATTGGTGGACAGAACTCTATTTCATCATGGTAAAATCATACTAAAGTTATTGAATATGCAAGGTTTAATTCATACTGCTGTCGTTCTGATAAAACTATGTAAATTTATTTATAGATGGACTTTATGATTCGAAAGGCGACGAAAATTAAATTGCACTCTGACGTTGAGTATGGTTTGAGCGATAAACTGCAGGCGAGGTAGCAAGGTTCCTAAACAAAATATTTTGTGAAATCCAACGTCAAAAATATTTAACTGGGATTCAAAACTCGGATCTAACGGCAATAATTGAAATTGTTGACTCTTTTCGACATACCTTTTTTAAAAGTCATTATTTAATAAAATATTATAATAAAACGGTTGACGGAATGTTGCTATTAATCAATAATAACAAGTGTTATTATTTATATTATTGAATGACTTAAGATTGAGGATTGCTATTTGACAATTTGATCCTTGCACGAATTAGAATAATCAAATATGCAACCAGTTTGTTAAAACACCTTAAATTAAGCTTTTAGGTGAAGTTCGCTATTTGTGGCCTTAACAAAAATCTTACACACAGTACTAGAAATTTTATCTAATTCGTTCTAAGTACTTATCAAAGTTTACAAGGACCATACGACCCCGTCTATAAATACATATAAAGTAAAGGTTTGGCAATATTGTTTGCAATTTGATCTGATATGCCCGCTCGTGCCTCGCCCGCTCTCGATCGAACCCGATTGCGCCCGACCGGCCGTATAAATCTTTCGTAATATGGGTCTTTAGTGATTTAGCTTGTAACTCTAGCCTTTATTGTTGAAATATTTAAATGTAATTATTATTTTTGTTTGTAATTTAACTGTTATTTATTTTGTTGTTTGGCTGCACGAAGTTGTACGTGACCACATTAGAAATGAGATTCATTCGATCGATTTAGGTTAATGAGTCGTAATTTTCGAGTTGTTATGTAGAGGGAACATTGGAGATTAAGAATAGATGAAAGGAGAATAATAATGTTTGCAATAGCAGACAGTAAGTACATACATCACTTGGTATAAAAAGACACGGATGACGCCCTCCATAGTAACGTTAACATGACACCTCTTTCTGAAAACATAATCTTGCTGCCAGTAACATTGAATATCGTAAAGCTGTGAATTTAATTTGCACAAGTATGTCTTGTGGATAGTTTAGCTTTATTCTCTTCTAAATTAGATATACCTACTTATCCTACCAGATATAAATTCCAAAGTTCTGTAATTCGGTTATAGTAACAAATTTGATCATGCGCATTAATAGGTTTGCTATATTGCTCTGCGTTCCATAAATCGATCGTCTTGTTAGTTACTGATGGAACAATCGTGTATAGTTTCACTGTTAAACTGATAATAAACCTGCCTGCTCTTTAAACTCTCGCATTAAGTAAACACAGGAATCCAAATTACTAAATAAATATATTCAGTAGCTCGACAATCCACTCTAAATCCTACAAACTCGCATTAATGGTACTACTTAAATGAAAATATGCTAAACGTCGTTTAACAATACGAACTTTTAAATCTGAAGAGAATTCTTCCCCGAAATTATCATCGCATAAAAATATTTAAACTTCCTTAATAAGTGATATTTAAATGGTTATTTTATATAAAATGATGGTCAGTTTTTGTTAAATTAGCTGCTGAAATATGGCATTCGTTGTTTTAAGGAGATTTTTGCAAGTATTTGTGTTGGGTGCGGTTTTAAACCAATTATTTTTGCTGATTACGAGCATATTTTGTGGTTTAAAAATAATAATAGGTAGCTATTTATTTTTGGATTGCAGCTTTTTCGTTTTATAAGGACCACGGCCAAATTTTTGTAAGTTCAGATAAAAAGGTCTTGACTGTTGTTATGGATGCCCTAATTTTATGGTCGACAAGCCGTAGCTTGCTAGTGATTTAAACCCTGTTCCTGTTGCCTTGATAATTTCAATATGCTTATTTACGTTCTCCCACCCACACATCAACCACGACCACTCTGACAAGAGTGCCCGATTAAGAAGAAGATTTACGTTCTTATTATAAGAAATCATGCTCTTAATAGAAGTCACTATCGCTGTACTTTGATATTTCACTGCGTCGACTAATGAGTTTACTAAACACTTTAATGAGTTCAACATTCTCAGTTTTATTTGTTCTTTGGACCATTTAGTCTAACATTATATTTCTATTGCAGACCTCTCGTGTGTCAAAACGGTGCGACCTGCACGAACTCCGTGGGCGGTTTCTCCTGCATCTGTGTCAACGGTTGGACTGGGCCTGAGTGTTCGGTGAACATCGACGACTGTGCTGGGGCAGCATGCTTCAACGGAGCTACTTGTATCGACAGAGTTGGGGCGTTTTACTGCAAATGTACGCCAGGAAAGACAGGTATGTTTAATTGCAAAACCTACAAGAAATAATTAAGGATGTTAAACTTTCGGTCAAGTAAAACTAATATCTATTTCTTTCCCGTTTAGGTCTTCTTTGCCATTTAGACGACGCATGTACTTCAAACCCTTGCCATGCCGACGCAATCTGCGATACCAGTCCAATCAATGGCTCCTACACGTGCTCCTGCGCTTCTGGATACAAAGGGCTTGACTGTTCCGAGGACATCGACGAGTGCGAACAAGGTAGGACTTTTTGTATGTATGTTTGGTATTATTATTATTATTATAGTAATTCAATAGTCCAACTAGGCACGTTAAAGTTGGTCCCGGCTGTAACCATGCTAATAACAGTCGTTAGGTCAAGTCGAATGCCTCTATAATAAATTATGGCTGACATTAAACAAATCCTAACACTAGGTTAACCACTCGATAAATAGAAGAATAGTCCAACTGTTAATGCATCGAGTTGTACTATTGATATAAACTTAAATTTTGATTGGTCATAAATGTTATAACAAACATATTGACTTATAACCTTCTTGTCCTCAGGGTCTCCATGTGAGCACGATGGTATCTGCGTCAACACACCCGGTTCGTTCGCCTGTAACTGCTCCGTGGGCTTCACCGGCCCTCGGTGCGAGACCAACGTCAACGAATGCGAGAGTCATCCTTGTAGGAATGACGGCTCCTGTCTCGACGATCCTGGAACCTTCAGATGTGTCTGCATGCCTGGTAAGTGAAACTTTACTTTCTTTTAGTAGTATATTAGTAACTTTATTACTGCTACTTGATATGCAAATGCACTCAAATGTTGATCTCTTCAATGTTAGAAAGCACAATTTATAGTTATATCAATATCCAATATAAATCTACAAAAATAAACATACAAATTGTGCTAAAGGACTAATCTAAAGTAGGTAGGTAAGTAATTTACATAAAGCTTGGTAGAACTTGAACGTTTCTACCTCTAAATTAGTCGATGGGCGATTTCTCCTAGGCTTAACGCTAAGTTACAATTTGCTCCTAGGTAGTTGAAGACCGCTTGATGATTATCATTAATTCGTATTAGACAGAGAGGGCGATACAAACGCTAACTACATAGGGTTGGCAAATACATTATGTAATGTTAAGTGTTATATTTTTATTTCTATATATGAAGTGTAGTAATTATTGCAGAGATATTTAAATACCTAAATTTACTTACGCTTTTATAGATTTAAAATTTTTCTATCTAACATCTAATCTACAACCTACGCGCAATCATGCTCTAAACGTCTAAATCAAGATAAAGTCACAATAATCATATTAGTCGCAATACATACTAAGAACTAGAGCAGACTTTCATGCAATGTACAATACACCTAAGACATTTTTCTTCAACAAAGGCTTGCTAATGAAAAGGCTTTTAACAGAGGGACAATTCATTCATACTCTCATGTTTTAATTTGTAATTATTTGCTACTAAGAGCACAGATATAGACGTATTCACTTTCATTGCATATTTTTATACAAGTAAAAACAAATTTGCTAGCGTGTCAGCCCTGCTGTAGACCTGGTTCCCATGGCGATGAGAGCGACGGCGCCCGCGCATTGTCTTCGACTAGGAAACGCTTGCGCACTATCAGCGCGACAGTTAGCGTAATCAAAGCACGTTGCTCTAAACACCAGTGTGCTAATGTATCATTATTTTTGTTTAACTGTACGTTTTCTAGCAGGTTAGTAGAGGGGAAATGATATACTAAGTTCGACGTAGATTATACATAGAATTGTCATAAATGTTTGTGATTGATGTAACTACGGGTACGTTAAAATAGAAGTCATTTTAGGTCACAGATTTTTTAACAAATTGGTCTAGCTCTTATAGAGATAGCACAAGAGGATTTTTATTAGCCTGAAGTAAAACAGCCTTACCGAGCTTGCTGTTATCAGTAACGTGCCTGAGTCGCGTTTTGTTCCAAATAGAGAGTACAAGTAGTAGGTAGTTTCCAATGTTTCTTATGAAAACTGTTACGAGATTATGCCTTCAGCTAAAAGTAAAATGTGGCCTTTTTATAGTAAATCTAAATATACGGGAATTCACGCGATCATGCATTAGGTATTTACATACCTACCTTATTTAGCTTGACATTTCGACGTATTTAGATTTACTATATCAAGCAACGCGAAAGTTTAAAAGCAAATGTGGCCTTTTTGCCTTGGACGCTTCATCTGCACCACAGTTAAACATGCTTAAACGTTTCTGAAGACCATGAAAGAGTTTAACTTAACAGCATTTAGGTCATTTGCAAGCTTGTTTTATTCGCATGTGATGCGAGCGACTCCGTGTTAAAATATTATGATACAAACTTAAAAGTAGTACCTTATTTAAAGTTCTTACATAACATCTACGTCAGCGTTTATACCTATATCTGCCATGTACCACGAAGGTGTCGTAACAGTCAACTAAACGAAATCGGACACTCGTCGATAAGCGCCTACTTCTAATATTTATGCAGTATTGTGCATCTTTTCTCACCATCTGCATTGCATAGTTCGAAGGGTATCGCTGAATCTCTCATTTTGTACAATACTAAAATGAATGAGAAGTAATAAAGTACTATACTGTTTTGAAATAATTAGTATAAAATTTATTGTTCATCTGAAATCAATAAAAATGTAAGTCGCTCTTGTGTAGATAGACTTTTCTGCATAGTTTAAAAAACGTCAAGTCTAGGATTCTGATGGACTCAAGTCTTGTAAGTCCTTTTTGAAAGACTCTACTCAATATTGGAGACTAAACTCGTAAATGAAAACTAGTCTAGACTAAAGGAATCAGACTTGAGTTCTTATTATGACTTTAATTCACGCGGGTCTATACCAAAAAACAGATACTTATGTAAAAAGATTTTATCACGAGGTTTTTATATCAACCCGAGTTTGTTAATAAACGGCAATTTTTTACTTTATTTACCTTCTTATTTAGTACTCATACACTTTTTCATACTACTGTATCAAAACGTTGAGATTTCAATTGTCCATAAAATTGCAACAGGCTTTGTCAAAATATTACTTACTCATTTAAAGATTTATTGCGAATAAAGTAGTAATTGGCTTTAATACTATTAATTAAATATTTTTATGTTCTATCTTAGTGTTATTCTGTATTTTTATAATGAAACGTGAATGACGCAATCGAATAAATGCTATCATAAATATATAAGAACATTTAATTACTCGTAAGTACCCATATCTTGAAAATATAATTAATTTTCTCGGAAATATTAACTTGTCTGCAAATTTTATTGTCTTTATATATCTTAAAAGTAAAATAAAGTGTTGCTAATTAATGTTTTATTAGCCTTCTGAGCACCCCTAGTAGCAATCGACAATAAAATTATGAATCATTATTTATTCTTTTTCTTTCTTTTCTCGTGTATAAAAATCGAATGACAGAAGACCACACAGTGATGACTACTGTTATTAATTCCATTAAAAGACGCATTTTATTGGACATACGCTGCCTCAAGTATAGTATAATATTACTGACATGGTGGCCTCCTCTGTGGCGGATTCTGTTTTTTTTTACACCTCGCTTAAAAGTGAAGAAAACAAGAGTTACTGGCAATATTTGAGAGCGAGAGTATGAACTACCATTTGGTTCGAGTATTTTTAAATTTCGATTTATTAGTAGCTAGTAGCTGTTGCCCGCATCTCCGCTCGCGTGAATGTCGGTTATATCACATTGTCCATACCAACTTTCATCCCCTATTTCAACCTATCTCTATACCAAATTTTATCGAAGTCGGTTTAGTGATTTAGGCGTGAAAGCGTAACAGACAGACAAACAGACAGAGTTACTTTCGTATAATATTAGAATGGATTTATGATTGTAACTATAATCACTGTGAAAAGATGGCGCTTTATAATATTTTTTTAGTTAATTATCAAGTACAAGAACTACATCCTAAGTAAACAAAGAATATACCTAAGTAAGTTGTCAAGTAAGATGTCCCGTAAAGATTAATAAAATAACGGTTATGTAAACCCGTTAGGAAAATTGCACGGATGACAAACATCGTAGTTTAATGCAATAAAAATAATATAAACAAGTTTATGATACTGAGATGGCATTTAATTCATTACCATCCTCTCAAAATAGTAAATTTATACTATTATATGTATAAAGCGAAAGAGTTCATTTGTTTAAACGCGCTAATCTCTCTATCTACCAGTCGGATTTAAATAATTCTTTTTGCGTTTGATAGCCTATAAGTTCTTGAAGAAGGATAAAGGCTACGTAACATCATGCTATCGGCGAGAGAAGCCGAGCAGTAACTAAAGATGTATTTTAACGCAGGTGAAAACCGCGATGCGGAAAACTTGTCTGCTTATAAACAAAGTCCATGTTTTCTTCTGTTTGTTTCATACTTCTTCTAAACCATGCAACGGGTTTTGATAAGGTTTTTAATATCCCTTAGTCCTTAGAAAGTATATCCTTTTTGCATGACGTAATTTTTAAGCAATAACAATGTTTTATATATTTTGTGAATAACGTATTTGGTTATACAGTTTTGTAATTTCCTGTTAATGTAACTTACACATATACCTATAATATTGTATAACTATTTGTTGTTTCTAATAAAGAAAAAAAATATCGTTTAGGAAATTTCTTCTGGATGTTTCACCATTTAAACCGTTTATAAAATGTTCGTGGCGTTCGGAAATTGCCTATAGAAATTGAAATTCATCAGGATGAATGAGGAATAAACCTCTAATATGTATAATGCAAACATATTATTTAAAGAAAAGCAGAGAATTTTTAAGATTTGTAATAATATTCGTGAAAATATATTAGTACTTACGCGCGAAGCCGCAGTAAGTTGGTAGTTTTAATAGACTCCCTACGTGGTAGGTTACGATAATGAGCAGTAATCAATTAATTTGCAAACCGCGTTTAATTGAAAATAAGTACCTAAATAATATTATTAAAGTAAAAACATTGCATAATAATAGTAACATGTATTTAAGGATAGGTAGACGATCTTAAATAAGCATGCTAATAACATGTGTGTGTTTAATTTTATTAGCTATATTTAATGATGACTAGCTTTCTGACTGCTCTGCTCCCGTCGCCAGTAGCGTGTTGTTACGTAACCTATAACCTTTCTCAGGAACTGGCCTATTATACGCAAAGATATCTCCGCGCGACTGATATTTCCAGAGATTAGCGCGTTCAGACAGACAAACAAACTTTTCCGGTTTATATTTTATTTATATATATATAAAAAATATTTTACGCAAGACGTAAAAGATGTTTTGTTAAAATTTCTTATGATTTCCATTATAAGAATATTATGATAATTACTTCTTTGACCCGAGAACTCAATTTGAATTATACGACGCTTACAAACGTCTTCCTTTGAAATTAGCCTCCAACGGGATTTTCTGTGTAATGCTATCAACGGTTCTGGTCATCCTATTTTACTTTATCAAAGACATTCTTGGGTCAATTGCTCATTTGGGACCTTAATGACGACTGACATCCATTTGTTGTCTTAGCTTTTGTAACTCATCCATAATAAAATTTAGTCAAGACAACGTGTCATATATAAATATTAATTTGATTGGCTTAAAACACCAATGCACACCTGTTCTTTGTAGGGTTGGTATCGCCAAAAATGTTGATGATTTTCTATAAACTTAATTTTGTATTCGTCACGTGCAAGATATATTCAGATAATATTTAAATCCAATTAACCCTAATAAAAGCCATGGCAAAACATGACTTTAGTAACTTATTTTGCTATCACCAATTTTTACGTAAAATTGAGTTTGTCTGGGCTCATACCTACGTTTTTTTATTCAAATTTGTAAATATTGATACACGTGGCATTTTTTAAATATTCCTTCTAGACTGCTAGCAGGCCTTCCCTTTTAAACTGCATAATGTAGACAAACTTGGAAGTATGTAAGACCTATGCTAGACCCAAGTAACTGTAACTCAAAACAAAAACTATCTTGGACGTTAATAAGACAGTTCATTAAATTCAAAACTCAAGTCAAGTGTACACAACATGTTGAAACATGTCACAAGCGCAATGGTGCGAGCAAAACCACTCTGGTGGAACCACCCGTGCTCCCATGAATAATCCGGCTATGGTGCATTGTTAACAAGCCATCAATGATGCCTACTATTGTCATACTTACGCAAAATGGACGGGTTATAAGTAGCTGACCATATAAACTTGATTATAGTATAATTTCCTACTTTTATTGTTAAATTTGAGCTGGTTTTCTTGTTCCTGGCTAGCCGAGGACCATTTTAGTAATATTTATGACAGGTGGACACCCTATTTAAAGTTCAACTGTTTGTATTGTGTTAATTGTTTGTTTGAAGTCCTTTTAATGGTGTAGCTTGTTTACATAATTTATGTAAACAAGCTTTAAAAGTTTTTTAAAGTTTTTAAACTATCAAAATTATCTGTTAATTTAGATGCGGACTCTTCTATTATCCTGTATTTAAAATATGAAACGTAACACAGCTAAAAATGTGTAGCTGTTACAGACCAATTTAAATTTTCGAAGAGAGAAGAATTAACATCATTTAAATTTAAAACACCTCCAACACCACCCCAAGTCCCAAGCGTAATCCATTTCCCGCCACTTTTACGAAAAAGTCCGTTTACTTTGTATTTTTCTGTCGTAATATGTGTATTTTATCATTTTGTAGGTAATTATGTAATATCAGTACTTTAACTGCTATCTAAGAGCACCTTGTTATTCGTTCTGCGAGCAAAAATATTATCCATTAAAACAATAGAATCATCATACAGCCAGTTACATGGTTTTGTAACGCTCGACCGAGCCCGGTCTTGTCACGCGAGTACGAATAAGGGCATGCCTGCACTGTATGACGACTTTATATTACGTTTTTATACGTCCAACAACATGCCCTTAGGTCCTTGAACCGTATAATTTAATGACAACCGTTGGCTAGTTGCCGTTTTTTTTTGTTATATTTATGTGTATTTAAAATGCTACTAGATTGTAAGAATATCATAAAAGTTTTTATCATAACGGATAAAATCGTTTTGATTTTTTGACGGTTTAATTCGTCATGTAATAAAGTGATAAAAGTACAGCAAACTTGCCGACCTTAGAAGTCATAATCCCTCAAATGACAGAAGCCTGACTGAGAAAATATCTTAACTCTGCAAAAGACAGTAATAACAACACTATCTATCGTTGTGTTCCTAATGTACAGGTTTCTAGTGCAAGGTATTAAAATATCACTTTATTGTCAACGCCATGAATAACAACATGTCTCTAACGACTATAGCTTTCCTACGTATGATGCTATAGATTTTGCAAATAACGATAGCGTTTGTGTCACTCTTATTTTCATAAGTTAAAGGTTGAAATTTAAACAATTGACGCGGGAATGAAAACAGCTATATTACTAACCATTTCGGCATTTACCTTCGTACTTCATCAAATAATTCATGTATCATTCTCACATGTATACGGTATTGCCCAAACATACCTATAGCGTGACCCGTAACATTTATGGCACTTACCAGCTAGCAATATGTATTTAAAAACTTCTATTTTATTCATATATGCGAATAAAGTCACCATTAAGATGCTCTATACATTCTTATTGTGGCTTGTGATCCGAAATCGTGACGGTAAACGTATGGTTCAAGCGACGGATAAAGGCGTCTTGACAATGTGACAATATTGTATCAATGTTTGCAAGTTTTTTTTAGCTAAGAAATACAATAGTAAATTGTGTATTTTGAGGTCATGTTAAACACAAGATGGCTGAACATAAAAAGAGCCAAGTATTGACATGTCTCCTGCTAGTTACGAGTTTTCTCGAATTGGTTATTATTTTGATGTTTTGAATTAGTGTCACTCATACATAATCTATACAAATAAATGAGTTTAAGTAAGTTCAGATAATTTTCTGTCAAAGATTCGATTCAAATCGCTTTCCTCGCTTCCCTTGTAGTTCCAGTGACCACGACTTGCGGCTACAAGGCGGGGCATCCCTCCCATGTCCCTACCATGCGCGTTCAATAGGCCATGTCGCTCAAACACCATGTATCTACACGCTTACCTGTATAATTATTATGTAGAATTGTTGTACTTGTTCCATACAATTTCATTACTTATACTTAGTTTGAATAGTAACTAGATCTTCAGCATCTAGTTACCTTAGGTGCAATAAGAAATTGTAAACGCTTTTCATGTTTTTCGTTTGACAGAAAAAAATACTTCTTGCGGACTGCAGAACTTAGACTTAACCAAGTGTACCAGTTGGCTAAGGCTACAAATCTTTTTACATAATAATTTTAGTTCTATGCAGAATCACATTCTCGATTCATTTGTATACTTTTCTTAAGAATGATGTTACCACAATTGTGTTGTATAAACAAACAAAATTGAGCTTTATGTAGTTGTGATATAGATATTTATAAATGAAATTTATATTTGTTTCTTTAAAAGGGCACATTCGATACGAGTCGGAGCTAGATTGTCCTGCCTCCGGCACTCTAAAGATATTCTTCATTGAAATTTCGACTTTAGCTGTGTAGTTTTAGAGATTACAATTACCTTTTTATTTGCCTCCGTTCAGTCCCGCATTCGGACAGTCACAAGTGCAGCGAATTATAAATTGTATTGGCTTATAAATAAAGTTGGTTTTAAAATGATTTGTTCTTGGTACGATTTTGATAAGCCGGGACATTGATGTCAATTAGCATTCTTATAGACTGGTCTATAGTCTAGAGGCTTTGTGGTCTAGATAATGTTTCTTTCATGTGTTATTTTATAATTTATTGTAGTAAGTTATCGTTGGATTAATGGAATGGTGATTAGATTTGATTCATGTCAGTAAGATGGTTAAACTTGACAAGATAATTATACACTGTATGGCAATAGGTAAGCGTTATATTATAACAGCCTGGTCATTGATGTAAGGATAATCAGAGTAGATAGTATTTTTAACACACATGATTAAGTCTTAACATGTTAATTTCCACCACACGTTAGGGTGCGATCCTGCGCCTAAGGCACCCTAACCCATCGGTAGTTTGGGAGCCTACTAGAAATTCTAGGTGATGGGCGATCTTAGGACGACACAAAATATGCTTAGCTGAGGTCTAATATTATTAGCGTAGACTTGTCAGCTGGAATTATAAGGATAAAGTTAAATATAATTAAAAAAAAATTAATAGTAGGTACCTAGGCATTGTAGAATGAATATCCTAGTATGCTTTAAGGTTTTTGGTTTAATGTCTATGTACGAGTAGAACTATCTAAATTTCTTAAATTTTCGAGAGCTCTTTATCTGACACACTTGGACCTTGCAGCAACTTACCTAACTGCGTTAATGCGATTCTACGAACGAAATTGTATTGATATCTTAATTATTCTTCAAAAATATTGTTAAGAATATAGCCGCTGTTATTGAAGTTTATAACTACCAATTTTGATCTTTAAGTTAACCAAGAGAAAAATACTTTTTGTTCGTTTTATAGAAGTTGTGTGAAGAACCAGCCGACTGTTCGTCACTCAACATTCGACACTGGCAAATATAGTCGACATTATCTTAGTTGTTTTAATTAAAAGACAAGTAGAAGAATTTTTGTTTTATATAATTTGTAGCACACATTTACCCGTCACTTCAGTTCACAAAACTGGTGGCTTATCCTCAAAAGCAACTAAGTATTACATTTTGCCTAAAAGAATAGCTATTGTAAATCACCATTGAATATATAAAAGTACTAAGTACGTATGGTAATTCTTCTCTTTTACCAGGTTTTACTGGAACTCAATGCGAGGTGGAGATCGACGAGTGCGCGAACAACCCCTGTCTCAACGGAGGAGTATGTCACGACATGATCAACGCCTTCAGATGTACATGTGTTATTGGGTAAGTTAGCCATTGTTCTTTAAAAATAATCCATTGCTCCATTTATTTAACTACAACCAAGGACTTTGGGTAAACGTGTGAAATGGCATTGGGAATTTCGGTCCAAGGGGAATATATCCGGAATAGTGCATCTGAATCATATAAAATAGAACATAAAAGAATATTCTTTATTGCATACTACAACACTCATTAGGTAGTGACAATGGACTAATAGTGATTTCCCCAGACAAGATTTGGGTAGACTTCAAAATGAATAATTTATTAATGATGTGTTCTGTTTTTGTTACTCTTATGTGGTAAAAGCACAAGGTTATTAGAAGTAATTACAATGTCCATTCTGTACTTCCAGTTTCACCGGCGCTCGCTGTCAAGTGAATATCGACGATTGCGCGTCCAGTCCGTGTAGAAACGGAGGCATCTGCCACGATTCCATCGCTGGGTATACCTGCGAGTGTCCACCTGGGTATACCGGTATGTATCCACGATGTGTGTTCATTAAATCGATTGTTTTTAATTCTACAGCTGAAAAATCGGTATCGTAACATTCAATAAAGGTTTTAACTTTTTCACTAGTGTGGGATAATGAATTTTATGAGTCATTGGTATTGAGAGAGGGAAAGAAAAAAGAAAAATTGATTAATTGTGTGTTCTGATAGCGAGTGACAGTAAATAAAATTAATACAAAAAGAAATACGTTTTAGCTTATTTGATTGTAGCAAGTACTTATTTAAAGTATTTAGGCATTTGAGTATTTGAACATTACCGTACTTTTTTAGTTTCTAACAATTAATCTGGAAGACACCTTCATGATCTCAATCACTCTTGAATTTATTTGTTATTTTAAACAAGACTAAGGGTAATATTTCTATTACCAGGTATGTCTTGCGAAACAAACATCAACGACTGCCTATCAGCTCCATGTCACAGAGGAGAGTGCATCGATGGGGACAACAGCTTTACTTGCAACTGCCATCCAGGGTACACTGGCAGAGTCTGTCAGACCCAGATCAATGAGTGCGAGTCAAACCCTTGCCAGTTTGGAGGTATGTAAAAGTTATGGCATATGACTAACTGGAGCTGTGAAAACAATGAAATTGCCGACCCTAAATTATGAATTAACCTTACAAAAATTATTAAGAATTGTTTTTTTAACTATAGTCGCACTAACAAACAAGCTGTGTCGCGAGGACGTTACAAAATATAAATGTATATAACGGGTACAAAGTAGGTACCTAGACCAAGTATGAACATTCAAATCATACAAAGTCCTGTCCGTGGGAGGACCCCACAACGTCCTGCATACCGCGTGAACTCCTACTGCTCAAAAAACAACACCAAGGCAGTCAAAGTATGATAAAAGTATCCCTTTTGACTGTCAATGTTCAGAAGAGCCAAGGTTATCTATACCTAGATTTAACACGGCTTTTGCGAAGATCTAGTAAATTGTATTTGCATTTATAACTGTCATCTAGCAAAAGCAAAAGCAGTGAACCTACTTATCCACTTTCTTTCACCAGGTCATTGTGAAGACCTGATAGGTGGTTACCAGTGTCGCTGCAAGCCTGGCACTTCGGGAAGGAACTGCGAGATCAATGTCAATGAATGTTATTCCAACCCTTGCAGAAATGGCGCCACTTGCATTGATGGGATTAATCGGTAAGTGTGACTTAAATTTGCGATGTATTAGAATGAACTCTTCCTCAGTCAAAAAGTTTTTTTTGAAAAGGCGCGAAAAGAATTAATAGAATTTATTCGTTTATAAGTTCATAAATCTATTAAATTGTGATTTTATTGCCATGGTTACTGCAACGTAAGACTAGATAAACTTTTTTTAACTAGAAATAAAACGAAAAACTGCAAGATCTGATTGGTTAGTCATAAGACTTTTTACTGGGAAATAGTTTTGGTAACTGTATTTTATAACTATTTTGTTCCGATCATGAAAAATATAAGTTAAATTTTTTTGTTTTTTATAACATCGCCATCGGTGTGTATGCTTTTATTTATTTTTAATAACTTGCTCTTTCCTTTAAATACTAAACTTGCTTATTTTATTTACACGCAGCAATTACTACTTTGAGTAAGTTTCTTTCTATTTAAATATTTAGCATGGTTTTTATTTTATTTATTATGTATGTAAGTAATGTATAATCCTATTATTATATATGCACACGCGTCTGCTTTATATAACCCTGAAATATTTCATGTAATAAAGTTTTTGGTAAAATAAAGTTATTATATAATTCATTTCCGTGCTACAGTTTTGTCAACTGACCCATAGACCTATTAGACAAATTACTGATTTTATTTTAATGCATTTACAAGACATATTGTATTGAATCGGTGATTAACACTAATTAAATCAAACAAAAAATATATTGTTAAGTAGGTATCTAAGAAATCTAAACTAATAATACGTAAGATGAATTAGGTAGGTTATTACCATAAAAAAAAATACATAAACATACTTTACCTTTCCTCTGTTTTTAACTAGCTTTAAAAATCTGCTCATATGTTCGCTTAATTTCTCTCTAAATTCGCTTTGGTACTACGTATGTATATATTCATAACCACTATAAAAATCACTAACATACGAGTAATTCTCATGTCCCAGGTACACCTGTGAGTGCATCCCTGGCTTCACGGGTCAGCACTGCGAGACAAACATCAACGAATGTCTTTCAAATCCTTGCGCCAATGGCGGCAAGTGCATCGACAGAATCAACGGATTCCGCTGTGAATGCCCCAGAGGCTATTATGATGCTAGGTACGGATAGATAGGCTTTTTTATTGGGTATTGTGTACAAAAGGATTATTATAAAATCGTTCAATTCTTCTGAGATTATTATTTACTTGTAAAGCAGTTGAGTATTGGTTTGTGTATTACCATCATTTTGACTGAAAGTAGTCTACTGCTAAACGTAAGAGCCTCCCTGCATTTTAACATATAGATAGTTATTGCACATAAGTTACAAGATGAATAATAACATTAGATTAAAGCGATCTCTTTCATACAACTCTTGCTTTACACACATTACATATTAGATCTTTATCAAGATTATCAAAACATAGATATATAGCAAAGAATGCCTCAGGCATTAAGTCCTCTATAAATTGTCCTCTTGTATTATAATTTTTTAATTAATAAATAGATATTAATCTTTGTCTAATATACCGTTTTCTTCTCGTATTTTTATCACAATATTTTCTGTAGGTGTTTATCTGACGTGAACGAGTGCGCTTCGAACCCGTGCATCAATGGCGGTTCCTGTGAGGATGGAGTCAACCAGTTCATTTGCCATTGCTTACCTGGATATGGAGGTAAGGACTAGAATCAAAATCCTTCATAAAAATCAAAGTTCTTGATCATAGGGACTAGTCTTTACGAGAGAAGGCATATTAGAATGGAGACTACTGACCATGTAAAACTATGCATGTAATTACTTTGGAACGATAAAGATTATAGAAGTCCAATATGTTGTAGTATGCCTACTGGACAATGAGCAGGATACATAGCTCGCAGAACTTATGGCCCTAGAGTCAGAAAAATTCTGAAGCGACAACCACAAATCGAAAGACGTAAGGGTGGGTAGACCCCTTACGATGTCAAGCGGCGGACTAAGGAGCTAAGCAAGTGATGAATAAAGGCGGTTTACAACCGAAAAATGCGTTGCGTGAGTGAGGCCGTCATCGGTGGGCTATTAACCTTCTAGCTCAGTGTGTTCTATCTTCACTGAGTAACGGCTTAGTTATTTTCCTTACTATTTGTTAATACTGTACGTTATCACAGGTCAAAGATGCGAGCGTGACATAGACGAATGCAGCTCTAACCCATGTCAACATGGCGGCACATGCCATGACAGACTCAACGCTTACAAATGCGACTGTGTTCTGGGATTCACTGGTGAGTAACTACTCTTTAAATCTGCAACAGATTTTTTCCTTCCTTTTTGACAGCTATCACAAATATTGTTTGACAACAAACCCTGTTAAGGAGTAGACCATACTCTTTAAAGTATTTTTTGGGGTTCTGCTTGGCACCTACCTACCTAACTATCAAATTAGATATCGCGTAGCGACAGTCTTATCATAGAGTGCTTCACGTTCTGTGTTGTATGGTTTTTCTGCCGCCTTCAATAGTTTAACGTACGGTTGTGATACGGTAGACTGATAGCGCTAGTGAAGTATTTAATATAAGTACTTTTAAATTAGATATATTTAAAACATCAAAACTTTTCATTTTTAGGTGTGAACTGTGAAACTAACATCGACGATTGTGCTGGCAATCCTTGCCTGCACGGTGGATCGTGCATCGACCTTGTCAACGGCTACCGATGCGTGTGCGCACCACCGCACTCCGGACGAAACTGTGAGAATACACTCGATCCGTGCACACCTAACCAGTTAGTATAGTTTATTGTTTCATAGTACCTATATCTATTTATGATAAATAGTTGGTAGAAAGTACATGCCGCTTTACTAAACTCTTCTCTCTCTTAGATGTCGTCACGGCGGCCGCTGCGTAGCCGAGGCGTCCTTCACGGAGTTCACGTGCGTGTGCGCGGTGGGGTGGACGGGCGCGCTGTGCGAGCGCGACGTGGACGAGTGCGGCGTGAGCGCACCGTGCCACAACGACGCCACGTGCGTCAACACCGAGGGCGAGTACGCGTGCCTGTGCGCGCGCGGCTACGAGGGGAAGGACTGCGCGATTAATACCGATGATTGCGCTTCTTGTTAGTATTGTGATCAACTTTTGTATTTAAAAGCGTATCTTTAGTATTTAGGCTGCCCTCACATTGGGCGTACGCGTTCCTTAAGCGTAGCTTGCTCGTGCCGCACTGTCGCTGCGCGCGCGTGACTTTCGCGTCACGTAAGTAATATAATAATTAGTGTTTAATGTATTTTTTTCTTATTTTTCAACGTAACGAAGTATTCTTTTTTCAAATGTCGATTCTAAAAGGAATACGAAATGTATGAAATAATCTCTTATATATTTAACTTTCTAACACAACTTTATTTTATTCAGTCCCATGTCAAAACGGGGCGACGTGCCTCGATAGTATCGGTGACTACAACTGCGTGTGCGCAAGTGGATTCGAAGGCAAGCATTGCGAGGACGACATCGACGAGTGCAAGTCTAACCCTTGTGTGAATGGCGCCACATGCAACCAGGTAAGTAGTAAATATGTTGCGGTATTGGCGAAATACTAACATTTACTATTTAACCAGTAGTGACTTGGTTTGATTAATGTGCCCACCGAAACGGTAAAAGGTTGAAAGTTCGCAAGGACACATATACAGTCTAGAACATTATTGACATACGAGGAAAATTTTAGGTAACCTGAATACAATAGCACAAAAAATCTTTGAGTGCTTCTCGATTACGAAGTAAAGACTTAACAATAAGATATATATCAATCTAAAATGCCCACTGCTTAGAGTAAAGTATTGCCTTTATCCATTGAAAGATAAAGATTAAAATTATATATTTTAAGCCACAAGAATTTTCATAGAAACTTCAGTATAATATGTTTAAATGTCCAAAATTCATATTCACTAAGACACACTTATATTAGAACCTTGCCCATCCATGTTTACACCAATAACAATCTACTATCGCGTCCCCGATCCATTTCAACAAATAACATGCTCATAATATTCCAGTACGTGGCCTCGTACACGTGCACGTGTCCCCTGGGTTTCTCTGGCATCAACTGTCAGACAAACGACGAGGACTGCACCGAGTCGAGCTGCATGAACGGAGGCACGTGCATCGATGGTGTCAACTCTTATAATTGTTCCTGTGTGCCTGGGTGAGTAGACCAATTGATATATTACTGTAGATTTAGTTTTAGATGAATGAAAATGAAAATATATTTATTAATATTAATAAAAATAAAAAATATTAATTAAATTAACACTTATGAACGTCAAAGTTCACAAAATGTAAGCAAATTAACCTACAGCTAGTTCGCTGACAAAGTAGAGCCATGAGAAGAACTGGCAAGAAACTCAGGCCACTCTTTTTAATCGCCAGGTTATTACAATTTCAAGTAGCATGCAAAGTGACACAGGCAATACACTTAACTCTATAGGAATGTTTAATAATATAGCTATTATACAGTATTTAATAAAAACCCTGTTATTCCTTTAAGACACGTGTATAAAGCCAAATGCGGGCGTTTATGTCATTTATCCATTTTTAGAATTTGTTGAGACTGCCTTAATGGTAAGCCAGGCGATTTGCCACCATCCAGTCGTTGTTAATATGTGAAAAGGGTAACGATGCATTTATGGCTTAGATAGCTTAAAAAAACTGTCTTGAACTTTTTCGTGTTCTTAATAGTTTTCATTAGTATAAAAATACGACCTTTGGTTCAAATCCTATTGGTTATATCCTACCTTTTGCAACCACTATAATCTAACCTAACATTTCAGCTACACGGGCTCGAACTGCCAGTTCCGTATAAACATGTGCGACAGTTCGCCGTGCGACAACGGTGCTACCTGCCACGACCACGTCACCTACTACACTTGTCACTGTCCGTATGGGTACATGGGCAAGCATTGCGAGAGTTATGTCAACTGGTAAGGACATTTAAAACTTTAGTATATGCGATATTGAATTTAAATATTAATATATTAATATTAATTTAAATAAAATGCTAATTATGTATACTGTACTGTACTGTATAAAATTTTATTTGCATGACATTGCTAATTATTATATATAAGTACTCTCGCCTTGCGAAGAGGGAAAGAAAGAGTTCAGAATTTATTGTCTAAAAAAATACTATCATAAGCCAAATCAAATCAACACATACTTATACTATTTACAAAAAAAAAACAATAGAAACAAAATTTTACAACAACTTTTCTTCAACAGAATCTTACGCAATGTTATTTAATTTTATCCTCAGGTGTGAAGTAAACCCGTGCGAGAACGGCGCGACGTGCTCGCAGAAGGGTCCGCAGTACACGTGCACGTGCGCGCCCGGCTGGTCCGGCAAGCTCTGCGACGTCGAAATGGTCTCGTGCAAGGATGCCGCCATTCGGAAATGTAAGCACACACACACTATGTACATTTTAGTCAGTGTACTGAAATATTTGAAAGTTAGTGGTACTTTACATAAGATTGTAACAGTTATGTTCTGTATACTTATAATTCTCATAAACTGTATTTGCATATTTCCTTACTAAACTGTCTAATGTTTGCTAAAACTATAATACCATAATGGCTTTTGTTGCAGCCGTAAAACTAAAACAACTCTGCAACAACGGATCATGTGAAGACATCGGTAACTCACACCGCTGCCACTGCTTAGAAGGCTACACCGGCTCCTACTGTCAAAAGGAAATTAACGAGTGTGACTCTGCGCCGTGCCAAAACGGAGCAGTGTGCAAAGATCTTGTAGGAACCTATCAATGTCAATGCGCTAAAGGCTTCCAGGGACAAAACTGCGAACTCAACGTCAATGATTGCTTACCGAACCCGTGCCAAAATGGAGGCACATGTCACGATCTCATCAACAACTTCTCCTGTTCCTGCCCATTCGGAACTCTCGGCAAAATCTGTGAGATCAATGTCAACGATTGCAAGCAAGACGCTTGCCATAACAACGGCACGTGTATGGACAAAGTTGGAGGGTTTGAGTGTAAATGTCCACCTGGCTTTGTAGGACCGAGATGCGAAGGAGACATCAATGAGTGCCTCTCAGATCCCTGTTCAAGACCCGGCACACAAGACTGCGTACAACTAGTGAACGACTACCATTGTAACTGTAAACCTGGTTACATGGGCAGACACTGCGACGCTAAGGTCAACTTCTGTGCAAATGCTCCATGTCAGAATGGTGGAGTTTGTACTGCGATTCCTGGAGGACACAAATGCTTGTGCAATGACGGATTCTACGGCAAAAATTGCGAGTATTCAGGTTACGCTTGTGATTCAAACCCATGTCAAAATGGTGGATACTGTAGAACATCAGAAATAGGAAGTGTATACGGAGGATACGTATGCGATTGTCTGTCCGGCTTGTCCGGTATCAACTGTGAAATCGATTCAATGAACGAATGTCTCAGCAACCCTTGTAAACATCCTGAAGCGAGATGCATTGACAAGCCAGGTGACTATCTCTGTTACTGTCCGAGACAATGGACGGGCAAGAATTGTGATATTCACGACCTCCATTCCAAAGGCGGCTACGGAAGCTCTTCCAATGGAGGTGTCAGCTATAAGAACCCAGGTTTAAGCTTCGAAGAACAAGATCTGCTATTCCAACGTGAACAATGCGTTAAGAAAGGCTGCAAAGAGAAGCAAGGTGACCATCATTGCGATGAGGAATGCAACACTTATGCGTGCGAATTTGATGGAAACGACTGTACTTTGGGTATCAATCCTTGGGCAAATTGCACAGCACCCATCAAATGCTGGGAAGTATTCATGGATGGTGAATGTAACGAAGTCTGCAACACCCAGGCTTGTTTATTCGACGGTAGGGATTGCCAAAAGTCTCTACAGCGGTGCAACCCTATATATGACGCATACTGTCAAAAACATTACGCCAACGGACACTGTGACTACGGATGTAACAACGCTGAATGTAACTGGGACGGTCTGGACTGCGAGAACGAGCCCCCACACCTAGCTGAAGGAGTAATGTCAGTTACTCTTCTAATGGACATGAGGACTTTCAAGGAAAGTTCCGTCGCTTTCCTACGAGACCTAGGCCATATGTTACGAACAACCCTAGTCATAAAGAAGGACCATTTAGGTAACGATATGGTCACAGAAAGAGGACATTCAGGGATACAAGTTTACTTGGAAATCGACAACAGAAAGTGTTCATCGACGACTGGATCTGAGTGCTTCTTCTCGGCGAGAGAAGCCGCTGAGTTCTTAGCAGCTACAGCGTCTAAGCATTCTTTATCACCTGACTTCCCAATCGTGGGAGTTACGGGTGAAGATCCGCCGACGCCCGACGACGTTCCTACAAACTCCAAATATGTCTTCATTGGAGTTATTTTAGTACTACTAGCTGGTCTACTAATTGGTGTACTGGTAACCGCTCAGAGGAAGCGCGCAGCCGGTATCACTTGGTTCCCAGAGGGTTTCATCCGAAATAATTCTTCACCGAGACGGCACTCGCGTCGTCGAGTTCCAGATGGGCAAGAAATGAGGAATTTGAACAAAGGTTCTATTGGGTGTATTGACGTGGATATCAATGGAGGTCATATGGGTCCGCCGCATCACTGGTCTGATGACGACGATGATGGGTCAGCGCCACCAAGAGCGAAACGAGCGAGAGGGCCAGGTGATTCTAATGGAGCTCCTGGCGGTTATGCATCAGATCATACGGCTATTACGGATTATGAGGAAGCTGGTCATGATTCGAGGGTATGGACACAGCAGCATTTGGATGCGGCTGATATCAGAGTGCCTCCGAGTATGATGACGCCACCGGCTATCGTAAGTATTTTTCAAACTTATGTACTGTCTGACCGGATAGATCTGTTTTCATGTGCACTGAACGAATTTACTAAGACTGCTTATTGCATCTGCAGTACTTAGGTTAGTTTTAATCATGTATTAGGATGTAGAAATAAATATAGTTATAAACTAGATAAAAAGCTCAACTTCTCTGTCGCATTAGGCTTGCCTGTAAAGATAGATGTAAGTTTCAGAGTAATAAATAAATAAATAAATACTTAATCGTGTTTCCTTAAAATTATTTCGGATGGTATAGTCTATTTTATTATTCCAGCACGACAGTCACGGTGTAGAAGTAGACGCCCGCGGTCCATGCGGTATGACTCCTCTAATGGTAGCTGCGGTCCGCGGTGGAGGGTTAGACGCTGGTTCTGATGTCGAAGACGAACAGACTGCACATATCATCGCCGACCTTGTCGCTCAGGGAGCTCAACTTAATGCAGCTATGGATAAAACTGGAGAAACTAGCTTGCATTTAGCCGCCAGGTATGTCTATTAAAATTTATCATTATACTTATCTTAGGCAGAGTGCAGTAAACTTCATAGGTTCCTACATGAAAAAAAACTATGATGACAAAAGTACCTATTTTAACTTCGTCATAATATGGTTGTAAGGTGTAATGCCTAGTCTCCGGGTTGCACTCTTCTTCAACTTTCTTCTGTCTCAGTAAGGAATATATGGAAAAAACATCTATATGCTAAAACAGTTTAGGTTCAATTTTCTTCGATTACCACATAATGCATTCTTTCTTATCAAGGCAGTATTAGACTTTTTAGAAAAATGTAACAACCAAATTTTCTACAAACAGATATGCTCGAGCGGACGCAGCAAAGCGCTTACTAGACGCGGGCGCAGACGCAAACTCTCAAGACAACACAGGACGTACGCCGTTACATGCTGCAGTTGCTGCTGATGCCATGGGAGTGTTCCAGATATTACTCAGAAATAGAGCTACGAACCTTAACGCTAGGATGCACGATGGGACCACACCACTGATATTGGCAGCCAGGTATGTAAAGCCGAAATTCGCTTATAATTTTTTAAAAATGCCATGTTTATGTGTGTAATGTTGGATTATTAGGTGCACGCAGTTTTAACCTTAATGGTTAATAAATTATTATTGATCCATGTTTTTCTAATAACAATACTGTGATAGCATCTTAAACAATACTGCTTATATTATAAGTAGAGCCACCTGAAGTTAATAGTTCCACTATTTATGTCTATTTATCCTTTTGTTGCCAAACAATTAAGATATATAAATAATTTTCTATATTTTATATAATGCTATACTATATAATATAATTTATATAATATATATATAAATTATCTTTTTAATAAGCAAACTCATAACAATTTTAAAATATGCACTAAAAAGATAACCTATATATTATATAAAGCGGAAAAGTTTGTTTGTTTGAACGTACCTACTAGTCGGATAAGAAAAATTGTTTTTGAGTATGATAGCCCAGTTCTCGAGGAAGGTTAAAGGCTATGTAACATCACGCTACTGGCGACGGGAGCAGAGCAGTAAGCAAAGACGCGGATGATACCACGCCACGGAAAACTAGATATATATAGCTCGTTTATTCGTCTACCGGTTATGTTTTATGCATTTCCTCACAAGTTTATGTTAACACTATTATATTTAAATAAATTTATTATTATTTATTATTTGTAACACAGGCTAGCAATAGAAGGCATGGTGGAGGACCTGATCAATGCAGACGCGGATATAAACGCAGCGGACAACAGCGGTAAGACCGCACTGCACTGGGCCGCTGCGGTTAACAATATCGACGCTGTGAACGTACTACTTGCGCATGGAGCTAATAGAGACGCACAGGATGATAAGGTATGAAAGCTAATATAAAATATTACGATGACGATTTGTATTATTTTAGTCACAAAATAGATACCTGCTATATAATATTTTCACCATCTTTTCTATAAAAATATGGCAAACCTTTTTAGGAAATTAATATTGATAAGTAAATTATCTTACCGCTGAATTAGATAAAAAGGTGAGGATGCTTATTTTTAGTACAGTGCAATTAATATTTTTATTAGTTTGTTTTTGATTATTACACAGATTGTACATTAAACATTCGTGTATAAGTTATAGGACTACTTTATACATTTTAGCTAAGGTACATATTACTTTTAATGGTGTTGTCTCATTTCACTTAACAAATGATCGTAAGAAATCGAGAGGCACTGAATCTCTCAGTTCTTTCTCAAAGTACGTTCACGTAAGTTTACTTAATTACTTCATATACGTGCTCGGTTCCCCAGGACGAAACACCACTATTCTTAGGCGCGCGTGAAGGCTCATTCGGTGCGTGCCGAGCGCTATTAGACGCGCTCGCCAACCGCGAGATTACCGACCACATGGACCGACTACCGCGCGATGTTGCGCAGGAGCGAATGCACGACGATATCGTGAGACTACTCGACGAACACTGCCCACGGCATCCGCCGCAGCATCACCATCTTATGCGTAAGTCTACTCTTATTATTATTAAGAGCCCCTTGTGCCCCACTGCAGAGCAAAGCGTCTCTCTTTCCAGCTGTGTCAATTCTGAGATAGTTGGTACCAATCCTTTTGATATCTTTTTTTTACTTATAAGTCTAGTCTTTGCTTGCCAAAAAAACCCCCAACACCATTTACTTATGTGCCATATTATTGTCTAACCTACCCATCTTATTTCGTGTCCAAATACTAAAACTATTAAATTATTCAGCATAATTGTCTAGCTTATAATTTGTTGTGAAAGAGTTCATGATAGTGAAGAATCTAGAAGCTAAAATATATTAACGTGATTTCTTTGCCCCACAGCATCACCAAACCCGCACCCACAGCTGATCAGCCAGCCAACGGTGATCAGTACGTCTACGAAAGGCAAGCCGAAGAAGGCGCGGGCCAAAGCCGGCCCCGACAGCCCACAGGACCAGCCATACGACAACAATAATATGCAAACTACACAAATTAGACGGTATATTATATTTTACAATATCTTGTAAAGAGTTTATCATGTTTAACTTATTATTTTAACTTTCTTCTTTACTTTATAATGAGTGAGAGAGAAAAACCTATTTCTAAAAGCTACTAACTTATGAAACTTTATTATAAAGCTAATCTTACACAATTTTCTTCATTATTTTTGTCAAAAGAAGTCTTCTAAATAGTTCTCGTATGTCGCAGCTTGAATATTAATGTATATTTTGTCCTATAACAGGAAAGCGAGTGTAAAAAAGAACAATAAGAAAGTGGCGCAAGAAGTGCCACAGAGTGTGGAGAGCCTCAGCTCCAGTCTCAGCCCAGTTGAATCTCCGCTACAAAATTTACAGGTAATTTACTGAGATTTTTATTTATTTTTGAAGTTATACTTCTTTTGGCGCGATTGGGAAAAATGATGAAAGTGAATTTTTACGATGCGCGCGCATACCGACAGAAAAAAGCAACACCCTGAAGTTAGTTGCGAACCTTTTACACCCTAAAGTTAGTTGCGAACCTTTGTGTGTCGTATCAGTACAAATAATCAGTGTGAATAAATAAAAAAAATATTGGCGTTTATATCATCAATTCAATTATATTTATGACGGTGATATATATTTTTTATTGATCACTTATCAGTAAAAATATTTGTTTTGAATATTAGTGGTAAAAGTGGTTTTAATATACTGTTTTAAGTGCATTTATAGATTTGAGGTTAACTCGTTTACACAGTATGTATGTGTATGTATGTACACAGTATGTATGATTTGTGTTATTATTTGGTATTTTTGGATTGTTACGCTAAAGAAGTATAACTTCTTACGTGCGTACATGAGTACACACACTCTTTTTATTTTAAAACTCTGAATCTAGTTCACGAGGTTTTTGATGCAAAATGCCATGTAGGTTTTTATTTAAATATATTATGATTGTACAGATTTTTACGAATAACTTTAGTATGAATGACTTCTGTTTGTCTTATCAGATAATGTACTAAGTAAATATCGTTTGTGTGTTAGGACTTGCCGTCGCCGTACGACGCGACGTCGCTGTACTCGAACGCGATGGCGCAGTTCGTGCTGGAGCCGCGCCTGCAGCACAAGCAGCCGCCCAGCTATGAGGACTGTGTCAAGGTACTACACACACACTTATTATTGTATAAAGAATACCAGCCTGCTTACTGTCCCACTACAAGGCAAAGGCACTTCTCATATAGAGAAGGCATGAGCATTACTCACCATATTTGCTCAATGCGGATTAGCAAATTCAGAGTTAAGTCCAGGTTTCCTCACGATGTTTTCCTTCACCGTCAGTCAGAAATGTCCAGAATAAACTTAGAAAGTACATAGATATGATTTGAAAATTACATTGATACTTGCCCGGATTCGAACCCTACCTCGTGTTTACGAAGCGGGTGCCTTGTCCACTGAACCATTTTGACATATTATTGTATACTCCGATATAAAGTGTGAAGCTTTGTTGTGTAAAGCATGTCTTACTAGCTAACTGGGGCATTTTTCTCCGGGCGCCAATACGCGTCTCGTCAGGACGCCAAGACGTCCACCCCTCGCTCATCGTATCAGCCGAATGACGACAGCCCTCCTCTCCCCGTCGTTACTCTACCTACTCGTTGGAGTTGGGGAAAGGAGGAGGGTGCGACTATTAATTTACTGCGAGTTCAGACCCATCTTAATTGGCAAAACAAGCATAGGTGCTAAATATATCTTAAATGTTATACTCGCCTGCTTACCCCCTTATGTACCTAGCTAGTAGCTAAGACCCAATTGAACATGTTTAGTGGCACATCCCGCAGACGGGAGCGGCGCTGCAGCAGTCGTTCGGCGGCGGCCTGTCCTCGCTGTCGCCGCCATACTCCAACCACTCGCCCACACACAGCAATCATACTACATCACCACACGCTTATATTGGTAAGTTTTACTTAGTTATTGTTATGTTTTTACAGCTAAAGTTAATGCTTTAGCTACAGTTTACAAAATATTTTAAGTATTTTTAAAAATAGTAAAAAAAAACATGTAGAATCTTCTTTCGCCCTTTTCCAGTATTTACTATTAGTAAAATAAGAAACTACCCAAAAAATTCAGTTTTTTACAAATTAATTGCTACAGGTGACATATAAACAATTTAATGTTTATGCTACTTGAGGATTCAGGCTCTTAATCAACCGAGATTCTGGTTCTTCTGAAATTGATGCAAGGTGGTTACAAGTGCCTTTTGCCTTCCATTATCAGAACATTTGTAGGCTGTGACCCTGATTGAAGCCTGGACTGAGCAGGTGCTGCTACCAAAATAAAAAAGAAAATAACTTGCACAATTTTACTATTTTTTTTTTTTTTTTTTTTTTTTATTGCCTATAGTGGCAGACGAGCCAACAGCCCACCTGATGGTAAGTGGAAACTGTCGCTCATAGACTTCTGCAATGCCAGGGGCTCTGCGAAGCCGCTGCCTACCGTGATATTAATGCTCTCTTTAAACCTCGTTTGAAGAAGGACATGTCATAGCGCTCGGGAAACACCGCAGCTGGTAGTTCGTTCCAGAGCCTGCACGTACGTGGGAGAAATGAACGCTGAAAACGAACCGTGCTAGACGAGATCGTGTCCAGGTAGTATGGATGAACTTTGCTGCGATGTCGAGTGGTGCGATGATAGAAAGGAGACGATGGCACCAAGTCAAACAGTTCCTCAGAGCACTCCCCGTTGAACATACGATAGAGCACGCATAGAGAGCCAAAGTCCCTCCGCTGCTCCAGTGACTCCAATTTGTCTGTGAGATTGGGATCATCGACGATTCGAACAGCTCGCCGTTGGAGGGAGTCAAGTGGGTCGAGCTGGTATTTGGGGGCTCCTGCCCACAGGTGAGAACAGTACTCCACGTGCGGTCGGACTTGTGCTTTGTATAGCACAAGCCGTTGAGATGACGTAAAGTACCGTCTGGCTCTGTTCAGGACGCCCAGCTTTTTGCTCGCCAGTTTGGCTTTGTCTGCCAAATGACTCCCAAATTGGACCTTGCTGGATATTTGAACGCCGAGGATCCCAATGTCATCGGAGATACGGAGAGAAACTCCTTGGAACTGAGGCGCCATAACAAAAGGGTCCTTCTTCGCAGTGAACGCGCATACTTGTGTCTTCGTGGGGTTGAAATGAACTAAGTTCTTCTCACCCCATTCGAGAGCCCGCCCGAGAGAGCCCTCAACTTCAGACACAAGTTGTAACCGTCTCTCATGCACGGAGCTCCGAGGGACATTCCGTTGGCTAGTGTACCGCGCGTCACCCGTGCTGTCATCTGCATAGCAATGCATGTTCTCAATGGTTAACATGTCATTGATATGCAGAATAAACAGCGTTGGGGAAAGCACTGAGCCTTGTGGTACGCCAGCATTAACCATCATGGTATCGGAGCAAGCACCATCAACAACGACCCTAATGCTCCGACCATCCAGGAAGCTGGCGATCCATCTGCAGAGTCCCTCGGGGATTCCATAGGATGGTAGCTTCGATAGAAGTGCTTTGTGCCAGACCCTGTCAAACGCCTTGGCAATATCAAGGCTGACAGCCAGAGCTTCACCCTTGCCCTCCAAGGCTTCTGCCCAACGGTGTGTGAGGTACACGAGAAGATCACCAGCTGATCGACCGTTACGGAAACCGTACTGGCGGTCGCTTATCAGCCGGTGCTCCTCAAGGTACCTCAGGAGTTGGGAGTTGATAACTCGTTCCAGAACCTTGGACAGCAAGGATGTTATCGCTATCGGTCTGTAGCTTGACGGGTCCGACCGGTCACCCTTTTTAGGGATCGGGTGGACGTTAGCTACCTTCCACGAAGATGGAACCCTATTAGCGGTATATGAGAGACGATAAAGGCGCGTTAAAACGGGAGTCAACTCAGGGGCGCACGTCTTCAGAACCACTGTGGGGACGCCATCTGGTCCACTCGACTTGTTGACATCTAGGAGCCTGAGCTCTCGCCTGACCGCGCGTTGAGTGATGCGGATTTCCGGCATTGAGCTTTCACACCGCGAGATGTTGGGTGGTGTGACTCCCCCGTCGTCTAGAGTCGAGTTCGAGGCAAAGAATTGGCCTAAAGTGTCAGCCTTTTCCTTTGCACTATGGACCAGTATGTCGTCTTGTTTGCGCAGTGGCGGGAGATTGGACGAGCAGAAGTTGCCTTGGGCAGCCTTGGCGAGAGACCAGAATGCACGGCTCCCTGAAGGATAGCTTTCTAGCCTCTCGCCAATTCTGGCAACGTGTTCTGCTTTGGCCTCAGCGATAACCTTCTTGTTGAATCTGGAAGCGGCATTGAACTTACGCTTCTCTTCCCTGATCCGCGGGTCCTGGCGTTGCCTAGCACTGTTCCAGGCCCTATATGCGGACTGCTTAAGGTGCGTCGCCTGCCTGCAGGTTTTGTTAAACCAGGGGCGACTGCGACCGCCGACCGGGATTTTTGCGTTGGGGATGAATAATTCCATCCCCTGAAGCACCGTATCGGTAATGCAGTCCGCACATGTGTCGGGATTTCCGGAGGAGAAGCAAAGCCGCTTCCATGGGTAGGACGCGAAAAATTCACGAAGCCCATCCCAATCTGCTGAGCTATATCGCCAGACTCTGCGAGACCCGGTTGCCGAAGAGCGATCGGGTCTCACAACAGGGGCTTTACTACGGATAAGGCAGTGGTCAGATGATCCGAGTGGAGCATCGACCACTACCCCATAGCCGTTTGGGTGAGTAGTCAGCAGAAGATCCAACAAAGAAGGTTCATGACCCTCTACGTCTGGAATGCGGGTGGGCTGCATTACCAGTTGAGAGAGGCCATAGGCCGAGGCCATATTGAAAACAGTTCTGCCCGGGAGGTCAGTGGTCCGGGACCCCAGCCATTCTTTATGGTGAACGTTGAAATCACCTAGGACCACCACCTCCGCAGACGGATGCTGTTCCAATATTTGGTCAATCCCCCCTTGGACGTTCTCGGTTATTTGGGTGACTCCCATATCACTGGCCGGAGACCTGTAAAGGCACGAGTAGATTCGGGTAAGACCCCCATGGTCTACCCGCAGCCATAATAATGATAGGTCCCGGCGTTCGAGGGCCCGAAGGCGGCGACAGCAGATATCACCCCGTACGAAAACGCACACCCCAGCCTTCTGGTGGAAAGCATGTTCCAGCTCGTAGCCGGGGTATTTAAGGTACGATATATCGTCCGGGGTACATATCTGCGTCTCCGTTAAAAAGAGCAAGGCAGGCCGCGCCGACTCAAGGTGTTGATGGACGGCATCGAGATTACTGTGAAGACCCCTGATATTGCAGAAATCCATTGTAAATGTGGATTTGGTGTCCGCCGTAGATACGTTGCTCTTTCTCTTTCTTGTGGCCATGGTTTGTAGAGAGAGTGGGGGTGAGGTGTAATTTGGGAGGCGAAGTCAAGGTGATACCCAAAGAAAGAGCGGTGTGTTGGACCCGACCAATCCGGGAGTTGAGTGAAAAGCTGACGCGGGGCACGGAAGGGCCCCCGATGCCCCCCCGCTCACAACCGCCGGGATCCACTCCGGTCTCCCATTCCGGCACAACGGCTATGAGACGGGATTTTCGCCAGCTGGCGGGACAGCCTCCCGTGCGGGATACACACGGGTTCGGGTCCCCTACTGACTGGCAGGTGGCCGACGGATAACCATTCCCATCGGGTCTCCCTGGACCCCGCGTCAACTCGTCACGCTCAACGAACAGGCCAAGACTTTTACCACCGCACGTCTCAAGCATCACCAAAACTTCGCCACCCAATTGGGAAAGGAAATAGGAACACAGGAACGGCTGTTTCCCCCTTCGTACGAAACACAGCTGAGCTGCTATTACGGCCGAAATAGGTAGAATTGTGGTACCAACCCGTGCGGGTCTAGGTTAGACCCTACCACTATAGTCAGGAGAGGGAAGGAAAGACGGGGACTTCATATCGCGGATGTATAGGTGTACGATAATGAAGGCTCGAGGTGCCGGGGGCGCGTACCCGTATCTCCCGAAAAGCAGCCGGACAGGTTGCAATCCAGTCGATTCTCTGGCAGAGACTAGTACTATGTTTTCTTTAGGCACTCTACTCATCAGCGGTAACAGCACAGCACTTAGGTATAGTTGACATCTTGTGGGTGGTACCCTGCGTTAGCGCATATATAGTAACTGTACCTGCTGGTCCGTAGGTTCGCCCTCCCCGGGCAAGTCGCGGCCGTCGCTGCCGACGTCGCCGGCGCACATGGCCGCGCTGCGACACTCGCACCAGCACCAGCTCGACGCCGCGGCATACTCTGCGCTCGCGCATCTCGGTGAGATATATATTTAGTAATAAAACTGATATTTTTTTGTATAATGTCCGGTTCTTTAGAAGACATTGAGAAATTAGGTCTTCAATTAAGCTTTACCTTCTGAGAAGCTTTCTTTTATTTCATCTTTTGCGAATACTAATAATAATTGGGTTTAGACAGTTACTAGAAACGAAAAAGTAGACCTATTACAATTTAGGACATTCAATTAATTACGGCTATGGGGTTGACTATTCGACGAACTACTTCAATGTACTTTGGTATTATATTATACACTCTATACAATTCAGATAAATTCTCTTTAATACATTGCCATCTCATCATTCTTACTTACTCGTGCTTTGATGATTATGATGTGACATGTAATTTCTTTCGAAATGCCGGTGAAGCTTGTAAGAAATTACATGTTCAAATGTCCTCAATAGCCCTTTGTGTATGACAGTTAAATATTTTTTCTCCAGTGTCAAATGATTCGTCCCTCTCAGGTGGTAACGGTCAACACAACGCTCAGCTGCAAGCAGTAATGACGCACGCGGCTGCACTGGGACAGGTGCAAGCAGCACAACACCCTGCGCTCACTAATATGATGTCGAGTAAGTGACATTTATCATACCTTTATATAGATTAACATTATGGTAGACTAGCAACTCGAGTGTAATAAAACCCTTGTAGATCTCGATTACTTAATCTTATTTAGTTTCGGTTTACTAGTTTATGAGTTTACCTATTACAAACATACGAAAAAACAAATCTTTTTAGATAGCCATGGTTTTCTGTCTAGAAGCATTGATTACCATTACATCAAGGCCGTTGACCAAACCAAGTTTTCTTTATTTTATTGTAGTCATTATAAATTTTTTACACTCGAAATGCATAATTATGCTTATGAAAACTGTCTAACAAATAATATTCACCCAGGTCTGTACAACGGTTGGGGTATAGGCGACACATTCCCGACTCCATCACCAGAATCACCAGACCACTGGTCATCACCATCGCCACAAACGCCGCTCACACAATCACCACATTCGGACTGGTCGGACCGCGCAGCCCTCTCCCCTAACGATATTCAGCAGACCAACAAGGGAGGTACTGAAGCCATCTATATATAGAATTAGAGTTATACGTGTTCTGCAGGGATTTATTTTTGTAAGAATTGGTAGAATCTGATAAAAGATTCAAAAAATGTGGGCAAAATAAAATTTTGTTTATTGCAATCCTAAAAAATTGTTCGGGATTGTCATTAAAAAAAATACGTTTGAAATATGCAATTTTATCTCAAGAATATAAATATTTTACGTTTAATTATTATTTTTCTATATAAAAAAAAATACTTTTCTAACAAAAAAAGTCCATGTAAGCAGAACACACGTGCGATCAATGTACAGAGTGACGTGTAACGTGTAATATATAATGTTCGACGTCCAATGCGCGTCCAGTACGACGTCGAACTACGTGCCGTAGACATAGACTGACTTGTATGTACAGCATCACGATCTAGGTTAAATAAGCACTAACATCTGATATCGACTAGCATTCCCTTCGGTGTATTTTTATGTGACTTGTTAAGGTATAGTGAAATATATGATGATAAAATATTGGACACAAAATATTCCATGATAAAAGATGGTAAGTTTCAAAATAAAATTGTATGCCAAACTAAGTGTGATAGGGTTTGCTATAAACAGATAATGTACTGGTTTGGAGACATTTAATATATAAGTAAATGCATATAAACACTGTGAATGTGTGACATAAATTAGGATATTAAACGATGGATGTAGTAATTTGACTATGACTAATATAGAACATTGATCAAATCAAACGGTGACTATTAACTGATAAAAAGCAAAAATTCCGGCGACCAAACTATTTATTTGTTGTTTAATCATTCGGAAATTGAAGTGTTTAAATAAAAACAATTTGATTACCGAACACAATTGCTATGCATATTAAACTGTAGTAGGATGGATACATCTTGAGGAATAAGATAGGCAAGAGGTAGTATATTTGTACATTTTTATACACGTCAAGAAAAACGAAAATGGATGTCTGCCAATTTGTCACTGTCGATTCGGTCGATTCGATGGCAATGATAGAGCCATGTGGCAAAATAGCAAGCAACTCCATTTAATTGCGAGAAATTTTATCATACACTTAAGTACTTAGTCATAAAAATACATCGAATAACGTTCACATATAAATGACACTTGTTACGTTGTTGTTATTTTTAATATTTACTTGTTTAAGTCTTTCGATCATTGGTTTAATGCATATGAGATTGTTAAGTGCAGCTCTAAGGTTGTCCGCAAAATGGTTATTATCGCTTGACTTGTAATGACTCTTATTACATTTTGATACCGAAGTATTTACATGAATTTTACTCAAATAGTAAGTTAAATTTAGATAAGCTGAAGTTGTTTAAGCCGTCTTTAAAAACTATTATTTGAATGTGATCACTAGTTAGTAGTCTATGTGTTTGGTCTAGTACAAAATCAATTACCAAAAGCAAAATAGGAATTGACAGTAGTTTAAATTTTTTTAACATAACTTAAAAAGTACATACATTAAAAAAGAAGTTAAATATGAAAAAAACAGACTCAATTTTTTTTAGAGAACGTATACCATCTTTGACGCGAATCTGCTAATGTTGGGTAGAGCATTTTGACTTGTTGTTCGAACTACTATGGCAATCTCTTTCGTGACATTAGTATGTTCAATTCTCATTCAGTTTTAAACTTTTTCTTTTTTGCCAACGAGCTTGAGATCGTAACCAATGTGCGGCCAGCCTGAGGCGACACACATTTGAAAGGAAATTATTTATGTGTGATTCTGTAGCACTGAATAAAGTGCTCTAGTGTAGATAGTTAACATTTTGTTAATAAAGCTGGGATGAATAAATTTTATTGTTTATACAACGGTCTACGAACATATTGAATAAAATTTGCTATAAATGTGTGAAATCAATAAAATATCTCTGTATTTTATAAAGTTTATTTCGGCTTTAGAAACAAACTGTTTAGTTTTGTAATATTAACTGAGATTGATGCCGGTTGTCGCATTTCTCACTTTTATTTAGTATATTATTTTGTTTCGCAGAATTTTATTATTTGATCTGGCAATAATCTCAGTTTTGAATATTATAGTTGATAGTTTTTATCTTCCGTTTATTAAATCATTCCATATAATGCTTCCACTCCGCTGGTGTACAGAAGTTAAACAACAACTACTTTATAAAAGACATTACCTATATTAGTAGTTAATTTCGTATATTTAGTATCTCAGATACTTATTAAATGTTTTTCATTTTATATAAGATCTCATCCATTCCATACGTGCTTTATGACAATTAGTTTGTTGTTTTCGTTGACGCGGGACCACACATGCTCAATTTTACTCAATTCCATAACATACTCTTTTTACATTGTAATATATATATTTAAGTATTTTTAAAATGTTTTTTTTTAGCTTCACGATGTTGTATCGGCTATATTGTACATATTTTTATCATTTTTATAATGTAAGTAATATTTAAATTCGATGAAATAACTGATCTTCGTAGATTTAGTTAGTTTAAGGTTTTTATTTTTAATTTTTTTGTGTCATCGTAATGTGCCAATGACCAGACTCGAATACCGTGTAAAGCACATACATTGTTCATGTGTATTACTAGTTGTAGATGTTAGATCTAATAAGCGAAATGTGCTTCCTAAATGCTTGTTGTAAGCGAAATAAATGAATACCCGAGTGTTTATAATATTGGCTGAAGTACAAAAGATATATTTTCATACTCTGAAACATACTTATATGTTTTTACAAAAATTTAAGACTGGATTGATATTTGGATAGGAAAACTCATGACATTAAATGTATTTTTGTAATTGTTTTTTATAAATCTGGCTTTGTGTAACGTATAGTTGGCACGTATGTAATGCAAAGGTACTCTTGTTATATGAAATACATGATGTTCCATCATCTTCACTTTGTGTGCCTTTTAGATAAGACGATTGTAATTTAAACTATTAAATTAGTTTAGTATCGTAGCTGTAGCTGGTAAAACTGTAAATATATTTTAAAACAATTATTTTCATTGAAGGTAATTGAGTTTAAAAATAAGGAAAAATGAAATTTTAATAAATGTTCTCCAGTATGACAATAAAGGAATAAAATAAAAATTTTAACGTTTTATTTTAACAATTTTACATATAGTTAACCATAAAATTGCTTTACCACCCTTAGTGTAAATTTCATTTGCATATTACAAAACAATAAGGTCTATTTTTGCTTGCAAGTTAACTCAGTAGGTACTGTTGAGAGTTGTCACTGTCATATTGAGTCTTCTTCTTCTCCTTTTTTTTGGCAACAGAGCCGACGATTTGTGTCAGCTATTTCTGCCAGCATCAAGTGTAGAATAATATTCTTGTTGATGATAATAATGGTTTATTACAATGACAACATAGAAAAAAATGTAGATGAAATTAAATGACATCCATCTTCCGTGAAAACAAAAGATGGAATTCATATTGAGTCTTCTTGAATTATATTTTGATGGAACTTTTTGTCAAGTGGTAAATAAAGCAAATAATATGTGGTTGACCCAATCTACGTAAATTCCGCTAACACTTCTCGTACTATGTCCAAACTAGAGATGGTACTTATTGTAACGTTACGTCCGTTACCTAACTAAGTGTACTGCCGGCGTCACTTTGCATGCTACTTGAAATTGTAACTTACAAAAATTGTAATAACCTGGCGATTAAAAAAATGGCCTGACGTTCTTGCCAGTTGTTCTCATAGTCCTACCCTACTACGTCAGCGAACTGGTTGTAGGTAAATTAACTGACATTTTGTAATTTTTAACGATCATGAGTGTTAATTCAAACCTAAATGAAATAAACATCTTTTGATTTTGATTACCTGTTTATTATTATTTATTTTATAACCTACCTTAAGAACTGGGCTATCAAACGCAAAAATAATTCTTCAAATCCAGTAGTTCCAGAGATGAGCGCGTTCAAACAAACATAAAAAAAAACTCTTCCTCTGTATGTAATAGTACTAGCTTTCCGCGGCGCGGCTTCACCCGCGTTTTTACTTACTGCTCTGCTCCCGTCGCCAGTAGCGTGTTGTTACATAGCCTATAACCTTTCTCAAGAACTGGGCTATCATACGCAAGAATTATTTAAATCCGACTGGTAGTTGCAGAAATTAGCGCGTTCAAACAAACATACAAAAAACTCTTTCGCTTTATATAATATAGATATAGATTGCTTAACAATAATTTTACCTAATGTTAAATTTGTATGCCATATTATCTTTTAAAAATGCCAATTAATGCAACACTACATTAAATATTAACCTATATGAATAAATACATTTTCATTTTTCATTTACGATAGAGTTCTTTGAATAGAAAAGTCACTTCTATTTTATAAAACTGAATTGATTTGTTTAAACGGTTAATTTAATTGCATCATACCCGCCAATGTAATTGTCAAAATAGTATAAAGAGGCCTGTAAATTCGTACCAGGAGCATTTAGTTATATAGACAGTTGACTGTAATATATCGCTCTTACAAGTTCTACTTTTAATCAAACTAATGGTCGCATCGCAGACCTACGCGTTGTAACGAAATAATTAAATAAATAAAGTAATTAATAAAATAAGTATGCATCGGTTTGAACGGTATAAAGTTATATAACGTAAGTAAATAATTTCAATCTACCCTCCCAATAAACAATTTTTTTATTAAATGAAAAATTGTTTTGTGATGTGCAGTAAATTAAAAAAAAGTATCTAAATTATCAGTTAAATAAGTATAAAGTGTGTTTATTACTATGTGGATTAAGTAAATTAAAGTGGTAAGTACAAATTGTATTACTAAGTAATAATTTAATTATTAAAATGCTTTGATATCAATTTGAGGTCAGACTGCATGCAAGCTGGTTCCAATTGAAAATCTATGAGAAGTTCATCTTACCCATAAGATGATGGTTAATGGTCATTAAAATACACGGTGTAATGTTGTACGGTTTTTATTATTAAAGCTGTAGTAACGAAATATCTGTCTTAGCAGTAGATAAAGTTACTTAGCCGGCACATAAAAGCATCACCTTTCTGCAGTTACCAAGCGTGATGCTGATGACTACGCACATTTCTGTTTTTTGTAGAAAATTTCTATTTTCTCAGTGCCTCCGTTTGTATACTCTCCAACCGAATTGTCTTAGACAATACTAATATTATAAATGCGAAAGTAACTCTGTCTCTATGTTACACTTTCACGCCTAAACCACTGAACTGATTTTGATGAAATTTGGTAGAAATAGAAATATATTAGACCTCTGGGAACAAAATCTATCTTTTTCCCTTTTTATTGCGAAAAAATGGTTAAAGGGGTTGTAATAGGGGATAAAAGTTTGTATGATAGATCGTCAATGTAAGCAGAGATTTAACCGACATTCAAGCAGATGGAGCTACGGTCAACAGCTAGTAATTTATCATGTAATTAGAATGTGTGTGGGTTACGATTTTGTTAATTACCTAGCACAGTTTATATTCTTGGTACTTGGGTACTTAGGTTAGATAGGTAGTTCTTTGTTTCTGAAATTATTTTATTACTATTAGCTGTCCAGCTTAATTACTATGTACATTTCAACCGCGCGGCCAACTCATAAAATTTGATGAAACTTTGCCACAAATTAGTGATAATTTGTTACTATACATATCTATTTTCCTGAATTTGTTGCAAAAAAAACTAAGACGCTATGATCAAAAATAGTTGGCCGCTAGCACCGCCACGTGCCGTAGTCACCGCCTATGATTACACAAACTAAGTAATGCAAATATGCGAATGATACCTTAAAAGAAAGGTCTTAATTTGTTGTAATTGTTGCAAAAATAAAAAATGTGATAACTTAAATAAACAAAAAGTTATGCGATATTTAGTTTCCGGTAATGGGTTGGCAGGTATCTCACCATTTACATCAAATTAATAGAGGTTTATGTGTATGGTCAATTTGTTGCTAATTTGTTGCAACGAATAAACAGAAAAAAATACTAGCAAGTAGTTTAAATAATTTGTTAGAGTCGATTTTAGTTGGCCGGTCGGACGGCAATATGCCTAAAATTCAATGGCGTTTATTTCGTTAGTGAAAGTAGGTATGAGCTTAGTTATAGTACTAATCGACAGATAATATATCCTAGTTTGGATAAATGTGGCGAAAATAGCCGTCAAACTCATAGTTTAGGATATAATAACTAAAATATAGTACCATCAAACTGTATTAGAGTAGGGTGACCATGATTACTTACATAAGTACGAATGCATCTTTTTAAAATAATAATAAGTAGATGGACGTGGATTTACATTATAGTATGTTAGTTTTTTTTCCTAACCTGACCGATCCAATTTGACTAAAAGTTATCAATAGTTCACCGGACTAAAATATAGCTACCTATATAGTCTAAGATCCCAAGAACATTTTAGTGGATTGATTACTAACAGGCTGAAATTTCGTAAGTAGCTTCGATTAGACATGACACCCGACTATCGATCAATGAGAATTCTGTAAAATTGTAGCTAATAAAGGAAAAGAAGAAGGTAAGTGAATAATGAATTGCAAGCGTCGGACTGGGAAAAGGTGCTACTCAATTTGTAGGACAATGTGACTATAATAATTGTCATCCGCTATTAATTTTGTATTAATAATTAGGACTTCTTCTTCTTTGCCGTGACACTCTTGGCAGAGCGGTCGTGGTCATCAGGTTGTGACTTCCGTAGAGAAAGATATTATTCGCCTCACGATCATCTGCCATTTCTATCTTGTGGCGGCCATCCTGCTGCACACGTTCAAGGAGCCACCCACAGCAGACTTCACCTTGTAGGTCCATCTCATGTGTGACCTCCCTCGCCCTCTGGTGTTCTCTACTTTGCCCTGAACTACAAAACGTTCGATGGAGTCGTTATCGTGCCAAGAAACATGCTCAAAGAACTTCAAAATGCGACTCTGCACAATTGCTGAAAGACGTTACTTAATACCGATTCTTCGAATATAGAGATGTTGGTGCGGCAATTGGTCCTCGACACTCCTAGCAAACGCCTCCAGCATCTACTTGTCGCAATATCTATGTTTCCTCGGCGTATTGAAATATGGGGAAACAGTGATCGTTCTAGGCGGATCTTAGTTGCTTTCGTAACGTTTAGTTATAATTAAAACACAAGAATAAGTAAATAATTAAACTATTTCCGGTGAACCATTGATAGCTCCTTTAGTCAAATTGGATAGGTCGGGTTAGTAAAAAAAACTAACACACTATAATGTAAATCTACGTCCATCTACTTATTATTATTTTAAAAAGATGCATTATTACTTATGTAAGTAATCATGGTCACCCTACTCTAGTACAGTTTGATGGTACTATATTTTAGTTATTATATCCTAAACTATGAGTTTGACGGCTATTTTCGCCACATTTATCCAAACTAGGATATATTATCTGTCGATTAGTACTATAACTAAGCTCATACCTACTTTCACTAACGAAATAAACGCCATTGAATTTTAGGCATATTGCCGTCCGACCGGCCAACTAAAATCGACTCTAACAAATTATTTAAACTAGTTCACGATAGTATTTTTTTCTGTTTATTCGTTGCAACAAATTAGCAACAAATTGACCATACACATAAACCTCTATTAATTTGATATAAATGGTGAGATACCTGCCTACCCGTTACCGGAAATTAAATATCGCATAACTTTTTGTTTTTTTAAGTTTTCTCATTTTTTATTTTTGCAACAAATACAACAAATTAAGACCTTTCTTTTAAGGTATCATTCGCATATTTGCATTACTTAGTTTCTGTGTAATCATAGGCGGTGACTACGGCACGTAGCGGTGCTAGCGGCCAACTATTTTTGATCATAGCGTCTTAGTTTTTTTTGCAACAAATTCAGGAAAAGAGATATGTATAGTAGCAAATTATCACTAATTCGTGGCAAAGTTTCATCAAATTTTATGAGTTGGCCGCGCGGTTGAAATGTACATTAATTACTAGCTAAGTACCTATAGCCAGGTAAAGTATTATCTTGGCTGAATTTGTACATTCACCATTATTTAAATGGTAATCTATTCACAATAATCACTATCTATGTCTTAATTTATTCAATACATAAACGAAACAGACAGAATTTGTTTATATCCTCTGTTTGCAAAAGCCGTAAGTTAGGTTAAAGCCAATTAAATCAAATTGTCTCCAATCTCTACCTTATACTTACTTATTTAAATAGTCGCTGTTTTTCTTGTCTGTTACTCCAATCACTATCATTTAGTTCAGTTATTCTTCCGAAAGGTTTATATTATAGGTCTAATAACATTTATGTCGTAGTTCAGAAAAGAGAAGAGGTACCTACTTTTAATATTGATCTCTTTTCTTGGACAAAAATATATATTCTTCTAGATGCAGACTCTCACGCTGCAACTGCAAGGCGACTTCACAGCCCGTTGGTGCGCATGCGCGGCGGCCATTGCTGCATTAATCACCTGCATAATCGTGGGCAACACAGCCGTGCTAGTAGCTTTACGTCGCACGAGTCGCGCGCCGGCACATTACCCACTGGCGAGTTTAGCTGCTGCTGACCTGCTGTTAGGGTTGTTTGTACTGCCGGTAGCTGCTATGAAAGAACTGTTTGTGTTGAGATTACGTGAGTAGAAAAGTACAATTGGGGTGATACTTACAAGTTTTGTGAAGCATTTTACTGTCTACCTTATGGCCTTGGCAAAAATTGTTATAGGTAGCTTAAAAATTATAACAAAATAACCCAAATCAAGCCATCCTTTAAAAAATCCGACACACATTTCTGCACCAATTTTTAAATACTTTTGCTGGCTACTCCTTAATTATTTTAGGAATATGGTTATAAATGAGAGGTGCTCTTTTTTAATAATGCAGTATTGCATCCGCCTGTGCATAATTTATCCACATATTGTGTTCTCATGGTTGTATTCCTTTACCTACTATTATCTAGTATTAGAAAATATATTTTTAATGTAATAAAATCTAAATAGGTACTATTTTGTAAGTATGTAATATATTACATTAGGTAGTCTATTAAGGCCTCTTTGAGTCTTTACCAAGACAAAACTAAATTGTGAGCAAAAGGATGATTATTTAAAGTTAAAGCTACTAGAGCAGGGAATATAATTTGGCCCCTTATGATATTTCCATGAGATATGATATCATCAAGCACTCGCCTACTGGTAGGCCGTTGAGCTGTCTGCCTATAAGAAGCTTACATCATTAGAAATAAAATGACAAAAGCAGCTAGTTACACTTGTATTTAACCTAATAAACATTTGTACACTTCCAGACTGGCTAATCTGCACATGCTGGGAGACTCTAGACGTTTTCTGCTGCACAGCTTCCATCCTCTCCCTCTGCGTGTTAGGATGGGAGCGATGGTGTGGCATCACCGCACCGCTGGCCCGAGCCAGACGCGCCAAGCGGTCCAGACTGTTCGCTGGCCTGGTGTGGCCGGTCGCTCTCGTGGTGGCACTGCCAACGGCATTCATATATGCGCCAATGGATTACCAGAAGCGAGGGATGGCGTGTCCGGATAATATGAATGTTACGTGAGTGGACACTTGCATTTTTTTAAACTACTTTGATGGCTCTGTAGGAATGCGTGCAACTATCCTTTACGAGATTGTGGGTTCGGTTTCGGTAAGGGCAAAATCTTGTGTGGTCCAATATTTGTTCTGAATCTGGATTTACTTACTGTGTTCATAATTTTTGTAAGCTACCTAGATAGCATGTATTATTTTCAGTGTCGGCTACGCTAGATGGAAGCTCTAGCCCTTACGAAACTTCCTTCATTTTCGTTTTTTGATTTTATATATACTTTAAATAAATATCATAAACTACTTAAGTATTACAAGTTCGCGTGTATATATTTATAGATGTTATTTCTAAAATGAGATAAAACAAAGACTGAATAAATTTGTAATAATATGGTAATATTCATTCTGGTCACTAAATATTTATAATCTTAGATTTTCAATATTGTTAGTTTTTATAATCCATATTTTTCAAGGTACGTGTTCGTGAGTGCTACCCTGTCGTTCTATCTGCCTGCTGTGGTGATGCTCGTGTTGTATGCGCGTATACTTTGCGCTTTATCTGTCTCGCCGAACATACGTGCGAATACAAGACGATCACCGTGTTTTCGGATGTCGCCAATTGTAAGTATAAATGTACCAGAATAGAATTTAATAAACTTTATTGTTCATTACATGTCATGTCACTCGCATTAAAAATTATTATCTATTGTTGCATAATGGTAATTGCCATAATAGTGACAATAGGCGGTCTTATCTCTGAAAGCGACTTCTTCCAAACAATTGGTTAAGAAAGAAGATATTTTTTTTAACTGTCTGTATATTTCAGGGTAAACCAGCTGCAAATGCAACTTCAGGATGCAGCACACCGTTCCCTGATAATGACACTCAAGAAGGAAATAAAAGTCCCCGGTAAATTGTTCTTAATCGTACTTAGTTGCCATTTCCAACTTGCACATACTAAACTTGAGTGATATTTATGTGCGTAAATATTCCTGAATAGGTACCTACCTACCTATGCAACATGCGTGGACCTCCGGCGAAAATAACTTTAGATAACTTGGCACTAGATGCAATTGTCATGAATTAATGACACTTTATTAGAAGTGGTGACCACCATACCAAAAGCCATCGTCTTAAACTGCAGGTATGGTAGCCTCCACTATGGCGGCTGGGAAAAGGGTTAGGGGAAGGAAATGAGGGAGGTGAGGAAAGAAGAGGAAAGGGAGAAATTAGGCCTCCGGCGCTCTCACTTCGTTCGGTAACTAGTACGGATACTACTATTCTTACGTCGATATTCTATGAGAGGGTAGTACTTTCCCGACCGATCCGGCCCATTCATGCTGAAACCAGCGTGGATCTACTACCGTAAATCATGACTTCCTCGTGATCTTCTAAATATGGGTGCTATTATAATCTCTTTACGAGACGTGTCTATCGTAACTCCTTTATATAATAATAGATATCGTGACTCCTATATAGAATAATAAGAATATTTTTGCTTTCAGGAGATTGCCTTCGAAATGCTGTCTTCATATGGCTAAAGATCCTAACCATATTGATATCGATCAACCTAAACTCGCTACAGGACACGCCAAAAAACCACTGTAAGTATATACTTTTTATATCACTACTTTACGAGACATTACTTTTCGAGAACGTGTCTTTTCAAGGTACACAGTAGTTTAATGTTAGCGGGCAGTCTATTGCTTGCTTCAAGAATCTTTGTGGGTGGAATCCCATTATGTACTACTTACGTATTGTTTTAGTTGCATCATAACTCGACAACAGCGCGCTACCCGAACTATCGTGAGACTGATGGCACTGTTCTTAGCATGCTGGACACCGTTTTTTGTAATGTCACCCATAGGTAAGAACTTTTGACTTTGTATTTTATTGTCATACTCTGTGCGTTTTTTCGAGGGTCGTAATTTTTAGTCCCATTCAAAATAAATGTGTATTTTTATGATGTAATGTATTTGTTAAGCCTCTGAACTATGCCGCTTGTCCCATGATTCCTCACAGTCAATAATCTATACATATAATTTAATTGGCGTGTCTGTTTGTAATATTGAAATAACTGTTTTTTACTACATGTATGTGAATATATGTACGGTACATACACCAAAATATTTTTTTTACAATTATTGTCTGTCTGTTTGTTCCGGCTAATCTCTGAAATGGTTGGACCGATTTTGACAGGACTTTTATTGGCAGGTAGCTGATGTAATAAGTAGTAACTTAGGCTACGTTTATTTTCGAAAAATTCTTTTATTTTAGAAAAATATAGTAATGTTGATAGACTGTTAGGCGGAACAAAGTTCGACGGGTCTGCTAGTTTTCTAATATTTCTATTAATGATTTTATATTTCTTCTAAATACTTAAAATGTTAATATTTCCCACTAAAAGAATTTCTACTTTAAAATAATCTGAAACATTAACCATTGAAACCATCAGAGTTAAAACCATTTAAAGAAGGGTCCTTTATTTAATGTAATCATAAAACTTTAGATTCATTATGCGACTGCGTGTGGGACCAAGTGTGGCAGTGGTGTACCTGGCTGGGCTACACCAACTCTGCGCTAAACCCGCTCGTGTACGCCGCCGCATCGCCCAGCGTGCGACGCGCACTGCACGCCTCGAGGACCAGCTCGAGGGAGACAGATAAGGTAATCTTACCGTTGTCCAGCTGTGGATGTTTCTAGAATATCTTTCGGAAATGATAATGAAGGCTTGGAATCCCTTGTTAAGTTTTCCTAATTTGTAAACTTAATTATATCGCTGTTGGTTTTCTTAAACTAGATGAATCGGTTAAAATAAAATAACACATTTTAAATAAATAATATTTATTTACACAATGCATTCAATATTTTGTGTACACTTCTTTGGCATGAATACTACCCATTCATTTAAACAAAAATATATAAAATTGCACTCGCAAATTACTGTTTCTAAATGTATTATACTACGCTTAAAATGTACAAATGTTTAACAACAACAACATTATTTACAACTTAAATAAACTTTGAATAAACTACGAACAATGCAACAGTCCTAAAACTAAATATTGTGCGAAATAAATATATTATTACATTACATTTCTCTTGTAACATTGTATTAGTTCAATTATAATATCTTCTGTTTATTAAGATCGAATATTGCAGGCATCCGTACATTTAAGATTGTGGACTTTTCAATATTATAGTTAATACTGCCAGCACTAACAAATCTAGCTATAAAAAGAAATCTTAGCCGCAAGGGCCGTCTACGCTCTGAAAGGACAGTATCGCATTTTTTTTTTCTTAATGGAAAGTTCCTTCCTTTTTCTTGTACTGTACTTACTATGTAAGATAAGGCCACTAGCTGTTCTCATAATTTCAATACAATATCGATCGTGTACTTTTGATAATTTTAGTTAATTTGTTTACAACAAACAATAATATTTAAAATTAACAACATTTTTATAATTTACAATATTTTTACATCTATAGTATCCAGGTAGATTTTATTATGTAGCTGGGGTGAATTGTTTTGAGGAACTTTTTGTAATTAATGGATTGTTTACCTTTAACAGGGTTGCTTACCGCGCCTGTGATCACATGAGGGTGTGAATAGAGTTCACACCTAACACTAGTTAAACCTGCTCTCTATAGTTTACTGTGAATACTGTAACTTTTGTTGGAGATGTTTCAGATTACATTATTAAATTAACTTTTATTTCGTATACATCATCACATTGCATACGTAGTTATTTCTTTTATTACCTCTTTATTTTGAAGAGGCATTACGCTTTAAAGATCATTAACACTGGTGATATATTATATTTAAAATATACTTTAGATCCGAAACACACAACGGCGGTCAAAATCAGCGGCACAATTTAAAGACTTAAAGAGATTACTTGGAATGGCGCCGCTGATTTTGGAGTTGTAGCGACGCAACACCGTTATGTGTTTCGACCCTTACTGTAACAATCAACAATTCACAGATCACCAGTACTCACTCACAAGTGGTACCTCAAAATGGCGGCTATCGACAAGATGGCGGTGACAAGTAGCGGCGGTTGCAACGAGCTCGCGCCGCCGAAGTCGCGGGCATCGGGCGAACAAGTCTTGCAGGTGCAGCGGCCAGCAAGGCAGTAGCCTGGCTCGTCCTCCTCTGATACACATTCCTGGTAGAATAAGAGTTAATTTTGCTATTATAAATGTATCGTTGTAGCATTGGTAATGTCCTACTAATTAAAAACGGTTTAACTGTATAATACAAATTTTAATGGTAGGTGCTATAGAAGTGGTTTTACGATGGATTGCTCAAAGAATTTTTACGATGGATTGCTCAAAGAATTAGGACAGTGTAAGACCTTCTAAATAAATTCTCTAATAGAACGTCACATTTCTGGTAGATACTAAATTCACGTTTTTTTGCACTGTATTACTACTAGTTAAGAAAGTTGGTAACTGCATACAAAGGGAATGTGAATCTTGATGTTAGCCAATTTATAAGCATTTATTGCTTCATCTTGTTTGAAATATTTATAGCGTTTTTATTAGTACGACAGTGATATGCTTAGTAAATTGCCTTTATATAAGCGTACGTGTCATAGGTTTTTGACAGTCATTTGTCTATGAGCTCTTCAGGAGTAGCATGTTGCCAACTGCAGCCGTTGACACTGTTTGCTTGCTGCTCGTGTGTAAGAGCTCTAATTCACAATTGTTTTTGAGTCTATAATTGAGACTGGTCTCAATAAGCTCAAGCGCTCCTTTGTGATCTTGGCTTTGGATGCGCATGTTACTACGATATCACGATCTAGTTCTAATTATCCATTAATTGTGTTTGTACCTGCAGCATACTTGTTCCTTATATATCTCTATAAACAATTAACTGCTGTCTAAATAATACATACAACTAGTTAATTTAACCGTGTGATGCAGTTTTGTTGAAACAACCAAACTCTGTAGAACCTCGTTGTCCTATCAACACTACATCGCGATTGGATGCAGGATCTTTTCACGAATTGTGTTTCACGATTTATTTTGCGATTTAGTCCTTAGATTTTGATCCATTCGCGAATATAGGTATATATTATTGTGATACACATATTTAGTGTTAGGGCACTGAACTGAATTAAGACTGATAATTTGTGACAGTTCCTATTTATTCAAATACTATTTGTAGCTGGATGTATTAAGAAATTTTCATTTCTGTTAGCTATGCAATTTAATATTAATTCTGTTCTATATTCTATCACTTCTACTCTTCTTTGCTAAAACTATTTTACTGTTGTTTTTGACAGGTATAAAAGTTGATCGCTAAAGCTACAGATAGTATCTGCAGCTCTACCATGCATTAAGAGCCAAAACACACCGCAACGCCATTATGTGTTTCGGCTCTAATAAGTGTATTTATCACAGGTTTGACAGATCGAAATAAATTAAGTGTCATATAGAACGCTATCGCTTAGACGCAATTGGTAGCCGCGTTCGTCGAAAACGACGTGTGATGATGTGTTAATGTCGCGAACGCCGGGCGTAGCGCGGCTTGAGCATCGCTTAGAGCTGAAACACATAACGGCATTGCGTCGCTGCAACGTTAAAATCGGCGAACCCATTTCAAGCCATCTCTTCAAGTTTGCTTGAAATTGTGCCACCAATTTTGGCATTGCGGCTACGCAACGCCGTTGTTTCAGCTCTAACAGTTCGGTCGCGACCCTTTCACCCGCTAACCGGGGTTAGCGGCTCTTAGTAGTCTGTCAGCGAGGTTATATCGCCGATGTCATCGTCTTACGTACGTACTCGCAGACATTACGGCCCATATCAACTTCGTAGCGATGCCGACTGTCTAACTAAAGCGCGAACGACAAGGTGGACCAGTGAAAACTCTGTTCGTATGGTGGACCGCGAGTGGACGCAAGAACAATTTCGTCGGCGATATCTGCTCTATGGTACCAATCACCGCGACTACTTTGAAACGGTGACCAGATAGCGTTCACTCATTGGCTACGCAAGAGCACGGCCATACGCGTCCATTCGTGGATCATCGAAAAAGAGTGGATCGAATTTCGAACCGGTGGCGGTGCTTGATCGAGTAATTTTGTTTTTGACTTTAATTTTAACGCCTATTTATTGTTTAAGATTTTAATTGTAAATAATAATATGAAATAAAATGATTTATGCTACATAATTTTAGTTCTTCATTTAAAGTCTGAGCGCTCGGCCAGTGACTGCCACGGTGCGTTGTACTCAAACATCTCATGCGCCTCTGCGTGGCCATTACGGACACTCAAATAAAGTTTCCATATTATGTTAGGTACGTCGCACCGCGCTCGTGCTGTCACTCTGGCCGTACGCCGACTGTAATATCATCACAGATGACCCCTAACTAAAATGACAATAATGATGAAATAAATACAAGAGCAGTAGCTATCCTACCTCGTCCCTCCTACACTCCTGTCCCGGCCGCCTCCTGTGCCAGCAGCGCAGCGGCGTGCCGGCGGGCCGCGCACTGTACGCGCATGCGCACGCGCCGCCCAGGCACAGCGCGGCGCCGGGCGAGCGCGCGTCGGGAGCACCCGCCAGTGCGTCGCACTGCACGTCGTACTCGCACGTGTCGTTCAGAGACTTCACGGCTGGAAATGAAAAGATTTTACTTTAGGACCACTAAAGAGAGATAAATACTTACAAACTAGAAAGAGAGGAGGAATTAATTTGAACTTTTTAAAAGATGTATCTCTGTGAGGTTTTATCTACCATGTAAAAACTCGACACAGATTGACAGACACTTGTATATTATTATCTACATAATTCAAACAAAGCTGCTAATGTGTTGAGCAGCTAAAGTGCCACCAAAGCACTTTCATACAGTAACAACGACTGAGACTTAACGAATTCCACAAAGTAATTAATAATGAATTAGGTACTATATCCCTGACATATAAAGTCTCCTTAAATTAGATGCTTATAAACAAGTTAAGTACGCATTGGCCTAATTAAGGGCGCACGTTGGGCCAAGGGCCGTTGAATTAGCATAGATACTGCATACACTAACTACATTAATTGAACTTTCTGATACGATCTGACTTTGATTAAATTATCACCGATCAAAATGTGATAAACTCTAAGTAAATACAAGGACTTGAAATTATGTGCATTTCTCAACGGCAACATCAAAAAAATATTTGTAACAATATTAGCAGCGCCCCTAGAATTTACTTTGAGAATTTAATTAGGTCTTGTCAATTTCAAATATCGATAAACAATTTTTCTTCGAGAAAATAATTTATAGAATGTAAGTTATACAATTAGTCGGATTGTAACTACGAATACAAACCGACAGACTAGTGTGACAGTGTACTTTATTTCTTGAAATTGTCACATTATAATATTAGTACTCAGTACATCCTCTGAACAATTTGTCGAATCTTTCACCGTGGTGTATCAGTGAGCTACTTTCTTAGACGTATTTAAACTAGGCACTTACATTCGACACAAGAGTTGGTAGTATTGTGCGCGACCCAGTTGTCTCGACAGCGACACGTTCCCCTGCACTCGAGGCCTGGCCCGGCGCACTGTAACTGGTCCTCACATGGTTCACCCAAGGTAGCATCTCGGACACATCTGTTACAAGTATAACATGAATTAAAATGTTCGATAGATTCATTCTGTCAAAGATAAAAAAAATGAGCCTTATGGGACTATCATATCTGGAAATAGAAGATTTCCAGACTGCCAATAAGGCAATCCAATAATTAATAGGGTAGCCTAAGAGAAGAGTAAAATTTGAGGGGCACAAAAATGATTCTAGAGGGTCGAAATCTCTTGGACCGGAAAGATACCCTTAAGGAAACATAACAAAACTATCAAAGAAGAAGAGAATACTGGTAAAGAAATGGCAATATAAAAACCAACTAATAACTAATATTAAGTTTTATTTCATGTTTTCTTTGCGCCCGCTTTGCATGCTTCCAAAAACTATACCTCATCATCATCATCATCATACCATTCAAAAGACGTCCACTACTGGACATAAGCCTTCACCAATTTTTGCTACCTTGGCCGAGCGTGTGCCGCCCTCATCTATCGGTTGCCCGCCTCCTTAACTCGTATAACTGATGATAAAAGAGTAACACATACCTAGTACCATTGTCCCTGGGGCTGTACTGCAGCTGGCAGACGCAGTACCCTCTCACACAGAACGCCTGTCGCTCCAAACCCTGTTCACCAAGATAGCAGTTCTGATCTACCAAGCATCGCTCTCCGATCACTGGAACAAAATGTTAAATTAAGTTTACTGCCTCGATGGTTCAGGATCAAGGCCCAGAATTTGAAGTTTTCGCCTGTCTTGTCTCTTGTTCCATACAACGTAGCTGATAAGACAAAGTGTTATACAATTCTAGCTATCCTTAAGGTAATAATCGTGATGTTATGTGTTATGCTTTATATATAACATGATATAACACAAGTATAATACAGCACTATCTAAACAACATGACATGTGTTCTATATTATGGCGGATTAACATACTTTAAGATAATTTTATTATAGTTGCATAAAATAATAGACAGGTATATTACGTAAATCCTGGTAATCTTTAACCCTATGTAGTCTTGAAAGGTGTGAAAACGGACAGTCAAGGTCCCTCCTAAGATCATTCTGGATTGCAATGAAAGATCGTAGAGGAAGCGAGCTATTACTTCATTGCAAGATACTTAGGTAACCATAGTATAGCGGATTTCATGCGTCACTACGGACAGTTACGAAGAGGGTTGGGTATTTCTCAGAAATCTACTATAGTTTCTATTATCATATTATATAAGTCCGTATTAGAAAATCAAATTAAAAACATGAGATTTGTATGTTAAGGAAGCTAATGGAAATCTTATTACCAAGGCTCTATTGACTGAGCTGCCAATATTCGCCGATTCGCATTTTACAACAATGGAAAATAAAGTCTTAAGAACTGAACTACGTTTAAATAATTTTAAATCTTAAATTATTGCACAGGCAATTATTGCAAAGGCGCGGACCTACCGCGGTGCTCAGAGAGGCTACGCACGTGTATTAAGCTTCGCTTTGTAAGAAAATGTATGTGGTTGTGGTGGAGAGGCTAAGCAACCCACGTTGTCAAACAAATTAATACACGCAGCTAAAATGCGCCGCGTGCCTGTGCACAGCATGCGCCGCGGTGGGCCCGCGCCTTAATCGAGTTCAGGTGATAAAGTCAATAAATAAATAGATAAAATAAATAAATAAAATAACACAATAGTCACTCACCAGCCGTTTCATAACACCTGTCATCTTCAAAGTGGGCAGTTGGAGTGCAGGAGCACACTCCATTGATGCACTCCGAATGTATGCCCGTCGTGGAGTGACACTGTATGTGTTGCACGCACTCCTCGCCAATACGAGCCTCTGGAAACCAAGACATGATAGAATAATACAGAACTTATGCATTTTGATTGAATTTAGTCTCCAAGGACCTAACAAAGATAGTTCACAGGATGGAATAGCTTACAGATAAATGGATTACTATTTAGAAAGGTAAATTGTCTTGGCAATTTCAGACTTCCTTTTGCTTTACATTTTTTTACTTTGCACTTCCTGGCAGTAAAGGAATTTTCCTTCACTGAATAGATAACGAAAATTCAATCGAATCGAATCAATGTAAAGAAGGTGTTATAAAATACACAAGCAAAATTCTTATTCTAAAAAGTAAAATCCTAAAGCATTTTCAAAGGTTCTTAACAGACACTTCAGATTACGTATATTATGATGTGTTGTAGGTATGAGGTTCCTCGCGTTCCTTGATCACAAGTCGATAACATCCAAGATAAATTTAGAAAGTACATAGAATGGAATCTATACATATAATAAAAATGTAACCGATCGCTGTCTGTACATGGAAGATATATGAGAAAAAATACTATTGGGACCTATATCAACGCAAATAGAACCCAAAACAATGATTTTTAGATTTTTTGTCTGTTTGTCTGTTTGTCTGTTTGTCTGTTTGTCTGTGCGTTTGTGCACGCTAATCTCAGAAACGGCTTATCCGATTTAAATATGGTTTTCACTAATATATTGTGGTAAGCTTCACTTAACATTTAGTGTTTGTTTCATGTCAATCGGTTCATAAATAAAAAAGTTATGCCAATTTAAAGAATCACATCGAACATTCGTTAATTTACTACGAAATCTTATAGAAGCAGATATTTTAACAGGTTGCGGAATAGCTGATAGTGTTTTTATTCCTCGGATTCCTGTCATTTTAAACAGTCTTTCATTTAGTTTTAAACGAGTCCAGTTTCCAGTGAGCCATGTTTTGCGATGACTAATTAAAGTAATTAATTAATTAAGTAATTAAAGTAAAGGTAAGACACTAAAAGTTGTAGGTGTGGATCTAAGTATTAGCTGTTTTTCGGTCAGCTTTATGTGACTCTATCACGTGTTAGCATTACTAGCAGCCTGTATGCTTTGATCCCTGATGGCTATACGTCTAATCCATACATCCATACATATTATAAAAGGCTTTGTCCTGACTGACTGACTGACAGACAACGTAAAGCCTAAACCGCTGGTCGTAGCGACTTGAAATTTGGAGGGTGTGTTTGTCTTAATGTCTAGAAGTGTACAAAGAAAGGGTTATTAAAAATTCAACCCTTAAATGTATGAAAAGGGATAAAATCGATTGTATGAAACGTCTTCATTTTTTAAGTTACAGCTTTGAAATTTTGTTTTAGAATACTTTTATTTAAATAAAAAATACGCTCATAATTTTTTTTTTACTGGGGTGGATTTATAGAAGTGAAATAAGGGATGAAATATTGTATGGAAAGATCTTTGCTTTTGAAGTTGGCGACTTGATATTTGGAGGGAGGGGGAAGGGAGGGGGAGGAAGAGGAAAGGAAGAGAGAAGTGAGAAGTGAGGGGAAAGTGCGGGGGTAGTTAGGGAGAAGTCAGGGGAAAGAGAGGGGAAAGTCAGGGGAAAATCGACTGCCTCTGTATTTCGGTGGTACTGTGTATGGACTGTGAGGTCGCGGGTTCGATTCCCGCTCAGTGAAAATATTTGTAGCATGAACATGTCTATTTGCATTGGTCTGGGTGTTTATATGTATAATATGTATCTATTTACAAAAATAAAAGTATTTAAGTATGTTTATCCGTATTCTAGAACCCATAATACAAGCATATAATATGCTTACTTTGGGTCTAGATGGCGTTGACCTCGCAGCATGTGTGGGACCAGCTGAGTATCCGCGGAGTCATTGTGTGGGTGGTGTGGGTTAACCCGCCGGCCAGGGAGACCCGTATAAACGGTGGTGCCGCTGGCCGCCCGCGGCATTGTACAAGGGCCCAATTAGACCTAACCAAAAAAAAGAGACATCGCCTCCTCAACGGCCGTTTTCTATCGCCTTTACCACGGAGAGTCTTCTCAACAGCTCTTTAAATTAATTCTACCCTCTCCCTTTTTATCCAGAACGACACGTGCGGGACTGAAGTGCTACCCTTTCACAGTGCAATCTAAAGGGTCTCGAACCAAACGGTTCAGCACTTTATACTTTTGTCGCTCAATTAAAGCCTGGAACTCTTTACCAGCGCATGTGTTCCCACCTAACTTTCATCCTAGGACTTTTAAGCGAGGCGTGAAGAAGCATCTCACTAAGCCGCCATAGTGGAGGCCACCATACCAGTAGTTTGGCTTTTGGAATGGTGTCCACTACTTCTGAATTCCACTGACTGCTTACCATCAGCCAGAGTAGAGGCACTTTGGCAGGCTAATATAAAAAAAAAACTTATAGCGTTTTTATTCCTCGGATTCCTTTCATTCCAAACAATTTCCCGTTTAGTTTTAAACGAGTTCAGTTTCCAGTGAGCCTATGTTTCGCGATGACAATTAATGAGTGTGGATCTAAATATTAACTGTTTTTCGCATGGTCAGCTTTATGTGGATTTGCCACGTGTAAGTAATCCTAGCAGCCTGTATGGCTTTGATCCGCGATGGCTATACGTCTAATATCGTAGATAGAGAAGCATTTACTGTAAATATTTTTCTTATTCACCTAAACGAAGATGTTTATAATTCAAAACAAACCAAAAGATATATCCAATAAATGCTGCCCAAATCACTATTCCACGCGGACGAAGTCGCGGGCACAGCTAGTTATTTATAAAATTGAAAAGTCACAATGCCTGCCCGGTTTGAACATAAAACGAAAAAGTTAAGTAAGTTATTAATTTTTCAAGACATCGATTACCGTATTTAAGCAACTTGTTTTAGCATGTTATTCGCTGTTGTTGATTATAAAAAACATCAAGCCTTAAACAGCCATGTCTGTTTAGGCTTTAAACAATTTCAACTGATAAGCTTTCTTTTGTGAGTTTTCAACTATACTGCTAATTGTAAACTGTAATGCTCATGTAATGTCTATTAAAGATTCTAATTAGATGACCTCTGAGGAAGTTAGGTCTTTATAATTGGTAATATGGTGTGACTGGTCGGTAAACAACTATCTGGAGAAATACTCTCGGTAATGAAAACCAGTACTGCTTTTAGTGATAATGCAAGACAAGGTTAAGTATTGGCACCAGGCAAACTTTAATGTGAGGTTTTTTATATTCTTATGTCTAGAACTAGGAACCATCCGATCTCTTTTTGTAAGTGTAGTCAGAGTAGTATTGCCTAGTGCCTGTGTACTGATAATGATAATATTATAAGCTTATCTTGTCACATTACCCACATAATACACATTGAACTTTTTATTTCCATCTATTACATACGTAGGTTACAGTTTTATCTGTATTACTTAAAGGTTGGCTGGTAGGGCTAGGTGGATTTGATGCTAAAAGCATGTACAATGTTTGCATAAAACAAATACATCCTGAAAACCGGATCATACACAAATACTCAATGATCGAAGTAAGCCTATAAAGAACAGCCATTTATAAGTATGACGTACCTTTCAGGCAGCCTTTATGCGTGCTGTTGACCGCTGCGTAGACGAACCCGTCCTTGCAGACGCAGTAGCTGTTGAGGCGACAGAACGCGTTGTCAGGACAGTCCATGTCCACGCCACAAACGTTGCCCGTCCGACCTGGAACAAAATTTGTTTCACGTAAATATTGACTACACTGCCTACTAGCGATTTTTTTTTTATATATCAGCCTACCAAAGTGACTCCACCCCGCCTGATGGTAAGCAGTCAGTGAAATCCAGAAGTGGTAGCTATCATACCAAAAGCCATCGTCTTAAACTACTGGTATGGTGGCCTCCACTATGGCGGCTGGGAATGGGGTTAGGGGAACGGGATGAGGGAGGTAAGGAAAGAGGAAAGGGGGGCAATTGGGCCTCGGCACTCTCACTCACCGACCGAAACGCAGTAGTACGAATACTACTACTCTTACGTCGATCTTCTTTGAGAGGATAGTACTTCTCCGGACGATCCGGCCCATTCATGCTGAAACCAGCGTGGATCTACTACCGACAAATGCAAATAAAAAGCGATGCAATTTTTTGGGTATACATAGCACAGATTTAATACAATGTTTTGGGTAGATAGACATTTGATTATAGTTACACTGTAAAATGAATGAAAAGTACTGGCAACAAACAGAAACCATTATTTCTGGTTTGCTAAATAGAGATTCGTTTATTTTGAAGAAAGAGTGCACATTAATGCGTATCAGGTTGACAAAGTCTACTACTAGACATAAGTGTCACTCGTAAGGAGAAGTTTACCAGACACGATGCTTGGCAAGGGGATTGGTGATCGCAGATAACGTAAATGTACGTTACCTGGTATTTCATAAATCGCCTGTTACAGCACACACATAAGCGATAGGATAGTTCCATAGTCAAAAACACACTGACAAACATAGACAATACTACCTACTGTAAAAATCTAGGATCTATTCCATTATATAAAGCGGAAGAATGTGTTAGATTGTTTGGACGCGCTAATCTCCGGAACTACCAGATTTGAATAATTCTTTATGCGCATTCGTCCAGTTCCCGAGGAAGGTTATAGGCTATGTAACATCACGCTACTGGGGGCACGAGCAGAGCTGTGTAAAGACGCGGGTGAAACCGCGCCGCGAAAAGCTATTACTTACATAGTAAAGAATACTAAATTACTTGCCGAGATTCCATACGTTTAAAATGACAAACTAATAGGTACCGTACGTAATTATTGTGTTAATTTCTCTTAAGTTTTCTCTTATGACGTTGTCCACGAGGAATTTTCTTTGCCTCGTGAGAATAGGAGACAATCTTTTACTTATAGAATGTTTGTGAGAAATAATTATATAACTAGTTGTGCAAGTCAATTGGTTTATAATTTACAAACAAAAGAAGATTGATGTTTTTAAAAGTTCATAAAAGAAGATTAATAAGATTACATCGACTGATTTTTTTAACGCTACACTATGAGCGAGTCCTGTAACTTTGAGCGTTACGCAAATATATTATAATAGCAATTGCAATTTCACCGAGACCGACTATATGTCACATTTGTATAATTTACATTCAACGTGCATACAAACACAACTGTTGTCAAATGACAAAATGTACATGTTTCCACAAATGACATCATAAAAATGCTTTGTAAATAACAGGTAATATAATTTTCTAAAATAAACATAAGACAAACAAAACATGTCATCATAGTAATGAGTTAATGATGATCAATATGTTGTTATTATTATTATTTCCTTTTGTTATTTGTTTAGTCAGCTCAGGGACATCAGCGACAGCTGGACATTGCGATATTGGTTTTTTTTAAACTACAAGAAGTAAAGTTACTTTGTTACTTGTGATTTGCCTGTTTACAAAACCAAATTCGCATTTATGACGGCGCGGCGGCGCCCTAATCGATTTTTACGGCAATATTGAACTTCCTAAGTAACTATTATAAATAAAAGAAAGAAAGAAGAAGAAAATAGGTACTAGTCTTTTTAAGAACTAAAATGTTAATATTTAAATTTTGGTAAGGAGTCGGATATAGTGATATACCTATTGTTTTTCTATTTAGATAAGAATCAGTGCCAGGTAAATGGCAACAAGCTTAATATCCTGAAACGTGAATGTTCAAAATCGGTAGCACATATTAAATTCAACTACACGAACAACGAACAATTAACAAATCAACTGTTAAATCTCATGTGAAAAACCTAAAAGCATGAATATTTAGTTTAATTAGATCTAATTAGTAAATAACTAGATCAAATTAATCTAATTATCCATGCTTTTAGCAACCCAATTGGTATTTCACACGAGATTTAACAGGTGATTAGTTAATTTTTTGTTGATCAGTCTTTCAGAAACTGGGGGTTACTCACGTAAAAAACTGTATACTGTACCACGTATCTGCTAAATTATACCAATTATATTTTGATCACAATACCCGTACGGAACGACTATTTCTTTTGGTAACAAGGTACGTGCTCATGGTCATCGACCATGACCAAGAGCGATCAAAAGTACTCGACTTATACCTGTTTGGATGACTCACAACAACAATATATTATACACGACAGTTTGTTGTTCCAAACATAAAGCATGGACTCGTAACTATGTCCCAGAACGACCTTCGCAAGTGATTATAGTGTTTTAAATAAAGGCGATCAAAACGTGCTCTTGTAATTGAATTATAGGTATTTGTATCTCGTGTAATGGCCGTGTAAGAATTGTGTGGTGTTCCGTTAGAATATGGAAGCCTCCTCCTTCCTGTGGATGTCGTAAGAGAGGATACAGAGTAACGGGTATCATTACCTACAGCTGAAATCACCTTACTATATGCCATTGTCTGCCAAACGGCTCTAAATATACAAAAGTATATTTTACAAAGCGTTTAGTAATTTTTCATTAAATTTTACAGACGTTAGAGTATTTAGTATACTATATTGTATAGTACTAAAATATTGTAATTTTTAATTTCTGTAATAAAAAAAAAATTGGCCCGCATTTGCCATATAAAATTTGCCGCCCTAGGCTCCAGCCTACTCAGCCTGCTGGTAAATCCGCCACTGTCTTTAAGAGAAAGATCGAGACTACGCAGTAGTAATTTTGTTCGCGCTATTTTATAATTGAACAAAAAACCACGTGTATGTACCTGAACACAGTAAAGAACACCTATAGCAATACAAATTGGGCAATCTGTTTGTTTTATCATTACTAAGTAAAAACTAAATACGGGTTACCTCAATATTTGTACAGTATAAACGTAACACCTTCAGATTGCGTATACGTAAACTATAGCAGATATTTACCTGCTATTTGTTGCTGCATCTAACTTTTAATGGTACAAATTATCGTACATAAATTGCACTTTAAACTAACGACCTACCCTTGTTCGCAAGTGGGTACCTACTTTTAGAAACTTTTGTCTACTACAATCCATACTAATATTATAAAATAATGTACAAGTAACTATGTCTGTCTGTCTGTTACGATTTCACGCCTAAACTATTGAACTGATTTTGATGAAATTTAATATACCTACAGATAAAGTAGAACTTGGAGAACAACATAATTTATACTAACTTTTATTGCGAGAAAATGGTGTGAAAAGGTTGAAATAGGGGATGAAAGTTTGCATGAAAAAAATCAACAGCGTAGAAAGATAAAATTTTAATGCGATATAACCGACATTCACGAGGGCGAAGCTGCGGGCAACAGCTAGTACTTAATAAAGAAATGCTTTAAACGATAGAGAAACCGTATTAAAATCCGGTGTATCGGTTAAAAAAGTTAGCGGCGAAACAGTCATGAATAAACATCCATTTCACTTTTACTTATTTTTTTTTTTTATATTAGCCTACCAAAGTGACTCCACCCCGCCTGATGGTAAGCAGTCAGTGGAATCTAGAAGTGGTGGCCACCATACCAAAAGCCATAGTCTTAAACTGCTGGTATGGTGGCCTCCACTATGGCGGCTGGGAAAGAGAATTAGGGGAAGGGAATGAGGGAGGTAAGGAAAGGGGAAAGGGGAGAAGTTGGGCCTCCGGCGCTCTCACTCACCGAGCAAAACGCAGTAGTACGGATAGTACTACTTTTACGTCGATCTTCTATGAGATTTAGAGAAAGAAGAGAATTAAGATGGGCAGAGGCCTATGACACAAAGACTTTCGTCAGCTATGACAGGTTCCATGATAACAGGATCGACAGGCGGGCACATCAATATTCTACTTAGAGCGATAGACACCTAATTTTCACAACTCAATTACGAATGAGCAACGATATCCGATAATCAGATCAGTATTCAGACAACGTTGACTATAAACTAGTCGTCAAAATTTTCAAGATACCCGAGTAATGGCGGTCAAATCATCCACTTGAGAAGGCAAAATAAGAACCCGGATTAAGATTGCCGCCATTGTGAAAATACACCAATACCTGCTAGTAAATATGACCAACGAAGTTTGTTTGCTTAAAATAAGAATAACCGTGCACCAATTATAATGTGCTCTCTTAGACATATATTGCAATTATTGTTCAATAATATGATTGTACTAGCGGCCCGCACGGGTGGACATGTTTTTAAACATTTTGGAATAGAAAATACTTTTGTATGGGATTAAAGACAAGAGTTTTATTGTTTTCAGGCAATTTTTTAAATTTTCTCTCTGTAAGAACCATCCTCGTACTTCAAGGAATATTATAAAAAAAGAATTAGCGAAATCGGTTCAGCTGCTTTCGAGATTTGCGCTTAGCAACACATTCAGCGATTCATTTTTTTATTATAGATTTAAAATTAGGTAGGTACTACCTACCTAATAGTATAGTAGTATAGTAGTGGTTTATAAATATCTCTAAAACGTACCTTTAGTGATCCAAAGTACTCGATATCACGTTTCCCTAACACATCGTACATGTATGAATCGTCACTAAATACTACCAAGAGTTATTAAAATCACTAGGTTCTCTACAGCCTAACAAATAAAATTCAGCGTCAAAATGAGGGTAGTACTTTTATTAATGTTTCTTGTAAGAAACAAAAGTTGCTAGATTTAAAATATTCACTTTAAAAATATCGTAATGGTTTGGCTGGCACTAAACTTCAACACACACACTATTTTAAATAAATATATGAAGATACGAAACGAAAAGAAGACTATTATTCTTGAGACATCATATTTTAACCTCCAAATAACGTGACACGTGAAATTGGAAATGTATACACGGGAATTATAAAATTTAGTATAAAATACTGCTTAGGCTCTCTTAATTTTCGTTGTGCTTTCTAGGTAAAAAAATAGGCTACCTACTTTGCATTGATATTGAAGGAGTGAAACTGGCATTGTACATCAAAACAGGACTTTTTGCACAGAGATAGTTATAAAATTAAAGAGCAAGCGTCAGCTATTTTCGCCGACTTCTTTATTCATGAATCACGAGCCTATTTGCTACGGGCAGAAGCGAGATGTACTGCAGTGTAATATCACTATACAAACTATCGCAACATGTTTAGCTATTTTATGGTTGACAGTGTAATTTAGATTTTTGTTGTTTCAAGGTTAAACTTCAAGGTTGGTTTATATTAAGCCTGTGCTGTATTAGATTAAAAGGATTTTTATAACCAACAAAAAATTAATGATTTGTTTAAAAAAACAAAGAAATTTTGACGCGAATAAAAGAATTAATTAAATTTGTCACAATGATAATTAATTCTTGACAGATAAGGGATTTGCTGGTTAATATAATAATTTTATTCCTTTAAACGCGACGCGTGCATATATATTTTCAAATACAATAAAATTAATTAAAAACGTACGCTTTACAATAAAAAGCTAGCCAAAATATTGTTTAACGTATATAATTCGTGTTACTAAGACATTTTTACGCACAGCAAAATAATTGATTGATCTTAATTTGCAATGAGAAATTAGATTTATTTGCAACATAACTTTTTGTTATACATTTTTAAAACAATTATTGCCCATGGAAGTCGCACTGTCATTTATAACTGTAGTCACGAGACCTGCATTCTTTCATTCTATTTAATTATTAGTAACAAATGAGCAACATATTTCACCCATTACAAGATAAGCTTGGAATTCGTACATTTTATTATCTCATTGTTAAAAGACATTGTTCAGTAAATCATTAGTAAGTATTATCGGGACCAGTAGAGCATCACTAAATCTGATTAATGCCCGTCCGTGCGCGGCAAAGGAAATTCTAAATGTAGCGCAATGCGAAATAATTCGGCATTTTTCTATGAGTATTAAGATGGAAAAATTTAATGGCCAGAAACTAAAAAATATACTTGAGTAGATCGTATTTTTTGTATATCTAGAGTTTGTTTGTTTCTACGCGCTAATCTCTAGAACTACAAGTCAGATTTGAATAATTCTTTTTGCGCTTTATAGCCCAGTTCATGAGGAAGGTTATATAAGATCACGCTAGGAGCGACGGAAGCAGAGCAGTAACCGAAGATGTAACTTAGCGCGGATGAAACCGCGCCGCGGAAGGCTAGTTTATATATATATTTTTATTTAAGTTAATATATATGTTTTAGAACCAGCAAAAGTGGCGAAAACTAAAAAATTGGCCTATATATATCCAGCATTGGACCTCTTTTGGCTGATATGATGATGATGAAACCTCAAAACGATAAAGATGGTCCTGACTCTTTCTTAACCGATGGATAGTGGCGGTTCAGGACCAGGCTAGCTTTAGCTAAGGTGGATGATGATAAAAGTTTAATATACTTAGGAGAACGATTGATCACTAAGCGGGCCTTTTTGCTGTAAATAGGTACGCCGCTTTGCGTATTGTTTCTTTAAAAATAATTATCTCTCAATAGAAATAAACTTAAATATGAAATCGCTCAAGCTAAAGTTTGAGAGTACAAAAAATCAATTTCTCTGGTCAGCTGTGGGTTAAATTATCTGCGGTTGTTTATCAATGGTTCCGCATTCAGCCGTTGGACTGCGACGTTGGGTTCGAGTCCCGCTCGAGACGAATCGCTGTTGCAAATGGAAACTAACGGTCTCTGTAGTTACGCTGGATAATGTCGTTCTGATGTTATTATTCATCGAGAAATAATTTATGAGTTTAGAATATTAATGTTAAAAGCTTGAGATGAATTCAAATGAGGATTTAATGTTGAAGGTCTTTGCTAAAGATTAAATTCTAAGTAATACTGGACTCCACGAAGGTGGGTTCGAGGTAGCTTAAGGGAATAGTTAGTAGTAGGCACCCGCTTAAACGCAAGGCCGGAGGTACGAATCCGGGCAAGTACCAATGCGATTTTTCAAATCGATTCTTTCTAAGTTTATCTGGACAATCCTGACCGTCGGTGAAGGAAAACATCGTGAATAAACCTGGACTTCTAAGAAAGTCTGGAATCGTCATTTCGCCTTGAGCAAGCGTGGCGATCAATGCTTATGCCTTCTTTATATGAGAAGAGGTCTTACCCTGCAGTGGGATAACAAAGAGCCGATATGATGAAGTGAACAGTTGTAGAAGAATCTGACGAAGACCTTTGTCCCGTTTTCAGGTTAGTTGTACCTATAATATTATAATAGATAATTTGAATGCAGTAAAAGATGACAGTCGACAAAGCGCTATTCCCAATAATTTTCTGGACACGTAAATAACTATAAACAACGTCAGAATGTGTTCAATAAAAACTAATATTGAAACAAGTGTTGTTCAACAAAACAATTATTATATTAGCAAATAATATCATTGTTATCTCGTATGTAGTTTCATGAACTCTGGGAATATTTTCCGTGTTTGTTCGCATATCAGTTTTGTTGACAAATATTATGTACTTTTATTTGTAAGTAAATTTCTTTTGCGTGTTGAGAAAGAATTATTTAGCGTGACTTTTGCTTTGAGCACCTTACACCTATAAAAATAATAATATTACCAGTACGTTATTATCACACTGACATGTAAAGGCCCTTCTCGTAGAGAGAATAAATACCACGCTTGCTTATAGGCGGATTGGCAATTTTAATTTCGATATATAATAATACTGTAGATATAGTCGCCTGGCGATTGACCAGTAGTGAACTAAGCCCCTAATGTGCCCTAATGTGTTATTAAATAACAAGTTACCGAACATTTATAAAACAATTGTGCTTTATCACTAAAATTTTGAGTCGAAAGGAACTCTGCCACAACCATCGCCAGAGCTAAGTACACACGAAAAGATGACCAGCGCACATTAGTGGGCAGTGGGCATCATCACAGGCCACTGTCCTCTTAATAAACATCTATACGTTTTAGGTATTACTGATAGTCCATTGTGCAGAGCATGGATAGAGCACGACGAAACCGTCGCCCACGTAATCCTGAAACGCAAGGGAGTGATGACATATCAGACACAGATCCTCCGAGGTCTCTTCGCGAAGCCTGCGAAGATCCCAGAAATCTTCTGCGCTTCTGGACGAAGCTGTGCTGGATACATTTAGTCGAACCGGACGGAAAAAGGACCAAGAGGTCTAAATGCGGACAACGAGCCCACCAACAAGTAACAAGGAAGTAAAGTATCAGTAAAATTATTTTTAATGTAAAAACGCTCTTCAGACGGTTCAAAGCAGGACATAGCATAGCACTACCATATGTTCAATACAGGAACTAAACAAACTCACACATTTTACGCTTGTCAAGTGAGACAAACGAACATTAACTCAAGTAAGTCTATGTGCTGTCACGTTTTACTTAGTAATTAATTACCGAGAGTGTCGATAAATTGGAGGAAGCGGGAAGCGGATGAATGATTTCGATTTCTACGTGGGAAAAAACTTGATATCACAGTAATACATATTTATTTGTATATTAATAATTGAAACTTTAGCTTTCTCTTACAGCAACTCTAACTAAGTGCTCATATGGAAAGCAATGTATGTATTCGTAGTAATAAAAATTTGCTTTAGGCTATTAGTTTATAATATTTACATATATGTAAAAAAACACTTTAAATTGTGTAACGGTTTATTCACCATTCATCCTGATGACTATAAAAATCTTCGTGCCTTTCGGAAATTGTCTTTAGAAATTAAAACTCACCCGGATGAATATAAACCTTCGCTACAACAATTTTGTTTAACCATTTCCTTACAATTATAAAATTGACGGTCTGTTGTACGTAACTATACTTAAATTTTATACTTGATTTACTATTTATTTATCCGAAAGTATTAGTCATTTTTCCAGTAAAGACAACGACCTGCAGTTTTGAACCAGCTTTTAATAGTGAAGGATTATACCGAACCCAAAGTTCAAAAATAGTTTTATTATACATACTTATGCATCTTCAATGTAAAGCAACGATTGAGCCACCTGAAGCTCCAGAATGAGAAAACTTTAGGCATCTCTGATACTCGAAGCTTAAAAGCCATATGGATGAATAAAACTGAGAAGAATACAAGACAAAAAAATCCTAATCAAATGGGAACACCTACAATTATTTTGTAGTACAAATTTAATATACCTTTTTTTTTAATTTCTTCTTTACAAAAAAATGATTTAAAAATCACAGCACATGTTAGGCAAACCTACACGTCTAGATAAGCAGTGGAGTTTATAGTTTACACTAGTTATCTATGAAAGACGTGCAATATAACTTAATCTTGCTCAAACATGCTATTTTATGTGAACACACTCCTTATGCTTGAAGATTGAACATCTGTAAACACGCGTCAACACTGACTATAAACGGCCTACATCGTTTTGTAATTTAATTTATTGTTTACTTTTTTTAGTATTGTAAAAATATAGTTTTAGGTTAATGTTCTAACTAGTAGAGAAAAAGTAATTTTTATATATGTTACTTAATTTTTACTGTAAAAGTCACGAACTGTACCTAAATCTCTAACATTATTATTATGTACTAATTCAAACTAAAACTAATTCTATTTGTAGTTGTTATAAAGCATTTGTAACAGAAGATTATTTTGAAAATACTGATTTAAAAATATATGAACGAAAAGGTAGTAAATTGAATTTAATTTAACAAAATGTTCGTCAAAGACGAAATTTCTTTTTATTTGGTTTTAGATCAATCCAATTCGACCAGAAGTACACGTACAGTAGGTACCGATTCACTTTTTTTCAGCTTTAACTTTTAATTAAAAATCTAACGGCAGTTTTTACAGCCATTTTTGTTTAAAACTATGTTAAAAGCAAACAAGATTTTGTTCTATTTCCTACGAAGTAATCCATCAATTAGCGTCATTATTATCTGAGGTATTCAACTAGAGATCATATGACAAGGAAAATTAGTTAGTACGAAGAATAGATAAAGTTATTACTAAGAAAGTGTGTAAATCAAACACTATTAGACATACCTACATAATATAATTTAAATGCGTCACGAACAAATATGACAATAGACAGGTGTGTTTAAAAAATTACTTAGTCATAATTTTTACTGTTGTGGTAGTAGATATATATTATACGATAGTCGAATAGCATACCTACTTTAAAAATTATATATAGGTACTTTAACTATATTTAAGTACCTATATGAAAATATGGCTATAGAACAAGGTACAGTCTGTAAAAGTTTTGAACAGACACATTTCATCATTTGAGTAGAAGCAGGTTACCGACATCAACTTTTACTTGCGCAAAGACAATTGCATTTTATTCATTCTCTCGCACGTTTTTCTGCGATACAATGATCAGAAATATTATGTAATTGTTGAAAGCAATCGTAAATAACTAGTTTTGAAATAAAAACTTTTAAGGCCCCGGCAGGCAGTATCGATAATCGTTGCAAAAACAAATAATATATGCAATTCAAAATAAAGATTACAAAACAATTTACATTTTGCTAAAGGGCTATTATTTGTTACATAAGTACCAAGTCGATATATTTTATAAGTAAACAAAACTACACAGATATAGGCTGACTGAAATTACATAGTAGAAACAAAATAATAGACGAAATATAAAAAATAATACAATACTTTTAAAATATTAATTTAAATAAAGAACAACTTACGTTTTTCCGGACCTTGCCCCATCACAGTGCCGAGGCCAAGGGCCAGGCACAACAGGCACAGTTCCCACCTCTTCATCATGACGTAACGTCCGGGAAACTGCGGGGCGTACGGAAAACGTCGGGAACAATCGGGACTTGTTGAACCGCACGCGCACACCGCCTCACGTCTAAGAAAAATGTTACAATATAATTATAATATCACGTATATGGAGATAAGATAAAATTATCTCGTCTCTAATGATTAATTAAGCGATAGGAAAAATACTTGTCACGAGATGAAGGGACAGAGTGGGGAGGACAGTCATCAATCGTAAGTCGAGCCTGACTTATTACTGTACACTTCATGGAAGTTTATTTTCTTTCTTAGAAAGTACCTATCCGTGTTAAATTTTAGCAAATGTAAGGTATAACATGTGGAATAGTTTCATTACAGGAAGAAACCTCCTAAAAGAATCTCTACTTGAAAAGGAACTGAAAGATGGAACGTAAGTAAGCTCCCCACAAGATACTGTGTTAAGACATATTATTATTATACTCTGTGGATACTAGTAAAAGTGGTGGGCAACTAAACGGATGGGCAGTTCAGGGTGGTCAAAGTGAAAATTTATATTCAGTGTTACAATAAATACTTAGTATCAATTAAAACATATCATAAGTATTTCAAGCTTTGTTGTCTTAGTAACAAATAAAAAGTGCATTCCCATTTCATAATCACGAGTTGAAAATGAATAGTTTGTATTACCTAGGGCTTCTTCTAATCATTAGGCATTAGTTAAACTTCAGTACTTATACGTTTTTTGTTTTAATTAAAGACTGACATCGATAGCTTAGGTTTAAAACTCTTAATATCATTGTTAAAATACTCGTTAAAAAAATATTTGGTTCAAATTCCCTTTTAAGATTTTCATTATTATGTATTTAAGGTTTTTTTTCAGAGACAGGTTATTTATATAAGGCATCACCCACTCTTTAAATCTAGTTCTATATACGTATAGTAGGAATAGTATTAAACCACATACTTAGTGCGATTAACTGAATACGAGCAAAAATTTTGTCATGTTATTACGGTAGTAGTTATACCTACGCTGTTTTCAGCATGAATGGGGACTGGGGAAATACTACCCTCTTATAGAAGATCGACTTATTAGTATTCGTACTATTGCGTTTCGTTCGGTGTGTGAGAGGCCAATTTCCTCCCTTTCATTTTTCCTCGCCTTTCTTAACCCCTTCACCTAGCCCTCTACCTCTCTACCTTCACGGTAGGCAACTGCCTCGCAAAGTCCCTGGTATTGCAGGAGCAACGTCAGAGACTCTGAGTCTTTCTTAAGCGACGGTTACCACTTACTATCAGGAGGGTTGTCTGCTCGTCTGCCACTGTCGGCAATAAAACAATAAATAAAAAATAACTTAGTTTGGGACCTATAGTTAGCAGTAAGATAAGGTTGTTCATAGAGTTCTATATAATGTTAGTTAAACATTATATAGAACTCTATGAACAACCTTATCTGTTGCTAAGTAGGCTACTATGTCACTTCTAGTGATAAGTTTTATACCGGCTTAAGTTATTGCTCAACGTTGTTAAAACCCCATTTAGTTAAATTTTATAGAATTCATTAAATAAAAATAGATAAGAAAAAAATAAATGTTAACTTAAATAAGAAATATAATAAAAGAATAAATATTAAAATGTTACACATTTTTCTGTCTTCTGTGACATATATTGGCGAAGATAATGACCTCCACGTTTCTATCCAGCTATATAAGAATCCATGTAAATAGATAGCTAGTCGATTGCTTGCGAGCACAACTTCAAAGTATTGATATTTTCCCACACACATTATAATTAATGACTTGTACGACCACCCACAGAAAGAGTTACAACTAAATTTTTACTCGAACACCAAAGGTATTTTTAATATTTTTTTTTTTTACATAACTTAGGTGGAAAACAAGCATATAGCCCACCTGATAGTAAATTGTTACCGTCACCATGGACATGACCGTGGTCTCCAAGCATTGCAGTAAGCGTTGCCATTGCCAGAAATTCTCAAATTGACAGAAACATTACTAAAAAAACGCAACCAAACCATATCGAGTATGGAGAAGGGAATGAGAAAGCAAAAGGGAAATCCGAGGAGATAATTTAAAGCCTTCGGTGGTCTCACTAACTGAACAAAATGCAATAGTACCTATGCCACCAAATATTATACGCTTGCCGTGCATCCACACCGCAGTTAACTTTTGTGGAGCAACACTTTGCAACCACGGTAACATTATGTAACAATCTGTAACTTTTGCGACGTAGTCCACTCAGAAGTCCCGTCTGAAGAGTAACCAATATTTTTGGTATATTTTTGGTAGGTGCTCTCCTTGGTAAAACTATTGATAGATGCTCAATGTGGACTAGGATAGGTGCTCAACGCGCCGGTGCTCTTCGAACGGGTGCTCTGGGTGGACTACGTCACTTTTGTGGTTACTTGTTATTATTTGTTGACTGTTACCTACTCATCGCATCCATACCGATAATAACATAAATTACCAAAATAATGTAAATATTGACTGTTTTAAAAAGTTAGGCAACGAATAACATATACTAACACGACATCATACACTAACAATAATATAACTTTGTGCAATCAAATGTTGCTCAGTAAAAAGAAAACGTTGATCAACAGAAAGTAACTGCGGTGTGGATGCTATCTAATATTTTATGGAAGGGTTGTACTTGTCCAGACGATTCGGTCCATTCATGCTGAAACCAGTAATAAAACACTACCGTAATAATACATCTAAGTAGTAAGTAAAGACCTTATCTGTACCTCCAAAAATAAATCAAATTCCCACGATACAAATGAATTTGACTTGTAAGGCCACGAGATTCTTATCAGCGAACTACACAAATCAAAGTACTATTATTATTAGTACTTACAAATCGTTTAAAACAATACTTGGCTATTACTGTCAGGCGTGTGTTTCGCTCTAGTGGGTAGTATGCTTCACACGCAGGTTACCGTAGCGCGGAGAGAAATTGTTTCATACAGGAATGTAGGAAAATGGAGGTTACTTGTTTGTGCAATTATTGGTTAAATTTGGAAGCCAAATTGTTTGAAAATCACGTTTAGAGTGGTGCTTTAAATAAGGTTTAACTTTTTTTTTCCGTGGGAGACGAATATAAAAGCATTAAAAAGCAGCGGTTTCTATTGCTATGTTCTCCCCAAAGTATAGATGTACTTTTTCCATCATAATTTCTTAGTTGTACGACACAAACAAACTGGAAGGATTCGCGACAGTTCTTTTTTTTATCCGTGTGGTTTATTAGACCATTTATCATTATTATTTCAGCAGACATTGACTTATTCGTCAACTCGAATGCGAAGAACTCGTCCATGTGGTCGAGTTGGTAAGATTTCATTCTACCTATTATTTTATAAATAATGCATCTCTACCGAAGCCATATCCACTACGCAGTCGAGTTGGTACAACTACTTTTTGTAGATTAGTTATTTCGTCATCTCGATCGAATTGACTTCCTCAAAATAGAACTAAGTGTAATGTGCGATTATGAAATGTAAGTCGTGTTGTTATTCCGTGCGAAAATAAGCGTGTTGCATTGAACACGACGACACGACGTATGATTGCATAATAGCACTCGTATGGTTTTGCATAAACTGCAGTTTTGCACGAATTGCATTCCATTGTAACTTGATCATCATTGTATTAATTCGTAATTATATTTTAAAGTCGCTATTACAAAGGTATTTATTAATACTAGCTGTTTGCCGCAGCTCCGTCCGCATGAATGTCGGTACATACAAATATCACATAATTATGAAAATATCTCTGTTTATACGTTACCGATTTTTTTCAACCTCTTCCAGCCATATTTTCATATTAAAAGATAGCCTATGTTGTTCTCCAAAGTCTAACCTATTTCAAAAATTTCATAAAAATCGGTTCAGTGGTTTAGTCGTAAAAGCGTATTGAACAGACAGACAGAGTTACTTTCGCATTTATATTATTAGTATAAATAAACACAATATTTGGGAAAATGCCTATTTTGTAAATTGCACATCGTCAGATGAACGTTTTCTGAATAATCTCTTTGAGTAAAAATGGTCTGATGAGTTTGCAAACGTTAACGACAAAATGCATGTTAACTTATGCATGATAGAGCTTTTTAAAGGAAAAATCTCTTTAATTATTAGTAAACTTAAATTCGAAGCCTAATCTTTGCCGCCTTTCGTCGTATTAACCATAAAATTGCTTTGCCTAAGGGTGGTAAAATTTCGTTTGTTTATCACAAAACAATAATGTTTATTTTTGCTTGCAAAGTTACCTCAGCACAGTGACAGTTCGCTACTTCGGGGAAGAAAGGGCGTAAAAGCCAAAATAGCAACTTTACAGGGGAGCGAAAAAACGTTTTTTTTTTTAATTTTGGAAAATAACTTTTTTTGCAATAGAGTTAAATTCGAATGAATTGGTGATATTTACTTGCATTTCAGTGCTCTTTAATATCAAGAAGCTTAATTTTAAGTAGACCTTATGGTTTAGAAGATAGGATGGATTTACGACCCAAAATTTTAATAAAAATGGCTTTTACACCGTCTATAAATACGTACTATAGGACGTAAATCCACAAATATCTATAATGCTAACATACATCGTGTCGTATAAACCATCTTTAGACAGTGAAAAGGTCGTAATGACTGCACCACATATAACAATTATCGTGAGTAAACCTACAATTATTATAATTTTGTAAGATTTAATGTGGTGAATATTGAAATTAAGGTGCATAGAAGCTCAAAATAATAGCATAATAATTATTATTATCTGATTTATCATAGTTCTATATTACAAAATTTATTATAACGAATTAGGTTACCTACCTGTTAAGTTAAATGCACACGATTCATGAATAGTGAAACAAAAGAAAAGATTTAATTGAATTGAACTTTGATTATTTTCATTAATTTAAATTTTAAGTTAACTGTGATAAATAATTACTATCATCTAATATTAATTAATTAAGAAATAAATTAACTAAAATTGATAAAATAGTATAAAATAATGGTATGTTTGTAATTTATTCTACTAGGTAGGTATTGGTGTATTAAATAAATAAATTTAGTTAAGATGCAAATCAGTTTTATTCATTCTGAAATCAAATCAAATTGACAATAATTAGTAATCTTCTTTTTTTTCTATTTCCTTTTCTGTTTTTTGTTTCGTTTTCTTACTTTTTTAATTTTATTGCTTGTAATCGTATTCTTCTTTATTTTTTTTATCTTTTACTTTCTTTTTATTCATCTTCTTTCTCTTCTTATATATTTTTTTCTTTTTCTTATTTGTTTAACCTTTTTTTTTAATTATAATTTGTAAAATAAATCTTTCTTCTACTTATTAATCATTCATGCATTATTCTAATGAAATTAAAATGTAGATAAGTACCCATTCATTCTAATTCCTCTACTACATCGTCTTCTTCGTCGGTATCTAGTAATTGGTCTACTACTGTTTTAAAATGAGGCAGCGAGTCATTACGTAATAAATATTGTATTTACGACCAAATATTCTTTCATACTATGGTGATACGCCCTTATTAATTTGAAATAATTAAATAATGTCATATACGTCAATTTTTTTTAATAAAAATGGTTTTTTGTGAGAAAAAAATCATGGGGGTAAAAGCCATTTTTTTGGGAATATTGAAATTTTAAATATACAGATCGATAGAGCGTCGAAAACTAAACAAAGTTGCATTATTAACTCATTTTGGCCAAAAGTGGCTTTTACGCCCTTTCTTCCCCGAAGTAGCGAGTTGTCATTGTCATTATGATTAATGAGTTATTGAATTTTAATTTTGATCAAGGAGGCGAAAAAAGTAAATACGTGGTCGACTATACACTACTACATGAATATTGGACAATTAAAAAAAGAACATCTCATTAGAGAAAGTAACAATTGATGAAAACACTTTTTAATTTATCATTGAACTAACATAAACCCTATCTAAAGTCACGCCGACTCCAAGATTACTTCACCGCAAGTTAACTACAAGTACATTTCCAATACTTACGAAATGTCCTAATCCGAGACAGAGAGATAAAAAAACGTTTGGTATCACGAGAGATCGTGACCGCTGATAAGATGCGCATGCGCCTATAGATACAAAAAGACCATCAGCAGAGGTTACAGCCACAGTTTAAACACTAACAGATAGTTCACATCGTTCAACCATCAACGAACTTAAATATTACATACAATGTATGTAAATATTCATAGCCAATAGTGATATAGTGCTAGTTAAAATTGATAATATTTTATATATTTATTTATGTATATGAATTATACCTATTAATTGACTATATCTTAGATAATCGTTTTCAAACTTCATATCATATCTATATCATTTGTAAATTAATCTGCTTTTACATTACTTACTTATATTTTAAGCACTTACAATAATTATAACATCTACATTACTTAGAAATAGTAACAAAATATTAACATAATGTAATATTGATGTACCTACACTTATTAAATAATACCACAAAATCAATCAGATAACCAGTCTTTATAATTAATGGGAGAGTGAAAGTGGGTCAGTATGGGGTTAATAGCTGTCTATTTATTTCTCATAAACCTAACTTATCTTTATAATAGTCATTAACAATAACGACACTTTAATTTCAGAAAGCTGAAACTTGTAATACCTCATTGTTTTATTCAAATTTCATCTTCGTAAGTATTGTTCAATTGTATCACAGATTGCGTAATCTTTAGCTGTGATAAGAGTAAACATAAGAATTGATGTAATAAACAACGCTCATAGTTTTTACTCTAAGAATTAAATGCAGGAATGATGTGGAAAACAAGGTACCAGGTACCAAGGTACAAGGTAGGTTTTTTGTTATGATTTTTAGTCGATATGAAATGACTTGTGCAAATTAAAATGAATGCAGCGCTAATACAGGTATTATAAGTAATGGTAGAGCTAGCTGTTATTTCTTAAACTGTAATACAGTGGAATCTTACGAAGATTTTTTGTTAGATAGGAAACTTTTTTTTCATTTTATACGTTTGTGAGTTAAGAATTTAAGATAGTTTTGCGTAGGAGTTTAATGCAATAAAAATGATTAACATGAGTAAGTTTTCAAGGGGCTACTAGCGGCCGATAGGTGTAATAATAAATCAAAAAAAATATTAATGTCCTCGTCCCCGGTTATTGTCGGTAAAAGCTTAATGGTTTATTGTTATGTCGCCTCTTATACGCAAGGATCAAAACCAGAAGAGCACTTTTTTTTAAATATTAGTCTGCCAAAGTGATTCCACTCTGCCTGATGGTAAGCAGTCACTGGAATCGGGAAATGGTGGCCACCATTTCAAGAGCCAAACTACTGGTATAGTAGCCTTCGCTATGGCAGCTTAGTGAGATGCTTCCAAATATTTCCGATTTCTAAGTTTATCTTCGACATGACAGATATTCAGTGAAGAAAAACATAATGACAAAGCTTGGACTTATAAAAACATAAATATATACCATAAAGGATGTTATACCTACACCTTGAGCAACCATGGTGGTCCAAAAGGCTTTCACTTTAAAGTAGGATGTGCTGAGATGAAATTAATACACTTAATTAAAAACAAAACGACTGTTAACAGATTTCGACACGTATTCCCAAATTCGCAAAGTGAAAGGTATAAATTAAGGGATAAGGTAAAGCACTAACGATGTAATGGGGCTCTCAAACACCGGATGAAACGCCTAAGTTTGTAAACTGTAGATACAACTACTTTACGTCAATATTCTACAAGACCTACATAGCTCTAGTAATTTCAGATTCATTTGATGAACAGCGATGCCAGTTCTGAAATGGGTAATATTGACGAACTTACCATCTAATCTACTTTTACCCAAACGCGGTATGGTCTAGAAATCGTTTACCCTAACGGTTAATGTTCGACAGATGTGACCGGACCATCGCTAGTTTAGTTAAGTAAGTCGAGCTGTGCTAGTCTGAGCTGTGTCGGTATTTGTCTTGTTTAAGACATTTTATCACAATAATACATTGTACCTAATAAGTTAAACTATAAAACTAGATATCGAAGCTGCTTGATTTGTTCTATAAAATGTAAAAAGTCGATCTTGCTCAGAGCAAGAGTCATAAACACAATTCGCCTAACTACTATCTTAGCGTAGTACTTAAACAAGTATAGGTACTGTTAAGTTACTCCTTTTCAGGTTAGTCATTAAAAAGTGTGAGACTTGATGTAGGTCGTTATTATAGCTTTTAATGTGAAGGAGTGCAGAAATAACGAAATTCCGAACGCATTGATTCTAAATTATGATCGAATATCAACTACTGGGCTACTACTGGCCTACATAATTATCATTATCTCTACGTAATTTGTCTGCATTTCGAAAAAATACCTCTTTACATCACTCACGTTTTCTCTATATTCTAATAACAAAAACACGTCAGCCCCACATAATATATCACATGACCCTTCACTAACAAGAACTAAAGAGCTGAAATAAAACCGGACACACACAAACCACTATTGTTTGTATGTGCTGACCGTATCGTAGCATATGGCATAATTAATTAATTAGGGTTGTTGACTCAACGAAACTAGGTAAAGGCAAACTCGGCTATTTAATTATGAAGTCAAAAAGTTTTATTATCCTGGAAAGAAAGTTGTTTTAATGGTACCAGTGATACGTGATAGAATACCGATTACCGATTTTTGATTGAATTATTCATAATTATTTAATTTATACGTTTAATTTATATTGATGATTTAGTTGTGAAAATAGAATAATACATAATGTATTTTACTTAATTTATTGTATAAATAATGTAAAAAAAGTGATGTACAATAAATATTTTTTATTTTAGTTAACATCAATACTATGTAGTTGTGATGGATTATGGAAATAACCTCTCTGTTACATGGAAGATCGCTGGCGATGGCGAAACGTCATCGGTCGATCGAAGAGCCCCACTTATAGCGCTCTTGAATCCACTCATTTTTAAATCGTGAGACAAGCAACTCTACATACTGTCATCTCATCACAAAAGTGCCTACATTAAGAAGATTATATTTTAAAGAGAAAATAGGTTAATTAAATGAAATGATTATTTATTAGATACAATAAGTACATAAAAAATATTTTTTTGGTAGGGCTCATCACTTCTGAACCTTCTGAAGCAGCCATTAGTTTTTTGGCTTTTTAACGGCCTTATAGTCTGACAGCAAGACACTTAACGCACTCTACTCTACAGCCCTCGACATGACTTTAAACCTTCCTAGTTAGACTCCTAGCAACCACATCGCAGCTTCGTATGTCATCACTTTCAACACATTGGTCATAGACCTTCTTGAGACATTACCGTAGCATAATAACAGTAATATAATATTTTATTACGATAGCAAATAAAAAGAAACGTCCCACCGTGCTAAATTATATCAATTTTACTATAAAGCCAATGTAATGTTGCTATTAAACCGCGGTTAATTTTTATTACAAAACGGAGATTACAGATTTGCGTAAAAAAAGTATGAAATCAAAAAATCGGCCGACTTTCTAAGTAATTAGATACGCTGTCACGATTTGTGTGTAACGAAATGTAATATCTATCTGTTGCGTGTCAATGGGCACCTGAATATACAGCCAGAGAGAGAGAGAGGTAAAAGTGGTTACGGATCATCATCATAGTTATCATTCATCTGGTGATTATTTTACTAGTTAATTTTAATTCTAGTCGTGGTATTAGTGTATTACCTACTACAAGAGATAAAAATTATTATGTGTTGCGAATATTTCTTTCGGGAGGACAACTGTAATATTTGGCTGGTGTGTTTTCTAGTGTGGAAGTTGTTTAAAAATCTATTCCGGCTACTAATCTAACTGTTTTCAGTTGTCACTGATTCAAGCCATATTCATGCAAAATACGGGTACATATTTGATGCATATCAATACATTATAAAATGTATTTTACCTAGAAGTCATGACTTCTCAGGTTTCTGACAGCAATGGTTATCATAATCACGAAAAGAGCTTATCAATTATCACTCTTGACAAAACTCCAAATGCAGTTTATATATGTTTAAGTGAGAGAAGCACAAAATTCTAATACCTAGTTTTATTTTGCAGACAGAATCTATAGGTACGTAACATAATCTTATTGATTACGATACTTAAGTAATTATTACAATAGAGTTGAATATTCCCACGTGTTCTTATATATGAATGAAGGATGTAACATTCTCTTGATGCTTAAGTATTTTCTCTTGTGCATATTACCTAAAGCAAAAGATAACAGCTATGTAATGCTGTCCAGAAACAGAAGCAAGTATCCATCCGTTCGTATAGTTTCCGTATCGTAGATTCGAAAAGTGAAAGTGAAGTTTCTGATACACATCTTATCAGAAACTTCAAATACAACAGGTAAAGTTTTTGATAAAGAAATTATGAACACCGTACAATTGAAACGAAGAAATTAAACTCGGATGTAAGTAACGTACGATTAGATTTCTGGACATCAATAGGTAAGTCAGCTGTAAAGAATTATTTATAAGAAATACAATGGCAAACTATACAAGTAGGTACCTATGTGAGAGATGTTCCATTGCGTGTATAGGTATCTAGGTGCCTGCTTATGTAAAAAGCACCGGACTTGCAACGATAAACAAAGTTTAAAATTAGTGGTATCCGCCTTGTTTAGTTAAATACTGCTTCTTTATAGTCATAAGCAAACAGAGATGCATTTCCGTGAAGGAAATAATGTATTAAAGAAATGTATATGTATAAATACGTCGTACATAAATTGGATAAAGTAGATAGGTGGGTACTGATAATAATTAAAATTCACAGAAATTGATTGTAGTTGTATTATATTTGACTTCCTTAGTAGTAGTGCGACTGCTTTGAAATAGTTTTTGGGTTGATTCATTCTTTTGTATAGATACCTACTGTTACGAATCGTTTCAAACTATGAATTTACTGTTAGATATAAGTATATTTACTTACCTATATGTTATTATATCTAAAAACTTTCTTGACCAAAACAAACTATACTACAAAAATATAATAGTAAAATAATATATAGTAAAATACAGTAGGTACATTTTAAATGCTGTTTGCTAAATTGCGATAATCATTTAGATCGAACACGGAAACAACTAAACGCCATACAATATTATAAAACAATTGGAAAATCAACAATTGGCATTTTTCAAAATCTTATAAGTGCTTTAGTAATAGCAGAACACTAGACAAAGGGCAATAAAAATCAAAATTAAGTATGTCATACGAGTTTATGGCAATGTCTAGTTGAAAAAGTTGTAGGTACACGTTCTTTATAGGAAATATGTAATGTGTACTTATTGATACATTATGATACTAAATCTGTTATTTGATGTGTTAATTAACAGTTATTTTATTGTTATTGTGTATAATTAGGTACTTAGCATATATGGCAATACGTAGACGCAATAACATATCTACAATACGCGCTATGCATGTCTTTATTTAGCCCGCTCCGGGAAATAAACCTGTGGGGAAATTTAAAGGGGACTATTCTACCCGGCTATTTCTCAGGGCAATATTTAAAATTTATTACCAAATACAAAAACAAATACCTACATATATATATTAAAATATAAACAAAGAGATGACTCTGCTACTTATTTATTAATAACTTAATAACAGACCGAATTCAAATATGAGAAAATATAGGCTTTGGCATTGTAATTTATTAAATTGTATTGCAGGCAATTATAATAATAATAATAATATTCTACCACATTCACACAGCGCCATCTAGCCCCAAATTAAGCAATTATATTTGCTTGTGTTATGGGTACTAAACAAGTAATAAACTACTTAGGTATATACTTTTTTTTTTGTAAATACATACATATTATAGATGGTTAATTATGTAGGTAAGTAACTATATTTAGAGTGCCTAAGAAAAAGAGGTCCGAGAGGATTCAAACTCAAACCTAAACTCAAATTATTTACTATGAGTGTCACATATGAATATCAAAATTAACTACAAAAATAAGGATCCTAACCCGTGCCTTAACTAGTTTTATAATCAAGTATCTATATACTCGTAGATGAGTCTTCGTACAGAAAATAGCCTAAGTAAATAAATATTGGAGCCCTGATTAACATTTGAACCTTAAAATTAGTGATAACCAAATAAGCATGAAAACTGTAACGTTTTATACGTATAGCTATAATACAGGAAGGTATCATCCATCATCAACCTGAAGAATGTATAACATTACCAATTGTAGAAAATATTTAGTAGCTATATCTTTTATTGTCCTTAATTTGCAATTCTTGATATACTTACCTACTTAATGATCTACTTAATTACATTAGAAAATTTTAAGGAGAATTAACTTTAAATGTTGATCGTTGTTGCAAACCGATTTATTCAAGATTCAAATTTCTTAAGTCATTAGATTAGTGCTTAAAAAAATAGAAAGAAGAATTTACAAACGCTATAACATATAAGTACCTATCTACAATTCTTCCTATGTAACATACATGCACTATGCACGCTACAATCACGCATATTTCTAGAAAAACTGTTATTTATATTATAACGTCAACTTAATTATGCCATAGGCAACATTTAACAGAATTTGAAAAATGGTTACAAAAGTTGTGAAAACTTGACAGTTAGAAATACAAGCTCATGCAAGACACCAGTCTACATGATAAAAAAAATTTTTACTTACAATCATCGAATGTAAGTTCCTAGGTACTTAATTTGATAATTAAATTATTTCGATTGGCTAAATCCTTTTTTAAATATAGGTATTAAAATTTTACAGTTTACGAAAATCACTAAAGAATCAATAAAAAAAATAATCATCTTTTATTTCATACAAACCTACTTATTTATTATGAATAATCTTGATCCTTGCCAAAATTTTAAATGCTTATCTCTGTTTATAGTACCACTAATCTTTAAGAAAACGTAAGTATCGTACTACGTCATGTGTACATACATAACTACATACATATTAATATAACACAAAAAGCAGAATATATATTTATGACTCACTAACCTAAAGGAAAAACAGATTAAAAACGTGTTTGCAAGTCGGAAAACAGAAGAAAATCGTCACATGTACATTGAAAAAGTTAAATAAATAGTTAATAATAAAAGAAAATATATTATACCTGTTGTAAATGATAAAACAAATCCAAAAAATATCACAATTCACTAATTAGCACATTGGTAACATTGTTTATTCGCGCGCGATTAGTTCAGCGGTAAAATGAACACGCGACTGCCCGTCAGTACGAATGTAACTTTACTAAGAAAATACACCTCCTCGACGACTGTAGTGGCAGTTCTATTGAGGTATCGACTGACCGGCACAGGTAAATAAGTGTTAATTAGCTTGTACGCGAATTTAATTTTCACGACCTAAATTGAGCAAGACTAAAGGTACTTAACCTATTCCTAAACCTATTATTGGTTTTATTTTGAGGTCAACCGTCAAAAAGTGACGATTAAAAATCGGACCATTTGTTATTTTTTGTTACAGATTTATCTTTCGGCGTTTACCATTTTTATACGAGTGCGTGATTAAAAATTGAAGATGAAATTAATTGTTTTGTAAGTCAATATTTATGTAAACAACTGTTTCATAATATTTTCTTAGCTTTATTATTTACCATGTGTATTCTTATTTCCTTGTGTGAAATAAAAACAAGCTCCTCTTACAGGTCATTTGAAGCACACTAACACTACCTATAATTTATTTTGTAGTTCATCCAAGTTCGTTGTTCGTAATTTATATTGTAATGTTACTAAACTAAATTTATCATCAAGAGAAAAATTAATTACACTAGTTTGATTAAATGATTATTGATTACTTACTTATTCATGAAACAAAACAAATGCTTTCACTTCCTACGCTTCGTGTATATAAACCAAAAAAATCATAAAATGTTATCCTAATACAGGTAACTTTACACTAGACGCCTTACTTACACATGTATTACCTATCTTGCAAAAATAAATCAACCTAAATATATCACAATAACAGAAATTGATAATAATATTATTATCAAACAAGTGACGTAGCAATACGATAACCTACCGTATGATATCAGTAAGCATTTAGTGATAATGTCTCAATAGGAATTTGATACGATTGTGAATCAGAGGTTACACTAATGTTACTAGAACACTTAGTGTTATCGCGAAAAGGTATGACATATACATCTATACATAGTCTCTAGAAATAATCTCGAGAAACACTCAATGGATTTGGTTACGGTTTCCACTGTTATATTGTGGGTTTCTCGAGGATGCTATCACTGCAGAGCAGCACCGATTGTAAACCAAGCGGAAACGGCTAACAATTTTTTGTACCGATGTGAAGCGAGAAAGGGCGCTAGGTATACAATAATATAGGTACTGGGTAACAGAAAGATACATTAAGGAAAAGAAAATTAATGACCTAGCGGCGGCACTGTCTTTGGTAGAATAAATACAAATACTTACACAAACTAAGTGACAAAAAACATAATATACTATTCGGAACTGGTGGTAAGTATACCTACTACAGGCGATTTCAGAATACCAATAAAAAAGTTTGAAGTGTAAACATTAACAGAATGTAGATATTTTAGCGCAGCTGTAGTAAAAAATATGTCTTTTAATACATTATCACGTCTACGAAATATGGAAACCTATGAAGTATTAAACACGAACACAAATAGTACTTACACCTACTTACAAAGGAAGAAACTTGAAATAATTTCTTATTTTATAAATGATGATTACCGTAAAACTTACATTGCACATGTTTTGGTAGTTTTCTTATAGTTATTTTTTTTTGTTACCTACTTTTTTGACAATATTCTATTTTTGCCCCAACAGAACTGTGTCCTTTGGATATCAAACTCATGCCAATATTAAACCTCACACGTCACTACAATTTTTGTATTAATTTTACCAATTAATGTGTATAGTGACCTTTTCAAACATCTCTTGTCATGACATCCTGAGGCATATTCATCCATTTCATCCTCTGATTATGACGGTGTATGTATTTACTCTAATTATGAATTGTAAGGTTAAGAAAATTTCAAAATTCACGACGTTATAATCCTCGCATTCACTAAGAGACTGTGCTAACTAGCTGCTGATCTCTGGTGACTCTACTTAACGACATACCAACAGTTTTTATCTTTTAGAGTATAATACTTACTCTTACAAGCAGTTACTTCCCGTATTATGAAACGTAGTAAGAATTCATGACACTCATTGATAAGATGGGTTAGTGGAACTTCTATTCACGACAATATTGCGATAAAATGATACGTACTCATACTAGTCGATCACCCACACTCTGGCAAGGTTATGAATGATTTTGAATTTTGTGGCAATAATCATCATCATATCAGCCAAAAGACGTCCACTGCTGTACATAAGTCTTCCTTATTTTGCCACCATTGCCGGTCGTACCCATACCAGGTCATGTAGGTCCGCTTTGTGAGGAGTCTTCCTACGCTGCGCCTTCCAGTGGTCGCCACTCTAGAAGCTTTAATCCGCCTGAATCAGTTCTGTGAGCTGTGTATTGTGGCTATAATGAGATATATACGAGTACATTCCTTATTAAGCATATTTCGTCCTTAGCCACTTTTGGACCTTGTTTTAGAGGGAATTTAGACCATACAATATTGGTAATATCTAAACTTTTGACATCATTGAGGTGTCTTGTTCTTCTCCTACACTTTGCTTGCAGCTTGTTTATAGCTTAGTATCTATTTTCGTTTCTACTAAGCCTCTCTACTGTAAAGAGTTTGTCATAGCCACTACGCATGGCAGGTGGATATATTTTACGTGGTAGGAGCGACAAGTGGAGGCACGGTTTCTTGAGCGTCTGACAACAAATGAGAAAAAAAATGGAATATGTTAATTGTGTTTATTACAGCTTTATATAACCTCCTGTAATCATCTTTTTGTAAATTATTTTGTATTAAATTGTCTTCAGTTGGAGCAAGGAGACTAGTATGATGCAAACACTTCAACAAGAAATTACTGACTTTGAAACGTTCTTCAATCTTCAAACAATTTATTACTTAATGTAACAACTTATTTACCCGTTGGTAGATTCGAAACTCATATTAAATGCCCAAAGCTCAGTTCTACCAAGTATTCACTTTCATCGTGGAGCAATAAAAGTGAACAGACAATAGTAGCCACAGAGTACACAAGAGTACAAGCAGGATGCGCATACGCACACGGCGGAACGCTGCGCTGACCTTGAACAGGCGCTCTACAAATATAGAAACGTTTTCTCCCGACTTGTTTTATTGATACTTGTTACTACGTTTCTTTTTACTGCGCGGTATGGTCCAGGATATCTCTTTATAGGTTCAATGGAAAGTGTTTTTTTTTTAGTGCACTACTTTTTTATTGTGTGATCTACCTATTGCAGTACATTATTTTTTTTAAGTCCATTAAAGGTTATCGGGCAGAGGTCGCTTTTAGCAATAGAACCACTCATTGACACTTCCTACCTAAAGTTGTTTGTTTTTTTTTTTGTAATATGTGGGTGAGCAGTAAAGAATATACTTAATATATTTTCTATCTATCTATCTATAAATGTTAGTGGATCAAATAGGAAATTTAGAAGCTGTCTTTTTTTTTCTGTGCTATTGCAATTACTTACTTGTGTTCACCATTTGCAAAACTACCAATTTTTATCACGGGGCACACTGATAGAAAAATGTCCTAAAAACTTAATGTTATTTAGCAGTTATAAATCTTAAAGAACACGTATACGATTAAAATTGCTTTAAACGAATATCGTTGTACTTACGTCTTCTTTGTACTAAAAAAGGCATGTTATAAGAACATAAATATTTAAATCAAATTCAAAGTTATTTTTTATACCTATCAATTTGGTTTTTATCTATAAAATACATTTCATTAATTTACATACCTAATGGTATTTTTAATAATAAATGAGACGTATAAAACTTCTACTAAGTAAAAATATGAAAAGAAAAAGGCATAGTAATTAAATAAGACTGGTTTAGGCATACTTTATTCCTTCGGCTTCAAATCGGTAATGTTCTAGAAAGGATGTCAAAATTCTCAGGTTGAATTCTAACTGTTTTTCCGTTAACAACGGGAAAATAGTTAGAATTCACCCAGCCGCGGAAAAATACTGGGAATGGGTGGAACTAATTCAATCAACAGTGTGAGGACTCTGACAATGGTTTGCCATTATCTATTTCTCGTCATCGCCATCTTTTTCTTTAAAGAGCACTAGGCGCGTAGGTCAATGATATAGTAGCGTTTAAAAGTGAACATGTAAGTATGTTCACTTTTAGACGCTACTATACTTTTAGACGCTACTACTACGCCTGCTTGCAAAGTATAAATATACAGCATAGCTATCATATACTGGTTTCTCTCTAATCGGTCCCTCATGTCTGAGGATCATGGTCAGCATCGAGGTAACATCTGGAGCGGATGATGTTCCTCCACCGGTCTCGATCCAGCGCGTCTCTTACGACCGTGTGGAATTTGGAGGACGATGAGTCTTTCACTATCGTTTGCCTTATTGGCAATCTTAATATAATCTAACCTTATTATAATCTTGGTTTTAATGGTAACATACACATGTACTTGACTACAATAATCAGTGACTAAATGATGGTGGTGGACAGAAGGTCTGTGGTAAGGTAAGGTTCTGTAATAAATAATACCACTGCAATCTCCAATCCACCTGCCAAGCTTGGCGATTATTACGGTCAATATAACTTGAGGACTTATTTGAAAATGAATATGCCAAAATACCAAATAATTATGTTCGGATTTAAACTAATTAATGACTATAAACTGATTTCTAACTAATTATTTTAAAAAGTATCAATTTACGATCAAAATTCAGATCATTATTTAATAGACCATGGTCTGATCATTCTAGCAATGTCTGCCAACATTCTGCGTTGCAGTTTAGCAGAAGTAAAACATTTTTTAAACTGTTATACCTACTGTGAATAAACACTTTTATTTCCATTTTTTTTTATTCGCAGATTGTGCTTTCATTGCACAAATGTTTGCAGTCATAAATGTTGATAACATCGATAAATCACAATAAACAATCGATACGTATTTGATTTTAGCAAAATATTTGGAACTATGTTAGAAATACTACAAGAATAAAACGCAGTAAGTAGGTACTTAGTTTTTTATTTAAGTTTTATTTTCAACATGTAAACATTTAGATATAATTAATGATAAAACTACTGTTTACACCGGTCGGTTGACCGGTTGAACAAGAAGTTACTTCCGAGGTTTCGTCTATATATAATTCGGTAAGTAATCAGTTAATCACAAATAATCGTTCACTTGCGGGTCAAACACAGAACTACGTGTGTAAGAACGTGAGGTCAAATCAATGAAGGCGACCTTAAGAAAACAATCTTGGTACTTGAGTGACATTGTGCGAGTGTATGATGTAGGTACCTATAATGTTGTGTGTGTGTTAAGGAAAACTATGGTTAGGAACGGCATATTAAAAAGTTCTACAAGGAGTTTATTTAAGGCGATGATAAGTGTCTTAAGCGCAGACTTTTCTTCGTAATATTGATAAGCGCGCACAAATGTAATTGGAATAATATATTCATCGTCAGCTGAAAGACGTAAACATAAATCTGCTAAACATAAGATAAAATAACATTGCCCAAGCAATTCTACTTCTTCTATTCATGAGAAACTATTATTATTAGTTTATAGTTTTGTTATTTATGTATTGTTATTAAAATATAAAATTAGTGTTCTCCTCATTGCTACTTCAGAAAATACTTGATTGTTTTAAATAAGATGTAGGTAGTTTAATTGTCTTTAAAGTTGGTTAATGATTATAGTTATACCTAGTTCTCAAGCAACACAAGACTAACACTTTTGTAATTTAATGACATTACAACAAATTTCGTCACAAAGATAGGTATGTTTTCTAAATCATTCGTGAGTTTTTATATATCTACAAGTTATGTAATTGAAAATTAAGCTCTGCTAGTTAGTCATTAGCGTATTCTCTAAAGGTGCTAAAAAAAACAAACATAATTATGCCAATTCATTCTGAAACCAGCACGGATCTACCTACTAACTTGTTACATTCGAGAATAAATTGCGATTGTTTACACAAAGAAAGTCACGTGGCCACTGTAGCGCTGCAATGAAACCCCATATCGCACACCCAGTGGACGTAAGTTATGTAAAATTAATATATGAGTGCACGATTTAAAACTTTAACTTAAATGTCATAAAGCATACATTGTCGTGACGATCTATTTCACTGCGATGTGGTAAATTGGATTAATATAGTTTTAGAGCCATAATCTTGATACTTGCAATTGTTTATGCATAACTTACATTTCCCTACTGCACTACCTACTTACTGCAGAGAAGTATATTTCTCTGCAGTAAGTAGGTACCTCCGATTTTATATATATATATATATATATATATATAATTACTATGCTATGGACGTCTAAGAACAAGATGGAATGACAATTTTAAAGCTTACAATCGGCCTCTTCGAAAATGGATGGAAGAGGCCTATGTATGAAGTCCAGAATGTCTGACACCTAAGGCGACGTTGGTAATAGACACTAGGTTCAATAGACTGACGGCCAAGATGGCGAAAATTGGGGGAGGCCTAACCAGATTGACGTCGTTCTGATGATATGATAATGAGGTTTAATAATAAAATACCTACATAAAATTAACCCGCTATTTGTTGTGATTTTAATAAAAACCGTGATGTGTGGTGTAGTGGTTAACCTTGACTTAACCGTTATTTAAGCCAGTGTTATGTTCTATTTTTAGCAAATAAAACACAAAATGTGTTTAAACTGACGATATTGTTTACAAAGTAGTTTATTTAAGTACACCAAGTAAAAGAAATCACTTGATGTACCAGTTGACACTTCAATTATTATCTTCACTTCAATCTCAAAGCCCAAATTCCCTTAAATAGTAATAAGTCTACTACCGACATACCATTATAATATTTGTCTATGATACAAGTAGGTATGTGTTTAAACTGTCTGATCCCATTTTAAATCCAAATTCCTAGATGTCCAATATCCCCGTGTAAGCCCGTGTTAAAGGTCTAGATTTCTTTACTTTATATGATACTCAAGTAGAGAGAGACAATATACGTAGTAGATACCTAACTACCTATACATCTTTTATGTAATATAATCATACCAGTTCGGCGCAAGGCCAAACTCTAGCTGTTGTTATTTCTTTTTAGAGTTCCGTAACTTAACAATGGCAGAATAAAAATAGCCAATGATATTTGGGAGTCAGTTATTTGAGCAGTTAGAAATATATTCCGGATAGTTTGTATGTACTGGCTCTATCCTACGAAATTCCTCGTCTAAGGATATTAAAAAATGGAAACTCCTTAATAAACTTAGTCAGCTATAAGTAGGAGAGCAAAATAAAGAAAAAGTTAAATCAATAACTTAAGTAGTTCAAAGGATAAGTTGTTTCTCTCTTTAAACAACTAAGTATTAATACACGTTTCAGTATACAGACACTTTATAAGGGGTAGGCAGAGATGTTTTATTCACGTTTTCTTAGCTACATAGGTAGGTGTCGAGCCGTATTCTTATCTTCGAGATGAACTTGAAAAGCGCTTCCAAAATTTCGCATTGCCCTCGATTCAAACTCTTAACTTATGCGTAAAAAGATGTGGGATCTCTAATTAGTCATTACTTCAAAATTCCTTTCTACCGTACTATATACTAGGAAGCTAGTGATATTCACATATAGTTATTTTATGTATCTATAAATCTTTTGTTATTATGCCAATCGTTTCTTACGGCCTCGAATCGCACTTGGCTGGTTAACTTAACCTTGAAGACGGTCGCACGTTTGTGGGAAAATATTATATTTGGTAACATACCAGTATTATGTCGATCTATTATATTGTTTGAAACTGTGTTAGTGACCTAAATATAAATAATAGTAGTTGCGGATGATAAGGTTACATTATACTTAAACAACCGTAACTGGGCAATTAATAATGGGACTCTGTCAAAATCATATGCATTTTCTAAGTTTACATTGAACTTTGGATGAAGCAAAGCATTATGAGGACCGAGGAAACCTGGATTTGTAAAAAAATGTCTAAATTGCCAATCTGATTTGAGCACGCGTGGTGGTACCAGGGGATCCGACCGGAATAACTCTAATACTCATGTTTTCTCTGTATGAAAAGCGGCTCTTCTCTGCAGGGCGATAATAGCAAAGCTACTTGTTATCGATTTGAAGTCTGGAAGTGACCGAATAGATAAGCAAGCATATACCTACCACCTAACGATGGTACCTACCTATACACTTTATTAGGGCAATGAGCAAACTGGACGATGGCGATTAAACCATCACATGAGAAAGCGACAGGAAATTTATCCAATTCATGGCGCACCTTACTACAGCCACTACACCAATGCGTTTAAGTATTGCTATTATGGCAAAACATGTACGTACAGCACTATATACTTACACTATGTAGGTATTACTTGTAAGGGTCTTTGTGTGGCAATGCACAAAATATTTTAGAAAATTTCAAAGCAAAAGAAAGAAAGAAAATAAAAAGTTCATGAAAATTAAATGTTCAAAATATATTTAAAGATTTATTTAGAGGGAATTTATATTCAAATAACCAACTCAAATAGTTTTAATCTTATGTATGCAAAAAAATATATGAGAAAGCTTTAACAAAAATGAACATAGAGGTCATATAATACACACAAACATAAACAAAAATGGAGGTCATTCTTAATTGATTATCTACATAACACTTAGAGCATTACATAACATCATCGAACTCATTGGTGCAATTATATGTATTATTACACCCGCTTAGATTCTGATTCCTTAGAGACATTGATATAAAAGTGGCATTCAATGTTAATTTTATTTAAGAAAGAATTTCAAGTTAAGTTTATTAGTTGCAAACAAAAATATTAAAATAGAATCAAATTACACATTGATTGAGCCCGATAAACGCTATAAAATTTATAATTGAGCAATAATTTACATTAAAAACAAACTAATTTAAAAATATTAATCCACTGAACAGCTCTAGACACGATAGTCGTGCAAACAGATAACTGGCTCGAGTTTTTACAGACATGTTTATATCCGCTTAGCTCGGTCAGTCGGTCAATAAGACCATACGTCGATCAGTGGCGGGTTAAAAATATTTCATCGAATCGACCCACTTGAGCTTAACAGGCAGGTGGCTAAATAACTCTATTTACTGTAGAGTTCATTTACTTGTCTAATAGGGTTAATATGTATCTTTAATAATATGTGCTAATATGTATCTTTTGTGGACGAGATTACAGGTTCGAAAAGCATAACAAAGACACTGAATTTTAAAAGAATTGAGTTTAACATTGGCATGACGAGTTATTCCGAACGGATACCCCGTGTTTGATACCCTGGGGTTATGTTTACAACACATTTGTTTTAAAGTTGAAGTTTTCTAGCTACATAATCTTGCATATTACTGGCATTACTGATACATGGTGAAGAAAACATCCTGCGAAACTACGGAGTTACTAAGTCGTGGACTAAAAATAAAAATTCATAAAATGGCATTAAATTTTGTAGACATTGAAGCTTGTTCATGATCTTGGAATTTAAGCCTGAAAAAATGCGGCAGAAATTCTAAAATATTGTTTTAAACATTTATGTAGTTGTCGTCATGTCCTTGGTTACGTCACATTGTTGACAGCTGTCTTTCCAGCCAAACCCTTCTTTATGAAAAAAATGCTAACATCCCTGGTGGGGATCGAACCCACGACCTTTGGATTAGAAGTCCAACGCGCTATCCTCTGCGCCACAGAGACGATGACAATATTATATCGTTTTAAGGTTCTATAACGCTTACAATTCAATCTGTATCAAACAAATATCAGAAACACATGTGTTATGTAATGTTTATTCAAGAATTTAATTCGTTACATACGTAAAATCAATTTGGTATTATTTATGTACACAGGTGGATAATGGCTAACTGACTATACCGCATCGGAAAGTGACGACCTCACCTACAAGCGAAGTTCACTAGTGCATTCATCCAACTAGATTGGTAGTGGTCAAAATATCAGATGGTAAGGTTACAGGAAATCATTCTAACGCAAGAGAGCAGCTACATCCAGAAATAAGATAACGTCCAGCAATTGTCAAGCTGTCAGGCAAATATTATGATTACAGCAAAAACCTCCTTTTTGGAGGAGGTTAATATTGAGTACTGGTAAAAATTTAGTTAAAATGTATTATCGGGACAATCCCATTCACATGCCCATCACTGTCACTTCTCTAAGTCATGATTAACAGTCAAGAACCCTTACGAATACCAGCTTTAACACTCGGGAGTCCCTGGGACTGTCAAACCTACTGTTTTGGACCCCGCAATGAATTTAATCAGAAGTAAAAAGGAGGAGTTAAAAGTCGGATCCGAGACTTGCTTTCTTCGTGCATTTGTTGCGTTATATTTCCATAAAAATACTTTATACTTGTGTTATGGGTATAGTTCCATTTCATTTTGTTGTATGAAGCTACCGCTAGATGACCCATTTTAAAGCGTGTGGCCATGTGGCTGCTACCAAGCAAAGGTACACAAACGAAAATGGAGGAGAAAATGAGCAACCTGGAGCTGATTACCGCTTCAAGAGGTTTTTATCCGAGCATCGATTGGTCTCTTGAACTAAATACGTAACAAAGATGTTACCCAATCTTTTAATTCCTGGTAGTCAATTATATCTAGCAGACGGTTTGAAATGAAAATCATATTTATACAGACTTAGCTACGATTATGGTTTTTTAGAAAAATTGCTACTTTTTTGCTTAAGATTCTGATGGAAAGACAGATTCAAACTGCCAGGTGGTAGGTGCAGTAACTTATGGAATCTTCAAATGTCAAAAATACTACTTGATGGGGATCACTCTGCTAGACAAACTTCTACTGATGCGATGAAGTGATTACTTATTAAAGGAACTCTGGAACAATATAATTACCACCTAACTATTTTGCTATAATTTAATGCTATAAATTTTTAAGGTATAGCCACCAAGTCCTTCACAATAAAAACACGGATTCTATCTATTTCGGTTAAGTTATTACAGTCAGATCCCCTAGATCTGATCCCTCTGGTTATTATTATTCTTTAATTCCGTTCTGATCCTCACAGAAGACTACGTGGCCTCATGTTCCATTGTTTAAATTTTCTTTATCTTCAGAGACAGGCTTGATACTCGTGTAGTCACAGTTATGTTCAATAAGTGGTCAATTTTGTTGCAAATCTATATAAAAAAAAATAATGGTGAAAATATTTTTAACGAAATTTGTTATATTTTATCTGATATATCTAGATAAAGATTTAGTTAAATTTATAACGATAAGCCAGTAAACTAAGTTTGCAACTTTGCCTAAAACTTAAAACTACATTAATAAATCAGAACCAAAAAAAAAACCTTAAAAAGTTATGAAACAATTTGAAAGTGTTTTCCAGATTGCATCCCTGGTGGGGATCGAACCCACGACCTTTGGATTAGAAGTCCAACGCGCTATCCTCTGCGCCACAGGGACTGTGCGGGGAGCGTCGGAATAGCGGATTATTTACCACAGCACGCACACATGTACACACAAGTGTTACGTACCCGTGAGAACACGTCATTGTGAGTTGTGGGACGAACCGCGATGAATATGGATTGGTTTCCAATCATTGTTGTCTTGTATTAATTTTATAACTGCGAGCATTATTAATTACAATGATAATTGACTGATTAAAATAATACAATTAATTAGGTAGGTAACTAATAATTAGATACGAACGGTTTCAACGTAATGATTTCTGCTGATAGATATGTACTAGATATAATTATAATAATATAATATAATAATAATATAATATTCTACCACATTCACACAGCGCCATCTAGCCCCAAATTAAGCAATTATATTTGCTTGTGTTATGGGTACTAAACAACTGATACTTATACTACTTAAATAAATTTTTTTTTTGTAAATTCATACATATTATAGATAAATTACACCCAGACACAGAACAAACAATCATGCTCATCACACAAAGATTTGTCCTGGGTGGGAATTGAACCCACGACCTCCGGCTTAGCAGTCAAGGTCACTAACCACTAGACCAACATTACAGGCCAGTCAACATAATATAATATTCAATGTACTTACGAAAAAATTTATCGTAATTTGAATGGATTGTAATAAAAACAACGCAATTTGTTTTATTACAGCTGAAGTAACAATAGTAACATAAATCTAATGAACAACGGTTAATATCATATAAAAAGTGCTTTCTAAAAATTTACCTTAGACATTACAGAGTTTGGGTGAAGGATATCGGTAACTACATTAAATTATGCCTTCAGCAAATTTGATAATCAATGCTCAATAATTAAATCGTATCTGTCGTGTGTGCGAACAGGCGCCTTTACCTTGCAGTGAAATAACTTTTTTAACAACGAGTTAGAGTTAAGTGTATTGGCTGTGTCACTTTGCATGCTACTTGAAATTTTAACTTACAGGAATTGTAGGTAATAACCTGGCGATTAAAAAGAGTGGCCTGAGTTTTATGCCAGTAAAGTTCTTCTCATGGCTCTACTTCGTCAGCGAACTGGCTGTAGGTTAATTGGCTGACATTTTGTAAATTTTGACGTTCATAAGTGTTAATTTAATTAACCTATAGGAATAAATATATTTTCATTTTCAACGAATGCTTCTGACATTGAATTGAAAGTACATACGTTTGCCTAAGGGTATAATCCTACCCTATCCTGGTACAAAAGAAACCTTATGAAACAAAACTAATGTTCGTGTGACTCTATTCTACCATTTAGAAACATGACATGTCTCAGGTTGAAACAACCAGCTTTGTCTCACTACGGATGTGGTTTATTACATGTTGTGCAAAGCTTTCTTTAAAACAACTGAACCGATTTGAATGTGGTTACATGAATTGTGTAGTTACAATTAAACAGGTTTGTAGGGTTTATTGAGGCAAACATTAAGTGACTGTTTTGTTAGCAATAAGTACAAAGTTGCTTTCACGGTTTGCCTATCTTTGACTACAATCGGCCTGACGGATGGTAACGTGGCATCCAGAAAGTGCGGACACCATCTCATTTGCTATCTTTGAAACTTATCCGTCTCGCTCTTTCCAGGACTTTAAGCTTGATAGAGATTTTAAAGATTTTTTTTTTTTTTTTTTTTTTTTTTTTTATATTAGCCTACCAAAGTGACTCCACTTTGCCTGATGGTAAGCAGTAAGTGGAATCCAGAAGTGGCGGACACCATTCCAAAAGCCAAACTACTGGTATGGTGGCCTCCACTATGGCGGCTTAGTGAGATGCTTTTTCACGCCCCGCTTAAAAGACCCAGGATCAAAATTAGATGGGAACACATGCGCTGGCAAAGAGTTCCAGGCTTTAATTGAGCGACAAAAGTATGAAGTGCTGAACCGTTTGGTTCGAGACCCTTTAGATTCCACTGTGAAAGGGTGGCACTTTAGTCCCGCACGTGTCGTTCTGGATAAAAAAGGAGAAGGTGGGATTAATTCAAAGAGCTCTTCAGAACACTCTCCATGGTAAAGGCGATAGAAGACGGCCATTGAGGCGATGTCTCTTCGTAGCTGTAAAGGCTCAAGGGTCTTAGTAGCCTCCGGGCTTCCGATGATACGGACTGCTCGCCGCTGCAACCTATCGAGTGCATCCAGTAAGTACTGTGCGGAGCCATCCCAAAGATGAGAGCAGTACTCCACGCAGGAACGAACCTGTGTCTTATAAAGAAGACAGAGCTGCTCGGGCGTGAAGTACCGCCTCACCCTGTTCAGGACACCGAGTTTACAGGAGGCGGTTTTAATGACGCACTCGATGTAGTTCTTGGGGTTGAGATCTCGGCTGATGTCCATACCCAGGATACTTAGGCTATCCTGTAGTGGTAACACTGTGTTCTGAAGAGAGGGAAGGGGAAGGAACGGAGATTTTTTTGCAGAGAACGCGCACACCTGTGTTTTCTTGGCATTGAACTCGACCAAATTCTCACAACCCCATTTAGAAATGCGGTATAATACTTGGTCGAGCTCAGCGACAAGTTCTAGGCGTTTTGCCTCGATGTCAGTCTGTTTAGCCGCAGGATGTCCGAGATATCGCCCATGCACTGTACTATCATCTGCATAGCAATGAATGTTGCCAAGGGACAACATGTCATTGACATGCAGAAGATACAGGGTGGGCGACAGGACGGACCCCTGAGGCACCCCAGCGTTGACCTGCAAATAATCGGAGGCCGATCCGTCACAAAGGACTCTAATGGTAATAATAATAAGATGCTTTCGAGAAGGTTTCAGCATGAATGGGCCAGATCGACCGGGGCAGTACTACCCTCGTATAGAAGATCGAGGTAAGAATATTAGTTTTCTGGCTAATGTGTTTTGTTTGGTGAGTAAGAGCGCGCCGGCAGCCCCTTCTCCGTGGTCGGCAACGATTTGGTTGTGTTTTCTAAGCATTACCTATTACTTTTCTAATCCTTGGAAAATACAGCCATCTCTATAGGTTACTCGTTCCATCAGATGGGCCGAATGCTTGTTTGCAATTTAATTAAAAAACTGTAGGTAAACTTCCATTCCATAAAATCGTATTTGAAGCTGGAAGCTGGACATACCATGGCTTAATTTTATCGAATCATTCTTAAAAGTATTGGCCCTCACTAGTGACTCTAGTGAGCCCGAGTGTAGGGGCTTACGATCAGGCGTAGTGGTGTAATTTTAGTAGACTAATAAAAAAGTAACGATGTACAAACAATAATATTAATTAAATTGCAAAGATTAAGAACTACCAACACAACAGAAAAATCGCTAACAACCAGACCTATTCATTAACAATACTAAGTAATGCATAAGAAACTTGTAGCCCTACTTGGGTGGTCAAAGTACCACACGAATACAGAACAGGTGACGAAGGTAAGGCTGAACGTGACTCGCAATCACAGTCTGTGATTGATTTTAATATAAACAAAGTGAAGTACGATGTTGAGAAACTTCGATATTGGAAAGTGTATACAGTTTTAAGGAATCAGCTTACAAAATATGCTCTACCCAGTACAGCCGAGCTATTTCATGAAGCACACCCAAACGAAGCACACCTACAGTATTCCACCACGAAGCACATCGTTAAGTGGACTTCGATTCAAAAAATTAAATAGTTTATTTATTTTCTATGCCACGAAGCTCAACTACGATTATCCCTCGCATAGTGCGGGGACTAAGAAATAACCTGAAAAAGTGTAGACTGAATACAAAAGGTGGCAGACTCAGACTTAAACATAAATAGAAATGTGCATATTATGTTTTGCATTGAGTATAGGTCGTATATAATTTACCAGCGTAATCAGTCTAATCGGTCAATTGCCTGATGGCAGTCAAAGCATCACACGAGAAGGCGACAAAAAACACAAAAATTAACCTATAATAAGATTGCCACTATGGCGATTGTCATTACCAAATGTGAGGTATCTTGGGAACCACCCAATACTTAGGAGAGACGAAGGAAAAGGTTCATCATCATCATCATTGACTGCACCGTTGGTCTAGTGGTTAGTGTAACTGACTGCGACGCCGGGTGTCGTGGGTTCGATTCCCGCGGAAGGCAAATATTTGTGTGATGAACACTTGTATTTGTCTTTAGTTTGGGTGTTTTCTATGTATTCTAAGTATGTATTTACAAAAAAAAGTACGTATATGTATTATATTTCAGTTATCTAGTACCCATAACACAAGCTCTGCTTAGCTTGGGACTAGATGACGATGTGTGATAGTGTCCACATATTATATTATTATATTATCGTAGTTATTAGTAGGTACGAAGGTAGTAGGAAATGTTGTTATCGGTTAGTTTTTATTTAATCATCTCTTACGACTTCCACGGTTAGAGATGAGGTTCATATTTTGGATTGGAAAGTTAAGTTGCAGTAAAATAAACAAGAACCTAAAAAAAGAAATTTCTAGATTGCTATAAATTTGCTATATTATATGTAATATTTTCGTTTATTTTAATTTTATTTTGTATCAAGCATTGAATTATTTTAATTATTATTTTAATCCATAATGTTCTTTATGGTATCTCTTTTCTATCTCTCTTTGTATTGTAATTGTATTCTAATCTGTTATTAATTAAACCGTCAGGAATCACTTTCACTCAGTCCGTGAATTCACCCAAAGACTCTTTCGGCAGATTAGCGCTTAGGTTGGTCTACTCAAACCTAAGCATCAGCTGAGAAAGATACCCTTTTTGTTTGCAAACATTACCATATAATCTGTGATTTTACTTTTTTATTTCATTATATGTAAGTTTGTGCTCGAAGCAAAATAAATTTATTTTCTTTCTTTCTTTCTAATAGTTACATTGATAAGAACTAAAGATACGCGATATAGGTTTACTTAATTATATAATGAGTCGGTTTTTAAATAATTGTTTGTTCTGTGTCTGGGTGTAATTTATCTATATTAAGTATGTATTTACAAAAAAAAATGTATATATGTAGTTTATCAGTTGTTTAGTACCCATAACACAAGCAAATATAATTGCTTAATTTGGGGCTAGATGACGCTGTGTGAATGTGGTAGAATTATTATTATTATTATTATTAAGTGGACGCGTGTCGTGATTAATTAACTCGCTAAATTAGAGATGTACAACTTTATCGTTACTTTCTTTAGATATAGTAATAATATTCACTGTACAACACGACAACAAGATTTATATAAATCAAAATAACTTTCCAGCACTTTTGTCTTACGAAAAACACTCTTGCGGTGATTTCTTTTAAGTTTTATTTTCAGTGCTCATTAGGCTTACTGCATCAGGACAGATACTGTCTGACTTTCTTACAAGTTTTTTATATGGCGATGGTGATAAGTGAAGGTAAGTACTAGTATATAGTACTATAACTACTAAGTAGTAATTATATCTTATCTATGGTGCAGGTTGGAAGCATGGCTGACTGTGGTCCTGCTTCCTCATTGCCGGTGAGGTAGACAAGCAATAATTGTCACGTTCAGTCCCTTGTCACAATTAATACTAAAAAAGTGCCCTAAAATGTCCTTTAAAGTATCTTTTTTATTAAACTGAGGTAGCAAACAAGTAAATTATGGGCCCGTTCATGCAGTTATCGTAGCCTTGCAACACTAGGAGTATCACTCGCGACCCTAAAAAAATCTGTCGCAACCAACTATAATATTAAATAATCATAAACAAGAAAATAAGATATCCTTGCGACATCAGAAATACTTATCACTCACGCGTTAACGACCCTAAATTTAATTAATACTAAATCGCAAATAACTAGCAAATTACGACAACACAAAAATGTTAGGAATCGTGGTAATTTGTAAATTTATTAATAACGGGCCCAAAACGTAATTCACGTAGCAACAGTACAGTTAAATGTAACAGTTAAAGCTAATTACTGCGGTTTTAATGTGTCTAGTTCCTTACCACTTGAAAAAGCGGTTAAACGAATTAGGTATGTTAGCATGACAGGTTAAAAACTTATTGGAAGAATAGGTAGTAAAACCAGACAAGTCAGTGGAGTCATCATGTTATGATAATTTACATGAAGTAAAAAATTTGCTTCACGCATTTTGGTTGTTTTCAATTCAGATGTGATAGTATATTTATCATATCGTATAGGGTAACAGCGTTGAAAATATGTACAATTCTTATCCTTATTTAGTAGACAAAGATATCTAATTAATATGATGCCTTTTAATTGACCGACACACATGCAGAGCGTGTGGGGAGGAAGACGAGACAATGCTACATTTACCTATTTACAAAGCCTTAGATGGAAGTTGGATGCGACTTCTAGGTTTAGGAATGAAAAGGCTTCAGACTTTAGCCAACACACGTGAGCTTAGGAAATGAGTAAAACGACGGAGTACATAATCGAAGTGGTCGAAGTGCTGTGGCTTGACCGTACAGGTTTAGCCTATAGATAAGACTTGATCATGCCTTTCTTTCTAATCAAGTTTTCATTTCTGATAGACTGTTAAACATTTTGTATGAACTGGCTGTAAGTTAATTGGCTCACATTTTGTAATTTTTAATGTTCATATTGTGTTAATTTAATTAACCTAAATGAATAAATATTTTTCATTTTTCATATTTAGAATTCGGATTTATAAATAGCAAACTTTTCTACCCGGATTTGGAAGCGTCTATTTTCGATGGTTAAAAATAAGGCAGCTGGAGACTATTCCATTCACCACAAGTCTATTAACAAATTTTTAAACCTTCCTAGTGTTTGAAATTCAAATACCTAGAAATGTTTTTTTAGTAAACAGCCTTCAATCAACGCTATATTAAAATACCCTTGGAATCTATTTATTTACTTCATATGCTTGCCTTTAAAATCGAACGTTTTCTGAGAAAGTCATAGAAGAAAGCATAGAGGTTACTGTTCTATTTTTAATTTAATTATCAGCCAGTGAGGCAGTATGTGCAAATGTCTGTAATTGTTGAACAAAATCTAGATATTTTATTAATAAACATAACCTACTAAAAACGTTCGTGAAAGTGATAAATTATACTTACTTAGGTAGAATATTATTATCTAGCAAGGTATACTTAATTTAAATTGAATTTAGAATAACTGTTAAAAATAATAAAAATATAACATCGAAAAGTCGAACACGACACAATAAAGTAAATCATTACCATAATTAAATATAGCAATATAATGAAATTATTAACCGATTAAAATGCTGTTACAGACGCGCCAAAACTATTTTGACACAAAAAGCTTGCCATGCGTGATAAACAAATACCTAACCTATAAAAAATAATACAAATTGCCTATTTTATTTTGTAAACAAAACATTTTAGACTAGAAAACAGTTAATTTATAGTTTTTCAATATACTTACCATATTTTTATCCAATAATAATTTATAAACAACCAATAAACAACACATACATAAACACAAAATGGTTCAAATATTTTGTACAAGTTTATTTGATTACACTCGCGTTGCTATGGTAACGGCAAGATGGCGCAGTATCACGCATGCGCACAGGGAGCCGGGTGGGCATAGACTGCTGCGGTGCTGCCCGTTTTGGCGCCAAAGCATGCCATCAATGTTGTGGGTATTGGTCCGTGTGAATTCCTTCCGTGCCTGCTCCGGAAAAGAGGATTTCGTCTATAGAAACCACTAGACATGCCTTAGTCAAAATCAAATTTAATGGAATAATTAAGCAGGTAAGTACCCAAGTGCTGCTTTTCAATCAGTTTCAAGTTTTGAATATGATTAGACTGAATAGCTACCGATGCATTCCTAAGATCAAATAAAAATGTACCTGTTTGATCTTCTGATACCTTCTAGTCTTGGTTTTCGTTAAGTCAACTAGAATTTTGCATTTCTCCTAGGTACCTAATGTCTAGTCCGTCATGGTAAGTTATGGTCTAGTTGTTTTATCGTGAACATCATGAAGAACTCTGGAAATAAAATCGTGACAATACCGCTCACTGCGAAAACAGCGACACAACGAATGAAAAGAAAACTAATAAATGACATTAAACTGTCATCCCGCCAGATATTTTTGAACACAAAACTATATAAAACGAGTGGTATTAATAAATTAAGTAGGTACTTAGTTTGAAAATACCTTTTGGTTAACATTATTTTTATCTAAACACTTATTTAACACTTTTTCACGTGTTCTACGTAATTTTCTAACTACATTTTTTGTCCAAGTCTAACATAATCAAGCCATATTCATTTTAATGTAATAAAAACTTTAAAAGTACAAGTTCTAATAATGCCGAACGTATTCAATAGTTCATTGCAACATCGATACCAATAGATCACATGCCATTTAGAATCGAATAAGAATCGAGATAAAAATGATTGTTCTAAAATTCTATTCGTGCATTGTCGGTCGGACCGGATCGTATGTCGGTCATCCGGACGGTGGGTGTCCGGGTGACCAGCGTTTTTTGGGCCGTATGGGACAATGGGAAACTTGATACCGGGTTTTGACAAATGGGTGCGTTTCATGTGAGTTAAAAGTTAATGGGTTATTATTTTAGTTTTAGAAAAATAATGTTTTAAGTATAGATACGGAATATTAGTTGTATCAGATAACTTTGTATTTTATAGGTCCTAACTCTCAATTTGTTTAAGTCCATATTATATCTTTAACAATGTAGATCTTCTTGTTCATCTCAGTCAGCCGCATACTTGCATGTTGATGATAATCGTGGTCAATATATTGTTTGTCAAAGTAGGAATCGTTTAGCACTGGCTAAACGATTCCTACTTTGTCTAGTATTGTTTTATGTCTAGTATTGCCTCACCTAAGTGGTAACATTTTTCATGTTCTTTAAGCTGGTCACTTTATAACGCTAGGGGTTCTCATCGTGGTTTTTTATGTACCTTCAGTATTACATGTCACACTTTACGCGACATCTCTAACGTCGAATGGTAAAAACTATAAAGCTGTACTTCCAGTTCACGAGGCAGCTTATTGCTCAGAAACATCATCTAACAAAATTCAACGTATCTTGTTATAGAGACATGGAGAAACAACTGATTTAACAACCAATGTGGACCTAAAACAATGTATAGCACAACCTCATAGTTTTTATTTTTAATCAATCAAAATAAAATAGTGGTTTTCTCATACAATCAATAGATTTCACTTCACTTCTCGGAAAACCTGCACTCTGCATGTATTAATTCGACATCAAATTGATTAGAAATTAATAGACAAGCTCACAGAATGATAGTCGCCCTACAAACTGGTCCAAAGACAGAGCTTACTCGTAAACAATGCTTCGTATTACGTTAGTGCAGCGCTTTGATGGCCAAGGAGGCGCCCGTGGCACTGTGGTATCTTCAAGCTAGTTATCAATAGCTAGGTGGGCAGACATTTGCATTGGTGGTATTTTCCAGTGTGTATTCTTTTACTATTGTAAACGAATAAAAAGGAGTAATGATTGAATTGTTGATGTAAGGATAATACCTTTATAAAAATAACTGCCTGAATTTGGCAAATGTTTTAACTTATCAATTATTATGTAAGTATTGTTTCATAAATACATTCTAATGCATACACATTAGGTTGACTAGTGAGAAATGCCTGCATAAGTTAACCGTTGGTTATTTTTAAACGAACTGACGAACTTAGGTTGACTAGTGAGGAATGCCTGCATAAGTTAACCGTTGGTTATTATAACATCGCTAAACTCTTTAAATAATTATACTTAACTCTCAATTTTTTTTCTATAATTTGCATTTCTGTTCTGCTAATATTGAGAACAGGGGCCCTACCACCACCTCCTATAGCAGTCTTTTTCTTTCGTACCATTAAGACAAGAATTGCTGTATGAGGTTGTGGTAGGGCCCCAGGGCCTTAAGACTGATGACATGTTAGTAGTGTTTTTCCTGTAGCTTCTTTCATTCACTCACAATGTTCTTAGTAGGTTAGAAGAAATAACAATGTTTAGCACTATTGTAGGCAAATACTATGGTGCACGATTGGCTCGTGACTTCAAGACATCAGGCAACGAATAGACTAATAAGGAGTCGATATTATAAGATGCCGTAATATTGTAAGTAATAATAATAATAATAATATTCTACCACATGCACACAGCGCCATTTAGCCCCAAATTAAGCAATTATATTTGCTTGTGTTATGGGTACTAAAGAACTGATATACTACTTACATACATTTTTTTTTTGTAAATACATACATATTATAGATAAATTACACCCAGACACAGAACAAACAATCATGCTCATCACACAAAGGTTTGTCCTGGGTGGGAATCGAACCCACGACCTCCGGCTTAGCAGTCAGGGTCACTAACCACTAGACCAACAGGCCAGTAATATAACTTCGTTTATTCTTACAGATTTCTATTATTTCTTCCATCTATCTCTGTTATATCAATACTTTAAGTCAAAGTTAAACTCAATAAATCACAATGGAAGAATAAACCGAATGAGTGGTTTGAACAGCCTAGAGCCGCCTAGCCGGTTCAAACCACTCAATTGTTAGATTATTACAATCTTTTGAATGTAACTTATTGTATTCCGATTCAAAGATAGATGTATAGTTGTTGTTCACTAATATAGCCGCAAAAATCATTACTCATGAATTTCTGTGTCAAAGTAAAACCAACCTTATGCACTAGCAGATGGTTGATCATATTAGCCAAAACATGTCCACTGTTGGACATAAGCCTTCCCCAATTTTCTCCACCAATCCTGGTCGTGAACCGCCCTAATTTATCGGTTGCTCATCACCCTAATCAGGTTGTAGTTGCACCTCGTGATGAGACTGCCCACACTACGTCTTCCGGTTAAAATAAGCAATCAGGGCATTATTTAGTGTTTCAAAATTAATACCGGTCAAAGTGCAGGTCCTTGGAGAATACTTTTGCCTAGCAGTACACATATTGCCGCTAAAATGATGATGATAATAAAATCCATTCTATTATCCTTATATTACCTTTAGACATAAGCCTCTCTTAAAGGGAGGAGTTAGTTCTCTTCGCTTATCATGCATTAGTGATCGCAGTAAAATAATATTTAATAGCAGGCAACACTTTTGTTTATAATCTGGGGATTACTACCACCTCTATTTTAATATTACTCTGTGTTTTGCCCTTTTCTTTTGTACCATTAAAAACAAGGGTAGAGACAAAGTTAGGTTATAATAAAATTGCTTTAAGAGGTTGTGGTAGGGCACTTGAATTCCAGTAGTCCCCTCTTATAAAACCTACTAGTCATCAGAATATTAACATTTTATAAGAACCTTATCGAAATAAACCGTATTTGTATGAGGTATCTATAATTTTGGTAATTGATTATATCCGCAACCGTAAAGAATGTGATACCGTTAGCTTGTACTTTATTTTTCGTGGTTAACTAGCTGGTTAATAAGCATGCGTTCTTTCTGATGGTAAATAATAATCAACATGGCAGCCGCCATACTGTTAAGCATAGGCTTCACCCAAGTATTGCAACTTTGACTATGAGCCGCCCTCATCCAGCGTTACTTGCATATTTAAAGAAAGAATGAAAAAAACAAAAAAAAGAACAGTGACATAAAAAAAAAGAAAATAGAACAGACCACAGTGAAAACAAAATAGGGAATCATCTCGGCCTGTTACTATCCCACAGCAGGGAAAGGCCTCTTCTCATACAGAGAAGACCTGAGCATTGATCGCCACGCTTGCTCAAGGCGATTGGCGATTTCAGACTTCCTCAGAAGTTCAGGTTTCCTCAAGATGTTTTTCTTCACCGTCAGTCAGAAATGTCCAAATAAACTTAGAAAGTACATAATAAGATTTAAAAAATCACATTGGTACTTGCCCGAGTACAAATCCCCGACCTCATGTTTAGGAAGTGGCTGCCTTCGCCACTGTGCCATCACGACTACAAAATAATAGGGAATAACATCTACAAAAGCGATATGTGTAGGCTCAAAAAAGGGCCTAGTTTTTGCTATATATTTATGTGTACTATATGTAAGTAGGTGTTTTTCCATTTAAAGTTCTCCTACAGTTATAATAATTGTCAATAGTGTGTTATTATTGTCATTCTTATTGTAAAGGAAACGTTCAACATTAGTTATTATATGTATGTTAAATATATCTACTGTACTCGATAATTTGAGATCGTCTTTTTATTAGAATGTCAATGTAAATTTTAGTACAAATACAGTTGTACTTCCTTCGATATTTATAATGTGAACCTAAAAACAAACAAAAAAAGAGGAAGGTTTTGTTGTTTAACTAAATTGGAAAACACGCTTACTTGATAATAACGCGATAGAGAAAGAATGGATGAGGAGAAGGAAACGAAAGAAAATTTTGAGAGGTTAACTTTTAACAAACTGTAATCCAAGATTCTTGAAAATCCCGATTTTTTTGACATAGTGACATTATTGTAAAAGCGGTTCAGCGCTGAACGATCTATTGCGTATAATCTTAATTTAAATATAGATCGATACGGTATATTAGAAAGCTCTGTTAGTCACCAAACGAGACTCAATTGTGTATATACTACAATTATTTACTATAATTATTATATCATCAAAATAAAGTTTAACAACGGCTTTATAACACATATAAGCGACTACACAACTAAGAAAGCATAGATTTACGTACACTCTAAACTTAATAAATCTATTTTAAAGTGTATCTCTTAACCATAAGTCAGATAAATATCTTCATTAAAAAATTGTCTGTCAAAAACAAAGTACAAATTGCCTCTCACTGTCCGGAGCAAAATCGTACAGTCACGAATATAAAAAGAGATGGGACTATACGAATTGTTGAAGAGTGAAGAAAATGGAAGACGTGAAGCTTTCAACACTCCGTAGTTCCCACGACAAGACTTGTAGTTTTATATATTATGTATCTACTAATATGTATTGTTATAGTTATTAAATGTCTGTCAGGAGCCAAAGCCTTTAGTGATGAATCGTGCTCTGTTTACAGTTTGATATAGATTTCATGTCATGCTATCAAACGTATGGGTTTTTCTATTTAAGCGACATGTGCCTCAAAAGGTAAATAGCTTCGTTGGCCGTCTGTCTGCCAAACTAGACAGTAAGGGCATCAAGTTGAAATTAATATTAAATATGAAGATCCACGGTTGACGTGTGTTTTAAATAGTTAATATCTATTAACTATTTTGGAGGCATAATATTAGCTCCTACAAAGGTTGTGTTGATTCTTGGTTTAAATAAGGTCGAGTAATTTTTGTACAAAAATGTTCAGATTTCAGTTATGGGTTTGAAATTTCCTCTGCCCCTTCTGGCCTTCTGAATGCTACTATGCTTATCTCTTGTTCCATATTACTTCTTCTTCTTTTCGTGTCGATGGCAGAATCTATATTAGGATTTGCCATAGTGGTGTAATAATTAGTTTCACGGCGTTTGCCACTGCTTACGGAGAGGACCCCAGCATAGGTGCGCTCTTCGGGAAGGCTGACTGACTACAATATAGCTACAGTACCTACCTAATAATAGAGTTTGTTTGTTTGAGCGCTCTAACCTCAGGAACTACCAGTCGGATTTGAATTTTTTGCGTTTGATAGCTCAGTTCTGGGGAAGCTATGGAACATCGCGCTACTGATGATGTGAGCAGATTAGTACCTAATCAAAGGTGTAACTTAACGTGGGGAAAACCACGTCGCGGAAAGCTAGTATTTAAATAATTGGCGCTGGCAGCGTATGTTGCCCTGTCTCCAATGATATTCTATTTAAGAATATCATTGTATGTCTCGATAACGTTATTTAATTACCTATAATTTTGTAATGTTTCATTCAAGTCTTGGTGTAAGTGCCTTTGATATCAAAGGCAATGTTTGTAAATCGCCTGTCGTACGACTAAAAGTTTTAATATCAAAAGACAAAACATTAATTAGACTCGAATGTCGTAATATTTCTTTAAGATCATGAACAAAACCTAATTTCATATATTTTTGTTGCGTTTCCCAATTTGCTTTGAGCAAATGAAGTAAAAAATCAAAGCTCATGCTTTCTTTGTCTATAAAGAGGTCTTTCTTTACTGAGGTAGCCTTGCCTTAGAACGGGCTGGTACTATAATTATTATATTTTATAAAGTTTCTTTCTTAAGCTTGTTTACAAAATAACCAGTTTAAATTGTTTTATTTATTATATACACAAAAGCCTAATTCAAAGACTGTCGGCACATACAAACAAACAAACGCTACGTCACACCGTGATTAATTATTCTTCTCTTCAATGCGCAGGCGCAGTTATTATTAAACAATTCGGTGAACTTTGTTTATCTTTTGTGGCGGTATGGATCTTTGGCAGTGTGAAGTGAGAGCTAATGAGCGGCTTGTTTTTGTTTAATTAGTATTATGTACGTGACTGACTATGAGTTGAGAAATTACTTTATGTGGCTGGATACCTGGTGCAACTAAAATAATTAGCGCCATAGCGGCTGATAGTAGAACTAATACTAACATTAATGACAGAAAGCCGACAGGACGGCCGGCCGCAGCGCGCTGCATTGCAAAATTGCATCAAGGCTTAGAGTAGTCGTAGTGTAACAATGCGTTGCGATGCGGCTCGGTGCGACCCGGTGCGACCCGCCTGTAGTGTGTGATTGTTCATATAAAATGTACTAAAGTGATGTAGAAGGATTGATTGTGTGATTATAATGCGATGCGGTGCGGCTCGCTGTAATTTGATTAGAGCTAGAGCACGAGTAATTTGGCACTATAGGTTAGCGTGCGTGGTAGTATTATCTTATCTGTGGCGTGGTGATCCATGTTCTTACCTTCTCTGCATGTGATCTCTCTTAGGCTAAAGATCCTGCATTGGATTAATACGTATGTGTGTACCCATGTATGTGTGGACTTGGTGTAGGTCGCTATGGTAGTTCTGTTCACGAATTCCTATAAAATGAGGGTTTTTAAAATGGCGCCTACAATGTGGCAGCACTAAAGCGTCAGGTCCAGGCACCTGTCAAAGCGCTTTCAATCAACCCATCAACTGTGAACGATTCTTTTGATTTCGAAATGTGAATAAGATTTCAATTTTGATTTTGATTTTTTGTTAATGGAAGACCACCTAAGTGGCGCCAACTGGTGGTGATAATTATCGTGGCATATGTATAGTTCTAGCGTACAAATCATGAAATTCCCAAACAAAGAGCATTTCTACTTACGTAACAGAATCTCTTTATTAAACTCTGAACAAATACCTAATTCACGTCAGTTTTTATTAAGTTTGACCCACATACATCAATATTGCTTTGTTATGATTTTTATTGCTCTGAACTTTGAGGCTTGTAGCCATTACATAAGAAAGGCCAAATGCCGCTTGTGTTGCCCAAGTACAATAAAAATGCTATAGACACCGTCTCTGTTTCACGGTTTATGATGTTAAAACAATAAGCTCAATAAAGCTTTTGTATAGTTCAGGCCTTCAGAGATTATTGCTTCTTTAGTTGTTAGTTCTGTTGGAGCAATAGAAAAAGCAGCAACTTCTTAGGATGGCTATAGAAAGAAGTGAACTGACGATCTATTTCTTTTTGTTCCCGACACTTGATGGTAAATGGTAACTGACGCTCATGGACTTGTTCAATGTCAAGGACTCTGCGAAGCTGCTGACTACCAGCAAGGGAATGGGATTGGTAAAGTAAATGAGGAAGGTGAGGAAAAAGGAAAGAGGAAAAATTGGGTCTTCGACGCTCTCACTCACCGAAAGAAAAGCAATAGTACGGATACTGCTACTCTTACGTGGAACTTCTATGAAAGGGTAGCATTTTTCGGTCGATCCGGCCCGTGATCCGGCCCATTTTTGATCCGTAAAATCTACTCCTGTAAAAAATCCAATTTAATTGGTTCTTTGAGAACTACTTGAAATATAAGTTATAACTATGTTTCTCTGTTATGGAACAAGGGATCTATGTTTACTTCAGAGTAATGATCTTCTATCAATAGAGCTTTTGTAAATGGATGTAGTAAATTTAATGATGGTCATAACCATAACTATTTTTTTATAAAATAAGAACGTCTCTATTACCTAGGAGTTAAGTAATATTTCTGCTCTCATGCAAATTTCTACAATCTCGTGAAGATCGACCTGCTTAGAAATAACAGTTTTAATTTATAAACGTCTACTGAAATATTTATTTTAAAAGGCGACTATGCTAGTAATAGACTGTAGGTATTATATTGTGATATAGAAGCCCTGCGGCTCTATGCTTTAAATACTTACATAACATTATCTGAATTACGCATGGATTTCTTTTTTACCACCAGACGAAACGTAAAGTAGGTATTCCAATCATTTTTGTAAAATCTTGTTAAGCGAAATCAAATAATTATTTCGATTCGGTGGCAATGTCGATAAAGACACAGATAATATCTATTGATACCGGTACTAACTGTCATCAAAACCGCTAAGTGCCACCATATCCGTTTCCTAAAGTTACACCTGCAAGGAAGCAAGTGGTTTAAGTGGTCAGTTGGTCACCAGAATAATATCTACCGAAGTTTTTTCTATGAAGTCTGCTTACATGACGTATAAAGTATAATGTAGTAATTAATATCACATCTTTAAATTTGAATATATGATAGGTAAAAGCCTAGAAAGTTTTATACTGAATATCTATTTATTAACTCTCTTTTTTTTTAAATCCAATAGCCTTATCTTGCATCTAGGCCCTTTAATTCAAATCTGCATCACCTATGTGTTGGTAAAAAATGTCCTCGGCATTAAGCTCACCTCTATACTACATACTGTATGTGTACAAAGTTTTACTGCGAACTGGCTAGGTTAATTAGCTGACTTCATGTAATTTTGACTTTTCATAAGCATCATACTTTATGATCAAAATGAAATAAATGCTTTGCCTTGACTTGACTACTAAATAAATAATTAAATACTTAACCTGACCCGGTACCTCTAAGTCCTAAAATCACCGATGCAGTCAATGAAATTTGTCTGTTTCTAATTCCATAAAATTTTCGACAGCGTTTTACACCTTATACGGATACCTACTGTCATCATCATCAACCCCCTGATGACTAAATTACACACCCCATCATACGTAACCTACAGCCATCAAAAAATTGTCTCAATGCAACAAACTCTGTCGCTTGTAGCTCTATTATTTATGGGAATAGTAACAAATTACAACATTTAAGTGCCCATGGCAAACCCAATTATAGTGTTTAGATAATAAAATTCAAAATCATGTGAAATAAATTTGGTGCAAGTCAATGGGTATTGTTTTAGAAGAAGAGACTAGATTTTGTACTACCATAGGTAGGTATAGTGCCTACTTTGTTTTTGCTTTATTGAGGATCAAAATCCAGTTAGTCGACGAGTTTTCAAATTTGGAATACTTGTGAGTTCGCTTAGTGATAGTTTAGTTAGGTTCTTTTACATAAATTATGTAACTTTTATTTTAATATCTCTATGGCATGAAGTCTCAAGAAAATGCACCAAGTAGGTATGCCACTTACCTACCTGTCTGGCGCCAAAAACAACAACAACTGTTTAATCTGTTTAAATTAATTAAAAAAGTAACATTAAAGTCAAAGGTAAGATTTAAGATAGATATAAATACTTTTTAATATTATGTGTGTATTTTAGTTTCTTAAAGTATTTATAAAATACAGGATTTTATTATTGTTATTATTATATAAACCTATCTAGTCACAATTACAATGAAATAAAATTATAATTATATACTGTCTACCTTACCTGACCCTACGCAAAATAGTTACAAAAAATCATTATAATGCATGCATATCATATCTACATAATTAAAAAATCTATGCCACAGTGTGTGTTCCATCATTTTAATGCTAGGATCCTATCATCTTTGCGGTCATTAAAGAGATTGGCCGCGTCGGAGTAATTTCTTTTGTCCATGGAATGTACGGAATGGTGTAATGGGTCACTTTGGCTCCAGGGGAAGAAGCTAAGTCCTGTGGGCTGTGTCGGTCCGACTTTGATCAATTTTGTCTCTATGATTGACCCTTGAGGCTTGACTACAGACCAAAACGGTTTATATCGACTTGTCTGTTTTTTTTTTAAATATGGTAGGTACCTAAGAGTAAACAGTTTTGAATTTCTCGTGGAATTGTCTTTGTTCCAAATAACGAATTACAAAATAAACAATACAATACATGTCGAGATATCGCGCCTTATTTCTCTTGGATAGGTCGTATCTTTTGTTATTTATACTGGTTTTAGCCTTAAAATATTTCTTAAGTTCAAAATGTACCTACATATCAATCTAAACAAAATCAGTGTACCTAAGTACCCACACCATGCTCATACAAGTACCTACGACGTAATGTTATGTGCGCCGCTGTCTCGCGTGTTTTCCCACGGTACGTCTCTTGTCTTACGATGACGTGATCATGTCTACACACTGTACATGAAGATTATCGCGGATACGCGAGAGGTGAAGGGCTACATCACGAGCTTTTATTTGGTGGAGCGGCATAGGAAGAGCTAGTGTATAAAGATACGAGTTTTTCTTATTGTAATTTAAAAAATATATAATTTTAAGTAATAATAATAAAACATTTTTTTGTCGGTCTTAAACATCAAAACTACATTCAATTTTCATCTCGAGGCATGGTATCAGAGGCTAATAGGGTAACACATAAAGGGCAACGGCATTGTCTTTTTATTATGCAGTATACCTATCTAGTTATGTCAAACCCCCACACGCCGGGAGAGACGTTAGGTATGACTGCATTTGATCAAAAATAAATATTTAGTTATAAAAAAAAAACAAATAAGTAAACAAATCGCAAAACATGACGTAAGAAATTATTTTGCTACTCGATACTTCAGTGTTGATCCTTAAAAAAAACAGTTAAAAAAACTTTAAAAATTCAGTAGTACCTACTCAAGAAAATCATAGACGTCAGCAATAAAAAAAAATGTTCTCATGCATTACTCAACAGCACTTAGTACGCGTTCAAGCCTCACATGGAGGGTATCATGTCTGAAATGACAACAATTTGCCATGATTAATTGAGGTTATTATACGTACTTACACGTTCGGTAATTAAATATAACTGAAAGTAATAAAAAATGTGATGTTTTTGAACGTAACGATTAATGTAATGAAGAGAAAATGGCGGCAGTTTGATTTTTTGCGCGCCATTTATAAGTATGGGTGCTTGAAGTAAATTGTTCTGGATATTAATGTTAGACTTATAATTAATTCTATGATTGTTTGTGACTAATATGAACAAAATGCTAGAGTGGCTTGTTTCTTGGTACCTTATCCATTTCTGTAAATTTAGAATATTTAAGTAAGTATGTTTAAAGCGACTTTGTTTGTTTGTTTCTTTGTTTGAACGCGCTTATCTCTGGAACTATCCGTCTGATTTGATTTTTTTTTGCGTTTGATAGCGCAGTTTTTGAGGAAGGTTATAAGTCTAACATCACACTACTGGCGAAGGGAGCAGAGGAGTAAGTAACCAAAAATCTAACTTAACACGGGTGAAACCGCACTGCGGGAAACTAGTTTAGGATTTGAAAAGCTTACATAATTACCGGTACCTTGCGCACTCTATGGCGACTCAAAAATGTCCTTCCTTATAGAACCAACGTTATGCTTGTGCAGTTAATGCAGTCTTTGATCATTCTACAATCGACTATGGTAATGTGTGTTATTTTAACCTGAATGCAGATCTTCTCAACAAATTATACCGTCTTCTTAAAAACTGCATTCAATTCGTTTTTAATCTTCGTAAGTGTGATCATGTATCTACTTAACGTTCTCAACTAAAATGACTACCTACGACGCCGTAGATTGCGTGCTCTCACTAGTCACTACCCTCTATTCCATACTTAACGCCTTACTGTTTTTTATATTAGCTTATCAAAGTGACTCCACTCTGCCTGATGGTAAGCAGTTAGTGGAATCCAAAAGTGGTGGATACTATTCCAAAATCCAGACTACTGGTATGGTGACCTCCACTATGGCGGCTTAGTTAGATGCTTTTTCACGCCCCGCTTATAAGACCCAGGATCATAATTAGATGGATACACATGCGCTAGTAAAGAGTTCCAGGCTTTAATTGAGCGACAAAAGTATGAAGTGCTGAACCGTTTGGTTCGAGACCCTTTAGATTCCACTGTGAAAGGGTGGCACTTTAGTCCCGCACGTGTCATTCTGGATAAATAGGGAGAGGGTGGGTTTAATTCAAAGAGCTACTTATTTAGAACATTCTCCGTGGTAAAGTCGATAGGAGACGGCCATTGTGGCGATGTCTCTACGCAGTTGTAAAGGCTCAAGGATCTTACTTTCAGTATCTTAACTCCGTTCATGAACGAAACCTTTGTTTTGCCAATAATCTCCTCCTTTTATGTCCTTCACACACGTCTAACTTTATTCACTTCTCTTTCCCTACTAAATCCATCCTTCTTTGGAACGCCCTCCCTCTTGAAATCATAGAACGTTCACAAACCGTCATGCATTTTTAACCGACTTCAAAAAGGAGGCGGTTATTAAAATAAAAGTTTGGAACTTAAATTGCTTCTGAGCAACTAAAATGGCAGTTTTCGTTTCGTCACAGCTCTGGTATTGTCATAACTCCTCTTTATATTTGTATGTTAATTTTATTAATATGTATTTATATATTTAATTGTTTTATATTTATATAAGTAAGTAATATTATTACTACTGTGACAGTACATACATACTGAGGTACTTCTTCTTCGCTTGCCAGTGGCCACGGTCACATCCAACCATCCACTTGAATGTTCACGCAAGTTATCTGATCGGATATTCATCATGAGTTAAGGGTATTATCAACACGCAATCAATATTTAAATAAATAAAAAATATAATTAAGTTGTAGTGAAGCGACATCTATGTTAAATGACTAAAAACATTCAGAGGTGCGGCCATGCATGTACTTAAGCTCTCAAAGTTGGATTAATAGTACGAATTATAAAGTATAGATGGCGCTGTATTCAATTCAATTATCTAAACTAAAAAAGCCAAAAGATTTGATATTTTGTTTGTTTAGATATAAAAATTTGTATGTTTGTTGGTTTATTCCGTTTTAATTTAATATCTACGTAAACTATTTAAAAAATATATGTCAACTGCTGCTGCAAATAGGACGGCCAACATAAATGCTATATTTTATTAAGTACCTATGTAAGTATAACATAATTATTTTTCAGTCAATTTTAAATATTTTAATATTTTAAGCGCATTTGTCATTTGTAAATAAGATTGATACAATACGTCACTATTGCTATGATATTTTTTGTAGGGGTTTGTCGTGATCGTGAGACAGAATGAAACTTTTGATACCGAAGCGAAGTGAGGACTGACGTCTAGTATTTAATAAAACGTTTATTGTACCTAGTCGAAACGAAACATAAAATACTCCGTACTGCATAAATACTCATGTATAATGTAGTTAAGATCCTGATCTCGTAGAATTATGGTAGTTAATAATAAATTAAGTTATTCAACAATTGCATCCAATCATCAATAATAGGGAATTAATTTCGGTAAGTAAGTACATATTTAGTATCTACAGTAAATAAAGAATAAAGAATAAAGAATATTTATTTTGCTCAAAACATGGTAACAGGATGTTTACAAGTAGTATACAGTACAGCATGTCTTACCGCAATATTACGGTATGCAAAAATATACACATCAGGTATAGTTTAGGCTAATTTGAAACATACGAGAAAAGTTAACAGACACCTTATGGCTAAATAATATAAAAAAATTTAAAAAAAAAAAAAAAATATAAAAAACTATCTATGAAACAATATTCTAAATTATAAGACGAGATCATTATGTTTTGATACCTATTTAGACCTACTAGTTACATCAATTTACTTATGAACCTCTAAAAGACCTAATTTATTTATTTTTCTTTAGACATCATGAATTCTTTTATTGTATAAAAGCATTTTTTATAAGCCATTTTCTTAATTGTTTTATGAATCTTAAAAGTGGCAATTCTCTTATAGATTTTGGTATTTTGTTAAATATTTGAATTGCCATACAGTAGCTATTTTTTTTATATAGTGTGGTATTCATAATAGGGACGAACAATTTACCTGGATCTCTTGATAGCATTTTTTTGTATTTCGAAGATATTTCAAATAAATTGGGGTGCTTTTTGACAAATATACTTATTTCTAATATATACAGTGATGTTAAAGTAAGAAGTTTTAACTTTCTAAAAAGTGGTCTACATGAATCTAATGGGGAGGCACCACATATATAGCTCTGACACATTTTTTCTGCGTTATAAACGCTTTGTTAATATCGGTCGAGTTCCCCCATAACAGTAGCCCATATCTAAGTAATGACCCTACATAACCATGATATGCTAGTAATGCAGTCCTTTCACAAGCTAATTTCCTTATTCTCCTAAGGGTATATACAAATCTATTTACACGTATACATATTTGTTTTATGTGGGCTTTCCAGTTACAGTGGTTATCCAGTGTAATACCAAGAAATTTTGTTTCGCTTGATTCAGCAATCTCTTGGCCACAGTAACTTATGTTTAAATCACTGGTGGTGGAATTGTAATTTCTAAATTGTACTATTTTAGTTTTGGCAATATTAACTGTAAGATTATTTTGATTTAGCCAGTTTGATATGTTTACTATTGTATTATTTAAATATTGTTTATACACATCATCATCTTTTTTATGAGGAACTACTACCGAGATGACATCTGCAAACAATGTACACTTGTAATTTGTGGTCTTTGGTAAATCATTTATATAGATTAAAAATAAAAGGGGTCCCAGAACACTTCCCTGGGGAACACCATACCTATTATATTCAAAATTAGATTGATATGTTGTAGTTAATTGTTTTGTGTCCATACAATTTATTTCTACACATTGTTTGCGATCACTTAAATAGCTTTCAATCCACTGAAGAGCTGTGCCTCTAATACCATAGAGCTCACATTTATGCAGAAGGACTCGATGATCAACAAAGTCAAAAGCGCTCGACATAATTATCAAAGAATACTGCCGACACACGCATTCTTTTGTCTAAACACTCTGTAATATTCTTAATTAGAGAGAAAGCTGCAAGTGTTGTAGACTTATTTTTTTGAAACCCATTTTGTCCTTAGTTAGAATGTCGTGTTTATTTAAAAAATTAGTTATACGTGAGTACATAATTTTTTCAAATATTTTTGAAAATATAGGCACAAGAGTGATTGGTCTATAATTATCTACATTTTCTCTGTTATCTTTTTTATGCAATGGTTTAACAATTGAAATTTTGAGAGAGTCTGGATAGATGCCTTCGCAGAATGAAAAATTTATAAGATAGCAAAGTATTGCTTTAAGTTCATCACAACTTTGTTTTATAATTTTAGTTGATACTTCATCATAGCCAACTGCGCTAGTGTCATTCAAAGATTTAATTGTTTTTTCAATATTATTTTCAGAACAAGGTAGTAGAAAAATAGTGGATTGAATATTGTTAATTAATCTGTAATCTGGAGTATATGGATTTGGTTTATTTGTTTTTGTAATATAAAATTCGTTAAATATATTGGCTATGCAGACAGGATCAATTACACTACTTCCATTATATTGTATTTGTTTAATGTCGTGATTAGTTCTAACATGTTCGATCTTATCGCCAATCACATCCCACGCTGCTTTACATTTATTTGTTGCATTTAATATGTATTTATTATTTACATTTTTCCTTGAATTTATAATACATTTTCGTAGTAATTTGTTATATTTTTGATAATTTAATTTACTGATATGTTTTTTATCTTTATAGCATCGGTATCTAAGCTGTCTTTTTTTAATTGTTGAAACTTTAATCCCTTTTGTTAGCCATATTGGAGACCTAACGTTTGTTTTTTTTTTGATTATATTTAATGGAAAACACAACTTGTAATACATAATAAAGGTTTCATGAAATATCTGAAACGCTTTATTACAATCTGTTTCCCTTGTTACCTCATGCCATGACAAACTAGAAAGGCAATTTTTAAATTTTAGGATGTTTTTATCACAGTAATCACGTCGTTTAACAAATATATAAGAGGGTTCTGGCTTTTCCTACCTAACTGGAAAGTCTAGTGTTTGTCCCGTGTTGTGGTCTGACAAGTACAAATGGTGAACTTTACCAACTGCATTGTTTATGTTGCTAAGTAGTAATAAATAATACTGTGGTATAAATATTTGTTAAAAGTGCGTTCATGGCACTGAATAAACTCACAAAGTACTTCTGCTGCCCAGAAGTTGGCAGGAGGAATCACCAAAATCAGATTTGTTTTTACATTTTAGTGGGTAATAGGCACTGGGTAATATATTAAATAACAAACCGTTCAAACGTGCGTTCGAGGCACCGGGTAAACTTACAAAGTACTAGGGTAGCAGAAGATGGTAAGAAAAATAAGCAAACTCTGATGTTTTTAAAACTTAGTAAGAGGCACTAGATAATAAGGCTCAATTTACACCGTCCCGTTTTTTTACTTTAAAATTGTACACAGCATAATAGAACTTTATCTATACTAATATATAAAGTGGAAGAGTTTGTTTGTTTGTTTGAACGCTCTAATCTTTGGAACTATCAGTCGGATTTTGCTTCAGAAAAATTGTTCTGTGCGTATGATAGCCCAGTTGTCGAGGTAAGTTATTACGCTACTGGTGACGGAAGCAGAGCAGTAACCAAAGATGTAACTTAGCGCAGGTGAAATCGCCCTGCGGAAAGCTAGTATGTCAATAATTGTTATCATCCAAAATAGAGTAAAGAGTACTTATGAGCAAAAAAAAACGTCGCGCGTCTTTCGGAGAATAATCACGCATTCTCGAAAAAAATTCACCAGACTTCTAGCACCATGAGGCTAAATTGACGCTTCCATTCCATTTCGTTTCGCAGCGGAGTAAATTAAGTCTAAGTACCTACTGCTGGAACCACGGTATAACTACTACTATGTACCCGTATACGAAGCGTGGGCAGACCCCTTACAACGTTGACCGACGATTTTATAAGAGGGGCGGGTAGCCGATGGATGACGGCGGCGAACGATCGGCCAAGGTAGCAAAAATTGGGGGAGGCCTATGTCCAGCAGTGGACGCCTTTCGGCTGATATTAATATAATGATGATCTAAGTACCAGTATACCTAATATATTCTCTTACTGCAGGGCTTATTCTCATTCCGTCAGGTAACTAAGAAAGAACCTACCTGATAGTTCTGTTTGCACTACTTTTGCATTACATTGTACAGCACAATTTACTTAGGTAAGCAAATACTTACTTCTTTTTAATGTGCCATCTTGGACCGCTGCTCTAAACAGGGAACTGCATCCTAAACTAAAGAGTTTATCTTTAAGTAAATAGATTACAAGGGGTGAAAATACCACTCATAGTTTAAATTGATATGCAATTGTTATTGAATGGAACCAGTTCATGTTGATCGGCTTCGTCATGGTCTGTTCACTACGTCATCATTCTCTCATTATTTATTATCTAATGTTGTATACAAAATATGTAGTTTATTTATAAACAATAATGTTTAAAGAACGACGTAACTGCATATTTTAAGTTTGGAAAAATGAGATAACGAAATGAAAGACGTTTTCTGTAACTTTTGTCATTGAGTTTTTGGGAGGACAAAATAAGTGCATAATCATAATTTTAATGGATATTTTTTTGAATATTTATATAATATTTATTATAAGACTCTTCTGTGGTCTATCTCGTAAGGACACAAATTACAGAAGCCTACGTTAGGACATCGGCACACATTTTATTAAAATCCATCTAATAACTCCAGTTGATACAAGATCTGTAATATGTGACTGTAACCTTGTGGTCTAAAATGTAGGTATGAAAACACCATCTCTTTCTGTACGAATTTCAGGAAAAAGACAGCAGCGCTACCTACGTATTAGATAATAATATTACTTTCCTGCAGTCACTAATTCGCCTGCTAAGCGTGGCGACCAACCTGAGTTCTATGGGACAGTTTTTTTATTTATTAGTGTACGAAAGTGACTCCACCCCGCTAGATTGCAAGCAGTCAATGGAATCCAAAAAAAGGTGAAAAGAATGAGGAAGGTTGGGAAAAATGAAAGCCGGAAATTGGGCCTCCAGCGCTCTCACTCACTCAACAAAATGCAGTAGTACGGAAAGGTACTACTACTGGTAACAGAAAACCTACGTGCTACTACCTACTCTTACGTCGATCTTCTGTGAGAGAGAGTAGATACTATCCGTACTAGGCATGCCTTTTAAGTTCTGTCGTTTCCATATTTCCCGGCAATTTTGAATATATTCGAATGTGTTTAAATTTTGAATCTCAAAACAGTTAAAAGTATTAGGATTAATGCTATTGTTTAGTCACGGCGTCGATTTGAATCTGTCAGGTTACGTACGAAAATGAATCTTTCTAAGGAAAATGTTCGTGCAATAATTTTCTACAACTTTAGAAGAGGCCTGACACAGCTTCAGTGTTTTGAAGAGCTAAGATCTGTGTTCAGTGATGAAGCTCCATGTCTGCGGACTGTCGAACCCTGGTATTTAGAATTCCAGCGTGGACATACGAGGGTTAGTGACATACCTCGCAAAGGACGCCCAAAATCCGTCTTCACTGAAGATAACGTCATTGCTGTGAGACAACTAATTCTCGAAAATCGTCATGTATCGAGTGATAGAGGCTCTATTAAGCATCTCAGGGACAACCATTCAGAAGATCTTGTATGAAGCGCTTGGTGTGAGAAAGCTAGTTTGCCGTTGGATACCGCATCTGCTTTCCGACGATCACAAGGCGGCCCGCGTCAGATGGTGTAAGAAAACTCTGCAAAGGTTCAACCGAGGAAAATCAAATCACGTCTACGACATCATTAGTAGTAACGAATCTTGGACCTATGCCTACGATCCTGATTCCAAACAATAATCTACAATCTGGGTCTTTAAAGACGAACCAAAGCCGACTAAAGTTGTTCGTTCTCGAAGCACTTCAAAGAAGATGGTGGCCACGTTCGTTGGAAAAACCGGCCATGTTGCGACTATTGCACTTGAAGATCGGAGAACGGTCAACGCAGAGTGGTATACCACAGTTTGTTTACCACAAGTCATCGCCGAACTTCAAAAATCTAACTCAAAGCGACGCATCATCCTGCACCACGACAACGCAAGCTCACACAGCGCTCGTCAAATGATTATTTGAAGCAGGAAAAAGTAGAAATTCTTGACCATACTCCATACAGTCCTGACCTAAGCCCTAACGATTTTCTAAAATTAAGAAAAGTCTTCGTAGTCAAAGGTTCCAGTCTGTTGAAGAAGCAGTCGACGCTTTCAAGTCAGCCATTTTGAACACCCCCACTTTAGAGTGGAATAAATGTTATAATAACTGGTTTGAGCGGATGGAAAAGTGTAATAATAAGCTACGTGGTGAATACTTTGAAAAACAGTAAAAAGTACTATAAGGTTCTAGTGGTGTTTTTTTCTTCAAACGACAAAACTTAAAAGGTAACTTAGGTACGAGGCATGTCCTCGTACCTACTTCTTCGATCGATCCGGCCCATTCATGCTGAAACCAGCGTGGATCTACTACCGTGCGTTTTGTGTAGCAGTGGACTACTATGTTGCATTGCAGACAGCAATCAATGTACTTAGATACCTACTAAGTACATAAGTGTCGACTTTTGAGTTCTAATTTCAAGGCGTATACCTAATTTAATACCATATAATTAACAAAAATATTTGCGAAATTCTTTTGGTAGCTTATTATTAGGTAGCTTTTGACTGCAAAATACACAGATTAAACTTAATCTTTACGTATCAATAGCCGCCCTTCATTTTTAATCTTTGTTTATTAGATATTTTTAACAATGGCAACATTGGCTACTATTATAAAGAGATAATGAGGACGGCATGATATTTTTAATACGTGACTACGCATTTTGGGGTGATTTTATTTTAGGGGACAATGGGTGGCGTCACGATAAGTTTTTTAGGGTAGGTACCGTAGCTTTAAATCCATATATGAATTTTGGGTACCTTTGTTTTGCCACTATACACGGTATTATCTGCAGGTAGTACTTCCTAACTTTAGCCTTATTTTTCTGAGAAACTGCCTGACATATGACAGGCGAAACGATAAATAGTAGGTACTTACTTGATAAATCTTATATTTGTTTTACTTTACCGTATTAGTACTTATGAGTAATGCGACCAAGGAGCTTACAGGAGTTAAGAAGAAACAGCAGCGCTGAGATCGTCATATAGGTACGTCCAGTATATTATATTTCCACCTCTTCTTTTAAAAGACAACAGGCCACATAGGGCAAAGTATATCGGAAACCAAGATACTCTTCAAGAGTTTGCCAGCAATAATTGTCCGCTGGCGTTTCTCGTGAAGCTAGACTTGATCAGAGAAACTCTTTGCTTAAAAAAGCCAGGCAGGTCGTAAAATTATCGCATACCACGTCATACCTATCGTTGCATATGCAGTGCACAGTCCTCACTAATTGACATATACGTACAGTTTTCGTACACTAACAAAATGTTTGCCGTCCGTTCTTTACGCACGGTTGATGAGCTCTTTACGGATGAATGCATGGATGAGTAGTATTTTATTATTCACGCATGCAATATGGTCCATGAGGGAACATTGCCAATGATTATTATGTATAGAGTAAAAATATTAGGGCAGGTAAAAGAGATTTGTGAATATTGTTTTCGACATTATGTTACAATCAATAGATAAGTTTTGAATAATCCCTCGGAACTGTATTTACCGATCAAATATTTTTTTGGCAAAAGCGTTTTTCTCAAAAGCGTCATGAGAGTTTTCTAAAATGGCACCCACGAGGTGGCAGCACTGAGGCGTCAGGTCCAGGCACCTGTCAAAGCGCTTTCAATCTTTGATAGATAACCGTGAACGATTCTATTGATTTCAAACTGTAAATGAATTTAGAATTTTGATTTAATTTTTTTGTGAATGGAAGGCCCTATAACTACGTGGCGCCAACTGGTGACGAAAATTTTCCTAAAAACCCTCATTACATCATGGCGGGTGTATCTATATAAAATTTATCTACTAAAGAAATAAATCTACATAACGAACGTGGATGAACCATCACTTACGAGATGGTACGTAGGAAAGCGACAGAAAAAAATTCGGAGTCTTCTACAGCATTTCTTACCTAGGTGATGTGATGTTTGTTGTCGTACAGACGGCGTCTTATCGATCTATTCCGTTCTAATACCACAAAACTAATAGCAATGGTATTTGTTTATTGTCTTATTTTAAAAACCTCCACTCGCTTCTCTTCGTTTTTTCTTTTCTTTATTAATGTAATTATGATCATAATCTTAAATTATTAGAAAATAATGATATAAATTGCTTCTGTGACTGTACCTAAACTTATGTTTTGGTATATGTTGGGAATAGACTAAGTACTTCATTCAAATGTTTAATACTTGGTATTTGTTGGGGAATAGAAAATGTGTTACACAATAAACTAATATCATTGGTATTAGTTTTGTGGTAATAGAACGGATAGCCAAGCGTGATTGTGAATTGCATTGAGACTTTATGGGTTTATGGAAAAGCCTCCTATGAAATGATTTGAATAGGGTATTAAGTAATTACCTATTAAGGGCTACTTAAGGTAGTTGACCGGTAATAGCTTATTAATTCGCTGGACGCTTAATCTCTCGTAATATCAGACACAATAGAAGTATCATTGTGTCTCGTGTAGATCTGCTCCTAAGCACACAATGAGTTAAATCGATGACATTGACAATGGATCCAAGCATATGCACACCAAAAAATATATCCAAATTACAATTTAAAAATAAACAATTTAAAATACTTTCTAAACATCGCATTGACCATACTTTAATCTATACCAGTAGGCATTATTAAGATTAAAACTATGCTCATCGGCAATTACCCCTTTAAGTCTAGAGTCGAAGTTTGATCGGAAATACTGCATAATGTATTTTTTATTGTACTCGTATTATAACAATTAGGTACTGTAGTTTTAGACTGGTAAAGTTCTTATGCACTAACCCAATTGAAAGAAAACTTATTACAAATTTCCTCAACACAGGATTGTAGATCTCTACGTAGCAGTCCGTGTACAGTGTGTCCGAAGCAGAATAATAATAAATAATAAATAAATATTATATTATAATATAATATAATAATAACTATTTACTATTAAATAAAGCGCAAGAGTTTGTTTCTTAGTTTAATTGTTTGATCGCGCTAATCTCTAGAACTATCAGTCGGATTTAAATCATTCTTTTGCGTATGATAGTTCTGTTCTCGGGGAAGGTTATAAGCATGTAACATCACGCTACAGGCGACGGGAGCAGTAAGCAAAGACGCGGGTGAAACTGCGCCGAGGAAAGCTATAAAATAAACAGCGTAGAATATTCCGATGTTCATACTGTTAATTATAGTATTGCAATTTTGCCTTAGGCTACACTATTGACAATATTATACTGACCACTTATATGTATAGGTACCCTCTCGTTTTCTAATCACCCTTTGTTAAAGGATGATGATACGCATTGTTCGATATTCGCCCATTCGCCCCCTATGGTGGGATTATAGCTGCGGGCGAAACATTCTATTGTCATTAGTATTACACATAAAATTGGTATTTAGAAGCAATATTATTTTGTATGTTTTTTGTGTGTCCTTTAAGGGATTTGGTAAACAAATAGTTGTTAAAGGGTTGGGGTTGCCTGATAAAGTATTTATAACTGCTAAGAGCAGCAGGCGAAATGTGAAGCTCTCGGTATAGACTGTGTCACACTTGTTTTCCTGTCCTGCACACGCATGGACCTGAGTGTCTAGTGCGACACGTGTATGACGTTCGGAGTTCTGATTGGCCCGCACCAAGCTCATAACCAATCAGAGCGCCAAACGCGGCAAACGTTCTATGTATGTTCTGGTCGTGGCTATATCAAGAACGGCTAAAGAATTAGGTGCTTACAAGCTACTGATTCAGTACCACTCTTTAGTAGAGGTTTATAAAACAGTGAATGTCTTTATGCTGTTCATGATAATAATAATAAACATACATACAGTTTTACGTCTTTTATCCCCGAAGGAGTAGACAGAGGTCTTTGGCTCCTATGTAACAGGGGGACGCGCATGTTGCCATTTATCGGGCACTATTTCAGACTATGGGCCAATACTGAGAATTTCCCAATAGAAAAACCCAATATCACTTTATCCGACCGGGGATCAAACTTTCGATGAAAATTGGACATGGTTATCAAGAACAAGGATTTAATATAATTTAGAATGGAAGGCACTATTCTGTTGCTGCAACCCTATTTAGGAATGATCGCGTTGATGGTATCAAACCATCTACTAAGTGCCGATCTTAAAATAAAGCGGAAGTTTATTTGTTTGGACGCGCTAATCTCTTGAACTAATAGTCGGAGTAGGTAATTCTTTTTGCATTTGTTAGCTCAATTCTTGAGGAAGGTTACGGGCTATATAACATCACGCCAGGAGCCACGACTGCAGCAATAATAAACGATCTATATAAACGCGGCTAAAACCGCGCTAGTTTTAGTATTAAATTCGACTACCTTTGACAACTTTCTTTCATTGTCTTACCGTTTAATACTCGAGTAACTCTAAATAACCTTAAGCCCTCATTTTCCACTGAACATTATCTATTGCCCAAGGGTTGTGTCGCTTAAGGGCAGCTATAAATGTGCCATAGTGGTTGAACGCACTAATTGAAAACTTTCTTCTTAGATTCGTTGGTTCTGGATAAGTATATGCTTACTGCGTTTACTGTATTGTTGTGTTATAGCTATTAGCGGTACTTTACCGCTAGTTTCTGTTATTAGTATTAGTGACAGTAAGTAAAGAAAATTATAAAAAATTAATTGATAGAAAATAAAAACTTACAGAATATGTGTCATAGTTAAAATAAAAAATCAATTACTTTAAAAAAAAATTGATACATCTAACAACTTAAACATCATCTGAAATAATAGAAAATAAAAAAAATAATATGTACTTCACCGGCGTTGGTTTAATGAATAAAATTATGATGTGGAAATTTGGACATTTTATCGATCGATCGATGGTTGGTTCAAGCTTGGCTGTATTTTCCGTCCGTAATTTCAATAATTGTAAACCTTCTTTGACATACAGTGACATTTCTTAGTGCGTAAGTTCAAATTCTATGTATTAAAACACACAACCAATTTAGAATGGGTGGTTCTAACTACATAGTAAAAGACAACAATAGGTAGTTATATAAAAATATTTACCTATAGATAAATAGATCATAGAAAACAAAACACTACACTACTAAGAAACAAATACTGCTAATAATGTCTTCGTAATTTCATATCCAATATGTCTATTCCACGCTAGGGTTCACACGTGCATAGCGGCCGGTTCTGTAAATAATTATTAATTGTCTTGATATACCACAGATAAGATATAGTCATAACGATACCCTTAATTGCATTTTAGGGTATTCTCAGGAGTATACCACGGGGAATAAGACAAATTACCTTTTGAGGCTCATTCAGAACATGTGTGGTTTTTAAGACGTTTAAAAGGGGTTTGTAGATAATTTCCTGGTCTAGTAGTTCTTTTAAAAAGACAGCCTATTAGCGGAGTTGTACCTTGGTCACCACTTGGCTTCCAGGAAGGCTTAATAATTATTTTTACGATAGATTTCTGTTTAATTTCATCTATTTTTAGAAATAAATAACAAGAAAGCAATCATTTATTCAAGACAAGCACAAAGTTTACACTTACAGATTGACAATAAATATATCAGTAGGTATTTGAGTGCCAGCCTGAAAGGGTGCCATTTCAACTCTATGCTATTGTATGTAAAATTAAGATTATGAATTTACACTTGACGCTAATTCTAACGTTATTTTGATATTACTGACATACTGGTCGGGTGGTCAGTACGTCATTAATGAAACTACCTTCACCTTATATTTTACCATCATGTGTTGCAAGAACTAAAGGAATACCTCTCTGCTTATTAAATACTAACCTCAAGCACGGCGGTTTCACCAGCGTTAAGTTACATCTTTGGTTACTGGTCTGCTCTATTCGGCAGTAGCGTGATGTTACACATATAAGCTCAGGAACAGGGCTATCAAACGCAAAAAGAATTACCTACTTAAATCCGACTGGTAGTTCCATAGATTAGTCCGTTCAAACAATCAAATAAACTCTTGGCCTTTCTAATAGAGATAACCTTATTACGGTTAATAACGCTACCAAGCGCCGTAAATATGAAAAACACGTCCCTTTGGATTGGCCTATGTATTGCAGTGGATGTAATGGTCTTCAATCTGACGGTGTAAATTAATAGTACCTAAGGTTCAGTTCAATCAATAGTGCAATGACTCCATGTACAAACAAGTAATCGAACACATTCGTACGATTAATATTCAGATATGAGCAAACAGCGGACTATTGTCTACCCCACGTCACGCTCCATTCGATCCTACATCTGTTGCTGCTTGATTTATAAATACCAGTATTTGTTTGTTCTTTGTGGAGTGTACATATTGTATAATATCAATAAAAATGTAAGGTTAGTGATCCTGCTAAATTTTGTCATCTTACACCCAGTTTCTGAAAGGCTTACAGACGAAAATTTAACTAATCATCTGTTAAATCTCATATGAAGTACCTAAAACCATGCTAAAAGGATGGATAATTAGTCTAGTCTAGTAGTTAATTTGATCTAATTAGTTACTAATTAGATCAAATTAAACAAATTATTATGCTTTTTGCAACCCAATTGTTATTGCCCATGAACCGGTGATTAGTTAGTTTTTCGTTGATCAGCCTTTCAGAAACTAGGTGTTAGTTTCTGGTATGCTTGACAAAATTACATCGATCATCCTTTATCGAGATTCCTTCGTATTTTGACAAATATGTTACGTTGAACTCTTTATTATATTGAACATTGTAGGAAACTAGTCATTGTCAGCTGAAACGGACACTTCGAGAAAAAGTTAAAAAATGTTTTTACAAGACTGGCAAAGCGCAAGTGATACTCCAGGAACATAGTCAACAGTTGCTTTGCACTGTGTATAAATTTGTTTGTCACCTCGATACATAAAAACCGACTATGTCCGAGTCGAACTCGCGCACATAGGGCTCTGTACCAATAGGAGCCCCCTTACTTATTTATTTTATTCTGTGTTTTTAGTATATGTCGTTATAGTGGCAACAGAAACACATCATCTGTACAAATTTCAATAACTATCACGGTCCATGAGATACAGCCTGGTGACAGACGGCCGAACGGACAGCGAAGTCTTAGTAATAGGATCTTGTTTTACCCTTTGCGTACGGAACCATAAGAAAGATAAATAAACTCTAAAAATTACCATTGATATACGTATTAAAAACCGCGACAGCCCATTAAATTATAATTTACGTCCACTATTCTGCTATCAACTACCAACATGTCATAGCGAAGGCGCGTTGACCATAACGGGACAGCACTAACTAACCCCTTACTGCATATCAAATTAGCTATTTCGGTATATATTGTACATCTGTTGTTTTTGTACGTTTATTAAATGAAATTATGTATTCTTTTACAATACCATACCAGTCAATTTAAGTTTTACTGACCTGATCTGAGCGCCCCGTAAAACCTTTTACCATGCATTTATTATAGGTACAGCCAAATCTTTAGATTTCAAACTAAAGTGTTCTTTGTAATTTTAACTGTTTTATAAAATTAGATCAAATGTGTTATAAAATAACTAAGATTAAAATTTTATCTTAATCATATTTTAAGCAATACGAAAGGCTCATTGTAACTCACTAAGTTTATATTTAAAAAAAATGCCTTTTTGCACCGTGTACCTACCGCATGACTATACGTAACCTGGAATGGAAAATAGTTACCAAGTAGCGATTTGTTCTATAGTTTTAATCGACAGTCATTTTAATCTAGTCCAACGAACACAACAAACATTTAATCCTGTGGTCCAAATTTATTAGAATCTATGAGGTCTAATAGATCACTATATTTTTTGCAGGCGTCTCGGGTGCGGCTGCTCCGATCTGGAGTTCCAATAATAATAGCTCTACACTGTCTGCAGGCTCTTTATGTACAGCTGATGTGTTCTATAGCTATAATAATTCTCTAATGATGGCCTCTGCGTGTTAAACCCACATGCTCATAATGTAAGCCTTTAAAACGTTGAATAAGCTTCATATAGAACGCTGTAATAGTAGTAATGGACATTATAATATTGGAAAAGAGTAGTAAACTGCAGTAAGTCATGTGTCTATGGCGCACGCCGCTACCGCGCATGCTCAGACCCTAACTGAATACAAAATTAGCCGGTACGCCACATACATCTGTTCTATATGTACTTGTGAGTACAATAGCGTTAGGTTAAGCGTTAGATACCAAATTTCGACAGCTTTCAAAACAGGCGTTAGGACATGGATGGAGATTAAATTTATCCATTAAACGTTTAACCTATTTTAATTTTTTTAAACCATATTTTTGTAACTATAAAACTTGCTTTAATAAGCAAGTAAGCAAGTTACCAGCTTGTAGGTGAGTTACACCCACTATACAGAAGCGAGGTTTTTATCATATGCCGGACGGTTTATTTATCTTGTACTTACAACAATAGTCTGTAATAATTGGCCACTACCACACTATTCAATTACATGTAAAACAAAACAGCCCCGCTAACAATTTGTTAAACATGTACCAACACTTTTGCCATCAACTGTACTCAACCCTGAACAGCGCGGTAAGTATTTTGATCCCACTTAAGATATAAAATATTTGCATAAAAAATTATAGTTTGTATGTCCGTATGTTTTGTCCCAGTAACTACGTAACGCACCGATGTGGTTGCGTAAAGTTTATAGGCAACGGACGATTGAATTTTATGCGTTGTTCTGGGGTACCTATTTTATTAGGAGTTAAAAGGTATTGATGAGTTTTGAATGGGCAATCAATAAGCGATTGGCATATGTTAGGGGCAGTTGTTTTGGTATAAGCGGTGGACTTTGGTATATTTATTTATAACCGAAGACAGCGATGGGTATGACTGCTGTGCTGAAATATGTGTATGTAAAGAGGTTGATGATTCGATTTCTAGTCGGAGCTTCGCAACACGGAGCTTTTTCATAAACAGTAAAATTTATTTTGTATCAACTTGCTATTAAAAGTGTAGCATATTGTAGAACATAAATGAGTTAAATTGAAATATTGTTCAATATTTTTTGATATTCATTACTTAATACCTATTCGATAATTTTATTCTAAGAATTATGTGAGCTCTTTTTTTACTTTTAAATCTTCTTTCACTTCTCCCTCATTTTGTTTATAAGTACAATATTACTTAAAAACAAAGATTTCCTTTTCAGAAAACCGTCTGTTTGAATTCCACGAAACTATTGCTAGGCGATGTGCATATTAAAATTGTAAAAATATTTGCCTTTGTAAAAAACATGCCACATTTAAATACGCCGTACCGCAGACACAAAATAACTTATTATAACCATTGTTATTTCCATACCGATTAACCTCAAAAATAACAAAGCACTGACCATAATTAGGAGAACAAATTCTAACTCACGGCCCATTGAGGCGAGTACGCACATATCATTATTTTAACAAAATAATTAGGCCCCACTTAATATTTGAATGGTCAGCGGAATGTAACAATTGTATTGTGCTACGTAAATAATTTATAAGATTAACAATGTGCGCGTGTCTAAAAAATATATGATTGGGATGAAAATGTACCGCGCGGTAAAGGGTTGTGCATCTGCTTGATACAGTCACAGTTGGAAAACGTACAGCTAACTGATCTTCTACAAATTAATGATGCTAAATGTTGTCTTTAAAACAATTATAAAGTTTTACTCATGCTAGTGATTCTGCGATTCTAAGGTTTCAATAAATTAATAAATAATAATATTATTATAATATTTCAACAACTACACACAACGCCATCTAGACCCAAAGTAAGCATATTATATGCTTGTGTTATGGGTTCTAGAATGCGGATATAGGTACCTACATACATAAATACTTTTTTTTTGTAAATAAGTACATACATATTATACATACCCAGACCAATGCAAATAGACATGTTTATGCACACAAATATTTGCACTGAGCGGGCATCGAATCCTCTGCGTGGCAGTCCATACACAGTACCACCGAACCACAGAGGCAGTCAAATTGACACTAATGTATTTTAGAGTCAGAAAATTGGTCATTATTTATCAAAGTAGATATTAGTTTTCTTACTATCAGACCTTGCATTGTATTGTATTCCTTTAGATTCGTATTATCGAACTGTTTTGCAATCAATACTTCATGACATAGTCCAGCAGTACAGCTAGCTGTACTTAACTAAACTGTATACTACAGAGGGTAGATTTACACTTGATCTATGTGGGTTTATAGACGCGTTGTTTATTAGTGAAATAAATATAAATATTAGATAAAACGCTAAATGGCAACGGTGATAACCGTATAAATTTGTATTGTTTATGGTAGAAACGTGATCCGTAAGCAAAAGTACCATTTTCATAAGAGAAATTATTTTCACTAGATTAAACAATTTACGGGACTCTCCGGTGTGCGCCAGGGTTTTATCTTTGTTCTCCGACTATGAAACTAACTTATCTAGAAACAAGAAAGCATGAAAGGGAATAATAGAATACCAAACAGCGTTAAACAAAAGTGACAGTAAAGGGTGCTTTCAGTGCATTGCTAGAACTATCTGAGCAGAACCAAAATTGAACATAATTATAACCAATACTTAAAATTATAAACACGAAGTCTTCTTCAAGACAGTCACCCCACATAACGTCCTTGCCAAAGACACTTTCGGTCAATTAAACAAACGACTTAGATCGCCCTATTTCTAATGGGAAATATCCTTATTCTATGGGAATTTCACTGTTGAGTTAATACACCAAACTCTTAATATTAATAGTCATAAAATAAAAAAATATCAGTACACAATTATGAGCTTTGTTCTAAATTGAGTATGGTTTAAATTATAACGGGCATAAAGTTACTTAGGATTTTTTTGTATTGTAGGTACTACATCTATTAAATGTTACAATAAATTGTAATTATGTTTGGTGACTATAATTTTGTCTACGTTTAAATAGTACTTACTTGAGATTTTGGTGGATGTCGCGGTTTTCGGGTCTACAGACGTGTGACTTGACAAGGCTGAATCAGGTGCATGCTATGAACCGTTACAAAACAATTTTTCAAGGTAATTATTTATTTCCTTAGTAGCATACCATTGTTACAGGTTATACAACGCAATACAATAATGTAAATACAAAGAAAGAAAACAAATGTAATGATATTTATCTTTATTATAAAAATGAGTAAGTAAGAAACTCCCGAGTGTCACAGCTCGGTGTTCGTAAGTGTTCTTTACTGGTAATCCTGGCTTACAGGAATCACAGTGATGGCCATGGAAGTGAGATTATTCTGATTGAGTAAGAATGTCGAATTCTACAGCAAAGACCGTATAATAATAGAAGGAAGAAAGAAAAAAATAAATTAATTCGTCACAGGGGCACAGGAGATGATTTACAGAATTACCTACAGTTTATACAAAACATACACAGGAAGAATAAAACATAAAAATTATGCGTATAATGCTGTCCTGTACGCCTATGCCGAAAGAGTCGACGACTCATCATAAAATAATACTCAGTGTGGTTTAAATAATTCAGATAATTTTAAAATATTTAAAGCTCAAGTGGGTGGCGCAAGCTTCTGCAAGTTAGATTGGTATGCAGTTTATAGTTTAAGAATTAACATTAGTTTAGACAATAGTTTTACGTCAAAAAAACAGAAAGCAAAAGGAACGAGGAAGGAAGTAGAAGTTCATTGACATCGTCAGGCTGCCAACGCCATAGATTATGAGTATGACACATATATAGCCAACGCTCTCACCCACCGCACAAACCGCGTGAAAAGTTTCTTACCTTTCGTGCCACGGAATATCCTTTCTAAACATTAAGTTTTCCTTAAACTTTTTTAATACGTTTGCACAAACAACATATTGTCCTAAAACAAATAAAAACACAATTTATCATCCGCCCATCTATCCAAATAACTCAATTTGTCAAAACTAACTATACCTACTATTAAAAAATCATTTGAACTAAAATTGTCAACTGCATTCATTAAACTTCGACAAAAATCCGTTATAATGTGAAAGGGAAAACTAATTTAATAAAGTAAATTAGTTTGTGGCACACGATTTGTAATGCGCTTGCACACCCAATGTACCCCTGTAATACTCGTATAAATCGGACAACCTCATGCGTTAGAAATAGGGTAGATACATTGCAGGTTTATTTAAAGTTCTTAGGAGTATCTAAGGACACTGCATTGTTTATGTTTATTTATTTATTTATTCGTTTATTAATACTTTATTTTATGTTAAAGACAACTTTTTGATCAAAAAATGTAACTTGGAATATATTTTTTCCTACTAAGGTAATAATGAGTCAATATAGTAGAAAACTCAACATTTATCAACTGGCTAGTAAATTCATTGTCTATTAAGCGATGGCTGTCAAGATAATTAAAAGGACTATTGTACTAGTTGCAGACTTTAACAAATTGTTAACAAATATTTTTTCTAACCTTCGCTTTCTGCAGTCTACATTCATAAACTTAAACATTCTTTAAATTTTTAAACTCGTCTTATTTAAAATAAATTAATAGTCGAATTTGATAACTTGAATAGGTAAATCGTGCATTAGGAATCTAAAACCAACACCGTAATGTACGGCGTATTACATTAAAATACGTTTTCTATCATTTCCTAGGGGCGCGTATCGGTTCATTACATTCTATTAGGCGTATCGAGTGTAGTGTAGTGGTTATTACTATTTAATAATGTGCAACTAGAGGTGTGATGCGGGCGGCAGATGCAATGAAGTTTAATAGTCCTCTACAGTTGACGGTACAATGTTATAAAATTTATTTTTGTAGTAAAAGTATCCTATTAATGATTTTATATTAGTGCTGTAAGGACAGCTGTATTATTTTGCTATTGACAATTTTAATGCAAAGAAAAAAATTCACGTTACGCGCGGTCTAAGGATAATCTGCGTAAGATTGAAAGAAATTATTATTTTCCTAGATTATGAAAATGTCTTACAAAGAATAAAGTTTAGCAGACATATTCAAGAGGTCGCAGATAAGAGTATTTGATATAAATCTCTGACCGTTACTTAGATTCTGTAATCTGTGGAATTACTGCAAAAAAATATCTTGACAGACAGACTGTGGGATAACAAAGTGCTCGCGAAAAAGAATTTTTAAAATATGACTGGTAGTTCCAGAGATTAGCGAGTACAAACAAACAAACTCTTCCGCTTTATATAATAGTATAGATCTACAAATGTAACGTAACTAATTTACTTGTTTTTGCAATATTTTAACCAAATTCTAATCGGAACTAGTTCAACCACAAGCTAACATCCCTATTGCTGTTACTACCATTCAATTCTGTCAAATAAAAAACAACGAGTGGACATTAGGCATAACAAAGTGAATCAAATAGAGTAAATTGTACAAGGGATGAACCGGTTTAGGGGTGGAAGAACAATTGTAATCAGATATGTATATCCGACAATAGGCAATAGTCATGATTATAACAGCACTTGAAAGACATGTTTAAAATATTTGTTCGCATTTCAATTTTGTTTTTTTTTTTTTAGAAAATGATTGTGAAATTAGCTATAGAGTATTTTTTACAACGATCGAATAGGAATTCATACTAATATTTTATATGCTAAAGTAACTCCATCTATCTGTCTGTTACGCTTTCACGCCTCAACCACTAAACCGATTTTGATAAAATTAAGTATAGAGGTAAAATTTATTGCGAAAAATAGCTCGAAAGGGGGAAGGTTTGGAATAAGGGCTTAAACTTTGTATGGAAAATGCAATATGATCAACATTCACGCAACAATATACAGGCAACAGATAGTTAATTAAATATATGCATAACTAGCAAGCATATTTACAGCTAATTCAAACCTTGAGCTACTTCGATTTTGACCTGTTTTCCAAAATTAACAAAAAATCCTATAAATAAATAACCCTTTGATGGACACTATAACTGTAGACACAATAATGTTTTATTATCATCATGGCCATATACGTTTACTGTCCCGAAAGTGTTAAGAAATTGCCGCAATGCACTGTATTTGTCTATTTTCTAACTAGTAAAATTCTTACAAATGACATTCTTTCTTTAAAAAGACAGAAACAAAGCGTGGTTGTGTATCACAAAAATAGTAATTAATGGGTTAGATCCATGGTCGAATAGTGTTAGGCCAAAAAGTAGCATGCGTCTTATCAAGAAGCTTGGATCGGTGCCCTCTCGTTTTGACTCGTTGACTTGCCGAAAAATTGGTGGAATAACATTCTGCCCTATGATGAAAAAGGTTTAAAAGATTAAAAAACTAAGTTAAAACATACCTACATATATATTAGAGACCTATAAAAATAATACCTCTACGTTCATAATGTGACATTACTTGAACATGGAAACAGTGTGGTTTATGAACAATAAAACCTTCCAATTAGTGTTCCGGACAAGTGTAGTTACCTTTGTCGTTAATAAAACGTAGAGTAAAGGTGTGGATATAGTGTGTCAGTTTTACGGTTTTAAAGCGATTGTAGCAATTTTTGGGGCTACTGTAATGAAGAATTGTACATCGTATAGGTAAAAGTACAATGATATTTCAGTTATAAAAAATTCTGTAGGTACTACATCAGGGTTTAATAATACAGGGTCCCACTGCAGGGCAAAGACCTCTTCTCATATATAAAAGGCATAAGCATTATGCACCACGCTTGCTCAAGGCGGATTGCCAATTTCAGACTTTTTAGTTTAGGTTTTCTCACCATGATTTCCTTCACCATCAGTCAGAAAACTTAGAAAGTAGATTTGAAAATTCACATGCCAATTGCCCAGATCCGAACCCGCTACCTCGTGTTTACAAATCGGGTGCCTTATCCTCTAGGCCATCGATACACTGATTCCCTTCACAAATACCATTGTCACCGTCGTACTAATATCGATTTCTTTAATATAAGTAATGAAACATAGCTACATAAGTTCCAGTAATACTTAGTTACATATAATATTTAAGTTTACATGATTTAATAATATTAAGTAAGTTCATACGACAAAGTGAGTAGGTAGTAGTTTTCTCGTAGCAGGCATCGTAGACGAATTTGATTTAGTAAAATGTATTTTATAAAGTGCCATTGAGATATTAGCTGTTTTGTAGGTAATTATGATTCATTTTACTTTAATGATACCTATACTTTGCGTAACACTAATTTATTAAAATTAGACACAATAATGTAGTTCAAAAGTGCTCTGACATTACAAAACTATCAGATAGGTAAACGACAAAGATAAGATATAAAGAAGTAGTTATCGCACGCAGCTTTGCTTGCGTGAATAAAAAAAAATACAAAATATCTTTAACATTTTATTATAGCTTATGTGTTATTCCGATATTAGTCTTTGCGCGCAAGAGTAACAATATCCATACATCCAAACATTTATATAAACTTTTGCGTGTACTTAATTGTAAGACAATAAAACTTTCAATGCGCTTGCTGCTCGCAATAAGCCACCAGTCTTACAAACAGTACGGCACAGCGACATGTGGAAAAAGTTAATGACAATAATGAGTGCAACGCGCAATTTGAACTGATGGGGTTTTAAACGCAAACGCATGTATTTGTAATTATAACTTTCAATTGACTTCGGACGTCGCGCGTGCCACGGTCAGCCATATGGTCACAAATTAATTTTGTTGACAAATTATACAATTCACTTTTGTTGTTTTGTTAAATGTTATTCGTTATATTTGGATAAATAGACTTATGTGATCTTTTGTAGATCATGTTTTCGTACAATTTTGTTAAACTATACTCTATTCACGTTTTTCTCTAGTTCGTTTTCTTAGTCGTGCACTCTTGTCAGAGTGGTCGTGGTTATGGGTGGGTCCTCCCGAATGGCGCTCCTTGCTATGCGTCTCCATTCGGCTCTATTTGAGGCGTTGTGAGAGCAGTCGGACATAGTGGTGTGAACTTATAAACCTTAAACTTACAAAATGGCAGCCAACTAACCTACAGCCAGTTTGCTGACGTAAGGCCATGAGAAGAACTGGCAAGAAATATAGATCAATCTATTTTTTTTTTAAAAAGACATGTTTAAAACTGTCATCATTAATCAAACCAAAAATACGACGCTGAGCCCTCTGGTCTAAACAAATCTATAGTTGTAAAAGGTCTATCTAAATTTCATCAAAACACAAGTTAGAAAACACGTTGATAGTAAACATCTGCCGATGCCCGTATCAATATAATTACAACGCACATCAACACTGACTGTATTACGCTATTTTATTTGCGCCCACATAGGGGTCCTTTGCTACGTGTTGTAGTGTATTAAGCGAACTGCTGATATAATAAAATATGACTGTACTGTACTTACGTTCTGTTTTGAGACCAGCGAGTGCTCTATTTTAAAATTTTTCGTTTCATATAGAAAATGCACAGATGGCGCGTATTACCTACGGCCTTGATAGGTACTGCTGGCAAACAAAAATGACGTTGTGTACATATCGCTATCATGCGATCAGCACAGACTTACGCCTAAAAGCAGCTCTTCAAAGATATTTTTTTATTAATATAAAAAATGGCTTAACAAAAAAACAAGATAATGTATGTATCTAAAACATTTCATTTCGAATATTATCAGATGAAAAACACAGATAACCATAAGTATACTCAAAACGTGGTACCTACTTACTTTAGAAATTATTCGTCGACTTGCTCTGACTCACGCCGGACCGGACACGTTGATTAAGAAATTAGCACGCTGTTTTGTTCAAATAGGTACGACTATACGCAAATTTACTTCTTGTATTTATTGCTATAGTGTATAAAATTGCAATTAGGTACATTTTTAATATGTTAGTACTTTTTATTAGGGGTGCGTTATGTCCTAATATTTTGATTTTTGACCAACAATAAATCAAATAGGTACAAAAAACAATTTTGCTCAGATTGCAGTGATATGCATACATTTCCTGCTGCGCACGCATGCTCTTATCAAATCAAAAAAAAAATCGCACACGTGCCGCAATTACACGCAACAGGGTGCAACTGCATTGTTGATCGGTTGCCACGGTAACGGCGTTGCAAATATTGTTACACTGCAAATATTATGATACAAACAAAGTAAGTTGGCAAAATACTCATACTGTTTCTTAAAAGTACTTGAAGAAGTCGAATTGAAGGCGGTCAAAGAGGCTCTAATTTCATGACAGATTTAAGACTTTTTGTTTTTGTAATTAATGCTAAGTAAAGCCGCAACTCTTCTGATTTTTCTAGAAAAAGAAAGCACTGAACATCTTTACTTACAATAAACACATGTTTCAAGTAGGTTAGGTCCGTTTCAAATGTAATTTATTTATTCTTGGGCATTCTAATTTCAAACAAATAATTTTATTTTTTCTTCTTTTACCACATTTAATTATAAGTAATGTCATGATATGACCAAGAGTAGAAAACGACATGACCAAAGTATAGCACACTAGTCGCAGTGCGGTTTCACCCGCGTTAAATTACATCTTTGGTTACTGCTCTGCTCCCGTCGCCAGTAGCGTGATATGGTCTATAAACTAACTCAAGAACTGGGCTATGATACGCAAAAAGATTTATTCATAACGGACCGATGGTTTTAGAGAATAGCGCGTTTAAACAAACAAACTTTTCCGCTTTAGTAATAAAGATAGATGACAAAAGAACATGACATAATATATTTAATAATAATTTAGCTAAATTTAATAAAAATAGTTACGTAATCGAAGTTTCTAATAGTTTACCTCGTCATATGTAAATTAACATCAACTTAATGTCAGAAACAAAGGTTTACGGTAAGAAACAAGGGGTCTTACCTTGGTCCTACGTTTCAATATTTAAATTGTAACCAAGTAATTATTTATTGATTTGTTTATTTTTAGTTTAGGCACGTGATTCTACCAATCTTTTATCAACGAAGGACGTTCCTATCATCATTTATTCAGCTGGTGTAAACCAATATTCAGTTTGAGACATGCTGACCGTAAATTCAATAACACCACGTTTAATATGTTTTACGCACAAAATTCCACCTTAAACACAATAAATAATATGGAACTAGATAAAAAGTGTAACCGATGGGTTAACCTACTCTTGTAATTCAACTTTTTATTTCATTTACCTAGAAGAAAATGCCTCTGCCTACTTATTATAAAGATACCTAAGCAGTCAATGCGTTCTAGCAGTATTATAAATACGAAAGTTTGTGTATGTATATGTGTGTGTGTCTGTTTGTTACCACTCAGCGCCTAAACGGCTAAACCGATTTCGATTGTAGATAGATGTAGATAGATTCGGTGGCGTACTTTTTATCCCGAAAATCGGTCTGGTTCCCGAGCGATACAACAAACCATATTTTACGTGCGGGCGAAGCCGTGGGGCGCAGCTAGTTGTTTAATATTTTAACGTATTTACATTAGTTGACTGGTTTTACGTTTAGCTAAATTACATAAACTTACATACATTTTTTTTGTTATTTTATTAAAAGTCGAATCTATTTTTAAAACAAATAAAACAAAATAACACCATGACACCTAAGATTATAAATTAATATTTTATAGTCTATCATACTCATTTGATCTTTATCGCATCATTTCACAATATAGTTTTACTACCAATAAACCCGTTAAAAGCCAATAAACTTATATAGTTAGAGAAAATGATCCTTATTCCAATGCTATATGGATCTGTTAATTCTATTGCCGATTAGCAGATGTATAGAATAAACGAATTCCTATTATAAAACAAGGTTATTTTTGCAGTGTACATAAACTCTGAATGGTTAGAAGTAAGGGTTAGTTTGCTGTTCACATAGCTAAAGTAATATTATTTGTTAGTGTTGACAAGTTACAATGTTAAACAATAACGTCTTTGTTTTTTTTTTTTATATTACAGCCTACCAAAGTGACTCCACTCTGCCTGGTGGTAAGCAGTCAGTGGAATCCAGAAGTGGCGGCTACTATACCAAAATCATTCGTCTTAAGCTGCTAGTATGGTGGCCTCCACTATGGCGGCTGGGAATGGGGTTAGGGGAAGCGAATGAGGGAGGTGAGGAAATAGGAAAGGGAGGAAATTGGGCCTCCGGCGCTCTCACTCACCGAACGAAACGCAGTAGTACGGATACTACTACTCTTAAGTGGATCTTCTATGAGAGGGTAGTACTTCCCCGGATGATCCGGCCCATTCATGCTGAAATCAGCGTGGATCTACTATCGCTAACTTGTTTACATTAAACGTAATTCTTGTTGTTTTGTAAAGTAAATTAAAAGAGTAAAGTATATTGGTGCCGAATTTTGAAAAAATCTACACCTCTAAGAACCAGCTCTATAATGTCGTGCTCGTGATACTAAGTAGGTACCTACCTAGTTAAATAATTACTAAATTTGAAACATTGTCAAAGTCAAACTCTTTATATAAATCGAGGTAAGCCCAAAGTAGGTACTCCACTTCTTGTTTATGAAAGAATAAAAAAAGAATCTCATACATTAATTCCTAAGTTACTCCACTGAATCATTCATATTCAAAAATGCTTATTGTTTTGTCCCATTCTGCTCATTTGCGGAGTAGTTTGAGAACTCTTCTAGTGCTTTGGGATTAATTATTTAGATCAAATAAATCACTCTTGTGAACTTCAAGATCAGCAATTTCAAGTTAGATCAAATTCAAGATCTTCTAGAACAGCAATAAATAAGTGATAAATAATTGTTATAGGTAAGGTATCAAAGTATTTAACCAACATTTTGGTAAACGGTACTTACCCAGCTAAAGCTTTTGTAGCTTTCGTATTACGCTACGTGACATATCGAGCTATAAAACCTTGACCAAGGATAACGTTCTGTAACATTGACAAGTCGTACGCACAAATTTAGTAGAAATACTTACCAAACTGTTTTTCAATTTTTTTTTGTTCGACAAGACGACTCCAACACTAGACAACAAGCTCTGTCTCGCGGGGTACCTACTTTAGAAGCGTAATAATAACAGACGTAATGTAGCCAGATTTGGGACATCATTTAAGGGTCACACAAAGATTTGTCCCGTAGTGCTGGCTTCCGAGGTTGTCATTTGTAGCAATTTACCTAAAAATCTTAATTGAAAGCTTTGAAAATACATGTTTGATTTAATTAAGAATAGAAATTTTAAAATCGTAAAAGTCGTATAATCGGCGAAGTAATTCAGTTATGTTTATTTATTTATTTATTTATTTAAACTTAATGCACACAGGTACATAGGCGGACTTAATGCTATAAGCATTCTCTACCAGTCAACCTTAGGTGGTGCAGAGATAAACGAAGTAGGTGCAGTAAATAAATCATGATATGAAAATATAGGTATAAGAAAAAAAAGAAATGTATAGGTTGTATAATACAACATAAAACATAATACAATACATAAATATTAACAATTATTATACATACTGATTAACAATTATTATACATACATAAAATATAATATATAAATACTACTACATACACTAAATACGTACAAAAACAAGACAATTAACGTGATAATTCCAACAGTTTCTCGAAGAGTAGAGCCCGTACTTTCAGCTTAAATGTTAACCGGTTTGTGGCCATCCTGATTTCTAGAGGTAGGTCATTCCAGAGAAGAACAGCCTGGATTACAAATGAGGAATGAATAAATTCAGTTGAATGGGAAGGACACGCAAGGAGAAGATTGTTTGAAGAACGAAGGTTTCTGGCATGAGTGGAGCATAAATACTGGAAGAAAGGAGTTAGGTAAGTAGGAGGAGAAGGCGAGTTAAGAATAGAATAAAGTGTAGTGAGAGCACGCAAGCTACGGCGTTGAATGTTAAACGAATGTTAACGTTTATGTTAAAGTTTTACATCTCCGGCCTTATACTGTAAACATTTTTTGTATGGATTAACTTTGTTTAAAATCATAGAGCGTTCGTCCGAAATTAAAGCTTCAATGACTTTAAAGAAATTTTCTTTAATCCGCTGTTCCGATTTTTTCATCATTGCACAAATTGTACAATAATATTATACTGGCGCAGCTGCCCCACGTGCCAAGATATTGCTCCAGTTCCCTTTGTGACCGCCCCCGCATAAAAATAAGGTCTTTTCGTACGTATAAATAATTACTTCTTACAAGTAACGACAAATTTATAAGTACAATTCTTAAACAGAAACTACAAGAAAGTGTTCTTGGAATTTCTGTTACCGAACGGCAAATATATATAATATATAATAAATAATATGGAACTAGATAAAAAGTGTAACCGATGGGTTAACCTACTCTTGTAATTCAACTTTTTATTTCATTTACCTAGAAAAATGCCTCTGCCTACTTATTATAAAGATACCTAAGCAGTCAATGCGTTCTAGCAGTATTATAAATACGAAAGTTTGTGTATGTATATGTGTGTGTGTCTGTTTGTTACCACTCAGCGCCTAAACGGCTAAACCGATTTCGATTAAAATTGGTATGTAGATAGATTCGGTGGCGTACTTTTTATCCCGAAAATCGGTCTGGTTCCCGAGCGATACAACAAACCATATTTTACGTGCGGGCGAAGCCGTGGGGCGCAGCTAGTTGTTTAATATTTTAACGTATTTACATTAGTTGACTGGTTTTACGTTTAGCTAAATTACATAAACTTACATACATTTTTTTTGTTATTTTATTAAAAGTCGAATCTATTTTTAAAACAAATAAAACAAAATAACACCATGACACCTAAGATTATAAATTAATATTTTATAGTCTATCATACTCATTTGATCTTTATCGCATCATTTCACAATATAGTTTTACTACCAATAAACCCGTTAAAAGCCAATAAACTTATATAGTTAGAGAAAATGATCCTTATTCCAATGCTATATGGATCTGTTAATTCTATTGCCGATTAGCAGATGTATAGAATAAACGAATTCCTATTATAAAACAAGGTTATTTTTGCAGTGTACATAAACTCTGAATGGTTAGAAGTAAGGGTTAGTTTGCTGTTCACATAGCTAAAGTAATATTATTTGTTAGTGTTGACAAGTTACAATGTTAAACAATAACGTCTTTGTTTTTTTTTTTATATTACAGCCTACCAAAGTGACTCCACTCTGCCTGGTGGTAAGCAGTCAGTGGAATCCAGAAGTGGCGGCTACTATACCAAAATCATTCGTCTTAAGCTGCTAGTATGGTGGCCTCCACTATGGCGGCTGGGAATGGGGTTAGGGGAAGCGAATGAGGGAGGTGAGGAAATAGGAAAGGGAGGAAATTGGGCCTCCGGCGCTCTCACTCACCGAACGAAACGCAGTAGTACGGATACTACTACTCTTAAGTGGATCTTCTATGAGAGGGTAGTACTTCCCCGGATGATCCGGCCCATTCATGCTGAAATTAGCGTGGATCTACTATCGCTAACTTGTTTACATTAAACGTAATTCTTGTTGTTTTGTAAAGTAAATTAAAAAAGTAAAGTATATTGGTGCCGAATTTTGAAAAAATCTACACCTCTAAGAACCAGCTCTATAATGTCGTGCTCGTGATACTAAGTAGGTACCTACCTAGTTAAATAATTACTAAATTTGAAACATTGTCAAAGTCAAACTCTTTATATAAATCGAGGTAAGCCCAAAGTAGGTACTCCACTTCTTGTTTATGAAAGAATAAAAAAAGAATCTCATACATTAATTCCTAAGTTACTCCACTGAATCATTCATATTCAAAAATGCTTATTGTTTTGTCCCATTCTGCTCATTTGCGGAGTAGTTTGAGAACTCTGCTAGTGCTTTGGGATTAATTATTTAGATCAAATAAATCACTCTTGTGAACTTCAAGATCAGCAATTTCAAGTTAGATCAAATTCAAGATCTTCTAGAACAGCAATAAATAAGTGATAAATAATTGTTATAGGTAAGGTATCAAAGTATTTAACCAACATTTTGGTAAACGGTACTTACCCAGCTAAAGTTTTTGTAGCTTTCGTATTACGCTACGTGACATATCGAGCTATAAAACCTTGACCAAGGATAACGTTCTGTAACATTGACAAGTCGTACGCACAAATTTAGTAGAAATACTTACCAAACTGTTTTTCAATTGTGTTAAACGAATGTTAACGTTTATGTTAAAGTTTTACATCTCCGGCCTTATACCGTAAACATTTTTTGTATGGATTAACTTTGTTTAAAATCATAGAGCGTTCGTCCGAAATTAAAGCTTCAATGACTTTAAAGAAATTTTCTTTAATCCGCTGTTCCGATTTTTTCATCATTGCACAAATTGTACAATAATATTATACTGGCGCAGCTGCCCCACGTGCCAAGATATTGCTCCAGTTCCCTTTGTGACCGCCCCCGCATAAAAATAAGGTCTTTTCGTACGTATAAATAATTACTTCTTACAAGTAACGACAAATTTATAAGTACAATTCTTAAACAGAAACTACAAGAAAGTGTTCTTGGAATTTCTGTTACCGAACGGCAAATATAAGTTTGTAAATTGAATTGACATTTCATAGACTTCTCAAAAGGCATTGTAATTTAATATTACTGGATTTTGATCTTTAACAACATGTAATAAGGTAGTTATGAGTAGGCAATATAATGTAAGATTACGTAGCATATAAATCCTAAAAGTAACGTGCTGATTTATTGTTATAGAAAATGTTGATGTTACAAATCGGTAACGCACAATACAGCAAACGTATTATTTATTGTAAAATTTGTTTGAAAATCGAATGTGACAAAAGTTTGTAATACTTACAGACTTAGAAAACTGTCCATGATTGGAAAGTAAGTTTTAAAAAACTGTTACTGGTGTTTTAAATTTATCTTGTACCATAGTGTACGATACTCGAAGTCTGTCGAAGAACCCGATTTCCATGAAAAGCTTTAAGAGGCTAATTTAAAAAAATATATGGGTCGGTACAAAGGCATCTACTATTATTTTAGTAGACTTTGCAACTGATGACAATAACACAGCCGCAGATTTTTAATAACAAAGTAAACATAATATCTGTGAAATAACTACTTGTAAATAATATCTCATTTTTTAAATCATTAGTTCCGACAAAGAGCAAATATAATATACGTCCATGCGCGCGTCACCTGGCCCCTAGTGTGGTGTGGCATGTCGATAAAGGTATCTATCTACCAAATACGACAAACGTTTCATTTTGGATACCTTAAATAACAGAAACAAAGATAAGAGGACATTTAAAAAAAATACTGTTTTACTTTTTTGCAAGACTCTTTTTCTTTTTTTAGAAAGAAAATACTCCTTTACGCGAAACAGAAAAATAGGATCCTTAGCAAAGGTAGGTAGGTACGTTTTATTACATATATTATTTTTTTTTAGTTATTTTTAAACATGAGCTAGGTGTCTTGTTTAAATTCGAGAGTTAGACTGAGGCGTACGTACTTTTAAATTAATGCATAAGACGAGCAAAGACACCCAACACAAACTCCCTTCATCCATGTTCGTAACCGAAATCAAGTAACCAGTTGAAAGAGAAATTTTTTTCTCTGTTAACTATTTGTGAGAGAATTCATCTATTTTCTTCACGTCTCCAAGGTCTATACGTAATGGTTGACAGTTACCACTAGTAACAGTTTTCAAGAACACAGACACGTCTGCTGGGTTTGCTACTTCGCCTACCACCTTCTTCTTAGTCATGCACTCTTGACAGAGTGGTCGTGTTTATGGATGGGTCCTCATGAAAGGCGCTTCTTGCTATGCAAGCTCTCGGCTATATTTGAGGCGTTGTGAGAGAAGTCGGACATTGTGGTGTTTGTTAGGGGCTTAATTAGATCAGCCCATCTGGTTTGCGAGCGACCACGAGATCTCTTGCCCTCTACTCTACCTTGGACTACAACTCGCTCTATCATGTCTTCATTTCGGGTTATATGGCCAAAGAACTTGAGTATTCGTAATAGCACAGTCGACGATAATCTCTCTGTAATTTGAAGTTCTTTTAAGATCGACACATTAGTACTATGTGCAGTCCATGGAATACGAAGCAAGCGTCTCCAGCACCAAATCTCCAAAGCATCGATTTACTAATCTCCTACCAACATTGCAGCTAAAAAGATAAAAAAGAAATTTCACCATTACCACTGACTTAATAGCGCGGTACAAATGCGTTGTATACCTACTGTAGGACTTACAATATAAATAAAGCATTCCTACCTAAAACTTACAACTATTACATTGTAGACAACATTTTTACTTAACAAATTTTATTAAAAAAATATCGTAGGAAAATATCGACACCTAACCTCACTAAAACTTTTTCTAACATCATTCAACCGCATTACGTCTCGCAAATACCTTTGCACACAACTCCTTAAGATTATTTATTTCGTTTCAAACAAAAGAAGGGACCAGGCAGCTGATTTCGTTTTTTATAATGGAAAACCATATATTTTACACATATGCAACGTCAAATCATTCAATAACAGACTTTATTTGTAGGATTATAAGAAATATCAGTAGTTTCAAAATCAGAAAATATGTTAGTTAGTCAAATAAAATCGTCCACGCGCTCAAGAATTAGTACTCAAATTACTTGACTTCACCAAAAGAGGTCTTATTACTTAAAGGGGTACGTATTGCGGTACTTTATTGTGTAATTAAAAGTAGTGTAAATGTCTTAAAAAAATAAAGGAAGTGGGTCAAAGTTTATTCAATTTTGACAGCTAATCGTGACGTTTAATTAACGGTGTTGCTAGTAAATAAATAGAGGTTTTCCACTGGGACACGGAGAAGTTTAATTAAAAATATCCTTTGGGCTTTGTGTAACTAGCCCTTTTGCCCTTTTGAATGATCCTATACTTATGGATAAATCTTTACAAATTATTAATTCGCTCAATCACCACAGTATAATCTATTTATATTAATAAAATATAGGTAAATCTTTTTATGGGTTTATGACAAACTGTTTGTAGTACGTATTTATTAAATAATAAGTACAATAAGTAAATAGCGGAGACGTTATGACGTTAGCAGAAATAATCTTTAGTATTATATAAAGCAGAAGAATTTGTTTGTTTGTATGCTTGTTTGTTTTTTGAACTCGCTAATCTCTGGAACTACCATGTGGATTTGAAAAATGTTGTGTATGATAGCCCAGTTCTCGAGGAAGGTTATGTAATATCACGCTACTGGCGACGGGAGCAGAGGAGTAAACAAAGACGCTGGTGCAACCGCGCCGCGGAAAGCTCGTATGGGTAAATCCGCGTTATTTTATTCAAAAAACTATTTTATACACATACCGTATTAAAAAAGACCATTCTTTCTATTATGTAAAATAAATAGTCTATCATCCCTAGTTAAACGGCTAAACTTCGACTATAAACATGACACATGACGTTTTATGTCGCACTTCAATTCGGTTCTTTTTTAAATAACTTTTTTAAGCGTTATTAATTTAATATTTTTGTCATACACAACTACTGCTCTTTATCAAAGTGCACATGCATGGGTGGACATTGCGTTCTGCTTTTTACATGTGGCTGTATAAATGCTTGTCATTGCCCAACAATGACATCACCACGTAGTGTGACCGCCCTTGTCGTGTTGCTAAATGACATTAACATTTCGACAAACAAAATTCGAACAATTTTAATGCGATTGTCCTTTATTTTTATATTATTTAAATATTTTTATTTTTATAATGTAAAGTAAGTAGTAATGATCTTATTAAAATTACTTATTTAAAAGTGCATGCTGCTTTTAACGCAGAGTTTCGAACATTCTAAAATATCTATTAAATTATTGATAAAATGATGTCATGACCGCGGTCATGACATCATTTTGAAGTCGGTCGCGGTGGAATATTATAATAAAATTATAGTCTTGTCAAAATATTACACAGCTAGGTACTGTCTTTTGTTCTTTATGGTTAATGTTTAGAGGCCTCTAAACAATAGTAGATTGTTAGCCTAGGGTTGAAAAGAATCAATTCCCGAGGTAGTTAGACCCGGCTATAGTCCGAGTAGGAATTGATTCTTTTACCCGTGGCAAACACTACTTTTCATTTAGAATATTAGAAAAATAAAACTAGTTGTTTATCTAAACTAATTATTAATAATAATATATTAATAGTACCTATTTAAAATTAGGACTATTCGTGAAATTAAAAAGATTTTCTATGACACAATTTGCCTCGTCTGTAATGGAATCTGGTGTCAATATTTCGCTTGAAATCATTTTTAATATTCGATTCAAATCCTAGCACAAAAGTCCGTCACAGATACATACATAACAGATTTTAGTATCCCGCCAATTTGTGTTGACTTTTTAAATTTTAAATACGGCACTCGCCGCTCGCCGCGTATTATTACCGCGGATTATTCCGCTCAAAGAAGTTTGCGCTAAATTCACACTGGCTGCTTAGAAAGTCATGCATGAAATTCTTTAAATTAGTTTTTTTTACATCAAACTCTTCACAGCTGACAGCAGTTCTATTTTTAAAGTTCATTCCGGCCCAAGGGTCGGGATGAATTCGTATGAGGTTTTCCTCCCTATGAAAGGAAAGCAGCATTTTCCACCCAATAATCAAACCAAAACAACACTACTTCCGAGGATAAAATGAAAAAGTAATAAAGTAAATATTTTATAGACTTTCCTGGTTCACAAAAATATGTCACGTGTGGGAATCGAATCGATCAGCACAGTTGCACGCACCCACATCAGCACCGCACCATAGAAACAGTTGCTAAGTATATTTTATATCCCATCCCAATAAGGACCTTAATTCAACCAACATTAAATTTCCTTCACAGGTGGTTGCATCTCGTATCGGTTTAAATTTAAGTGTCTGAGGATGTGATCTCTCGACATCAATACATTGTTACACAAAGATTTTATCTAGTTTCCGTCCTTTAAGAAAGTAACAATTTATATTTTTTATGAACCTATCAATAAGTAAGGATTATAACATTATAAGTGAAGAACAATTTTTGGCTGCGTACAGTGCGTATATACCGTCTGTTGTTTTTGGCCGAATATTATGAATTAAGTGAAAATCAAACTAAACCTCATACATAGAAGTTCGCACGCGCTCTCACTGTGCCACAAAAGCAGTTATAGTAGTTTAACAATCTTCGGCACCTTAAGCTCTTATAAGTACGGTAACGGTCGGCCAAAAATAAGGTCTACCAGTTTTGACAAAAGTTTCTGTGACATCTAATTACTTATCGCTAAGGTTGATTTTTCTAACGGAGTGTAAGAGAAATTGACCTTGTTGTTTTATAACCTTCAAATAGAGTACGAGTCGACTGTACATGAAAATTAGCAAAACACTATTAGTTCTATCGTCAAAGTAAATAAAATATTTGTTTTGTAGTCAACCTGTTACTTTTGTTCGGAGTACAATAATTCGCATTTGTTTATACTGATCGAAGTTTGGAGGTTGTCGCAAACGGTCTAATATAAGCACCCAATATTTGCCAAGTAATTATTCACATTATACCTGTCATTATGTAAGGGCTAAGTTTTACAAACATTGCTTCATCATTAGTACAAAGCAAAGTTACTGTTTTTTTTATATTAGCCTACCAATGTGACTCCACTCTACCTGATGGTAAGCAGTCAGCGGAATCCAGAAGTGGTGGACACCATTTTAAAAGCCAAACTTTTGGTAGGGTGGCCTCTAATACGGCGGCTTAGTGAGATGCTTTTTCACGCTGCGCTTAAAATACCCAGGACCAAAGTTAGATGGAAACACATGCGCTGGTAAAGAGAGTTCCAGGCTTTAACTGGGTGACAAAAGTATGAAGTGCTGAACCGTTTGTTTCGAGACCCTTTAGATTCCAACATGAAAGGGTGGCACTTGTTCCTATCAACGCAGTCCATCCAGAGCACCCGTCCAAAAATATATTGATAGGTGCTCAACATTAACTAGGTAGGTGCTATTCGCGCAGGTGCTCTTCGGACGGGTGCTCTGGGTGGAGTACATCTTTCTACCTGACCTGCTACTTCACATACCCTCTAAATAATATTAAGTAAATAATATTTTTTTTAAATGATTCTTACGGTAGTAGATCCATGCTGATTTCACCATGAATGGGCCGGATCGTCCGGAGAAGTACTACCCTCTCATAGAAGATCGACTTAAGAGTAGTAGTATCCGTAGTACTGCGTTTCGTTCGGTGAGTGAGAGCGCCGGAGGCCCAATATCCCTCCTTCCCTCGTTCCTCACCTCTCTCATTCCCTTCCCCTAATCCCATTCCCAGCCTGGCGGGGTGGAGTCACTTTGGTAGGTTATAATATAAAAAAAAAAAAGTAACATCTTACCTAGGAGGTTTACTATCATGCTAATTATAATAAACCTTCACAATACCCATTGCGCGATATCAGAGGTCGTAATGATCTAAAGGTTCCGGTATCCGCCTCGTAAGCACGAGGTTGAGGGTTCGAAGCCGAGAAGATATCAGTACATATTTTCAAAGGCTTAATATACTTACTGTCCAATCTATTTATTTAGGGAAAACCCGTTCATCTAGGAAGAATAACCCTTCCAACGAGCTTTAGCATTACGAACATCGCAATCGTAAAAGAAAAGGGATAAAGTCTTGAATTACGATGGAATCCTACGTTATTTAAAACAGAGTTGCTTTATGACTAGCACTTCGACCCTGGACACGTAGTGGCCTTTGCCAAAATAGTTCGAATTTTTGTTTAGCAGAAATTGTTTTATCAAAGAATTTTCTCAATGGGATTATAATTTCCAAAAGTTATACTTTAGGTATAGCTAAACTTTACAACTACCTCTTTATTACTTCTAATTATATTATTAGATAGCTGTTGCCCGCGACTTCGTTCGCGTGAAAATTCAGATGGGTGTGCCTGTATGAGAATATTGCGTGCCTGATTTTATGGCAATCGTACATTGTATGAATAATAAATATCAGTATCATCCGTCTCTATGGCGAATCCAGTTTAAACACGCTACCGCTAAAACTGACAAACCACTTTCACACAAACTTGCGACTGTTATTTGCCCACTTAATAAGGGTGGCTTCTGAATATTAAAAAAATAGTATTTTCTAGTAATTTGGTAATCCTACTATAAAAACTATAGAAGTTTCATACAAACTTTGCCACCCCTTATACCCTCTTAGGGGATGGATTTCGCAAAATTCCGTCTAAGTGAGCACCTATATCCTAATAGGAACGACCATGCAAAGTTTGAGATTCCTAGCACTTGTTGTTTCTGAGATTTCGTGATGAGTGAGTGAGTGACCTTGTGCTTTTATGTATATAGATAGCCTTTGACCGCAACTTTTTTCCAATAGACATTTTTATATTGTTTAAATACTGTTTTTCATACTATTTATAATCTCCCATTCATACAAATCCTCTTTCACCTACCTAAAGATATCCCTCGTAAAAACAATATACAATACACAAAAGCAAATTTTCACTACAATAACTTTCCGCTTCTCCTTCTTCCCTATCGCTCTTTTTCTCCACTCTCCACAGTTACCTCCTTTCTCCCCTCCCCTCCCCCTTCTCCTCTTCACCTCCTCCAGCATCTCTTGCCCTTTCCTCAACTTCCCTCTACCTTGCCTCCTCGCTTTGCCCTCTCTTCCCCCTTCCCTCTCCTTCCTTTTCCTCCTTTCCTCTCACTTCCAATCGCTTCCTATCCCTTCCCCTCCCATTTTCCACCATTCGAGTACTCCATACTTTCCTCGTCCCTTCCCCCTCTCTTCCTCTCCCGTCTCCCTCACTTCCCCCTCACTTTCCCCTCACTCCGCGTCACTTCCCCCTTACTTCCCTCTCACTTCCCCGTCACTACCCCCTCACTCCCTCCTAACTTCCCTCTCACTTCCCCTCACTTTCCCCTCACTTTCTCCTCACTTCCCCCTCACTTTTCCTCACTTCCCCCTCACTTCCCCGTCACTTCTCAGTCACTTTCCTCTCACTTCCCCTAACTTTCCTCTCACTTTCTTCTAACATTTCCCTCACTTTTCCCTCACTTCTCCCTGGCTTTCCCCTGACTTCCCCCAGACTTCTCCCGCATTTCCCCTACACTTCCTCTTCACTTCCCCCTCACTTCCCCATCACTTACCTCTCACTTCCCCATCACTTCTCTCTCACTTTCCCCTCCCTTCCTCCTTTTCCTCCCTTCTTTCCCTCCCTCCCCCTCCCTGCAAATTTCAAGTCGCTAGCTTCAAAAGCTAAAGATCTTTGTATAGAATATTTCTTTAGTTTTCTAACTTTTAGTTGTCTGACCTTGGGCTTTATTAATTGTCATCGCGAAACATAGGCTCACTGGAAACTGGACTCATTTAAAACTAAACGGAAAATTGTTTAGAATAACAGGAATCCGAGGAATAAAAACACTATCAGCTATTCCGCAACCTGTTAAAATCACTGCTTTTATAAGATTACGTAGTAAATTAACGAATGTTCGATGTGACTCTTTAAATTGGCATAACTTTTTTATTTATGAACCGATTGACATGAAACAAACACTAAATGTTAAGTGAAGCTTGCCACAATATATTAGTGAAAACCATATTTAAATCGGATAAGCCGTTTCTGAGATTAGCGTGAACAAACGCACAGATAAACAGACAAACAGACTAACAGACAAACAGACAAACAGACAAAAATTGTAACAATCATTGTTTTGGGTTCTATTTGCGTTGATAAAGGTCCCAATAATCTTTTTTCTCATATATCTTCCATGTACAGACAGCGATCGGTTACATTTTTATTATATGTATAGATATATATATCAATGGTTTATTTAGATACCTAATTAGACGACTTAAAGTTTGATCACCACCAGAGCAAGTCATAAAGAAAAATTTAAGCGATATCTATACATATAATAAAAATGTAACCGATCGCTGTCTGTACATGGAAGATATATGAGAAAAAATACTATTGGGACCTATATCAACGCAAATAGAACCCAAAACAATGATTTTTAGATTTTTTGTCTGTTTGTCTGTTTGTTTGTTTGTCTGTTTGTCTGTGCGTTTGTGCACGCTAATCTCAGAAACGGCTTATCCGATTTAAATATGGTTTTCACTAATATATTGTGGTAAGCTTCACTTAACATTTAGTGTTTGTTTCATGTCAATCGGTTCATAAATAAAAAAGTTATGCCAATTTAAAGAATCACATCGAACATTCGTTAATTTACTACGAAATCATATAGAAGCAGATATTTTAACAGGTTGCGGAATAGCTGATAGTGTTTTTATTCCTCGGATTCCTGTCATTTTAAACAGTCTTTCATTTAGTTTTAAACGAGTCCAGTTTCCAGTGAGCCATGTTTTGCGATGACTAATTAAAGTAATTAATTAATTAAGTAATTAAAGTAAAGGTAAGACACTAAAAGTTGTAGGTGTGGATCTAAGTATTAGCTGTTTTTCGGTCAGCTTTATGTGACTCTATCACGTGTTAGCATTACTAGCAGCCTGTATGCTTTGATCCCTGATGGCTATACGTCTAATCCATACATCCATACATATTATAAAAGGCTTTGTCCTGACTGACTGACTGACTGACAGACAACGTAAAGCCTAAACCGCTGGTCGTAGCGACTTGAAATTTGGAGGGTGTGTTTGTCTTAATGTCTAGAAGTGTACAAAGAAAGGGTTATTAAAAATTCAACCCTTAAATGTATGAAAAGGGATAAAATCGATTGTATGAAACGTCTTCATTTTTTAAGTTACAGCTTTGAAATTTTGTTTTAGAATACTTTTATTTAAATAAAAAATACGCTCATAATTTTTTTTTTACTGGGGTGGATTTATAGGAGTGAAATAAGGGATGAAATATTGTATGGAAAGATCTTTGCTTTTGAAGTTGGCGACTTGATATTTGGAGGGAGGGGGAAGGGAGGGGGAGGAAGAGGAAAGGAAGGGAGAAGTGAGAAGTGAGGGGAAAGTGCGGGGGTAGTTAGGGAGAAGTCAGGGGAAAGAGAGGGGAAAGTCAGGGGAAAATCGACTGCCTCTGTATTTCGGTGGTACTGTGTATGGACTGTGAGGTCGCGGGTTCGATTCCCGCTCAGTGAAAATATTTGTAGCATGAACATGTCTATTTGCATTGGTCTGGGTGTTTATATGTATAATATGTATCTATTTACAAAAATAAAAGTATTTAAGTATGTTTATCCGTATTCTAGAACCCATAATACAAGCATATAATATGCTTACTTTGGGTCTAGATGGCGTTGACCTCGCAGCATGTGTGGGACCAGCTGAGTATCCGCGGAGTCATTGTGTGGGTGGTGTGGGTCAACCCGCCGGCCAGGGAGACCCGTATAAACGGTGGTGCCGCTGGCCGCCCGCGGCATTGTACAAGGGCCCAATTAGACCTAACCAAAAAAAAAGAGACATCGCCTCCTCAACGGCCGTCTTCTATCGCCTTTACCACGGAGAGTCTTCTCAACAGCTCTTTAAATTAATTCTACCCTCTCCCTTTTTATCCAGAACGACACGTGCGGGACTGAAGTGCTACCCTTTCACAGTGCAATCTAAAGGGTCTCGAACCAAACGGTTCAGCACTTTATACTTTTGTCGCTCAATTAAAGCCTGGAACTCTTTACCAGCGCATGTGTTCCCACCTAACTTTCATCCTAGGACTTTTAAGCGAGGCGTGAAGAAGCATCTCACTAAGCCGCCATAGTGGAGGCCACCATACCAGTAGTTTGGCTTTTGGAATGGTGTCCACTACTTCTGAATTCCACTGACTGCTTACCATCAGCCAGAGTAGAGGCACTTTGGCAGGCTAATATAAAAAAAAAACTTATAGCGTTTTTATTCCTCGGATTCCTTTCATTCCAAACAATTTCCCGTTTAGTTTTAAACGAGTTCAGTTTCCAGTGAGCCTATGTTTCACGATGACAATTAATGAGTGTGGATCTAAATATTAACTGTTTTTCGCATGGTCAGCTTTATGTGGATTTGCCACGTGTAAGTAATCCTAGCAGCCTGTATGGCTTTGATCCGCGATGGCTATACGTCTAATATCGTAGATAGAGAAGCATTTACTGTAAATATTTTTCTTATTCACCTAAACGAAGATGTTTATAATTTAAAACAAACCAAAAGATATATCCAATAAATGCTGCCCAAATCACTATTCCACGCGGACGAAGTCGCGGGCACAGCTAGTCATAAAATAAATATCTTAATTTATACTATTAATTTTTAATATTTGTAAGTGATATTCTGACCAAATATTCACTTGAGCTTATAAGTTATTGCTAGAATTATAAATACAGTAGTAGATAAAAGTCTGGTCTGGTCTGCACAGAGTGAGTGCCTTTTCAAATGAATATATAAATTCATGAATATAATAAACATATTCCATTTGGATACGGATGGGAACTAGCTTTGAACTTCCATTTGAAAATTTAATTTACTCAGCGGCCATTGTATTTGGTTATTAAATTTACTCGTCTAACAGACAATATATATTATTATAACTGTACCTAATCTGGTAGATTTGATTTTTATTTGGCACATAATCAGTAAAGTAACAATTATATAGGTAAACCCGAACTGCCAGAACTTTATTAGTAAAAATCAATTATGTAAGTATAACAAATTGCACGAAATAAAAGATGGATATTACATTAGTGAATAGAGGTAGTAGATTCCAGGTACATAGGCAGATGTACAGAATCAGTTAAAACGTAACTTATCTATACATATTATAAAATTGGAGTGTCTGTTTGTAATATTGAAATAACCTTTTTTTACTACATGTATATGAATATATATACGGCACATACACCAAAATAACATTTTTTACAATTTTTGTCTGTCTGTCTGTCTGTTCGTTCCGGCTAATCTCTGAAATGGCTAGACCGATTTTGACGGGACTTTTATTGGCAGGTAGCTGATGTCATAAGGAGTAACTTAGGCTACGTTTATTTTAGAAAAATAAAGTAATGTTGATCGACTGTTAGGCGGAACGAAGTTCGTCGGGTCAGCTAGTTTATTAATAGAATGTATTCGCTTTATTTTTTTATGTTTACGATAGAGAAAAACAAAAAAGAACTGCACCGATACGAACCATGCTGATAAGGAAAAACAAAGTAGGTATTACACAAATACAAATATCATTTATTTGATATCAATTGTACAAAATATATAAAATTCTTAAATTAAATGTAACTGGTAACATATAATAAGGGTGCCTGTACGGTATGTTCCCTTTATTTTGAGTCCCTGTGTGTCGAGCCTTAGAACCTATTGTTCTAGAACAATAGACATTATTATAATTATATTATCATACTCGACACAAAGGCTCGACGTAAAGGGACTTGACATAAGGAAACATATCGCCTATACTAGGGTTAACCTGTGCCACAGGCGTTAAAGGCACTAAGGTATTATTACTATTAGGAACTATAGTAAAAAGAAATAACAATACTTTAAAAAAAAAAATACACGTTTGTAGAACTCTCATTTATAGCATAAGGTATTTCATAATATGATAACTCATGTACGTACTTACTTAAATTACTAATAACTATCAGGAATTCTTCAATACTATGATATTATTATAATGAAGAATTGTTGATATAGGTATTTAGGTAACATACAATATTGGTATATGAATTCAATATTATGATTCTAATTGCAATAAGTTGGGTGGCGATTTTATAATTTATTTCACCAAGAAGTTGTGTACAAGCCTTTATATCAAAATACAGGCCAATAAGACTAAAAAAAATTCAAAAAGCCATTTAACACAAAAAAGAAATAGAAAAATAAAACTTTAATGGCGTTCTACAATTACTTTCAGAAGATATGGCCAGTAAATTGTAGCATATTATAAAAAGGTTGTCTATTGGGAATCTACAACCTCATTTGATTGATGTTAAGTATACGCTAGAGTACCAGTCATAAAGTTTAGCTAAATAACGTGAATAACCTAGAAAAGAAGAGATACCACCGCATCTGTTAATTTTTTACGACTGTTTCTTTAGTAAAAATGAAAAGTTTTAAATAAAATATACCGAGGCGCGAGGAGGGCCAAAACAAGGAAAGTAATATTTTGGTTTAGTTTTATATTTTCTGAAACCGAATCAGTAATGCAGCAGTAGACACCAAGTTTTAAATTCCAATAGAAATGTATTTCTTGTTAGAAATTGAAACTCAATTTTTTTTATTCCATAATTAATAATAATAATAATAATAATATTCTACCACATTCACACAGCGCCATCTAGCCCCAAATTAAGCAATTATATTTGCTTGTGTTATGGGTACTAAACAACTGATATACTACTTATATACATTTTTTTTTTGTAAATACATACATATTATAGATAAATTACACCCAGACACAGAACAAACAATCATGCTCAATTAATTTACATTTATTTAATTATTTATAGTATAATTTATAACAGGTATTTTATTTTTTTTCGCGTATTTGCCTAGGCTTGGGCGTTAATATAAACTACTAAACTCCTTTGAGGATTAACCATAATGACAGCAAATAAACAGGACAGTTTAACTTGTGTTTCACGTTTGTTTTCAGAGAGCTTTTGACCTTTATTCTATTTTAATAGTAGCGGATGCCCCTTTTGTGCACGTGATACTTTTAAAAAAATAAGTCAACATGATCGCTAACTATTATTATAATGAAATAATATCAAACAGTCACTCAACTGATTTCGTTCCACATGACATACTAGGGCGTATCATAAAATGTGTCACCAGCTAAATATCGAGGGTCAGTGTGTTAATATCCGTCAATCAATGCATTAGCATGACTTTAGTCACGCCTACACTTGCCAGCTTCACCTGGCTATATTAGCAGTCTCCCCTAAATCTGGAACGTGATGTAAAGTCCGTTATAATATCATATCCTGTATTAGATTAAGAATTGTTTTTGATGCTGTTTGTTTTTAGTGGCATATTTATTTTTATATCAGCCTACCAAAGTGACTCTATCCCGTCGTATGGTAAGCAGTCAGTGGAATCCAGAAATAGTGGCCACCATACCAAAAGCCATCGTTTTAAACTGCTGTTATGTCGGTCTCCACTATGGCGGCTCTGGGAATGGGGTTAGGGGAAGGGAATGAGGGGAGGGAGGTTGGGAAAGAGGAAAGGGGGATATTGGGCCTCCGACACTCTCACTCACCAAATGAAAGGCAGTAGTACGGATACTACTACTCTTACGTCGATTTTCTATGAGAGGGTAGTACTCGTACTTCGCCGGACGATCCGACCCATTCATGCTGAAACCAGCGTGGATCTACTACCGTAATAATTTAATAATATTAGTAAACTTTGACGTATTTATGTTGAGTCTAGATATGATTTGAATATTTATTACTTTGCTTTACTAGCCTATCGTATATACCTTGTGATTGCAATGTATAGTAGACTGGATTTCTTTTAAAATGGCATATTGACCATCATCTGATTCTCGTCTGATGTGTAACAATGATATTATTTACGATAAACCACACTTAACTGGAACACACGGTACCTTTCTCTCGCGAGTTTAGGAACTTATCAGGAATAACAGGCTGACAAGTTGACGTAGTCCACCCAGACGACCCGTTCGAAGAGCACCTGCGCAGAAAGCCCCTAGCCTAGTCCACATTGAATCCACCACTAATATTTTTGGTAGGTGCTCTCCTTGCACTTTGGTAAAAATATTGATAGGTGCTCAACGTGGACGAGGCTAGGTGCTCAACGCGCAGGTGCTCTTAAGACGGGTGCTCTGGGTGGACTACGGTGACAAGTTGTACCACCCCTAAGCAGCTGCACGCATTTTAAATGAGGTGACATAGCCCTTAGTGCGAATAGAGGAAATGTCCACCTATTGGTGTCGCCGTGCGATCTGCCTGGTTGTAAAATGAGTGCGTACAATATAGTAGATAGATAGAATATATCAAAATACGAAACAAACAGACCAGGCAGTGCAGGGAGCGCTTTTAGGGACAAGACCGCCCCTAATCTTTACCTAACTTGCACAGTAACCTAGTTACACATCTGAACTTTCCTTAGAATAAGAAACTTCAGCAAAAAGATTTTAGGACTTTTGACTTGTCATCTAGCATGGAACAAAACAGTACCTACTGCTGCTTTGAACTTTTAAACCTGCAGAAACCGGTCTACTACAAAGTTTCATAATTATTTTCCATGCACTTAAATCACCGAACCACCTAACCATAACTAAAAATAAAAAACACAGTCATCCAAGAATCGTTAACGTGAGATTGTAAGACCGTAATCCCCCAAACCGAGGCAGGTCAGGGGTCAAAACATAGTTGATTTATTTGTGAGCTTACCTTAGGGACGACCAGTTATATTGGGAACTAACTAAAAGTTATTTATTTTACACTATGAAAAGAAATGGCTATTGTTAAGTGTACTCGCGTTTGTAGGTTCTGGAAATTTATTCAAGGTACAAAATTACTGATGTACTTTTACCTACACATTGTATGAAAAAGCTAATTCTTAAAAGAAAAAACGTAGGTAAGTGATAATGATGTCTAAAATGATGTTTCTGTCCAATTTTAATCCAAAATCTTTTATTTTCAGTTAAAAGCGCATATAGCGCCATAGTTGGAGGTCACAATCCCAGCGGTTTGACATGAAGACTTTTAGGATGATGTCCACGACAGCACATCACTTACTACTTGCCAACAGGCAGAGTGAAGCCAGTTTGGTATGTGAATACAATAGCAATAAAGTCGCAACTCAGTCTTTCGCTGTAGTGTCTGTCGTAGTTCAATCGTACACTCAAAAAAAAATGTTTTTTGTTATTTTTTATGAAACTCCGAAGTTAAACCAGACTAAATTTCACGACACATACTTACTGACTCAGGGGTAGAAAAGTTCTGTAGTATCAGTATCGTGATCCGAAACGGTTCCACGGTTTCTTCTGCCACACTTTGATAGCTAATATGATATCAAATTTGGACACTATGAATTTAGTTATTTCCTTACATTAAGTACTTAATAGTTAATACATTTTAATACAGTTTTTCTTCACTACTTTATTTCAGTAATGTCCCAGATCAACCATTAAATTTATTTGTTCTATTTAAAAACTCACATTAGTTTCTATAGTTGCCCAAAGGTTATGAATAGCCCAAATCTTCATAACATAAAATAATTATTATATTCGTTACGTATTTGATGCTACATTACAGTTTATTTAATAAGATTGCAGGAGCAATGCCAAAGACTCTGAGTCGTCGATAAGTGACAATAACCACCTACCACCATTCAGGTGTGCTGCTGGTCTACCACTGTCGCCAATAGAAAAATTGTACAAGAAAAGAAGATGGAAGATGGGACCGATTTTTTTAGTCAGAGAGTCATGGATGCAGACTGCCGAAGGTTCATCGTTTAATTTGCCAGGAGGTACATAATTATTCCATTTTCACCATTTCATTAGAAAATTTAATTGTGTGCGTTTTTGTGTTAGAAAAACATTTTTTAAATGACAAATCTATTACATTTTTTAAAATGACAAATATATTATATTTTATTCTTTCGCGCTCTGTCAAGTTTTTAAATTGGGGGCACCTTACATCATTTATAACTTTTGCCTACTCCATATTGCATTTTTAGAAACTTGTTCTATTTACAACTATGCGTTTACTAATAGAACTAAATATACGGGAATTCACGCGATCATGTTTTAGGTATTTACATACCTTATTTTGCTTGACGTTTCGACCAGGTTACACCGGCCGTGGTCACAAGCAGACTGATGTGGCGATGTCACGGCTCCGTATGCGAAGTAGATTCTAGATCTACCCTCACATTTTTGTCTTTCCACGTACTATCACAAAACACACTGACAGTGTCCTTATTCTGTATGCCGTCCGTATTCCGAGCGTTAACCGACTGCGCAAAGCGACTACTCTCGGGTGGTACGAGAAGCTATTGAAATTAAGAAACATACAAACTTCAATAGGGAAGACGGCTTTAAGCTCTCGGCTACGTGGAATCCAGTGATTCAAATTACACAACCTCGCTTTGCGCAGTCGGTTAACGCTCGGAATACGGACGGCATACAGAATAAGGACACTGTCAGTGTGTTTTGTGATAGTACGTGGAAAGACAAAAATGTGAGGGTAGATCTAGAATCTACTTCGCATACGGAGCCGTGACATCGCCACATCTGTCTGCTTGTGACCACGGCCGGTGTAACCTGGTCGAAACGTCAAGCAAAATAAGGTATGTAAATACCTAATGCATGATCGCGTGAATTCCCGTATATTTAGTTCCATTAAATCATGCAACGCGAAAGTTTAAAAGTAAATATGCGTTTACTGCTCTAGTTTATAGCAACAAACTAATTCACTGACCCTTGAATTTAAACCAAAACATTTTCTTAGCAACAATGGCGTTCAAATCAGGTTCCTATCGCTAATTTCCCACTTCAGTTCGTGTTCATTGTAACTTCATTTAATGTAAAACTAGGTGTACACATGTGACTGTACTCGTGTTAAGTTTCGGCCCTCGGCAACAAACGAGCTACTCGAGTGTCGAGCCCGTAAATTCCCATAACGACGTTGTATTGTTGACGAAAATAAATCAACATTTACATGAACCGAAAAAAAACTAGTTTCGTCTTGAAAGGGCGAACTATTGTCATCGACGCTCCGTTTTCGCACACGGAAGTTCCCGTTTGAAGAATACGCATTTTATGATAACAATGCAACAATGCAGGGACTGACAATAGGTTAGAACGAGAGCAGTCTTATTGTGCAAGGGCAGCTGATTCTTCTTATTACGTCGCTTAGAAATGCAAAGACGTAACGGTGATTCAATTTTCCGAATATTGGTTGCTCCAGTTTTAGTTGGAGTTATATGCAATGTGCACCCACCTTTACGTCACATCTGCCTCTATTTATTTCATTTTAAATATTTTTCGTGTGATTTTTTATGTAAATCCGGCTTTGACGAGTTGGCATTAACAATGGATTTTGACAATTTTGACGTTTTTTGAAATACTTGAAGGGGAACAGGAAGTAAACTAACATTATTAACATTTTATAAAAAAAGGTATAAGTAACTCGACAAAATATATCTCGTTGGTTTAAACGTAACTAAAGTTAAGGCAGTCATTTCAGCTGTCTTGTCATCACTGCTTATTAGTGCTTATTGCGTTATTGTAATTACACGCAATATCCAATACCAAAGTCCTTCCCTTCAATTAGCATAAACACATTCTACTTAAACAATTTCCAACACTTATCATTCTATTTTTTAATATAAATGTTACCTGACAACAGTTTTAAGTAGCCGTTCATCCAGTTTGTCGCGTGCCACAGTATCTAGGCATTAAACTAGACCATAAATAGATAGTAATTGCAAACCGTTGGCAGATGTTGGCACACGCCTAACCTTTGGAAAATGTCAAGTTTTTTCATTACTGTTGACCGTATATCTACAATTTTTACTCCTAAAGCCGGTATAAAATATAATTAATGTTTTAATTTTATGCGGTAACGAATTTGAGGTTAAATTGTATTAAAAAGGTCACATTCCGTGTTCAGAGTTTGTTACCTAAGTGCTAACGATACTTGTCAAAGAAAAATGTTTACGTCAATTTCCGTTGTGGTGGTCTCAGTAAAAAGTCCACCCAGGTATACCAGGGGTCTACGTTAGGTTCCGTAGACCACTCAGGTGTACCAATGGCCAATGACAGTTCCTGCAATTCACCCAGGTGTCCTAAGGGTAATTACAGTCTCCACACAGGCTAACTTCTCAGGTGGACCACGAGTCATCATCATTATATCGGCCCGTTACAGAAGAGGCCTTTTCCTGCAGTGGGACACCACTGCAGGAAAAGGCCTCTTCTCATATAGAGAAGGCATGATCATTAATCACCACGCTTGCTCAAGGCGGATTAGCAATTTCAGACTTTTAAGTCCAGGTTTTCTCAGAATGTTTTACTTCACCGTCAGTCAGAAAATGTCCAAGATAAACTTAGAAAGTACTGATTTGAAAAATCACATTGGTTGCAAGGATTCGAACCCACTATCTCGTATGCCTTATTCACTGGACCATTTCGATTTCTAGAGAAAATAAGCTATTATTTCTAAAAAAAATAATGTTGAATTGTATACTTGTGAATTGTAGATATGCGCATTTTAATATCATGTTATTAAAATCAGAGTAGAATCGATTATAATTAGAGTATGTTTAGAAATAAGGTTAACGGCAGTTGACAGTCGATAAATTAAATTTGCAAGAAACGAAAGCAAAGGCGTGTATCGTAAGTAAATGTGTGTACCATTAGCGGCGAAATATTCAAAACAGGACATAAAGAATTTGTATTCTATGTGCCAACCCAATTATCACATTACATGCATACATTACTATATCGAATCAAAAAATTATCGTATCAATAAAATACTTTGAATTTGGAATTCCTTGCAAACTTACTTTTGCGAACAACTTTTTTAGGGAACGCCTTACAGCGCCAGCTGAAGGGTTAAAATCACTTAAAATTATTTTATTTAACATGATTTAAAATAGGTAATCTGACATAACTTTTTAACGTTTATTGAAGGGGCGTATTCTAAAACTGGCACAAAAGAAATATCGCTCTATATAGATAAAGGTCTTATTCATTTTTTTTTCGTATTATCACCCCTCTCTCTAATGGTGATTATTTTTTTAAATGCTGTCTTCCGTGAATAAAAAACGTGGGTACGTCTTGCAAATAAAAAAACGTTGTGAATTTTTTTTTTCTACTTAGGGTGTGATTTAGATGAGTTTTTAAAAATAAGCACGTAGTGACGTGTAAAATTTATTTTCGAACACAATATTGAATGGTAAATTTTTATTCTAAATTTAAAACATTTGAGGGTTAAGTTTATTGCAAGAAATCCTTTCGTTTTTGTTGTTTAATAACTACTGTTTCAAAAAGAGGTACAGCAAATGTTAGCTACCGTCGTCCAGAGTGAAAATTTGTATTGCGAACATATCCTATCCGTCCTCTATATTTCGTCAAAACTCATGCAATATTCTTGAAGTTACCGACTAACAAACATTCAAAAATCTTTACAGTTTTGAAGGTGGGGAAATGCTTAAGTTTAATTTATAACATACCTAGGTAATATTGGCAATCTTAGAAAAATAAAATGACGTCACTACTTTTTCCTTCACAGTTTCTTCGTTAGAAATGTCCAAGGTAAATTGTCAATTCGCCTTGACCAAATGTAGCGGTCGATACTCATGCGTTTATTATAATGACGCCTTTTCCTGCATTGGGATAAAACCAGACTCGTATTATTATTATCAATACATCAATACAATATATTATTATAATAAAATTGGAGTGTCTGTTTGTCATATTGAAATAACCGTTTTTTACTACATGTATATAAATATTTATACGGTACATACACCAAAATATATTTTTTTACAATTTTTGTCTGTCTGTCTGTTTGTTCCGGCTAATCTCTGAAATGGCTGGACTGATTTTGACGTGACTTTTATTAGCAGGTAGCTGATATAATAAGGAGTAACTTAGGCTACGTTTATTTTAGAAAAATTCTTTTAATTTAGAAAAATAAAGTAATGTTGATCGACTGTTAGGCGGAACGAAATTCGCCGGGTCAGCTAGTAGGTAATATGAACGTATCAAGTTATTAAAGAACTACAACAGGTTAGTTAGACTACGTTTAATTAACACCAAGGTGCATTTGTCGGACGAATGCTCGCGCGCAAAGGTCGCGGCGAAACGTTACATACCACAGTTTTTGCGACAACGGTTATTGATTCTGTACGAAGGTCGAATAGTAATACTTCTATTAGTTACACTTCAATAGACAATGTTCTAGCACGATGTAAAGTACTAATGTGACTTTCTCAAGGCTTACTTTAGCTTTGAACCTTAGAGCATTAAATTTAGGTGTTTTGAGCATATTTCGCTCACACCAAGCTACATGACAATTTTTGTCTTCTGTAATTTGTTAGTGTAAGTGATTTTAAGTTAGTGAGATAGTTTTGATTTAATGTACATATGACGGGACATGACGTTTAGTTTTCTGTTGATAGGGATGTTATCGTGTTCTGTACACAGTACTCCGTCTCGCAGTGAAAGCGGTAGACAAATTTATTTTCTTAAAATTTCGCGTCAAACCGTCAAACATTATAAGGTATCTTCTTAGTTTAATAATCTAAGCTCGGAAAGCTATTTTGGTCAAATTAAGCAGTATAGACTACAGTAAGTATAGAAATTTTACAATAAATCCTTTCTAAGCTGGTACACTTTTAGAAATTTTACCAGACTTTGAATCGCTTATACACTACACAAACAAACCTGTTCTTCCTATGTTGGAGAACAGCTATATGAATTTAAAATTTCTATAAGGTTGACACTATAAAAACTGATTAAATTAAAAAATACATCAATTAAAACCACAACGAAATTTCGTCCCAAATACGAAATCGAAAATATTTGGTATGATCACTAATTCAATTTTGTCCAACCGAACGAATTGCCAACAGTTTATAGTACGAATAAAATATGCAATCAATTCGTATTGAATTAAATTATTGCATTATCATACTGTGTCAACCTTTATTTCGACTGGGGTATAATTGACCCCAGTCGACTACATAGCATCAATCCAAGTTAAATAACTTTGATAGGCTGTTATGCCGGTAGCCATTGGTATAGGTTGAATTAGGAGTGTTTAAATGAAATATTAAGAATATTCATTATGCTCATTATAAAATTGATGTTTTAGTCTCAATGGCTAAGCGTAGTGAAAAAAGATTCTAAGTACATTGACCCATAATATACATACCTAACTAAATTAAGCTTAAATCCATTGTAACAATAAACAATAATGGCAGCACATAATTAAAATGTCCAATCATTATACCTATTCAATCATAGTCAACCCTTTGTCGCTGGGGTGTGGGCGACCCCGCGGCGCTCAGCGTGCGTTTGCGCCGGACAATGCGACCGCCGCCGCCGTGTAATGAGCACGTATTCAGTTATTTTGTTAAATTTCTGACACGCGCACCAAGTATTGTGTTTGTTTTCTCGCCTGAGGCGTAGGCTGAGGGGCGTTTAGATTTTGTAATTTAATAAATTTTTTGTAATATAATTCTTTGTTGATTAATAGCAGATGGCGGTTCCTGAGTAGAATTATTGCTATAACTTTTGTTTTCCTTTTTTATAAAATAAGACAACGCCTACATTAGAATATCTTTTTTTATTTCGTGTGGTCATTAAGTCCACAACGCGGCCGTCATACTACACCCTGCGCCACTAAAGCAATTTAGGTTTCTGTTTTACTTAATAAATTTAAGGTTACTATTTGATTACGTAAATAAAATAACAGAAGAGATGCCGATAGCTCCAACCGTAAAACATAATAGTTACTAACTTTATTATACTTACATACATATTCTATATAAATATTGTATTAGATTAGATGCGAGGTTTAGAAGAGCTATCGAACAGTCCAAACACAACTGTCCCGGAACATCTGTTATAAACAGATAATCTAATTTGTACAAATCGCTCGTAAACCAATAAAAATAACATTTTATATCCTACCCTAAACGCGGAAGGAAAGAAAAAAGGTAAGCTTTAAATTGAACAGTTGTTTATAACTAATATTATTAGTTTTCTATAATAGTGTCAGTTTTGATCAACAACGTTTGTATTAAACAAGAATAGGAGATCAAAAAAAAACTCCTAAAAAACTTGAAAATTAAAAGAAATATAATAATGATATATTATGTATATGATTTGTAAAAATAACTAATGTTTATTATTATACACCAATCTGTTGTTTTATAAATAAAATGAAAGATATAATTCTACCACGTTCATACATTAATAATAATAATAATAATATTCTTCCACATTCACACAACGCCATCTAGCCCCAAATTAAGCAATTATATTTGCTTGTGTTATGGGTACTGAGCAACTGATATACTACTTATATACACTTTTTTTTTTGTAAATACATACATATTATAGATAAATTACACCCAGACACAGAACAAACAATAATGCTCATCAGTCATCACACAAAGATTTGTTCTGGGTGGGTATTGAACCCACGATCTCCGGTTTAGCCTTCCGTATTGAAATAATTGTGGTTATACAAAAAAGTTTTTATTCTATCATTGAGACACCAAAATTAAATCATAAAAAAGTGATGTGGGGTATCTAGTTCAATAGTGTAAGTAATACTTTTAAGTACAATAATATTTAATTTGGCCAAAAACACGGTTAATAATGTGCTTGTAATGAAATTTTGAGGTTAGTAGCTGTGTCTGTCAGCATTAGTAATATGAAAAGTCATCGTCATTTTTTCTGTTCAATCGCAGACAATTGTTAAACAAAAGGATTAAGTTATCTTTTGGATTTCTCTAAAGCATTTGACTTGGTCGCGCATGAATTCTGTGGAAGAAACTAGATGCCTGATGACGTAATTTTTTTGATAAAACACTGTTATGTTAATCAAATCTGTCAGGCTAAATATCTACGTTTTGATAGGATATATATCTACTTTTGAACCGTTCTCTAAAGCTCTTAAGATCAGAAGTAGTGTCAGTTCTCGTTTATAAATGAATAAAATAGAAGTCTGTACTTATAAAGTCTAAGTTAAAAAGTAGGTATAGGTGTCAAGTGATATTGAGAGATAAAGACAAAAATAATCAAGGGCATGCATAAATACATGAAATATAAAACCGATGAAGATAAAAAAGTATTTTATGCCAACCCTGAGTATGGAAGTCGAGCAGGCAGAACAAGAACGAGACAGTAGGTATTTTAACCAATTGCAAAATATTGCAGAATTAAGTCGTGTAACCTCAGGACTTCATTTTGGTACAACATTCAATATTCTCAATAAAAGTCTGTTTTTTTTCAGTGTGGCACTAGTGATACTTTGTGTTAATTTCAGGTATAGTCAAAGTTACAACCAAATCACGCGTAAAATAGCTATTATATCGAAAATTCGACACACAGTTAATGAAGTATTCTTAGGGGAATCGTCTATCAATTGCAATACGTATGATTGCCGGCTTTGCAAATATCTGACAAATAAAAAAATACTCTTTGTACCTCTGTAATAAAGTTGAGAATAATTTAGTGAAAGTGAATTTAGAAATTGGTTCGAAAACTGTCCAATCATGGCTCTTAATAGAGTGGGTACTTTCATCCCACAACGGCATTTGACTGTTGACACATTTTTTGTATTGTTAGATTTCATCTGTTCTTGTTTTACAATTTTTTCTATAAATCATTTAGGTTTAAACGAAAATCACAGGGATCTACAGAGCCGGTGTTTTCAGCCTTCATTCTAATTTTCAGACTCGGCGTGGTAATGATTTATCTTGTTTATAATACTCAACTCCACACGATATTGATAACTAAATATAATGCTTTGACGAATTGAAATTACTGTCGCCGAATACCGTGATATCGGTTGCAGGAACCAATCTTAAACTACACTATATTCTACTGGTTACCTCGTCGCGAGAAGATTTAAACTTTTTTTACCTTTTTATTTTGTTGCCTGTTTTTGTGTAATAAATAAATTTATTATTATTATTATTATTATAAACAAAATTTAATATGGATAACAACTTAAAGATTTTAATAATGGAAATCAAATTTAGCAAGAGTCTCTTTAAATACAATCATTGTGTGTTGAGGTAGTATTCAAATGAACACAAACTTTATTTCGTTTGCATGATCGTATTCAAAGAATTGTTACATGATTTCAAATACCAATGTCAAACATACCACTAATTCCGTGTGAGATCCCCAGTTCCATTTGCACCCTTACCACGTCGACGACACTATCACCACTTATCTACAAGTGACGTGTTCTGACGTCAACGGCCGCGTCACGGTGTCCGCTCGCAGGTGCGCCTGCGCACTAATTAAACACAGACGTGAGAAAACAACCAATTTGGTGCACTTTACCGAAATTATTGCTTTTATGGGCTTTTGTTAATGTTATATAGTAATGGGCGCGATTGTTTGTTTTGAGTTTAATGGTATACCTACGTATACTTATAATAAAAATAAGTATTAAACCATCTCCGTCTTGTCGAAATTGTTACTTGAAATTGTAGTTGTTAATAATTATACATTGCTTAGCCATCGATGCGAAATTCAGTTATCTTAGCACTCAATACAAACTTCAGTGGTTTTCGTATTACTAATAATACTGAATATGATAACAATGTATTTATGTGGTAAAAATAAAATAAAAAAAACTTATCAAATATGTTAGTTATTGACTATAATATTAGTTATGTCTATTAGAAAATCATTGGCAAACAATAATATCTGGGTATGCGTAGACTACGACTGCAAGGAGTTCCATAGGAAATTTATCTATCTCTTTAGCAAGGAAAAATATCCACTATAGAAGCTATCAATGTTAAGACATTCACTGTTGGACACAAGTCTCTCTCAAATATAGAGTGTTGCTCCTGTCGCCAGTAGCGTGATATTACAAAACCACCTTCCTTAAGAACTGGGCTATCAAACTAAAAAAAAAAAAAAATCCGTCTAGTAGTTTCGGAGATTAGCGAGTTCAAAAAAACAAAACTATTTCGCTTTACTATAGCTATATTTAATATCACAACAACAACACGCGCCATCTAGACCCAAAGTAAGCATATGTTATAGCTTGTGTCATGAGTTCTGGAAAGCAAATATATTTAAATCTTTTTTTAAAATTAAGTACGTAGGTAACGGCTGCACCTTCCTGTCATAGCCTTGCGTTTGTCAGGTCCTATACCCTATACCCTTGGGAAGAGAATGTTTCATTTCATTTCATTTATTAATTCATTGAAATTATTTTTCAAGTGAATATAATAATTAAAAATAACACCTAAAAGTAATTATTAACAATAATAAAACAATTAATTAAGCACATAATTATGTCACACCACACAACAGAATAACAAATCATTAATAAGATTTCAAAGTCATTACAAACATTAAAATTGCCTGAATGTCTCACCTAAAAATACAACCTAATTAAATATAATGAAAAGATTAAAATTAAATTAAATTACATTTCAAAATGATATTTAAAATGCAAATAACAGGCATTAACTAAAAAAAATAATTTTAAATAACGCAGAGTACATGTCAAATTTTGCCCGTTAATTTATTCATGATTAAGGCGGTTTTTAATGATATTACACACGCTATTATTTTTTCACAAGACAGCATATTTATTTGCATCGGATTTTTTATTCGATAATAATTTGTTTTCTGTCGAAAATTTCAGTAGGTATTAGTCCGGAGTCTGTCAGTGAACTGCAATAGGCCCCCCTTACATGAGACTCGCGGATCGCGGGTGTAACAAGTCTACCTACCCCTTACATAACCATATAGAACGGTAACTTCCCTGACAATCATGCACATGTTGCATTGCTACAATGTTAATTTGCTATAAATTTAATTAAGAGATAAAATCTTGTCTGATTTACGTCGGCACCTGACGGCCAATATGGCGTCAGAACTTTTAATATTGTTTTATCTGGTGACCATTTAAATAACGTGTTACCTAATTACAGGACTACGATGGAACGTTATAACATCAGCATTGTCAGTCGTCTCCAGTAATACATACGCTAATAAAAGATAAGTTTGCTATGATTCCAGCACTGTGCCTATCTAATAGTAACTAATAGTAATATTCTGTATTTATCTACTTTTCCTTTGAAATAAATAAACACCTTACAAAATTTGTAATCAAAATACACCTGTACTAAACAAGCATTAATAATACATTGAACAAAATACCCAAAGGTTAACATATTTATAATTATTGACAACCGTAAATTAACAGGGCAACACCTAGCTAACAGCTACAGAAGGATAGGAGACATCGCCTAATGAATGGTAGAAACAGAATAGTAAGTAGGTACACCTGTCTCGACCCGTATAATTATGGAATACGGAACATTTTGAACACATAAATATTACTGAATAATGCAAGGAGTTAATCTCAAAGTTTTTCCCCAGCACATGAATTTAAATAAAAGCATTGCAAACATCGCTAAAAAAACAACCGAATCGTTGCCGGTTATAAGATAGTTAGTAGATTAGAAGGAAACAAAAGGAGATTTGGTGCAACAAACTAGGTATGTTTTAAAATATAAAGTCCCTACCTTTCCTGATAGTGCGCAGTCTGTCGGAAACTTAGATTTGTATTTCTAACTAGCTTTCTGCGACGCGGTTTCATCCTTGTCTTTGCTTACTGCTCTTCTCCCGTCGCCAGTAGCGTGATGTTACATAGCCTATAATCTTTCTCGAGAACTAGGCTATCATACACAAAAAGAATTTTTCAAATCCGACTGGTAGTTATAGAGGATAGCGCGTTTAAACAAACAAACTCTTTCGCTTCATATATATTGTAAAGATATGTAATAAACAGTGTCGCCTATTATGTAACCTAAATTTCATACTACCATTGTATGATTTTTCTGTTTATGTTTAGTAACTTTCTATTCAAGCGTATTTAGAATTGAATCGTAAGAATACTCTCACGAGATTTTTCTCAATGCATTCATTAAAGACAATGGGGTAATCAGGTACTTTAGTGCTGTCATGTATCATGTTTCAATGAAGTAAAGGTACTTGTCAATCATTTTTGTCCACGATAGGTTGTAAGTAGGTGCAATTGACGATGAGAATTTTTACAGTATTATGATAGGCCACAGATTTGATGCCGTATGTTAGTTTATTGTAAAAGATGCGATCAGATTATTTTAAATCTCTATATATATATATATAAAAGCGAAAGGTCACTCATTTATTCACTCACTCATCACGAAATCTCAGAAACTACAAGCTAGGAGACTCAAATTTTGCATGGGGTTCCTTTTAGGACATAGGTGCTCACTAAGACGGAATTTTGCGAAATTCAACCCCGAAGCGGGTGAAAAGCGGGGGCAAAGTTTGTATGGAACAATGTGATTACTTCAAATTTTGCATAATAAACATTTATAGTTTAACGGGGCTAAAAAGGAGAAAGAAAGTAATTTTGGAGGTGATTTGCTTCGAAGTTGATATCAATACAAGGAGTATTAATTTCAACTTTTGATTATGTGCTTTATGAGTGCTTTTGATTTATTCTATAAATATTATGTGTGTGTGTGTGTGTGTGTGTGTGTTTGTTACCACCCAGTGCACAAACAGCTGAACCGATTTCGATGAAAATTCGGACGGACAATACAACAAAACATATTTTACGCGCGGTCGAAGCCGTGAGGCGCAGCTAGTTATAAAATATAGCAAAGTTATAGCACAAAAGATGCCGCCGATGACATCCACGGCAGAACATGATTTCTTACGATTTCTTACGAAGAGAAACTTTGCTATTTTAACCACGCGCAGAAGATAGGTTGGTGATCGTAATTCGGTGATAAGTGGTACTAAGGTAACGTTGCAGAGCTGTTTATTACCTAGAACTTTCTGAACTCGCTTATTACGACACGGCCATAGAATAGGAGGAGGTGGTCCCATATTCTAAAATTGAAGACCACGTATGCATTATGTTAGTAAGCTATTAGTTTTATATCACTTTTTATTTTATTGGATAAAATATTTTATTAGATTATGAACTGGTCACTTTTTCAAAGCTCTCTGTATCAAACAGTTTGAGAACCGTTTTGTTATTGAGCAGCAGGTGCGTAACGTGCGCACGCGTCGATCTCGACGTTATAAACACTAACGTAACGCATACTAATTTGTTTCACTGACAAACTGTTTTATTTCACCTTACATGACAGCCGTGTGAGGGCGTTCATTTTTCGATATCCCAACAAAAAAAAGTTATTTGATAAACAAACTGTTCCTGTTAAACATTCAACCCCATCGTTCCCTTTGTGTTGTAACTTAAATTATAAGCAAAGAGTATAGATAAAGAACAAAGCTAATTATTTAATTTTTACAGCAGGTCGACTGCGGTACCTCCTTACAAAAGACCGCAGTCACTGCAATAATCCTCTCGCCTGGCTAAAACAAACTGAAAATAAAGAAACTATTATTATTTAATGCTGACGCTACATTGTATTACACCCTTTATCACTCCCAGAAATAATACGAATCTAATTTTAAAATTTAGGCTGTAAAAGAAAGAGACATACATACAACATACGCTCGAAATACATTATCTTTGACAGTCAGTCAAAAACAGGATTTGACATTTTATCGCAGTCTGTCATAGGTTTTTTTTTCTATTTTATCATTGTAATATACCATTAATATCATCAACAAGAATATTATTCTACACTTGACGCTGGCAGAAAAAGCTGACACAAGCGTTGGCTCTGTTGCCAAAAAAAAGGTGAAGAAGAAGAACAATAAAGTGTTTAAAGGTTTTGCCGTAATGGCTGCGAAACGTCGATTGTCACCACAGGATACTGCGACATTATATGTGGTGGATGATTTACCTGCCGTCGTCTTAAGTGATTGTTCGATAGCCATTATTATGTTAACTGATTGCTAGTAAAGAATATAGATACAACCGCTAGGTTATATTCTATAGCGGGCCGTTGCTGGGTCGTCTCTTTCCGATGCCGTAGACTATATACATATAAATCAATATTTTATCATTAAATGAAGCGTAATATTTGTATCATAAAGTATCCAGCTTTACGATGACTTTCTATAACGGGATGGGCAGTACTGTGCGATATTTACTAGGTTAGTGTCACGTGGACGTTAAACTGTAAGTGCTTTTGTAAAGAGCATGACTAAGTAAATATAGCTAATGTATTAATTACATGTATAATTAGAAAGCAAAAATTACAAAACAAAACTTACATCGAAATCCATCTATTGTAGTTTATTACTCTCAAATTCCGCCATATCACTTCTTTACTTCACTTTCAGATTGATGTCCACTTGGTCAAATGCAGTCTTGCCTTACTTTTTTAATCACAATCTCCTCCTCTAGGACTATTAAAAAAAAGGAACTACAATTGGCTCATGCGCAAAACGTCTCTTTCGCAAAATGTCTCCTGGTCCGAAAACGTCTCTTTCGCAGAATGTCTCTTTCGCAGAACGTCTCTTTCGCAGAATGTCTCTTTCGCAAAATGGCTCTTCCGCAAAATGTCCCTTTCGCAGAATGTCTCTTTCGCAAAATGTCGCGCCAGAGACTTAAGAATAAAATTGCGATTTTCAAAACAAAATCATTTATTAAAATTATAGAATAATTATGTAGTCAAAACTTTGGTACCTACTTAAATTTACCTATGTATTCTAAATAAAAAAAATATCAATAGGTATCAAACATTTTACACACATTCAAAATTTAGGTCAAAGGAATCAATACTGTTAGTAACATATCCACAGATAAGATAATAGTAGCTATTACTAATAGTAACATAAAATGTATTTTAGTAATTTTTAATTATTGTTAAAAAATAATTTAAATAGATGTGAGTGTGACATGTCAAATGAAACATATCTTGAAATTAACTTTGGTTAATTATTAAACATTGCGAATAAAAATATTTCAATATAATTGTCAAATAATTACAAAAATATCTTTCTTTAGGCAGGTAAAATTACATCGGTATACTTACCTGGTTACTTGACGAATAACCGAAGCTTTTACAGTGGTCCTAAATAAACAAACCGAAAGTCCTCCTAGAAATTTAAATCAATGAATGGTTTTTACTATAATCAGACGCTTAGCAACGGAATAGGAATGGTAGAAGCACAGTGTTATCATTATCACTACACTGCCGGTATTGTGTTTCTTGTGATATGTTGCCAAGCATAAGCTGATGATAGCTAGAAGGTTGTTTGTTAAAGTTGAACAATAGTTTACAGTTTAAATAAAATTGTGTTTGCTTGCAAGAAAAATAGCATGTGATTTAAAACCGTAATATAAAATAGAAAATGATATTTTAAAAAATATTTATGTTATCAATAAGGAACAACATGTACAAATAAATCTTTTCTAAAATAAAATATAAAATCAAAATATATCTTTTGTCATATTCGGTACTCAACAAGAGAAACTAAATTCCAAATCTATGAACCATAGATAAATAACATTTTTTATTTAAATAAACAACTTTTTGAAGTAAAAACTTTAGTTTTTTAAATCGCGTCACGGTAGAAAATGGCGATGGCGTTCATTCGTTCTGCCGTCATTGTAATGTTGTCAATAATTCATGTTTATTTTTCTAACGATGCTTGTTAGTTTAGTATATTTAGAGACTTTACGAAATATGACAAAGAGAGATATTCTAACATAAATTAAATAAGAAAATGTGTTCTCCTTAATATTTGTATTATTATTTCGAAGTAGTGCGATGTGGCGTATAAACGCTTTGCATAATTTTAGACGAGACCTAATAAACTTACACTATACACATACACATATATACACTATAGTATACAAAATAAATAGTTAAGTATTAGGTTAATTAACTCTATCTCTTATCATTTTTATCTTTATTTCGGTTGTACACTTCACTCGTTCTCACACTAATATTGTTCCTATACACTCAGGGTTTGCTGGTAGAAAACGCATTACTGAGTTAAGCTCGCCTTTGTACATCAACAATTTGTAAACATTATTTAAATGATTTTTTGTGTGTGTATGATAAAGAATTAAAAAAAAAACCTTCATATATCAATACTTAAAATATTAGCAACGAGAAGAAATAAAGGTGGCATTGTGTTATAACTTAGAAAGAAAGGAGTAGGTCAGCAACCGAAATGCTGACTTTTTCTTTTTTGTACTTTTCTCTACTCTGGCTCTATGTACTGGTGAATAGGTACCTTACCAAAGTCAACGAAGCAAATGCTGAAGTGGTAGGCAATTCAACTTGGTGGATTCGAACTGCTCGCGGTGCGAAACGACAAAAAAACTTATATCTCCAGGCAAGTTTGATAAAGTAAGGTAAGTTAACAGGCAAGTAAGTTAATGGCGATAATTATTCCGGTTTGGTATATCACGGTAAATTGCAATTAAGTACGAACGCAGTTAGTTTCATAGAATGTAACTGAGATATTGCACATATTTGATAGCATGTGTGGTCTAATGACCGTGTCGCTAAGTATCCTACCCATGAGTCAATACTTGTGTGATTCAAAAATATATGTTTGAAATATTTCGTTACGTAATTTTTGTAAGGTCTTTAGGACCCATTACTTATTGTCTAATCCAATGCGTTTGCACTAAGTGACAAGTTTTTTTTTCATAACAATATAAAATCAAAACTTAAACCTTTTTAATACCAGTCCATGTATTTCTTTTCAATTTTGTACCCGGGTCATTGAAACTGTCAATAAAACACCCGAAATCATAAGAGGATATCTTTTGTAGTTCGTTTTAAAAAACTGGTCTTGCAAACTCATTATCGTAACAACAAAATGTCATCCTCACAATAAAAACAAAATAAATAATATTATTTTTAATGCGAATGATTCATTTAATTACATTAAACGGGATCGAACCCACTGACCAACATTGCATACCGCTATTCACACAACTTAACGGAGTTACGACGACTTGGTATTTTAGTGTCAACTCCTTTCCAATAGCACTACTATGATATTTTGTGGCCTTTCATGATGATGACTTTCAAAATTGTAAACTGTTACAACTTTCTACTTTTGTTATGTTATATATTTTTTTATATTACCTACCCCCCAGCTAGTAAGCAGTCAGTGGAGTCCAGAAGTTGTGGATACTATCCCAAGAGCACCATATCATACTGCTGGCAAACACAACATTACACTAGACAGATAGTAATGTAGCTTTGGCTACTTTGGTATTCTTAATTTAATTTATGTATTTTTATTTCTTTATTATATTACATGGATGACTTACATCTGTATAACAACTTATATTAATTTGTAGTAAGTTACAATTATGCCAATTACAAGTCCTTCCTTTCATGAAATACTTTTCACTAAGATATTCTCTAGTCGTCCACCAATACCAACCAATATTTCAATGGTCAAACTAGCTGTAGAAAAGCTATTTATCAATGACATTTAATGAACATTTATTTGTATAGATACTCGGAATAGGAAAACAATGAGGGAGCCCATTCAAAAACTTTTAATAGCATTTTTATCAATGGCTCTTATCGAAGACACAGTTATCAACAGACCGCTGAAGATAAGGCGCGAAAACAATGCACCGGTCTACGAAAAAACTTTTAACATCTTTTGCGACCGTTCCACCTTCAATAAAGCTTATCTGTCTCCCTCGTTCGTTATAATATACAAAAGGTTAAAAAGGGATAGCTGATCACATGTTAATGTCACGCCGACCCCAGGTAAACTTTGAATTCCATTTATTCGAACGCGAGCTTCGCGCGCGAATACACGCGGTTGCGCGAGAGCTTTTCCATTTTAAAAAGTTTTCAGCGGTTTTATTCGAAAATGGAAGCATTTATGAAATGTGTTATAATTTTTTTATATTTGTAATTGAACAAGAACAGTGTGTTTTAAGGAGTTTCTAGTGTTCTGTGAAATGACAGTTGGTAGTTTTTTTTGTTGCCGGACCATCTTATTGTGCAATAGGGATTACTTTTTGTATCGGAGCTAAGGATACGGTGAGTCGGGTTCCTATTCAATGAGATATTCAAGTTGCAACTGTTACCTTTATATATGCATGTATGTATTTTAAATATGTGAAAATATTGTAAGTAATAAACAAAAACTCGCCTAAAAAGTTTAGGTAAACTTTAGGCAGTTTTAGAAAAAAAATCTGTTTTACGTCGGAAAATATTTATTTATGAGAACACGTGTAATATAAACTATTAAAACGGAAAAATCACATTTAGTTTTTTCAAATGCTTTTAGCTAATCTCCACATGACAACCTTTAATGTACAGGTAGGTATCTACCTACTTACTAATTTAAGTAAGTTTCCAAGATAAAAACCCAACTATTTTTCATTTTCTTTTCTGTTTCATCATATCTCTTAAAAAGTCTTGCACTGTAAAAAAAATAGTTTACTCTACTTAAAGACATTTATTGTAAAGACTTAAATTACGAGCCACATTTCTGTGTTAAAGGGCATCATAGTATTTTCTTCGGTTACAGTTGCTTATATCGTTAAAGCGGAAAAAAAATCTGCTCTCGTATATCGTATATAACACTCCCTAAAAACGTAAGCCGTTACAGTAGCCTAAAGGCGGACGGACATAACATTAGGACCATCCATTTTGGGAATGTCATTCTGCAAAAAACTTACGACATTGCTCTTTATATTTGATCATTCGATGAAGTGCTAAAGAAAACGATTAGCTACGAGCAGAAATCAATTCTTCTGCTTTAGTCAATTTATATCTACTGGAATAGAAATTATCAACAATCTTAAACCCAAACACTTCATGGACTTGATCTTTACACAGATACATAAAACTCAATCCACTAAACTGTAATAAAGAATCTGACGCTCTGTAAGTACCAACTTTTGGTATGACTTTAAACTTAAGCGGTAAGTTTTATACAGAGAAAAGTTCATTTACGTAATAAATTATTTGAAGTGAATGATTTGAATTTGAAGTAACTGCATCTGTGGTTCGGTGGTACTGTGTACGGATTACCGCGCAGAAGTCTCTGCTTCGATACCCGGGTCGGATAATGTGATATTGAGTTTTTCTGACGAAGAACTCTCAGTATTAGTCCGAAGTCTGGAATTGCCAAAAATTGGCGAAAATTGTGTGGATAAACACCTCTGCTTACCCTTTCGAGGATTAAAAGGGGTGAAGCTATGTATGTACGTATTATTTAAAGTAAATATCTGTAAACAAGCATAAAGTAAGATAACTTTTAACTATTTACTTTTACTATTATCTACTGTAACAGTAGTTTAATTTTAACAAGCTACAAAAGAACTAAAGCTAAAATAAAAAATAAAATAATAAATGTCATTATCATATATTTGCCCGATATTATTCCACTGTAGTGAAATACAAGAGGTATCTTCCTCTGAGCAACGACATAAGCATTGATCCCCACGCTTGCTCAATGGGGATTGGCGATTTCAGACTTTCTTTTTTATACGATTTTATACGATACGACCTTTATCATAAGTAGGTAATGTCCAAAATAAACTTAGATTAAAATAAATAAGTAAAAAATTACATTGGTTCTTGTTTGTTTTCGAAATCTCAAACGACTGTTCCATCACGACTAAAAGTCATACTAAGTTAAAACTAATTAAAATACGAGATTACTGCACATCATCCCAACTTAGAACAGCCAACTTAATTATTACATAACACTTATGTTTGATAAGTCTTATACGGTAAAGTTCTTGAGCAAGCTGTTTGCAATTACGTCAATATGTACAGGAAGATAGTTATTTAGCCAATTCAATTACTAGCTATAATGTATCATTAGGGAAGTAGATATTGCATAACTTTACTGATTAGTGTTAAGACTATATTTTTGAAAATAGCTTCATTAATTTGCTACAAATTTTAACTTCTTCAAAACTGCACTTATCTATAATACTGAATGTTTTTTTAAAATATACCTTTGGGTATAAAATAAAATGTAGGTCAAAAATTTAATATCGTGTGGTAGATAAGTGGTCAACCTAGTGTCAAGATTTGTTCAGGTCGCCCATAGAGGCATCCGACTTAACCTAACGACTGTTCACGGAGACGCTCAGATCAAATACTACTATGCGGTCACTCATCCAAGGGCCAGCCGCACTCTATGTTGCTTAACCCGCTAATCGTTTGCCGATCAGTGCGTGCAACGAGCTATGAGCGCCTCAAAATAGAGGTATATGTCGTAGGTAGACAAACCTATTTTATGCGAATTCAGAACTATAACAGAATTCCATTGATTTTCTTGTGTTGTAATTAAGTACATCAACGGTCTTATTATCAACCGTCTGCAACTTTTCAAGTCCAAGAAGAAGTTTACTATTCGTAAAACCCTAATTTAAAACTAAAACCTTGTAAGTTCCGATAGTATTTGTTAAAAGCATTGTTCGATCGGCAATAATTGACATTAATCGCACCAAACACTCGTATGACGCGAAAAAGTAAGGAACGGTTAATAAGAATGCAGTAGCTAGACTTTATGAAAAAAAATGTTATAGCATTATGTTGCATATCTACCGACATTTATATTAGACTGTAAGGTCGCATCCGCTGTGTTGGAACCAAGATAGTATCTGTCAAATTGTGTTCCCGCCTTCCCGCCCTTGTATCGACTGAACGTTCAATGTAACGTTTATGGCTGCGATAAGATCCGATGGGATGGGAGAATCACGACACCTATAATGTTTATGATATGTTTTCGAACAATTAATTAATTCAACAGCATTGTTGCATAACAGACAACTGCAATGTTTCGATTTCAGAGTAGAGTTTTATGTCTATTACTTTTCGTTTGATTTAATTTCATTTTTTAAGCCAACAATACTATGTATTTACAAGCCTTATTTGACCAATATTTACCCAATAATATACATATTATAAGTAATCATAACTATTGATTTTTCATTACCCATTAACTACATAACTGTATTCAATACAAATTATTCCGTTCACATGTTTTTCTGTAGGTAGGTACTAGCCGCAGGACCATAAGGTCCCCTAGACTATCTACATGACATTAATATTGATGAGATATGAATTAAAACTGTCGAAGGAACTTTTATTAAGTTATTGACTATGGGCCCTAAGCCCTTCATTTGTAACCTCATTTGAATAGGTTCAGTAAACACGGAAAGCTGAATTATTGACATCTATATTATCAAGTTTAAATAAAATATTTCCTTAAGTTAAAAAATCTATTATCAGTTTAAGAACAGCACTTGCTAATTAGGATCACAATTCACGAGTATCTACCCTGTAGAGAAACTTTTACTTCTTCTATTTAAATAGAATTTACGCGATTATGCATTAGGTATTTACATACCTTATTTTGCTTGACGTTTTGACCAGTTTACACCGGGCCGTGGTCACAACAGTTAGCAGACTGGTGAGGCGATGTCCCGGCTCCGTATGTGAAGTAGATTCTAGATCTCCCCTCATGTTTTTTCCTTTCCACGTAGCATCACGAAACATACTGACAGTGTCCTTATTCTGTACCTTTAGGCCGCATACGAAACTAAGGCTTCGTAACCAGTTACGATCTAACACTTTTTCGTCCTTGTACGAAACCAGTTACTATGCCATCCGTATTCCGAGCGACGTCGAGTCGTGATATCGCATCACCAGTCTGCTTGTGACCACGGCCGGTGTAACCTGGTGTTAACGTTAAGCAAAATAAGGTATGTAAATACCTAATGCATGATCGGTAAATTGCCGTATGCTTATAAACTCTTTAGCCGTTGTCTCCAAATCTTACATTAGGGTAGGATTTTGGAAAATCTTGTAGACGCTCTAATGAAAATCCTTGCTGAAGTTATACTTCATAAGTATTTAAATAATATTAGATTTTTTTTGTTTGAATGCTTTTCTTAAAACATGAAAACAGAACTATATTTATTTTACTTCTCTCCATTTTTGTTAGAGAATTTTCTTCAGCGTTATGCGAGTATTCTACATAGATTGCCTGGGTTACTTCATATCGACATACTACATGAGCTAACATAGAAATATGATTTATATACGAGTATCCTTCTTATCAGTTAATATTCTGACGGTACAAAATCGAGTTACCGCCTATAAAAAGTCAAAATTCTGCCGCACTCCACAAGAGCCCTTGTACACTTAACCGCGCCACAATAAAACAAAAGATCATAACAAGCACTTCTGTACCACTCAAAGGTCAGTTATGCCCTTAATTAAAGGGCGAAAGGGATGAAAATATATCCTGTTCCCTTGTTGAACAGAGTGGGAAGAGTAAATAGATTATAATAAAGCACCCTTGAGATTCAACGGACCGTGCGTGCGGATTTTTTGCGCGAGTGCAAACCTCTTCGGCGTTTTTTTTAATATTACATCTGTGAGAACTCGGCTTTTACAGTCTAGTGCTTTCGTTCAGTAATGGATAAATATCACGCTATCTTTTTGTAAGAACTATTGTTATTTTTATTGTAAAATTAAAACCTAATTCGTTACGTTCACGTGTTGTGCGACTAGGTAAATTTACAGCTAATATACAAAATGCGATAAAGCTTTTTATATTCCTAAGTTGCGAACAAGCATTCAGATAGTAAATAGTTAATTTTCATGTCTTTAGATATTTGTAATGCCAGTAGCATTACTCGCAATTCGAAAGAAGTTTACTACCAACTTAAAAAAAAATTAAACAGCCTGAAAAACGGGCTTTTTTAATAATTGAAAACTCTTTTAAAAAGAAATGTGATTATCCTACTCACAACCATCACCACTACCATCACCTTTGTTTAATCGAACTAACCTTGATCTAAGAATTGAATAGGCATGCCATTGTAGGATATGCTGCCAGACGCGTAGCAATAGTAGCCTACTGTGCTGAGGTCCGGAGTTAAATCGATTCTGTGACAAAAAGTAAAAGAAGTAAAACAAAAGTTTTCAATCAAAATATGCTTAGTATTAACATGAATATCTAAGCTTACCATACGTCTTTAAATTAATGAATTAACATTGATAAATCAAATTAATCTTATTTATAAACAAACAAAAGTTTTGTAACCCCTTCTGAGTTCAAATAAAAAGATACACAACCTCTTTACAAGCGGTTGTTATAAAAAAGCAAAAACAAATCATAGATCGCAAAACAAAGGATAAAGTTAGACGTCCGGAATCGTTAGCTTCTTTATAACGTCAACCGAAGCGTACAATATTTTATTATCATTATAATTTATTTGTTTAGCTATAATCGTGAAGTATGCATTTAATTAAGGGATGCAAGGGGTTGGTTAAGAATATTAAAAAAAAATGTATAAAGGAAGCTGCATTTTAAACTATTTGATAATTTTCTTGGCCTGGTGTATAATTTTAGTCTCTAGTGATTTGTTACTGTCACTTGCCTGACATGCAAAATTGATTTCGTCTTTTATTTGTTCAAAAATAAAGGCAATTTAGTTTATCAATAATCAATATTTTTTAAATAACATGGAACATTAACCTTGATACTGGCAAAAATAGTCAACCCGATTAAATTGTAATAAAAAAAAAAATAGGCGAGTACCTAATTAATTAATCACAAGTCAATCGTACTTCTTAATAGAACAATAATATTACAGCATTTGAATTTGAAATCCGATTCTTGGTAAGTCCGGTATTTACCATCTACGCGTAATTGACTTGCAATCAAAAAGCTGTATATAAAAGTGAGAAATAATTGCGTTTACAGTTACTTTATATACTATTTATATGCAAATAATATGTAGATTGAAAACTTAAGTTGCAAATAATATATAAAGTAAGTAACCATAAGTAAGCACTATGGTTACTTACTTTTTAAAGAGCTTTCACCTAATTCTAGCATGTTAACAGAACATATTTTTCAAAATATAGTTAAGATTACATGATCAAAATTGAAAACCACGAAATATCACACTAAATTGCGACGTTTCCACTCATAACGCGTAAAGGCTCATAGAGCAGAAGACGCCGATAATGATAATTCACATGACTTATCATCAAGATTGAACAATATTAAAATTTGTCACTTTTGAAAAATATCCCATTGAAAAAAGCAAACCCTTTTTTCAACCACATTAAATTTTTAAAAGCTGTTCACAGGTAAGTCAAAGTCTCGACAATGTTAAAAAAACATTATGTCAGTCCCGATTTTTTCGCGCTAAGTATATATGTGACAGTTCTCATGAAACTAAAAAGGTCGACGTCGGCACACATGCAAAAAAAAAGAAATTGTAACATTCAGTCAAGGGGTGTATACGCACAAACAGAAAAAGTAAATTAAATGATATAGATCAAACTTTTTTAATTGAAAGCCGATTTGTCAAGTACCTTGCAATTGTAGTTTGAATTTATTTGATTTTGTACGTACTCTATTCTCTACTTTCATGCTATAGGTACACATGTAAGTAAGTATTAATACCAAATTAATCAAATTACTAAAACGAAATAATCTGTTTTCCAGTATCTACAACATTTTAGGACTATATGCATCATATAGCCAGTGATCGGAATTATGGAGACTGAAATACCTACTGCTCGAATAATAACAGAGGCAAGTGGAGACGCCTTAAGACTTAATATTTTTTCGGCTCAATTGTCCCGGATTTCGGGACATTACTAAAGTAAATCTAAAATTGATTTAGTAAAACAATTATCGAACTAATTTTCTGATTTTAATTTAGAAAAATCAGCAAGCACGATTTGTATTATTTAAAAGAAAAATAATGTAGTTTCCTTTTCGTCGTTTCAATAATGTAAGTAGGTTTTTTTTAGGTGACAATTGTCAAAATAAAATTGTTGTAGTAAGGAAGGCTCCACTTTTTTTGCCTCTGTTCTTTAAACTTTAGTTATTTTAGCCTGCTTATTCCGATCACTGCTTATAACACTAGTTTTATCATGCAATCATTTGTCACGGACAGGGTCTATCATTGTACTAATTCCTATGTTTCAATAATTTATCTTTTAGAAGTAACCACTCCACGGCTGAATGGCTACCAGCTACCACAGACTGTTTATGAGATGCAGCAAGGCAAGCCTCTTTCCTATAGGTGGAACCGACATGGTATAAGCAGTCGTAAAATGATAAATGAAGAAAGCTGAGAACTGATTAAAGCGAAGATGTTTGGGAGAGCCATATATTTAGCAGTGAACTTCTTTCGGCTGAGGGTCCTCTTGAAGGAGTGGAACTGAGGACCTATTTAATTTGTTAACTAACTGCTATTGTATGAATGTACATACTCTACCAATTCGGGAGCAAACTTAACGGTCAGCATTTCATTTAATTAATAATGTAATATTTTATTTATATCCTTTTAGTTTAAGTACTAACCTAACAAGATTTAAACAAGCAAAAACAAAAAATAAATAAATAAGTAGTTGATATTCCTGTATAATCCGTCATCAATCGCCTTTACGAGGGGTTAACACGATACAAGCCATAAGAAGCTCATAACTCCTGGGAACCTATACCCTTGGTCGTGGCGACCAGAGGTCACGGGGCCGACGCTGATTTATATTGATATACTGACACCTGGACACTACAGTTTGCTACTTTTGTAAATGCGCTCTCTATTACAATTTCATTTTTTTTAGTTGTTTGTAAAGGTGGATTCATCCGTTAAAAGTTTTCACATGTCTTAAAACATACGAGATGTGAAAAAAGTTTTCATAGTGAAAAACTTTTTTCTTTTTTTTATTTAAATTTGAATTTTAAATTTTATATTTAATTTGGTTTTTTTATATCTAATTTGTGCTGTATATTTTATAACTTTTTGTTAACTATTTGAGTGCATTTATTTAGAGAGCAGCATTTTAAAATTTATACTACATTAGGTCTTAGACTGAATGATATAAAAACCAAACAAATAAATTGAGTACCAATCTATTTAGCCTTGATCGAACTGTTATCTTTATTCGAAATTCGGTACGGAGGGTACTTTATTTCTACTATGAATGATAAAATCTAGCACTGTATTTATTAAGTGACAAGATTTATTTAATTGTAGATACGTATCTAGGTACGACATAGCTCATTACCTTAAAACTAGGCCAAGAACTAAAGTGCCTATTTATCTAGTTTATAAACCCAAGTGTAGTAAATCATGTGCAAGTATTAGAATGTAATAAATTCTACTAAAATACTCTTTACAGTTGTAAGAACACAAAGCTATGTAAAATAAAAGAGTGGCACCTTTTTTACATAACCTCAAAATGCGAAACTAATTTATGCCTGGCAGTGGTTCAACTCGTTCTGTCAAAACTGTCCGGAACGTTCTAACTTTCAAATTTCGAATTTGGTAAGTATTTTAAAATGTTAGCAGAATATATTTTTAAAATATAGCTCCGATTAAATGATAAAAATTAAAAACCATTAAAATATGACACTAAATTGCAACGTTGCAACTCTTATGTGAACGCTCTCGTTCGTTCTTTTGAACTTTTTTTAATTATTTCTCGCGAACTTAGAACATAAAATATTTTTCGTTCTTAGTATTCAATGTGATATTATGAATACGGATGAGTAATGAAATAACAATAACACTTTTGTGTAATATACATCGTTCATATTTTTATTTTATTATAAACGTTCGTGAGAGATAAAAAAATATATCTATTTGTTATATACATTAACTTGGTTAATAAAAAGAAATCACTGCCAAGGTTTATAGATTTTGTTCAAATAACTATAAACATTTTATTTTTTTTATTAGGTAACCTTCTTAATTATTATAAGTGATCCACTACAGAGTTCTATATTATTAAGCTATTTTATTGTTAGGCCACTTTTAGTCAGTATATTTATTGCTTAAATATTGCCTAATACTTATTAGTTTACTTTTTGTATGATACAACCAAAACAGGGATGGTATCCTGGTAATTAAAACAACGAAACATTACCTTTTGTTTAAAAGTCGCATGAAAATATCAATTCGTTTTCCCACCTTGAAATACCCAGAACCCTACCATAGGGTCATCAATCAACCCACCATTCTAAAATCTAACCGTTGAAAATCGAGCCGGTCTGAACATAAGTCAAGAAACAAAGACGGCCATTTTGAAAAATCACTACAACAAAACGTGTTCTTAATTTAAAATTTGACAATAGGCCAACTTTTTTCGCGAACTTAGGCACTGGGGCTCTAGCTAAAAGCCAATATTTAACAATAGGGTGCGACTAGAAAGTAGTTTTAGAAAAAAATCGCTCTAACTTAAGTATCTTTCAATCGTAAATATGTTGTCAGAATTGGGATATAACAATTTTAACGTCTCTGTTAAAGACTCGGTTGTTATTATATTCGATATTATCTAAAGAGGTTGGTTTACGACTACGTTTATTGCGTGTAATAAAGTTACACTATTTGAAATGAGGATTTAATATACTGTGGTTAGTAGCACAGATTATTGAAATTTCGAAATAATTTTGAATTAATGTCACGGAAATTAATTTATTATTTTGTTTGACAGGCATTCAGTTTATTTACTTCGGCTGTGTAAATTGCAACTGTAATAAATAAATCTAAATTATATCGTTTACAATAGTTAGGTTTAAGAGAATTGGTAGAGACAATGTTATTTATTATTTTACTGATAAGTCTACCCAAATTAAACCTCTTTTGTAAAATCCATTTTTGATTATTATAAAAGACCTATTTCGCTACAACCTCACCTGTCTAACATAAGTTATTTGTATAAAGTCATCTGCTCCATAAATTAATCCACAATACATAATCAAACGTTCAATATGGCCCACCCCTTAATATCGTCGTAAATTTCCCACAAGCAGCCGCGTTCTTGTCACAAATAAATCATGACATTTACATGTATGTACTGCTTGGCGATATTAAAAAAAACTAGATCGGAACTCAACAAAACGACTCCTTAACATTGTTAACTTTGCTGCCCTGAAATTTGAAACCGACTCTACTCTGTTAGATATAGAGCTCAATATTTTTAGAAGGATTGTTTGATAACTGCAAATATATCTTGGTAGTTTTATATCGGACACTGATGCAGGATGAGTTTCGCACACTTCCTCAAACAATACTTCCAGAGAGAGAAGCAGAGTTAACAAAGGGATATCGGTGTGCTCCAGATTGTATAACAATAAATATTATTACTCTAAATTTCGAAGGTATGTCAAAAGGTGAACGATTGTTGGGTTAACAATAGTTTCAATTTGGTAAGGTAAGGGCTTGCTACCTTTGACATGACGACATCTGCTATTTTTTACAAGCTTCTTATTAATTTTGGGGAGGAATAGTTTTTTCCTTCCATTCGCAACGAGTTCTTGATTACCTAGCCGTTTAAAAAAGTAATTTACTAGGATTCATTTTTTTTTTCAATTAAGAAGGATTGACGTATTTTAGAGAGGCCTCAACTACCACTACGTTATGAAAAGTATAAACAAGTAAAAGGATTAAGCACCTACGGAGTTTCAGACTATAAGTATGTTTCTCCTAATGATAATACAAAAAGGACATTACAGGTTTCGAAAAACCTCGTAAGTTACGTAACCTTCTATATTTATACACACGGTGAAAAAGCTGATAACATCTTAAGTGCGAGTTAATTACACTGAATCCACAGTTCTCTCAAGTCGTTTTATAATAGCATGCACAACATTTCATTTTATTGACATTCACGTGTTTAATGTAATATAATTTAATTTAAATCAATCTTGCACACCGTCGTAGGATAAAACATGGCAAAAGCACTATAATTTGTAATGTATCTTAACTATTATAAAAAGCGGAGAAGTTTGTTTGTTGTTAGTTTGTTTGAACGCAATAATCTCAGGAACTACCAGTCTGGTTTGAAAATTTCTTGTTGCGAAGCCCAGTTCTCGAGGAAGGTTATAGGTTATAGGATGTTACATAGTAACATTACGCTACTGGCGAAGGGAACAGAGCAGTAACAAAAACGCGGGATAATTGGAGAAATAATTTGACTATTGTCTAAATTATACTTAGAAATTATGTCTTATTCTACATTATTATCACACTAATATGCACCTGAAGTTGCAACTAAGTTGATTTCTGTCATTATTTTTGTTAGTTTAATAAAACTTTTATAGTCAATGTTTAATGGTAATTTAACTTTAAAATGATTACCTGATTAATTACCTAGAAAATATAAGCGAACTAAACGCCCAACTAAAAAAAACACAGATCAATTTCTACATTAGGTACTCCACATTTTACGAATTAAATACGGAAATCAAAATATTAAAATTAAAACACCCACAAACTTGTGAAAGCAGTGACAAAATCACATTATTTGCAAATCTAAATAAAGGCTCTAATAGATAGTATCGAGATATATTTTATGAATTTCCATCATTTACAATGGAAGCACTCAGTGACGCAGCGGGTATCATTGTAACAACCCGTCGAAGTTGAATGTTCTTTTCCCATGATGGTCAAAAGTTCAAAATTGTAAGGACAGACATTGACATGAGTCGTAATTTTATGGCCAACGATTTTGTTTGTAAACTTTGGGGATCGGTGGCAGTTAATTAACCTAATTATTTTTATGATTCAGTGGCTACTTTGTTTGTGGATCTTGATAATGATTGAGGTCATTTGAAGAAGTTTGAAAAATAACTAAATTTTGTCAACGGGAAAGCTTTTTAAGTTATATCTTAAGGGCGTTCCGTCACATATGACCTTGAGCGTTTCGCTTCCTCACCACCCCGCGCCTCACCCGAAAAAAACATTGCGTGCGAGTTCGCCCTCTAGCGGCAAGTAGCAGTAGCACAACTATAAGACAATGACCTTACTTGTCCGAAACCGCAGAGCTAAAATCTGATAGACGCGCCAATAATGAATTCTTTTTTTAGTATCTTTTATTATTTCGTTTAGTAAGTATGTATATTTTTTAGTATATATTATTTATATATTTATTATTTATATAGTAGCGAAAGCAAAGATAAGTGTTTAGAATCATGACGTTTGTTAAATATGTAGTAGAAATAAAAACAACTACTGTGGGTTAAAACAATAAACTCAAAACCCAGCTGCTGTGAAATGTATTACCTGATCAAAAAAGCCGTTTAAAACGATTTTTATGAATTATTGAATACAAAAAAATATTTAATAATAAATATAATATTAATATTTTTTGAAGTCGCTTAAAAATGAAGTCCCAATGACAATACACAATTGTGATTCCTATAATTGACATGATATGTATTCTTCAACTAATACTAGTGCACTTTAGTTTAGTAACCCTGCCGAGTTTATACTTATTTAGTTATAGTTATATATATATATTTAAATAGGTTTTTTGTACATGAACAAACTAAAACATTTTGACTTAAAAAATGTATTAATATCCTATTAATATTATAAATGCGAAAGTTTGTGTGTGCACGTATAAAACGTTTGCGTACCTCATCTTCATTTATATTTTTACTATTTGCAATAGTGTCGCTAGTATCATGAAGCCGAAGCTAGCAGTTTGAGACAATTTCTATTAAAATAGCAGAGGAGTGCGTTACCCCAGCAAAATGTTGATAAAAATGTGCTTATAAGAGGTGAGAGTATAACAGATAATTAGTGCGTCGTAAGGAGTAACTTGTTTGCCTATAGCAAAATTTGTTTGCATTACAGTTTTAAAGTTATTCGGAAAAAAAACAGATTTTGTGAAAAAGAACATTTTTGACAAAATGTCTTTTCTTTAAATTATCCAGGCAGAGTCACGTTGGTAGACCAGTATAAATAAAATAACTGTATCAATAGTACTAGTTCATGACTTTTTAAAACAATACTGAAAAATTCAATCTTTATTTATGCCCGTCTGATTGTTAAGTGTTCAAAATTAGCTCTTACAAAAGCCAAGAGTTTTCATAACTTTCTAACTCCACTGCGTCTTCATGGACTGATGATATGAGGTCCTGCATCAATAATAAAAAAGCATCTCATAAAGACCACCTAGCCAGCAGTTTGAAACAATAACCTTTGGAATGGTGGCTACCACTTAGTCTTTTGGATCCCACTGACTGTATCATAAGGCAGAGTGAAGTCACTTCGATAGGCAATTGTACGGCACGGTTATATTGATGTATGTAAAGTAAGGTTTTGTGCAAGACAACTTTTTCTTGGTTCTGTAGATACGTACCGCTACCAAACTCGAGTAACAAATCAGACTACATTTGTGCATTGTCTACTATACATTGTACTTGTATATTGTATTAAATTGCAAATCTTGCGGAGTGTATAGGCTTGGAGCCTATTAAATGCAAAACAATTTTGAAGTGCTACAGACTGTGGACCTCCTAAACACTATTTAATTTCATCAGCCTTAGTCCACGAGGTAGGAATAACAGGCACAGTCTGCCGAAAATGAACACAAAATAGTAAGACTGTGATAGCCACTCATGAGTTGGTGTTGTCTGATATCTGGTCCACTGCTTTTAGCGCTTTACAGTTTAGCAGCGAGTATGGTTGTTTTGTGTAGGTACCTAACTAGGTCGCAAACCGACGCATGTCACTTATAATCATTGTAATTTGAGTTCTATGCTAGTTGTACGACCGACGCCGACGTTCGTGTTCCGACCGAAGCACCTCGTACCTACGCCGGCGCCGGCGTTGCCGTCGTCACGTCGGTCGGAATCGGAAAGCGCCCTTGCCACATGAGTAAATATCCAAGTTAGATATTTTACTCATGTGCCCACCTACCACACACCTAGTTCGAAATGATAGTAGACATAGACAATATTGTAGCAAGCTCATATTCATATCCCTAGGGTATATATAACAGCAGAAATTTACTGATTCTTGAGGCCTGGTGTTGCCTTGATCTTATCACGAGCGACAATAGGCTCACCGCCTGCTACCTAGTTTACGTGGAACTAAACATAATTAAAGGATATCCTAGGTAAGTATCTCAAAGAAGGTATTTTACTAAACATATGAAGGTAGGTATACACCTACTTACAGGATATTCATGTGTTGAATCTTTTGCATTTGTATTTGTTTCAGTCGTGAAATTTTAGTCATTTTGATGAAAAATAATAATAAATGTAGGTAAATACCTACGTATTTAATACACTAAAAAAATCTAAATAACTAATCTAATTTATTTGCAACACTAAATCTATCCACACAATATTTTTTTTTGATATTATTTGTTTGCAAATATTGAATTACGTAAATAATTTTTAAAAAAACCGCATACGTCCGTCCGTCAGAAGGGCTTGCGCCGCTCTGCCGCTCTGCCTCCCGTCGCCCGCGCAGAGCCCCTGCGACGCTGATTCAGCCAAATTATCAATAACTATTGAAACATTATCCTAATAAATGAAATAAATCTATAGAGTTGACATTTGGTTTATTCCGGTTGATTCAATATAACTTTTATATTTATAACTATAGTAATTACAAAGTAATATTTTGATATAAGTGAAATCACGTTGTTTTAATATCGTTAGTATAAGTTATTTAATCAATTATTGTAAATAATTCTTCTACTATTCTAAAGTTCATGAATCAAAGTATATTGTAGGCAAAAAACAAAATGAATAAATAGCATTAAAATCTACTAAATAACGAGATGAAAGTCGCGGATTTCGGCGAAATTTCGTCGGAACCACCTTAAGTCAAATTATTCGTTTATCTATATTTTAATAACTGTATTTGAACTAGGTGTTTGCAAGTGTAAGTGTGTAGTGTGTGGTTTTGAACCGTTTACATTTTGACCCAATTTTTGCTTTATAGCGTTTTATTGTCTGAGTCAATGTACTGAGACGATAAAGAGGTTTTTTTGGTATATAAATCTACCCAGAGTACCTGAGGGCTCTTCTCATGGAAGAGGCTTGCGCATTAATCACCACACTAAAACATTTTATTGCTCTCAGAATCTTAAAACAGCAGTTACCTACAAAAATATATTCAAATTCAAATTCATTTATTTAAATATTTATTTTTACATAGTTTTTTACAATTAATGCTTAATCTCACATGTACGGACAATATACATATTATGGGTATTACCTGAACAAGGATAAATCTGTATTTCAGGTGTGAACAGTGCATATTTCTAAACAATACGCAAAGTTTAAAAGTGAATTTCGTAGCCAATATAAAAATTGCTGCATATTGTCACGAACCCATAGAATTTCTTTAGCCAGGATTGTAAATTCATAGCTCTCTAAATAAAATAAAATAAAATATCTTTGAATACATTTTGATTCAAAGACCCCTTGGCTCGACCAAGCAGCCTATGGGCGCCATATGTTCAAAGATTGATAGATAAAACATGGTGTAACATATTTGTATGACGTTAACTAGATACAGTTCATAGACCTTACGAAATATTACTACGGAAAATAAAGAGTAATGTATTTTAGACTAATTAGGCTATATTTTAAAAGAGAGAAAACTCATTTATAAGTTAAACTCGCCTTTGTACTTACTCTATTTTCTGTCATTGTTTATACTTATGTTTGATAACGATAAGTGTACAATAAATTATTAAATTAAATTATAAATACATGAGTAGTAATTACGATTGTAGTCATTGCGATTTTTTATTGAACTAATTTGTATCTCAAAAGTTATCATGTAGTCATTTTCTGATATACGGTATTAACACCATTTTGATTTTATTACTTTTTGCAGAATGTGTCTACTTACAGTTTGCCGAACTTAAAATAAATCAAGTATTTTAGTTTCAATAACAAATCTACAATGTATCTTAATACAAAATTCACTGTAAATATAAAAAGTTTAATAGAGGCTAGTCACTTAAACACATACCTACATATTACTGACTAAACATGTCTTTATTTTTATTTAAAGGCAGTTCAACTTGTCTTATTTTAAATAACTTCAAATACAACAATGATATAAAACAAAGGGTAATGATGTCGTAATTGGCGCGGTAATATGCGGCACTTATCGGGCGCCTGCGCATGGGGCGGGGGCGCTACAGCTGCGTGCTAAGTGCATACACTTAGCGGGGAAAATTACATTTAGAAACTATTTTTATTAGTTATATTTAAGATTCAATTAGATACTTAATTAAATATGGTGTATAAAAAATTGTAATCTCGATGATACCCAAGATTCAAGATACAAGCACTAGCTTAGTTTGGAACCAAAGGGAAGCTATATTGTATGTAATTTATATTTATTAAATAAATTGATTGATTTATTGATTGATACTGTTTAATATGAGATTTTCTATAATAGCAGTAGATAGGCAAAGAATCTAGCACAGGAGCAGAAATAAAGAATAACACTCGGTGCCACGAATTCTTACGTTCTTCCAATAAAGGTAATCGCTCTGTATGATATTACACTGACATGGTATGAAAGGATAAACTAGTCAATCTGATTATCCTAAGCTAGGCAAGCTTCGTGACACAACCTAGGCTTGGTAAAAAGCTTCTGACCTGTGATAGATTAAGAAAGTAGCACCGCAGTTTACAAAGTCAAAGTGTTTTAATTTAGGTTAGTAGTAGTACCTACGCCGTATTGAGAATAGTTGTTCAACAGATAATATCTATTAAATATTTTATTTATTTATTAAAAACTTCATATACAAAGTATATCGGCGGACTTAACGCCTGAGGCATTCTCTACCAGTCAATCATTACGGGTGATGCAGCAAACAACAAAATAGGTGTATCTGATGACAGTGTGAAGAGATTATCACAAGAAGTTACTACTTATACTAAATAAGCATACATACAATCATACATACACATACATAGCCTAACGTTCAAAAATATACCTACATAAATATAAAATATAAATATACACATACACTTAATAATATATATTTGATCCAAATCATTGTGATGAGTCTGCTTTTTTATTCAAAAGAAGTTCACGCACCTTCACCTTAAATACAAAACGGTTAGTGGAAATCCTTATCTCAAGAGGGAGCGCATTCCACAGACGAATGGATTGGACAGGAAAGGAAGAGTCTACGAAATTAGAACAGTGGAAAAGACATTGTAGAAGTAAATTATTAGAAGAACGAAGAGTTTTATGATGGTTACTGCATAAATACTGAAAGGAGTCCATTATATAAGAGGGAGGAGTGGAAGAAGTTAAAAAAGAATTGATAACAAATACGATAGGTATATACCTACTTAAATTACAATTAAAATGAACTAAAACGAAAAACATTTTTAATTTTTATATTACATACTCTACATAATCCTGACTAAAAGACAAAGTATTTTTACCGTTTTAAAAATACGCCACTAACCAAATATGTGACATAACGAAAGAATATTACCATATTAAATAAAATATTCATAAATGTCCCCGAAAACGGAAAGCGTTTGAATTCCATTACCGCATCATAAAACTCCTAGGTTTCGTACAAACGGACTATATTGAATTATGCATTAATACGCCACCTGTCGACCAACCGGCGAACTAACGTTTAAAATTAATGTATATTTTATGAAAGTGCATTGCAAACGTTGCGATCAATGCTCGTGCCTTCTCTTTATGAGGAGAGGCTTTTCTGAAGGATTATCGCCAATAAAAGAACAGAAGCAGATTTTTAATACGAAACACAAAACAGACGAGCGAGAGAGTGAGCTACTTCTTTGTTACACTTGACATGTTACACAAATAAAGAGCTTAAACAAGAACCTTTTTGTTTAAGCTCTTTATTTTGTGTTTGTTGTGTTTACAACCAGTTTCCAACACTTTCCCTGCAGTGGGATTATGGCTGGCCTAGAAAGAATATCACTAAGGAATACCAGGTAAACCAGCAGCATTACCAGCGTATACCTTACTACGGCTAATGCTTTCTACAGTCTCATTTCATTTCATTTAAATAAGGTACCTATGTACTGAACCATTTTTCGTTATGATTAAACCAAGACACTGTTTTCTTAGTTTCTTTACGTATCGTTGAACAAAATCAAATCGCTACATTAAATCGCACAGTAAACATATCGCAACAATTTGTTAAATTCAATTCTAGACAACAAAACATCCGGCCATCTTGCCAAAGAAAAGGAGAAACCACTTTGTTACAACTTTATCATGCAGAGAATTGGAACCTTATCTCGGTGTTATATGATTTAGTTTTATTAGTCTAAGCTTTTTCTGAAGCAATCATGAAATAGTGATAACATAATTTTTATCTTCAAGGAATAAAGATAAAAATTGCTTGAATAAGCAGTTTCAATAACTTTGCATTATCCAGTAACCGCTTCACAAATTCGACAAGATTCAAATGCAGAATTCGCCAAAACGAGGCCAAAACGTGTTTCTTTCTATTCAGCCAGCATCGTTGACGTTCAGCACGCACCATACGTTCCAAAAAGTATTTAGTTCTTAAATCTAAACCTTATTTCTACGGGTATGTGTCATTTAAAAACTATATCGGTCTGTAACTGACGTCTGCATTGACTAAGAAACTTTTTGTTTGCGACCCCATAATTCGCGAGTCGAGACGTGCATTCGATATTAAAAAATGCTTCAGAAAATCTTAAATTCAATAGTAATTTGGTGTTGAATAGGTAGGGAGAGGATAATATAAGTACGCCCTGTTTTTGCGGTGTTGTATTTAGTACGCGAATTTCTCGACTCGCTTTGTGTATACACTGGTTTCTTACTCAGCATGAGTCTGTCACAGTACCTTGGATATGAATGGACCTACCGAGTTTCTAATTACACACTCAATTTGGTTGGTAAAGCGGGAAATATGAGTTATTGCCCTGGCCGTAACCGAGATGAAATCGGCCATATTTAATATGCGACAATGGATTGAAAATTTTTGTGAACAATTTTGCATAATAATACCAGCGTATAATTGTATTTTTAAGCGATTAGTTGATGATTAGCACATGCTAACTTAATTTTGTTAGAGAGGTGTGCCATTTTAAAAATTAAAATTCATTTGTTTTGCAAATTATGTCGCTAGGATGCTGAATTGTGGAACCTGTGGATTAACGAAATGATGTTTTTTAAGTTAATGTACAACATGAAAGTATATAGTAATTTATGGGGTAACTTGTGTAGAAATAACATAATTAGATTTTTTTGGTATTATTCTTTTAGTCGTGAACGGTAATCGTCGTTTTTGAACTTCGAAAGCGCCCGCATTGGCTGCATCATTGTCGCTTTCGTTGACCGTTACTACCACGTAAAAGACTTTGATTTCTACATTTATTGACTAAAATAACAAATTATCTTTGTGTTACATAGATAGACAGAATTGCCTTTCTAGGTACTTATTTGGGTTAATTTACTTCAATGTAGAGAGAAAAACAGAGACAGATCCCACTACATAACACATGTAAAACTTTACTAACGAACCCAAAATAAAAAATATTGTATCTATGTTTGCCAATAACCCATCGAAGTGTTTCTGCAACACAATTACACAACAACATAAAATGTGAGCATTATTACTTCAAAGCCGTGTCTAAATTGTCATTCGTAAACCGAGGCATTCCAGATTGCGTACGCTCTAATATGAGACAACAAATGATCTGTTAACGGTATTGGTACATTGAAACGATATGGTCTTAGTTACAGAACTACCATATACCGTATACAAAATGTAACAATATTACCGGCGTTAGTATTGCAATCTAGGTATTTCGTAGCTGTCGTAGTCATTGATACACAGTCAAAAAATCTTTTGAAGCCACATCGACGTCTTAATTGTGTGAGTTTAAGAAGGGATTATAATGATGACTTTACATGGTTTCAGTAATGACTTTAAGGATTGAAGTTTATTAGAATAGGTAGGAGTGGCAAACCTAGAATTTGAATTTGGGGAGGAGGGATGGACTTGCCGATATCGGGTGTTACCAAGGTAAACACTATAAGCACATACATTTTTTACAGCAAGTAAATGCGTTTGGGGTAGAGGGTGTTTGAGCCCCCTAGCTTCTCCCCTCTGGATCCGCCATTGATAGGTAGTATAAATATGGAAGAATTTGAACTTTGAAGCTAAATTCAAATGCGGTTTTTGGAATATCGTCGTATCGCTCTACCAAATACCAACTATGCCATATAAGATTCTACTAATTCGAGTTTGGAATTTGGTCCACTGTTTTGAACTTCTAGCGTATACGCAGTTAATTAATAAGTTTGTTGGTGCAGGCTGCTAAATTCAAATCATGATGACAATGGCACTACGGATGTAGTGCAAATCGGTAAACTTATTTTGAAAGCTGATTTTTGACGACAAGCAACTACTAATTATGTAGCAACATAAGAATTGCCGCATGACCGTGAACTTTGAGGTGCTACAGAAATTCTAATAATAACTTTTCAAAAGGTAGAAGCAGGCTTACAATAGAATCCTTTAGCCATCTTTAAGTCGTTACGCACATGCCGAACACAGAACCGTCAAGGAATCGTAAGAATTTTACTTTAAAAGCGTGAGATACGTATATTTTACGGTCGTGTTCATGCGATGGTTCAGACATAAGAGCGTTTGATTGCGATGGCACGAGTAATATAACACATAACGCTTATGTTATAGGTTATAAACAGGCGTGCTATTAGAATCACGAAAGTTACCGTTATTAAAATAAAAACATCGGTTTTGGCAGGTTTTGTATTTTAATTTATATCATCAAATAATATTCACTAATAATAATAAATTTAGATACTGATAGTAGTTGCGAAATCGCCATTTTTTTAATATTGTTATTAACTGGGTCCGCTAGTTAAGATGTAAAGGTAATTTATACAATCTTTACCTTAAAAGTTTGTATACAGGATAATCTCACTTACACGCCCATCATTAAGACTCTTGTAAGCCAGGATTCAACAGTGATCCTGTTGATCACCAAGCTATGACGTTCAGAAGTCTCCAAATGCAGACAAAAAGTCAGAAAACAGTTACACTAACTACAATGCGGCAATTCAGTTTATCCTTAGGTTTTACCAAATGCCTAGAATTAAGCGTTATTCACAATACAATATATTTTACAATACAAACCTAAATTAAGATATTTAGGTTATAAAAGTAAGTAAATCAATGTGAATGTCATGAATTTATCAGAAATTTATGTTACACCAAAGAAAAAAAATATCAAATAACGCAGTCATAATATTTATACCTAATATTATATACATCACAAAATTCTCGGTAAAAAGGGCGTTAGTCGCAAAATATCATTGTACAATATTCAATCTGTATGGTATCATCTTACATTTTCTTCTACTAATAGAGCAACACATCAAAATACATGTATAAATCTGATTTTCTTAAGGAAAGTTACCGCGATAATCCATCGTTTGTCAATACATCATTACTATGCGAATAATTTATTTCATCATATCTCATGTAAACAAATTAATATTGACATCTGTATGTAATGTTATTAGAGCCATTAGACGTTTTCATTAATCGCTTGACACGTGATTAGATGAATTGGTAAAATATTCATGTTAATTTCATACCCATTGCTTTGTTTTCAAATGACTTATTTGTCATTTTTGTCTTTCCAGGTCAAAAATGCTTAAGTGGGCAGTCTACGGTAAAAAGAACCAAGACCTTAAGGTAGCCAATGACATCGATGATGAAGACTGCGACTACTCCGATAAACCTCACAACAATAACAACAAAATCAGAAGGTCACTCGATGCTCAAACAGTCAAAAAGAGCAAAAAGCCAAGCAGATATCAACGAAGATCTTTAGGGTCTAATGCCGCTCGGAAAAATTTGAAAACTGAAGATAAAGAAAATGTAAATTATATCGGGAATACACCAAATTACTTCAAGGAAGGCTTTATTAAGAAGGCAGAAGGTCTTGCTCTTAAAGATGTTAGTAATATTACACCTACTGGCACACCTGTTAAGAGTTATGATAGAAGAAAATATTATCTTAGTGGATCCAAAGACGACATACCTCCTGATTTGCCACCAACACCACCAACATACAGTAGAAGAGTAAGAGAAGCTAAGAAACGAAAACTGGAGATGGCAAGCGCTAATGATATCTTTAGAAGAGACAGTTCTGTTTATAAGTCTGAGAGAAGAATAAAATCTATAGATAGAAATTCTTTTAGTCCGAAACTGAGTCATAGTACATCAGAACCATCTTTAAATGAACTTTCAGATAGATTGAGTGCTACTACTACAAGTAGTAGAAACTCTTTTGCCCTAGGCAAACAGTCTTGTAACCCAATATGTACAACAAAAACAATGACTGAAGGTTTAGTTGAAATAGAATATGATGAAGATTTAGTAATCAACTGTATAGAAAAACCCTTAACAATTAATAAGAGTACAGTTGCAAAGACAACCTTACCTATATTTGGACATCACATTTTTATGGATAACCCATTGTATTTCAATAATGACAGTGGTCTTACAAATATGCGACCTCTAAAGAGAACAAGAAAGAAATCCAATGAGTTTGAGAGTTCGTTCAAATCGCCCTCTGTAGATAAAAAAGATACTCATACATTAGTACGAGATGGGTGTTCACCCGTTTCCATTACACCATTATCTACAAAACTAGCTGCTTTAAGATTTAGTACTATTAGTACACATAGTAAATCACAACGAGTCCCTTTTAACAATGATGTTACAGATTATTTTCCTAAAGTAGAAATGCCTTTTGCTATTCCTCTAAGAGATGAAGAAAGTTGTATTGAAATGGAAATTAAATATATCTTAGGCAAAGACACTACAAATAATGATACGGGTTCAACTGTATCTACTACACAGATGGGTGACGTTACGCTTGAAAAAATGATCGAGGATATAATAAAGAGTACTAAAATTGTTAAATCTAGAAGAAGAATTTTGAAAAATGCTTTAGATGTAGAAGATAAGAAAATTGAAGAAGAAATTCCAACTCTTGAAGCCGTCAAAGACTTGTTTGTGAATCCTCAAGCGGAGAACAAGGCGAATTTAATAAAAGAAGCAAGGTATGTAAACTTATCGAGAGAAAATTCAGTGTCACCTAAATCTACACCCACTAAAAAAATGCCAGTGCACAGAGTAAATGACAAACTATTGAAAAATCTGCCAATTGGTTGTTTTATTTTGGACGATGGAGATGGCTATAATGAAAGAGAAGTAAGAACACCAGATAATGGTATAGATGTTAAGAGGAAACAAAGTTCAAAGAAACGTTTGTCCGCACTTAGTAGATCGCAGTCCATGAGCATGTCTATCGAAAAAAGTAATTTGAGAACAATGTCATCGGAATCTACTCCAGATTTATACGCAATGGCTGAAGAACGAGCAAGTCTTAGACTAAAACGGCAAAGATGTATTCGCAGAAAGAAATCTACTGTAAGCAATGAGAGTCAATGGAGACAGAAGGATTTTAAAACATCAATCCTTACTTTAGATATTGGAATACCTAGTCCAGCAACAGAGCTTCCTAATACATCATTATGTGAGCCACTGAGTCCACCTCTCTCCCATCCAACAGAATCTGATGACTATCAAAATATTTCAATAAAATCTGACGTGTCCCATAGTAGTCTAATGCCTTACGACAACGCTCATAACAAGAGGTCTAGAGAACTATTCGGTTTAACATTAGAACATGGTATACCGAGTCCAATAACACCTGTTCAAAATCTCAAAAGACCTGGTAAAGTATTGAGCGAAGAGCGTGCACACAAGACCAGTAAATTAGATGAAGATTTGCTTCCAACAGATGCATATACGCCCGTTATTGAGCATAAATCTATTAGACGATGCTTGACTTACTCTCCAGAGGAGAATAGTATTAGCAGCACAGAAGAGAAACGGCGGAGTGTTGCAAGTAATCGCTTGGAACGAAGCAGCGAGCGTTTCCCAGGTCTGAAAGGGACAATAGATTTGGAAATTATAATGAGAAATGAAGTCATAGACGTGCACGGTGAGTGGTGACTATCGACCCCATTTATTATAATTTTGTTCATTAGTTTAATTTGTGCAGAAATTTTAAAATATTTTTTTTATTTTCAGTTATACGATGCCGAGATCTTCAAAGGTCTACAGGAAAAATGGATGATATTAACGCTTACGCCAAGGTACCATATAAAACCCTATTTATATTTTAAGTTTACACTAACTTACTTTTTCCACTTTTAATATACTTAATTTTTCTGACACTAGGTCGTGATCAGTGGCGTATCAGAAACCCAGTCTCTTCCCACGCAAAGGTCGATTTTTCAACGGACTTCAGTGCTGTACGGCAAGCGAGAGCCGGAGTTCCAGAGGCATCTGAAACTACCACTGCCTACAACTATTTACGATCATCAAATGATTCACATCTCCGTGTGGCACAGGGACAAGAAGTACCGGTGAGTGTATTAATATTTTTTAATGGAGAAGGAAAATGTATTCCTACATAAATCACCGTTCCAAAAAAAAGTCATACCAGAGCGTAAGTACCATCAAAGAAATGAGAGAAATAGTGATGAGGAAAATGGGGCATCTGGGACCATTATTGTTAATATGTCTGTTTGTAATGACGTATTTCGTAAATAGCTGTTTAATTATATTCCAGTCAAAATTATATTTCTAATAATGAAGTAAAGCAATAAATTTCAGCACCGGTCCTCTTTTATCGACATCGTAATCCATCGGATTATGGAAGTACTAAAACAGATTAATTGTTCTATCTATAGAATTGAATAAACAAATTGATTTTGTAATATAGGGTTAACACTTACGGCAATAAAATTTTGTAATAAAACCAAATTTAAACTTTCTTAATAATCCACCATTAATAGTAATGTATAGTGTATAACTTGCAACAACATTTCGTTGTTGCAGTAGTTGACAACTTTCCATTAAGGTAGAAGCTGAACCAGTTGGAGACGGCTTTAGTACTTAGTGTGTTTTCTCGAAATAAACAAATATAAGAAATTGTTCAAAGCTTACAGCAAATTTTGGAGAAATTATCATGTCATCTTATAAGCAATTTCTTACGTTAGAATGTTGTGCCAAATGCTTTGCTCAATGCACCGTACTAACACAGACTTTGAAGTGTATCATGGCAGTTAATTTCCTTAACATGACTTGTGATTTTACTGTAAAATTTTTGTATATTTTAGTTTAGTTTACTTTGAAAACACATGAATAGTTCATAACAAACTTCTTTAACGATAATGCAACTACGTAATTATAATTATATATTTATGTCTTTCTTAACCATCACTCATATAACTCTAAATATAAATAAACGAATACAATATTATTAGTGAAAATGTTTTCTTCATCAACGATATCATAACATTTCCTGAACAAAGTAGCTTTTAGTGAATTTTCCTTAGGTAACTTCCAATTCTCATTCCAATATGTTTCCACCGGAATACAGGCAGGTACACGAAACAATTTACGAACAGCTGTATAATTCATAGGATAGAATAGCATATTAGTTCAAACGTGCGGTGTACAGTTGCTGCATGTTCATGGCGTGAGTTACGATGTTAAAGTAAAGCATACAATTCAAATTTGTATGCTTTACTTTATTTAATAAGTATAATATTGCCGTTCAGAGGGAAGTACAGACTTGCTTTTAAACGTTTTGGTTGCGTCTATTTTTTTAAAACGTAACTAGTTTTAATTGAGTAAATCCCTGTTTTATTAATTTAAAGTAAAAGTCATCTTGTATCTGTTTGGTTACAAATGTCTTAATAGTTACCTACATCAAGATTACCAGATTTCTAAGGCTTAAAGAATTTTTCAAATCGGTTACGCGGATTTGTAGTTAAATCGTTGCAGACAAAGAAACAAACAAACATACAAAAAATCTAATCTTTTCTTTCTACAATATTAGTATAAATAATTAAATTAATCTGACATTTGATTTATTAATATCAGTAAATCGTTAATTTATATTTAAGAAGTTATGCTTAGTTTCTTGTAATTTGCAGTTTCTAAACTGTAACTTAATTTAACTTAGGTAAAGATATGAGATCGTTTATTAAAAGTTATTGAAGTTCAGGAGATAACTTTGAGGTGAAACCAAGGAAGGCGATCATTAAAATTGATACTAAGATGATAAAGCCCGGTTTTGATAAGGAAAATTCGCAAAGATAGACGAAGAACGCTTAAGATCAGAGGAATGAAAAGATGTAAACAAATCAAGAATATTTATTGTAAGATTTTAGCAACCATTGCAAAATCAGTGCTATCAATTTTGTTAGCAAACATACCTTTTAAAAGGTATTTGGAAAACTGGATTATCACACATAGAATTTTTATAAACATTTGGTATGAGATATAAAGGTAAATAAAAAAATTAAAGATATAGTGGCTTACTGTAGTGTTTTATTCACTTTTCCCTGTATATTCCAGTTTCATACATAAGATATTGGGGTGTAGAAACGCGGATTCTACTAGACTTGCGCAGCCTGATCGATTGGTGACCGACCCAAACCCGGGCAGTTGCGTGGTCGACTCACAGCGGACAGGAGTCCCGTTTTTGCCGCGTTCACCCTATATACGCATAGATTTTTAAGTGCCGTGCAGTGTTGTGAAAGTGTACCATATAATTTTATAAAAAGGATTGAGTTATAAACGGTAAGGTTTACAGTAGAAAGAAAATTTTATTTTTCTTGGAATAATATTTCGTGATTTTATTTTTTCTGTAAAATCATTAGGATAGATATTTTTTTTTATATTCCCCTTTTTAATATGACATATTTATGCTATAAAAATAATTACAGTCATTAGAATTGTATAACTATAAACAATACCTACTATGTAAGCCTTATCTACCCAAATAAGCATAAAATCTTTACAATTACATACTTACATACCAACTCACAACGCGTGCTATGTTCTACCCATAGCTAAAACTTTGCCTATAGAGTACATTGAATAGACAAGTAGCCATAGACACAGTTTATCTCATTACTTTAGAGTTGTGCAACCTCTTTGGGATGTAGGTTACTATGCTACTGGGATTAGAGATGCTCCAGGTTACCTAGATACCTATACCTTTCTCCTTTATAAAAACTAAAGTACGACCTTCCATTTTATATGATGGATGACCATCATCTCTTTCTTCCTTATTCCTTCCTTGATTATAAAACACCAAGTATCTCTACCAGTGGAGGTACATTAGTAAGGATCTATGGAATAGGGAGAAATTAAGAGTCTTTACATACCATCGACTTCTGTATTTGATTTTCGGTACATAAGCTGTAAGATGTTTACTGCTGAATAAAAGAGGAGGCTTTTTCTTTTTCAGCAGTGGACAATTACCAGAGGCTTAAACCATTACCACGCTTAGGGACCAGGTAGATTGGCAATCGCAGTAGTGGCAGCTCTATTCCACTGAGTGCTGCTTCTGTCCTGTGTTGGATAATATTCCTGCTTTCTTCTATTCATCATAAAAGAAGAGACAGAAAAAGATTGGACATAAAACATAAACTAATATCGTACCAAAATTGTAACGAGTATCTAATAGATCAATACTGTTTTATACTATACTTACCTTACGTACCTTCGTTCATAACCTATATAATGTTCTATTAACTAACTCTCTATAATAACTCGTATAGGATTTAAATTCCTTCATATGAATTACCTTCTAATTATACCCTTAATAGTGTTCATAGTATTCTAGCTTAACCACAAAAAGGTATAAGGTGTCATAATATCAGCCAAAAGATGTCAACTGCTGGACATAGGCCTCCCCCAATTTTTGCCAGCTTGGTCGGTCGTTGGCCATCGTCATGCATCGGTTGCCTACCACTCTTAGGTATACCACATTCCTATCTTCTTTTAATTCTAGGTCTTTTAAGCGGGGAGTGCAAATGCATTTCACGTCGCAATATTATAGACCACCATTTCAGCAGTTTTAGAGAATGTCTCTTTGAATTGAGACCACCGCTTCTAAATCTAGCATTAACTGCTTACCATCAGTCAGGGTAGAGTCACTATGGTAGACCAATATAAAAAACACTACCTTTTAGTGAACATCGTAGTGAATTTAATGGTGCTGGTACTTTCGTTTCTTGCCAGGTCTTATTCTGTCTTTGACAACGAATTGGTCGTAGGTAAACTGACTGTCATCTCTTTACATAAGTTGGTCATAAGTAGGTGCATGTGAACAAAATAAATGAATTTGTAGGCTTGACCTCTATTGCACAAGATTGAAGCCTCAATACCGGTAAGCTAATATAAGTAAAGGATATATGAGTATGATACAGCTGTATGATCAAGAATACTACAAAAGTTGTTAGAATAGCTTTCGGTCTTTCGGTGAGAAATAACATAGCTTTTAGAGTGTTCTCCTATTGACCCTTTGAGTTATAGTGATGTATATAGATTGATTTCAAGATAAGTAGAGATCGGAGCTCTCTTTATCACATTAGGACACAATACCTGGTCTGAACTTTTCAAAATATTTACATGTTTTCGGTAACATAGCCTTTAAAGTTTTGCATTTACAAGGGCATCAATTGCATGTTGCTTTTCCATGAGTTAAAACAGTGCAGCACTAGAAACGAAGTCCCTCCACTCTAAAAACCATGCCTTAGGATGTTATGTTAGTAATAAAACTTACTTATTAGTATTAGTTTTCAACTAATTTTATGATCCAGACACACGACAACGTTCACCAGCAAAGCAATTCTAATACTTAAGACTTGTTTAAGCTTTCTAAGTTTTCGTTGGATATTACTGATGAGAAGAAATATAGTAAGGAAATCTAACATAATCCATACTGATCAATATTAATAACATTGTAGTGAGATCTTAGTCTTATAGTTGTACAGTGGTTCCGTACCCATTGTACTTTTCGAGTTTGATTTAAGAAACCTGGATTATAACATAATTTATAGAGTTAAATATGCCAAAGTTCAAAGAGTTCTAGCTTCTTAAGAACAGTTCCATGTATAAGATAAGACCTATATTTACTTAATTGTATAGGATACCTACTACTTACTTCTGCATCCAGTTCCACCCTAATGTAGCTAATATAACCAATGTGGCTGATAATATAACCAATGTACCTGTTATAACTAATAAAGCTAATATAATCATTGTAGCTAATTTAACCATTTTAGCTAATATAAACTTTGTAACTAATATATCTAGTGTAGCTGATATAAACAGTGTAGCTAATATAACCATTGTAGGTCATATAACCATTGTAGCTAATATAACCAGTGTAGCTGATATAACCATTGTAGCTAATATAACCAGTGTAGCTGAAATAGCCAAAAATCTATAATTGCATTCAGAACAAAATGTTATAGTAGCATTGTCTTTACCCTTCAATCGTAATTTAGCTAAAAGTTTGAACTAGTATTTAATTTTGTTTAAATCTAAAGTTAACCTTTCGTGAGCTTTTCAGATCTTGCAAGTGTTGCCCTATTTGTGGTTATCGCTTTTATAGCACATTTATTGTGTTAACCCTCGCTAGTAATTATTTACATTCGGTCTAACTATAAATTAACTTATATTATTTGACCTCAAGTTAATTATAAACAATGAGGCATGACTCAAATACTCGATGCTTAAAAGATTCTTGTATATTTCAGTATATGAATAAAATAAATAAAATTCAGCAAATACAACGTAGTAACAGCGTAGTACCTAATAACAATGTACTTACAGCGCTGACAAGTTACATCTCAAGCCAAGAACTGATTTTATTACTTTCTCTATACGCATATCCGTAATCATATACAAAATAAAAATATAACTATATATACACTATAACTAACTAATAGTTCAACATTATGTAGTAAGTAGTAATTTTTTATAATCTAGCATTATACTTGGAGTCTAGACAGTGTAGTATTATAAAACCACATACTTCACATTTATTTTATACAGCCGTCCTGAGCCGTGGCAGGTCTATAATATGACTAAATATTTTATGTCCGGCCATTACAAGAGGCACTTAATTGTTTATGTAGGTACTATAGGAGTTTTCCTTACAGTTCTGCGTAGTTTCGAATGGATGGCGACTCAGAGATTTCACTTAAATAATTAACTTGAATCGAAGTCCTGTTTTAATCATTGTGTTATTAAACATAAATGAATTGCAAGATTCCTTAAAAGCGTGCCTGTTCTTTGACGCCATCTAATGTCTGTCGTGAGTTCTAAGAGATTTGGTTAATTGTACTTATGAATAGGTACACTGGCTGTACGCAACTCGCTTTCACCTGCTTAAAACTTCACGGAACTACATAATTGGTTATTCCGACGCTCCCGTAGGTTATAGCGTAATATTAAATAGCCCATAACTAGCTCCAAGAATTGGGCTGGCTTTGCTTTTATTGAAACAGCTTGACAGCAGAAATCCCTACACCCCGAATAGCAATTTCTGATTAGTTTTACTTTGCTGGTAATGAGTAGCGGTTTTCTTTTAGTACATAGCTATGTTATTTTTATCAATTCTTTTTTAATAATTTTGGAAAACTAAAAACAATTTACCTAAAATTATGTTAATCGGATTCTATTACAGTAGTCAGTGAGTATACGTAAAGCTAAAGAGCTTAAAAGGATAGCACAAAAGATATCTGCAGGATAGAATTGCTTTGGCCTTTCCTCGAAGAATTTGTATAAATTTCATAATATTCCAATAAATTTATACTGAAAATACTGAACTATTTCAGTACACTGAAGTGCAAAATATCAATCAACACGGCACCACCGACACGACGTTATACGATGTCATTCACAGCGCGTAATGTTTATGATGTCGTGCCAATAAGCACCCTGACAATAACTTTTTGTTAGAAGTGGGGCCCTATAACCATTTGAGTCGCAACACTCGGTGCTGTGAATGAAATTACCGATTTGTTAAGACATATTTCTTTGATTTAAATTATCTTTTATATCTATGTTGAGATATATAGTAGGCATGATGACTAAAATAAAATCATTTCTCATGATTTCTTTACAAAAAAATGTTCTTTCACATTATATCCAAACATCATCATCATTACGAGCTGAAAAACGTCTACTACGGGATACTAGCCTTACTAAATTTTAACATTCAGAATAGTTTAAAATTACTGCTATTTAAATTTTAAATTTTTATATTGTTTAAGATAAAAATATAAACTGAAGCCTATGTATAGTTCCTCAAAACCTTGGCAGTTTCACTTCAGAACATGAAACCTCTTTAAGTTCCTAAGGTCAATATGTACAATCTACACAGTAATTTACTTGAGACATTATTTGCCACGACCACAGATCGATCTACTTTTTCTGTTTACTGTGGGATATAGTCTATTTATATTAATCTACCAAAGTGACTCCATTACGCCTGATGGTAAGAAGTCAGTGGCATCCAGAAGTGATTCCATTCTATTCAAATTTGCTCTTATATCATCCGATTCGCTGTCTATCTCTGTTTCCCTAAACATCTTATCCACGTAGTCAACCATTTCCAGGCTTACACCTCTCATTTCTTGAGTCTCTGAACTCATTTGCTTCAGAAATAATCAGTCCTCCAGCAGATATAGCCATCGTATTGATTCCTTTCGAAAAGTCGATAATTTATGTTCTACTTCGGCAGTAAGCCGATTGCTATTACGGCGGTTCCTTCCAGCCTTGTCTATAATTTTCTTTTAAGAGTTCTTACACAAAATGATTGGTAACTTAACCAAATCAAAAATTATTATTGTTATATAAAGTAATACAGTAATATGCTTTTGTCGCGAAATCGTAGTATAATAATGACGACGTATTTATGTTCGACTATGCTATGTTGAGTTTTATGCGACTGAAGACTGTACAAAGTTATTGCACTATGCCGCCCACCATTTCAGAGGTTGAATTGGTAACCCTATACCACGATTTGTTTTCGATTTTGATGCAGTATACCCTCCCTATAAAATTACAATGAAAAAAATGAAAATCAAATGCATACACTATTGACAGATATCATTTGTTGCCGCGACTTTTATTATTTTATTAATCTATGGGAGAAAATAATGGTCGCTCTAAAACAGTAACCTATCCGAAAGTAAGGTGATTGCTAATATCCCACACCTACAGCAAAATTTCTTTCCAATTCACACTTCTAAGAAAGAGACTTTTCTAGTAATGGTTTTATTATTTTGTATTCCATTCATATGAAATTCTGACAAATGGGCTGAGTACAAAATGTATGACAGTTCCTGGGGGAAATTCGTTAAATAAACGTGTAGTCCAGATACTTGAACATATCTTATTCATGCTGGTACCTAGTGTGGATCGATATACCTGAAAGTTACAAGGCCTGTGCCGCTCAAGAACAGCTAAATGCTTGAGGCTCGACTATTGTGTGACTTAAATAATAGAACAGTACAAAGTTTTTTGTTAAATGTCCAGCTTTTCTGTGTTCTAGGTTTATTATTTTGTAAGTTAAATAGAGCAAGTGCAGAGGTGTTGTTAGAGTCTAACAAGTACATTACGTGTATCAGATCATAATATAAAAGACTCGTAAATTAAAACACCCAATTTTATTTGTTAACTAAAATTACTTTAAGTAACCATCTAAATTTCTATTGATACAATTGCTTGATGATGATAAACCAATATGGCGGCCGGTGCCGATCAAAATATTTGTTACTCCCTGAATGGATCTGTATCCATTCAGAGAGGTTCATTCAGGGAGGTCAAACTAAATTGATCCTGTGATTACTTAGTTTTTTTGTAGACATTATATAATAGTAAATATAACACCGTCTATCGATTTAATTTTAAACAATTAAGCTGTTTTCATATACCTGCGGGATATAAAAGAATTCTTTTTAATCTACAAACATTTTACACGCTGAATTCAACACTAACTACCAATAAATGCAACCACAAAATTAAGAGCAAAACAGATAAAAACTTTACAGTCTGAATTCATGAGATGAAAAATAAATGAGGTGGTCATTATCCGTCTCTCTTACTTGCCAAGGGTACATCTTGTATGTACAACATTTCGTTTATTTTCACAAATAAAACACTTATGTAAAGTCACGTATGGTAAACTTTTTATTTTTCTCTTTGGGTTACGAAACGACGGTTTTCCAAACGGGATGTAGCCCTTGCCCACGCCCACTAATACCAGTGCTGGCACGGTGCCAGTAAACAGTGGCAGCAATGACGGTTTAAAACGTCACAGTTATGCAAGCAGGATAACGAATCTAGTGGTGACGTAATTAAATTTTCTGCCAACTTGAAAATAAAATGATTTATATTTATAAATAAATAAATAATATAAATAATATGTGGACACTATCACACATCGTCATCTAGTCCCAAGCTAAGCAGAGCTTGTGTTATGGGCACTAGATAACTGAAATATAATAATTATACATACTTTTTTTTTTTTGTAAATTCATACTTAGAATACATAGAAAACACCCAAACTGAAGACAAATACAAATGTTCATCACACAAATATTTGCCTTCCGCGGGAATCGAACCCACGACACCCGGCGTCGCAGTCAGTTACACTAACCACTAGACCAACGGTGCAGTCTTTTATTCACTGCTGCTGGCCATCGTTGGATGAAGATTTTTAATAATGCTTCTATAAATTACTAGACGTCCGCTCTCGCTTCGCTTCGGTATCAAAAGTTTCATTCAGTCTTACAACAAACGCCTACCGAAAATATCTTAGCAATAATGACGTATTGCATCATTCAGTTTTACAAAAGCGCTTAAATTATTGAATTTTTTAAAATGACTGAGATGTTAAAAATAATAAAATATAGCCTATTTTACCCGTCCTATTTGTAGCTTACTATTTTTTTTTCTTTTTTTTTATATTATAGCCTACCAAAGTGACTCCACCCCGCCTGATGGTAAGCAGTCAGTGGAATCCAGAAGTGACGGCCACTATATCAAAAGCCATCGTCTTAAACTGCTGGTATAGTGGCCTCCACTATGGCGGCTGGGAATGGGGTTAGGGGAAGGGAATGAGGGAGGTGAGGAAAGAGGATAGGGGAAAAATTGGACCTCCGGCGCTCTCACTCACCGAACGAAACGCAGTAGTACGGATACTACTACTCTTAAGTCGATCTTCTATAAGAGGGTAGTACTTCCCCGGACGATCCGGCCCATTCATGCTAAAATCAGCGTGGATCTACTACCGTAAAAGGTGAAAGAAAAAAAAAACTAAAGGTGAAAGAATTTTTTAAATCGGAGTTAAATCGAACCCAACAACTTTTCTCTTAAAATAATATTAATTTAGATAAGTGGTGAATCGTTGGTAAATCGTTACAAACAATGTAATGATTTAATTAAAAATCGAAATGAAACAATGAAATGATTCGAAAAATTCTTTCACCTTTAGAAATCAATAAATGAAGCGTAACATAGGCTATATTTTATTATCTCTAACATATTTTTTAGCAATTTTTAGAATTTCAATATTTTAAGTGTAAACCTGAATGATGCAATAAGACACTATTGCTATGATATTTTCCGTAGGCGTGACCGAATGAAACTTTTGATACCGATGCAACGCGAGGGCGGAGGTCTAGGTTACAATATACATACATTACGCCCTAGTTGCTTGTTCACAAGAATAATAGGTTGTAACATCGATAGTGAAAGCTGTAGGGAACCGTGCTAATGTGCCTACAGCCGATGACCCGGCACTAATGTGACCTTAAAACCGAGACGTGTGGACGTCGAAATATATAAACGCTACATATATAATACTGAATAGTTAATAATAGTAGTTTATTTTGGATATTACTGATAATAATGATAAAACCTGGACTATATCAAAAATATAGACAAATGCCCTACGAACCACCCTGTCTCCCTCGAGAACAAGACCGTTTTCGGGATAAAAAGTAGCCTATGTCCGTCTCCGGCATCGAATCTGTCTACATTTTTTATTGAAATCGGTTCAGACGTTTAAGCGCTAAGTGGTAACAAACATACATACACACACAGAAACTTTCGCATTTATAATGTTAGTAGGATAGAAACCTCGTGCTAAGTCGAGATGGATTGCTTGTTAACAATAAACGCTACTGATATCACACCTACCTACTGACCTACTGACCGAAAATATAAATAATAAACACAAACTGCCATTAAACTTGAAATAATGACTGCACCTTTATGAACCTATTTATTCGTAAATAAAGAATAGGGTAAGTACACTGTTATTTAAGGAGCAGATACTACTTGCGATATCTCGGTTCATTCTAACCGTTGAATCGGCTGATTGATACATTTATAAATTCATAGAGGTCAAATTACAAACACCCGTAACCTACGTGTGTGTATGAAAATGTTTATAAATGTTGAAGAGGCAAAGGAAGTATGTTTGGATCGCAGCAAATGGCGTTCTATAGTCTCTGCTTACCCCATTAATAAGAGATAGGCGTGAAGTTATGTAGGTATGTATTTCTTTCTAGACACGGCTCAATTACTTTCTTTCCTCTTCCTTTTCTCATATCCTCTGTCATCCCCTTCTAATTACACGGTCAACGGCATGATTGCTTTCATCATGATAGCGTTGATGATTGATTGAATGATTAAAGAACAGCGCCATCTCTATAGGGTATCTATCAGGGTGCCCAGTGCGAGTTGTTTTTACGTTAACGCGATGAAACTTTTACCGCGTTTCGCTCTCTGATTGGTTAAGAACTTGAAGCTGGCTAATTAGAGCACCGAACTTCATAAACGTGTCGATAGCGTTAACGTAGAACAAACTTGCACTGGCACTCAGGTGGGCCGCGTGTATGTTTTTTAACCGTAGAAGTAGGAAGTAGGAACCTTACAATTATTTATTCAGTGAGTATTAAGGGCGCATCGGCGCATCCCTCCCTTAATCAATATGGTATGAATACACTCTTCAAGGATTGTAATCACATAGCTGTACAAAGTGCACTGTGATTCCTATAAATAAGTATTGACATTTATGTAAGTCTATTTGTAAACTGACCTCCATTGTTTCACCTTTATTTGAAGCTAAAAAGTTTTCTACCTAATTTCGATTTCGACACATTCTAAATTTAAAATTTAATTTAGAGCGTTTAAGGTGATGACCGTTTGGAAACTGTTACAGACTATTTTGTGCCCAATCTACATATTTATGAAGACTTTCGCAAATTTATATATTTTACTAAAATTTAAAAAATAAATGCTCATGACTTCTTTGTACAAAAAGAGGTATTTGCCCTACAATAGCATATAATATCTTAATTATAACTAGCTATTATATTTACCTAAGTTGGCAAGGTTAGTTGATAGTGAATCTAAATACCCATGGACACCTGCCAAGTTGTTTAACACCCTTTGTAACCTTGTAACACAAAGTGTAGATACCTAGTAACCCACATACTTACTTACAGAGGCAAGAAATGATTGAGGAAATGAACCCACCAATCTGTCCATCTAAACTTCAAAAAAAAGGTCAGACTGCCCTCGAACTTTACAAGGATAACGTGACAAACATAAAAAAATATATTGTTTTTTATCATTCCAAAATTTTACATTATAAACTTCAAATTTTATTGATAGAAGGCTTACACAATAAGATGGTAGGAAATTTTCAGACCTGATAAACTAGTAAAACGAATTTATTGAAAACATTCAGTAAAAAATTATTATAGACTCCCTTAGATTTAATAATATTTTCAACAGATTCTGTAATTCAAATTCAAAATAGATACGTTTATTTTAGATAAAATCTGTAATGATGAAAGGTCTACTTTTACCAGTCGACATTTTAGGGTGAAGTCAATCAATTCACCTATTTTTAACTATAGTATTCTGACTATTAATATTCATCCGTGGTTTTGTATTGTTCAGTAAGGGAGAGCCTCGGAGACTCTATTACTCGCTTGGTGTTCTTTCTTTTACTTTTCTTTCTTCATAGCCTCAAAATAGGATCTATATTTTTACAATTATTTTTGCAATACTTAAAAAACACACCCATGTCTATAAACTAATATTACCAAACCATTAATTGTGTAAATAAACAAAATTGTTTATAAATTATTTGGGGTCGGCTCTCCTCGCTTTTCTGCGCAAAGTCGATCACTCTTGGGTATTCCGTTCTAGCAACTATGAACAAAATCATATAAAAAGCAATAATATCTCAGGTATGTGAATAAAGTCTCTCAAGTACCATAAACTCAATCCTCTGATGCCATTTATCAATGAGTAACCGAACTAGGCCAGTGTTCTCACAGGAGTGTTATGTCGCCCATAAACACCCGATACTCGTAAACGTCTACTAAATCTTGAATTAACTGTTACTGAGTTTGTTTAGGGCGGAAATAAAATTGGTGAAAGTGTGCTGTTGCTGAGGAAGGTGGTTATTCGGTTCATAGTTTTTTGATGTTTTAATATCAATTATTCATTGCCGCTGGGTGCAGGCTTACACCATGGTTTTCTATCTCTTTTTGTCTGATGCCAATCCTGTCTATTTTTCACCTTCGGGACGACTCTTGTCTTCGATAACGGCATTCAGATAAAGAGATTGAAGGTAGAGTAGAAGGAAGGCAGTAAAATACTACTAATAATTAAAAATCTTTACTAGCTTTGTAATTAATTGGTAATGATTGTATCGAAATAGCCGGCTACCGTGATATGGAAATACCGAGCAAGTAGTGCAATCGTGCAACTGATACGTGACCTTGACTGTTTCGTGAGTTTTGTGGTCTTTTATTAATGTTTATATCAGAAAAGTAAATTTAAAGGTTTTTTGAGTAGTTATCGTTATATTTCATTGTTCATGCACGCTGCACGATTTTGTAAAAACAGTTACGGTAGGAAAATAAACGTTAAATTTATTATATTGTAGACTTTTAGTGGCATTGTAATATATTAATATTAACGATAGCACAGGCGTTAAGTAACCTTAGGTATCGATGTTTTTCTGTCTAATATTATTTTACAACTAATGACACCAAAGCAATTCTAAGCCAAAGCTTTATCACACTAAAGCAAAAAGCAAAATAGATTTAAAAAAATATTGAACTTTAATAGAGATTGTAAAAACCATAAGCATCAAAATAGATGCGAGTCCTTCTCCAAAAATGTTACAAACTAATCCATCAAACACAAAAGTTTCCAATTCGCAACAAAATTTAGTTTGCAAAAAGCTGAGGCATTCATTAAACCCAACCTTGCATAACCCTTTCATATTATAGCTAAAAGCATAAGCTACATGTAGCCTCGTATAAGCCTTCAGGCTACTCTTTTAATGTTCAACTTTTACACTAACACAAAGCTAGGCTTGGCCTTTCCGTTGACATTGCAAATGCAGGGATGTCACTTTGAGGAAATTACTCAATTTAGATGACTATGGCAAATTGAAAGCCTATTATTATAGCACTAAAATGTAGTTTTCATTGTTCATTTTTCTCATTTCTTTTTGTAAGTTATTATTTGAGTTTGTGAATAGTATTAGCTATATTGTAGCGGTAATCTATGTGATACATCAGTAGAAAGCAGAGCCTAATCATTTTAAGTATATTTCATTTTTAGTATCATAATTTTTCCTCTAAAGTAAAAAGCGATGGCCAAGCTTTACGCACTTCCTACGCACACGTTCCCTGGTAAGAAAGTTGTAGTACGATAGCACAGCATGAATATGACGACACCCGTGGTGAATTTATTATTTCTTATATACATGAATTTCAAAATATATTTTGAAGTAAAGTCATAATAAAATTAATTCAAAAATAACCATTTCACGTCAAACATAAATTAGAGCCTGTTAATGACGATTGTGTTTAGAAATAATAAAATATTCCATTTATTGGCAAAACTGTACTTAAAGGCTCTATTACATTGGGACTTCGTATAACCTGAAACGCAATCTTAGCACATAGAGTACAAGTAAGGCAGACATTTATTGTAGTTGGATTCACGTAATAAGTTTCAATTGGAATCCTTTGTATACATATTGGAACCAAAATTGCTATCCTTATGGGCCCAAACACTTTGACCTTTTCGGATTATTTGTCTTGCTATGAGTAGAATAGTGCCAGTAGTACAGTTTCATTATCTTTAGTTTGTCCTTCTTGTTTTAGCCTTAAATAATGTATAAATAGGTCAATTATCATCATCAATAGATTTTTAGATTATTTTATTGAATATAATATAAAGTTTCTTAAATTTATCTTATATGTACTAGCTTTATATGTACTGCTCTGCTCCCGTCCTCAGTAGCGTGATGTTACATAGACTATAATCTTCCTTAAGAACTGGGCTATCAAACGTACAAAGAATTATTTAAATCCGACTGGTAGTTTTAGAGATTTGTGCGTTCAAACAAACAAATAAACAAACTCTTCCGCTTTTTGTATAGACGACCACTATTAACAGTGATCATAAACCAATATTGGTTAGTTAGGCTTTGTCCTTGATCGACTGGAGATGTTTAATCCTTGGGAGGTCATGTATTATATTTTTGTGTTATAGTCCAGATTTACGATGTTTTTACTGAATCCGTAAGCATTTATTTGAGACTTTTGGTAAAATACAAACTATATAAAAATTCGTATAGTTTAATGATGCGTTGACGTACGTCTTCATCTAACGTCAGAACTATCATAAAGATTTACATATTATAGAATTGAGATGAGAGAAGTATAACATATTTTTCGTTAATGATAGTACAATGCCACTAGCAATAAATCCTTAACAAAAAGAGGCAAATTCAAAACACTCTACAGGGAGTACGAACAGGGCTTACGATATTAACCGCCGAAGATAAAATTCCACAAAGCCTCTTCCTAAATGTTCTCAGTAAATATTCACGATTTCCCAAAAGAGTTCAAGATAATCCATTGACAGCCCTATTTTCCCCTTCAGAGAATAAACAGGGGAAAGTTAGTCATATTCTCTTCTGACTGTTTGCGCTATTCCGCCAGCAACTTATTTTATGCTTGTTTGTTTGCCACTCACTTTATAGCCCTCTTCTTCCCCTTGATTAGACTTTTTAGAATCGGTATTGCGGGAGTTAAAGGATTAATTTGAGAGTAGCAATTTTAATGCCGTTACGGATTTCGCTTTCATTACTTCGAACTTTACTGACGTAAAATTACGTAAGGTCTAAATAAAGTCGTATCTAACAGGTTTTGAATCGATACTAAAATGAATATTTGACGAGTCTCTATTGACAAATTACACTATAGGATTATTTGTTATCCAATAACTTATTATTCGTTAGTTTCTCTGCAATAACGCAACGCAATTTCTTGCGTTGTGATATTGCAACGAATGAAAGGGAAAGTTTAACAGGAACTTTACTGATGAGGAACTGTTAATCCTATTAATATAATATACTGAATTTCACATTTATTTAACGTGATCAACTAGATATTTAATACGTTCTATCTTTTACGTCTCACTCAACGTCTACAAATCGCAGTCACTTACAATTTAAGAGATAAGTAACATTAGTCACAGGTTGCCTAATAGGCTACATCGTTTGCTTGACCTTTCCCATAACCAAAAACGTTATACCGTGTCCTACATAGAACTTCCCTTTCTTCATTAATTTCTGAACGATATATAAAGTGTCATAATCTGCCTCATGGCATTTCGTTAACGTTAGCGGGAGGCGCCCCCAGTTTACTGCTCAGGAGTCAAAGGTTAATCGCTCTCGTCAAACTCGTTAATTTATAGTTAGAAATTGGCGCGGTACTGGGTAAATTCTCTTCGATATGGGTAGTTAGGTTTTTATAGGAAAGCTCTCGAAAGTTCTAGAACTTTGATGTACATAGTATATGCACAAAGGGTTGAAATTTCATAACATCACGTAGCAACATGTTTTGTCTTGCTTATAAAAAAAGTCTCAAACATTAGTATGATAATTTGATACTTCTTTTTTACTGCTCGCGTGCACCATTTTCTTCAGCAGCAGATTTTTCTACTGACGCTGCCAAAATATTACGATTCCTGACTGACGCTAAACTTAATACCACACTTTTTTTACCAAACAAATTCAGATTTGCAAAAAGTAAATAAAGAGACAAAAATTATCTTTTTACAAATTTAAAATGGCAGATATTAAGTGTCTATTAAGACATTAAAATTAGTCTTGCAAGAAATCGCAAGTGCAAAACAGGGGCAAGTACAAACTAATCGCTTTAAACCCTACTTGTGAAGATAGAAAGCGTGAACACGCCATTAAGTCACGGTATCAACCTTCGAACAAACTTGGACGAGTGCCAGGAACTTTCTTGAGCAAATACTCTTCATATGTAATAATAATACATGGTGAGAAATAAGGATATTATACCCATCCTCGTTAAGCTGAAGCCCTTTTCGGTTGTTCTAATTTAGCTGTTTGAAAGCTCTTATAATTATTAAACAATACCAAATTATTAATACAAAAGCATTGTAGGTGCGGTGAAACTAATTAACTGTTAATTATTGTTCAGTTTTGCTATTACCGATTGTGACCTGATGGAAGTAATAATCGCCACTCAGACTTTAAAAGCGCGGCAGAACTGTTAGGTGTACTTTTTGATACCGACAACTATACTTTCCGCCCAAAGCACTGGCAATTTAGTGCATTCTTTAAAAGTAGACAATAACCAAAACGAACACAAAGTATCGTTACAATGGATGGAACAGATGATATGTTTTTTGATGATATGTGCTGCTCCATGACCCCTATTACCATTAAACACATTTAGTACTTATTAATACAATTCTAATTAATTTTAAAAACCTACTCAAAGTAATGGACAAATTTTTCGAAAGAAATGACGTCAATTTGTCATTATGGCACGCAAGAGCTTTTTCATTGTCGTGTTTAACACTTCTGATTGGCATGTACTCAAACATGACGAGTTGAAACTTTTAATAGGCTGGTTCAATTCGAACTTTTATAAACTTTTTGTGCGAATCTTTGGTAAATGAGTACCTTAATACAAGATAACTTTTTCCCCGAAACAGTTTCACAGTTTCGTCAGCAATGTTAGGTCTCATGTAGCGATGCGAGCCTATTACCATTTTCCAGACTGGGCCTATATTAAAATTTATGAACAGACAAAAATGAATATCACTTCAACCAATCCGGGAATAGGTACTTAACCACTAAGGCGGTAAATAATACTTCACTAAAAGTACAGAAAGCCGAGCAAAAATAGAGTAATTTGTATAAATCGCTAATTCACTAGGGGTCGAGTGTTCGAGGTTCGCGTGATAGCCGGCGATTTGCTACAATTTCCCTTTCAACCTTCGCCTAAAGACAAAGGGCAATTTCAGGCCGCGGAAAATGAGAATTTAAGTTTTCATTTACCTTAAGTTTGTGTGAAAGCTTTATTGCCGAAAGTAAAGTGATTGGTCACTAATTTAAGGAAAATATCTTGACGAAACTTAAACTATAAGAAAAATATGACACAATATCAAGGATCTAAATGTCCTGGCATTAAAAAGAGTCCAACTGTAGAACAATAATAAAGACAAAACTTTGCAAACTCACCTTTAACTTTTACGAAGTACGCCAGTACAGTAAACATAAAAAACAACAATAATAAAACCTATTTGCTTGAAAACCTTGTAAAAGTTGCGTGACCGTTTTTTTACTTTCCACATTCCCATGTTTTACTTTCATTTAGTTCATGTCCACTCATTTCATAAACCTATCACGATTTTAATTTATATTTCTAACGCTAAGTTAGATTACAGTAACTTAAGGACTTATTAATTAATTTACATACACCTACTGAAACCTTACCTAGATATCATCAATCGGAATTAAGTCTAAAAAAATAATTCAATAACGAATCTCCCTACTATAAAACTGTATTTTCCAGTACACTATTCAAAAACGATGTCATTTGTATCCCAAACCGTCGCTGGTTTGAGTCAAACCCGCCGCGAAGATCCACCACCACGTCAGCACTGCTCGCACCAACACGCGCACCGCCATCACTTGCAGCTCAGCCGAAAGAACAGTCTCCCAGAATGGGATCCCCCAGAACTCAGAACCAGGAAAAACAGTCTTCCAGCAGATATCATGGAGAGAATGACGGAACCCAGCATCAGCCCTATATTAGAAGAGTGACAACTCGACCCGTAAGTTTTGGTGTCCCCCGTCACTCTAGTACGCATGGATGCACTCCAATGTATTGCACAGGACGAAGAGAAAGGCTTTATGGAACAGCCCCTTGCATGCTTAGAGGCTTATGTGGTTAGGGGAAGACCCTGCACGAACCCCATAGATAAATGTTGTGCGTATATGTATGTAATGAATGAAAAAGAAATGACATGAATGTGACGAAGAACTAATTGAAGATTTTATTGAAGAAGTGGTTGTAGATAAGATACAAGCAACAGAAGAAGTCGCTTGTTTCGTCTTACTCATTTGAAGAATGATTGTCTTGGATATTGAGCGAATCAATATGGATTCCTATCCATGTGTTGTTCAAATTTAGTTAAAAAGTTTTAAAGTAAATACCCAAGACATTACAAATGAAACAAATATTGAAGCCACTGATGTATTTTCGTTATTTAAATGTTCAGTCACACTAATAAAAGATATTATAGAACTCGGCAATAAATTAAAAAGATTTAATACACTATTTTCCATTTTAGATTACCTGTACTTGATTCCCCTATCCATATGTGTACATACCTTTTCACTCACTGTGCTTAATGTTAACCCTATAAGCCTTCGCAACACAGCCTACTTAAAATTTTGTAAATAAGTTGTTAATACTATACCATCGCGCTAAGGAAGAAATTTATCTAAAGTTAAAATGTGTTTATAATTTATGACTCAATTTACTGTAAGGCTTACATTTGTAAAAATGATAACAAACAACCACTTAAAATAACAGTCCACTTGATAATATATTTCTATAGTCGGCTTTTATTATATTTTAACAAAAAAAAATTAATTCTATTGTAAATTAAACCTGCTTGGTTGGACTAGAACTTTTGGCCTACAGACGATCACATACAAACTAACACAATCTAGATATTGTTGTTTCGTGCAGATCTGTAGTAGTCTCAGGTGATCTAATGTCAGCATTGTCTTACTAAAAGTACTTTTTAAATCTTTCTCTATGAAGCCAACAATAAGTAAACAAAAGCTGTAGGTAAGTACAGTCTGCGATATCTTCAAACCGAAACAAAAACGCCAGTCTTAATTATCGCACTGACTGACTACAGTTGAAGGAATTCACTGAAATCACCAAGCATTAAACTTTTAAATTAAATCTCATATTTTTGCATCAGAATTTATAGTCACCCCTGTTATTTAATCTACAATATTCCGGTGTAATCCTTGGCATTACCTTTGCAATATTGAGAAGATTAATTTAAAGGAGAATCAAAAGGACTTCTTGGTCAAACATTTATTATAAACCTCATCATCATGTCAAATTCATTTAACTTACTAGACTTTGACGATGAAAAAAACGGCTTGATCTATGCACCATTTCCTATCTTACAACCTGCTGGTTCAGATAACGAAATTTGTTGTTAGGAAATAATATTGATTTTGTTGATATTGATTAGTTAATGTGTAACTAATATTTACAAGTAATTTCAAGCAAAGTTTTACCATCTTTGTATTTATCTTTTTGTAATAATTTCTTTTTGGCTTTGCTTTTATAATAGGTACTGCAAACATATGCACATTCATCTTCCAAACGGTAAATTTGTTACATTTCTATATCCGCAATTAATAAATGCAATTATGTTGTATTTCCAATAGCCCACCGTGCTGGCGTTCGATCTTGTAATTGCTTCTATTAACGGACCGAAGTAATTAAGTACCGATCGATTCGAGTCAGGAAGTTACAGCTTGTGGGTGGGTACCGGTATTAATATATGAGATATTAATGCTACTATTAGTAATACTTAATATTCTTCTTCTTGATTTAAGAGCTGAGCTCTTGTCGGTGGAGCATCCGCCACTATTCTGTCTTTTGCTTTAATTTTAACCTCTTGATACGACTCGACTTTAAGGTTTTCTTCTTCTTTCTTCTCTTTTTCTTTCTTCGGTCTTCCTCTTTCTCGTTTACTTATTATTACATGATTTAATTTTCACGTACAAAATTATGCAGGTAGTAGTTTTTTTTTTATATTAGCCTACCAATGTGACTCAACCCCGCCTGCTGGTAAGCATTCAGTGGAATCCAGAAGTGGTGGCCACTATGGCGGCTGGGAATGGGGTTAGGGAAAGGAAATGAGGAAGGTGAGGAAAGAGGAAAGGGGGGGAAATTGGGCCTCCGGCGCTCTCACGCACCGAACGAAACGCAGTAGTACGGATACTACTACTCTTACGTCGATCTTCTATAAGAGGGTAGTACTTCCCCGGACGATCCGGCACATTCATGCTGAAACCAGCGTGGATCTACTACCGTAACAAAAGCTTTCCGCAGCGCAGATTCACCCGCGCTAAGTTACATCTTCGGTTACTGCTTTGCTTCCGTCGCTTGCAGTATGATGTTATAGAGCCTATATATAGCCTTATTTAAGAACTTATCACACGCAAAAAGAATTATTCAAATTCGACTGCTAGCGCCGCGTTTAAACAAACAAATCAAAGAACAAACATAAAATCTTCCGCTTATTAATATAGATAGATTATTCTCAGAGCCTTTCTCATGAAAATCAACAAAAACTTAATTCTAACATTAATATAATAGCTGTCAAAATTTGTATGACAGGTCTTAAATACAAGGCAGTTAACAGAATATACATAACAAGCCGACTAGTTAAAATCAATATTGGAGCCGAGTCCATATAGGACATCATTAAATGAAGTCCATTTCATATGGAGTATTACGAACATACGTATATGGATAGAATAGTCCCGTCCAGGTGATTAGAACTCAAGCAAGCTCGTAAAGTCGTTTTGCAATTGATTGCTAATAACGTATGGTTAAATGGAGTACAAGTAATAGGTATAACGTTGTTACTAAGCGAGAGTTTTGCTCTAGTTTGTTGCGGGTTAATTGCTTCATTAACATTGTTTATGATAAAGGCTCTTGTTATTTATGGTTTTTGTAAATGTATTGTGTTCTTTGTGCTATTTTTATACCGACCATCATAGTTATTATGTTGTGGGTGAATTTCGGCCTATATTATTGTTACTCATAAGTAGTCTCTAACTTTGTGGCCTGTGTTATGCAAATACCATGTCAAGAGATAGCGTTACAAATAAACTCAATGAAGAAGACTGCGTATACTGATCAAACTTCTCAATATGTGCCTCGTAGCTGGTAAATACTAAAAGTTAAAGTTTGTATCCTTGATATATGTACTTCTACAATGAATTGACGATTCTCTCACCTGTGACAGTGTAATATACTAACGATGTGTAAGAATGGAAAACCTAGCAAGTGCGAGTCAGACTCGCGCACGAGGGTTTCTGTAAAAAAAAACACGTTTGTTGTATGGGAAACCCCCCCTCCCCACCCTCTCAAATATTTGTTTTATTTTAATTTAAATATTTTAAAGTGAATATATAACTAAATATTCTGTGAATTTTTAAGCGTCTACCTGTTGCCGTTTCAATAACGAGAAAAAAATCACGTTTGTTGTATGGGAACCCCCTTAAAAATTTATTATTTCATTCTGTTTTTTAGATTTGTTGTTATGGCGACAACAGAAATACATCATATGTGAAATTTCAATTTCAATTGTCTAAATATCACGGTTCATGAGATACAGCCTCATGAGAGACGGACAGACAGACAAACAGACGGATAGCGGAGTCTCAGTAATAGGGTCACCTTTTTACCCTTTGGCTACGGAACCCTAAAAATCAGCGCCACTAGTAATGAATCTGAGAACTAATCTTTCTATTCTGACATAACTGCTATTCTATAAAATAGACAGTTCAGAATATTAAAATGACCTAATTAATAACAATTACAAATACAAAATTGATCTATCTACACTTAAATAAGGTCCTAAACCATACTTCTAAATCTAAAGAGTCGAAGAACCTGAGGTCATTCTCGTTGGTAGCAGTTTATCAGATGAACCTACAAGGTCGACTGAACTTTCCCTTACGTGCATGCTAATACAGCACGCGAACTTTATATCTGTAATAGTGGACGTAACTGCACAGCTGTTTATAAATACTGATTGAAATGATAGCAGAAATAGGCGTATTCGTGTTGAAATGAAAACAAATTTAAAATATAGGTACATAGCATGATTTTTAAATAATTGTATGGCTAGTTATAAAGACGGTGGTCTCAATCCGATTCTTTGGTTTCTTATTAATATTTACTAAGGCCAATTCCATTCTACTTTCGCAAAGATACAGTCTCCATTCTATTTATTACATATTATATCTATCCAGTATAATCTAAGACGTGGCTGATCGTTAACAAGGATTTAAAAATAAATATAACTAAAGGTCACAGTAGTCTGTGACCTCTTAGACGTACTGACCTTATACTTAATACATAATATAATAAATACGTCACGTCCTTACATAACTTGCGTATGCAGGGATTCTAGGTACGCTGCATTAAGGCCACGCTGATGAGTCATGAATATTACAGGCCTTTCAGCGTCTACTTCATATAATATTAAAGAAAACCTTTATCGTAAGACTTACGGTATTTCTTAACTTAGTGCTATATTATTGACCTAATATACTCTTAAATGTTGTGTTATCGGGTTTCGGAAAGAGAACGTATTATTTTGATTTTACTTAACGTTGTTGATCGTTGTCGCCTATTGGTAAGGGTATTTACCTCTTGTACACGAGAATGAAGTTTCAAGATAATACAAGTGCCAACAAACTCTTTAATGTGATGTGTATTTGTCAAGATTTTCAAGAGTAAAAATTGTTCTTGCATTAGAAATACCAGCTATAGTAACAAGATCATTAACACATCGATTGTTGAACACAGGCCTTTCCTTAGTCGGAAAGGATTTAATACACTTCGAGTGGATTTGGTGACCACAACAAAAAAGTATATCAATTAACGTTGCTGCCCATTTTGATTATGCTATACTTAACGACTCATTAACTTTATCCAAATCAACTAGATCAATGAAAGTTTATTATAATTCGATGGATAAAACTATTGCGTATAATAGGTATCTTGAGATATAGTACAAAGTTTAAATGCGGGTCACTTTTTGCTTACGTGACGCCGAAACTAACATTAGTCGATAGGTAAAATTATCACGTATTAAGTTAAATTCGCAACAAACATTAAAATTTTAAAACAAATCTTTATACATTTAGCAAATTTGATATTGTGTTCATTGTCTTTTCTTCTTGTGAATATAAACCACACAACGAATTTTGATTATATTTCAGTATCGTTTAGACAATTTTGTTCTAAAAGGTTTAATATGTCTCATACATTCATTTTATTCTAAAATAGCCAAGAATGTCAGAGATTGTAATTATATCGTAAAAGGTATTAGTACGATGCGAATCCAGAGTGGGTTGCTAAATTAGAAATAAATAATTATGTAATAAAACACTATATTGTTACAGGCGGAGCGAGTTTCTAGGATGTGTCTCGTTCCCACTAAAAGATGCAATTAACTGCGACATATCCGGCACATACTTCCTGCAGCAAGGCTCTGGACGCGGCCAGAACGCGGCGCAGGCGCACGCTAATGACAGATTTGTCAAGGAGAGCGTGACTGAAGGGGACACACGCAAGATGGCTACCGACAACATTGAAACCAGCACTAACGATGGCACTAAAGAAAACCATAGCAGTAAAGGTAAAGAAAATATTTCTAATAATAATAATAATTCTGCGGCTCATTGGTTGATTCAGGCAGACAGATCAGGCAAGCAGATAGACTTATTTAAAAACGCCCAAAAGTAAAAGAATATAATGAAAATAATCAAATATATCTACGGGAAACACCTTGGTCACTAAGGTTGCAAACACGTAACATTTTAACTGGTGCATTACTATTGTTTGTCTTTATTTTGTTTCTGTGTCAGTTATAGTTTCAATAATGTATTTCCCAAAAACCTAATGTAATATTTAAACAGGTCTCCGATATAAATAAAATCCGGTTTACTTCTAGTTATAATAATAAATATAATTATAATTATAAAATATAAATTTTACAACCTTCGTTTAAGGAGTGTCAGCTAACGGTCCATCATCAACCACAGCGAATCAAGCACAAACTGTAGCGGCCGCGCTCCAGCGTGAGGCCGATGAACATCTGTTCCTTAGATACCTGGAGCTAGATCCACCTGAAGACCCCAACGCGCCTAGGAGACCTCAAAGAAACGGAAGAACACCATTCACTACCACTAGAAAGTAAGCCATCTGCAACATCATAGAAACTAAAGAACAACCTGCATGCTAAGAACCATTTTTTCTGTTGTGTCTAGTCCCAACTATATTTGAATCGACTTTCAACACGGTAGTGTCATATTCGACGATAATAAGTATGGCGGGCAATAATGCCGGGTCACGACCGGCCAAGATGGTGAAAATTTGACGAGGCCTTCTAGTGGAGGTTTTTTTTTCCATTGAATACCTTTTGATAATTCGTTGATTTGCAAATTAATATGCAATTATTATCTAGAACTATTTTGTATAAAACACTTAAACAAGTAGATATTATCTAAGACTATTAATACACAGACACAAAAAAGTTTACTCACCTTATTAGTACGAAAAACTAAGTAAAAACAACGCTTAAGAACTTCCCTTTGATACATTTCAGTTTCTTTATGTAACATGTTATAACATAAAGTAAATCAAAGCTTAGTGTCTGATCCTTGGCGCTGTCGCATTTGGCAACCACCCATGTCCTAAACATACCATCGAAGATAGGTATATCACCCGTTACAAGCAAATTATGGTAGGCTACATTTTCACTAATACGCATTCAGAATTCTATTCAATACCGCCTAAGTTTATATTGATTTTATTTACGAGTATAACACGCGTACAAATTTCGGTCATTTTCGTTTGCTTTGTTACTCACTACTTTGTATTAGTACAGAAAATACTTTACTGTTTTTATTCGCTTTGAACCAGTCATCCGAAGATTAAGATCATCATTTGAGTCAAAAGACATTCACAACTAGCTCTCCTCTAATTTGACCGGTCAAGAGCCGTCCGTATCCAATTTGACGATATTTCTTTTATTTTATACCACCTGCGCCCCACGGCTTCGCCTGTGCCTAATATGATTTTCGAGATAAAAAGTAGCCGATGTCCGCCTCCGACACCGATGTTATCTACATACCAATTTTCATCCAAATCGGTTTAGCCGTTTAGGCGTAACATACACACAGACACACACACACACACACATACGCATTTACAATATTAATAATAATAATAATAATAATAATAATAAACGTTTATTTCAGGCAAGCCTATATGGTGTTAGTAACAATTGTCTTAAGTGCTAGTGTTAGTAATACATTATTTATTTATTCTAGTGTGTAGTCCCATCCAATGTCGCATCATTGGGGACTCCCATTTGTCAACAAACACACTCAGGGTACCGTTAGTACTGACCCGCATGCGCGCGAGTAGGGAGGCGCACCTTTTACGTATGATTGCCGAGAAACCATCTATATGTCTCTCGGCAAGCATGCTCGACGCACTACAACGCCACGGCAGCCCCAACAATACCCTGAGCGCATTATTGTACTGGACGCGTAGATCGCTGTACACGCGCAGACTATAACTGGTCCACAGACTGCACGTGTAAAATGTTTGGCAGAATGCCTTGAACAGTGTTATTTTTACTGGTTCCGTGCACCGCGCAAATCTGCGGGCCAGCATATTACAGCGCACAGACAGCGACCTACGTTCCCTGTCTATGTCCTTGTTGTCCTTAAGATCTTCGGTGACCCAGTGACCCAAGTATTTAAAACTGGTAACTCTGAGAAGAGGCGCTCCGCAGAGTAATACCTCGGGTATACTCTGGTATCCCTTGGCACCTGCTTTAAATATTAAAAGCTCGCTCTTCTTGACATTGTACTTGAGCCCATGAGCCACCGCATACCTTTCACACACCGACAACAGCTTTCTCATGGCATTGATCGATGGGCTCAGCAACACCATGTCATAATAGGATTGATATTATTGACAACGAATTATTAAACTAACCATTACTCTCATCTTTTCAGACTTGTCCGAGGTACTAGCGGTGGATTTGGCTTTACAGTGGTCTGGACCAGACCACCCAGGGTCGAAAGGGTCGCAGCAGGAGGATCAGCAGAACGTGCCGGTCTTAGAGCAGGCGATTATCTAGTGTTCGTTGGCAACAAGAACGTTGTTACTGTTAATGAGGAAGAGGTCCGAAACCTTGTCAAGTGAGTAGACGATGACAAGAGGATAGCATAAAGTTTTTAAAAACAATTATTAATTATCTTAAAATTTGACTACACATGTAATATGTAGACGGTCACCTGGTTGCTAAAGCCACGCAAGTTTTGTGGTTTTGATCCTTATATCCCTACAAATATGTACTGGCTCTAAAACTGGTTGCTCTTTGTGTCTGTGAATTATTACGTCTGTCAAGTCCCCTACTTCATCCCCCTAATCTTTATTCAGCGAGTCTGACATGTTTTTAACAATCATAATTTATTTTCAGATCCGCGGGCCAGATGTTAATTATAGAAACATTTAGAAGAGTGCCTCCTAATGGTGTTGGAATTCGACCACGATTAGCACAAGTTACAATTCCTCCACCTGAATCTACGCCACCACCTCCTCCAAGGTCTCCTCGTGTGGCAGCTTTGGCTTCCCCAGCTGCAGCAGCCAGGCCTCCTACCGCATGTTCCTCGACTAGTCAATCTCTGGACCGACGCAAGCTACACCTGCCCCAAGTCACATTCTCCAAGGAGGTCGGTAACGGAATTATCGTTTGACATCGACACCTTATTGAAATCATTTTGGAAACTAGTCATCTTGGCCTCCTCACTTGACGTCGGCTTGTATTGGAAAATCAAGTTTAAGTTATTTCAAATAAAATTAAATGATCAGTATATCTCACCAAATTAGACCTATGTTAGAAGCAGCTTTGGCTTTGTCGCTATAATATTTTTCTAAATTGAGTTCTTTCAGTTTTGAAATTTAGTCCGGATCATTGTACTAGTTCACGTCTGGTTAGTTGGCCATCAGAATAATTCGAATTTATTACTTTGGTATTGAGAGATAAAAAATTAACGAATTTGGTGCTAGTGTCGGACCTAATATTCGACTAGTGGAATAGCGATCTATAACTGTGCCTGCAGTAAAAAGTAATACAGCTTGTACATCACTTAAGCAATTTAGAAATAAAGTTAAAATTTCTATAACAGTGATTGAAAGCAGTATACGTTCACTAAGGAACAGATTGTTACATTGTACAGTAATGTAGCTCATATGTGTTTTTTATTATTTTCTTGTAAATACTTCACAATACATTCCATTATTTTAATTTGTATTGCTAGGTTGTCTGAGTCTGTGTATTGCCGGTTTGTTATGAAAAATATTTCAAAGGTAAATTATATTTATTAATTAGGAAGATGCATAGTTGTTTCTATGTCAAAATTATAATATATTCGAAGTTGTTCCTTAGGACCCTAGAGTACCGGAGCGTAGTTAGTAATCTTATAATTAATATTTAAATTAATTGAAAGGGGAATCGTTACGTTTAAGCTTACTGTTTTTGTTAATATTTATTTTGTTAATGTTTTTCTTTTTATTTTCTTTTTTTTAGTTCTTGCGTGTTGTATCTTGATAGTACTTATAGCCGAGTTTTTGTATAATTTTCTTTATGTGACACATACATAGGTAATGGTTTTGCATTTTAGTTTTAATTTATTTTATTTGTGTATTCGATGAAATTTTGGTTCCTGTTGTTTTTATCTCGTTTTTTAATTTATGTTCTATAATGTTAAGTGCAAATAAATTTATCGCTTTTAGTTGTTTGTTTTTTGTTTTTATTGTTTCCTCTTAAAATCGGTATTTTTTTTTCAATTGCTTTTAACATTTCATCACATCGCTATCAATAATGTTTCGTTATTAGTAACTGTAACTAGAAAGACTATAAAGCTTAAATATAGTAAAAATCTTATAAATTAAATAAATATAAAAGCAATTAAGGTATATAAGACTATTAAAATAGAGACACTTTCTTTCGATCACATTGCAAGTAACCCAAGGGTTAAGAAGTTCTACCCTCCTGTAGATCACAGCCATACAGATCAAGACTGGCTACTAGACGTACTAGACGTGCATACCGATGCGTCTTTTGGTAAAATAACTCATGGTCAAACATTATTTTCTGAGATACACGCACAACTAGTTCAGAAGACTGCGAACACTCTGCCAAAGTCTAAAATCTTCAAAACGTGTTTATAAATTACCTATTTTACCATAAACTATTACAAACTTGAGAATTTCTTTTTGAAAAAGTAACTCTTTAACCTGTAATTTATTAACTAATCTGTATCCCTAACTTTCCCTGTCATGAAAGCCTTTTAGTTGTTATTATAAGGCCCTACAAACCTTTTAGTAACTAAGACTACTTAGGCCACAAAACAAATACTAATCCTCTAGATTAGTATCCAGTATAATGATAAAATATATCTTACCATCGATACCTAACCAGTTAGTTACATTCACCTTACTGATCTCAGCCTACCCCTTCCGGAAAACATCGTAACCTTTAATTATTATTCAGTACTATACTCGACCTTCGAGAAAGAAGTAATACCTATTATGCGCATTAAATGAGTTTGGCGCGTTGGGAATTATAAGTAGTATAGGTACACATAGGTACTTATTACTGCAATAGACTCGCACTAAAGTCCAGCCACTATGGTCAAGCTTACTGCAAAACACAATAATACCAATACATATAAATATAAAATTATGTTATGTAGTATCTGTTAGTGGGTCGACAATCATGGGCGTCGCCAGGATCACTTCCTGGAGGGTGCGTCTGACTTTTAAAGGGCTACATTTAAACAAATTTGAATTGGAGCGACTTATAGACGCTTTAATTCAAAGACTAACTTAATAAAGAAATCCCAATATTTTCTATGTATTTTTTTTTACCTCCTTGCATCATGCTGCCGGCGCCCATGTCGACAATCAAAAAGGCTTACAGACGCTGCTAAAACTATAAATTTAGATTTAGAAACGAGGTAGTATTCTACCTACGTACTCAGTGTTGAAATAATAATTTTCAAGGCTTATAAGGAAAGCAATGTTACATAGGTATTCTTTTCTTTATAGTGCCCCAGGGCTTCCAACTGGACACTAACAAATGATACCTTCGTAGTAACGTTAACAAAACAATTTGTAAACGATACTACCGTAATGTGGCATACTCTTCTCAGGTCTTAACACAATTTTAAACAACAATAATCTAAGAATTAGTGGTACTTACCCAGAGATGACAATTCGATTGCTGAATATATATATACCCATTAACAAACCTGTTAAGAAGCCTTCTGGGAGTACCGTTTAGTAGCAATCCCATCACGTTAGTAGTCTGCCACGATAGCTTTTGGAAACTATTCTATAAGCTATCGTATTGTAAGTTTGTATCCTGGAGTGGCAGACTACTGTCCGCCGCCACTCCAAGATCACACTGACTGCTTACCATCAGGCAAAGTGAAGTCATTCTGATACACTAATATAGTAAAAGTCATTCTTACTACATTTGATCAAATGATATATATTATATACTAGCTGTGCCCGCGACTTCGTCCGCGTGGAATAGTGATTTTGGGCAGCATTTTTTGGATATATCTTTTGGTTTGTTTTGAATTATAAACATCTTCGTTTAGGTGAATAAGAAAAATCTTTACAGTAAATGCTTCTCTATCTACGATATTAGACGTATAGCCATCGCGGATCAAAGCCATACAGGCTGCTAGGATTACTTACACGTGGCAAATTAACCACACTCATTAATTGTCATCGCGAAACATAGGTTTACTGGAAACTGAACTCGTTTAAAACTAAACGGGAAATTTGGAATGAAAGGAATCCGAGGAATAAAAACGCTGTAAGTTTCTTTTTTATATTAGCCTGCCAAAGTGCCTCTACTCTGACTGATGGTAAGCAGTCAGTGGAATTCAGAAGTAGTGGACACCATTCCAAAAGCCAAACTACTGGTATGGTGGCCTCCACTATGGCGGCTTAGTGAGATGCTTCTTCACGCCTCGCTTAAAAGTCCCAGGATGAAAGTTAGGTGGGAACACATGCGCTGGTAAAGAGTTCCAGGCTTTAATTGAGCGACAAAAGTATAAAGTGCTGAACCGTTTGGTTCGAGACCCTTTAGATTGCACTGTGAAAGGGTAGCACTTCAGTCCCGCACGTGTCGTTCTGGATAAAAAGGGAGAGGGTAGAATTAATTTAAAGAGCTGTTGAGAAGACTCTCCGTGGTAAAGGCGATAGAAGACGGCCGTTGAGGAGGCGATGTCTCTTCGCAGCTGTAAAGGCTCAAGGGTCTTAGGCCTCCAGGCTTCCATGATACGGACTGCTCGCAAAAGGCCGCCGTACCGTCTCGAAAATGGTCGCCGGGTTCCACTATCCGGTCACCAACCTGCACGACGAACCACTCCGAGTTTATGCGCAACCTGGTGGGGCAGTCTCTTTTTTTTTGGTTAGGTCTAATTGGGCCCTTGTACAATGCCGCGGGCGGCCAGCGACACCACCGTTTATACGGGTCTCCCTGGCCGGCGGGTTGACCCACACCACCCACACAATGACTCCGCGGATACTCAGCTGGTCCCACACATGCTGCGAGGTCAACGCCATCTAGACCCAAAGTAAGCATATTATATGCTTGTATTATGGGTTCTAGAATACGGATAAACATACTTAAATACTTTTATTTTTGTAAATAGATACATATTATACATATAAACACCCAGATCAATACAAATAGACATGTTCATGCTAGAAATATTTGCACTGAGCGGGAATCGAACCCGCGACCTCACAGTCGCTCCTCACAGAAATACAGAGGCAGTCGATTTCCCCCTGACTTTCCCCTCCCTTTCCTCTCACTTCTCACTTCTCCCTTCCTTTCCTCTTCCTCCCCCTCCCTTCCCCCTCCCTCCAAATTTCAAGTCGCCAACTTCAAAAGCAAAGATCTTTCCATACAATATTTCATCCCTTATTTCACCCCTATAAATCCACCCCAGTAAAAGAAAAATTATGAGCGTATTTTTTATTTAAATAAAACTATTCCAAAACAAAATTTCAAAGCTGTAACTTAAAAAATGAAGACGTTTCATACAATCGATTTCATCCCTTTTCATACACTTAAGGATTGAATTTTTAATAACCCTTTCTTTGTACACTTCTAGACATTAAGACAAACACACCCTCCAAATTTTAAGTCGCTACGACCAGCGGTTTAGGCTTTACGTTGTCTGTCAGTCAGTCAGTCAGTCAGGACAAAGCCTTTTATAATATGTATGGATGTATGGATTAGACGTATAGCCATCAAGAATCAAAGCATACAGGCTGCTAGTAATGCTAACACGTGATAGAGCCACATAAAGCTGACCGAAAAACAGCTAATACTTAGATCCACACCCACAACTTTTAGTGTCTTACCTTTACTTTAATTACTTAATTAATTAATTACTTTAATTAGTCATCGCAAAACATAGGCTCACTGGAAACTGGACTCGTTTAAAACTAAATGAAAGACTGTTTAGAATGACAGGAATCCGAGGAATAAAAACACTATCAACTATTCCGCAACCTGTTAAAATATCTGCTTCTATAAGATTTCGTAGTAAATTAACGAATGTTCGATGTGATTCTTTAAATTGGCATAACTTTTTTATTTATGAACCGATTGACATGAAACAAACACTAAATATTAAGTGAAGCTTACCACAATATATTAGTGAAAACCATATTTAAATCGGATAAGCCGTTTCTGAGATTAGCGTGCACAAACGCACAGACAAACAGACAAACAGACAAACAGACAAAAAATTTAAAAATCATTGTTTAGGGTTCTATTTGCGTTGATATAGGTCCCAATAGTATTTTTCTCATATATCTTCCATGTACAGACAGCGATCGGTTACATTTTTATTATATGTATAGATTTCCATGAATATCGAAATCTTCAAGAATTTGAAAATACCTATCTCACTAATACTTGAATAACAGACCCCAGGCCTATCTACTGATGGAAGAAAACGAGCACTCCTAGCTGTAGTAGCAAGAGAACAACATTACGCCACGTGCCTACAGTTCGGCCTGGTCAGATTCGTCTCACCACTGGTTGAGAGAGCGGACTTAATAGCACCTAATGATCACCAGTTACTGTTTCAAAATATTGAAGAAGTAAGTATTTAAAAAGAAATAATATATATTAATTTAAAAGTTCTGTTACGTACTGTCACGGCACCGGGATAGTCAATTTTTAATGAAAAAATGTGACTAATAAGACCGTAAATTACATCCTCAAACCCGACTATCATAGTAAAGTATATTCTGTCGTTGATTGCGATAGTCTAATGATATATGATCATTCAGCCTGTTTTGTGGATTGTGCTGGAGAAACACCTTCTTTTCCACGAATCCAGTAACCAAGAGGCAAGTAAAAGTCAAAGGAGTTTAAGCCTGTTCTATTTACAGATCTTCAGGCTATCAGACGACATTCTAGACCAAGTGGTGCAAGACGATGGTGAGATACAAACGTCGACAGTAGTGGCTGTCTACCTGCAGAAGACCGCTGTGTTCCTTAGTCTTTATAAGAAGTACTGTCTAGGCCTCAAAAGAGCAGACTGTGTTTTGGTAAGTTGAAGAGATGCTTATAATAAAAAATACTGGATCACGGTTACATTTGAGTAGATCTTTTAGACCTGTTGTAAAATATTTTTTTAATTGATATTATAATAGAATTAAAATAATTCATCCGCTACAATCACCAATATTAATTAAGAATATTTTATTGCAATTTTCCACTATTATTTCCTAAGTACCTATTGCCATCACCAAGTAAAGAAAACGCAAGACCGCTCAAAGAAATTGATTAAAAACTGTTCTTCTTTACGCAGGTAAAAAAATCAAAAGACCCGAGTGGAGCGTTTTCCCGATTCTGCACGAGTCCACCAATTCCAAGAAGAAGGCCAGACATCACGTCGTTAGTTCACAAACCCCTCGAACAGTTCAGAGAACTACTAAGGCTGATGAGAGCGGCAACGGCTGCGACCGGTGCCGGACCTTATGACCAGTTAGAGAAAAAGCAACTGCAAGTTATTGTAGAACAATTACAAGTAAGTAACTAATAGATTGTTATCTTTCTATCATCACACCACTTGAGACAGAAGCAGAGTTCATCCATATTACCTGGATATTACGATCTCATCAAAAACGGCTCACTTTCAATATTTATTATTCTTCTCCTAAGTATGTGTAAGCTCTGTAACAGACTACCTGCTGCGGTATTTTCTAAGATATAATGCTACATAAATTACTGTTTCATTGTCTGGAGTTATAATTCAGATTAATATGCAGACTTCTAAGCTATATAAATTACTAGGCTCTTGTAAACTTAGCGATACGACCTTTTTTCAGAGCGGGTACCAAGACGTGACAGCTGGTTCAGGGTTGATGGGCCTCGCTGGTGATGGAAAACCGCTTCTATCTGTTGCTGACTTAGAAAGTCGACTCGTGTTCACTAGGTGTAAGGTAAAGGAAAAAATAAATCAGTTGTAAAGATTCTGATGCTTCTAGAATTTCCTAAAAGACATGTGCTAATCAACTTATACTTTGCAGCCGTTCGTTCTAAGCACGGCCGGTCGTCAATGGATTTTCGGTGGCGAGCTGTCCAGAGTGGAAGGTCGATCAGTTAGGCCGTACTGGGCTTTATTGTTCAGTGACTTGCTACTTTTCGCAACCGTTTCCAGAGATAGAGTGCTGTTCGTGACGGAGGAACCCGTCGCATTAGGAACTATTTCTGAAGCACAGTTCAATGTCCGAAAAAAAGGTGCGTGTATTCACTAATTTGCTTGTAGTTTAATTTTTCTTTTCTTTTAAATCGTAATTTTCCTTTCCAGCTACGGAGTTCAGACTGATCTTAGGTCGTACAGGCGGTGAATCTCCACTAGTATCCTGTGCGCCTCGTACGCCCCAGCGAGCTCGCACTTTAGCCTTGCGTGCACCGTCCATCGATCTCAAGGCAGTATGGCAAAGTTTACTTCAGAGACAAATGTAACTAGTTGCATAATTAAAGTTTAATCTTCTTGTCAAATACTGATAAATTGTGACTAAATTATGTTTGTTTATAGATACCGCGCTCATACGATGTCAGGAACTCCACTCGGATCACCACTGGATTCACCGGACCCACAGCTCACGTTCTCCCTCGCCACGCTGGACTCGCAACAACGCCAGGTATCTGCGTCAAGTATCCAGCGGCATTCCAGCCTCGCACTACTACCGGCCAGCTCTTACCGCTCACATCTCAATATGCTCGTCGAAGAACGGCCAGAGAAAGAAGTCAGAGTCAGTTTCGATGTCAGGACAAGCTCAGATTCTCCTACCCCTCAACCAGTTAGAGGTCCACTCAGTTCTGTATGGAGAACAGCACCCACACCTGAAACACCATCAGCTAATCTGTCCCCAGCAGACTCACAAACATTCTCCTCCCATTTTGTCTCGTCTTCTAGCATAGAAAAGAACGACGAACGTGCAACGTCACCAAGCGCTCAACTCACCCCAGACGGTGGTGAAGATTATTCAGAAAGCTCGCCCTGTAGATGGGAATCTTTTGAAGCTGATCTAGCTTTAGCTGACTTAGATGTTGATCCATCATACAAGCATGCTGTCGAGGAACGTATATTTTTACCTGATGACCCCCTTCTACCGCGAATGGCCCTACCAGAGAGACCAACGCCACCAGCTTACCTAGAGCTTTGATCTGCGGAGTCAGATTCGGAGTTGGCAGACTCCTGCTTTCCCCGGAATCGTAGAAATTGGAGATAAAATTCCATTAATGAAAATCTCAAATGGTGTGTTCTAGTAGTTTAGCTGGTGTTTAGGAGTCAGAATCGAAAGCTTCCGCCACGTAGACTGGCGAGAATTTGTTGGATTGTTATAAAATTCGCTTATAGTCGAGATTAAGGTTGTGGAAACAAAATTTTGAGAGACATATTTTCGAACATTAGCAGTATTAAAGAAATCTCGATATTTTGATTATTAATAGAAAAATATTTGTAAGTCTGATACGTACTTATGATACGCTACCGGGTATAAATGAAAATTTACTTATCACAGAACTGAATCCACGATCGGGTATTATACAAGACGCTTTAGTATAATCAAAAATGTGTATGCCAATATTTACCAAATAGAAAATCAGTGTCAAATGTAACTTTAGGGTACCAATAGTGAAGAGTCATACATTAACCTTTTTTGGATAACAAATTTGCTTAAGTCTTCCGTCCTTTTCTTAAGAAATTTCAAAAAGCTTCGTTATTTTTGGTACTTGTTTGATCAGCGCCCTGTCTACATTCTGATTACTTCAACTGTGTAATGGAACAACTAGTTAATAATAATGTTGATGTTGTAATGTACAGACACTGAACATTGTTAATCTGTACATAGTTTACTGTACAGGTCATGTGGATATTTGGCGATCTGCTTCGCGAACTCAAACATGTAGCTGCCATGATTGCACATAGAGCATTTTGATTTATACAATGCTTGTTATATTATACATATTTATCGCCGTGAGTTAAATATAATTACAAAGAAAAATGGTAGTCAATGTTAAATGTGGATGGTTTGTTTAATGGTTGTTTTTATTTATTAGTGTAATAATTAAACACCCAGATGTTAATGTTAATAAAGAAATAGATGATCGTATTATTTGTGTCGCTAGCATCGCAAAATGTTCACATAACCTAAACGTTTCCCGGGGAAAATTTGTATGTGTATAAATAGATTTTTTTACAAATTTACGTAGTTAGAATCCGATAATTTTCGATGTCTTTGGCTGTGTGTAAATTTTTAATATAGTCTAATGATGATAGTACGATAAAAAATTATAATTTTGAGACAGCATTTTGCTTATAGTTCGGATTTCGTCGTGAAATATTAATGGATTAAAATAATATACATTTGGATGTTTATGTTTAGATCGACACAGTATATTTCTAATTGTCCGTAAATAAAGTGATTTTGTCAATGGCGAAAAATATTTTTTTTATTTATTATAAGGGGCCCACAATTTTGCGACGCTAACGAAAATTTATTTTATTTACTAACATATCTACCATTTTTCTTTGTAACTTTAGATAAGTATTAAGTAAAATGACAGCTAACCTAATGAGATTTCAAGAGTTTTAAAAGATCGCAAAATCAATTTATACCTAAGTAAAATGTACTAATCTATTATAAGTTACTTAAGACATCGATAAATATTACATTTTAAAACAGTTTATTCTATAAAGTACTCGTACTTATTGACGTAGGACCTCGCAACGTTTTGATAAACTTTTTTGAAGTAATAACTACGGCCCTAAACAGGGTCAACATCGAATGATTATGTGATTGATTTACGTACTATTATTAAAAAGGTAAGTACTTTTGCATCGCTGAATATCCACCATATACTGAATTACCATAATGAATTGTCCGTTACATATTAACAATTTGTATGTGTTCTAAAGATTCAAATGCATCCTGTATACTTAGTAAAAACGAGACGCTATGTTTAGGTACTATTAGAATATTGTAAAAATTCTAGACACGACGCAGCTCAGTTGAAACTCAGACGGGGGGAGGCGGTAGTGCTACTGAAGGCGCCAGGAGCACAAGAAGCAAGGGTTCAACCATACACCTTCAGAGATGGATGACCCAACTGCCTGAAGCTGAAGAAATGGACCCACCGGAACCTGATATGGAGGTAAGTAAGGCCTATATAAAATTAAACTTTTTACTGCAATACTACATAGCACTAGCTGCATATTGCATTCATGTGTTTAGATGTGGAGCGTGGAAGAATTAAGAAAACGATCCAAAGAACTAAACTTACTAGAAGTAGCTGATCTAGTCATCAGTAATGAACCCAAAGGAACTTCGCCCAATGAGAAAAAAGAAAATGACCGAAGCCCTTCAAAAAGCAGCAATTCAGGGAGTCAAGTATGTGGACACCTATTCTTGTTGACAATTTTAATACGTCCTGATTAAATACGAATTCTATTTCAGATAACGGTGAGAACCAGCCCCGTGGTGGTAGATACCATCCCAGTCTGCAGACAATGCCACAAAAAGTGTTTATCTAAACCAAACAGCCCCCTAGTGTCCCAAAAGGAACAGCCAGTGATACCTATCAAATTAAAAACTGAGGCGTCACCCCAAAACTCGAACTCTAACAAAAGTTCTACAAGTGCGTGTAGTGCAAACTGTGGAAACCGAAAACCAAAGAACTTCTCCCACACTCATTTAGAACGTAAAGGTGCTATCAGGATACGTCCCGAGGATGCCCCTAAGGCTGCTCTGAAAGTAATAGATTCGATAGAGCAAAGTCAAAGAATGCTCAAATCGACGTCGTATGAACTAAAAACTGATTCACCAATTCTGTGTAGAAGCGTCCATTCTCACACAAAGAGTCAGTTAGAATTGAGAAAAGACAATTCCATACTGTCGCCTAGTCCTTCATCGAGTAGTCGAAATAGCCCACTCTCTACTAGCCACACAACCTGTAGTTCTATGGTTTTTAATTCTAGTTCTAACGATTTAAGAATGTCTAACTCAAATATCGCAAACCAGGTCCAGTGCGTCATTGCTCAAGAAAAATATTTAAACGAAGTTAAATGTGTTGAAAGTATAACTTTAACTAAAACCAAAACATCCGCATCTAACTATCCGTCTCCAGCGACGGCGAGAAAAGAACAAATAACAAGACAAAAGGCTGAGAATGTTCTCAACAAAGTGTTAGGTATGAATATTATAACTAAAAGAGAAAATGTGGGTACCTGTTTGAAAACATCATCAGTATTCCTAGAAGATGATTCAACACATGAAGATGATAATGATTTTAGAATTGAAAGAGGTCTAAGAAGATCGCCTAGGATGGGTATTTCAGCAGTGAGCAAAATGAATGGAGATATAAATAAAAAGACTGACGATATTAATGCGAATAATACCCTCGATGGAGGCTCTGACGAAGATCTGGAATTAGGGCCCCTGATGTTGATGGGCTTATCGGCTATCAATCCTGCAGCACATTTAATGAGAGTAGAGCCATTTAAAAGAACATCAGTGGGAAGCTTAAACAACCCTTGTTCGAGACCAGGTAGCCTAGGTTCAGCTAAGTCCGAATCTCCAGTTCCTAACATAGCTGTTGTACCGCCAACGCCTGACTTTAATTCCGTTAATAAGACTGTAAGTTTATATACAAAACTTGATTGAATGTTAAGATTTTCTGTACCTAACCGTTGCTATTACTTGCAGGATGACCTTGTAGATGAGTCCCCAGATTCCCCCGATGTCCCAGATGACCTACCTTATGTAACGCTCAAAAGGTTAGCAAACTCAATTTCATAAATTTAAACTTAATTTTATTAAAAAAATTTTTTCAAGTTAGACATAATCCTAGAAGCTAGAATTTCAAAATTCATTAATGTACCTGTTTTGTTGTAGATACGGCACGATGTCAAGCCTAGAAAGGCTACCGTCCGATGAGACTGACGATGGTACCGTAAGACTGACAACGCAAGAGCCTGAAACGTCAAAACCATATAACGCAGGTGTGTATATTATATCCCTAAACCGTTAAAATGTAGGGAATTATTTGAAACATTTTATTTACAATTTAAATTTGATCAGTGAGCGGTGCCGCTGGCGGCATTATGGGCTGGACTGCGAGGGCAGGATCCTTCGTGGTTGAAAAGATGAATATCTTCAGTTACACTGAAAGCGTACCAAATACTTCTATAGCTCATAAGCAACCCTCGTTCTTAGAAAGGTGAGAAGTTATCATCCTGGTATTATTTGTTAACCTGAAACATATCGTCGTTCTGCTTTTCCTTTTATTATGGTAACTAAGCCACCAAATATGTAATTACTAATCGTCTCAAAGATTGAGAATACTGTTAACATTATTAACATGAGGATAAAATCAAATTAAATTATGGATTAAATTAAATGATAACAAAAGATGATCAACCCTTTATCGTGGTTGTTTAGACTGGAATTTGGTATTGAGATCAGGAACTTTATATTTTACCTGAGATATAATTTGAAAAGAATATTTCATTTACTGAGCTAAAACAATCGAAACAACATGAAGAGCTCTACAATTATGTAGCGCTTAATTTGTCTCAGTATTTTAGCTTATTTTATATATTACCGCTGCAAATAAAAATTTCATTCATAAACCTACATTTTCCAACATTGACCCTTGTATAATAATATTTTTCCAATCTAGGTCGAATTCAGCCTCATGGAGAAAATAAGGAAACGATGAGTATGAGTGGGTGCAAATGTAGTTTCTTTTTCTAATAATGTTTATACATGTCGCCCTTAGAGCTATGTGTATTTTTTATGTATTTTAATTATAGTACAACATAATTAGGTTTATAGAACTTTATAACAATGTAGAAATAGAAAAAATACTAGACAATGACGAAACGAAAATTATAATAAGTAATCTTTAAGCTAGTCTAGCAATTAATTATATCATACGAGCTAAATACTTATTTATAGAATAATCAATTAGAATTCAGACATACTTACTACAGTTTTGATTAGAATTGAATTTACTTAGAATATTTAATACTATTTAGAATTGTAAATACAATTTTAGCAACAACAATTTTACCTACTGTTTTGTAATTTTTAATAATCAATATTTCTTAGATTTGTTTAAAAAAAATTCTTTTCTGTATCTATGTGTACCTTTTATCAACTTCCATAATTTCTAATGCTTACATTCTCATAGATGTCTCGGCGTTAGTGATTGGAAGTCCGCGATTGGTACCGAAGAAGGCACAGGCGAAACAGGAGAAGGTAGTGGGGCGAGCGGGGAGGATGCCTGGGGTACCCCCTCGTCTGGTGACCTGTCTGACAACCTACCTGATTCTGAACATGGAACTTTATCGGTAAATATTTAGATTAGGATTATAGAACCCTAATCGAGTATTCTAAAATTGATTCCCAAATACCAAAACGCTTTCTGTTACCAATGGTTTATTTATTTATTTATTACTTCATATACAGAGTATATAGGCGGACTTAATGCCAAAGGCATTCTCTACCAGTCAACCTCACAGGGTGATGAAAGATAGCCACTCAAAATTGAGAAATGTTTCGGCATTTGGGGTATTTTTGGTTTGGTACTTATAGCTCTGCTGCATGTATTAATAAAATAAATGTGTTAAACTCTTTGAATGGATGTTCCTTGACCGTTTCAGTCGCCAACAAAGTCGTCATCGTCTTACGCGGGTGATGATGACACGGAGCTAATGATGGATGAGCTCTTGATGGCTCCAACTATTACCGGACCTACTACACTAAGACCACTTCTTCCTAGGTAAATATTTAAATATTTTAGTACAATAAAACTTAATAAAAGGTTATAACTATATTTTAAATAATACCGATTAACTCCCTCCCTCCTCCTTTGCGATTTTTTTTACCATAACTTAAGATTTTATTAGTTCCAAATAGCGTAATTTCTGTTCAGTTATGAGCGTTCACACATAGGAGTGCCATCGTCACAATTTTTTGTCATATTTTCGTAGTTTTAAATTTTTATCATTTAATTGAATCCATATTTTAAAACGTTTTCAGGACACTTTTTAGAAATTAACGCTCTTAAAGAGTTTTTAAATAAACAAAGTTTTACTAAAGTTACTACAGTTAGTGCATGTTTTAATTAAGGAATAGACACCTGTCTATTACCTAATAATTACATAGTTGATCACAAAAAGAATGGACTTACCACTATCACAATAACTTCTAATCAACTATCAAACAATACTAATGACAACTTTGTACGTAGGGATGTTTTCAGAAGAAGACTAGAGCCGCTACTAGAAGAAGAGTGTTCCGACAGCGACAGCGACGACAACAAGGCGACCCCCACCAACTCTGACGACCAGGTGAATATCTACCTCGACATAAACCAAACTTATAGTTGCGCCAAAGTTCTAAAAGCCTTATTAAAGTCTCTACACTACAAGAGAAGACTGTAAAGCATTTTATAAGCATTAAATCCCTTCCTTATAATGCCACAGTTGAAGTTTGGTGCAAGAAACCTTTATCCGTTGAAACTATTATATAATAAGTAACTATTAATACGTATGCAATATCACATTTAGTATATTGCTAAATATATTTGTTTATATTGAATTTAATTTACGTAATCATACTCCAGTATAATATCGTCTGTCAAAATTGATGTTGACCATATTTAATTTGTCTAATTTAATTTTCAGCTTTGTAATTATTGTTTCCTTTTGTGTCGAGGCAGACAAATCAAATTTGGCAGACCTCAGATGTACCTATCTAGTTGTGTAGGATAACATATTATTGTAATACTCATAGCATGCCAATAACTGTAAAAACGAAGAATGTTATTGGATACAAGCATGCTTGTTGCATGATATTGAATACAACCCATAATATATGTTTAATATGTTGACTCATAGATTTGCTTTGGACCATCTTTTCGATAGTACGAGTAATATTAATCGCGTTTACTAAAAGTCATGCTAAATTCAAAATTAAATGTTATTAGTCCTGGAGCCGGATCCGGGTTATTGGCAAATCCCAGTAAGGTCCCGTAGCTAGGTTAAATCTCACATTGTGACTGGTCCGCTGGTGCGGCGCTTGGCGCAGGGCAGCGAGCGTGGCCTCGATGCTGACGACTGTTGCGACGCGCCGCACCCGCCGCCCTCTGCTTCCATACAAGGTAAGTTCTCCTCAACTTGCGTATTGATGTGCGGTAAGTGTGTACGAGTAGTTACGTGGTTGAATGAAAGAACATAGATTCTAAGTCAACAGGACACTTTTTACTGAGAATAAATAAGAAAGCTGTTTAGTCTACCAAAGACTTGTTATAGTGTAGGTAAACACGATACATAGTGGTTTTCACTTACTATTTTCTAATGAAAGATTATAGGGGAAAATTAAAATGTGTGCAGACGATGAATGCATGAGTTTAAAACAATACACATTAGCTTAAACTGGTTCAAATGACACATTGATGTCTGCACACAACACGAAATGTCAAGCACGCCTATCATTACTAATAGACAAAATACATTTTGACAGAAAAATGGACAGCTTGACTTATGAGCGAAGGTGAGAAGGCTAACCACGTTCGGTCTCATCTCAATTTTAACACCAATATGAAATGACAGTTTCAAATATTTATCAAAACGCACTATCAGTACACGAAGCATGATGCATGTTTACTTAATGAGAATATACACATTTTATCAGAATAATTAATTAATTTTAAGCTTTCTCATCAAATGCAAAGAGCTTAAAATTGAATAATTAATTTCTGATAAACAGCAGAGGTAATTTTTATTGTTGTACCCCAACCAAGCACGATATCGATATAGTAGTTAGCACTCTACCACTGTATTATAAATTCATATTTATTATATTTTATCAATTTCAATACGGACTACATAAAACAATTTACACAAAACTTCTGTTTAAGAATTTGGATCTAATATGCAAAGACTCAAGGTTGATCTTGAATTAACAGAACCAGAGGGCGGGGGTGCGGGCGCCGCACAGGATGCTGGAGGGGGACGAATTGGTGGCGCCGGGTGCGAGCTGAGCCCCGACAGGACACCAACCAACGAGGCGCCCTCGACGCCCTTACTATCTGGTAAATAAATGAAACCGTCAAGTTTTCTATTGTAGTCATATCCGAACTAATGATTTGTTTTGTTCAGTTTCAAAAGAGTTTGCGGAGGTGCGTGCCATTGCTGGAGTTGGTCGTCGGGGCTCAGCCAGCTCGGACAGCACGCCCTCCACACTCGAACGCACCACTATACACAACCCTATGACCACGACCGCTACACAACACCATACCTCAGAAGGTACATCAGATTTAACGGTTTCTTATCATGATACCAATTATCAAAATAAAACTGTTGGCAAATTGTCTAAAACTTTAGAAGTAAGATAGCAAGATCCCTGTTCTTACTTGTAAAATACATGCTAAGTCGTGATATTGCGGAATACCAAACCATGGTCTTGTATAGGTCTGAAAATATGAATGAACACGGTTTGTTCTGTATCCTTGGGCGCAATTTATAATTACATACATACGTAACTTCACGTCTTTTATTCTCGAAAGGGTAGGCAGAGGTGTTCGTATATGTTGCGGGGGGCGGCCTGTTGCCATATGGAGCACAATTACAGACTCCGGCGAGTTTCTCGACTGAATAACTCAATAGCACTTAACCCGACCCGGGGATCGAACCCGAGACCTCTGCGTAATAATCCGTACACAGTACCACCGAACCACAGAGGCAGTCATTTCTATTTCTTCGAGTTATAATTTCTGCTGTAAAATATGCTACAGTCTCGGAGCAAGCACCAGTACAGGAGGCTACCTCACTACTGGAGGAACCGAGACCACCGACGCCGGAGCGACTCAGTCCTCGAGCGGAGATGAGGCTGGCACTGGACCAGGGGAAGGATATGCTGGCAGACCAGGAGGTGCAATGGGTACGTCGGGTACGTGACAATTTTCTTATTGATGTAGTTAAGGATTAGCTTGCGTAATCTGAGGCTCATGAAGATGTTCACTGGGCTTCTAAAGATTTACGATCATCGCCATACTCTATGTATAGTAAGCATACTATTACCCCATATCTAGGATTTCTCTACTACACCTACTAAGATGTGGTGGCTTTAAATTCTTGATCGGACACTCCACGGACAACAACGTTGCGAGAATAATTTAGTACGGGAATATTGCTGCTGTTTGTCGCCTGGTTGCCTCTTAACGAAATTCGCAGATAGAAATGCCGTGGTCCTGTATTCTAGAGTCAACAATGTTGTTAGTATAATAATGTCGTTGTATGTGGTCAGGCTGGCGGGTCCGACCCCTGGTCGTTTCGCGCGGCGTGCCAGCGCTCACTGCTACGACGCGTGGCGAGCGCAGACGCAGTGACGCTGTGCCGCGCGCATCCGCGCCGAACCGTCCCGCATACTACTTCGCGCAATTCTGTATATGCTTGGAAGGGTGAGTATCACTGAAGATATTATCATCATATCAGCCGAAAGACGTCCACTGCTGGACATAGGCCTCCCCAATTTTCGCCACCTTCGCCGGTCAGAAGCCACTCTCATCCATCAGTTGCCCGCCGCCGTTATCAGGTCTTCGATCTACCTTGTGAGAAGTCTGCACACGCTCGCCTTTCAGTTCGTGAACAGAAGGAATAACTCAATCGAATTATCCATCGATGATGTGATTCCTGTCCTCCTGATGCTGCCGTGTCGTGCACGGCTTTTAAAAAAAAGTAAACGCTGTACTTTGAAGTTTAAAAAAAACCCGTGCTAATTGCGATTTACAACCCAAAAAAAATATTAAAGAAAAAAACAAAAAAGATAGATATTTTACAATAAAATAGTAAAATGATATTGATTAAATCTTATCCAGTTCCAGAAAGCGAGAAACCTATGGAGATGGAGCAACTGGCACGAGTGGAAGTTCAGACGATGCGTTCGCGGACGCGCTCTCTATGCCAGAACGGGAAGATGTGAGTATAATTAATATAGATGGCCACCTCATAGCTTGCGCTATTACGCTATTACGAGGACCTTTTAAAACACACAAAAAACGGCTATAAAGCATGCCAGCCTAGGAATAATTTTTTATGTATCACACAAAGTTTATTCTGTAGGTACCTATGTACCTAATGTACCTAATTCACAAGCTATTGCGCAGCAGTCACACGCATTCCACCATCACCACCACTCATCACCAAAATCATCAAAGTTAATTAGTAGGTACCTACATTCAAGATTTGAGACAAATGTCACAAGCCTTTGCCTGGTTACTCATATTTAAATTTCAAAAGCATAATTTGACTAGGCTATAGTGTTTTCATTCTTTGGCATCTCTATTACACTGTTTATCCAATTAAATATTTACTACGATAAACACATCTGTTGGCAGAATGGGTTTCCTCCGTCGCCGCGCATCGTCCGATAGCCCGCGGCGCGAGCCCTTCATTGTGGCAACGAGCCGGCCGTTCTCCCCGCGCCGCACGACCGTGAGCAACAACGGCTATTACAAGATATGCTTTGTCAATGGCTATGTGTGAGCACCGCACCGGCTTATCTGTGCCAACCAGCTGGATTTAAACGTTTTTGGGAAGTTTGTTCATTAATCCTTTCATTTTATTAATATAACTGTTTCCATCTACTACTGTCATTCTAACTGCAGGATGATGATGAGGACTGGTAGACCTAGATGGTAATGTTAAACTGGATTGATAAAATAATGAAGAAACTTCTCCATGTAGTCTGTACACGATCAAACTATGATACGATGTGAAGATTCAGTGCGATCCGAATGGTGGCCGTTGGAGTCAACGGAGTAATTATAGTCTGCCTTGAAATTAGAGCCACTAATTTGACCTTATCAAATTATGAGAAATAAACTCTAGATGAGTGAGTAAATTAAGCTAGAAGCAATTATAATAAAATTGTTAAATTGTATCGAACTTGTCGTAAAAAAATATGAATTGTGTAAGTTTATAATATATAATTTGAACAAGGTTGATCTTGTCGAAATTATAGAAACGCGTGAGTGATTGAAGATTTATTATACGATAATGTAGTGAATTATTGTTTAAGAAATCCAAGTCAATGTTTTTCAAAATTGGCCAATAAAATTGCCTTTCATTAAAAGTAATTTTTCGGAATTTTAAAACGATATTGTTAAATTAGTACCTAATATTAAACAGTTTTTAGTGAAAATATTTCATGTTTTAAATTTTGAACTATGTCGTAAGATAAAGTACCGTTTGATAAACTGTTATAATTGTGATTGTCTTGGCACTAAGCTGATGTCAATTTATTCTTCGCTTAAAACTTAGATATTAAAGTTTAAATCCAGCTTTCAGATATGCTAAATTTGTTTTGTTATTTATTGAACTAATCTGTCCATTTTGATTGGAACGAGTGTTCTCGAAAATATATTTTTATTAAAATATCGTTATGCTTTTCATTCTTCATCCTGCAGCTTAGCTGATCCTTTCATCATTGAGACGATCCTTCATTTTTTTCAAAGCTAACAACTCCGTCCACTTCCACTTCTCAATTTTATTGCTAATATTTTTTGCTAAGCTAGGCTGCCGATTTTTACAGAACATAACATTTTTATAAAAACAACACTTAATTTTATCTATAACTAGATTTCACTAATTAATAAAGTCGCAGTAGTTTGAAGTACACGGTTATTTTAGTATCTGCTTATAAATATGCAGAAACTATAAATCAATCGAAAACTAACTAAATAAAACCAATAACCCTGTATTTTATTTTCATTAAACAAAATGAGCACTTTCACAGTAGAATTTTGCGAATAATAAAATATTCTTACAGGAAAAACAATTCGAGAAAAGATTTTGGAAACAAGTTACTAGAAGACGTCAATCTCTCGGATCTATCAGTCAAATATAGAAACGAGGTAAACGTAAAAGTGTTCTTATATACGAGTAGGATCTACTTATTAGAAGTAGACGAGTCAATCTCAGAGACTATACCTAAACTTAGACGGTTCGGACCAGAACAATAAACGACTGTGGAGTGCTTGAAAGTGTTAAAATTAGAAGTAATGAAGTTAACGGGATGCCAAACGATGCCAGATATATGCCAAAATACTGACGAAAGGGACCTGTCAATACTTCATATCTTAGTTCCAATGTGTTTATAGTACATGACACTCAAATAGGCCTAATTGTTGACTGTAAATAACTGTTTATTTCTTCATAGAGCTGTACAAATAGGTTTATTTAACTGAGCTTCATAGATGATGTAAAATATGTGATAGGATACGTACTGTTTTAACTATCTTGTACTTAAATTGTTACATAACAAGATGTATATTGATTGTTTTATTATCTATTGTAATATATTTTTCTCGAATTTGTACTCTACATTCAATAAAAGCGCATCAGAAGACATTGATTACGGACTAATGTGTGTTAATCGGTGTGCGCAACGTATGCTGTTCCAGAAAAAAGTGCTCTGTACAAAATATTTTGATACACTAATATTTACATCGTGAGGAAAAATATCCGAACCATACTAAAAAGATCAAGGAAGATAAGGAATTTTGCGTCTTCGGTTTTCCTAACTTGATGTGCAGCATAAACTTTGGGCGCACAATTCTATCATGTGTCTTCTGTTCGCCATACTCATTACTTCAATGTTCTGTCCACTTAAATGTGTAACGCTTTGTTTTGTATGTCGCACGAGTTTTAGATCAATGTTATTGGTTTTGTACACACTAGCAGTTCCTATAGTCTTACAGGTATCTTACATATTTTATTTTAAATTTTGTAAACTTTAGGCAAGTAGGTATGCCTAGAGTAGATGCATACTCATGACCATAGATAATATATACCTCATGACTGACGTGAAAATTTTAAATATAGAAGATAAAACTCAAATTTATTCGCTATTTATTTTTAATGTTAAAAACTAATACTCACAGGTATACTCGTAATACCGGTATAGCGGTACTTTTGGGTTAAAAGTAAGTAACTTAATAAGTAATTTCAATTTCTTCTTTATTTAGTAATTTCAAAATTCTTTTCTATTGCCTTAATTCAATTTAGTAAATTGATGTTTAATAACATCAATGCACTCTCTAGTGTGTACAATTCTTTAAAATAAAATAATTCGTACTATAGTATATTAGTGAGTTTGCGAAAAATATACCTAATGCTTTATTATGTTTCTAAATTCTAGAACATTTAATACCGTATGTATGACTTTCATTGTAGAATAAATGTAATTGATCGTCGAATTTATTAATTTTAAATTCATTGTAATAATTAGTAAGAATTTAGTTTGAAATGATTTCTTTTATTTCGATGATTCGTAATAAATTATTGATTGAATTTTCATGTTGTTTTGTAAACAAAAACAAAGTCATTTATAAAGCGAATAAACTCTCAATTACTTCATACATAATAATTGGACAACGAGAAACAAATTTCTTTCTATCAAATGAATGAGGCAAAATCCTAGAACCACCAAAAAAGCAGAATAATTTTATAAATGTTGGAGACTCACCACACTCCTTGACATGATCATTATGATCCCGGGTCGATTGAGCGTCTTTGGGGTTAAATGCGAGCACATAAAACGAACACTGATATACAGTTTTAATCAGTAGGTATAACAATGTTTAATCACTTCATACGAATTAGGTACTTCAGTTACTAGTGCACAGGATTAAACCCAATCAGTAGGTTCAGAGCACCGATCTAACTTTACTGAACAACAATAATCGCCTCAATCAACTCGATCAATTATATTCACACTTTTCACCAAAATCATCTCGTCTTAATCAAAAAACTCTTTACCGGGAAAACCAAGATGGCGATGAGACCCGCTTCTATTTTCAAAAAAACTACCCTCAGTTCTGATTGAGAGTGAGATGCAATTGAGTATGCAATGTTTATAATCTATACATATAATAAAATTGAAGTGTCTGTTTGTAATATTGAAATAACCATTTTATACTACGTGTATATGAATATATATACGGTACATACACCAAAATAACATTTTTACAATTTTTGTCTGTCTGTTTGTTCCGGCTAATCTCTGAAATGGCTGAACCGATTTTGACGGGACTTTTATTGGCAGGTAGCTGATGTAATAAGGAGTAATTTAGGCTAGGTATCATAATAAAAACAAACTAAAAAATTAAAGAATCGACTGGCGGAACGAAGTTCGCCGGATCAGCTAGTTTTTAATAAAATTGAATTATTTTTTTAGATTTTAAACAATACGAACAATGTAAGAAATCGAATTAAATTTAAATAGAATTTCAGAAAGTATTTAAAACATAAACAATCAACATTTATCGTAATAAAACCAACAATCAGCTCTTCATTTCTTCTGACGTTTTTATTTATTAGCCTGTTTGTGTCCCACTGCAAGACAAGGCTTTTGTTGAATTTAAATTTAAGTAATTGCTGCGGTGTTTCGTGAGCGCGAGCGTTACAAACTAGGTTACTTCTTACATCAGGTAAGCTCATCACCATCTCTAAACAATAAAAAAGTGCCCTGCGCTACAGAGATTAATTTATAAAGAAAACTTTGGACTGCATTCTTGTAACATAACGAGTTTCTTTTACAATGGGGATCAACTGATATTTTTTTACTTTTTTTACAATTGAAAATAAAACAATGTTCAAAATGTTAAGGTTCGTATATTAATTATTAAAATACAATCATTTCACAATGTAAATACAAATCTACAGGTAAATATCAATTATTAATATAATTGATATACGAAATATTAGATATTTTCGAATTCTTAGCACCACGGTTTTATTTTTAATATTTTTTCTTTACTGGAGACAATTGACAAAAGAACATACAGTATGTACTTGTTTGGTAAAATGAAAAAGAATTGTATTCTTTATCTCGCCAGTTTTAATAAAATAAAACATTATCTCCAGTTGAATTTACAACCGCTAATTTGAGCACATCTTGCACTGTCCCATTGCCCTATATGTCCCACACTGACATAGCAATCAAGGCAAGAGTATTTTACCTACTTCGTAGTAAAAGGGCTAATCTCAGATTTTTTTTTAATCTTTAGCCATCTTGCCTCAACTGCTAGGTATTTAAACATTCTTTTTACTTAAATTATTTATGTACATCTAAAATTAGTATTGGCAGGACAAAGAAAAAAGCGTAAAATTTAATTCAATTTTTTTCTAGTAAAAAGATAATTCTTAATAAAAAATTAAGATTTAAATATACGTTACAAAAATTAATATTAATAAAGAAATCCAGATCGTTAGGTAGTATTAAAATTCGTTTTGGCACGATGTTAGTTTGTTTCATGGATCTTATAACTAATTGACATTTTTAAAATTTATAGGTTAAATCTATATGGTATATTTTTATAATTAAGTATAACAAATTATTAAAATATATTTCACGTTGGTATTACTTGGCTATAAAATTGTAATGTTAGTCTACTGCTCATGTTTTAAATAATTTTATAATTTTCAAATATAGAATTATTTATTAGTATCATTTGCCGATACTTATATTTAATATTTTTGTATGTATAAGTAGATATACTTACATAAAGATTTACATAAAAATTTGATGACGCGGGTTTTTAAAAAAGAAAATATGAAAAATATTGGATACCTACAGAAAATCATCTTACTGAGGTCACAAATCCAATTGAGTATGGCAAACATCTTTAGACTGACGTTGGTAATCGTTAATTCTAGTATTACCACATAGAAATCTGGATAAAATAATTATATTTAAAATTTAATAAAAAAAATTTTTTTTACAATATTATGTCACATAAAAAAGTATTAGTCACGAACTAACGGAAGTTTAATGCATTTGGCTTAAAATTAATGAAATGTATCAAAAATGTTAAAAGGCAGTAAAATTTAACTTTTGAGCATCAAACCTGTACTTTTTCTTTATTTATATTTTGTCTATCTTTACAACGTCATCTTTTTTCCGTTCTGTGACTTGGTATTTTGACTCTCCTTTGTCGCTCTATTCTCGCCATTCTCTAGTCGCTTGGAAGGTTCGAACCTCTGACGATGTGAAAGTTGATAATCCTTGAGGACCTAGAACGTAAAAATTTTATTTTAATTAATATTTAAAAACATAACAGGTATGGGAAATAATCTTTTCGTATCTTCAGTGTTTAAAGTTGTAATAAAACCTATTCGATTGTACTTACATATTGTGCCTTCAAAATTCAAAAAATAAATATAATAAAAATGATCTGTTTCGTTATTCTTTCGCTATAATTTCAATGTTTTCTATCTATTTAAATTACCAAATGAATAAAACACGGTGAATATTTAAATTTTATTACAAAAAAAAAGAAAATGCAAGTCTACGTTATTTCAGTTTAGTTGTAATTTAGTAATCAGTGAAAGTACCTGTATATACAAATTTAGTAAAATTTCAACATGAAAGATGTTGAGTTTGTTCTAAATGTTTATAGGTATACGGCAATTGATCAAATGTCATGTGAATTCCCCTCACCTCTAATTCTGCGGCCTGGCGTTGGCGTAACGTCACCTTCGGGAGCAGTCCATTGCTCCACCACTTCTGTGGCTGATCGCGCCAGGGACGGCTGACTCACGGAGCGATGTAGGGAGTGACGGCCCCATGACCTGCTCATACGGAAATGTAGAATGTAGAACAAATAAAGATAGTTTATTTTACATTTTGGGACTACTTTTATTAGTAACTCTATAACATTATGATAATTTTGTAAATTGGCACAAAAAACAAACAGTAAAAAGTGTTTTGAATAGTCGTATAAGTCCTAAGCTGTATATCTTGGTTACTGGGAATAATAAACTGTGATGTGTCTGTATTATTTTTTGGCAAAATTGATTATGTAGGTACTAATATGTTTTACAACAAATGCTAGTTTAAAATAGTTCTTTAAACTTAACTTAAATATTATAATTACCCGTTAAATATTAAGTACATGTCACTTACTGGTTCTGATGGAATGGATGTTCAGAATCGCTGTCGTCATCGTAGTATCGTCCAAGCTGCGTGCCTGCTGACACCTCCGAGTGTGTGTCCGCTTGCTCTCGAGCATAATCCACCATCATCTCTGACATCGATCTGAAAATGGAAACGAGATATTTTTATTTGTTTTTTTTTTTTTCATTTTTAGCCTACCAAAATTAACTATTTTAAAATTGAAAATAATAAACGATAAAAGCGCTTAAAACTTTGGTAACTTATTCTCATCGGTCCATTTTATCTATTTTTAAATGAGTGTTGGTTTTTACAGAACCGCAAGTTTGTTTTTTCGTAAGTTTCAATGCTATGTCACACATACCTCATATCAACATGATCGCTTCGGTAGGAAGATCTGCGAGACCGCTGCGGGTCCCTGAGTGAAGTGGCATCGCTGTCGTACTCGTACAGGGTCGGCAGAGAGCTGCGCCGCGAGCGGGAGTCCCACTCCGTCTTCTTGCGGTAACGGTTCTTTAAAAAAATGGGCAATAGTTAGTTAATCCACAAAAGCAAAACAAAAAAAACAAGACAGCGTTCTCTCTCTGCAAAGCTCTCTGAAAAGGTTTTTAAATTAAATTTAGAATCACCTTTAAAACCAGTATTTGACTATTCAGAGACATAATCGCAGCTCGTAACAATGGGCCTCCCACTAGTTCACGACGAATCGTATGCTCAGTAGTGAGTACCTTAGGTTTGTCGGCGGGCGGCGCTAGTATGCGTATAATAACGTCCCACTTGTGCGGCGCGTAGAGTGGTGCGAAGCGGTGGTCATGCGCGACGCGCGTGAACTCGTCGCGCGAAGTGGCGCGCGACAGTTCGCGTCGTACCGCGCTCTCGTGCGTGAGTAGTGCGCGCCAGCGGAGCCGCTCCGCGCGAGTCAGCCGCCACGACCGCTCCGACTCTAGCAGCACCTATGGCACAAACGACCACGGACACTTAATATAATTATAATTAAATTATGATAAATTTAGGGATCGAAAATTCTAATTATGTAGAAAAAATATCACAACGTGATGTGGTCACTGTGAAACATCTAAATTTCGCAATTCATTCCAGGGCTCCAAAAACGCTTATAATGCGTGATGTAAGTACAGAAAAACCACATATCAAAATTCGTGACAAAATTTTGAACAAAAATAATCTATTTAAGAACCCACCTCGTCTTGTGCCTCTGTCTTCAGCACCCTGGTGAGAACACTCCAGTTAACCGGCACTGGTGGTGCTGGTATAGGTTCCGGTACATCCTCGTCGTCTTCGTCACGGTATAGAGGGTTGCGTGCTGGAGGCAGCTCGGGCAGTAGTGGAAGGTCGGGGGATAGCTGGTACGACTGGCCTGTCTGCTTGATGAGCTCAGGAGAGAATAGATCTGGACCGCCTTTACCTGGAATCATAAACTTTTTTGTAAAAAAAGAAAAGTTCTTTTATCGGGCTTCTATAACTATAGTTGTATAATAAGCCCTTACCAATATACTTCTGTGGCGGTAGAGAGAGTGGGACCCTCTCCATCTTAGGAGTGAGCGTCATTCCAGACGCGCTGCTGATATCAGAGAAGTTCTCCCATTGAGCCTCAGGCACAGTGTGGTTCCTGATAGTTACGTCAAATTGTGGAGGTGGAGCTGATACCTAGTCACCGAATAAAATATAAGTAATTTTCATTAAAATAACGTCTAAAAGTGTATCACAAGCCACAAGACCGCCATATCTAAATCAGTGCCATTGAATAGGAAATTAAAAGTTAAGCCGAAATTAGATTAAGACGGAGTTTTCCGAACTAACAAATTAAAGGGATACTTGATTGACGACGTGATTGAAAAACACTAAAACAGATGGTTTAGAAGACTTTTTTTAATAAAGTGTCTGCATGTTTCTGAAATTTACTTTTAGCTAGTATCAAATCCAGCAATATTGCCTAATCAGACTAAGACAGATAGACGATTACAACTAAAGAGGAAAGACAAGTACCTGTTTGTATTCGGTGACCATTCGTTTATGACGCTCGATGTCTTCTATCGTCTTTTTTTCCGTGATCGTTCGGAGGAACACGTCGTCTACCACGTGAGACGTGATCTCTGGTTTCCTGTAGATAAAGAACTGCATTTATGATATCTAGTGGTATAGCGGTTATATTATTGCAGTGGTATCTCTTTATGGACACACAATGGACCAAACGGTCTGAGTGCGAGCATCAAGCACATCGACAAATAAGTTAGTGGCTATTTCACAGTTTTCACATCAGAAGCGACATCATCGGTCTTATCCTTTTCTAGCTACTATGTTTTCGAGTGCCTCGTTTTCTTGCACCTAATTGCCAAAGCTACTTTGCAGTATGCTCTTTGAAGACGGCGAAACGAGCATTAGGAAGAAACAAATTCATCATTGTGTTGTAAAGACACTTGTATACCGTAGGTCTACATACCTCGCAGGCATAATAGGTGTCTCCGGGATCGGTTCGAGGCTCTCCATCAACATCTCCTGCTCCTCTGTCTCCAGACGCTGGCTCATCACAGGAGGTGGCGGAGGAAGTTTCTGTACAGAAGCTTAATTCAATTTCGTGATTTCTATAAACGGTACGAGGAAGGAAAATTTTGCACTTTTTTATTAAAGGTCCGAAACATTAAGTCAAAAAAGTTTTAATGTAGGTACCTATCTTACTGTCGAGGTTTTTCTAACACATGGGGTAAGAAAGTGGAGTTACATTTGTTTTACTGGGTCAGAAACGTGCGAGTTATACTTCGGGTTGCAAGCATTTGCAGCTACAGTAATTGCTTTCCGTCAAGCAAACTGTAGGTATTTGCCGCATCAAAAAAAATTTATCACATAATAATGTTTGCAAAATTATCTGCTACACCGTGATTAAATACGGCACTATAATATAAAGGAGGAAGAAGTCTTCCTTTTCTGACTATGAAAACTCCTGTCCAGAACTACCTGATCCAAAATTGTGCTTCCAAAAACCAAAAATCTGTCAAAATTACCGTACCTTAATATGGAACATTCTAGCGTGAGAGCTGTCGGTGACCTCTGTGACGGAGTGTGTGTCCGTCATCTCCGTGTTCAAGGATACGATGGACCGCGGCCGTCTCGACCACTCCTGGTTAGCCACAATGATGGTGAGGGTGAACAAATATTACGATGAAGGGTGGTAAGATTGAAGGTTAAGGAGATTGTTTGAAGGATAGTGCTGATTATTATTGTATGAAATTATAAGTTCTAAACTGATTATAAGTTCTAAACTGATTCGTGAGTTTAGATCATGTACTTAAATGACGACAGATTATCTGACGAAGAAGCTAAACTATTTGCCCAAGACCAAACGTAAAATAAAACGTAAATAACAAGCTAATTGCTAGATTTGAACGCACCCAAATCTATATTATATTTAGTTGCGTTTACTGTATTAGTTCCTCTTGGACTAAGTTTTTTCTACTTTTATTTTTAACCGACTTTAAAAAGGAGGAGGTTCTCAATTCGGTCGTATGTTTTTTTGTATGTTCGTTACGCGATTTCTCCGCCAATTATGAATAGATTTTTATATAAGGTATATTATGTTTTTGTAAGGTAGGGTTATATTTGAAATGTGGACACATGAATTTGATGGAAATTGGTTCAATGCTTTTTGAAAAACTTAACAAAAACAAAATTTACATTGCTGATGTTTTGGTTTGTTATATTAATAAGTTATAATACGGCATTCTACTTTTAGTTTATGTTTAAGTTTGTACATATAGGTATAGATTTGAAGTCGGCTTTTGTTTTATTTTAGTCTTATAAAAAAAAATCTCTTGACATTTATAAGGATCAACTACTTATTTCTTCATCAAACTATCTCTTTAAGTAAAAAAAAAAATATTTATTCATGACATATTGATGTAGTGTGTATTAGATTAAATGTGTTCATCTTAGTAGTGACATAGTTTTATGTTTTAGAATTGTTAAACGTACAAAGTGCATTTTACGATAGATACGTGTTAACATCTAGTTTCGGTTAAAATAAGGATTATTTTCTGATCTAGAGATACATGATTTAAACTACGTATTACGACAGTTTTAGTGGGTACCTATGTTTCTTTCGTTTTTATTAGTAGGTATGTAAATGTTTCATGGTTGTCAAAGCATGTGTAAGGTCACACACACATGTGTATTAAGTGTAAGATTCACATAAATTATCCCTAATATTAAACCATTTACTGCATGCAATCCGTGATATATATTTTTTTTAATTTTCTTTGTCCTTTGTTGTATACCGGTTGACGAGTACTCAAACTACTGAATGAACAAACTATATGATTGATGAACTTATAACAGATGCATCATGTGCCAATAACTAATGTATGCTTCGAGTGAATTCGTACTTCATAGTTTAAGGTAGGTAACTCAATTGTAAAACTTATTAACTAAACACACAATAGACATTGATTTAACGCCACAATATCACATTCCCTATCCAAAATCTCAATCATCAAGTACTCGATAAACCTTTCCCGTTTCTTAAATCCTTACCTGTTTTTCCCTCCGAACTTGCGAGTAGACCGCTGGTCGGGGCGGTCTTTCCGGCGGAGGCAACTGTGATCCTCGAGCTGGTAGCGGTAATGCTACCGGAGATACCGTACGCACTGACTCTTGACGCTCGTGTTCCTCAGAAATCATTGTTTGTCTAGGGAAATTTTGTAGGTTTTAAAAATGTGGCAAACGTGGTGATTAATGCTCATGCCTTCTCTATATGAGAAAAGGACTTTGTCCTGCAGTGGGACAGTAAAACAGGTAGTATTATTAATATAAAAATGTATTCTGACTGAACTTAATAATATATTTGATTGTAAAACATTTTTGCTATAAAGCATAGGTACTATCTTGTGTTAAATTGTTACCGTATTTTACAGAGATGGTAGTGTTCTGTATTGCAGAAAGATTGCTTAAAAACACAATCGAGCTTCCGTCAAACATAAGAGGAAAGAAGTAAGGAAAAGGACAAAACACAGATAATGTAGGTGGATAAATAACACATTCTCAAAGTGTATAAAATCACACATCATGTCCTACTCTATTAATCTTCTGAAATAGTAAACCCAAAAAAAGATGGTGATTTTTATAGTCACACTATAGATCACCCATGACAGATATTTTATAAAACCATAGTTTTGATTCTCGAAGCGAATTTCATATGATAGTCATTCGGGTAAAGGCAAACACTCTTCCACTCACTGCCTACTATCCTTCTTTATTCTGTTTTGTTCTGTCTTGTTCAGTTATACCATACAATAACAAAAGCCTCACCTGATACTACCGCCATCAGTTTCCGTGGCAGTGATGGTGGAGGGCGGCGAAGGAGGGATGGGTGGCCGTTGCACGCGCACGCGCACATCAAACGCTGGCGCCGCCCCTGACACAAGCCGCGAGTTAGTCGCGATTGTCTCCCGCGTCTCGCCGTAGCCTGTTAGTTGTTTAGTGAGTCAGTTTGATAGTAAGATTTAATATTTAATCCAGAATGTAACGCAGTAGAAAAAAGTCTTAAAATGTGTTAAGGTCCTTGACATTACTGACCTTATTTATTAGGACAAAATTAATAATAGTAATTGTAGGATTTACTTACAGCGAATGTAAATACCACAGAGTACCTACATTATAGAGACTGGTACCTACTATGTAGGTCCAATGTGAGTTAACCTCACCTGATGTTGTTATGTTATGTCATACTGTTGCAATTGTAATTGATTAGACACGATTACAGACAAAGACTTTGTTACAAATTTAAAAAAATAAAATTATAAATAAATCTCAATATTATTAAACAAATAGGATATTGATTATACTCTCTCAAACTCGTGTCTTAAAGTATGTGTAGTGATATTAGGACTTTCAATAACTAAATTAATTAACCCATATTATAGTAATTAACTGTTTATTGTAAAAGCCATATCATTTGGGTGTTTAGGCATCTCGCACCGCTCGCGACTCGCACCGCGGTGCGACTTCCCTAATAGCTCCTTTTGAATGAGTCACATCGCACCATATTGTTAGAGCGGTGCGAGTGGCCTAAGCTACTCTTTGAATGGGCCATGTCGCAGCACTGTTTGAAACAATGGGTTTGGTTTCATATCAAGACTTTAGAGGATTATAATTTTGTTGGTACCGACATGTAGAAAAGTGGTTATTAGGAAAATAAACAGTTGCGATATAATTCGTAATATTTATATTCAAAAATTATAAAGATCACAGATTGAATAGGTACTAATTGTTTTAACTATAACATTACACATTTTAACTTAAGACTAATATTGTAAATTACAGGTTATGTTTTAGATTTTGATTCTTAAACTGTGATTTATAATTACTTTTAAAACAAAATTATTTTAACAATTGTTAATTTTCAAAGATTTATGTTTCAAAACTGCAATTTATAATAGCTTTTAATTAAAATATTACCTAATTTAGGTTTGAAACAATATTGTTCCTATTGATTTATAAGATTAGTAATGTTGCATCGTGTAGTTTAAAGTAAAAATATGTAGGTAATATTTTTTTACATTCTTATTTTCGTTAATTTGTTAAATTTTACGTTTATCCATCTCAATAGAAAAGAAACCAAAATTTGACTTCTGTAATTTTATTGTGATTTTATTAGTTATAAGAAAATAGTGTACAAATATATAACCTAAAACATAATCTGTCATTTACAATATTAGTCTTAAGTTAAAATGTGTAATGTTATAGTTAAAACAATTAGTACCTATTCAGTCTGTGATCTTTATATTTTTTGAATATAAATATTACGAATTATATCGCAACTGTTTATTTTCCTAATAACCACTTTTCTACATGTCGGTACTAACAAAATTATAATCCCCTATATTGTTGATATGAAACCAAACCCATTGTTTCAAACAGTGGTGCGACATGACCCATTCAAATAGTACCTTAGACCACTCGCACCGCTCTAACAATATGGTGCGATGTGACCCATTCAAAAGGAGCTATTAGACAAGTCGCACCGCGGTGCGAGTCGCGAGCGGTGCGAGATGCCTAAACACCCCCTTTCATTTATGAATGGCGCAACGTCCAGACTGGGAACAGACCTCACTACCCCTTTTAAAAAAACTTTTATTGCGCCATTGAGGCAGTCGGTACACATCTGAACTGAGTATGCTTTTCTAGCTAATCTAAAAACCAATACACGTCACTGTATTAAGTGCATAACTCGACTATTTTCTATATCACCATAACCTATAATTCAGTCACATACCTTCACTATGATAAGACTCGTCCATCATAAAGGCCGGGTTGGTATGAGTAGCCTCCGCCTCGCTCGGTGTCTCGGACGGATAATCCGAGGGTATGGTATCTGAAGCAACGCTCGCCACCTCTGCAGCAGCAGGGTACACCGGGTGCGCTCGAGGGATCTTTACTTCTGTAGACGAAATAATAAGGTTGAATTTAGATTGATAATTATGGTAGGTCAAGAAATGTTAGTTATTATTAAAAGAAACAAAATAAAGAACTCTTAGATGAATCTACTCGTACACAATGAGTACACCGTTAGTGCAAAAAAAAATGACAAATAAAATATTTTATGTGATTATGATTAACAATTTTAAACTTTATGGCAACTAAAATAAGGTAATCATTCCCAAAGAAGCATATTTATGTAGCTATCTCATTTTATGTCCCTCTTCCACTGAAGGTGCGAATCTTGCAGATAAAATAACTAGGTATATTATTATATAAATTGTATCATCATATCAGCCAAAAGACGTCCACTGCTGGACATGGGCTTCTCCCAATTTTCGCCACCTTGGCCGGTCGTTCACCGCCCTCATCCATCGGCTGCCCGCCACCCTTATAAGGTCGTCAGTCCACCTTGTGAGGGGTCTAGGCCAAAATTGTATCAAGATAAACCAATTCATAATTTTTATAAAATATTTATATCAATAGTTTAGAATTGTGTCTATAATATTGCTATAGCCTTCAAATAAAAGAGAACTACTATACGACTAGACACACTTTGCATACCTCTTGCGAGAAAACAGTATGACGTCTATCTATAGTGAATAAAAATATACGAAGTATCAAAATGATAGGCACATGTTTCTTACCTTGTATACTTTCCCTGCTAATAATAGAAGCTGAGGAATCATCGATGAACCGTCTCGGGGCTGGCAGAGCTCGTCTTCTGAGACAGAGGTACGACACTCCCAGACCCAGGAGTAGCAGCGTGAGGAACAGGATCGCGCATATTATCATCAGAATATGAGTGCCGGCGAGAGGAGCTTTCGCAGGCAGAGGTCCGACTTCAGGACTGTAAAAAGGTTTTAGTGTATAATGTGAATGATATCAATGTAGGCTAAAATATTCGTAAAATGATGAGAGTGTTTTTGTTGACCAAAATATGAATTACTCTTCGTGGTGCTACTAATTTGCTCCCTCCTTTCCTATTCACACTCACAGAAACACACACAAATTATTGTAAAAAAATACTTTCGCTAATATTCCATATAAAACTAGCTTTTTCCCGATCGATCCGAGCCATTCTTAATCAGCAAGGATCTACTGCCGTATAATTAATATGCCAGAAAGCCTCCTTCTGTGCAAATTCTGAATATCATGTCTACAACTGAACAATGCTACCACCATTACTTAATTTAATGAATAGCTTACTCACGTTAAAATAAGGGGGTTAAACACTGGTTTCGGTACAATAGGTGGTGGGTATCGGCACACAATAGTGATCACTTCATCTCCATCCATCTCGAGACCAGGATGGAACCGTACCACTATATTGTTGGTGAAGACACGTAGTGGATCCTAGAAAGACCAAGTTTAAAATATATAAACGGTAAAAGGCAAGATTGCTGACTTTTGTCTATAGGAAGCTTATTAAATTAGCATAAAATGTGAAAAAGATTGTAAAAATTGATTTTGTAATTTAAAAAATTTTAATAAACAAATTAAAGCTTTTGTTATTCATTAATGTTCTTGGCCTCATCCACAAAAATAGTTACATTTGTACTTGCCATGATTTGAACTCAAAATCTCATTGCAACTTGTGGTGTAAACAGCATATTTAAATTCTACCTAAATCCCCCTTTCCTTTTTCCGCACTTCCCCTCAATCCCTTCACCTACCCCACTCCCTTCACGGTAGGTAGCGATTTCGCAGAGTCCTTGGCCAAAGACTCTGAGTCGTCCATGAGCGACAGTTACCACTTACCATCACGTGGGCTGTTTACTCGTCAGCCACTATCGGCAACAAAAAATAAAAGTTGCGACTCCTTGGAGTCGCCATGTTGAGAACGCATCGATTTTTTCTAGCAGCGTAGCATTGTTTAAAGCATCATGACTGCACATACGGTAAACTCTACTAACCTGCTTAGTACCACATCCTTTGAGCGGCAACTCCAGTTTGTAGGAGAGCGCCCCCTTGCCTCTCACTTGACACGCAGAGTTTCTGTCGAAGTCTGCATACGCTATGCCATAAAACTTTTCGTTGAATTTCATTTCCATCTGAAACAACAAAATTTTATTGAGAATACTACATGCAGTATAATGTAGAAATAATAGAGGAGAATATATTAGAAGCTCTCTTATTTAATTTTGAGACGAAAGATCCAAAAAAAGCGGCAGAGAACGTTAGAATATACAATTTTAACAAACGCTGGTGAACTACTAGTGTAATCTCTATATCTGAGTTTCTGGATTCAATTCGGGGCACAAACTGGTATTAGGCGTTCCTCCTAAAAAATATTCAATACCAGTTAGGAACACGGCAAAAAAGAAGAATATTTTTTTTTGTTCTGTGGTAGCTGGATTCTAAGGTACACAATACAGTTAGAAGGTTAGCATTGACAGCTTATTGCCAACGATTGACATGTCTCATATGTACTGTTAATACTTCTGCGGTTTTGTGGCAAACGAACGTTTGTTGCGGATATTACTTCCCGTGATTGTTAGAAGGGTACTAAGTCATTTAATACATTATGACTATGTGGGAACTAATTGACGATGTCCATGTCAGCGTCTGTATGTATATTTGTATGTTTATTTCTTTGGCACGCTCTAAAGATTAAATGGCTTAATGGATTTTAACATGTGGGGTGTCATTAGGTTCGTTGTTGTGGAAGTGACTTGAGACATATATAATATAATATTGCAATGTAGCGTCAGCACGAAAAATAAAATGGGATTCTTTCTTTTCAATTTCTTTTAGACAGGCAGGCTCTTTGTTTTTTAAAAATATATTTTTAATATATTTTATTTAAGATTAGCGACTTGCCTCGAATTAGCACGAAGGCATCTCCTAATATGTTGTTTACGATAATAAGGCCGCTATTAGACTATCATAAAAATATGATCAAAGATGTGTAAGTCATTTTTAAATGAAGAACATATGACGGTAAAATAACTACATGTGATCATCTATGATCATAGTTTGAGGGTAGTCGAACTATGATCATAGAATTTGACAGATATGAAATCATATTTATATGATAATGTAATACCGCTCTAATTAAACTCTTTGAAATTGTCGACTTTTCGCTACTATAATATGTGTTTATAGAATATATATATTACACTATACATATACATGTATGTATAATATACGTTCCGATAGTAAAACTCTTATCGATAGATAGAATATTCTTTTTTGTACAACAATTAAATGTTTAGGGTCACAAGATTAGATGAGACAATACACATATAACGTTCCATTTATAGAAGTGTTACTACTATTCAACAAAAAAATCCTTTGTGACCGATTTAATTAAAATGGACATAAATATTAGTATAATTCGTATTATATAATTTGAATATGCACAAAAAATACTGACATTTTCTTTATTTTGATTATAATTTATTTGACATTGTATAACGATGCTTTGATAAAAAAATATGAAAAAATATATGGAGAAACAGAAGTAATTTTGCAAGTAGGTATTTGTTATTTTAAAATAAATTGGTATTAATGGGAAAGTTTGTGTGTGTGCGTGTGCGTGTGCGTGTGCGTGTGCGTGTGCGTGTGCCTGTGCGTGTGCGTGTGCGTGTACGTGTGCGTGTGCGTATGCGTGTGCGTGTGCGTGTACGTGTGCGTGTGCGTGTGCGTATGCGTGTGCGTGTGCGTGTGCGTGTGCGTGTGTGTGTGCAGATAGATTCGGTGCGGGAGACGGACATAGCCTACTTTTTATCCCAAAAATCGGTCTGGTTCCCGTTCCAAAACATATTTTACGCACTGACTAAGTTGTGTGGGGCAGCTAATTTTAAAATAAATAGTAGGTTCTAATAGGTAGATATTACCAACCTGCATGGAACCCGCAGCGCAGTTAAGAGCTGCCTTAGTTCTGTTCAAGAATATAACTGGACTCAAATCATCCAATTTTGTGACCTGGAACAAATAATAAAACAATAAGCTTCTACGTTTATGATTACCTATTTATAGTAAGCGGCAGCTGAAGTAGCTGAAGCGTTGATTGTGCTAATTATAAAAGAAGAAAGTTACACACATACATAACTTCACGTCTGTCTCCCATTAATGGGATAAGCAGAAATTATAGAACGCCATTTGCTGTGAACCAATCATACCTTGTTCGCCTTTTGATTATTCATTAATCTTTTCATACACACGCGTCGGTTACGGGTGTTGGTAATTATGCTCTTTATCAATTGGTAAAATTAATCTACATGAAAATGTTTACAGTTGGACCTGCATAATCCTCCCCGAAAGAAAAGGTTTGCCATTGTCAAATTTCATATCTTACAAGTTAACCAAACACTTGGATCATGCAGATATTTATTTGTTTTTTATTACGAATCGAACCAACAATATTATACATCGAAAAGCGTTCAACTTAACCGCAAGACAACACGTGCAGTCAATAATAAAAAATATCCAAACAAATGCGTACATATTTCATTTCTTGTTTTGTAGTATTGGGCCCCGGAGCAGATGATCTTCGCAACTATTCATATTTATTTTCATGACTGACTTTGCTATAAATCTGTATTGCTAATTATTGCCTTCAGGCTATTACTATCGGCGTTTGTTTCCATCGTACAACGGCACGGCAAACTCTTTAAATAAAGTCGTAAAGCCAAAAAGCCTTGCCTGCCATAATGGTAGCTGCGTGATTTTCGGTCTAGGCTGTAGAATTACATATCTCTTGCCGTGACTTAATTCAAGACTACTGGCAACTGTGTTGCCTGTGTACAACAAATACTGGAATCAAAGAGAGACTATGACAAGTATAGGTATACTTTTATAATATGTGAAGTTATTTTATTGGGTGACGAGAAATTACATAACATATTTTAAAATCAACTCATAAAATTACAACAAATATACATATTTTGATATTGACAATCTAGACCATCATCAGAGTTGAAAATGTAATTGGATCATGTTCATGGTAGAATGAAAACACACCTAAACCAAAGGCTATCTATCTTCCATAGATATAACTACATGTTCTCACACAACATCGTCTCGATGCAACAATAAGGCGAGAGTTTATAGTACCTAATTGTTACTTGTATTCTTACAATTCTTGCAATTCTTATTCTCTCTCTTGAGTTGACTGAGTGAATCAAAAAACTCATTTTAAAGATTTTGTTACGGATAATTTAAATACGCTCCTCGACACAGGTCGCTGATGTTGATTATAAAACTGCAAAACTAACATAATATTGGGCTGACCATGTCTGTCATGCATACGACAGACATGTTCAGCCCAATATTATGATGACAAGAACGTAATTACGTCCATGGTCGAAGTCTGAATTGTGGATCAACCACCTTGTCGTCGCAGTAGATCGAGAAAAGATAGCGAGTTGTGTTGTACAAAACAAATGCAAACTGGTCTAGTTATAAATATTATAATGTTATGATTACTTATGATACTAAAGCCCTGTTTCACCTTTTTCAACCTATTTGAAACTTAACTGACAGATAGTACTCAACATTCAGTTCCACAAGTGCCTGATAACCTTAACTGACAAACAAACTATTTAAAACTCAAGACAAATTTAACTAGAAGATGTTTTATATCTTAGATATATAGTCAGGCACTTAAGCAGATAGAGGTGACAGGTCCTTAGGCACATATATTATTTATGAAATGTTTTATTATGTGAATTGTTGTCGAATTTCTTTTTATTCTTTATCATTTAGAAGCCCTTTAAAGATACTTGCCGTATTCCAAAGCCTAGAAGCAATATATTATAACGGTATTATCACTAGTACTCAAGTGTATTGTTAACCTAGTATACACACCAAAGTGTGCTGACCGCAAGATACCGCTGCGCTGAAAGGGAGTCTTTATTGACCATTATTTTACATCGGACCTATCAACAACCATTGTTTTGTAGTTAGATGATATTGGAAATGTAATTCCAATACCTCAATTTAAATAAATGAGTTTGGAAACAACTATAAAGTAGTAAATCAATATCAGAATCCAAATTAGATGTAAGAGTTTCGATCTACAGGATATCCCAATGTATGCGTCTTTGCGGCATTTCTGCGAATTCGCTAGATGCAGATTTCTTCTTATTTAATTTAGGTTAGTAGTCAACCTAGTGTCTGGATTTGTTCAGGTAGCCCATAATAATCTTCTTATTTAGATATAATAGTCTACACTAAGCCGAACAATCTGTAATATATAAAATTCTCGTGTCACGGAGTTTGTAATTGAACTCCTCCGAAACGGCTTAACCGATTTTTGTGAAATTTTGTGTGCATATCGGCTAGGGTGAAGAGTCGGACAACATCTATTTTTCATTCCCCTAAATGTTAAGGTTGGTCCACAACTGATTTTTTTTTTTGGACAAAATTTTATTGTTTTTATTTTTTATGATACAGCATACAAAAATACATACAATCCTAAATTTTCATCCCTCTACGATCAACCTCTATTTTTTATTTATTACCCCTAAGTGTGTGAAAACGATTGTATGAAACTTCTTCATATAGTTTTGAGATTTTGTTTTGGAATACTTCTTTTAAAATAAAAAAAACCTCTTTTTTTTTTATTTGGGGTGGATTTAGAGGGATGGAGTTAGGGATCGTTGCTTTTGAAGTTAGCGACTTGAAAATTGAAACGAGGGGGAAGGGAGGGGGCGAGAAAGAAGTGAAGGGTAGGGAGGGAGAAGTGAGGGGAAGTGCGGAGGAAGTGAGGGGAAGGTTAGGGGAAGTGAAGGTATAGCGAGGGTGAAGTGAGGGCGGTGAAGGGGTAGTGAGAGGAAAATGAGAGAAAGGTGAGGAGGTGAGTGGGAAGTGAGGGGGAAGAGAGGGAGAAGGAGAGGGAAGCGCATGGGAAGCAAGGGGGAAATGAGAATTTTAATTAAATTAACACTGATGAACGTCAAAGTTTACAAAATGTCAGCAAATTAACCTACAGCCAGTTTGCTGACGAAGTAGAGTCATGAGGAGAACTGGCAAAAAACTCAGGCCACTCTTTTTAATCGCCAGGTTATTAAAATTTTTGTAAGTTGCAATTTCAAGTAGCATGCAAAGTGACACAGGCAATACACTTAACTCTAGGTATAGGTAATTAATTACAGCTTTCTATGTTGTAAGGAAAAAATAAAAAAAGTAAAATTCAGAACATGGTATGAATTTAACCTCTGGCCACCTACTTCGTTACATAAACGTCGTAATCGGTGTGGCCTGTCAAACACGAGGTTGTCGATATCGACCTGCTAATATGACTGTACATTCATCCATACTTCCATACTAATATTATAAATGCGAAAATAACTCTGTCTGTCTGTCAATCTGTTTGTCCGTTACACTTTAACGCCATAAGCACAAAACCGATTTTTTACCCTTTTTTTACAATAGCCTACTAAAGTAACTCCACTCTGCTTGATGGTAAGCAGTTAGTGGAATCCAGAAGTGGTGGACACAATTCTAAACTACTGGTATGGTGGCCTCCACTATGGCGGCTAAGTGAGATGCTTTTTCACGCCCTGATTAAAAGATGCAGGATCATAATTAGATGGGAACACATGCGCTGGTAAAAAGTTTCAAGCTTTAATTGATTTTGATGAAATTTGGTATAGAGATGGAGAGAGAGATTTTGTAGAACAACGTAGGCTATCTTTAGCATAGGCGAAAAAATTACTTGAAGGGGTTGAAATAGGGAATGAAAGATTGTATAAAAAATGCCATATCCGACATTCACGCGGGCGGAGAAGTGGGCAACGGCTACTATCTGATATAAAACTTTCAAAGTTGATCTTGGACAGTACTGACATACGATGCAGAAAATCCTTGTGAAAATTTCGACTTAAACACAAATCTAAAATAGACAATCCGCCTTTAGTAAGCGTGACGAGTTCTCATGTCTTTTCTATTAATAGAGGACTTTGCTCTTCTGTGGGACACTATCAAGAGAAGTGGACAAGAGAGGAGAAAGAAAAACAAAGAGTACTCTCACTCATTAAACGAAATGCAATTAATATGAAAATTAGGCGTAGTCCACCCAGAGCACCTGTCCGAAGAGCACCTGCACGTTGAGCACCCAGCCTAATCCACTTGAGCAGCTATCAATATTTTTACCAAGGAGAGCACCTGCCAAAAACCTGCGATATTGGTATATTGGTATATTACCAAAAACCTGCGATATTGGTATAATGATATATTAACAAAAACCTGCGATATTGGTATATTGGTATATTACCAAAAACCTGCGATATTGGTATATTGATATATTAACAAAAACCTGCGATATTGGTAATCTGCGAATATTGGTAAGAGCTCAACGCGCAGGTGCTCTTATGACGGGTGCTCTAGGTGGACTACGTCGAAAATTTATAGCTTACGTCGATATTCTATGAGAGTCCATTGGGTCCATTCCTACTCAGTCGCAGTCGGTCGTTCGTGCTACAACCAGTATTGATTTATTCCCATACAGTTATGTCATGCAATGGAAGTTTTTAATAATAAAGTGTGTAACAAAGATTGAAAGTTCATAAAACATCTGCTATTCACGTACACCTTGACCTAGTTGCAAAATACGCCCTCGTTTGAAGATAAAAAAGTTGCGGTCAACTGTTTTTTTGATTCAGAAGTATTATTGATATCGACTACTTCAGAGTTATTCTCCCTCAGTGCAAATATTTGTGCGCATGAAGATGACTACTTGCCTTAGTTTGGGTGTTTCTATTTATAATACGGAAGTATTTACAAAAAAGTATCTACGTATGTTTATCCGCAATGTAGAACCCATAAAACAAACTATTATGCTTACTTTTGGTTTAGATAAAGTTGTGTTAATATTGTGTTAAAAAATGTTACGTGAATCGATATAAGACTTTTTGGAAACGAATTCACTTTCAATAGTGTTCGTGTAACCTTTATATCTTGAGAGTTTTTATTACATATTTGACAATTAATTCGGCCATGAAATTGAACGCGGAAATATTTTTATGTTATAACTGTGCGATTATTTCTGTGTGTAGTAGGTTTTTTGTATCTTGTTATCAAATCGATTTAGAAAAAATGGTATTGGATATTGGATGTCGTTTTATTGATATTCTGTAAATAAATAAACATTGCAATTTTAGTATAGTGATTAATTTCAACTTTCGTTTCCATACTTCAACATCAAGTTCAAATCCACGCACGGAATTTTTTTTATGTTTTGACAACTTTTGGTTCCATACTTATCACTTGTAATGGGACAGCTAGCTGAAGATATGTAGGATAAGCCCAACATCAAATTTGAGGGATACATCGACCTTACGGCGAAGCAAGGGCCGAATTAGAAGTAAACGCGTATGAAGTAGAATTAAAAGAGGTATGTTTCAATCGGAATAATGGCGTTCTAAAGTCTCTGCTCACCCCATCAATAGGGCTTAGTGGCACGACGAGGCGTGGCGTATAATTTACATAATAAATAGATACAAACCTTTCCATCTAGCACAGTCTGTTCTGGCAGCCCTTCGCCCTGATATTCGATGTTGTTCGCCTGCGAGCCATAGTTCGATTGTGCTTGCGCAGCAGCCAGCACACACGCCAACACATACCATAATAACGCCATCTTTTATCTGTAACAAGGAAACCGACAAATTACATATTATGGCCATTATTTACTTGTATATATATCGGCATTATTCATATTTACTGAGTCCAATAAATAGAACTCAGAAACTATCGGACTTAATTTGCTTTACATAAAAACATAAAGGTCTCAATAATATTTTATCTCATATATCTTCCATGTAGGTACAGACAGCGATCGGTTACATTTTTATTATATAGATTGAACTCAGTTCATTTATTATGATGATACCTTGGCTTAAAGAAACAGTCAAACAATGAGACCCTGTAGATGGTAACGCATTCTGAATTATTAATGGACTTTCCGACCCTCATCAATACTATGATTATAAATGCGAAAGTAACTCTGTCTTTCTGTCTGTCTCTTACGCTTTCACGTCTAAAGCACTGAGACAATTTTGATAAAATTCGGTATAGAGATAGATCAATAAGATAGGCTCGGGGAACAAGATAGGCTATCTTTTATCGTGAAAGAATAGCTTAAAGAGGTTAAAATAGAGGATGAAAGTTTCTATGAAAAATCATCAATGTATAAACAGAGATATAACGGACATTGACGCATACGTTTACAGTATAGATGCAAATAATACATTGGAAACTTACGTTGCGTTATTTTTCATAGTTCAAAACTGTAAGCAGCTTTCATCTAATTCTAAAATGTTAGCAGAACATATTTTTTTTAAATATGGCTCCGTATATATGATAAAGTTGAAAACCACGAATTTTGAAACTAAATTGCGAATTTGCCACTCATAAGATGAAAACGCTCTGACAACTTAATTTTGAAGTAGCGAAAATCCTCATTTAGCTCAATAAAAGTCATAGCAGTCCGTCATAGAAAACTTGATCAAGCTAATATTATAAAGTGAAGCGAAGAAAGTACCGTCTCACGTTACCGTTGCAAAATGTTTTTTATTACTAACAATATCGTGTTCTAAGTTTTCACTTTGAGAAACTTGGGAGCAATTTCCTTTTTATATCTTAACTAGAATAAAAACCATTATTTTGCTTGATTTTTTTTTATATTTGTAATACGAGCTTTCCGCGGCGCGGTTTCACTCACGCTAAGTTACATCTTCGGTTACAGTTCCGCTCCCGACGCTCGTAGCGTGATGTTACGGCCTACAACCTTCCTCAAGAACTGGGCTATCAAACTCAAAAAGAATTATTCAAATCGGACTGGTAGTTTTAGAGATTAGCGCGTTCAAACAAAGAAACTCTTCTGTTTTATATATTAGTATATATTTTCTTTTACTGATGCAGATGGTTTGCTATAAAATGTATTTTCTATATTTATGTGTGGTGTGGAAAAGGTCTCGAAAATATAAACTGGTGCACAACTTTGACGACTAGAATAAGGACATGTCATAGCGCGGGAACACCGCAGCAGATAAGTAGTTTCTTCCAAAGCTTACATGTAAATACATAAGAAACTGATCGCTTAAAACGAGCCATAGACGTAGCCCACCCGGAACACTCGTCCGAAGAGCATCTGCGCTCGATGCTCTAGGTAAAGTACTAGCTAGTAGACACAATTTCTTAACTTCCTCTACTATCAATCCTTCCAAGTTTGCCCGGTTGATTTAGATTAATCTTTATTAACAAAATGTACCCAAAAAATCAAATACTAAAAAGGTCCTAAATACCATAGATTGACATTATTGGCTATTAACATAACATAGCTGACAAGTAGGCAAGGATATGCGCGGGCGCAGGCAACCTTTCACTGCGCAAGGCCGCTTGGCTGTCTGTCGCCTGACTTAACACGTCTTTGTATTGTGATATCATTGTTCGAGGTTGATTATCGAGCGGATTTTCATTGATTTTTAAGTATCTGAATAGTTTTCAAGACTAGGCTAAATATTTTTGTTCTCACACATTATTATGAAGGAAAAATGTAATACGACGCTGAAAACTTAGTGTTTAATATTTTATTTGGTCGTAAATAGAATGATTATTTTTTTTATATCAAAAATGTTCATAAATATTAACTAATAGCTTTGCAAAATAAATTCATATTAAATAGTCATAAAATTTCAATGCAAAGTAGTAGTTCATTAATATGCAAAGCGGCAGATGACATCGTTAAAACTACTAGAGGTACTTACCTACCTATTTATTTTGATTTTGGACGACAGTGATGCCGCCGTGGCGAACTTACATTTATAAAATAAAATCCTCACAAGTTTGCTTTTGCAAAACGTACTTTTACGAGCAAATCAAAACCCCAATATTACGCCATCAAAACAAGCGAAGTCTGTAATTTTATTCATTTGGACACAATGATATAATAATACTACACGAATGAAGAATAATCCAATTTTCTGACGAACCAAATAAGAGAAATTTCACCTAATTATTGATAATTTCGTACACACTTATTAATGTTTCGAAGCAAATCATCCGCTCTTCTCTTTATAATGAGCATAACACAATTATAAAACAAAAATCAAAAAGTCAGTATTTCATTTACTTAAATTATTTAGGGTTGTACCAAAATTATTGTTGCAACTTTTAAGACACCCGTGAATAGAGGCATATAAAAGAATATTAGACACACAGCTGTAAAATATTTAAAACTGAAGTAAATTGATAAAATAAACTGCCACTAAACTCACAAGAGTTCTCAATTTTTTGACATAGCTCAGTCGCCTATTTTGAGCACATTTCTTTTATATTAGGCTACCAATAATAGACGAGATAAAATTAAATAGACGGCAGTGGATCCACGCTGGTTTCAGTATGAATGAGCCGGATTGACCAAAGAAGGACTATCCTTTCATAGAAGATGGACGTAAAAGTACCTAATAGTATCCGCACCATTGCGATAGCTACCACTTACTACACGTGAGGTGTTTGCTCAGCTACACCACTGTTGGCAATAGAAAAAAACTCCATTCAGCCTGATAGTAAGCAGTCAGTAGGGTCCAGTATGGATGGACATCCTCTAAAAAGCCATCGACTTAACTGCTGGCATGGTGGCCTTCACTAAAACGGCTTTATTATATGCTTTTCACATCTGAATTCAACCATGTTTGTTTTAATGTATAAATGTAAATTTAAAAAAAACGCTTAACATAAAAGCTTGCGTGTCTCAACATAACCAATATCAAATATTTCTCACTGAATTTTAACTCAATCGCATATATTCGTGTCGAACTGACGCCCCCTGACGCCGAATATAGAGCTCTCAGTTCAATATTATCGAACACCTTTTTGGAAGTAATGTCATAAGATCTTAGTGATGAGCGAAGCGATTTTGCGAATGAAAATTGAATTCGCCAGTAACAGTAATAATAATTATGAGATAAACTTCTTTTGACGTATAGAAGCGTAGAAGTTTTCCAGGCTTTGAGACTTTGAATTTGGAACAGACAGCCCTGTGACTATGAATTTGACCTACAGACGGACAAAATATTTCTATGACTACGAATGATTGAATGTAATTCCCAATTCGCATATGAGTAAATATGTCACTCACTTCTTATTAGCGTGTCAAAATTAAATCTGTGAGTACCAATAGCGGCCACTAGCAGTGCGTTGTCTGTAGCGTTGTACAGGTTCATGCGTGTACAGGTGACAGGAATAATAAATGTGCCACGGTCTGAGGAGAGACGCCACACAAGCAAGCAGTTTCCGAGCTATAGCCACATGTGTTCATGTTCTCCTTACTTCGGCCGACTTGAGTTCGGAACTTGTCACTAGGGTGATGACCCTATCGGTAGCATTCATAGATTAAGATAGCTTACTATGTAATTAATGAGCCTTAAGCACTGCTTTATATAAAAATAAAAAAGGTAATTGAACAGTTACATAGTATAATTACAAAATTTATTTAACTTAAGTAGATTTATAAAATAAAAACCCAAGTGAAAGATTATATCTATAAAGTTAATTTACTGGCAACCAAATGAACTTTTGGTACACGAGGAAATCATTAACATTCTTATTTAATCACCTTGTTTTCCGGTAAGGCTCTCATAAGTATTATCATGTGTATAATAATTAATAAGTTATATGGTCAATGATACCGGTTGTTAATAAACGGGTCTAAGCACGTTGCACCGTGGAAGATCATGGTGTATATACCATTCGAAAGTGGCTTTTAAAGTAGTAGTCTAGCAAAAAATATTGAGTACCTATTTAAATCTGTCATTCTAACTTTTCGCTTAAAGAAGCTACAAAAAGATGAAGTCCATACTACTTGGTTTTGTTTCGCAAGTAAGTGCACCGCAAGCCTATTCTCAATTCCTTATTTCATTTCCTTAATTCTCTTCTGATAACGTACAATAACACCTTTAATGTATATGTATATAGATGAGACATATTTTGTGTATCGAAAATCGCTATCTAATCCGCCTTAGCTCTGTACCTTACATCAAATCATATCAAAAAAATATTTCACAGTCTCAAATTTATGAAGGAATTAAACAACATACTGTGGTAGTTGTACTGGTTTTATTTCACAAAAATATGACCATACACTCGCGTGTCTTTTAAACATTTTTATAGTCCACAAATTATTTGTTATTTTTTAAGGTAATAAAACGAGGATTTACAACATTTGATATCATAATATTTGATAAATTTAAGATTATCAAGAAGGTAAGGTTTTATTTACTCACCGTCAAGGTTTGCCTGTGTCACTTTGCATGCTACTTGAAATTGTAACTTACAAATTTTTTAATAACCTGGCGATTAAAATGAGTGGCTTCGGTTTCGTGTTCGTCCTTCTCATGGCTCTACTTCGTTAGCGAACTGGCTGACATTTTGTAAATTTTAACGTTCATAAGTGTTAATTAAATTAACCTATATGAATAAATATATTTTCATTTTCCCGAGAGACTACAATATGACGCTCTTCAAGAAGGAGTTAAAAGGTTTTTAACAAGGCCGCCAAAATGCGAGTGGATACTCTTGGTGTTGCAAACAAAAATTTTATAGCCGACAGTAACTGTTTACTATCAGATGAGCCGGGTCCTTTTATATGTCAGTTTCTCTAATTTAACAGATTCGTTAACCCGTCAGTTTCGTGATTAGTCAATTTCATTAAATTCTGTAAATCGTCAGTTTTCCTAAACCGCCAGTACCGTTAATTCGTCAGTTTACCTTTAAATTTTCAGGAAACACGCTAACATTTATCTAACAATAGAATCACAAATACCGCACAGCCACATTCTTGAACATACCATACAAGACAAGCGTTCATACAAATGCATAAGACATGTATGAATGATTCAATTAGCAGGACCTTGCGCAAGAGCCGTCTCCCACGACGCCACTCACGCGCATCTAACGGTACACTTCAAGCCAATAGTGTACTTTACTACTACTGTTACTGGATTTACTATTTATTTCGCATTGGATAGTTGACAAGTTATTTTTAAAGATTTATGCGCAAATACTCCAAACGTCTGCGTTGAGACGTCATCGCTTAATAATGGCTGACTTCTATCGCTAGTAACCACGGAGAACTGAAGAACTCTTTAAATTAATCGCACCCTTTTGACAAAGGTCAAGAACGACACTGCGGGACTGAAATGGTACCTTTTCACAGTGAAACTTAAAGGTTCTCGAACCAAACGGTAAACTACTTAATACTTTTGTCGCTCAATTAAAGCCTAAAACTTTTTATTCTATCATGATGTGGTCCCATCTTATTTTAAACCTGAGTCTTTTAAGCGGGGCTTGAAACTAAGCTCTATCTCACTAAGCCGCTATCGTGAAGACCACCAGCAGTTTGAGACGACGGCTTTTGGAATGGTGTCCACCACTTCTAGATTCCACTGACTGCTTACCATTAGGCAGAGTGGAATGACTTTGTTAGACTAATATAAAAAAAAACAACGCTAGTTATTTTAAAATTAGTTTGCTTAGCATGAGATTCTAGCCATTTAAAACAGTAACATTTTGACTTTAGGTGCGTTCAAATGCACCTCAAGATTATTTATTTATTTATTTATTTATTTATACTTCTTGCACAAAATACGAACAAATGTACAAAGGCGGACTTAATGCCAGAGGCATTCTCTACCAGTCAACCTTTATTATTATCTAGTAGAGTATTTAATATCACTGTAAATATTTATACATGATACATAAAATTAAATATAAAATATACGTTACATAGTTAAATATACGATATACCTATTAAAGAACATACTAAGCTGGAATATTAACATCTAATCGAAAACGTATAGGACCTATTAATACTAATACTATAAATGTATGCGAATATAAGAATTTGTAAATTTATCTATCCGACTGTACGGACATTCTATCACCTTATGCGTGCTCTGTGGGCGGTACGCATTGAGCCACATATAGTTGATAATGTTATGATTAAACAACTTCGGGCGTGATTAATATTTGTGCAAATAATTATGTAAATAACACGTACTTTTATTATTGGACATGTGGAAAGGATAACGCTTTCGTTATCCGATCCGATATATAGAGCGAAAATGTGTAGGAAAGTTGGTACGGGTTGCAATAGACGAACATACGCGGACTAAATAGGTGATGCGTTGACAAACAGCACAATTACAAGCACTCGTGACCGTGATCGACGTGTGTCTAAGAAAAGATTAATGATTGTTAAAGAGGCTAAGGAGGTATGTTTAGATCGCAGCAAATGGCGTTCTATAGTCTCTGCTTATCCCATTAATGAGAGACAGGCGTGAAGTTATGTATGTATGTTTTTATGATATGCAACAGACTGTTTCATGGACATGGAACTCCACAAGTTGAATTTGTCAGGATATAGAAACTACGCCCTAGAGACGGCACTCGTTTGCTTACTCTTTGGTAGAATTAAATATACCTAATACAATTACTAAGTAAAGTATAAGGACATCACAAAATAAGCTGCCTATACTTATGAAAAGTATAAATTCAATTCTCGTCCAAAAAAGTGCATACCTAATAAATATTTAGGAAAAAACCTAATACAAAATTTACGAGTTTTACCTGTTAGGTAAGTTTAGGTCATAAACTTACGACGAAAATAGTTTATCCATTAATTATATAACGGTAATCTAAAACATGTTGGAAAGCAATTAATACCAAAAGTAAAACCAATTTAAAACCCACGAGGAATTAACATTGTGATATTCGTCATCCGTCTATAAATCTAATATCTGATATTAAACCGGCTTCTATTCTGTTTATTACATGTCATTGTATCATACAAAGTATACACAAATAACAACCTTAACACCAGTCAAATGAATTCAATTTAGCTTGTACTACCAAGACGACTATTACTTTTTGACAATATTATAAACATGACAAAGAAGTTTTTATTAATATTTGTTATGGTCACAATTCTAATTTTGAAATGATGAGTAAAAAATTCAATGGTTTTAGTAAATTGAATTTCGAATGAATTGACATGCCAGTACTTTAATACATAATTAATTGACGTTGTTCTAACCACGAAGTTTAAAATTATTCCGGTACAATACAGTAGGTTACTTTAGAGCTCCATCTGTATTATCTATCTTATTGTTAATTTTCATACAACAGAAAATGAAATGCTGAAATGATAATACTTTAAATAAATATTTTTACGAAAATTCGAACCAACATTCAACCATATTCTGGTCTTAGATAGTAGTTCATATTGTGTGTGTTTTTTGCTAATAGCGTGTCTCTAGCATCTTGAAGAAATGTTAAAGTTATTCTAAGATATTGGGGCAGGAAAATTATGTCTCTTTATAGTCAATCATAGTTTCACAAAATGCAAGTTATGTTTCTAACAAAACCATTATTTTTGGCCTGTAGACTACTCGTAATAGTTTATTTTTATGCAAATCATATACTGCACTGATTGTCAATCTCAATTACCTACATATTCAGTGCATTAGGTATTGTACAAAATATCAATAGTCTTCGGTTTAAGCTAAAAGTTAGGGCTAGAATATGTTGGAGTTATCACGTTAATTTCTCTTATCTTATCGTACCTATTTATAGTGTATTTATGTATATACTAATGTATTTTTTTATTTTTATTATTTCTTATAATCAGTATATTTAAATACCTATTTGTATATATATATATATATATATATATTTAATTTATTTATTTAATTTATTTTCTTTTTTATACTTTTAATTTAGATCATAATTTTCTTAGATTTATAACATTGTACTTCAGTAACTGCACCTACTTTGTTGATCTGTACATCACCTAAGGTTGACTGGTAGAGAACACTACATTAGGTCGGCCTCTGTGCCTATGCGCATGAAGTTTAATAAATAAATAAAAATTAAATAAAATACAAGTATTTTCATCAAGAGTCTACAAAGGGTCTAAGTTGATCACAGGGCTTGTTTTCCAGTGCAGGAATTGACTTTTATGTAAGAGAAAAAGAAAAATGTATTACGTGAATCTCAAGTACTACGTAAGTACCTACGTTTAAATGTCATTGCCCACATTACTTAAACAGAAGCCTGAGGACCTTGCTGTCCAGGCACACATCTCTAAATGGTTAAGCAAAGATGGGTGTCGTATTACAAGTCACTGTTTACTCTCTGAGACCTCGAGGAATGAGTTTAGTATGTAAATTTAAAAGTAGTTAGACCTTGTCATGTTTTAGTAACTGATTTGAACTGAATTTATTAACTGCACGCAGCTTCGCCCACGTAAACGTTGGTTATATCTCTGTTTATACATTGACGATATTTCATACAATCTTTGATTCGCTATTTCAACCCTTTTAAGCCTTTTTTCGCGATAAAAGATAGCTTATGTTGTTCCCCGAGGTCTAATCTATGTCTATAACAAATTTCATCAAAATCAATTCAGTGGTTAAGACGTGAAAGCGTAACAGACAGACAGACAGATAGACAGAGTTTCTTGCGCATTTATAATACTCGTATGGATTTAATGGTCTAAATAAACAATGATCTCGGGTTTAAGAAGTTGATGAGAAAGTTTACAATTATAACGAACGAAGTTATAATATTTTGCCACGTTTAATTTTCTTCATTATTAGCACAGTTATACTGGTTTCACACTACACTGTCGTGTTTCAAAAACGCTGACTTTGCTCCAAGAAGCTGTGGCCGCTGTTGGTGAGATCAACATGAGGACAGACAAGACTATGTACCAACACTGACCATTGCACAGTCTAATTGTCCTTGCCTGCCTCAGTTGCTCACTTCTGTCCTACAAAACCTGCAGACATATATCGCCAAAACTGGTTGATGTATGTGCAAGACAAGTGCCTTATAAAGCTTACTTAATATCATCGAAACGATGCAATTTGTACTCTATTTCCATAAAATAAAGTTGGCATTTAAATAACTTATGTATAAGACCTCTGCCATTCTTTTTTTGGTAATGTAACTTTCACTTTTTGTAACCTATTGATGTGTTTGTTTATGTAATCCGCTTCTAAAGATTTATAGGTATTTGGTAAGATTATGTAATGTGTCTTAGGATTATGACGTTTAATCTTATTACTAATTATTAAACCCTGAAGCAAAAATACAGGTTTAATAGCGTACCAAGTAATTTACATAAGTTTTTTACTAAAGTATTTTCTTAGTGATTATAAAGGTATTATGCATAATCGTCCAATTCGATATGTATAAGTGCAGTAAATTAGGCCCTGTGGTCCCGTTTAGAATATATAAACACCGCATCCCTGTCCGTGAAGGTCGTAAGAAACGGCGGCGAGGATACCGACCTTAGAAATTTATCTGACTGTGGTTCCCAACCCCAAGGTCAAGGGCAATGAGTGTAACAACTTCTTTTTCTTTAGAAAATACTTGTCATGCAGTGTCGTAATGGCCCAGTGGTGTAGGCACCCACTTCGTAAACACGAGGTCGACGGTTCGAGTTTAAGCAAGTACCAATGTGATTTCTCAGATCGTATATTATGTACTTTCTAAGTTTATCTGGACATTTCTGACTGACGGGGACGAAAAACAACGTGAGGAAACCTAGACTTCCTCAGAAGTTTGAAATCGCCAATCTGCATTGAGCAAGCGTGGCGATCAATGGTCATTACCTTCTCTGTATGAGAAGAGGCCTTTTCCTTGGGATAATATTAGGCCGATATGATGTCATGTAGTAGACGTCATTTTCTCTGTGTGAAATACGTACACAGTACGGGACAGTACCACAGATAAGATAATACTACACGTGCCAACCACCAAGGCGATGAATTATGCATTTAATTTTATTGTGAAACTGCTTAAATTAATTAAACTAATATTAAAATAAGCGAAGGTACTACAGACGTTAAAAGTAAAGAATTAATGATGTATGGATGAAATACGCAACATTAATTATCATAAAAAATAATAATATAATAGAACATAATAATCTTATACTGTATAAAAGTAATTTTGCTGTTTTATTCAGTTTGTTCGTTGCTATCGTAACCATGCATTAGATTTTGATACGGTTTTGAATATCATTTAAAGCAATTCTTCCGAATGTTTATATATAAATAATGCAAGGAAATTATAGTAGCGAAATATTAAATTTGTATTCAAACATATCGTGAAAGAAAAGATGACCACCCTAACTGCTTGTGGCTAATCGAGTTTTAGTTTATTATCTGTGGTACTAAATGTCACTTGTCATTTATCCCGTGTAGACCACACAAATTAAAAATTCAGTTGTTCTAGCAATGAATATTTCTGCAGTTTCATTCTTCCAATTCTTCCAGCAACCCCATGATTTCGCAACACTAACATTAGTAGTGGCCATTTTTTGTACTGTATTTCAATTATACATAATAAATAACTTAATTCAGTGTTGGGCTGGTCTTAATTCTCTGACAGTATCTATACAATACTTCATCTTTCTATGTGTTCATAACCACCCAAAAAAAAACTCCTATCCACGGGCGAAGCAGGGGTGGGTTGCTAGTGCGTAATAAAGTAAGTATTACGTATTCTTATCAGTCACTATTATAATTGTATGCCGGCGCCCCGGCTTCAATTCGCTAAAGGAAGTGAATGTTGCGTAAGGTTAGAATGAGAACGGACGAAGCATGGTCACTTGTATAACTATTTAAAAGGTATATAGGGTACAAAATAAGGTACAATATTTGTAAAAGTGGCTTAAACCTTCTTTGATCTATACTATTATATAAAACGGGAGAGTTTGTTTGTTCGTTTGTTTGTTTATTTGTTTGTACGCGCTAATCTTTGGAACTATCAGTCGGATTTTAAAAAATATTTTTGCGTATGATTGCCCATTTCTTGAGGAAGGTAACATCACGCTACTGGAGATGGGAGCAAAGCAGTTACTAAAGATGCGGGTGAAACCGCGCTGCAGGAAGCTCGTATTATATAAAATCAAAATTTTGTAGTTAGGGCAAAGGAAAAAGGAAATACATAGCTCGAAGAGACGAGGCCAGCTAGAAAGAATATAGGGTTACATTGTCTTTTAAACAAAAACGGTATTTATACACGTTTAGAAACATTTTAAGCTTTGAGCTTTATTAGCTCAACAACTAATCTAATTTAAATTTATAAACAAAATCGTAAACATAATCTCTAATTTACACTTTTGGCATGCCCATGTACAATATTGCGTAGGTTTACCAAGAAACCAAGTAATAAACTTATGAATACATAAAACTAACAATAAAATATGTTAAGAAACTGTGGTCCAACCCAGCTTGCGTGTCAAGGTTCTATTACAAACTACTTGGACGGATCTACTATATTAAAACGATCTTTTCTTTCCACTTGCTCGAAGACAAATAAAAAAGGTTTCACCTATTACGTATAGAGAAATGATTGAGTTAATCAAATTTGTATAAAACACGGTCATAAACTCCAGTTCGTTTTAAGAAACGGTTTAAACTAAATACTTACTTATGTCCATAGCTATGTTATATGTTGCCGAAATTATTCTAAAGAAAACACTACGAAAAAGGGCATGCAGCAAAAGAAAGTAAAGTAAGGCGGCGAAGTGTTAATTAGAGGTCCGAGGCGCTCTCAACCACTGTTCTTTGTCAGCTGTGTGTTTTCATACTCTGAAACCTAAATTTAAATACAAATTGTGTCATCGTCGAAAAGAAAGCCAAAAAACATTGCATCATAAGAGAATATGACAGTGCTAATATTTTTGTGAACAAAGTGTGAAAACCGAAAATAGCCGAACACCTCCGAACATTACCGATGTCGTTTGCTTAGAGCATCATATCGTCATCTATCGTCCTTGTACGAAGCGGCCCACATTCGGATAGAATTATTGGTAGGCTTACTTATATGGAACTTAATTTCAATATACAAAAACTACCTATACTTATAGTGTGACAATTTTTATGAAAAGTTGCTGGCTTACGATGTAATGCAGACAATCCATAAATGGGAAAAGATTTTCTAAAACAGGAGAAGCTTCCGTGACTAGATAGAAGGAGTTCATGAGCAACAGTTACTACTTACACTTGAGGGCTGTTCGCTCATCTGACACCATCGGCAATAAAAAAAGATCACGCTGTCATACGAACATTTATGACATTCGTACCTAAGTTCACTTCAGAATATTATGTAGGTTACTCATTCGTGAGGTAGGTACCTTTCTTGTATAATATTTTTAAATAATTTCAAATGTTGCATTAACCTTTAAACATCGGACAGTTAGTAAACCACTCAAGCAGTTATAAGTAGGTGCTCCAAGGTTTCATATTTCGACATGTAAACTATACCTACCAGTCTAGATCAAAGATAAAATAAATTATAATCATACATGCACGCTATCGACTAAACTTATTGCATAATTGACTTTAAGATAAATCGACTTATGTATTGTCTTATGATTATGTTTATGAAGTAACTAGCCCGCTGTCGCTTCGCTTCGGTGTCAAAAGTATCTTCTGTTAGCCAATAAATTTCAAATTATGTAGTTCCAGACCTTAATTAAGCGACAAAAGTATGAAATGCTGAACCGTTTGGTTCGAAACCCTTTAGATTCCATTCCAGTGTGAAAGTGTGACACACATTTTTGGCTTTTCTCTACTATATGGATTTCCTAGCCACGGTTTTGCCTGCGCTTAAAATATGCTTTGCCTACCTCGGGATAAAAAGTAGCCTATGTCCGTCTCATGCACCGAATATTTTTACATATCGGTTTTCATCGAAATTGTTCCAGCCGTTTAGGCGCTGAGTGGTAACAAACACGCACACAAACTTTCGCATTTATAATATTAGTTGGATTATACGACATATGAAAGTGCAGACAGAAACACTTACACTGAAGGATATTAGAATCCCTATCGTTACGTTGTTTAAAGATGTACAGAAGAAAACAGCGATTTTGCTTTATATTTAGGGACTAGCCTTCCGCAGCGCGTTTTCAACCGCGTGAAGTTACATCTTTGGTTACTGCTTCGCTCCCTTCGCCAATAGCGTGATGTTATATTATAACCTATAACCTTCTTCAAGACTTGGGCTTTCAAACGCAAAAATAATTATTCTAATCCGACTGGTAGTTCCGAAGATTAGCGCGTTCAAACAAACAAACAAACAAACTCTTTTTTTTTTTTTTTTTTTTTAATTTTTTTTTTTAATTTATATAAATAAAATAGTATATATAGATGACTAAGGCAGAGTTCAATTCTTAAAAAATATAAGCCCAGTGCAACTATACATTATACTGGCAACAGCATTGACCTTTAAAACGAAGATATTTTATATAATAAGTTCATAGTCTGGACAGTAAGCCTTCTTACATCTTAATTTAATACCTGCTTGAAGTTAAATCGACCGGGCATACTCATAGAGTGTGATATTTTAAATTCATGTGAAGTTACGAGTAGATGCAGAGACCTACTCACAAAACTTATCTTAAAAACTGAGTTGTCTCCTTTTGATAGAGGAGAATTGTACTTAATTTAAAAGTATAAATAAAAAATAAAAATAAAGCATTTATTTTTTGTTTGTTTATAATAAATAAACTCAAAAAACTACTAAACCAATTTTAATAATTTTATTACAGTTTGTAAACTACACGGGCTACTTTTTATGCCGATATCCCTACGGAATTAGGATCTACGCAGATACATTAGTAAAACATGTAAAACATAATGTCTAGAAATGTCAATTATTAAGCAATAGTAGTGATCACTTAGTCAATATTTAAAGTGTAAATCCATATTCCATATAATATTATATATGCGAAAGTAATTCTGTCTGTCTGTTTGTCTGTCTATCTATCTGTCTGTTACGCTTTCACGCTTAAACCACAGAACCGATTTTGATAAAATTTTGTTTATAGAGATATATTTGAACTTGGGGAACAACATAGGCTATATTTTATAGCGAAAAATGGCTTAAAAGGGTTGAAATATGAGATGAAAGTTTGTATGATAAATCGTACATGAGATAACCGACATTCACGCGGGCGGAACTGCGGGCAACAGCTAGTATAGACATATCTGGCACATCCGCCTTGAGCAAGCATGGTAACTGTTGCGCCTACTCTGTATGTGAAGAGGCATATGCCTTGCAGTGGGACAATAGTTATATTAAACATTCATTTATATCTTAAATGACAACCGCTGTTTTATTCATCTTTTATTTATATAAATAAAAATCAATTGCCATTTATGTATAAAAATCACTGAATGGCTCGAACGATTCAGGTAATTTCTTTTTATTAATTCTGTCAGGACAAGATTTGTATAAAATAAAATAGGTTTGTATGAAAGAAATATGTCATAAACTCCACTGAAAAAAAATTAATCGAGCAATGTCAGCCATAACAATTATAAACATTGGACATAATATTTACATATTATTATCTTATGGATAGAATAAGAGTTTGATAACACTACGATCATTACGTTGATGTATGTTTCCTCAATATATTTTCCGTATAAAAGATATTCAAGATTCAAGAACTCTTTGAGTTAAGTTTTAGTAAATGTTTTAAAAGCTCGTCAATGTAAATCAAAGTGCAATTAACATATTTAAGTGACTCGTCGTTTGTTGTACACTCCAAGGTCAGTCACAGCCTGTCATTCAAAGACCGGTTCATTACTGAAGCCAATTTGGGACATGGGGACAAGACGTAAAAGGAACTGGGTACTTTTAAGTCAAACCTGTTGGGTTGACACTTTCTTGTAATACGGCTAAAATAAACATTTAAACGTAGTCTCACTGTCATAGCATCAAGCACTAGCAGCACTTCGACCTAGGATCTTTATTCTGTATACCCCGTAATACATACCTTATGAAATAAAAATTCCCTGACATCTTGAAATTGCCAGAAAATCTCTTTTGGTCTCGGATATGATAATAATATAATCATAGAAGAATCTTCTTGAATTCTTCTTCTTGCAGCTAACGCTTGTGTGATTTCGCGTAATTAATAAGCAACCTATTAATATATGCTTACTTTAAGTCTAGATGGCGTTATGTGGTTGTTGTGGTATTTTATATATATATATTATTTATTTATATTTTAATTAGTTTCGAGAACAATTTGATCGCGCAACCCGTATCAAAACAAAACACATTTTATAAAGAATATAGGTGACTTGAAAAAGATGTTATAACCACAATTCACCTTACAAAACTCCATCCAGACATGTGCAAGTCAACCCTAACTCACGTCATCATCGATCATTCCTTGCTAAATACAGGTTCAGCACAAAAAGTATTTATTGCAGGTCGTTTTGAGGCCGAAATCAATTACAGCACAAACATAAAAGCCGCGCGATCACTCACGTTCTTACTTTTGCTTTTTTCACAAAAATCTTGCAATTGCAACGACAGGTCTGTTTAAGTCTGAGTTATTTAAGTCAGTAGTTTTCTAAGAAACTGTTTAATGGATATTGTGCTATTAAAATGTGTATAATGTTATATGTGTATGATTTTCTTATACCGACATAAGCGTAATCATTTTAACTTAGGATGATGATGCCTTCAAGACTACTGCGACCATTCTCACTTACTGTTGAGTGTACGTACAACTGTGCAATGCATTATTGCTTAAAAAACAAAACCTACCTACGGACACAGTTTAAATTTTATATACAAAAGAGTCTCTGTATTCTCTTTAAATATTTTGCATAGAACTTATTATCACATTCTCTGACACGAGAAGTCAGAGGAGTTACACTCCCGTGGTATTCCACTCACGTTTTGCTAGTCATATTAAATCTCAAGTTATACAATTTTTTTGTATATTAGACTACCAAAGGGACTCCCACTCCGCCTGATGGTTAGCAGTGAAATCCAGAAGTGGTGGCCACCATACCAAAAGCCATCGTCTTAAACTGCTGGTATGGTGGCCTCCACCATGGCAACTGGGAATGGGTAGGGGAAAGAAATGAGAGAGGTGAGGAAAGAGGAAAGGGGGAAAATTGGGACTCCGGCGCTCTCACTCACCGAAGGAAACGCAGTAGTATGGATACTACTACTCTTACTTCGATCTTTTATGAGGGTAGTACTTCCCCGGTAGATCCAGCCCATTTATGCTGAAACCAGCGTGGATCTTCTATTGCATACATAGGTGGAAAATCCTATTCCGAACACATATAAACGATTAATATATTTTTCCTAATATAATCCTTAGTTGCCTTGCACAAGCCTACAGAATAAAAGGGCGCGCCTAAATTCTTGTTCAGCCACTACACAGAATATTTTCAACAGCCAGATATATCTTTATCTGGCATTTCAAAGATTTAGCTAAGATAACATTGGTCTCAAATCCTAAGTTAGGTAAATGCTTTAATACAATGGCATTACTTCTAACATTGTCTCCCTTAAAGGCATGTCGGTACACTTGCGTTCATTTCAATACATCCGATGACACTGGTTCTCAACATGCGTATTGAGATTGCGACTCTTAGCGTAACAGAGAGCATAAAATATTATACTGTATCCAAATAGTTATATTTATATTTATTTTTATACATATTAGCCTACCAAAGTGACTCCACCCCGCCTGATGGTAAGCAGTCAGTGGAATCCAGAAGTGGTGGCCACCATACCAAAAGCTATCGTCATAAACTGCTGGTATGGTGGCCTCCACTATGGCGGCTGGGAATGGGGTTAGAGGAAGGGAATGAGGGAGGTGAGGAAAGAGGAAAGGGGGGAAATTGGGCCTCCGGCATTCTCACTCACCGAACGAAACGCAGTAGTAAGGATACTACTACTCTTAAGTCGATCTTCTATGAGAGGGTAGTACTTCCCCGGACGATCCGGCCCATTCATGCTGAAACCAGCGTGGATCTACCGTCATATAAATTATTTCTTATTTAAGTCCTACGTTTGCGTGTTAGTACTAATTGGCAGTACTTGTGTCAGGTCTTTACAGATAATTTCTTTATGCAAGTTGACTAACATCTTTTTGACTATCATGTTTATAAGTATCATTTATGAAATCTGTTGCATAAACCTGTAATGGCTATTCTTTATTACTTTGTCTGGGGTCACACTGTTACAAAAAGTTTGAGAACCAACGTCCTAGGATATATCCCGTAGACAATCTTACGCATCTTCGCATTCCTATTGAGGTGTCGTGGCTAACGAGCCGATCGACGATACCTAGCCGTGACCGCTTGTTAAAACTCTAGATACACATCTACTTCAAAGATCTTATTGTAATGGCACAAGGGTGATTATCGCCTGACAAGCAGCAAAAGTAATGTAACTACGAGTTTCTTGCTTTTAAATAAAAAAGGAAGAATTATTATAATTGCTTTTCAAACTACATTGTAGTAATTGATTGTAAGGTTGAAACTTGTTTAATTGTTGGTCAGTACTAGTTCAGTATTAATAGTAATTGTTTTTCTTCTATTATTGCCTTCAGATAATTATCTACATCATATTATGTACCTGTACTCAAGTTTGTTTTGAAATAGGTATCAATATTTTTATTTTCTTAAATACTGAGACGTCACTCAATTTTAAGTGCCAATATATCTATCTATGTTACTTTAATATGAATTTAAGCGAACGAAAGACTTACTTTAACTTTTAGTTAAACTAGCGTTTTAGGTATTTAGGCATTAATGTAACAAATCTACTATAATTATCGTCCACTTTGGGGCTAGAGATTTAAAGAGTGCTTGCTAATAGAACTAAATATACGGGAATTCACGCGATCATGCATTAGGTATTTACATACCTTATTTTGCTTGACGTTTCGACCAGGTTACACCGGCCGTGGTCACAAGCAGACTGAATTCCCGTATATTTAGTTCTATTAAATCATGCAACGCGGAAGTTTAAAAGTAAATAGTGCTTGCTAAATTCACCAATGTAGAATTGTGCACAAAGAAAAATAAAAAAATAAACAAAATAAATCTGCACTCAACCTTTACCCATAACTGTCTTTATAGTAGTAAACGTCAATTGGCTGATTGCCATGCAGAGCCTGGTTGTATCGCGAGCCTGACGCAAAAGTGGTGGACTGGTGGTACAATACATGACGTGCATTTTCAAGAGGTTGTTGTCTCTGGAAAAGTTTACTTTAGCTTGCTTTCAGTGCACCTATCTTTGCACTTAATAAATATTACTAATAAAATGGACATCGGTACAGCTTTTCATAGGTGCTTAAATTATAGAAACTACAAAACTGTCGTAAAAATTAAAACTGATCAGACAGATAAAATTTAACATATACAACAGAATATATTGCTTCTTCGCGATATCCTTAATTGAATAAAAATAACCTATAGAGTGAGAATGTGTTTTAAAGTCGGAATAGGCATCTACGTAAAAAGTCAACGAATTCACCGAAAAAAACCACATAAAAAAATATTACTTTTACAGAAAATAAGTGCAAAGACCTCTAATAAAACCGGCGCTGGCAATATTGTAAAATCTCAGTAATTTTTTCGTAAAATATGGATGTAGCCGTTATCTGCATGCCGTGAGGGAAAGGCAAAGGTATCGTGCCGTTCTGCCTCATTACATTACGATAACCGTATTAGATCAAAATGTGATAAAATGGGAGGTTATTGGTATTCAACAGGCGCAGCATCACCTTGGGCTACTACTGATATTTAACAAGAGAGAGTCAGTTTTTTATTTTAACGCTCATACTTCTCAAAAGTTTATTTTAAGTTTTAATATTGCATTTAGAGACGTCGGCGGCAACTACAACAATAAAGTTACATTTTATGAACTGTCAAAACGCTCTATTTGTAAGTAGTTTATTTATAAAATACAAAGTTCTAACGTCATAGTTTTAAAATTTTCTGATTAACTTATTCGCATTAAATTTAGTTTTACAATTTAAAAGATCGGTAAATTTAATATTTCTCTTCGACGACAGAAATTTATTGACGAATGCTATTATTCGAGCATTTATTCTTGTCATCATTTGTATTATTGTATAATAATATACTCATCGCTTTCACACGAAATACATTTACTATTGGCAATAAAAGTCAATAAAAGTTTATTTCATCGATAAAGGCAATCCTTTATACTCCAGAATTCTAATAAAAACATTTCCAAGATTTTCTCGCAGCTTGCATTGAACAGCCATTTCCCAAGCTATTAGGGTGTAAAAAACTAAATGGCTGTATCCGACAGATAAATCTAATACGTTTTACGCAGAATTTACAAGAAACTACAAATCGACACGTTCGGTTAATAGTACAGGCCGCATTAAGTGTGTAATTAAAGTAAATAGCCTCCGCTACGACATTCTTAATGACCATCATCTCTTACGAAACTTAAAAAAAAAATGTTTGGTTTTAGAAGGTAATTTTAGTAATGTTCTTGTTAAAAACTAAAACTGTTTAAAAATACGACATTAACAAAAAAGAAAGCTTAATTGATTAGTAGACTATTGTCAAGCAATAAATTTAAAGATTCTATTAAAAAAAATTACACACGTCATACAGAAATATTTTTCAGTAAATTTTCTTTAAACATCATCATTACTTTTTTAAGTATCTCGAAAATAGAAATATTTCACGTCAATATACTCTACATTGTACAGCCTCAATTATATTTAGAATCATTGGCACTAACCTGGCAATCGTTGTCTATGATAAAATCAAGATGGTGGACGTATCGGCGGGAAAGTGCCGTAGCTCCGTCACATTGTCGGCTGCTTTACTGTAACAAAAGAATTGACGCTGGTTAAACTAAGCTCGGAAACAATATTATAAATTAAATAGGTACATATCTATTTTAACACACTAAATAGATCTATCTATAGTATTGTCACTAAATACTTAGTACAAAGTTGGAGACGCAACTAGTTGAGATACGGCTAATACCGCTAATAGGCATAATAAAGTAATTTTTTTTCAAAGAATGGGATCATGTAAATATAATTAAACTTGTGCAAGATTATTAGAAAATAAATAAAAAAATAGTACAAATGAATTACTCATTACTTCATTAGTTACCATAAGTTAGTCATTTACGTACGTTCCATAGAAGTAACGTAAACCGTCAATGAATCATTCAAATCATAGTGACAAGATGATTCATTGATATTGTTTAATTCCCTTAACAATATTTACATCAATTTACATTTCTTCTATTTTTATATCTCCTACATAACACCACTAAAACAATCTTTATATCACCAACTGTATAAACATCTAAAAAAACAATCCAACCTTTTTATAAAGTTGTTTACCATAACTAAAACCAGTAGGCGGTTGGAAAGTATGGGACCATTATATCCCTGTCATCACATCTGCATACAAAGGGTTAGGTCTAACGGGGGTCTTTAAGACCCGACGACAGCGGGTTATTGTCTCGTTAACGGTCTTAGTTTTTGCTAAAGTAATGTGGATTGTGATGAATGAAAATACGATTGTTGTTTGTAACGGCATTTATAAACTGTTGGATAAAGTTTAATAAATATATAAGTTTCAGATCTTAGTATTGCACTATCAGAAAGAAAACTAAAAGGTATTGAAAATATTGAAAGTTGTTGTGCTTGGCTGTTGAGAAAAATACCATAGATAATTAGAATTTTCCAGCACGTGTGAGTGACTCAAACGCAGGTAACATTAGAATTCCTGGTATACCACAGACAATGATAATATAGTCAATGTTCCAGTCATGACATACAGTCATTTTAATAAGCACTGTTTAGTCATCATCAAGGAAATAACTATCTATATAAAGCGAGAGATTTCGTTTAAACGCGCTAATCTCTAATACTATCAGTCAGCTTTGAATAATTCTTTTAGCGTATGATAGCCCAGTTCTTGCGGAAGGTTTTTGGCTATGTAATATTATGCTACGAGCGACGGGAGCAGAGTACCTAGTAACCAAAGATGTAACTTAACGCAGGTGAAACTAAAGGTAGTTTATTATAATAACTGCCGCGTAGTGACAGTAGCGATAGCTTCAAAGAGGTTGTAGCTTCAATTTCCACACAGGACTAAACTCTGTGTTTTCCGCAGGTATTTGTTCAGTTTTAGAGACTGGGTGTACTTTTTGTACGGTAAATCTATATTTGTAAAATATCTCACGATACGGGACTAGTGCGCCTTTTTAATTAACAAAAATCCAAAAGTGTTGTTTGTTTCTTAGTACAATTTTATCTTAATCTTTAATCTATATTGAAGTTAGTCATATCATGTATCATCATCAAAATTTTAAGTCGAAATACACTCTTTGCTGGATAACAACCAACTAAAAACTTTTTTTGGAGATTTGGGTGGTTAAGCGCCTCTGCCTATCCCTTGAGGAATAGAAGGCCTAAAGCTATGTACGTACGTAAAAAATTTTTTACTAGAAAAGAACTACCTAAAATTTTTATCAAATTCTCGTCATAACGCGTGTGATCTAATAAAATGCAATCCACGTGCGATGTCATTGACTGTAGAAGTATATTCGTATGTGAACCTATGTTATAGAGGGTACAGTTAAATTCTTAAGAAATAATACAACCAACTGTAACGACTTGAAAAAGGTTATAATGACTTTTGTACGGCGTTTTAATGTGCTGTCTTGTTCATTTCTGTACATTTAAATACGAGATACAAAAGAGTTCAATTTAAAATATATTAGTATTTTTATTATATCTTATTTATTGGTTATACAGTAATTTTCCGTACACTACCTACTTGATCTACGAATATAAAGGCAAAGGGTAGGTAGTTAATTTATAGGTGAAAATTGCGAAATTGTATATTTTTTTTGTCAATATATAATTTTCATTGTATAAAACGCATTAGTTATCTTAAAGTTTTTGTAATTTTATTATAAATTTGAATAGGTAGGTATACAGGCAGCTAAAAGGTTTCTATTGATTTCATTTTATAAATAAGTCATGGTTTACAATTTTAAAACCAATCATAATTTAAATTTCCTGAAAAACTATATTTATTTTATATTTACTCTAGTCTAAAAATGCATCGTAACTTTGGTAAAAACAAAGCAAAACAAAGCAAGCTACAATACTTACTACCAAAAGAAAGAAATAGCACTATTTACAAATTCAAAAACCTTCGGAGCCATCTAAATTCATGAGCACGTTCGTCCATAAAGACAAAAGAGTAAATAGTCATAAAGGATACCGAATACCATTGGTTCTATGTTCGATTACCATAGACCACCTGAGTAGGCTGCGGGACTCTTCGACACTAATGGTAATTTAACATTCAATTACTAACGATTTTACATAGAATCTCCTCCTTTTAAATGTATGAAATCGCCAGTCCGCATTCAGCAAGCGTGGCGATCAATGCGCATATCTTCTCTGTATAAGAAGAGGCCTTTCCCTGCTGTGAAATAATAACGGGTCGTATGATTATGATGATATCATTTCAAAGCCAAAAACCATATCAATCAATCCTAAAATGAAAATATCTCGATAGAATCATATATATTTAGGAACTGTCATAAAAACGATATAAGCTTACAGAAAGACCAAGCTGCTTTGCAATGTTAACTTTGTATAATTGTTCTAATCGCTCGCCATTATTAACGTTGCAAACAAGCGATATTTACAAACTATAAGATTAAAACACTTACAATTAATATGCATACATGTGTTTTATTTACAACCGGGATAAAGAGATCACGTAGGCTTTGAATAATTAGCAGACTTTGTTTAATTTATAAATATATTCAACTAGATTGTCCTTATTGTATAATATAACTTTGTCCTGTCCAAATTGTATACTCTATTGGCCCGATATTAAAACATAAAATTTTATAACCTTAAACTTAGTAAATAAAGAATTACTCATATCCATTCAAATGAAATGAAATAAAATGAAATGAAATGAAATGAAATGAAATATATGTTTATTCATTTAAGTTAATTAAATTAACACTTATGAACGTCAAAGTTTACAAAATGTCAGCAAATTAACCTACAGCCAGTTCGCTGACGAAGTAGAGCCATGAGAAAAACTGGCAAGAAACTCAGGCCACTCTTTTTAATCGCCAGGTTATTACAATTTTTGTAAGTTACAGTTTCAAGTAGCATGCAAAGTGACGCAGGCAATACACTTAACTCTATAGATACTTAATTACTTACAGCTTTCTATGTTGTAAAGAAAATTAAAAAGTAAAATGTGTGCTTTACAGGTTGCCTCAATTTGCATATTGCTACAAAAGGTAAAGGCAACATGTGAACTGTGATAAATGTTTCTATGTAGATATTATATAAACTGTTAATTTTTGGTATAAGTATAAAGTAAGATGAACTTAATTTACCACAGGAGTTCACAATGTACCTCTATTTCACAAATCACAATGTAAAAAAATTTAACAATACTAAGTATACAATTTTAACAAAACAATACAAAATGTGTACTTAACTGTTCAAACATGGCTCGGGCATCATGTCATTTATAATTAATACAAAAAAAAAAAAAAACATTTTATAAATTATGTCAAAATGTATCAATAAATTAATGTCAAAAAATTATTTGTTAAAGCATCATATTAATAATAAAAAATGTCATTCATACAATAATTAACAAAAATATGTCCTTTAAAGTATAATGTCATTAAAATTAAGAGTAAAATTAATTTACTCCTTCGTCAAGCGAGCATCCCATGACTTTTATCGTTCAGATACTCATTAACAGTGTAGTAACCCTTAAGTATTAAATGTTTTTTGACAATTTGTTTAAATTTGTCTAAGGGTTTATCCATTATGTCGATAGGTAATTTATTAAATAAACGTACACCAAGTCCCGTAAACGAATTATGGACTTTATGTAAGCGATAGTGTGAGCCAACCAGTTTATGCTTACCCCTGGTGTTAATCTCATGCACATCGCAATTCCTAGTATATAGACTAATGTTACTCTTAACATAAACAACATTAGCATATATATATAGAGATGCAACTGTCAATATACCTATCTCTTTGAATCGCTCTCTCAGGGAGTCTCGTGAACCTAGGTTGTAGATAGAACGTATAGCTCGTTTTTGAATAATAAAAACGGTTTCAATGTCAGCAGCCCTACCCCACAACAATATGCCGTAAGACATAACGCTGTGAAAATAACTAAAGTAGACTAGTCTGGCGGTTGCCACATCAGTAAGTTGCCTAACTTTCCTGATAGCAAAAGCCGCTGAGCTGAGTTTACCTGCGAGACACGAAATATGGGCTTCCCACTGAAGTTTGCAATCTAAAGTTAAGCCCAAGAAAACTGTGGACTCTACGATTGAAACTGACTCATTATTTAAAACCAGGTTTATACCTGCACTTTTGACATTTGGCATAGAAAATTTTATACATTTTGTCTTCTTGAAATTAAGTAGAAGATTGTTTACCATGAACCAGTTCAGGACTTGCGCGAGCGAACCATTTACAACGTCGAAATTAGGGTCTTTACGGTTAACTTTAAAAATAAGAGACGTATCGTCTGCAAATAGCACTATATCGCAGAAATCCTGTACAAAGTACGGCAAATCATTTACATACACCAAAAATAGAAAAGGACCAAGAATGGAGCCCTGTGGGACGCCCATAGCAACAGGTAACCCTAAGGACCTATTTCCATTTACATCAACGTATTGCACTCTATCACTTAGATAGGTGGAAACTAGATTAAGTGCAACATCCCTGATCCCATAGTGACTGAGTTTTCTCAAGAGCGTATTGTGCTCGACGCAGTCAAATGCTTTAGAGAGATCACAAAAAACACCAATAGCATCCATTTTATTTTCCCAGGCGTTAAAAATATGTTTTATTAGTGTAACGCCTGCATCTGTAATTGAGCGACCTTTCGTAAAACCATACTGCTCATTATGTAGTAATTTATGAAAGTTAAAATGGCTCTCTAATTGCTGCAATATAATTTTCTCAAAAATTTTACTAATAGCTGGCAGTATAGATATTGGTCTAAAATTACTAGAGTCACTCTTAGAGCCGTTTTTAAACAAAGGTACTACTTTACTATGTTTCATTAAATCAGGAAATACTCCTACATCAACACTTTTATTAAAGATAGCAGCTAGATATGGTGCTATATTTATAATTATACTCTCAACTAATTTAACTGAAAAACCCCACAAGTCAGCAGTGTTTTTTGAATGTAGTGACTTGAACACTTTTATTATGTCGTTTGGGTTAACATAATTAAAATTAAAAGGGACGTCACACTCTTTCACATTCCCCCTAAGTAAATGCTCAGCTTTGATTGGGCAAGAATTTAAGGAGCTGGTTGTCTTTACTGGTATGCTAACAAAGTAGTCGTTAAAAATGTGGGCTACATCTGTATTATTTCAAATAATATTGTCCTTAATGTTTAACTCATAATTGTTATCTTTCAATTTAATACGACCAGTCTCACTATTAATAACATTCCAAGTTGTTTTTATTTTGTTCTCGGACTGTTTAATTTTATTACTTAAATACAAGGACTTAGCGGCAACACATGACTTTTTAAAGATTTTTGAATAATCCCTAACATATTGAATAAAGACTGGATCAAAATTATATTGTTTCATACCATAAAGTTCATACAACTTAGCTCTACTTTTGTATATTCCGGATGTTGCCCAATCACAGAACTTTATTTTGATGTTTTTGGTAAAAGTTCTAGTTGGAAATGATGCATTGTACGCTGATTGTATTGTGCTAAACAAGGACTCGTAAAGCACATTTGGATCATCGTGGCTTGGATCTATGTGAGTGACTGCTGCAGCAACACTCTCAGTGAAACGGTTTAGGCGAACAGAGGTCATTGGCCTACACGTGATCTTACTTCCTTTAGTAGTTGTGCCTAAAGGAAAAACAGCTTTTTGCCCACAATGATCCGATGTTAGATCATTCAGAATAGCCTTATCTATATATTTGCAATTGCAGAAAATGTTGTCTAAGCATGTAGCAGAATGTGATGTAATTCTAGTAGGTTCCGAAAATAAATATTTTAAATTAAATGATTTCAATAAACTAATTAATCTAATACTAGTCTGTGATTGAACAAGTACGTCGACATTAAAGTCACCACACACTATTACATGCTTATTGACAGAGCTTAAACGTTTCATTACATCTTCCATAACTGTTTCAAAAAGAATAAAATCACTCTGAGTTGGCCTGTACACACAAACCACAATATATTGCTTAAGCTCAACACAGGACAACTCGATAGTGCGCTCAATAGAAAGATCTGTTATATCTTTACGTTCCTTATAATTAACACTACTACATACATATATCAGAGAGCCACCATGTATAGTCTCCTTTCTTACGAATGCACTACCAACAGAAAAATATTCATTATTAAATAATAATAATTGTTCCATCTTTAGCCAATGTTCAGTAACACATAAAATTTGAACATTGTACTTTTTCAAAAATAAATCTATTTCTAACGCTTTGCTGGATAAGCCCTGTATATTTTGATGAACTATATTTAGAGCCTGCTTATCCATTGTCTCATCAACTAGTTTAAACTAGCAGATGTGTTTGTATAACATATTTGTAAATTATTACAAACATTTGTCAAATTCTTCAATACCTTACTGGTACTTGTGTCAAATAGTAAATTATATGCTAATAATTTAGCAATAAGTCGCTTATAACTAAATGGTAGATACATAGTATCTTTTGTCAAATAAAAATTGGAACTAATAAATATATTAGTGTCAAAAAACAAAATATAGTCACTATGACTATGTGTACAATTATAAAGTAATAAATTTAATTTGCCTATGTGCACGTTTTGTAACTCAGTAAGTGCATGTGAATAAGGTAAGGCACAGATAATAAACTTACATCCTACACTGTTGTGAAGCGCTATCATGACTTCAGTTAAATCTAGTATGTCCTTTTTAGTGACTGATAGGCTATCACCATACATTATAATCACTGTTGAGTTAGAGTTCAGGACAGAATTCTTTAAATTATTAACTAAAATACTGAATTTCACTCCAGGTGAACAATAGTTTACAATAGGCCTATCAGTGAGGATATTAATCATGCTACCTAGGCCCGAGCCAAATTGATCAGAAAACATTACAACATTTTGTGTACTATTTATGGCTGGTTCCCTACTAGAAAATCGAACTTGGTTTATGGAGGTGGGATGATCAGTAGGCAAGTCGTTACATTGATTACTATGTGAATGTACATTACCTAATGAAGGCTGAGTATAGGCCGTTGATGACAAACACATTGAACATAGATTGTTATTTGTTAGTGAAATAACCTTTTCTATGATCTCCCTACCAGCTTTGGCAACCTCATCATATTTCTGAATGTACTCATATGTCTCTTTCTCATGTTGGAGACATATTTTTGTCAAGCGAGCTTCTAAATCAGATAATTGCAACTGAAGCTCCTGTGTGTGTCTTTCATATAGTAATCTACTGTCAGCTAACTGGGTTTGACAGTCCTCAAGCTGTGATAGCAATGTCCCACACTCATTCACCAACTCTTTATTATTAAATGAAAGTTTTTTAAATTGATGTGACTTTTTAACATTAAATTGAAGTTTGTTTACTAATTTCTTAATTCTAGAGTATTTTCTAATTTGCTTATTACTACTAATATTAAATCTTAATCTTGCCTTGTGAACGGTATTAGGCCTATATAGTGTATCACATTTTTCACCTAGGAGTTCAGTGTACAAGCTCTGAGTCTCAATAGACGTAGTTGCATGTGAAGCGTTCATAAGTTTTGTTTTATAGTTATTTAGAAGTTTTAAGCTTTATGGCAATAAGATTCCTAAACATTATCGCTATTCTTGGCGGCTAACGAGCGTTCAAGGAGGCATAAATATGGGGAGGCCTATGTCCACCAGACGTCCATCGGCTAATAGGATGTTGATGAAACATTGTCGAATATATTTCTTATCCTTTGAAGAAGCGCCATATGGACTGTGTTAGTTACAGTGGACACCTTTTGGCTGAAATACTTTAAGCTCTAATGGTAACGAATCTATTGTTTGGCACTCACGAGTTAATCAACATAACGCAAAAAAGCCTTAAAAAGAAAACGTATCTCAAACTAACTGTTACAACTAACACCATAATAGCACAGCACAACAAATGCAAATCTATCGAGGAGTTTTGATTCCCACGTGAGGTAACAGCATACGCTATTACCAATAACGTAACGCATTGAAAAGCACTTCGTTTGTACGCATGTGCGTATTTCTAGGAAGGACCCTCGTCTGCGCAAGCGCATCCCACATGTCGTCATGTCGTCAGCGCGTGACGACCCGCAGACTAATGACACACCGTTTGAATTTCGAATGACATGTTCGAAAATTTAGATGTGGTATTTTGATAGAATTGACTGCTAATGTTTACAACGACATTTTTACTTGACATGAATATTTCTAGATTTGTTAGATAATATTTGCATGAATATGTGCTGGGAAAGTACCTACTACTCTTAAATTTTAGCGTGAAGTACTTATGCCGCACTAATACCCTTTTCAGTGAGTGGACCGATCCAATTATTGAAGTTATATAAAAAAACATGAGAAAGGATTGAGGGTTCAAACATCGTTTTAAAATATCATTCGTTGGATGAATAACAGTTTTACAATATTTTATTCATCTTAGGCGCTTGGACGTCTTTTGGCAAATATAAAAAATATTAGTAATAACACAAAATAAAAACTAAAATATGTATTTAAAAATGTGTTTGCTAAGAAAAAGCAGTCTTTAAATAAACAACCTGATTTTATAAAATAAGTAAAAATACAAATGACCTTATAAAAGCAGTTTTTTAATAAAGTCAACGCAAAATAAGAAGATTCACAATAAGGATTGTAGCTAGACCGGCTTATGTCGTTATTGGTTTTTACAACAATCTAGACTATTTTACATCGTGGCATTTACCTAATTAACATAATAAATTTTAGTTACAGAAGCCAGTAGATACATAAAACGTAGAAAAATCACAATTTCTATAAAATGGTCTGCATATTTTTAACCTATCCCAGCAGACAAACCATTTAATAGCAAGTTGTAGCCAATGCCTACCTTTAACCGATATGTTATTACGTCGTGTCGTGTCGAGTAGATGAAGAACCTTTTTTGTTTCTTGTCAAATATATTTTAATTTGTGAGTAGGTACATAGGCTAAAACCTCTTTTGCCCATCTTCATCAGTCCATTGCTGAACAAAGGTTGAGCCTGCGTCAAAAGTTTGCCATAATCATCACCTCTTCTGGTGTTGTATTGGTGCTTGTTTGCCACCGAATAAGATGTAAAAAAATGTAAGGATATGATGGTTATTTTCTTTTTTTTATTATGCTTTTCCACAATAACAGACGAACGATTGTCGCTCATCTGTGATCGCCATAATACACTATTATTTTTATAGTTTTTTTAAAGCAAAGCATTTGTTCACGACACGACGACGTTTTCACACCTATTTATATTTACATTCTGCCTCTAAACCTACATTGTTATGTTTATTACTTTGCTTAAACATTTTAAATATCTGCATTTAAGTACACAAATGCAGTTTATAATGTTGCTAAATATTATGAAATAACACGTAACACTACGACTATGTTTGCAATAAGGTAAATTCTTAGAATATTGTACTAAGTCATTGCATCAAGTGTGGCTAAAAATGTTTAAAATATAATTGTAAGGAGGACGGGTTTTAGACAGACATACACGAAAATTATTGCACTGTGACTTCTATCTACTAGTGCCTAAACGATTACTGTGACTTCTGTACGTAGCTTGGGGATTAAAATAGTAGAAACCTTACGAATGCCGAGGTACGACACTAGAGATTTCGATAACTGCTGAACTTATGCATTAACGAACTTCACATTTTTTGATACGACTAAGGTGACAAACAAGCATACGGCCCGCTTGATGGTAAGCAGTTACCGTAGTCTATGGACGCTTGCAACACCAGGAGCACCACTAGCGCGTTTCCGACCCGCTTTTTAACTCCTTTCTTGAAGTACTCTATGTTATACAACACTTTAATCCTATGACCCTTACCTACTTTATCCTTAACTCCTAATAGGTATGTATTCGTGCATGCCTTGTGTTTCACTGGCAACTTAGTATCTCTACGGCATTTTTGTCTAAACTCCTATAAGAATTTGGTTTTTACCTGAATAAATATGTCCTTTAGCGTAACAATAAAAAAACTACTAACTACTAAATTTAACATACGCACAACACCATTGTTAATATAACAAGGTGTAAAACCTCCATAGAGTCATAAAAACTGTGGCACCGACTAGAGTGTTAAAAAAGGTTGTATTCTTCACAATACGTCGGCGTGTTGACTTGGCTCCGGTAAGGATCCCGTGATATGCATCATAAGTAGCTTATAAACTGCGCTGACGACAACCGACGTGTAGACTCGAGTATATTTTAATCTTACAGGTTTTTTGTACATTTAGCCTTAAATGATTTATTAGTGGTGTCAAAGACGATTTGTTTAACTTCAAATGTCATTAACTGTATAAGATGTCTTTGCGTACGCGGTAGCAGATATGTAGAACACCCACCTTTTGCCGGCTATGTTGGGTCAGGAAACGAACTTGTTGCCAATTATAAGGTACAATTCCAGCCTCCATGCTACTGAGAATGACGTTTAGGGTCGTTACACACAGGCTACCGGCCACAGCCAGAAATAGGCATATTTCCTGTAGTTTTTATAAATTTTATATGGACTCGTCGCACACGGTTGAAGCGGTGGCCGCCACACGTCAGTCCAAATGTATGAAAAAATGCCAGTGGTGCGTTTTGTGGTTGTGACCGGTGGCCTGTGTGCGGCAACACTTGAAAAGTGACGATCTCATCGCCTACTAGCAAAATATACCCACTTGAATTATCTCTTGAAGATTTCCACAATGATTTTTTATACACTTGGTGATAAATTATTGTAGCTTCTAAAATGGCTATGTAGATACCAATGCTAAAATATTGCCGAATGCCGTATGATTAAGAAAGTATTGAGGAATGACATAGAAAAGGTATTAAAGAGGCAATTGATTCTTGACTCTGGTACTTTTATTTAGATACTACTTTACTTTAGTATTTTATGACAAACTTTCTCATATCTGACCAAATTAAACTAACACCTAGATATAAAAGATGCCTAATACCGGTAATTCAATAACATAAAAGACCTCTCGTTTAAAAATAACAGTAAATACATAATACATACAGCCCGTTGGTGCAAATATCTAAATTACTAATTTCCTTGAAATTAATATTTGTACAAAAACCACGATCGCCTCAAGGTCGGACTTGAACTCGCGGACCGTGCAAATACACATCTCCGGCGGAAACTGACTCACGGTGACGTCATACAGGCTTCATTATTAAAACGAAACCTTCTTAGAAAATTATTAGCTTCAGCAAAGTAAAAAACATATAATGTAGGTAGATAAAATATAATTATAGGTGAAATTATATTGATTTTTAATAATGGCATTACGGCTAATGTATACAATAGTAATTTTAAATTCAATCAATTTATTTCATAAATATAAATTACATTTTATTACAAATAAGTAGTTTTCCTTTGGTCCCAAACTAAGCTAGTGCTTGTATCTTGGGTAGGTACCATCGGGATTACAATTTATGTATTAATTACAAATTAAATCTCTCGTAGGTAAAGACAAGCATACTTGTCGCAGTCACTTCACAGATGGGTGGCCGTTTTTGAAACTACATTAAACTGTAGGTTAATTAGCTAACTTCATGTAATTTTGACTTTTCATAAATATCATACTTTATGAACAAAATAAAATAAATGCTTTGAGTTTGTGTTTGAAACATTTGCTGTGCCTTGAAGAGCACGTTAACCTGACTTTTTCAGCTCTCGTGTTTGTATTTGTCAACTTTATTATCCTTCGTTGCCTTGTACGATCCACAGAATGAAACAACTGCATAAAATTGATTAAACTACATAGCGTCACACCTGAATAACATCCATTCAGTCAAATAACAAATAATTACCAATGACACTGACCTTGCAAAACAATAAAAATAAAAAAAATAATACTATCAAAAATTAATTGCATACCAATAACAATACGAGATTACGTTCCCATAATGAACTCCGGCGCAAGTTATGTGACCTTGGGGTTGACCTTGGGGTCAAGTGCGCCGGCGCATTATGTAGGTGTCGTTGTTCAATTAACAAAGGTGCTCATTTCATCATTGGTAGGATAAAGATTGTGATTATAATTATATTTCTCTATTATTGATGATGGATGATATTAATAAATCATCAATTTTAATTATTAATAAATTAAAATACGCAATGGCGCGAAAGCGCGTCTCCCAAACCACACTTATGATAATACTATACTAGTGTCAGTTACATTAAATAGATTTTTGCCATGATCTATTAAGCCTTTTCCTTCCTCATCCCCTTCTCCGTGGTCGGCAACGGCTTGGTTGTGTTTTCTAAGCATTATATCTTTAGCGATGTTTGTAAAACACAGCCATCTCTATAGGTTACGGTTACCACTTACAATCAGGTGGGCCGTATGGTTGTTTGCCACCAAAGTTCTATAAAAAGAAACGCAAAGCCTTTTTGCCTTCAATATTTTTTTTAAACCTGCACTGTCCCAATGCTGGACAAAGGTCTTTATTCGATAAGAATAACTCTTCTCGTGGACATGTAGGTCATTCCGTCAACGCTTTTCGCGCCTACAGATAGAGAAATATGATGTGTTACTGCTACGTTTCACCGAGTATACCTGGAGACTGATAATGCTTCTCGTATTAAGTGCACCTTTGTGCCTTAATTTTTAAATATCGCAATCCCCCCTTTCCCTTTTCCTCACTTCTCTTAATCCTTTCTTGGCATTGCAGGAACAATGCTGGGACACTGAGTCGTACATGAGCGACAGTCGACGCAATTTCTATTTTATCATATAAGGAAAAAACATGATAAACAATGTCTATTACTAATATCGTGTAGAAACATGTTATTTTATATCAAGAATGAGTTACGTGTCATCAAAGAGGTAGTATGTGAAGGTGAGGCTCCACCTGACACCAATAATTAGCGTTACGTCAGCTTTATGTCATACTTTGACTACAATTTGAATATACATTGTGAGTTATTAAAAATAATGTATTATAAACACACAAACACACACACACACACACACATAAACACTACTTATTTTTATTATTTTTAATTTTTATGTTAATTTTCTAATATTACAAGTATTGTTTTGCTCAGTTTTGCCAACAAAATATTTTATGACTTACTAGGGCCTTTATAATATTGTTAACTAAAACTTGTGAGATCAAATAAACATTTATAATTATTAGTATTACTAAAATAAACTAAAATATATCACTAGAAGTACTATCACTGCGACTATTGAAACATCTTCTATAATAGAAACACAACCTGTGTCAAAACCTTTACCATTAATGACATTTTAAAATTTATAAGTAATAAAAAAATAGTGCATGTCACTTAACCCTCCTTGGGTAGATGGATAGAGTCCCATCGCCATAAGTAATTGGAGTACTAAGAAATACTGTATTCTGCAACAATCCAGCTACCAAATGCGAGCCTAATAAATAAAACCTTTTAAAATACTGCTAATTAATTTAATTCCGTCATAAGCAGTGGTCATGTCAAATTAAAAATAGTCGTATTTTCCTCACAAACGATATCGACAAAATTTCGTACAAAAGACATCAACGCGCTCCCCCCCACACATGTGCATAAATTATACATTATAACCATGAGTTTACCTTTACGTGGACTCCTAACAGCCATTTACCGGTTTTTCTATCTCCCGTTCGTCTGAATCGTAAAGTCAACGAATCGTACGCAAATATTGATTTTAACCGGCTATCTCACAAAAAAGTGCTACGTGTGCATTCCTTCTAATATCGATAGGTTCTTTACGTAATATTTTTCTATTTGTTTTAACAATTTTGAACTCATTTATCTGAGAAATCATTTTTTGTCGTTAAGTGACGAACGACATTCATAACATAATACAGCATCGTGCTTGTAATTTTGCAAAGTACTAATTCCCAAAATGCCTAATTTAGATAGATACTAGCTTCCCGCGGCGCGGTTTCATCCTCGACCTTGCTTACTGCACTGCTCCCGTCGCCAGTAGCGTGATGTTACATAGTCTATAACCTTCCTCAAGAACTAGGCTATCATACGCAGAAAGAAATATTTAAATCCGACTGGTAGTTGCAGAGATTAGTGTTTTCGAACAAACAAACTCTTACTCTTCCGCTGTATATAATAGATACTTAGGCATTATACTATCGCGGACGTTTTTGTAAATCATTTAATCTACACAATTCAAAAAAAAAAAAAAGAAAAAAAAAACTTTAATACATAATTTTATTTTACCTTTATTGATTTAAACAAGAACTTAAGAAATGTTTTATTTATACTCCCAATTGTAGAACATCAGCCATTTTGCGCTACCTACTTGTTGGTACTTAACCTGAACAAAAATTGCCATCGTTTTTCCCCGCCTCTACATCCAAACGGTACCCAAATAGGCAAATCCAAAGGTAATAGGTGCAACAAACTTTGGTCATCTCGTTAATTGATGTGAACTCCGCTAAATATAACTTTACAACATCGACACTAAAAAATAAGAATAAAAAAAACCATTTGTTACGGAGATTTCGAGATACCGTGTGAACATTTAAATTGCCATTAAAAAATGTAGTGATAAAGTTATATTGGTAGTAGTAATAAATACAGTTTTTGCAAGAGATTTGCTGTAGATAAACTTTACGGTAATAGAATGTTGTAGGTTTTAGTTTTATTAATAATATAATAATACTATTACAACAACCACACAACGCTATCTAGACCCAAAGTAAGCATATATTAATAGCTTGTGATATGGGTTCTAGAATGCGGGTAAACATACTTATATACTTTTTTTTTAGTAAATACATACATATTATACATAGAAACATCCAGATCAATACAAATAAACATGTTCATGCACACAAATATTTGCACAGAGCAGGAATCGAACCCGCGACCTCTGCGTGCCAGTCCGTACACAGTACCACCGAATCACAGAGGCTGTCTAGATGCCCAATTACCCCATCCGTTGCCAACTTTCATTTCTCTTCAAACCAAATGGTGGCTGATTACTAGCACTGCTTAGTAAACACAGTTATATCCATACTTCGATAATAATTCACCATTAGATAAGGCTATGCTTCTTATTCACTTAAATTGTATAAAGAAAACTAACTGCATTCTTATAATTTAAAAGTAAGTAAAATTTCTGTAATATCGGCTGTCTACAATGAAGAACATGTCTTTAAAATTGAACGAACAAAGATTACGAACTATTTGAAGTAAAGAATGCTAGAAACGAACATTAAAACACAAATTCTCTTTTTTCTGAAGCTAAAATCTGAATACTCTGATATCTAAAACATCACAAGCATCGTATCGCTAATACTCAAAGCATTGCATGTGTATAGCCTTATGTAAATAGTCGGAACTTGTATGAGGCAACACCGCCACGCCTAGTTATGTCATCTTCGTAGAATTATCTACAAGATAGTGAAGAGCAAAGTTTGCGTTTCGGACACAATGACCGGCTAGTGGATCAGTAGTATTTAAGGTTGTTTGAGTCACCAACCAGAAGACCAACGTAAAGTTCTTTATGTGGGACGAACAGCGCCCCTGGAGTTTATTCTGAGAACGAATTTTTTTTTTTTTGGAAAAGAAATACAAAAAAAATACTATGTAGTAAAACGGGGTGAACAGGGACGATTTCAAAGTTTGGAGTAGTTTTTAAGTATTTTGTGCGATAATGTATTATTCGACAGTACTTTAATATCTGTTCCGGTGACAAAAACTGCACTTAAATTTACTTTTCACACGGTTATAACGCAGATTTCGAGAGAAAAACTAAAAAATGTGGCCGATTTCTAGTCATTTCGTGGTTGGGGTCAATAGGGATGGAAGAGGGATGAAATAGTAATTCAGCTAGGACTGCCTCTTAATTGATTTTTATCTGACATAAAAATAACACAAAGTAAGTTAGGTATTGTCTTCATATAAAAAAAAGTACCTACCTTGCCTGATAACCGATAATCAGCATAAGTAAGTAGGTATCTACCATTTAAAAAGTTTTTCGTAACCAAATTTTGGCGCTTTTCACAGCTTTACTTTGTTTAGCTTTTTTACTGTCACATTGCGTCTACGACACTCGATATTGCCCGTATGGAGAAAATAAATGTTATACTTTACAAATAAATCTAAATCAAAAAATTTTCGATGGGTATGCGAGAATACCAGTGAATTCAAAAAAATCCCGAGTTTGTCCCTATTCACCCCTGCATCCCTAATCACCCCGTTTTACCGGTACTCACACTGTTGAAATAAAGTTATAAGTACATGATTGAGCTACAGAATTAATGCATGTGGACTAAATATTAGTATGTCATAAGCCGATCGTCAAAATCGAACGTACAACCTTTAGGGTAACGGTATACTTTTATGTAGTTTACCGTTACCCCGTAATTTCAGATTCATATTTCTATCAAAAAAGAGTAAAAGATAAACATATTGTTAAATTAATGAAAATTGTAATCCCGATGGTGATGGATACAAGCACTAGCGTAGTTTGGGACCAATAGGAAACTTTATATTTTATGTAATTTATGTTTATTAATAAATTAATTAAATTGATTGAGTGAAGAATAAATAGTAAACAATTTTTAAAAAAACAGTTTCGAACTAGCCACAATATGGTTTCAATACTGTGATTGTGGCTAGGTTTAGTCCTAACAGACTGACAGACAGACTTACTTTCGCATTTATAACATTAGTATAGAGTATGGATTACATTTATAGATTACAAAACACAGTAAATGCTCTTATTATCTTTATACACATCATTATCATTATGACATATCTGGACTGTCAACTAGAACACTATGATTGATGATTGAAGCGAACCAGTCCGAGTAACAGACATTACATTTTGCAACAAGTAACATTAACATTTTACGACCACTGAAAATGAGCCCAGACATAAAAAAAATATAATTAAAAATTAAATGCGTCTCATTATTTCATGTTTTTTAATTTGATATGTCACAACCAAATATAATATGTTTCATTTCTTTGAATATTTACAATTGATTTTTGTCACAGATTATGCTTCAGTTCTTCATATCATTATTCATTACACACAATCCACTTAATTTTTCTTATATCAGAATTTCAAAAACTAGAATTTTTTTTTACATGTGTAACGAAGTCCACTTCCCATCCTCTGTTTTTTCACTGTCGATTTTAAAAGTCAAAAATTATTTTAAACTGTTTACCATCAATAAAAAAAAACTTTGCCGCTCTAACTTGATCAAATGAATGAACGAATAATTTTCTAAATAGAATATTTATTAAGTCAGTTGATACAGGCACAAAAAATCAATAAATACGGTGACAAAATATATAATTTAGGAACAAATTTTAATTTAAAATAATGAACGTTTAATTTAGATAATAAATAAACGTGTGTCTCACAACCGAAACCAAATAGGTCTGAACAGTTTATTATCACGTAGAAATCCCATAAGAGAAGTCTTTGTTTCTTTCATAAATAACTGAACAAATTAAAACAAGACAGCAATCAATCTTGATTATAGGTATATGCATTAAAATGGCAGGTAACAGCCAACCTGCCAGTAACAGAAATAAGGTACACGAACGAGACCCTCTTATCATTCACTTATATTTAATTTACATAATACAATAACCATGTTGCTTTCATAAATAATAATAGTAAGTATACTTTAAATCCTATTATAATAATAGTAGCTATTCTACAAATAATAATAATGCTAAATAACTCCTATTTTCAAGTAAAATACGCGCGGGAAAGAGAAATAAGAGATGGCACCTCCACGTCGAAGTAACCACGCGTTCCCTTGACAACCCGTCGCCGTCGCCTCTGTAACACTAGTAATTCTGTAATAGCACCGTGTAATGCACATAATAACAGCAACTTGTACAGCTGTACCACCAACACACATTCAGTATTTGACAGGGCATTACTAAAAATTTAAGATGCATAGTGATAATTATAGCCGCGAGCGTTCACGAACAGTGGTACTGTAGTTTAAATAAATACAGCGAAGTTATTTCACACAAAAGTATGATGGAGCTTTAGTGCAATCTATTTATACTAATGTATATAGAGAAATGGTTTGTTTATGCTATCTATGGAACTACCAGTTGGATTTGAATATTTCTTTATGCGTTTGAGCCAAGTTCTTGAGGCTTATAGGCTTAAAGGCTATGTAACAATATGCTGCGAGCGACGGGAACAGAGCAGTAACTTAAGATGTAACTTAACGCGGGTGATACCACGTTGCAGAAAGCTAGAAGTTTATAAAAGAAATACTTTTTGCAATGGTAAACAAACCTATAGAAGTTTTGTTTACGGACAAACATACAAATTGATGAAACTAATAAACTCAAAATAAGACAAAATCTATTTGTAGAACACACAAGTGCAACCTTGTGTGAGTTGTGTGAGAATAGGTGGTGGTTATATGACCACACTAATAAACGTGTGATCTAATTAACACAAGTGAGGTTTTAAGACTAACAACATAAGAGCTTTCAAGAAAGGAATTTAAAAGAACAGTTAAAAAGGTCGGCAACACGAGATTGATACACCAGTGCAAGCGCCCATAGGTTACAGTAACTGCTAGTTGTATAAAAAAGCCTTACACGTCGAATTCACCTGTAGTTTGTTTGCAATATTATTGCTGTACGAAGTAAGCTAGCTGTTTTACATTAAACTGGTGACAAAACAGACTTAAAATTACACTAAAATGCAATTTTATAATCAAGTGAGACGTACGAGTGTTAAGTGTAGTTCACTTTTGTTATTTTTGAGATGGGTACGTACAGACGCACAGAATAGTAGGCTGTCAATGTATTGAAAACTTTATACGCTAGGCTTTATTATAGCATGACTTATACCAATAAGTTTTACTGGTTGAGAGGGCCATACAAATAATAATAGTGTTAAACATTTAGCTCTTTAAATGTAATGTTTAAACAAAGTCGCTATTTTCGCCTTTATGCCCGATAACGTCTAAAAAACGCAATGAATTTTGATACGGTTTTACGGATTTATAGGATAAATTTGTAAGTTTAATTGGTTGTGTTCGGTGCATTGCAACGAACAGCTCAGCATTTTTATAATTGCTCAATGAATAAATGCATCGATTATATTTTAAAATAAGTAGTACGCAATCGGCGGTCGAACTTGTCGCGTAACTCATATCATATTCTATCAAAACCAATCAAGATCAATTCATCATTTAATTAATTCTAATTTAAATAGCTAATTAGATATTTAATCGTAGATTTAATATCAAACCATTATTGTACCATTTTTAATATACTATTTCAAAGTAGTAAATCGTATCATTTAATCAAATCTATCATATCATAAAACAAAGAGTTAGTGGTCGCTAGCAAATAAGGCTAACACAACTCTTTTCATGGTCCTTCGAGCGTAAAGGACTCAGTCGCGAAGTGCAGTGTGAAAGTGCTTTGTTTACCGGGTTCTTGTTACCAGTGGTAGGGCAAGTAGGCAAGAAGAAAGAAGTCTGCAGTCTATTTGTCTAAGGAGCAGTACCTAACGTAAGGAGAAAATAAGGTCAGATCAAACCATTTTATTTATTTTCCATTTTAATTTCTTACAAGAACAATGGAGAACGTTGCCCGGAACCAGACCGAAATCTATGACGCATTAGTAAAACTTCTAACTAACTTTAAAAAGGATAGTTCTGATAGGAAAACTACAGATTATTGCAAACGTAAGTTAGAGATTTTAGAAGCTTACTGAAGAGATTATCAGAACAACCATAGGTCATGCTGTCAGCTTGCTGAATTTAACCATGTGTATTTTAGCGAAAATTGTTACGACAAAGCAGAGGAAGTTTACTTGTCGACGAAGGAATTAATTAGCAAAACGATCGAGAAATTATACAAACAATCAGCAGTTAGTCAGCCTCAGACGGATGCAGGAGTATCAAATCAGGCAGGGTGCTCGTCGGGTGTAGGAGTAACCCAGCACTACCAGAAAGAGACTGAGGGTTCGCGAGGCGCTAGTAAGCTAGATAACCTGATTAGAAAGCAAATTATTAATTTTAGAGCATTTTCAAGAACTATATCTACCATAGAAATTGAGCAGTTGCAAAACAATTGGGAGTTTGAGGATGCTTTAAAGTCTCTTCAAAGTCGATGGGCTAACATCGACAGTCTGCACTGGGAGATAGAAGGTGAAAATGGCAATGAAGACCTATATTACCAGGATGAATTTACCAAACATGAAAAAATTTATAACGACTTAAGAAAAACCATTAATTCTAAAATGTGGTCCGTATCGCATCGCGATAAATCTACGCCGAAGATAGATATACCAGTATTCCAGGGCAATTACCACCACTGGACTTCTTTTAAAGATCTATTTAGTGAAACCATTCATAAAAACCCATCCTTATCGAATGCGCAAAAAATGCAGTTTTTGAAGAGCAAGATAGCAGGAGAAGCAGAGCGTCTTATTCACCACCTTCAAATTAGCTCGGAAAATTATACAGTATGCTGGGAGATACTCAACCACAGATACGGCAACAAGAGGCTTATATTTACGTCACACGTTAATATTTTGCTTAACATTCCCAGTATGCAACAGCAATCAATTATAATGATTAAAAAACTGCATGATGTTACAAAAGAATGCCTGTATGCTATAGAGAACCTTGGTGTGGATATTACTACATGGGATCCGCTTTTAGTCCATTTGCTAGCACAGAAACTAGATAGCGAAACCTTTGCGGAATACGTCGAATCAGTTAAAAGTCCTAGAGAATTGCCTATCCTACAGGAATTTCTAGATTTCTTAGAAAATAAGTTTACTGCCCTGGAAGCATCCCGGCGTAAACAGGAATCACACAACCAAAAAGGGATAACATCTCAAACTTCATATCAAAACTCTCAACCAAACCAGAAAAAATTTCATCATTCGTATATTAATAACCAGAAAACTTATAATTCAAATCAATCAAATAATGCGAAAAGTATGAAAACATTCCATGTTTCTAGGTCAAAGACTTGCCCATTGTGCAATACTGAGCACGGATTATGGATGTGCGCGCAATTCTTGAATATGTCCGATGAGCAAAAAGTTAAAATAGTTGCACAACTCAAATACTGCGTTAATTGTTTATTCAACCATTTTAATAAAGATTGTTTTTCGAATAAAAGATGTCGAAAGTGCAACGATAAACATAATACGTTATTGCATGAAGGTATTATCATAAAAATAATAGTATGTCAGCAAAACCTAGCCGTAAAGTGGAGTGCCCACCGAGCGCAGCCGGACCTAGTTCATCACATGTGTCTTGGGATGACATGAAAGAAACATTATTGGCCACAGCCTTGGTAAAAGTTATGGGATCCGATGGCGAACAACATACCATGAGAGCTTTAATAGATCAGGGGTCTCAAATATCTCTCATAACTGAGGATGCTGCGCAAATTTTAAGAATTAAAAGAAATCAGTGTAAAGGCAAGATTTTTGGTGTAGGAGAAAAAGCTAACAGCTGTAAAGGTGTTATTACTATTCGAATGCAATCAATTTACGATGACGTATCATTAGTAGGGGAGGTTATTATAATGAATAGTTTAATTAAGAATTTACCTAATAAAACATTCGTGAAACCATCGTGGCCGCATATTCAGAATATTAATTTAGCGGATCCGGAATTCAACATCAGCCGTAAAGTAGACTTACTCCTTGGAGCTGATGTGTATTGTAAAATAATGTTAGGTGGTATCTTGAGAGGAGATAGTGAGGATCAACCAATCGCCCAGCAAACCCGCTTAGGATGGTTGCTTTGCGGGACAATGAAACCACAGTACATGTGTAACGTTGTTCTACACGACACGGACAACTTACGAAAATTTTGGGAGAATGAAGATATCACCGAGCAGGTTGAAATGTCTACCGAAGATCATGAATGTTTACAGTATTTTTTAGCTACAACAGAGAGACTCGAAGATGGAAGATACCAAGTCCGACTTCCGTTTAAACCAGACTTTAAGGAACAATTAGGATCTACAAAACCATTAGCTATGGCACAGTTTCGAAACTTAGAGAAAAAACTAGAGAGAAATCGGGAAGTAAAAATAGAATACGTAAAGTTTATGAATGAATATTTTACATTAAATCATATGATACCGTCGATTACGAACACGACACCTGAGTATTACCTACCACATCATTGTATAACTCGTGCTGAGTCAACTACAACGAAGTTACGAGTTGTATTTAACGCTTCTGCGAGGTCACTGTCCGGATTAAGCCTTAATGATATCATGTATAGAGGTCCTAACTTACAGCAGGACCTACAGGAACTAATTTTAAGGTGGAGACAATATCAGTTTGTTTTCACTGCTGATATTGAAAAAATGTATCGGCAGATAATCATACACCCTGAGGACCAGTGTTACCAAAAGATATTATGGCGAAACTCATCGAAACAACCATTACAAACATTTCAACTAACCACTGTTACATACGGCACTAAACCGGCACCATTTTTAGCTATGATGTGTTTGAAACAGTTAGCTACTGACGAAAAACAAAATTATGCTGAGGCTACAAAAGCATTAGAGAAATGCTTCTACATGGATGACTATTGTGGAGGGGCCCATTCAAAGGAGGCCGCTCACCAATTAAAATACGATTTAATTATGTTGCTGAAAAAAGGCGGGTTTAATTTACGAAAATGGGCCTCAAACGATTCTCAACTAGTAACAGATTTAGATAAAAGTTTGTGTAACCAACAAACATATGAGTTTAAGCAATCAGACTCAACAAAAACCTTAGGGCTTGCATGGAACCCACAAAAGGATATTTTTATGTTCGCTTCTCAGTTAGGACCGGACACAAAGGCCACACGAACAAAAAGATCGCTTCTTTCTGACATATCGAAGCTATTTGACCCATTAGGATGGCTTACACCTTTTAGCATAAACATGAAGATGTTATTTCAAAAGGTTTGGTTGTCTAAATTAGACTGGGATGACACATTACCAGAAGATATCAGCATCCAGTGGACCAATTTGAGAAAAGACATCGAAAAAATTAACACCATAACAGTAAATAGGTGGCTAGGTATAAAAGAAAACCAAGAAGTGCAGTTACACGGCTTCTGTGATGCATCCAATAAGGCATACGCTGCTGTTATATACTGCAAGGTCAACACGGGACACACCACTACCATATCTTTAGTCACAGCTAAATCTAGACTAGTACCACTTAGCAAAACCATTTCTACACCTAGACTAGAGTTGATGGGCGCTCAACTCTTATCACAGCTGATGCAAAAAGTCCAGAACTGCTTAGAAGATTACAACCTGCAAATCTACTGCTGGACTGACTCGACAGCAGTGCTAGGATGGATTCAAGGAGAGCCTACTAGATGGAAACCATTCGTATCAAATCGAGTTCAAATAATCACCAAAATTATTACACCAAACCTATGGCTATATGTTAATACAAATGAAAATCCAGCTGATTGTGCAAGTCGTGGATTAACTATCGATCAATTAAAAAGACATACTTTGTGGTGGCAGGGCCCCATATGGCTCAAATCTTTTCAATATAAAGATTTTCATCAAACCATTTATCAAACCAATTTAGAAGTTAAGAAATCAACCAGGAAGCAATCAAACACATTGGTTGTGAATAAAAATAATGAATCAATAATATCAGACGTTGTGAATCATTTATTAAACAAGTTTAGTTACTATACCAAAGTATTACGTATTTTTGCGTGGATATTGAGACTATCTACTGTAAAGCTAAGGCGTTTTACATACCTAACATTGTATGAATTACGACATGCATCAAAGCTAATTATCAAAACTGTGCAAGAAGGAGAATTTAGTGACGACATAAGCTACTTACAAAAGTACAATAGAGTGCATTCGAAAAGTAAACTATTAAGTCTGGATCCTTTCCTAGACAAAGATGGTGTTTTACGTGTGGGTGGCAGATTAAGAAATGCTCAGATGAGCCCTGAAATGAAACATCCTATCATAATACCTCATAACCATAGGCTTACTACGTTAATAATAAATTTCGCTCACGAGTTAACGTGTCATGGTGGAGCTCGCCTTACATTATCTAATATAAGGCAAAAATATTGGATAATCAACGGATACATGGCCACTAAGAAAATTATACGTCAGTGCGTTACGTGTAAGAAGCAGCAACAAATCAAGCAATACCAGTTAATGGGCGATTTACCGCCCTCTAGAGTGAACCCTGAAAAAGCGTTTTATCATTGTGGCATTGATTATACCGGGTTCGTGGAGGTAAAAGCAAACAAGGGGCGAGGAATTAAAACCACTAAAGGCTACATAGCCGTTTTCATATGTATGGTGACCAAGGCTGTACATTTAGAGCTAGTCTCCGACTTAACCAGCTCAGCATTTTTGGCGGCTCTGAAGAGAATGGCAGCACGTCGCGGTGCACCACGTCACATCTATAGTGACAACGGAACGAACTTCGTAGGTGCCAACCGCATATTACAAGAAGAATTCGACCAACTACAACAAATATTTAGTGAGAGTTTCTTTACGGAGATAACTGAAATGCAGATTGAATGGCATTTTAACGCACCATCATGGCCACAGGCAGGAGGACTTTGGGAACGAGCTGTGCGAAGTCTCAAACACCATCTGAAACGCGTGATTGGCCATCAAAAACTAACATTTGAAGAATACGCCACATTATTAGCCAAAGTAGAGGCCTGTATGAATTCACGGCCGCTCTGTGCATTGTCAGAAGATCCTGAAGATCTTGATTTCCTGACACCAGCACACTTTTTATCAACAAAACCAGGGTTAACTGTGCTCGAGACGGCTGAAGATGCCCGCACTAGGTGGCATTTAGCGTCTAAGTTATTTGAAGATTTATGGAAAAGGTGGAAATCAGAATATTTAGTCCAACTATCAGTTAGAAACAAGTGGAAGGAAAACAGAAATAATATTTGTGTGGGGGATTTAGTTGTTATACAGGACGAGAACATACCAGCAGGAAAGTGGCCGATGGGGCGTGTTGTGGAAGTCCATCCTGGTCAAGATGAACTTGTAAGAGTGGTGACCTTAAAAACCAAAAACGGCTACCTGAAGCGGCCCATAGTAAAGTTGTCAGTTTTACCTATAGGATCACCAAAGGACACAGAAGAAAGTCAGCAAAAAAGCAAACCATTATATCAGCAAACCAAAACACCTATTAGAAAGATATCGTCGATACCAAAGCTTGTAAACATAGTTCTTGCACTATTTTTATTTATTTGTACTATATCATCTTCGACAGCATCTTACAACTTCACCCAGTTAGATAGTAATCAAACATTATATTTTGATTCTATCGGAAAACTACAATTGGTTCGTGACAAATGGAAACTAGTCACTTACTATAATATGTCAACGTATTGGCAAGGGTACAGAGCAATAAATAGTTTCACAAGTTATTTAGAAAAAATATGCGAAACAGTTAAAGAACAGAATCATTGTCATATGATCATGTTACAAATACACCACGACTATACGGAAATGGAATATTATAATCAGCTGTTGCTTAGTCAGCATTACGGCACGCGAACACGAACTCGACGCGGTCTCATAAATGCAGTCGGTTCAATTGCAAATTCATTGTTTGGAGTATTGGATGACAGTTTCGCGGAAAAGTACAAGCGAGACATTGAACTTGTACATCGCAATCAAAATCACCTCACACAGCTGTGGAAAAACCAGACATCTATAATCGAAGCGGAACATAATATTCTACAAAGAACAGAAGCTTTAATAGAAAAACAACACAAAATTATAAATAAACATTTATACAGCTTGGACGCCGTAAACATCAAGCTGCAAAAAGAAATTGATATATTGTCCAGCCAACAAGACTTTACATTAGTATCTATAGCCACCATTAATATGATGCGAAATTTGAAACGAGTACAAGATACGTTATTAGAAACTATATCAGATATTTACCATGGACAAATCAGCTTACACTTACTTACACCAGAACAGCTCAAACGGGAATTACAGATTATAAATGGGCAAATACCACAAGAGTTGGCTTTACCGATAAATAGCATCGAAACAGACTTAGCATACATTTATAAATTATTAAGAACTAAAGTAAGAGTTACCAAAGACTACACCCTTTTTGAAATTACATTCCCGCTCATCGCACGAGAAAACTTTTTATTATACAAAATACTACCAGTGCCACACCAAATTAACTATAGCATGATCAGTATAACACCAGTATCAGAATATGTTGCCGTAAATCTAAAAAAGGATTCCTATTTCACTACAAACATCTATGAATTAGATGCATGTTTATATCATGGAGAATCATTTATATGCGAGTTATTCAAGCCCATTCGGCACTTAAATAACGACGACGACTTTTGTTACAAAAATGCGGAAACTAATAAATGCAACGTCGAAAAATCTGTATGCAGAAACAAGTGGGTTGAGTTACATTCGACGTCACAATACTTATACTTTTGTTGTGATAGTTACACAATAAAAATTATATGTGAAGATCAAGTTACAATTCGCCAGGTGACTCAAGCTGGGGTCATCAGCCTGAAACAACAATGTATTATCAAAGGCAACGATTTTTCATTATATTCCTTACAACAACAATCAAATAGATTAGATTTCACTCCTGATATTTTCGTACCAGAACTTGATCAGATTAACCATATTATAAATATAAAAATTCCTACTGAGGAAAGCTTACCAGAAGACACGGAGCTAAATAGATCTTTATCTATGATTGGAAGACAAATTGAGACGCTGAAAACAACTAAAGCGGAAGTAGATGACATATCATTCCATGATATCCATCATTACACCATCGGTTATATACTGTTGGCCTTAGTGATAAGTGCCGCAGTAGTGTACATTTGGAGGAAAGCGCGATGCCTTCCAGTCAACGCGCAGGGGCCTAGGGAGGCTCGTCATAGACGGCATCCGACGACGACGGCAGCAAGTAGTGATGAAGTGAATAGTGTAGTGCAAACGCGAAAGCAGAGTTCAGCTGACCGTCAGCTTAGTGATAGTGAACAAATAGGTTTAAGTTCGTTTCTAGCCAAACGATGGCCCAGTGCAATGCGTAGTGCGGGAAAAAGAGATAGAGCTACGTTGCCTGTCCCCCGAAAAAACATTGTTACAGTAGAGGACTCATTAGTGTAAGAAAATGATGTTTTTTAAGGTGTTTTATTTTATTTTAATTTTTATAATAATATTTACATAATATCATTGTTATACCATTTTATTGATCATTGTTTTTATATTCTATTTTACTTGTTTTTTACATTTAATAAGTATGTAACTTACCAGTGATGATATGATCATGATCCACTTTTATCTTCTCATCTCATGCTCGGGAGCATGTTCGGTGCATTGCAACGAACAGCTCAGCATTTTTATAATTGCTCAATGAATAAATGCATCGATTATATTTTAAAATAAGTAGTACGCAATCGGCGGTCGAACTTGTCGCGTAACTCATATCATATTCTATCAAAACCAATCAAGATCAATTCATCATTTAATTAATTCTAATTTAAATAGCTAATTAGATATTTAATCGTAGATTTAATATCAAACCATTATTGTACCATTTTTAATATACTATTTCAAAGTAGTAAATCGTATCATTTAATCAAATCTATCATATCATAAAACAAAGAGTTAGTGGTCGCTAGCAAATAAGGCTAACACAACTCTTTTCAGGTTGCTAGTTGATTATAAAAGAAACCGTACACTTAACAATTACCAGTTGTTTTTCTAAGTATTATACATCTTAACTTAAACTAGCAAACATCTAATTTGATTGATTGTGTTCTCTGTGCATTAAAACAATGAAAGAAAACATTCTAGCCGTTAGCGGCCGTGCAGTCCGAGAGGGAAATTAAGCCTCTCTTACTAACCAAACGAAACCTACCAAAACTAACACCGATTTTTATTCTATGAAAGGAATCTCAATCAATTCGGCCCATTAAATCTCAATAGCAAGGATTTCCTTACTTCTTTTAAATGTGCCTCTTTATTATTGAAGGCTCTCTTTGAAATTGTCTCTGTCTAGTGGAACAGTATTTCGACGGTGATAAATCCAGTCTTCTCCCGGATGTTTCGCAGCCAAATTTTCTTTCTTCGCCCAGCCCGTCTCTTCGCCTCAACCTGGCCGATCAATAAGTAGCCTATATCTATCGTGGCCGAGACACTAAATCTTACGCCTTTCCTATCATAATGGGTGATTTACGTTGATACAATAGCTGACGCCAGTACTATTGGTCCTGGATTCCGGCACCTGATCAGCAATGTATCAATGTAAACGCTTTCAATCCAGTCCAGCGTCCAGTGTATCAATGTTTTCAATCAATTGATGCTGGCGCCAGCTACTGTATCAATGTAAATCCGCCTTAACATAAAGTAAATTTAGTACCCATTATATGTATGTCAAACGTCAGATATAATATAGTTGTAGCCTCTTTAGTCTTAGTTTTGTAGATAATTATGTACTGTCATTATTTATCTCCACGCTAAATAAATAACAGCCTTCACGCAAGAATAACAACGCAGGCAAAACGTTTTGAAGTAATCATTTCTAATGTTAGACTTAAAAGATGTTGGACTATACTTGTTTTATTTTATTGTTTATGGTGGCAGATTATTTTAAAATATATTATTCCATTTCTCATTATTGTGTATAACTAACTGTTGAGTTGCTGACTGTATGGTTTCCGATTGAGACGATAGAATGTTAAAGGATCATTCTATTTTTGCCTGTGGGTATTGTAAGAGATTAAAAGAATATCAGAGAATTAGAGCGGAACCGGCGGCAAACCTATACCTTCCTCGAGAACTGGGCTATCATTCGCAAAAAGAATTATGCAAATCCAACAGGTAGTTCCAGAGAATAGAGCGTTCAAACAAACAAACAAACTCTGCCGCTTTATTTAATAGTATAGATAATATATAGATAGATAGTTACTTATAATAATTAAGATGTATCATATTCTTTTTACACAAAAGTGACGTCACAGTTAAGTAAACACATCTAAGTAAACGTCAATAAAAAGATAGATAGTGGCGCCCCCTTCTCACAAAAAGTTTAATCACTGTTACTGTACAAAGTCGATAACCTAAAATGATATGCCATTGCACTAGTAATAAGATCTCAGAACTTAATGATCATAAAATGACCGACGACGTGCGTGGGCTAACATTAGCATTTAGATTAAAATTAAAAAATGATACTTTACATAATCGGGCTTTATTATGAGTTAACGTTAACGTTAAACTATTTATTTCGAGAAGTGTTTTTTATAGACATGTCACTGGTAAGGTGATTATATAGGTGCCATTAATATTACCCAGTAAGACTGTAAGTAAAATCATTATGGATTCAGGCGGGGTGGAGTCACTTTGGTAGGCTATAATATAAAAAAAAAAAAATTTTTTACGGTAACGAACAAAATATGATTCAATATATTTCTAAGGATTTAAAGTACCTACGTGCTGATATAGATACATGAGACATAACTTGTGTTTTTTAAGTGTTTGTATGTAAGTAAAGTGACCTAGACGGCTAGTTTTCTACTAGTGTAAAATAATAATTTTAAAATGTTTTGCGCCTATTTCAATTAATTCAAAGTAATATACAGTGTTACCATAACTAATAAAAAAAGAAATCAAAAAAGTTGTCATCAAGAAAATTAATTATTTATCAGAATGCTTGAAAGAGGTACATATTTTTACATTATTATGGAAATATTTTCAGGTTTTTGCGCGATAAAATCCAGGTGTAAACAAAAAATATCATTTTATCTCGCGCTAAAGAATTGCATGTCATTATAGTTTTTACTCGCGGTCCAGCACGCTCGCTTATTCGTAGAAAAACAAAGGGACAAGCAAGGAAATATCAAAGGAATGGCTCTAACCGCACGAGTCATTACAAGCTTTGTGCACTTACGAGATCGGTTTAGAAAAGATATAAAAGTAATTAAGATTGCAATTCAGGCAATTACAATAGTTGTCAATCCTACAAATGTAGATAATAAAATAAAGTACTTTTAAATTATTGGAGTGTCTAAAGTGTCTTCGACGTTGCGTACCTATTAGTGCTTATCTACTTATGCCTTAATGTTTATTTACGTTCAGAATCTGAACCTAAGATAATGATGTACTTTGTATATGAGTTTCCGCTGGAGTCATACTGGTTTGAGCCTTCCACCCAAGAGTATGACTCCCTGATTCCAAAGCTCATTCCAAACGACTGTGCCTGTCCTTTGGGAGTCGTTTTATATGAGCTTTTTAAAAATGAAAAAAGCAAGAATTTCTCGGGCTACGTCTAAAAAATATCGACTTCATGCAGTCGAAAATAATAAATCCTGATACTTCGCATATTAATATCAAACTTACGCGTGACCGTTTGCTTTTATTATGAATAAACAGAGCACTTGCCACCTATAAAATATAAAAATAAAAATATATATTATCTACACACAGCAGACATCGAGAAAAGCGAATTTATCATATTTCCACAAGACCATAAAACATCTCTGGTGTCTAAAAGAGTACCATGGATAATAATATCTGCCATTCCAGCGTAAAAATAGCAAAACTAACCAATCGGTAAAATATAAAGATTGTGAAATTACAGCTGCACTCGCGCCATAAATCTCTATCCATAGACAAGTAACATGGCCGCTTATTCTATATTGTCTCTGGTCCACATGAATTCGTTTTATTCGCTTATTAACAAGCGTAAATATGAAGCTTGTGCAAACTTAAACCATTTTATAATAAAGCTTATATTCGCTTGAGGTTGCAGATTATTGTAAATTTGTTTTGTAAGGGCGCTGCGATGACAATCTGCGCAAAGATACCCCGCAGTTTTATTGGATTCAATAAAGAAGCAAAAATATGTTTATCAACAAAATATTTATTTTATATTGCAAGAAGAATTTTATGTGTATTTTATGCAACATTTGCTATCTCTCATAGAGATTTTATATTTAGGTCGTAACATTTATACGAATCTATGTGTTGATAGAAGAAGGGTAGGTACTACAAAAATGGTCACTACCACGATCGGAAAAAAGAATAAAACACCAAGATAAAATAATAGGTGTGAGATATATCTGCTTGGTTTACCACTGTCGGTTATGGATTATAATTTTATATCGTGGCTTTGTGAGGACAGATGATTTTTGTTTATGTTTACCTCGGTTATTCGACGCCTGTGCAATGGGCCCAACTACGGGGCGACATTTGAGACGCGCGTTCGAAATCTGAAATAAAAAACTAAATTTTAGTTTACGTTTTGTTTACGTAAATCAAAACTATGGTCCCATAATATGTGTTAACTTTGGATGCTATTCCATAGCACAAGCATTTAACTACACATTGTTTTGTGACTAGTTAATAGTTTAGCAGATGATTAAATTTAATAGTAGGTATCCTGTCAATCTGTTTTTGAGTGACTGACGCCGTAAGTTCTTGGAGTCGTCTTATGCTTTTTGAAAAGATGATCCTCGTTTAATATTATGTAAATGATTACCAAATCTATAAAAATAACATCTCATGACGCCCTTGCTTTTAAAATGATAAAAAAGCCCAACATCGTTACTAAATTCTACATAACTTCATTAATTAATTAAACATAAATTAATATTATATTTTGATGTTTTATTCAATCAACGTCAAACAGAACAATCTCATAAAAACTTAGACTAATAATATTCATAATTTAAACTTTAATACATGTTTAAGTAACTCAAAACATTGTTGAACAAAAACAAAACCTCTTTCTCAAGGCCAGTCGGCCACTTTCAATTTCAAAGAAGGTAAAATTATCATAACTATCATGAAGGTTGTATACCTCTCAAAAATTTCGCCTGCACATCTTCCATTGCAGTTTTAACACATAACTTTTTAAATTAAGTCTTACAAACCGCGCAATGCATATAGAAATTTCTTATTTTATGGACTGTAAGACCCTGTTTGGTTTAAGAACCGGCCGCTAAAAGTCAAAAGAGTCACATTGGCAGGTCCTTTGCTGTCTGGGAAACGCATGCCCTACAAAAAGTTTGGCTTTACGTTAATGACTTGAGTAGGGTTTTGAAGATATTAATTTTATATACCTATTTTGTACTTTAATAAACTGTACCAAATAATACCCTGCAGTGTAACAATGCATTCGACTAAGAAATGGTGAAGATATCATCTTAATCTTAGACGCCTTATTATTATGTATTTAAAAAACTTAATTTTACTATTCTTCATGCAGGTAAACAACATAGGTATTAACATTCATTTGTTTTATTTTTAATAATGTAGGTTACTAGTACTTTGGGTACTTAAATGAAATGTTATGTAGTTTAGAGTTACTCAATTGCCAGTTGCCACTACACGTAACATGTGGTGACCCTATTCTTAAAAGGTATGTGTTTAGTGTTGTTAAACTGAATTCGTACTTATTGAGTGAACTACATTTATGTTAAGTGTTTTATATTTTGAATTTGACTATTTTTACTTATATCAAAGTCAATACTTATATTATAACTTAACTTTCCAAAAGTGGCGTTTATAACTTATTCTTAAATAGGCTCGTCACCAAACGCACAATATAGGTAATGTAGCTATGACTGCGGCTGATCAATTGGAACAAGTAAATTCAATCATCATCTTAACGTACCAGGAGCATCAATTTCTAAAAGCATCGGTTGAAATCAATCTACATCCAGCATTTTAGTTTTACTCCATTTATCAAGTTGTCTGTCAATCTTGCTGGCAAACGTCCCTGCACTTTCCAATCAGTGACTAAATAACTATATAATATCTCTACCATATTTATATTATCCTCATTGCAACAAAAGGCAATATAAAAACGAATGACCACACGATACCTTCATGACATCACCACTATATTGCTTAAATATCTTTTTGTCGTACGTCGCTCTCAAACGAATATGGAAATGATGTCAGAAACTGGTATTGACACCCTTAAACAGACAATAAATTTCGGCTAATAAACTTCAAACCCCAATTTCGTGAATACCAAGTTAGGTTTGAGGTGCTCTAAATTCCTCTTTTAAAACTTTAGAGAGACTTATCATAGTTAAGACGTCGAAAGAAATTTGTGAGATTCTTAAATAACTTAAATTCAATTAAATAATGTCTTTTCAATGCTTTAGTGTATTCAAATATGACACTAGGTTCTTCAATCAGTCTAAATTTATACGATTTCTTTTTGTTGTGTAGTGGGGTGTAGAGAGTTAGGAGGGCCAATGAAAAGATGAAAAGATTTGCAATTTTTTTTCTAAATTTATTTTAAATTTAATATGGTTCTCTTGATCAGGATAGGTCTCTTATATTATATAGTCAGCACACTCAGCACCCACAGTATCATTGCCCGATGTCCGCGTTCCGTAATGGTACTTACGCCCACACGCTGACTAATAGCAATCGTCTAAGGAAGGACAACTGCTTTATTTGGTACTACGTTGTTATGTAAAGCCGTTTATGTATTAAATTACTTGATTTCTTTAATCACAATGTCGATGACTTATTAGAAGCTTTTATAATTTAGTAAAAAAGCTTTGCTATGTTTTTTCTCTTGCTGGTTATTTTTTTACCAAGTTTGTTTGTTTTTTGAAAGTTTGGACTGTTTTCGTGGCTTAGGAGAGCATGTAGTTGCACAATGTGCTAAAACGAGATTTCGGACTGTAAACTCACACTGGATTTAACTACCACACTACCTACGTAAGCCTTATATATTTATTTATTACTAGCTGCGCCCTGCGGCTTTGCCCGCGTGAAAATTGCTATGTGTTTAATTTATGTAACTCGGGAAACAGAGCAATTTTCGGGATAAAAAGTAGCGTATGTCCCGAAACCAAATCTATCTACATACCAATTTTCATCAAAATCGGTTTAGCAGTTTTCTTAGTTTTTCTTTCATAAGAACCTTCTCCTGACAATAACAAACACAACAAAAAAAGAATTAACGAAATTGATCTAGCCGTTCACGCGTGATGCCATGACCAAGGGAAATAGGGATTCATTTTTATATAAATAAATAGATTTTAACTTCTTGCTTATACCCACAGGCATTCTCTACCAGTCAACTTTTGGGTGATGCAGAGATAAAATTTGGTAAGGCATAAGTAGGTATAGTAAATATTTGACCACATCAGTATTAACAAAAATAACAAAGGTCAATATTAAATAATTCCAGGATGAAAAGATGACCTTATTTATTTGTAGGTTTTATAAATTATATTAGGTTGTTTTTCTTAGTTTTAAATAAATATTTTAATTATTTTGTATCTGTTTATTGTAGGTTTGTAACAACAAGTCGAGACATTACCTAGTATGAGAATAGTTTTCTAAAAAACAAAAAGGTAGAAAAGGACTAAACACAATCCGAAATCTCAGAAATATATTGAGAAATAAATTTAACAGTGTATGATATCGTATGCTCCCATTTCGTGTTGCTCTACTAGCCCCGGGTTGCTTTGTCCAGGTCAGATAGCCTTAAAAGTGCAACACAATAAATTACAAGTTTTCGACGTTTTTAGAAACTATAAAAGTAGCTGCATTTTTCTTTAAGGATGTTACGGGTTTCACTTATTTTTAACTGAATGAACAGGTATACATCTTTGTGTAGAAACCTTTTAACGATTGTCTCTTACTGAATCAAAAATATTACAACACTTAAAGCAATTAAAGAATGCCGGTTTAATACTATTTTCAACCAGAATACCGTTCTAGGAACCCAAAAGTTCCTGACTTTTAATCCACACGATTAGTCGTATCGTAGGTACAAAACAATAGTGTAACAGTATTATGTGAACGGTACTGTACAGTCGTGCTGTCCGTAGTCGTAATAATATATAATTGAGCGCCTTAGTTAGGACTCGCAGGCCCTTGAGAAATGGCTACGTGTAACTATTTACCCTGTCAACTTATTAACTGTCTCACTTGGTATGTGGGCTGTATGTAGGCAAACGAAGTTTTTTGTTTTTTTAAACGCGGGACGTGCAATTAAGAGATGTGGTGATGGCAAACAAATCTATACTATTATATAAAGCAGGAGAGTTTGTTTGTTTGTATTAGTTTGAAAGCGCTAATCTCTAAAAGTCATGGTCGGATTTAAATAATTATTTTTGCGTTTGATAGCCCAGTTCTTGAGGAAGGTTATAGACTATGTAACATCACGCTACTGGTGACAGGAGCAGAGCAGTGATCAAATATGTAACTTAACGCGGGTGAAACCACACTGCGAAAAGCTAGTGTAGTACTTATAAATCAAATCAATTGGAGATAATATTTATCCATTTTTCCATTTTTTAGCAGTCTTTCTTCCGTTCTAATTTGATAAATTGAATTCATTTAAAAATACAACAAAAGCTCTACTGTTTATATTCATCCGGCACTAATTATTGAGATTACTTTTAGGGAAATAGGAACACCCAGTCAAAAATCTTGTAGAAACAAATTTATTCCTTGACATACTAGGTTCGTTGCCTTTTTTTAAATATCTTTTAATTCATATTTTGACTTATATACGACGCGACGGTGCTTTATAAACTAGTGCTTTACTATTTATCATCTACTTATTTAATTATTTTGCCATTCCCATACATATTCCTTTTATCTTAACCTGAAATACAAAACGTCGTACTTCAACTTTAAAGAGATATTAGGTTAATTGGAAACGGTCACAATTTGCAAGTCGTTCTCAGTTACACGATGCAGACAAATCAAATTATAATGATCATTACACGACTTTATATCTATACAGTGAGGTTTCAGAGAATCTTTCTCCCTCGTACGATAAGGTTATGAAATGAGCTCCCCGTCGTAATTTTTCCCGAGAAATTACAACATGGAGTTCTCCAAGGGATAAAAGGTTTTTAACAGAGTCAGCAGCGCGTTGTTGATACTGCGAGTGTTGCATGCGTCCATAGGCTACAGTAACTGCTAACCAGCAGGCGTTCCGTATGCTTATTTGTCACTTACACGATGCAAAAAATACTTTAAAGAACTTAAACTCTCTTTAACAATGAACTTTAAGGAAAAATGTTTTTACTGCAACATCAAGAGCTGACGGTAGAGGGGAAAACGACGACGCAATAATTGGGCCGCCGGTGCTCTGATTCACCGGACTAAACGAATTATTATGGAAGCTAATTCATTAGGTCTATACTTACTCTATGAGAAGTTAGTAGGTACTTCCCCAGTCTATCGAACTCGTGCTGAAACCAACAAGAATCCGCAAACCGTAAACAGTGTATAGGTACGTGGGATCTATACCTAAATATTTGTGCTAGCCTGAGTGTATTTAATTTTGTTTAATTGTGTGTTTATATCAAATATTTTCCGCATCACAGGACTTGTTCTCCTTACGTAAGCTGTCTTTAAAACTTATACTCGTAAGCTTACTTGTACAAGCTCAAAGAAGAAATAACGATACCTAATTTAAATAATTAAATATACAAAACTGTTAATTTTTTATAAGATTATGAAATCGTTTCCCAGGCGGCATAGCTCACACAATAGAAAATATGCATTACTTTCCATCGGCGCATTGTGTGTTACACGTTTTTATAACTTTGAAAGCACCTTTCTCCGGATTTCATCGACAATGTTACTTTACGTGTCGTGATCGCTTGTATTTTCGTCTTTTAGCTTTTAGAAGTGATTTATCTTTAATTTCCTACTTAGTAGGTACCTAACTTTTTCGAAGCACAGCAAGTTTTCACTGTAATTGTTCAGAGAATTCCTTTCAAAAGGTTATAATCATACTTTAATAAAGATATTCTTAAGGAAATGCCTATAATTTCAAAGTTTTGTATTTTACCTATGTCGTAAAAAATATATTCAGTACTTAACTCGACCGGAATTGATCTTTTGTCTCGCCTTTGTTATTTATACTTTCTATAGAGTCTAGGAACTTCCAGATTGTCTGAGCAGAGAGAGACTGTATCTCATCTGGATGATGGATGCTTCTTTTGTGCGTGAGTGGTACACAAGAGCAGAGGACATCCATTGCAGTCCACGCATATGACGGTAGTAGATCCACGCTGGTTTCAGCATGAATGGGCCGGATCGTCCGGGGAAGTACTACCCTCTCATAGAAGATCGACTTAAGAGTAGTAGTATCCTTACTACTGCGTTTCGTTCGGTGAGTGTGAGTGCCGGTGGCCCAATTGCTCCCCTTTCCTCTTTCCTCGCCTCCCTCATACCCTTCCTCTAACCCCAATCCCAGCCGCCATAGTGGAGGCCACCATACCAGCAGTTTAAGACGATAGCTTTTGGTATGGTGGCCACCACTTCTGGATTCCACTGACTGCTTACCATCAGGCGGGGTGGAGTCACTTTGGTAGGCTAATAAATATAAAAAAAAAAGTCCCCTCAGACTCTTGGCAGAATCTGCACATTTTGTCTATCTATTAATACCTACCAGCGAATCTCGCATCATCGATAATGTATGACCGGTTTATGTCATTCGCTCGCCCGCCGTTTAGCTTCAAATCACGTCGCAACAACTTATGGCTAGTTGTTAAGATTAACAAACATGAGCGACTGGGCATTGTAAGATAGTATGTAAATTATATCTAGTTAAGAGTTGTCTAGGCTTAGTTATTTTTTGTAAGAAGTGGAATTTTGTTTTAGTTAATTTATTAAATCTTATTTTTACCTAAATCAGCAAATAAAAACTATTAACTCATGTTAATTTATCATATTAATCTAAAGCACCAATTTTCGTTTAAGAATCGACTATGTACAGTACAAAATAATAAATTAAACGTTCATTTAATAAAATTGTAAATCAGAATTTATTGCGATTACTGCCTACTAAATAAGTGCCTGGCCTATTGAGTCAAAAACTAATAACCTAGCTAGGAATGCAGCATGTCACACCACTGTTATTGTAGTTTTAGTGCACTGTATTTATTTTGTAAATTTACTTGTACTACAATGTTTGTGATGATGAATAAAGATTGTTATTATTATTATTATTAAAACTATGACGTCACAACTTTGTATTTTCATACAAACCACAAACATTTACGGCGTTTTGACAGTTCGTAAACAGACAGTTGTCTTGACGAAATACAGGGAGACAGTAAAACAATATGTACGTCTAATAATCATTAGTTTCTCGGTAGAAATAATGTCCACTTAGTGCAGGATGTTCACGGAAGCAAAACTAGTTAAACAAGTTCTTGTTCTGCGTCTAGCATGTCTAAGAATGTACTAAGCGTTGCGAGTTAACGCGTATCACATAAATAGAAGGTTCGCAAATAAATATCCTATACCTATGTAATATTTTATTTAGATTCATGTTAAATAGTCCGTTGAATAACCGTTTGAATCCTGAACTGCAAAGTAACCGGGAAAGATAAGATAAGACAAGTTATCTGCCTATTTTTGAAGTCAGTAGTGTAACAAGACCGCGTGTTATTTAAAGCAAAGTTTTAAATTGATTCGCATTGATTTTTTATACTTTTTTTTTTTTTTTTTATTAGCCTACCAAAGTGACTCCACTCTGCCTGATGGTAAGCAGTAAGTGGAATCCAGAAGTGGCGGACATCATTCCAAAAGCCAAACTACTGGTATGGTGGCCTCCACTATGGCGGCTTAGTGAGATGCTTTTTCACGCCCCGCTTAAAAGACCCAGGATCAAAATTAGATGGGATTCTTTTGTCAATTGAATTATTGTTACCAGCAGAATTGTTGGCTTAGTTTTTTAACTCACTAAAAATTTTGGACAGAAAATTTCGTTTTAAAAACATATTGTTACCTAATACAAAAACAATTGAAATAAAAACATTTGAGTTTTCTTGGAGACAGCGAAAATTTTCGAATTAGACATGCACGAACCATGTTTCACATGGAATTGAAGAGGAAACCGTGCCTATCCTTGTTGGAATATCTAATTTCGCCGTACCTACATATTGGTTCGCTGTAGTTTGTGAGCATGTCCAAATTCACGCTTCAGAACGACACATTGCTGCTTCAGCTATGACCAAATAGAACACTCTTAGTAATTGTATCTATCTGTACAGGTTTTTATCGAAAGGTCATCTTTCTGTACCATGATACAACATTATTCATAAAACCAATATTATATTGCAGAAATTGTTCTTCCGCCTTTCATTGATATCGTAACAAAACTGGGTAAGTATAGTAATATTTTACTATACGTAGACAGCAAGCATGCGGGATTTACCCGCATGTTGCTATGACGCAACATGTGTTAGGGTAATGTTCCGTTCATAATTGCAATAAAACAAAAACCATAAATACTTACAAATAATTTATTAAATTACAATTTTTTTTTTTTTTTTTTTTTTTTTTATAGTATAGCCTACCAAAGTGACTCCACCCCGCCTGATGGTAAGCAGTCAGTGGAATCCAGAAGTGGCGGCCACCATACCAAAAGCTATCGTTTTAAACTGCTGGTATGGTGGCCTCCACTATGGCGGCTGGGAATGGGGTTAGGGGAAGGAAATGAGGGACGTGAGGAAAGAGGAAAGGGGGGAAATTGGGCCTCCGGCGCTCTCACTCACCGAACGAAACGCAGTAGTACGGATACTACTACTCTTAAGTCGATCTTCTATGAGAGGGTAGTACTTCCCCGGACGATCCGGCCCATTCATGCTGAAATCAGTGTGGATCTACTACCGTACAAAATACAAAAAAAATAAAACCGTACAATTATCACAATCTGAAAATAATCTTTTGGTTTAAAATAATAAATACAAAACAAAACAATATTTTAATACTTATTATTAATATAACCGTTGGGGTTTGTATACTATGTGAGCAATATTAATTTATTTAACTTTTAGGATTTACTAATCGATTCTTAAAATTACAAAAACAATGTTAATAGTAGATAACTGATATTTTAATAGTGGTGCAACGAAGTAGGTAGGTACAAATCTTAGTACCATGGTCTACTGCCCGCGTGAATTCATTTCTAGAACACCCAATAGTAGAAACACCACTAGGTATTGCATCGACAACAAAGTGTTAAAAACATGGTCAACAAATATCTTGCATAGTAACATAGTACCAAATTGGTACTATGTTACTATGCAAGATTTGGTCAAAATAAAAACTATACATATTTGAAAATTGCATTTTATTTTTTATCAAGTTCATCATCAATCCTAATTTCGTAGACGTGATAGTCGCGCGGTAGTTTACTGTCATATCAGTTCCACTTTCCACGTAACATGACTAATAGCAGGTACTTAGCTTTACATAACGCATGTGGATAGTGGTTGAAGAGGTGTCAAGCCATGAACGGACAGCGTTTGTACAAAATTATTATTTTGTTGTAATATTTCACTGTATGCAATTTAATTGAAGTAGAAAAAGAATACTTCAAATAACCTCTACTAAATAACACGGCCCATGTAGTGAACTGTATCTTCTAGGGAGTAAGGGGGTGCGCAGATATCTACCAGTAGCATTTTCTTTACCTTTGTCACTAGCCCATAATTTCTACTATTTCTTTTTTCTCCTGACGTCGCAACTCCTGGTTTTCTAGGCAACTGTTATAATTCTTCCTATGTAATAAGTAGATAACTTTACTGAATTTAATTAAATTGATACACAAACATTGTCAATTAACTATTTAAAGGAAGGTAATGCCATTCAAAACTGCAACTTGTCAAATTATTAATTAAGTATTGTGTTGATCGCCCATGACTTATGACTCAGCGGTTCGAAGCCCGCCAATAGCTTGATCGAACCTAAAAATCGTGTCACGGTCGACACTAAACGTGTATTGACAACCGTGACTATATGTAAATGTCTTAGGCGTGACATTTTGTGCTCCATCCGAGACGTATTACTTACTGTTGTTTTAGGCGCCAAATATTATGAAAATTGAAAAGTAATAAACTCTTCAACGAAATAACAAGTTAACTTTAAATGACACCAGTAACATTATGACTCAGATTAATAAATTATCAATATTAGGCAGTAAAGAGCCAGATCAAAGCTATCAAAATGGTCAGTGTTGACAACCAATTAAACTGATAATCGAATATTTAAAATTCAGCGCACGGTGACAAATAAGATCAAAGGTTTATGCAAGATGCGCAAATTTGCGAAGAAACTGTAACTTACAAAAATTGTAATAACCTGGCGATTAAAAAGAGTGGCCTGAGTTTCTTGCCAGTTCTTCTCATGGCTCTACTTCGTCAGCGAACTGGCTGTAGGTTAATTTGCTGACATTTTGTAAACTTTGACGTTCATAAGTGTTAATTTAATTAACTTAAATGAATAAACATATATTTCATTTCATTTCATTTCATATAGCTCGAAACCAATTAGTTGCGTAAAATCCAGTAAATTAAAGTTACAATCGACTTTTTAGAATAACTAATAATATATGTTCGAGGTATTAATATTTGTACAATAATTTAACGTGACTATTATTCATTGAATAAATACGCTTGAATAGTGCTGATCTACTTATAGATAATATTTACATTGGATAAGAACAATTTTTTTCTCTAAACGTATTTATGAGCAAAGTGAAACACAACCTCATTGAAAAAACAGCGTAAGTTGACAACCAAGCAATAATCAACTATATGTCAATTGCCCACAAGACTTAAATTGCTGAAACACTTATTTATCTTACAATCGTTTTGGAGTGAAGGTGCGATAATAAAATATTATAATTAATAATCTCATTTATATACATTTAAAACTAGTATGTTTATTAATACATACCCTCTTATGCAGTTAAATTACTGCAATGTGAAATCATGAAATACTTGAACTTTATCGGAAGATAATTAAAAACATATTTTAATGAAGTTATTAGTTTTTAATATTAAACGTGTGTTGCCAACTTATCGCCAGTTATGTAAGGTCCCTTAAAGGAGAGCAATCCTGTTGCTATTTATCCGGCAATTTCAGACTTCAGACTAATATTGAGATTGTTTTGACAGAAAAACATATTAGGTATCACTTACCCGACTCAAGAATAGAATCCTAGACTCGTAAATAGGTAACATTGAACCAAAGAGGCAATCTTTCAATCCTAAGTATTTTACTAATAATTTAATACATAATGTAAAAATGAGCCAAGATTGGATTAAAGTCGACTACTAAAAGTTTAAGGTATGATTTTAAAAACCATATGTATTATTTAATTATATTACAAAAATTTAATTAATCTCGGCGAACGAGGCTGTAAAAATCCTTACTGAAATAACAATAAAAATACAGATTACGAATATAGAAAAATAGTCGACTACAGCCAAAGACTAGAAAATTAGTCGACTAAATTATTGAGCAACAACTAATACATCTCCATCATCTCCTGTACTTATAAATATTTAAATAACTAAATCGACTAATTTCCACTAGCCAAATAGTCGAGTCAACTAGAATAAATTAGTAACTTAAAACTAGTCTTATAAGGCTTAAATATTTCTAGGTATGGAATAGCTGTGACAGATCGAAATCCTTTAGATTGACAAGACCTGTATGTCCGTTTATCATGCAATAATATTCTGCACCAAGTATATACGCTAATACCATAGCTCCTACCAGACTTCCCAGGGAGGTAGACCGAGGCAGTAAGATACCAGTAGCAATCAGCAATCCGATGTATGTGAGGTACCTTGAAAGTAATTTTATTAGTTAGTTACCGCATTAAAAATAATTTAAAAACCCATAATATGTATAATATAAACCTACAAAATAAAATATATATATAATAACTTACATGAATCCGCTAATAGAAATAATGAATATGACAGTATAAAGACCATTGAATTAATTAAATAATAATGAGAAACAACTAAAAATTTGAAATCCGTTTTCCAATAATACTGGTATTTATATTTAGTAAATTATACAATATGTGTTACCTACAAAATATACAAGATAAATATTGTAAAGCATATAATAGACCCACCACCAGAAAATAAAATTACTATTTACCTACTCAAATCAATGATCATTTTATAGTAGCCTTACAACTCGTCGTTTCTGTAAGAAAATTCATAAAAATTAACTTAAAAAAAGAACAGAAATAAAATAATTAGTAATACTAAAAACTGTGTATTAACAATATTGGTTCTAGTGCTTTGTTACTGTTGTAACATGTTAAAAATGGACTTTGATTTAGATTTGAAAAATAGAAACAACTGTTTAAGCATGCACATGCTGCATGCCGGCTTTTCTGTATGAGGAAAGACCACAAGGGACAGCAAGACTGGTTATTTACTATATTTACTGCTGGACTAAATTTGTAACTATAATGCATTGAACTTAATGTTGAGTATGTAAATATAGTAGAAAACACTCTCTTTTTGGTATAAGTAAAAAATAAATATTTACCTGGTGGTTGTCAACTTTTCCGATTGATCCTCATCTTCTCTATCAGCTATACAAAACTCTCCTTTCTTTGAATATCCTTTAGCACATTTTCTGCACATATCAGGCCCGTCGCCATGGCAACCATTACAAGACTTATCACAAGTCACGCAAGTAAATGAACCAATAGAGTTCATGCAGAACTGATCCTTTTGGCAACGATCCAGATCGTCACATTCATTTATATCTAAACAACCTTCATCAGAATCAAATGCAAACCCAGGCCTGCAAGCTCCACAATCTTTCTGTGTCCCAGCTCGGCAGCCACCCATACAAGATCTATGACATGGTGAACACAGCATCTTTGTATCATCCTTGTAAGACATGTAATAACCAGGCATGCACTGGTCACAGTCGTCTCCAGAGTAACCCACATCACAGAGACAAGTACCATTGCCTTTTCTTGTTCCATCACCGCGACATTTTCCATTTCCATTACATAAATTCTCATGATTACCTAGACATGGTGTACAATCTTTACCAAAATGGTGTTTGGGACAACACACTTTTATGTTATCTATACAAATAAAAGTGAATAAGTCAGCAGATTCATCTGGGTCTTGCCCCCACCATGATTCAATAAACTCTTCAGCTTTCTCAGCCATATGGTGGCACTGCATTGAATGTTTCTTCTCGTCTTTACATATACTGTCTTGAATATCAATTAATCTCATTTCGCTACGTTTATAAGACAGTTTTAACTTCTCTTCCTCCCACGCCGCATCGCCGCCTTCATATTTACCTCGCGTTGTACGTTCTAAACCAGCTTTAAAAGACTCTACGAATACTTTACAAGCTTGGCACTCACCGAGAGTTTGTGTCTGGGTTAAAATGTTAGGGTTTATGCCGGTGGACTGGGCACTACACAATAAAACATGCGAAATTGTGACCGTGAAGAGAATACATAACATATATTTTTGTCCAACTTCCATGTTGATACGGCTCTGCAAAGATGAAAATTATATAGTAAATTAAGTTCTCTTCGAAGTTTAAGTCAGTAACATCTTCAACAAACTGCTATTTGCATTTTTTTTTTCAAAATTAAGAAACGATCGCAAGTACCTTATCGATGTTCAATATTTTACGACGCACAACACTGCAGCGGATTAAATTCTCACTATAACGCAAGGCTGCTATTATTTAAACGGTAATTTAATGCAGATATTTTCTACTTCTTTACACGTATATAAATATTATTAAATCACTGACGTGTTAGATTCAGAGTCGCCGACCGCAAAATTTTGACACAATCAACTCAGCTGTTAGAATAGAATTGACGTAACGCCATTTTGTAAATTTTGTTACGTTTCGTTACACACATAACAATACAGAGTTACGTTTTGGATTAGAATAAACTAAGCTTATTTTCACTATTTTTGGAAAAATTGTTACTGCACAAAAATCTAAAATCTTTTCATTTTTGCACGACTGACGCAGTCAAGAAGGGTAATCTATTTTAAATATAGAATTCACCCACACTATCCATAATGTTACGTTTATTAGCCGTGTAGGAGTAAATTTAAATTCGTTGACCCTGGATATTTCGCAAAATCACTTCTTTGTTCATTGCATTATTAATAGTAAATCTTAACTAAATGCAACACAACATTGGCAAATAACAAATAAAACATAAAGTAAACTCATCCTTACTTTTTTTATTTTTCTTTACATTCATCAATAGCACGGGAAGTTCTAACAACTCAATCTGCAGACATCTTGACCGCAACGTTTAAAAGCTCAGTATAAAAGCTTTAGCTTTTATAAAAGAAAATTATTATGATATTGTATTGTGGGCATGTGGAGTCTGTGAAGAGGCGTGATCAAGATGTAAAATGATCGATAGTGAACGCGATACGAATGGTATCTTCAATATTGCGAATAACGAATAATCTTAGTTGAAAGAGACCATCATTTATTCTCCACCGCATTCCCATTCGATCATCTTATGGGCACTCTTAAACAAGGACCAAATTACGTGTGCCCTTAGCTATGAATAGCGTTTTTGTCCGCCATGCTCTTTATAGTCAACCCAGAAAAAGACTCATCTTTATGATACGAATGTCGATAAATATATTTTTTGTAGATAGATTATTACCGACGATAGCTTTGAATTTGTATCGTAGTCAAGGAATTGATTAATATTTCAATAAATGCGGAAATGTTGTATCAAATTTCTATTTGAATAATTAAATAAGAAAAAGGATACCGACACCACATTTAGCCATAAAATGTACCAATCAAAAATTAAAAATAATAAGTATTTTGTTAAAGATAAGTAAAATTTATATTTTTGTTTTGGATTTTGCATACCGTACCACATTCATAACTAGGGACTAGGGACGCGCGTATAAAAATAACTTTTTTAAAAGAGTGGAATCACGATAATTATATTTTTTGTAGTAAATAAGCAGAATGATTAATCGATAAATATTACTTATTTATTTAATAAAAAAAAAGGAGGTAAGTATATAGACTTTTTTTCTGTACGTCTATCATTAATAACTTGAAAAGGTAAAAAAATGCAAATTAAGGGCCGAAGTCTACTTAGGTAGCTAACAAAGTACCTACTTAAGTATATTATAGCGAAGCGGAAATTCATCAACCTGATTATATTTTAACATAAAGCACGTATTTTCAAATATTCTCACTTTATAGCATGAAGTAAGTAAGTACTATAGGTATTATTAAACTAAGACAAAGTCAAATGTTTAACAACATACGTATACGTAATTACACCGGCAATGATACTTGCATAATAACTTCCTGCTTTCACCGTAACAAACACTATTCACGTGCACCATTGTGAACTACAAAATACTAGAAATTTACAGCAGCACGTGGCGAAAAAGTGAACTAAATAAATTAAAGGAAATAACGGTATGTTATCAAGACACTAGCGCCGCCCGTGTACGACAATTATGTCATTGTGAATTCGTGTGTAAGTCGCGGATGGAATAATTGTGAGTAGGTACGTGAACAATAACATTGTTGAAAAAGTGCTTAGGCTTAGCAGCATAACGGATTTAAACTTTGCTTTAAAAGCATAAAAATCTTTGAGAAAATCAGTAGAAGTTTACATTATATCTACTTAAAAGTAGGTTCCTACTGTAGATGCCTGTAAGACAATTTTAGATTGAAGCGGGCGTACAAAACCTATAACATACCATATATCATACAAAAAAACTTGGAAACCTACATTTCGCCTTACATAATACCTATTACCTACCCAGAGAAGTCCAAGACATGACTTGGGCACTTGCTATTACCTTGTGGTCACTCTCCCTAGGGTAGAATCGCGCACGAGATTGATTTCACGTGTTGAAAATATTGTTCAATTTATTTGTGTAAAGTTTTTGAGTTTGTTTAACTACAATTTTTTTAATGAATTCAGATCGTATCAATTAGGTATTTAACTAAAACTAGAGTTAAACATGTGTTCTTAAAATATTTTTCATAGATTAGAGGTACCTAGCACCTCTAGGTACCTCTAATCGTGAACAAAGTAAAAGCTAATATAATTTTTAAGCAGTGACAATCACATACCTACGACTCTAATGACGTCAACGTTCATTCAAATCATGTAAGTAAATGATGAATTGATTAACAATACAAACAAAATACGTTCTAATAACATCTTAGTTTCACCTCAACTCCGGTGGTAACGATTTTGACCCTGGACTCTGCAATGAAGTTGTTTACGTAACAAAAACAGCTCGTCAGTTGATAATAATCTCATCTCGGTTTACACATAAACGTCCTCAAAGCTGCAGCGCTACCTACCTGACAACAGTGGTTACAAAAAATAAATTATTTACGGCATTCTGTCTGAAACAAATGCGGTGAAGATTGAGATCATAGACTATTAAAGTTTGTTTTAAGTTTTTTTTTATATTCTGTGAATATTCTTTTTATAATTATTTCTGTTTTACAGAAAATAGTTTCTTCTGCCAGTATCAAAAGCTATGAAGACTGCAAACCCTCCATATCAGTGGGTAGGAAACACCGCCGAAAAACGCCAGTGTTATGGCCTATTATGAAAAGATCAAACCATAAAGTTAAAAAGTACGAGCAGAATTTTGTATTCTTTATTAAATCGTTCTATTTATAACTGGAATGCTAAAAATACTTTGACATCTTTTGCATTCAGTTAAATAGAGACTTGTTTTTTAGTGCCTACTTAATACAATGTGCTATTAGTAACTGTCACGCCCCAGCCCACCGAAGAAGAGCTTCGACTCGAAAGATTATGCAGAACATCTATTATATCTGCTATTATTTTACAATGCATGTAGGTATTTAGGTAGATACGAACTTCTTAATCATTTCTACTGAAAACGTAAGTAAGTACCTTTCATTAAAATTAAGCTAATAATAAATTTGCTTTGCAAAACCAGAATATAGCTATTTAACAAGCCCAATATTTAGCCATAGCAGAGTATTTTAAATGGAGCGTGTAAAGTGCTACAGTTGCCCACAATAATTTCATTAGTACAGAAAACCGCAGAGACAATAAAAATGAAAGCAAAAATGTTTAGGATTTTGACGTATCATTTAAGGGGCTGAATAATTTGGCGGGAAATTTTACGTCATTCGACTTGCTAGGTGTTAGCGTCACGGTAATCGTAGATTTAAACGATTCACACACTGCCCTGCATCACTGAGCTTAGTGTGGGCATGCGTGTTCTTGTGTTGTTTATATGTATCTATAGATCTCTCTTTGTATACAAATCACGTGGTGCAACACACTGAAAACGCATTCACGCGCGATGTAGATGTTTCTTCGCCACGCACCAATATGTGGATCGCCTTATAGGCATTAAAATCTATGGGTAAAATAGCGAAGCAAACGTAGCAAGTGATCTACTTATTTTTTATTTTATTTTAAGTTTTTGTATTAAAGTTAATCCGCGCTATCTGGTTATAGATTTATAAACCAGAAGAAAACATTCGAGACCGCTCTGGCAAGTTAACAACAAAGCGAAATTCTGTTGTGCGGACTGTCAGCTGTTCTATCACAGTTTTATCCTACGACCATCATAAAAATTCATATCGCAACTGATTGAAGGATCAAACTGTTCATTTTATGTAGAATCTTCTAATATCTTGCACGAGAATAAGAACTCAGTCTGCACTGTGTCAGTAGTTGGAATACTTAACGTTCGCCGAGTGCGTTCCGATACTCGCATCAACTTTATTTTGCTTTTTTTAATGGTTTATCGTATTAATACAATAGTACCTGCTTTACGCTCCGCAAATGAAACTATTTATTCCTTTTTGCATTGTCACACAACTGTTTTAAAAGCAAAGTTTTTTTTATCGATGTCTATCTAGTGACCGAAGTTGCTTGGGCGGTAACTTAGTGGACTCACGCAACTCTTTGCTGTATGTACCTACTTTCATTTTTAATTCTTTACGCAGACATCACTACGGTACGTCCGACCTTACACTCGCTTGGTGCAAAGTGCAATTAGTCCCTTGTACTGGCCCAAAATTAGGAAGATTCTAGATAAACCATGTTGGTCACGATTTGCACTTTATCTCCACAGAGAGAGAGAAAATCAAATCACTGCGGGGAAAAAACGAGTTGACAGCTAAAGCTTGATTGAGCTGGGCCACGCTGGGCGCTTTCGTCTGTTGCTGCAACCATGCAAACCTCACCCGCTTCAATTACCCTTAAAGCATATAATTGCCTGGTAATTTTTCTTGCACCGAACTAAAACTGACGAGAAGCACATCAATTAATAGCTGTCTAAATTAATGAGCGTCAAATAGGTTTGTAATTGGCTGTTTAAAATACCTTTGCTATAAAAAATTCGCTTTCAAGGCTCTTTAATGGCCGGCATGTGGGCATAGAAACGTAAAAATAGAGACATTAAATTAAATATTATGTTCTTTTTTTACACAAGATATGCGTGCAAAATGCACTTAACAATTGTCTCATAAATTATCGACGTCTGATACAGGCTCAACGAGAACATCAGTTATCTATTTAAAGGAATAATAATTCTAAATACTTGTGAATAAGGCCTTTTGCTAAATGACAATTTTTGAAACCAACTTTTTGTACCTACTTAGTTCAAATAATACTTAATTGTTGACTGCCTCGGTGATTCTGTACTATTGTGTAGGTACCTACAGACTGCCACACGGAGGTCGATCCCGGGGTACAAGTACAAGTGTTGAACATAAGCCATCTTTTGTTTTCACAGAAGATGGTTGTCATTTAATTTCATCCACATTTTTTCTATTTTTATCATTGTATTATACCATTAAAATCATCAACTAGTATATTATTTTACACTTGACGCTGGCAAAAATAGCTGACACAATCGTCGGCTCAGTTGCCATAATAAAGGGAGAAGAAGAAGAAGTGTTGAACATGTTCATGATGGACACAACTTGACTGAAATTGATCTTGCTGTTGAGTTTTCTAAAGCAGTTTTTGTAACAGCCACTCCGTTAGCTATGGTAGAGCACCCATTATGGATAAATTTTTTTGAAAAACTGCAGTTTAAAATGCCGTCACGAAAAGTACTTGCTACGAAATATTTAGATAAAATTTATAATGAGATGCGAACAGAATTGAGCGAGGAGTTACAGTCAGCAAGATATCTACATCTGCAGTGCGATGGTTGGAGTAATTTACGTACTGAAGGTATAATAAATTTCGTAATATCAAAACCTCAACCAGTATTTATTAAAAGCTTGAACACAGAAACCAACCGACATACCAGTGAATATATCATATCGCAAGTGAAATAGAAAAGGTGATGAAAACCTACGGTGTTAATAAGTTTGTAGTCCTCATTGGGGATAATGCAAAAAACATGCAGAAAGCATTTGACATAATTAATATAAAATATCCACATATAACTACACTCGGTTGTTGTGCCCATGTTCTTAACTTATTAAGTCAAGATTGCTCCAAATCAAATACAATGAAAAATGTCATAGATGATGCTGTGAATGTGATAAAGGTCATTAGAAAGAGCCAAATTCTTAGCGCACAGCTTTCAAAAATTATAAAAATCAAAGGTTATGGAGAAAAATTAAAATTACCTGTTATAACGCGATGGGGAAGCACAGTAACGGCTTTAAAAAGTTTAAAAAATAATAAAGCCGCTCTACAGATAATAGCAGTAGACGAAATGGTGACTCTTCCCAGAGATTTAAAAAAAATACTGCTAGATTAAGTTTTTTGGAATAAAGTAGAGGAATCCATCAAAGTTATTGAACCAATTACGGAATGCATATTTCAATTAGAGGGAAATGATTACTGTATCAGCAAAGTATTCATGACATTTAAAAATATTAAATCAAAACTAGAATTTATACTTCCATCCATAACAATGTTTAACGAGGAAGAAAATCTCGACATTTTAATATCAGTGGATTTAAGGGCAAGTATGTGTGTCAAACCCATACACATGGCAGCATATATGCTTGACCCTAGAGAACAAGGTTTAGAGCTCAACCAAGAGCAAGAATTGCGGGCCATGGAATTCATACACAATGAAGGACAAAGACTTGATTTAGAAGTAATGACCGATCTAGCTCACTACAGAGCTAAAGAATGCTTCTGGGGAAAACAATTTATTTGGCGGTCTTTAAACGACATAGAACCGGTTGTGTGGTGGCAAGGTATATGCAGTTCAACACAGCTGAACAAATTCGCAATGCGAATACTTACGGCTCCGTGTACGTCTGCAGCAACAGAACGTACATTTAGTGTACAAGGGAATATACACAACAATAAACGGAATCGCCTTACGGCGGAGAGAGCCGCTAAAATGACTTTCATTTCATACAATTGGTGTATATTAAATAGAAGGGCAGTAAATGAAAATATAAATGAAGATGAGCTTAGTGAGGAAACTCCAACTTCACATGGTAATTCACCGCAGGCAAACGAAGTCGGGGATGAAATAATCGTACCATCTCAATCGGGAACGATATCAACTGAGCTAGAATTTATAAATTGTGTGAACAGGGTGAGGCGGTACTTCACGCCCGAGCAGCTCTGTCTTCTTTATAAGACACAGGTTCGTTCCTGCGTGGAGTACTGCTCTCATCTTTGGGATGGCTCCGCACAGTACTTACTGGATGCACTCGATAGGTTGCAGCGGCGAGCAGTCCGTATCATCGGAAGCCCGGAGGCTACTAAGACCCTTGAGCCTTTACAGCTGCGAAGAGACATCGCGTCAATGGCCGTCTTCTATCGCCTTTACCATGGAGAGTGTTCTGAAGAGCTCTTTGAATTAATCCCACCCTCTCCCTTTTTGTCCAGAACAACACGTGCGGGACTAAAGTGCCACCCTTTCACAGTGGAATCTAAAGGGTCTCGAACCAAACGGTTCAGCACTTCATACTTTTGTCGCTCAATTAAAGCCTGGAACTCTTTGCCAGCGCATGTGTTCCCATCTAATTTTGATCCTGGGTCTTTTAAGCGGGGCGTGAAAAAGCATCTCACTAAGCCGCCATAGTGGAGGCCACCATACCAGTAGTTTGGCTTTTGGAATGGTGTCCGCCACTTCTGGATTCCACTTACTGCTTACCATCAGGCAGAGTGGAGTCACTTTGGTAGGCTAATATAAAAAAAAAAAAAAAAAAAAAAAAAGTACAGTCTGATGACAGCTCTGGGACCGATAATGATTTTGAATAATTAGTAGTTTATTTGTTTGATTTTAATAAAAAAATACAATCACGTACCTACTTCTTTTATTTAAATGTAAATATCCCCAGTATTTTTCAAGAAAGGCTGTGTCCAGATCTGATTTTTAAGTATTATTAATATGTACAATTACCTCCCTAAAGTTTGTTTCGAAAAATATTAGACAGAGTGCCACTTCATAGAGTGGACTTTTAATATCAGTAAGACTGCGTAGTTATAGTGGTTATTCTTTGAAATCTTTATTATAAAATAACCTATAGGCCATTTATAATCACCGGTCAGCGGTCACCCCGTAAAAAACTTCCATGAAAATGTATTTCGAAGTTAAAATGGTCAAAGCTTTTTCAATTTTATTCTTTATTGTACACAAAATACATGTTTCATATTCATAAAATAAGTAATTGTAAAAAGGCGAGCTAATCTCAAATTTTAGTTCTCTTACAGCATCAAACTTGTTATGTATTTTTATTATAAACAAATGTAAAAGAGATGTTTTGGCCCCAAAATGACATCAAATTTAAATTTAGTCACGTCGACAACTCAAAATATTAGTCAAACTAATTAAAACCCGCTATTTGGGCTTTTATTTCGGTTTAAACCCATTTATACCCAAAAAACCCGGTTTAAACCCGTTTAAACTCATTGGGTTTAAATCCTCTGCCCATCTCTAGCCTGATTAAGCTGGTGAAACATGTAGAACTTTAGTAATAGGTATTAATACAAGGTGTATATACCTACCTACGAGGCAGAAAATCATCATGTTATGTCAATTATTATCTTAAATAACCATAATTAAAAGAAGGCAATGAAACTCAGTTTTTTATTTTTGTTTAACATAAGAATACCTACATAAATAATTACAGCTGACACCACAACAATGAAAAACAGCCTAAAAAAGCATTGAAAGCCAATAGATTTATCTGTGATCGATTTTTAATTGGTTGAAATCTCATACTTAAGTGATATTACAATATCTAAGATGACTGTGCGTATAAGGCCTCAGTTCGATCTATAGATGTGATTATAATCTATGGTAGCACTATAACAGGCATATTTAGATATGAACGGAATGGTAGGTAGGTATGCCTTCATTGTATATTAGCAAAAATGTATTGTAATGCCACTTACCTAGGTACTTAATATCAAATTAACAAACAGGTAGTTCATGAAACAGTTGGTACTTACCTACTTATTCTTCTATCTGCTTTGATAGTACCTAAGTACCTAATAACATACAAATATGCCAAGCTCACAACTATAATATACCTATATTCTACCTACCAACACAATTTTCTGCCTGCCCACCCATAAAGAAAAAATTATGACTGAAACTACGCGTAAAAGCGTTAGGTACTTACATGTTTGCATTAAATATTGTTGACCATATAAATTGTTATAAAATAATTAAATACAATAATCTTGTACAGTTTCATGAGTACCTACCTAGGTAATAAAGTAGAGTAACGCGTGTGCGAGTTTAAACGAAATTCGCACAACACACACAGCACAGACGGTTGTCAAAAATTAGTTGTTAGGTTGTTACAATGGGAGAAAGGTGCAAACACAGTTCTACACCAGTTGTTTTATAGTACGTCGATGGTTACATAATTATTTAAGATTCTGTTACTGGTTCAAATCTTTGTAGTATGTAGCATCTTATACGTGTACGTACAGACAGCTACTGACAGCTAGTTTATTTGTCATCATAAAAATTATCAACCCGACGTGCTTTAAAAAGGTGCATAGTCAATTATGTAATGTAAACCTACTAAATCGTATTTAACAGACATAGCTGAAATAATTATTAGATAGGTACCTACCGATACATAAATAAATAACGTATTCATGTTACAAAAAGCTTTAAAGTTTTTAAACCATTGAAATAAATATAGATATAACGAATAATATAACTAAAGTAGGAGCTAATAGCAAAAGCATAATAGCCTACAAAAAGCTGTTTCACTCGGTTACAAAAAAGAACCAAATAGGTAGCAGTGTTTAATGTTTTGTTTTTAAGCTGTAAATAACGAGTGAACTAGCAGCGTTAACAAGCTCTATAGTTTGTGTAAAACAAACACAATTTATGGGTATCGAAGGCTTTACATTAAAATACTTTGTAGGCAACGGAGCAGCAATTTCTTGAATCACCGAAGTCTGACGTCATGGTTGCAAATGCCAACCGGCCCGGCGAGGCCTTGCGACAACTTCGCCATACCTACTTACACCTACCGCTACGCGATTAATAGCAAAATTAATAGCAAATTCTATCGACAGAGAATAATACAGATAATATACATATACGTACCTACATGATATCACATTCAAACTTATTATAAGTGTTAACGATTTTTTTTAAATAAAACTTATTTCTAATACTGTATATTTAATGTACCTACGTAGGTTAAAACAGTCTACAGTATTTTTTACTCTTATTCTTATGCGCGCTACATTATTTATGTCAACCTGTACCTACATGGCAATTCTTTTATTTTATTTATTTTATTCAGAAAACCAACAGCGTATACAAAATATCCTAATAGTTAATACGTAACTGTAGTTAAGGCTATATCACATTAACAGCGATAATATACTAACATACACATATAAATACATAGAACACATAATTACATAGAAAAATACATAGAATATATACCTAATAATACTAAGTATATAGATATATATAATATAATAATAATAATATTCTACCACATGCACACAGCGCCATTTTGCCCCAAATTAAGCAATTATATTTGCTTGTGTTATGGGTACTAAACAACTGATATACCTACTACTTACATAGTTTTTTTTTGTAAATACATACTACATAATAAAGATAAGTTACACCCAGACACAGAACAAACAATCATGCTCATCACACAAAGGTTTGTTCTGGGCGGGAATCGAACTCACGACCTCCGGCTTAGCAGTCAGGGTCACTAACCACTAGACCAACAGGCCAGTCAATGAATAATAATGATTGAATGTGCAATATTAGAAAAAGATCAGATACTCAATAATATGTTGTTATTTGTAGTTAGTAATGAAGTAATGACAAAACCAAGTCCTTCAAAGGCTATCTACAACTTTATTTTAAGTGGTTTACTTAAAGGCAGTGTGCCAACTCAACTGGCAGTCTAATACATGTCATTATTTATTCTGATAAAACAATGACTCTATTTTAACACTGGGAAGTGACAAGAAAATATAGCGTACAAAATAAATAGTTCCTCTCTCAGTCCGCACTCCTATTCGTGCAAGACATTTCTTGCCTTTTTTTTTTATTATGTAACCCACATTTCGGCAATAATTGAGTAGATATAGAGAAATATCCAGATCGCGTAAAAACAACAATAAAATAGCATGTTCATTTTGCAAAATGTATAAAATGGCACTTGTATTTTATGGTCGCGGACAACATCTCCATTCTGCCGAGGCGAAACACAATAAAACCTCAATGTTACGGCTTACACGGACCGTAAAACGAAATGGGACGGTAATTCCCGTCACAAAATTAATATCAATTCCTGCCAATTTCGTCCACCAAGTTTGGGCAATAAGCTCGGCTTGTAAAGATTTGTACTACTTACAGATATTTTTAAACACTAAATTAATGTTTACACATGAAATATCAACTGATGATATCAGCATTAAAGTTGAATAGTAAATGAAACCATTTAAATAAAGTAAAAAGCCTACAAACATCCTTTTTGCAGGATCGCATTCCAGCTGTCAAAGCATCATATTTTAAATGACTCTATTCCGCGATACGCAGCAAAAATTAATCACCCCGTTTTGCCGATCAACAGACGTCGCGCATTTATAATACCCTGTGGTAGTTATGAATTCCTTTACTGGCTTCATTATTCAAATTTAAAATAATATACAATTTGCAGCTGGCAACAGTGGGTGCGCCCACCAAGTCCATACAACTAGTTGCGTAAGGCTTCAGTTATTGTAGTTGTTGTGTTAATCTTGTTTCAAGATTTTGAATTGCTAATAAAATGAGGTCGAACGCAAATAGTTTAGGGAAGGGCCGATCGGTTGTGGGTGGGAAGGGAGGCTTAATAAATTATGCAATAATACTATGTAATATGTGTGTGTAGGCACTGGTAGCATTTTATAAGAACATAAAATTAATTTTGTATCCTAATTTGGGCAACACTCAACATAGGTGTTGTCATATTGCATATCGCGCATACGACTAGCTAGAGTTGATACTTCATATCTATAAATATAATAAAAATGTAACGGATCTCTGTCTGTACATGGAAGATATACGAGAAAAAATATTATTTTCATATAAAATTGGCAAGGACACAAGTACCTACAAGGTACATCAACAACATAATTATTAAACGACATGCATATACCTACTTAAGAATCAGAAAAAGTTTTACAATATTGAGTCCTAACATAAAAAATTGAGCATGAAGCAATTTTTAATGAGAAACAATCAACTGCTAGAAAACATTGAGCAAAACATGTCGTACAGACTTAATAAGTTTTTCTTTCAATAATCTGAAGCAGTCGCGTTACTTTTTGTCGTTTCACATCAAATCGTCAAGGTAAACCTAATATATAAGTCACGTACAAACATCCTGCGTAACGCGTCGTTGTCCATAAAAAATACGCGACGGCTAATCGCCGGTCATCGCTCTCTCTAGTTCTTTCGTTAAAATATTATATTTTAGTATGGCATTCAAACGGTTACGGGAAAGACAAGTTCCACGTTTATCGTGTCTCGTTGTGTGCACAAGTGTGCGCAGTAATTTGTTATATTACCTAATTTGGTACCAAGCTAGAACAAAGCCGTGTTCCACATTTAAAAAACGCCTAGAACAAAATGGCTCGATACATACAAATCACTGAAGGCATCGGCATCCATTATCCCGCATCGTGTTATTTGCCTAAGTGGTTCAGGGCAGGATAATAAGTTAGGAGCCTAAGGTTACGGCCACGTTTGTCTGAACTTGGCTTGGTCATGACACCTCCAGGCAAGACTAAAACGTGGTATAATCTTCTGAAGGCAATTGCCATGTAACAAGGTTTGCGGGTCGGTATTCTATAACGTTCTCGTAAAGGTGCGCACTGCTAACGTTATAACTTTATTAGTATTAATACAAAAATGAAAACGGGGTGTGCGACGGCGCGTATCACCGAATTTGTAAATTTAAAAAAAAAAGGCCAACGCGGCCATGTAACTTTCGGTGCTAAGAGACATCAGATAACGTAAAAAAATCCTGTCACGTAAATTGGAAGAAGCGACTAACAAAAAATATTGAGAGGTCTCAGCGGGGACGAGGAGTTCTTTCATAAATCTTTTGTAATGATGCTTTAACTATCATGTGCACAAGGATAATGATGATGTTTTTGTGAGCGATATTCCATTTTTGATTATACTTCGTAACATCCTGCTAGTGTTCGATTTTTGATTATACCTAATGGCTCCTCTACACGATGGGCCATCGCGATGGTCCACTATGATGGGCCAGCATGTGGAGGGCATAGTGGTGACATATGGCTTATGACGAGTGCGATGGTCGTGGGATGGCGTCGGTTTTTCGGCCGCTCATCAAAGGCGTAGGCCAGCTACGACGAGATAACAATTGAACGTTGCCATCGCGTAGTTGCGTTTCAACCATCGTATGGCCAACTCGCTGGTCCAGCGCAGGGCCATCGTGTAGAGGAGCTATAACATCTTCGTAATCATGTGGGAATACTCTATTAGAGCCGTATTTGCGCACGTCAAAGCGATATTTTGCTATTTTTTTTTTTTGAGTAATTTACTAGAGACAAGTAATTAAGTACTAAACTACAAAAGCTACATTTGTTTTTTACTTGCGTTATTTAAATCTGACATCAAAGCATTGAGGAAACTTTTTACGTAAAGAACATTCATTATCATTAACGTTTTGCTTATAGATTTTTAATAATATTGATTGAATATGAATTCGGTAATTAGATACTTACGTAACACGACCTATTCGTTATAAATATAGCCTTTAGCTTAGCTGTTTAATGTGTTTTATAATATCATACAAGAGAAGATTTAGACTAACCTACTGCATCTTAAATGATTTTCTTACACCTTATGTAACAAACAATATTTATTTGCTGCAATCCTGTAGCCGATGGTAATTTGTAATATCATGATATCAGCGTCACACATAAAGCAAAAAATTGATTGTTACTGCTTGCGGCACCCTTTACTCAATAACATGTTAATGCACTACAATTAAAGGCTTTTAACTTTTAAGGGAGCGGCAGGCAGGTGGCCTTATATTTACGCGTACATAAAGTTTCCGCATCGTATTTGATGTCAATTGCCGACTTGAAAGATTTGAAAATCCTTGTCTTTTTCTTCATTTTAAGTATATGAAGAACTATCAAAAGTTTTAAATTTCGGTTTTGTTAATCGTAATCTTTTGTATTAGCTATTGAAACGGTCAAGAATGAAAGAAGGCAGAAGAAAAACTTAAATGCAATAAGGGCAAATGAAAAATTGGAGTCGTATTTCATCTCAAGGTCAAAAAGGATGGTAAGCTGATTTTTACATGTGATGAAGAAGGTCTCATCCGTACTAATATTATAAATGCGAAAGTAACTCTGTCTGTTACGCGTTCACGCCTAAACCACTGAACCGATTTTAATGAAATTTAGTACAGGAATAAAAGACCTCGGAAAAAAATATTGGCTATTTTATTGCAAAAAAATATCTTGAAGGGATTGAAATAGGAGATGAAAGTTTGTATGAAAAATGCGATATAACCGAAGTTCACGCGAGCAAAGCTGTGGGCAACAGCTAGTTAACTATAATACTATAAAGTTTACATACAATTTGCCTTTACCACAATAATGTAGAATCATAAAGTTTACTTTAAAGACTAACCTACCGCCATAATAGCCATAAACTACTTGACTACCGATATACACTTAATTTCTTTCTACAGAGACGAGCCAAAATATCATTACCATTCACCTTTAACGACTAACTCTCAGAATTAGTTTCGTTAATAACGACTGCATTGTAAAAATTTAATGGTTTCTGACGAGAGAGCCCAGAGCAGAGCTGTTAGCGAAGATGCCATGACGAACTGTGATGCGTCTAATACTTTAGTAGTGCAGAACTCCCTTAGCACTTATTAGTATTTTTGAAGGTTGCTATTGAACTACCTTTTCGCATTGTGAAGTACCAACCTTTCATGGTAAAACGATTTATTTCCTACTCCCAACGCTAAATCCAAAACTGAAATTCTTTATGTTCATGTGTTTCCAAATTTGAGAAGACGCGTAAACGTGATAAAGCATTTATACCTATTTCCAACCGCTTTTCTCGCGTAACTTAGTCCACCATTAGATTCCCGCCATTCTAAAGTCGTCGACGCAGACGCATCTGAGAGGCGGAACTCGAGTAATAGGCGCATTCCGCTGACGAGCCTGTGAATGCCGAAGTACTTACAATTTTTAGAACGGCTTAGGAAACCATTAACAGCCAGCGCTTTCATGCTCAAACTTTCGAGGATAATACCTATTCTTTTGTTTATTACAACACAAGGAAACTTTATTTCGGTATAATTATAAAAAGGTTATGTGGAGTGAAAACGAAGGACGCCTGTTTCGATAGTCACCGTGAAACAAGGTTTTTTGTGCCGTCAATTATTTTCTTTTTTTTTTGGTTACGTGGCTCTAATAACTCTTGCCTTTGCTTGCGTTAGTTAATTTAGATGTCAAAGAATATTCTTGATATAAAGTCTACCTACACGTGTTTCATTGGTTAGTTTGTTTCATTGATTTTTTTGTTATTTTACTATAAGCATGTACAAATTATGAAACGTAGGTGAGTACTTACCTACCTATCCTGCAAGTACTGAAGTAGTTATATTAATTAACTTTATTATACGAAGCGGCATTATGCTGAGCTAAGGACCATTTTTGGAACCACACAGGGGTAAATATATTTATATATATATTTTTTTTTGTTTTTATTGTCACAAAACAATTTATCTTTAAGTACCTTTGTGTGAATTTAAAATAAATGTTTTTCTTTCTTTTTTCTTTCTTTCTTCAAAATCGTATTAGATTGAAATTATACAGGTTAGCTGGTTTATATTACTTTAATAAAGTATCTGACCACCGTTTGATATTGATGAACATAAAATATGCTCAATTCATTGTCAAGTATCAAAATGTAAGGCAATAAAACAATCGACAATTTAAGAAGTAAAAAATGGGTACAAAAACCGTGATTTCTATAAAAGAATTTAGTTAACTGTAAGGCATATCTAATCCATTATAAGTCCACGGAACGTTAGAAAGGGTACGAGACTACCGAGTACCGATGTTTAGACGACGCTCATTGCGGTTCAAAACCTTCACAGAATGGCGACTTGCATAGACAATTTATGACTAAGTAATTTTAAGTAATGATGGCTTTAGGCTTAGAGATGTCTGCAAGAATGCAGAACATAACCATTCTATGATTTTACTCAATCTTATAGACTTTTAGTTTACCTGCCTGCTAATATAAAAAGATGGTATCATTAAATTATGTTTTAATGACCGATCAGTATAATCTGAAATTTTGAGACCCAATCCATCGCATCACACACAGAGAACATTTTATCGTAAATGTGTAGGTATCTGAATAGGTACCTATAGTATGATGAGGAAAACTAAAAAAATAATTAGTAGTTAAACGAGTGTTTTATGATTCTTTGACATTATGAGACTAAAGCGCTTTTTTGACAATTTCAGCTCTCAATTTATAGTAGGCCAACAAAAGCAGGTTTAGGTAATAATTTAACCAACTGGTTAGACCGGGAATGTCTTTTTATCATTATTAGTGGTAAAGAGTATTATACCTAGAAACACACTTTATTCTACTTTGAAGGTATCACACACCTCCAACCAAAGGGATCCTCCGACCAGGCTAGGGGGTTACTGACCTACCATTGGTAGTCGCGACTTGTTTAAATAGTTAGTTGGTGTGAGAATGTTAATATCGCGATTCAGGCCCCCATACATCTTGTATGGGAGTGGTCAAAATTTTCTGATAGCGCCATCTTTGTTTTCTATGCTGTAAACTCGTGGTCGTCGTCTTCACTTGGATTCTCTGTGTCATCATTGGCCAGATAGATGACGCCACACTACTTTTAGATTTAAAGGATCTTATATAAGCAATGCTGCCTTCTCTAGATTCCCTCCGACATTTCTAACATTCTAAACTAACTTTTATATTGTTTATTTATTACACTATAAATTTAATTTTCATAGTGATAAAGCTAGAAATTAAACAACACCTTCATGTAAACTAACTTATTGAATACCGCTAACGGAATAAGAAACAACATTTTTTATGAGGCAATCATCATAATTCTTATTTATGGCGGGAGCAAGAAGAGGACGGGATTTATCTATGATCATGATCACATTCACAGATTTTAATGAATAAGGAACAGACTTTCAAATAAGTATTGTAACGTTTATTTATTTTCACTGTAAGAAAAAGACTTTTTCTAATACAACAAAGGCATGTGCCATGGGCATTGATCAACAAAGCTTTCTTAAAACCGATTGACAGATTCATTTTTTTTAATTCCAGGTTTCTCCTAAGACTTTTTCCTTTACCTATAACTGTTAGTCCGAAGCCCAAGATAAGCTATGAAAATAAAAAGTCTTTGAAAAATCACATTTATATTGCCGCGGAATTAAACTATTTTTAACCCATATCTTTGTCAATAGGAGGTAGCTAAGGGTACATAATTTCGTAACATCTATATAATACGCTTTAGTATTGAAAATGTAATGAAAGGTAAATACAACTTTTGTGGAGAATAAGCATATCCACCTGATGGCAAGTGTTAACCGTAATTTATGGACATGACTATATCTGCTGTGTTTTTTTGCATTGCAGAAATAAATGCTTAGAAAACGCCACCAAGCCTTTGCTGACCGTAGGTATAGAAAGAGGGGGAAAAGGAAGAGGACCGAGGATGTGATTGAGCTTGGAGCTTCGACTTGGGATCAGATACGAAATTTTTTGATAACTAGAAGTTAAAACTTGGCACATAGATAGTTTTATGTGGACGAAATCTACTAAGGATTTCGCGACAGAGTCAATTATGGAGGCTACGATCTAGCTGATAATTATAGAGTCGAAGCAACCCTAAAAAAATTACAATAGACACTAGTAACTTCAGCAATTATAACGTACCTACCTACCCAACTGTTCGAATGGTACCTATGCCTAACGAAAACATCGATTATATTTGACGGAAGTTAAACCGCAGCTATTGTCTAGAAAATTATAAGTTGGGTAAAACTTTAACACTAGGTTGGTATGACCGGTTTTGAAACGTATTACACATTGGTTAAATTACCATAAGCTTTATTGCTACGTAAGTTTAATGCCTACTTTAACGTATACAATAGGTACCTACCTACTTTTCTAGTGTAGGTAGGTAGGTATTTGAAACTTGTAAACGCTACTTCCTTGGACACGTAGGGTCTAATTGTATACGGTAGATACTTTAGTAAGGTGATTTTTAGATTCAGAAAAACAAAGTTTAGGAATTTTGTGAGTGCGAGTTCGATTTTTGATTTCAAATATCGAACTCGCACTTCGAAGGAAGATGTAGTTTATAGTAAAATGTTCTTCTTCTCTTTTTTTTTTTGGCAACCGAGCCGACGATTGTGTCAGCTATTTCTGCCAGCGTCAAGTTTAGAATAATATATTCTTGTTGATGATATTAATGGTATATTACAATGATACAAATATAAAAAATGTGGATGAAATTAAATGACAACCATCTTCCGTGAAAACAAAAGATGGACTCCCCTAGTAAAATGTTAGTCTTATTTTGCCTACTACCTTCACGCTGTCATCCATAACAAGATTGTCATTGCTTTTTTATTTTTAGTTTATTTAAATACAGGTATTTCAACAAACATTTTAATTACCTTCAATATTAAGTCTTAAGTCAGAACCAGTAAAACATTAAATATAGAAAAACTTCTTTTTATAAAAACCTGATATAAGTAAATGACATCATGCTTTATATGTGACACTATTGTAATAGGTACATCGCTTGTATAGTCAGTAAGATAATATTATAGGTATATTAATTAAAGAAGCAATGTATTTAAAAATTTAAAGAATTTGTTTACCGAAGTTCCGTGAGAAACTAAAACAATAAAAACCGAGCTACAATAAAAATTAGAAATACTCTGTAACATTGTTTCAAAACGCGAATGCTTCTGAACTTAAAGTACGTACTATGTTTATTTACGACACGCAACAACAACATAAGTTCAGTATCTACAAACTGCTTGATGCAGAATACTCATACTCGCAGTCGAGTGCAGCAATCAGCATCACGCATCGAAGCAATTCTGCATCAAGTGTTATAATTTTGACGAGGTCAGTTAAGTAATCCTTGCAACGGACCGTAACAACTAATGAATGGTTTACGAACCAATGCAAATGAACCCGCGAACTGGGTCCGACCATTTATCGATGTAAACTGTTGACTAGACCACATTATAGAAGACAGAGAGAGGGCATGCAATTTAAACTAGGAAAATAAACAAACCTCTTTGCAGAGTCGTTGAGTGCAAGACGTCAGTCAATTAAAAAATAAACAATCACTGAACTGTTATGAAACACTATTGTAACGGGCACGATTGACAGTGTACGGCACAAATGGGTCCCGCGATCGTAATCGAACTGTGTGACGTAGCGACGTGCGCACGCGCCGCTCGTTCCGCGCTGACTGCCGCTAAGACGTGCCCAGTGAACGTAGCATGACCTTCCTGCCCACAAAGCCTAGCAATAGAACCTCTTTTCCTTTTTGAGACGTGTCTCCAAATTTTATTGGCCTTTGAGAAAAATAGGAAATGTCAATACAAAAACCCGAAAATGGTCCATAAAGCCTAAATTCATCAGCAGGAATTGACGTTCCCATCATCGGCAAGCAAAGTACAAAGTACAAACCTAACAGTGCTATATACTTCACTAGCACAATCAGTCGATCTATTTGGCAGACAAACCATTACTTTTTGGGCTGCAAGAAAGTTATCTGGACAGCATCCCGTGATAATGCTGCCACCACTGCGATTGCCACTCTCCTTGCTGAGTGTTGCGATTATGACAAAAATCTCTTCAATATATATTAAGTATTTGGTGGAGATCTTGAATGAAATCTTGTCATTTGTATCAATAGAGTCAATGCACAAACATTTGGTACTGATGAACTAATTAGCCTTTTTTTCTTTTTGAAACCCGGTCTTATGTTGATGGATGGATGTTGACTTTTTGAAGTCCTTTCGACTGACAGGACTTAGAGAGTGAATTCCTATAAAATAGCGTTGTTTTGTAGCGACAGCTTGAGGAATTTGTAGCTATTGCTGCCATAACACTATGATCTCTGATTTAGATTTTTTACATTAGGTAGGGTGTGCTTTCAAGATTTATCTTTTTTAATCTTATGGTGACATTGTTAATAGTCCAGATAAATAATTGTATCGTATCTCTATTGTCTATATTTATGTTTGTCTTTGTCTTCAACAATAGATATCCAACATAAATTTGATGAACAAAAGTCACTTAGCTTTTTTTGAACCCTCATCTTATTTATTTATTTATTTATTTATTTATAATCCTTAACACTATCATTACAAACCTAAATCTAATTCAATAGTGTGGCTAGCTTACTTTTAATCTAATAATAATAATAATAATATTTCAACAACTACACACAACGCTATCTAGACCCAAAGTAAGCATGTTATATGCTTGTGTTATGGGTTCCAGAATGCGGATATACCATACTTATATACTTTTTTTTTAATACCTACCTACATATTATACATAGAAACACCCAGACCAATGCAAATAGACATGTTCATGCACACACTGAGCATATTTGCACTGAGCGGGAATCGAACCCGCGACCTCTGCGTGGCAGTCCATACACAGTACCACCGAACCACAGAGGAAGTCAAAATAATATGAATCAAATGACTTACACTTACTAACTTACATAACTAACAATATATAATATAGCCCTTACGAGATACCCAATCTGCACGAGAATATATCAATTCTGTCGTGAGTTTTATTCACCACTCGGATGGCTCGTGTGAGAGATGTTTTCGCCAGTAGATTGGTTCTTAGTGCTATTATGCGGGTATTTGAACTATTAGCCGTTGTCACACTGTATAATTACATAGGTAGTATAAATTTAGCGATAACATGGTACATTAAAACCCAAAACAACATAAAATTTTAACCACTTTCTATTTAGAACCTGAATTCCTTTCTATACAGCTTTGGTTGGCCATAGTGAGAGCTTTCCCTGTATTGAGATAATAACTGGGTAGTTAATTATTAATATGTACCTTATAATTACAAAATTAAATGTAGCATAGCACTACCTAAAGTAACCCAGACCGGACTGGTACGTAGCTTTTAAAGGAAAACCTGTGTTACAGGTCCAGGACTAAAGTTTTCTCGTTCTTGTTGACTAAGTAGTTAAAATCGAAATGGTACAAAAACTGAACAGTTGCTCTACGGTAGGTGTGCGAAATGCCATAATATTATGGGATAATAATAAGTGCGCCCTTTATGGTGTTCTTCTGTGGATGCTTTATCTATATTAAACTCCTTGTAATTGTGGATCAAATTGGATAAAAGTTCCGTAAAGTATTTTTCTAAATCATGATCATGACTTGGTAGAAACTTTAGGAAATGTGTTGTATATTTTCCGTGATCTTTTTTGTGTTTTTATAAATACTTCTCACACAAAATATGTTTTTAATAAGTAGTACCAGATATTCATAATAAATAGTAAGATACAACTTTATGAAAAAAATCTACCGTTTTCACATACTTATAACATTGTTTATGTTAGCGTAACGTGCCGCATCACCATTCTCCCGTAACAAGCAAATGAAAGTGTTTGAGCATTATCAAACGAACATAATTTATTGTTACTGCGTGTGAAACTACGGTGTAGCATCTGCGCTACGTGTGGTGTTCAGTATACCACACTTCACTGGCTTGTCACTACACGATATAGCTAGCTACGTACAAGATATTGGTGTGTCCGAGCACCAGCACGTGTTACTCGGTCAACGATCAGGGAGCGACTGCCCGTTGTATGCGCGCACCGGACGGAGAGTGAATATCCCTCTCCGCATACACTACATCCCTTTCTTATTTTTATTTATTTAGCTACTATGTAAGTACTATATAATAGGTACATCATTCTTTGATTTTAACCAGTGTAACTAGTAATTATGTCATTTTTTTTTTCTCGCAGAACCTCACTTGGGCTGCACGGTTTCGAGTGAAACCCGACCTTATTCAGAGTTGACTGGTACGACCACGTACTTACAGACTAATATAGTAGTAGTCCCAATTTCGATCATCATGCATCGTAAGTTATGCTTTGATTTTCAGACATTTTGCAATTCGGTGGCTTGTAAGGACGTCTAGAATCTAACGCAATTAAACCGTACCAATCACCTATCTCGAGCCTGTAGGAACTCAAATGGACCCTTGATTCCGGAATCCAACTCTGCTTGGTTACGTTCCTTATCCACCTTTATTTAACAGAAAGTCTCCTACTTACTAAGAATTTACTAATTATTGCATTTGTCTGGTCAAATCTACAATCTACATATTACACGACGAATTTTCCCTAACTGTAACTAGTCAAACTCATGTTCTACATTATCAGCTGCCATCAAGGGTAGAAACCGCGCAAGCTTGCCTATTAATAAAATTCAAGTCCTAGCTTTTTTCGTACGGTTGACCGTGCAGTTAATGCTAGTTCCATATTGCCTCTATAGTCGTTAACATCGACTTTAACACTAACATCACATTTTATGCCTGCCCGTTAGCACAAGAAAATCCCATTTTCAAGTGTAACTTAATTACGAGAACCACAAAACACTTTGATTTATCGTACTAGCAAAACATCTTTCCTGGTCTGCGATTATACTGTTTTATAAAGATCACGCGCTAGAATGTTCCAGAGGTGAGGCGTTAACCGGAACAACAACAGTGTGGAGCGGTTGCTCCATGCGTGGAGGCGTAGAGAGAATAAGGTCAATGATCCAATGCTGATACCTTAATTCGACGCCACACGGTTGACATTCGCAAGTTCGCATGTCAAGACAGTACCTTTTCTTCCATTGCGAATTGACCAACATTTTGTAGCAACTATTAAAATTAATTATTAATTATTAATTTGTAATTTCCGACTCAACCACAAAAGCGTTGGCGCGGTGGCCTAGTTGTTTATCTGTGAATACAGCGGGTCCACAGTAAATATCGGAAAGATGCAAAAGATTAAGAAGAACGATATAGAGCACTGGAGTAATGTATAAGTGCTCTTTTGGTTTTTGCTCGGTTGGAGTGTATCCTTGAACGCGCTATGGAGCTAGGACTTAAAGGAATTTGGCAAATTAATATTTTATAATTAAAATGTATAAGTAAGTAAATACTTACCTAAAAACAATTATTTAACAAAAGTAACCAAACTACTAGTCTTTATTTCTGGTTACTGCAATGGAGTACCTATAAAAGTAATCGTAATTGCAATTACAATAGTCATCAAAATGTGTAACTACTTTTTACGATCATTTTATGAAATCATCAATCATTTAGTAGAGTAATCATAGAAACCTATGATTACTCCACCAAATGAAAACGTAGCTAGTAATCAATAGTTAGACTACATAGGTACGGGACTTTACGTTCTAATCTTCGTATCGATATTAGTCGAATGAAATAACTGACAAACTTTGCATCTGTTTTTTTTTTTTTTTTTTTTATTGTCAGATAAATAACAGTACACATTATTTTATACTCGCCAAGCTAAGCAGCTTGTTGGCGAGATTTATAGCGAGTTGTATAGTACGCCACGGTGTGATTACTTTAGGTACTTATATAGTGTAATTAAGTATTTGATCGACCATTACGTCCGTCATATATTTTCACGTAGTCTTTTTTATCTCATCTTTGCTCTTAGCATAGACTGGACAAAACTATAGAATTCTGAGGTTTAGTAAATTTATTTTAAATTGAGTTACAGTTACTAAATTTCTTTAACCAATTAATAGTACTCAAAACTCAAGTATCATTTAACAGCTTTGGCAATTACTCAAGCAACTGGGTTGATCTACACACATTTTCTCAACTTTTTTTTCAACTCTTATGTATCTTATAATATGATATGTAACATTGTAGTAAGACAATTGAAATAACCTGAAAATAATGAAAGTATTGAGTGATTGTACTTCTACCATATGTTGCCAATTCAATAGAGGTAACATTTTACCAATGTTCTCAGTTTAATAGAGCAATGCTCTGCTTACCCAAAATCTACGCTACCGATTTGAAAAGTTCTTTTACCCCCAAAATTAACAAACGAAGCGGGCAACTCAGGCAATGTTTCTTTTTATATTTAACATATTTCTACAGCAAGTTCTGAAATCTCAATCTTTGTAAATTTGCAAAACAGAAGACAACAAAAGCAAATTTGCAGTACCTATAGTAATAATATTTCGCAGACGTAGGTAATATTGCAATCATATTTTATGCAGGCGTTTGTTGTGAGACCGAAAGAAGACGAATAAAGAAAACCAACAGATGTAGGTTCCCCTTCGCAGTAAAGCTTCCGAAAAGTCAGCTGTGACATAATAATATTAGTGTGATATCTGAAAACAACCAGATTATTATTAGTTTTAATATTATTATAAATTCGTATCAATTTAATGATCAGCAATCCTGCCACCATGCCACCTTTGTGACTGTATATGTCAATTTAATGACCAGCAATGCTGCAACCACGCCACCTTTGTGACTGGACATGTCAATTTAATGACCAGCAATGCTACAACCACGCCACCTTTGAGACCGTGTATGTCAATTTAATGACCAGCAATGCTGCAACCACGCCACTTTTGTGACCGTGTATGTCAATTTAATGACCAGCAATGCTGCAACCACGCCACCTTTGTGACCGTGTATGTCAATTTAATGACCAGCAATGCTGCAACCACGCCACCTTTGTGACCGTGTATGTCAATTTAATGACCAGCAATGCTGCAACCACGCCACCTTTGTGACCGTGTATGTCAATTTAATGACCAGCAATGCTGCAACCACGCCACCTTTGTGACCGTGTATGTCAATTTAATGACCAGCAATGTTGTATCCGTGTCACCATTGTAACCATATTAATTAAATTGCCAAGCTAACACCATTCACATATCAATATGTTTTGTATTAATTTAATGAGCAGAGATACACTTGTTAACGTACAATACTTTTATTTATGTCAGTATCTTTTAGTCTACACTGATTTAAGTAAACGTCCAGTTGTTACACAAATTTCAGGACTATCAGTCCACTAATGACGGTGTCAATTTAAAGACCAGTAACACTGTATTATCTTGTTAATTTAATGACAATCACAATTGGATGCTATAGTTTAATTAAAGTACAAATTTATTATTTTATGTTGTTTGTCTGTAAATGCTGTGCATATTTAATTTTGCTATTGGTGTAGCACAACATGCCTAGTGTCAAGGTATGTTTATGGACAGCCTGTAATGGAACAAGTACTTTCGTATTTGACTTGGCTTTTTACTAATTACAGTAACAGTAGTATAGTACGTAGCTTTATATATTATTCTGTTTAATATTATTTACAAATGAAGTATTATACTCGTAGCATTGACAATATGAAATATTGTCCCTTCGTTACAAACTCACTTCGTGGTTTTTAAATAAACGTCTAACCTATTATAAATGTGTCAAAGTCATAGCACTTCATACCGATCACATACGTCTACGTTAATTATGAAAATGTCAGCCAATAATAAGCTATGACAATGTTATCATAAGCAGCGGCACTGTTTTTGAATGACCTAGCTAAGACTACAGCATGTCATTTGTTTATCTGTTTGATAAAGGTACTCCAATATTTTATCACACACTGGAAACTATTGCAGTAAAAGTATTTACTTATAATTATGTTGTAATCTTATAATATCTGTGTACGTATGTGATATAAGTACACGAGTGTGTTCATATCTCTCAATCTAAAATAGTATAAATCTTAAAATTGAGTAATTTATTCAAACACACGATCGTAGTTTTTACTACAAACTTATTACCGTTATCCTTTACGGTTTACTTTTACCATAACTACTTATGACTCCATCAATATAAATTGAGCAGCATACAAATAAGTGATCTAATTTAGATATTGTGGTGTTATCTTCGCCAATAATGTAGCCAAATATTTACTCTTTCATTTAAACGGCCATTTTTAAAAACATTACCTAATGTCCAACCGTATTTTATATTATAATATATCTAACGTGTTAAACAAAAATGTTTAAATGTAGGTAGGCACTACCAACTATATCATACTATATATACCAACTATAACCCACTTAGTAATTTTATTAATAAGGTTGTGGACCTTCGCCTCCCGCAAGCTACTTTAGGTGAATATGAACTAAAAATCTTCATCTTCAATATTACATAAAAATAAATTATTTTTTAAACCTTAGGAATTTCTTCTTAACCTGTCGTATGCTATAATATAAGACACCATAGAAATAACATTGTGTCTTGTGCAGATCAGTCATTTTAAAATTTGCCATTTCATATCATTAGTTAAAATTAATAAAAGACAAATTGTTCTGTAAGCACGGAATAGATAAGTTGGTACTATAAGTAACACACAACATTAATTTCAAATTAATGGCTTATTCTCTAGAATTCACCGCTGAAAACCAAGTTGGGTAGTAGTCGACCTACTATTATATCAGCACTAGAGAAATAAGCCTACTATTTGTACGTAAACCGTACAGTAACAATTAATTATGTACTTATTTCTTCCTTCCTTTACATTCCCTTTTTTTTTTTTTTTTAAGCGGGTAGAAAATAATTGTACTCACATTTTTATCCTCGTCGCCACTTGTAGCATCTGCGCTACGTGTGGTGTTCAGTATACCACACTTCACTGGCTTGTCACTACACGATATAGCTAGCTACGTACAAGATATTGGTGTGTCCGAGCACCAGCACGTGTTACTCGGTCAACGATCAGGGAGCGACTGCCCGTTGTATGCGCGCACCGGACGGAGAGTGAATATCCCCTCTCCGCATACACTACATACGGTAACGGCACTTTTTAGTAAGTTGTACGTAATTATTTTATAGAATTTATTGTAAACTAGACGTGTGCCCTCGCTTTGCTTTATAAAGTTTCTTGCAACGCCTACAGAAAATATAATTGCAATTACGTACGTTTGCGAAATATTATTGCTATAACTACTGCAAGTTTGCTTGCTCCTGTATTTCCTGCAAATTTACAAATATTGAAATTTTGAAAATTGCTTAAATATATATTTTAGGTAGATCTTATACATAATAAAATATAGCCTATGTTACCAGCTTCATTTATTGATATCTAAAGTTAAAAGAATTTTTTAAATCGATAACGAAGATTCTAAGTTAAATCGTTACAAACATGCAATCAATAGTAGATTCTTAGCCTAGGGTTGAAAAGAATCAATTCCCGAGGTAGTTAGGCTATAGTCCGAGTAGGAATTGATTCTTTTACCCGTGGCAAACACTCTACTTTTCATTTAGAATATGAGGAAAATAAAGCTAGTTGTTTATCTAAACTATTTATTGATAATAATATATTAGTAGTACCTATTTAAAATTAATAGTCAAATTAGGACAATTCGTGAAATTAAAAAGATTTTCTACAACACAATTTGCCTCGTCTGTATGGAATCTGGTGTCAATATTTCGCTTGAACTCATTTTTAATATTCAATTCAAATCTTAGCACAAAAGTCCGTCACAGATACATAATACCTAACAGATTTTAGTATCCCGCCAATTTGAGTTGACTTTTTAAATTTTAAGGAACTCGCCGCTCGCCGCGTAATTGGCGCGGCACTCGCGGCTTATTCCGCTCAAAGAAGTTTGCGCTAAATTCACACTTGCTGTTTAGAAAGTCATGCATGACATTTTTAAATTAGTTTTTTTTTACATAAAACTCTTCACAGCTGACAACAGTTCTATTTTTAAAATTCATCCCGGAGGGTCGGGATGAATTTGAGTTTGAGTTTTTCCCTCCCTATGAAAGGAAAGCAGCATCTTCCACCCAATAATCAAATCAAAACAACACTACTTTCCGAGTGTGAGAAATGAAAAATATTATGCTAGACCTAAATTACTTAGGTACTAACTAATATTGAAATAATTAAAATCTGTTGTATAGTTTAGAAGAAGTCATCGGATAAAAAGACTGAAAAAACAGTGACTTTGCCTGGTCCTGGTGGATCAAGTCGTGATGGCCTACTGTTTACGTTAAAAAAAATGTACCTACTTTCTTAATAAAAATAATGAAAACATTACTTTAAATGTTTGAAAATTTTAATATGAACAGCGCTTCTAGTTTATGCTCTGAGAACTAAGTATTTTATCACGCGCGCTCAACTAGATAATGCGACCTTACTAACGTTACGGTATAGGTATACACCGATTTGAAAACTACCCTAATAAACGATCGGTCGGTGGCTGAGGTTGCTAGTGATTCTGACGCCTTTCGCCTGTGCATGTGCACAAGGTTCAAAATTACTAACAGCTTTCATTGTAACTTTTAAAATCATAAGTTTATATGTGTGACCAATCCACTTTTGTCACGCGTGGTGGTCAAATAATAATAATGCTTTAGGTATTAACTCTCCTTTTGAGGCGAGTTCTCGCAATTATTATTACCTACGTATACAATAATACGTTACGTACTATATTATCTGTTTATGCATTAAATTTTATATTTTTTTAATTTTAAGCCTACTACTATTTTTACTACTACTACTTATTTTAATATTTTAAATAATTGAATTTTTATCATCAATTATTTTATGAGTAACTTTGCAATGACTTATAATAAAGGTATTGTACGAAACACATTTGGATCGAGCAAGTCTATTGATTACGCGTTCTTAAAATTTATTGTTTTCCATGTCTAAATATTATTTTTATTGCTTTGATAAAACTGTTGACTCTGTAGACCCGAACGTGTCGCTTCGATGCTGTACTACTATTAGTAGTCAAATATTATGCGTTATGTGTAATTAGGCTAAATTTAAAGTGGGATGTTATGTAACGCCAAAAGGAATCTTATCAACCTGCTTTTGCATTGAATTTAGACATTAGATTATAATATCTGCCAAACCACCACTGGCAACACAGATATATTACATTTTGACTTAGAGATGAGATATACTTCCAAAATTCAATACCAGGGCTTCTAAGTACAAGTACGTAAAAATACGAGGGTCGAAAACCAGGCTTTAAAATACTTGAAAGTATTTGTCGTCCCACCCGCTAAAGGTCGAGTTCGAGTATGGCAACCCGCTCCACGCTGGATGCGAGCGCCTTACCTAAAATACTTGCATAGGAATTCAACCTGTATTCCTAGTAGGATAAGGAACAAATTCGTTTGAACAAAAAATACTTTGAGGATAAAAGTATTTATTATATACAAAGTACGAGTGTGTTTTTTATCTACATTGAAATATAAATCGTTTTTCTATGCTATGCTACCGCGCGTTCGCCTTGTAGCACATACTTTCATACTTGCAGGTATTGTCTGCTCGTACCAGGGCGCCGTACTTCGAAGCGAAGCCCTGGTTTTAAGCCCTGGTAGCGTAAATACGTTTCATCTCTATTTTGACTGTTTTGGACTTTTGACTTCGACACGACAAGTTGACAACACGTAGTGCTGCCAAAATCAATGTCATTGTTTGTTGTCAATGTCGAAAATAAATTTAAGTTGTTTATTTGAAAATTAAATATTTCGCCAATAAGTTGGATAAACAAAACATTGCTCACTGTAAAATTGAAATGCATCTACTAAGAAAACTATTTAACCATGTTGGTAAGTTTATAGGTTATGTTTTGTATGGTTATTCTTGCTACTGCTAGAATGATTGCTGAACTTTGGAGCTCATGCGCGGTGCTATTAGCCTACCTGGCCTGACCGACCTGTAAAACCTAATTGTTCTGACTGAAGGTAAAAAGCAGACGTTATTAAGTGTGAGATATATTAAAAGAACTGCAATAAATTTAAAATATTTGTTTTTTTAATTTTTATTGACTGATGTTTATAGAAAAGTAAATTCGCACAAGACTATTAGCAAGTATTTTGTATGTACAGTTATTAACATTACGAAAGTGATTTTACGATGTGTAGCTAATAATTTAAGTGTCTACCTGTTGCATAATTAGTTGTATTCTGCCTACATGCAACTTTGTGTATAACAAACATTGCAACTTCCTGAAAATATCTACTCAGTTATCGACCCATCGCCGCCACGTCAAATGTAGCTGTCGAGATCACTCATGTTTAACTGTGTAACTGATACCAAAGAACTTAATTTCTCTTAATAAGTGTCTAACTTACATGTCATATAGTGATTGTAAAATTGAATAATTATATACCTACTTTAGTTAGAGCTATATTATTTTAAGCTTAAGAATGCCCAATGCTCGAGTCAGAAGAAAGTTATTCTTACATTATGAGAGTTACCTATCTAATGTTTTAAAATATGAATTTTTGTCAAGCAACAATTTGATATTCGAGTGTATGTAATAAACTGACTGTATCTCATTATACTTTGTAGGTTTTGTATATAGAAAATTATGTGTGTTCATCATATAAAACACCGCAGAATGTATATCCTGCAAAATACAGTTTAGTGTATAAAACAAGTTTATTTAATTATTACTTAGGTATGTAACATGTACTTGTAAGTGATATTTGTTGGTTTTTGTAGAAATGTTTTCAAAAATTTTAGATGGTGCCTATATCATTTAAATCAGGCTTATCTTAAATCACAACTTTTTTACATTACAACTTTTTTGTTTACTTTTTTTAGGAACCAGAAATCTAAGGAAGTTAATCAGACAGCCACTAGAAAACAGAAGATGTCTATGCATAAAGGAGGTCCCTCCAGCTATAAAACCTTTGTCACTTATACCAAAGGGTGTGATGGGCCAGCCAACGTGCCACACACACCCTCACTTGATACCGGAGGACCAGCTAACATGTGGAGTGGTCCAGGCTGAATACAGTGACAGGAGGGCCACACTAGTCAATAAACTGGTCAGCAGTGGGGATAATATACATAAAAGTCATGTTGTAAGTAATAGTTGGGTTTTAAAAGGTACCTTACAATAGCCACATCAAGTAATGATCTGTATCAGTGCAGAATTAGAATCATGGTAATAAAATTACTGCAAATTACAAAAAAAAAAAAACTTTCGCATTTATAATATTTGAAATGTATGTGAAATGTAATGTAGTTCTACTACGTTTAACTACCAAAGTTTATGAAAAGAGACATGAATAAAGTTCATGAAGTCTGGCAGATAAAAAATGGTTGTAAATAGTAGTAAGTGTTGAGACACTACTGAGAAGTCGTTAATTTTACACAGGATTATTAACTATTGTTGGGATTATCTTCATAATAAATTAAACAAGTCCCTGTACTGTATGCACTTACAAAACACTACCAGGACCTGACTTAGCTTACATTAATGTAGTGCTCATTTTCAGATAGTGATTCCAGGAGCCTGCAAGCAGTACATGTCAGACAAGATCCCATATGTGTTCAGACAAAACTCTGACTTTTTCTACCTCACTGGTTGTTTGGAACCATCAGCAATTTTGGCAATCATCAAACCTGCACAAGTTAATAACTTTAAGGTAAGAAAATTTGAACAGTACAATGTGCACAACATGTTTGCAGGCAGGATTTGTGTCCGGTTTATTTACTGAATTGTGAATAGTAGAGTGCCTCTGTGGTTCGGTGGTACTGTATAGTGTGGATTACCACGCAGAGGTCTTAGGTTCGATTCCCGAATCGGATAAAGTAATAATTTTTCTGTCGAAAAATTCTCAGTATTAGCCCGGTGTTTGAAATTGTGACCGATATATGGCAACAGGCTCGCCCCTTGTTACATTGGATGTAAAATAAATAATGGCGAAAAGTGGGTGGTTAAACACCTCTACCTGTCCTTTTCGGAGATAAAAGGCGTGAAGCTATGTATGTAGAAATAGTAGTCTTAATCCATTAAAAAAAAATAGAAACTCAAATATTCATCAATAATAATAGTAATAATAATACCAGCCTGTTAACTGACCCACTGCAGGGCAAAGGCCTCTTCTCGTATAGAGAAGTTATGAGCATTAATCATACCTACATTTACTGGCAATTTAAGGCTTTTAAGTCCAGGTTTCTTCACGATGTTTTTCTTTACCGTCAGTCAGAAATGTCCAAGATAAACTTAGAACGTACATATGATTTTGAAAAATCACATTGGTACTTGCGTGGATTCGAACCCACTACCTCGTGTTTACGAAGTGGGTACCTTATCCACTGGACCAGTTCGACAGTTCGTCAATAACTTGTAATATACATAATGATCACTTTGTAGCAACTCTTTTACAAAGAAATACTAAAAACTTAGCTTGGATAATACACAGCATAGACTGGCCTCTCACAAGGTACACCAATGATAGGCAGCCCTATCGTGTGTACGTACCGCGCGGCTCAAGGAGGAGGAGGAGGTCAAGGACATGGCCGAGTTACAAACCTGTATTACCATTACCGAGCATTAATTTAATGATGTTTTTTTTGGCCACAGTCTATATTGTTCGTACACGACAAAGATGATCATGCAGAATTATGGGAAGGTCCACGCACTGGATGCGCTGAAGCCGCAAAACTGTTCCTCATGGATGAAACGAGGCCTATCGATACATTCAACAGCTTTTTGAGTCAGTTAGTATTACTTTAAGTTTCTAGTATATTGTATATAAAGTTAAATAATGACAAAAACAATGTTGTTATAAAAACTAGCTTCACAATATTCTAGTTTTGCATTATCTATTTAAAAAATTAACTTTTACATTATAACTCCCTCATAAAGATCTTACATGAAATACGCTCGATAATTTTTATTAAATGCAAGTATCAAGAATTTTTTGCTATTGTCTAGTCTAAATTAAGCTTCCAATCGTAAAATCAAATATCTGTATGCTATAGATTTTACATTATCCTATGTAATTTCAGAATAGCAAACAACACCAGCCAGTCTACAGTTCTATGGTACCACAGTGACAGTACGATAAATGCCAATGTTCACAACATAGTTCAACAAACGCTCGGTAGGGATCGCTACTTGGGATTGGGCGACCCCAAGCTTTCTTTACACGAAATGAGAGTTGTCAAGTCACCGGCTGAAATCGAATTAATGAAGGAGACATGTTATATTGGATCACAGTCTATGAATATGGCTATGGCGTGTACTCACCCCGGTAAATTATATTTAACTATCTTTGCGCCTTAACACTTTCGGGGACAGTAAACGGATATGGCTATGATGATAATAATAGTAGATTAGTAGCCAAGGGCTGTAAGGCATCAATTGCAGCCCGAGCCTATAGTTCGAGGGTGCAATTGATGCTTACACCCGAGCTAACTACTCTGCTTTACATCTCGATTGTAAGGTAAGTAGAAAAAAACCGGCATTATAAGAATAAATTATAAAAAAATCCCAAAAACAAACAATATTTAAAGTAAAAGTTTTCTATTCCCGCCTTTTTTCATCTTTTTTTTTTAATTTTTTTTTTCAAGAACGAAATTGAGCTTCGCCATTCGATATTTCAAATTGATGACTATTATACTCATACGAAGACAAGGCTGAAAATCGAAGCAACCTCTTTTGTCATTGGGCTGAATGCATGATGTCTATTGCCAGTATGATGGTTAGATGTACGCGAATTTTTTGAAAGAGTGAAGTGTTTTTTTTTTTAAATTACTTACCGCCCTAGGGCTTTTCTAGCTACATTATTACCCTAGAGCGCTAATTGGTCACCTACAAGCCCCATTTGTGGGTAATAAGGACGTACTTACCGAATATGAGAGATCTATTGTGTCTACACAACTGTCCATGAAAGGGTTAATTGCGGGGTTCTTTTGTAACTCCAATTGCGGGGTTGTCTTTATAAAAAGAAGATGAAGATGGCCTTAATTAAGGCCATGTCATGAATGTCTTACGGCTAAAATCACGATAATAATTTTGTAATCAATCGCATTAATTTTTTAATAATCATGAGCAATAACACCACAAGTCACACTTACTTTTAGATAATCCGATTTATGCATGTTAAGTGTACAAAAAGTTAAACAATAAAATTTACTAAACAACAACCAAAAACAAATTTACTTTTCGGTAGCGATATCCTTCCACTCAAAAGTATTTTTCCAAATTGAACAAGTCACTATCATACTGTTTATTTCTTTAGGAATATCAGAACACATGGTAAACGCAGTACTAGAGTATTCATGCAAGCAAGGGGGGGCAGAACACTTAGCATTCCCCCCCGTGGTGGCGGGGGGCACTCGCGCGACACACATACACTACGTCAATAACAACCAGCTGCTGCGGGAACATGAGATGGTGCTTGTTGATTCTGGTAATTATAATTATTTTATTTTTATTATTAAAGTACATTATGGCCTATTACTCGTAGAAGACATTAAATAATAGTTTTCCATCTTTCTAAACTTCCAATTTTAATGTCCTTCTAGTTTATGTTATTTCTTTTTATTTTATTTATTGACTTTTACTTCTAGTTTTAGTTTTATTATTGTAACAATTTAAGTGTGCCTTTTTGGTGCCTAATAATATAGTATAAAAACTTATACCTTTGTGCATCTTTTAATATAATCAAAAAATATTAATATAATGAAAAATTTTAAATACAATATTTGTTCTGACTCCTGAGAACTGTGAATATTTTAAGCGTCTATCTGTTCCGTTATTAATATCGAGCAAAAACTAGATAACGTTTGTTGTATGGGAGCCTCCTTAAATATTAATTTTAATCTGTTTTTTAGTATTTTGTTGTTATAGCGGCAACATAAATACATCATCTGTTAAAAAATTCAACTGTCTTAACTATGACTGGTGACAGACAGAGAAAAAGACTTTTATTCTTTGGGTGTAGAATCCTTTAGAGGGATATAGACATTAAAACTAGTACAATTGATGTCTAATCTAATCAAAAGAGTTGTTTACTAAATCTAGTATATAAAAGATGTTCCTATGTAGGTTGTCAACGATGGCTGTACAACTCTGACATATCTCGCACATGGCCCGTCTCCGGCAAGTTTAACAAACATCATAAAATATTGTACGAGTTGGTTCTTACTGTACAGGTAACGTAACATTATTTTGATACTATGTATTACTAAATTAGAAATATTGTTCTATAGCACATTGAAATGACATTTACTCAGTCGCTCATCGCACGCAAAGCTGGTGGATACGGCTTTGAATGAAACGTGCCGGATCATCACTGGATGTTTGAATCCGACCCCGGTATCGAAGCTGTATCCACTAGCAGGAATTGCTCCTCCAGCGGTTCGTAGAGCGGTGGCAAATTCTATTGAGAAAACCAAAATGGAAAAAGAAAACCGACATCCGATGCACGCTTACACCCGGCACCGGGGTGTAAGCGTGCATCGGATGTCGGTTTTCTAGCAAAGGCTAAAAAGTCGCAACAGCTTCGCCAACCGTGTCCTCCCACTTACCGGTGAGAGGTCACAGGTCAGACTCAGGCTGTGGCGGGATGATGTTTCTGCTACTATATCGTTCGTCCCTCCATCGGAGAAACTCCCTCCTGGACATGAGCTGCCTTGGCCGACTTGGAAGTCCCTAAATAGACTTCGGACTCAGGTTGGACGGAGCAAAGATAATCTTGCCAGATGGGGATTCGTCGATGATATGAACCTAAGTTGTGTTTGCGGTGTCGTTCCACAAACGATGGAACACCTTATGTCATGTCCTGCGTGTCCAAACACCTGCACTCTGCAGGAATTGTTCGACGCTACAGATAACGCAATATCTGTAGCTGAGTTCTGGTCTGATAAAATTTAATTGCCATCGACACGCTAAGAAGAATGACATTTACACCTCAAATAGAAAAAAAAACCTGTATAAATAATCTAGCGGCGACTCACGGCTTCACCTGCGTCTAAAATATGTTTTGTATCCCTCGGGAATCAGGCATTTTTAAGATAAAAAGGAGCTTAAGTCCGGTTTCGGCACTGAATCTATCTACAGACCAATTTTCATCGTAATCTGTTTAGCCGTTTAGGCGCTGAGTGGTAACAGACTTTTTTTTTTAGAGTTTATAAAAATCTCAAACAGAGAAAATGTCGTGTGATACTCAGCATATAACGTTGTCATATATATTTACTTTTAAACTTTCGCGTTGCATGATGTACGGGAATTAACGCGATCATGCATTAGGTATTTACATACCTTATTTTGCTTGACGTTAACACCAGGTTACATCGGCCGTGGTCACAAGCAGACTGGTGAGGCGATGTCACGGCTCCGTATGTGAAGTAGATTCTAGATCTACCCTCACATTTTTGTCTTTTCACGTACTATCACAAAACACACTGACAGTGTCCCTATTCTGTATGCCGTCCGTATTGTTGTCATATATAGTACGTAATAAAATGATCTTAAGTATATAAGCAAGTCACGCTATTAACCGTTATATGAAACTCACTTACGTTATCTCTTACGAACATACGTCAAGATATAGTTCCATATTCTAATACCGATATACCAATAAATCCAGGCATATACAGGTACATCATAGACATACATAAGTCTATGATGTACCTGTATATGCCTGGATTTATTGACTATTATGACTAGTTTTGGGCTATGTAATAGATAACTATTACATAGCCCAAAACTAGTCCCAGAGATGGTTTCTCCGTAAGAAACTCGTAATTCTAATAATTCATTTGACTGGCCTGTTGGCCTAGTGGTTAGTGACCCTAACTGCTAAGCTGCAGGTCGTGGGTTCGATTCCCACCCAGGACAAATCTTTGTGTGATGAGCATAATTGTTTGTTCTGTGTCTGGGTGTAATTTATCTATAATATGTATGTATTTACAAAAAAAATGTACATAAGAGTATATCAGTTGTTTAGTACCGAAACACAAGCAAATATAATTGCTTAATTTGGGGCTAGATGGCGCTGTGTGAATGTGGTAGAATATTATTATTATTATATTATTATTATTAATTTGTAGAAACGCCTAATCGAGTTGCTAGGCGAGCACCGACCGCCCCTGGACCACCTGTTCGACAGTATGTGTAGACTGCTGGGCAAGCATCTACAACAGGAAGGGATATTACCCAAGAGCATTGAAGGTCATGAACTAGCTGAGGTAAATTAATATTATTACTGTATTGTTTAAGCCATATAAATATACAATAGTTTGCCGCGGCGCGGTTTCCCCTGCATCTTTGCGTACTGCCCTGCTCCCTTCCCCCTTCCTCGAAAACTAGGCTATCATACGCAAAAATAATTTTTCAAATCAGACTGGTAGTTCCAGAGATAGTCGCGTTAAAACAAACAAAAAAAGACTCTTCCGTAAATAGTATAAATACATTTATAAAGCGTATCAAAGATTTACCACTTTTCTTAAAATATGTGGCTTTTGCGGACGCAAAATCAAATTTGTATGTTCATTATTTAACTACGCTTGCTTTAGGTGAATTGGCTATAAATTTCTAAATTTTTAAAAATTAAGGTGTTTTGTCGTTTTCCTTTACCGTTCGTGCAGTCCAAGTTCAATTCAAATAGTATACGTCAGAAAAAAACTATACTCGCAACAATTTTATTACTCGCTCGCTTAAGTTATTTAACAAGGAATTTAATGACATAGACCTCTAACAACTCTCTGATTACTCTAAAATCTAAACTACTACAGCAATTAAAACAAGAATGGTCCTAGTAGTCTCTAATACTACTAATACTATGGTATGTCTTACGAAATTTCTTTCTTATGTAAATTAGAAGAAGCATATTTTGTTTTTCAGGTAGGATAATATAAGTTTGTTCGCTGGCATTTACCAATTACTGTTAAATTGATTTCTTTTGGGTACTCTTTGTCTTTGTATTAAGTCTATATTTATGTTACTATGTATAAAGAAGATAATGTTTTTTTAATATTTTTGTAAGAAGCATTGGTAACAAGAGATTCACTTGTATATTCCATATTGTTGTAGAAAGCGTACCGTCTATGTCCACACCACGTGTCCCACTACTTAGGTATGGACGTTCACGACTCTCCGCTGATCAAGCGGAACATACCCGTCTGTACCAACATGGTCGTTACTGTTGAACCCGGTATGTACTTACTATAATACTATCATTAATACTACTTAACTATCCGTATGTTATATCTAACGCCTGTATGATATCGGACGACTGTCTCGGAGGTGTGGTTGATATGCACGAGATCGCAATTAGTTGATTCTCTACACAGGATACGGGACCTACCCTCACATTTTTGACTTTACACATATCACAAACAACACTCACAGTGCCCTTATTTAGACGGACGTTCGTATTGAATTACGTGAAAGCTGTACAAAAACTAAGTAACCATAATAAAATGAATAAATAACGCTTACAGTTCAATTTATATGCAAATAATACATTGGAAACTTTCATGACGTTATTTTCATAGTAAAATAACTGTAAGCATGATGGTTACTTACTTTTTATACAGCTTTCATGTAATTCTAAAAAGTGTTCTGAAAACATTTTTGAATTATAGCTCCGATTAAATGATAAAAATTGAAAACCTAGAAAATATGACACTGAATTGCGACGTTGCAACACTTATGTGTGAACGCTCTTAAAAAGAAAATAGAATAGACGCGTTTTGTTCTTAAGACAAATTCTTACTAAGAAATCAAAAATGTCAAAATTTCCTTAAATATTTATTTTTGTACCCTAGGTATCTACATTCGTCCGGACGACACGTCGGTACCGGCAGAGTTTCGAGGCGTCGGTATTCGCATCGAAGACGACGTTCTTATCACAGACACCGGCGTGCTCAACATGACCAGCTCTTGTGTGAAGGAGGTAGCTGATATAGAGGCTATTGTGGGCAAACATGGCCCGTGAAGTTATGAAGGATTTAACTGGGTTTGATAGACTTTTGATGAGATCCAACAAATTTATGCGCTTGTGCGTATGAGCTTAACGTTATATGTGCCTCCAAATCAAATCAAAAACTATTATCTTATTTAGTGACACTTATGAACGTCAAAATAACAGTGCCAGTCAATTATCCTTCAGGTTGTTCGCTCACGACGTAGAGCCATTACTAGCAAGAAACTCAGCCAGATTGTTAAAATTTTTCATAAGTTACAATTTCAAATAACGCAAATAATACACTTTGCTAAAGTAACAAAAGCTAAATTGTCCATAGTTACATAGTTCTGTATTAAAAAGGTTCTCAGGTTATTAAAAAAATGTATTTTGGATATTCTGATGACATTGATGTTAAGCTGTAAAGGTCACTCGTTCTTTGACTAAACACATACCTTCAAAACTTCTATCAGCTGAAATTTGGAAGGTAGCTAGCCTGTCTATGTATTATAGGATTTTTCCACAGCGCCGAATTAAGGCAATCTATCCACGCCAGCAGAGCCCATTAAATACAGTTGCCTTTTTTTAAACATTAAAATGTAATATTATATTATTAATATTTCCTAATTAATAGTTCTAACGGTTTAATATGTTATCTGTTGTATTTGATGTAGCACTATGTGCGGCCATACTTAACAGTATTATGTCGACACAAGCCACCTTAGGCTAGAATACAGGATTTTATTTTATTTTATTCAAATCAGTACCACCATCCAAAATAACAGAATTGTAGCCCAGAAGGTACATTGTTAACACAGTTTGTACTAATCAAATACCACTACTAACTAGCAAATTAAAACATTTCCATTAAGCAATTTGTTACAAATGCAATATTATTACAGTTTTCAAACTTTTTAATGCCAATGGCGATAGACAAGACTGGCCAAGTTGACAGTGTATCTGGCACGATCTACTGGGCCGGCTAGATGCTGCCCACATTAATGTTTAAGAGGGTTTACGTGTCATGAGTCGCAACGTAGCCATTTAGTGTCATATTTCGTAACCCAAATAAAAAATAAGAAAAATTTAATGTCTTAAAATAATTGTAATATTTATTTTAATAATAATCGTAAAAAAATAAATTAATAATTAAGCTAATAATACTTTATATTTCTTGACGAAATAAATATCTTCCTTACATCTGTTCTTTTTCAAATTGTTAAATAAATTATCTCTTAAGGAAGAAATTTAATGCCTGTTTGAGGAAGGGGACATTTTGCTAAAGGGACATTTTGCGAAAGGGACATTCTGAGAAAGGGACATTTTGCGAAAGGGACATTCTGAGAAAAGGACATTTTGCTACTTGTAGTCATTTTGAGAAGTGGTCATTTTGCGACAGTGCCGCTATAATTAGGTGAAAGCTATATAAAAAGTAAGAAATCATTGCGTTTACAGTTTGCGTTTACAGTTCTATTTTTATGCAAACAATACATTTGAAACTTAAGTTGCGTTATTTTCTTAGTAAAATAACTGTAAGCATTATGGTTACTTACTTTTTATACTGCTTTACCCTAATTCTACACATATTTTTAAAATATAGCTCCGATTAAATGAGAAAATTGAAAACCACGAAATATGAAAGTAAATTGCGACGTTGTCACTCATGACGCGTAAACGCTCTTAACGTAATACCTTGAAAATAGGTCTGTAAAGATTGGATCTTTAGTCAAAACAATATCTATTGCTCTATACCTATATATGCTTAACATTTTTACTCAGAGTAAACATTCAAGCTATTCAAAACATGGACAACACTTCATCAAGAAGCCCCATCGTCTGCACTTAGTGTACAGGAATGTCAGTAGGCGAGAATTGGTGATATCCCGACTGCTGACATTTCTGTCGATTCGGTGTCAGAGTTCAACGAGTTTCGTAGCTAAGGATCTTCAGCAATTGGATATAAAGCTTGTTTTAACACTTTCGGAGAGAGTAAACGGAATGACAATAAAACATGTATTGTGTCTACATCACTGTCCATATACGTGGATAAATTAAGATATTTATATTCTATATTCTTGCGTATGTAACAAAAAGGACGTAAATAAAAGATGTCTGAAAATGAGGTCATAGTATGCAGAGTCTGCATTAATATTGATAGTAAATGCATGCTGAATTTACATACAGAACAGACATAAGTGCATTATTTACAGGATATATCCCTATGATAATCAAAATAAAGTCCATTTTTCAACTTATCTAATTCAGTTACAGCCTTTTTCTTTAGCAGAACAGTATTGTGGCATATCCAAAGTTATAGTTGAATTTATGAAGATATAAAGACTGTCTTTTGTTTTATTAAAGGTTTCTTTTAAATTCCAGTGATTCTAAATGATGATTGTATTATTTAAATAAATATATTATCACTACATAGTATAAAACAAAGTCGCTTCTCGCTGTCTGTCCCTATGTATGCTGAGATCTTTAAAACTACGCAACGGGTTTTGATGCGGTTTTTTTTAATAGATAGAGTGATTCAAGAGGAAGGTTTATATGTATAATACGTGCAAAATATAGTAGAGAAACATTGGTAATTTTAGAGGTTTCTAATGTAATGTAGGGACATAGCTTTTGCGGCGGTGTATACCGACTAGGAGCCGCCGGCTTCTAAAGAAAACATGTTTGTATTGTCTAATGACAAAAAAGCTGTGAACGTTGTTTAAAAAGACATTCTGTAGTGTATTTAGTATCAGCATAATACCTGTGCGAAGCCGGCTCGGGTTGCTAGTGTTCAATATATTATGTTTTTTTTTTGTAATGTTCAACAGGTTCAAAGCACATTATATATATTTTTATTAGTATTAAAGTCAATTGTTGTAGTTACAAAGCTCAAATGGTTTGTCTTTAGCTAATATGTGTTTGATATTTATTTAAACTTTTTTATGCGTTGTACAGACACAAGCAAATTTGTAAGTACGTTTGTAAATAAATTGTAATATATTAATAAATGATGTTGAATTTATTTTTTATTTTCTTTACAAGAAATTAAAAGTTACATTTACTATGTGGTGAAGTAAGCCAGGTAGAGATGGAATGATTTTATAGAATATATGATAAATGACTTAAGGTAGTTTAAGAGGTGGGTTAAACAAAACATAATTAAATAATTCAAAAATATTTTATTAAAAAATAATATTTCCTTAATTAATATATCACTAGTATAATAAAAGTTGTAGAGTATTGTCGTTGCCAGCACGACGCAAACTAATCATGCTTATACATAAATTTAATATCACCTAACATTCGAATCAAATGCAATAGAAACTCTTTATTCGAGATAGAAATATTTTTTTACTTACATTATAAGAGATTTTTAATGGAATGGATTTTGTGGCAATAAACATTAAATTAAACTTACTTCTACTATAGTCGTCCTTCATTGTTATATTACTTACGACTTGGCCCATGTAATATATTTAGAAATCTTATATAACAAAATTTAAGGCACTTTTCTTAGTGGCAAACACAGTAAGTATAAAAATTACGATTTATAAAATATTTGGTGGATGATACTCAGCTCATAAAAGAGGTATAACATATGAAGCATACATTACTCTGTCTTCTACACACCAATAGGTACAATTAGTACATTTAGCTGACATTTAAACCAAAATATAACACTCTTGTCTTCCTCAGAAAATATGATAAAAATTTGTGACATTAGTGTAAACGAGCTTAGTTTACTGAAAATATATAACAGTACCTATTTACTATTTTTCACATAGATTAATTGGTTCAGAAGTTGTCCAGTTGGGACAATAGCCGCATAAATAGGCTAAAAATCACATAGTTGTATTAACTATGAGACAAGATTACATAAAATATTCCGATTATAGTAATATAAGTGTAAATAAAATATAATTATTCTACTAGTTTACAATAACATACCGTATGTTTATATTCGATTTCATTTCATCTCTTTAGTTTGTATATATTTAAGTATTATCTACTATATTCTAACCCCTTATTCATAAAAACTTATAAGCCTCTATAATTAAAATGTGTTTTGTCTCTTTCTTACTAGTAATTTCAAGGTGACAGATAAAGACAAACGAAATATAAACCTATTTTAGCTAATTTTTGATGATAATATGTTTATGAATAAGGAGATAAATAACATCTTTTAATTTTTGCATAGATACAAGCTTGTCATGGAATGTTGATATTATCAATTTTATTCGAGAAACATTACAGTATAACATAATTTACTAATCGAGATTATCTATACACATCAACACATATACAAGTACTAGCTTTACGCGGCGCGGTTTCACCTGCTCCCGTCGCCTGTAGCGTGATGTTACATAGCCTATAACCTTCGTCGAGAAATGTGAAATTTTTCAAATAAGACTGGCAGTTCCAGAGATTTGCGCGACAAACAAACAAACAAACTTTTCCGCTTTAAATAATAAAACATAGAATAGCGTAAGAGTGATGACCTGCAAGTATGGCGTTGTCCTGCGCCAGGTGGAACAGCCAAATGTATTATTTATTAAAATCAAGCGTTGATTGCTAGTCACCGTGGGCTATTAAAAACAATCTACCAATTTGATTGTTAGTAACAAACTAAAAAAAAATAGGGGATCCGATCGGAATAAAATATTTAAAATTATTACTAATCTTTTACACCGGGGATCAGATTGGAATAAAAAATCTAATAAAAATAATCCGATCTCCAGGGGATCAGACCGGAATAACTCCTAGATATTACATCCGTCGATAATGTTTACTATTATTTATTTCTATTGCCAATGGTAATGTGAAAGCAAACTGATGAAGTGGTAATCGCCGCTTAGAGCCCTAGCAATAGAAGTACTAAACTGTGACTGTGAAGCATCCTCCACAGACACAATGTGAAACTTTATCTTTTTTCTTGATACACTATTAAAACATTGTATTATAAAAAAACTAAATTGAACAGTAGTCAGTGCACAGACATCACCAGTCGTCGTCGGGCACGCCGCCGGGGTACTCTCCCGTGAGGCAGGCGGTGCAGTGTCCCCCCAGCCCGTCGCTCGGGGTCTTCATGTTGTAGTGCACCGCACTCACTAGACCCTCCACGCTGAGGTATTCGAGACTGTCCGCACCTGAAGGATAATATTGTTATTGTAGCTATTGTAAACGAGAATATGTCTCGATCAAACCAGTTGGCGCCACTTTCACATTGGGCCAATCAAAGGTTAACTTTCAAAAATCTCTAGACAGCTAGACCTGACGCATCGGTGCTGCCATCTCGTAAGTGCCATTTTAGAAAACTCTCAGCAATTTTCTTTTGTCTTTAAGCACGTGCATTATCCATTTTGTAAATTAAACATTAAAATTGCTTTGATAGCGCTGTCAAAATGGAAGACCTTTTACCAAAGTGGCACCAACTGGTGGCAAAAATTTTTCTAAACACCCTCATTGATGACCGCCTGTTACTAGGTTTTAAAATCAAAGTCTGTGTCTGTTAAAATGACTTTTAAAATATTATTGCCGCTTCATTCTATTAATGGCTATTAGGGCGATTTAAACTAAGGTTTTAGTATCAGATCGTTGCTGCAGCAAATAAAGTAGGCGATAGGTACTTTTAAATGACGTAATTTAACGCGATATCTAATTTTTTTTTTTAATATTAGCCTCCCAAAGTGACTCCACCCCGCCTGATGGTAAGCAGTCATAGCCATAGTCTTAAAACTGCTGGTATGATGGCCTCCAATATGGCGGCGGGTAATGGGGTTAGGGGAAGGGAATAAGGGAGGTAAGGAAAGGGGAAAGGGGTGAAGTTAGGCTTCCGGCGCTCTGACTCACCGAGCGAAACGCAGTAGTACGGATACTACTACTCTTACGTCGATCTTCTATGAGAGGGTAGTACTTCCCCGGACGATCCGGCCCATTCATGCGGCAACCAGCGTGGATCTACTAGATCTACTACCGTAATGCATAAAAATAGCCCAAGAAACATTTCTTTGCAGCTAAATAACCTTATGGTGGTTCATAATGGAATTGTTAGCAAGAAAATGTTATTATAATATTAATGAATACCTTAATGATACTTTTAATGATTAATTTTTATATTATTGTTATTAATTTTTTATTGACTAAAGGTGATTAATTATTATTATTATTGACATTATTACCTATTAATATCTAGTACTATAACATTTTTTATTATTATTGTAAATCAAATACACCATATTTGTACGCCGGTCATGGCAAAACATGTTGAGACAATATAACATTTATGAACCATTTAAGGATGTATCTCCTGTAAGCTACACATGTTTTAAACAAATAAATATATCTTTATCTTTATCTTTATCCATAAGCAGCTCATCGGGTACACCGCTAATATAATAAAAAGCCTCAAACAATAAAAGTTTAACTAACCGACATGTTCAGCCAGTTTCAATGGGTTTAGTTTGTTGGCGATAAGTTCTTCCCGCGTCGGTATGTTGATACCCATGTAACACGGGTACTTGAGCGGAGGAGACGCTATCCTGATGTGTACCTGTTGATTTATTTAATCATTAAAATATAACAATAAATAAAGAACAGAGTAGTGAAATAAAAAAAGTAAGTAGAAGGAATACGAAAAAAATTTTCACCAAAATGGTTCCAATCTGATGTATGAAATCAATAGGGTTTAAAAGTGGTGGCCACTATTCCAAAAGCCATTGTCTCAAACTGTTGAATGAATTGTTTTTCCCGCCCCCATTTAAAAGAACAAAGGACCTAAACAAGTGGCATAAATGCTTAGAATAGAACAGATTATACAATGTATGGTGGGATTGACATAAACTAACTGTTAGCTTATGTTAACCCTATACATTTTTTAATCTATTCTTTGGCCTTTTGAGATCAAAATTGGAAGAAAATGCTGGTATTTGACAAACTAGTCTACATTTGCAGTAGACTAAGGTAGACGTGGTGACGACACGTGGAGCAAAACCTTGACGGAATGGTTGCCGAGGACCGGTAAGAGAAGTCGTAGTCGTCCAATGCGCGGTGGGTCGACAGCATTCGCCAAGTCGCGGGTAACTCCTGGCTTGGTGCAGCACAAGATCGGCGTAAGTGGGATTCACTTAGGGAGGCCTATACCCAGCAGTGGGTACCCAGAGGCTGTAGATGATGATGAAGGAATACAGCAAACATTAGATGAATGTGAAAATCATACAACGCCACGCTTGGCAGTTTCTTTTATTGTTTACAGTAGCAGACGAGCCAACAGCCCACCTTATGGTAAATGTTAACTGTCACTCATGAACTTCTGCAATGCCAGGGATTCTACGAAGCCGATGTCTACCGTGAAGGGAGTGGTATATGTGAAGGTAATGAATGTGAGTAAATTATCATAACTTAAAAATAATTTCACTGACTGGCCTGTTGGTCTAGTGGTTAATGACCCTGACTGCTTAGCCGGACGTCGTGGGTTCGATTCCCACCTAGGACAAACCTTTGTGTGATGAGCATGATTGTTTGTTCTGTGTCTGGATGTAATTTATCTATAATATGTATATTTACAAAAAAAAAATGTATATAAGTATTATATCAGTTATTTAGTACCCATAACACAAGCAAATATAATTGCTTAATTTGGGGCTAGATGGCGCTGTGTGAATGTGGTATAATATTATTATTATTATTATTTCACTAGTCCTCACCTCGGCCGCGCCCGCATCTCGTAACAGCTTAATAATAGGTCCGATAGTGTTCCCTCGTACAATAGAATCATCGATGAGCACTATTCTCTTCCCGCGCACGTTTTCTGAAAGCGCGCCGAATTTCTTCGCTACGCCTAACTGTCGTAGTCGCGTGGAGGGCTGGATGAACGTGCGACCTACGTATCTGTTCTTGCAGAGTACTTCCATGAATGGTATACCGGACTGGAAGGGGAAAAAGTAAATAAGTATACACATAAAGTTTGAAAACGCTATGAATTTATTTATATTAGCTACAGTTAATTTATAACAATCAACCAGTATAGTTTTTGTCTATATAGTCAAAATGTTGACTTGATAAAATTTGTCTTCTGTTTTTAGTGAAGACAAATTTCTGACAACATCGTCACACACACTAAAACGTATAATGTCGTGTTCGTCCGTCACATGTACACAAAAGCAAAACTTAGTAATAAATCACAAAAGACAAAAATTGTCATACACTTTGGTCAGAGAAGAATATGCGTGAACACATTCCCTAGTTTATCGTATAAATGTTAACTAAAAGGAAATTGACGACGTCTGTACGATGGTACTGACGGACTGCCCCGCAGAAGTCGCGGGTTCGATTCCCGCTCAGTGCAAATCTAAGTGTAATATGTATTTACTAAAATAAAGTTTCCCATACCACAAGCTAGTATAAAGTGTTGTAAGTGATGTAGTGTATGTACGTACCTGCCGCGCGTACCCGTGCGCGGCGGCGGTGCCCGACTCGGGCACGGACGACACGATGTCGGCGTCCACGGCCGACTCGCGCGCCAGCATGCGCCCGCACTGCATGCGCGCCGAGTACACCATCTGACCTACACCACACATATTGTAAGTGGTTTATTACTACCGATATTGTTTGAGAAGATTTCTCGCTCATACGTAACAGAATAGTTGATAAAGTACTTACTTGTAGAGGTATAGTCGACCAAAAAATTGGTTTACCAACTTTAGAGTAAGCGACTACTCACACTTATTCAGCTCATGCCAACGCAACAACGACTTTGTATGGACACGCGTACGCGTCCGTTCAGCTTTCCTCATGCATACACGTCTCCATACAAAATCGTTGTTTTCTATGGGCATAAGCCGAATAAGCGTGAGTAGTCCCTAAATGTCGTTTGCATATCACAAAACAATAATGTCTATTTTTGCTTGCAATTTACATCAGTATAGTGACAGTACTTACTGTCATAATTGAGTTTTAATGAATTTTAAATACGATAGAATTTTTTGTTAAAATTGATAAAGCAAATGGTCGACTATACCTCACGTCAACCTTTTCTAGATAATGCTGTGTTGCTGTTGGTGATCAGTGGTTTCTAATGTCTCCTTAGCGAAACATTATGTTAACCTATATAAATAAATATATTTTCATTTCATTTCATTTTATGTACAGTATAAACAGTATGTAGTATGTAGCAATATGTCATGTTTATTCCAGCTCCGTAACTTCGTACTGTCACGCCACTAGTGTTAACTTTAGAACGGTCGAGAGAGGGCATAATCTATACAATACCAGAAATTATTCACTATTAAAAATAACAAAATATAATAAGTTACCTTCAAATATACTGTCTGCCCTCGCGAAGTAGACGTACTCGAATATACAGAAGGCCTGCTGTTTGTCAGCGGGCCGCTCCACCACGTCTACAGTACGTATGCCGTGCCGCGACATCTCTATTATCTCGCCAGGGAGGACCTCGCGGACGTAGCGAGCACCTACAATTTTTTTTTATATAAATAAACATGTTTTTTTTTTGTTTTTTTTTAAAGACATCTCCCGCACTACGGACTGGGGATTATACATTGTGGCGCGAGGGACTTTACAAACATGCAATAATAGACACAAAGAACATCCAGACTCCAACAAATATTTATAGATTACACAAACTTTTGTCCCGTATTGGGATTAGAACTGAGTGCACCTACAAAATTGATGTATAAACGGCAAAAGAAACATAATAGTAAGATTATTGCAATAGTAGATATTACGTATCAGTCAAGAAAAAGTTACACAACAGTAAAATAAACACATTATTAAATAGATTTATATTTTGTTTGTCCATATCTGTTACCTTGACATTTGTACTAGTAAGAAAGAGACAAACACATTTTAACTATAGAGGCTTATAAGATTTAGATGAATAAGGGGGGTAAGATACTAACCGATAGAAAGAAATCCACAGGATTCAGATGAGACGACCCAACCTTCCGGTCTGTCGTCTACGCCGTTCTTTGCACAACCGTTCATTAAAACTGAAATAATTAACAATTAATTATAGGTACCTTTTATTTTTTAAATATGGTCGACTTATTTACATAGACACATGTAACAAAACATACAAAATTAAGAGTCAGTTCATCATCGTCATATCAGCCGATAGACGTCCACTGCTGGACAAAGGCCTTCCCAAATTTTCGCCAACTTGACCGGTCGTTCACCGCCCTCATCCATCGGTTGCCCGCCACCCTTATAAGGTCGTCGGTACACCTTGTGAATCTGCCCACGCTGCGTCTTCCAGTTCGTACCGACAGTATATAAAGACACATACTTAATACAAAATATTTGAATTTAATCACCACTACAGTAAAATAACATTTAATACGCAGGCTGCCTTCGTCTACGCCTCTTATATATCATCTCTTCTACGACACGTGAAGAGATAGTGCTATATGTCATTCTTGTGAAATGTGAATAGATAAACCCATCAGTAATAAGTATGTTATAAATTAAGTAACTATTCATTGACGTAATAATACGATGTATTATGTATATCCACTAAAGCTCTCCCCTTAACACATGTTATACAAGTTTTGCAAACCAAATCTCATGCTACCATAATGTAACCTTACTGTAGCTGTTTTTGTTTTTAATAGATTCGAAAGATCTTTTGCATTCAAACTAAATAATTAAATACTAGTATATAATATCCCAGTCTTACTCAGCAATCAAAGAGATGATATGAAAATACCCTCAATTATTACAAAACGGTATATTATGTTCGATAGATTCATACACAATAAACTAAGCGAATATGTCTCCCAATGTTTACACTTATGAATCTTATTAAGTTATTATAATGAATTAAATAATAAATGTGAATGAATCATGCATTACCCGCAGCATGCTGCGATGACGACTGTTTGTACACATCTGAAATAGTTAATTATATTTAAGTTTAGAAGTCACAGAGCGATTCTCTCGTCAATAGGACAATAAAATGAAGTTTGTTAAAAAGTGCGCGAGAGCAAATCGCTTTGTGAGTTCATGTAACCATTACACGTTGAAACATAACACATAAAAATGTTCAAATAAACGTGGACCGTTACATTATATTCTTTGATTACAACCATGTGTACCTACTTTAAAGTTTGTGATGGCGAATCAATGTCTACTAATAATAATAAGTATAATAATACCAGCCTGTTTACTGTCCCACTGCAGGGCAAAGGCCTCTTCTTATAAAGAGAAGGTATGAGCATTAATCATCACGCTTGCTCAAAGCGGATTGGCAATTTCAGACTTTGAAGTCCAGGTTTTCTTCACCGTCAGTCAGAAATGTCCAAGATAAACTTAGAAAGTACATATGATTTGGAAATTCACATTGGTACTTGCCCGGATTTGAACCCACTACCTCGTGTTTACGGACGGGTGCCTTATCCACTAGGCCATTTCGACTTTTCGATATCTAATAAACGTAGCATTAATTAACCAAAAAATATTTATTTTATTTTTCAATAGAAACCACAATTTTGATACGTAAAATTAATGACGTGCATAAATATACATCATTATTTATCCTTGTAATAAGTTTTCCTTCACCGTAAGTAGTAATATCCAAATCAAACTCGTAGTATATTATACCTCAATAGACTTTTTACTAGGTATGATTTAAAATACATACATAATAATATCCTTGATTTTTGCAGCGTGAAAATATAAACAAAATACTTTTGAACACATCGCGGTATACGTTATACACAAAATATACGGATACAAAGTACCCAAAAAAGTAAATCGGTTACAAACAAACCACCATTCGTCATTAACGGCCGATTTTAATATATGATCTTTAATCTAAGATTCTTTTAAATCCCAATTATCATAGTGCTGAATCTGCTTTTTTTATTCATACATATACATACATAGCTACGCGTTTTATTTTCCAGAAGGGGTAGGCAGAGGTGTTTAACCACCCACATTTCGTCATTGTATTTTGAATCTCATGTAACAGAGGGCGAGCCTATTGCCATATCGAGCACAATTCCAGACTCCGGACTAATACTGAGAATTTCTGGACAAAAAAACTTAATATTACTTTACCCGACCGGGGATCGAACCCGAGACCTCTGCGTGATAATCCGTTGAAAGTACCACCGAATCACAGAGGAAGTTCAATTTAAAAAATCGAGATAAAGAATCATAAATTAAATATCGTATATAAAATCGCTCGTTAGTTAACTACTGATTTTTTTTTTATTTTTATACCCATGAAATTTTGTTATATAACTTATTTAATGTATACATGCATGTGCATGGACCATATATCGGAAAAATAGTGGTTTAAATACTTACATGATGACCCTAGAGGTAAAATCTTGCCGAGACAAAGCGGTCGATTCCCGTACGGATCACGTACTGCATATATTTTGTCCTTAAGCATTATTACCAACGAATAACTTAGGGGTGCCAGTCTGTACAACACAAGAAAAAAGTATATTTATTTTCATGAAACATTCTTTCACAGTCTTATTTTTATAGCCATTAACATCCCTATATCGCATAGAATTTAAAAAAATATTGAGAACTAGTTGCGTCCAGCGGCTTCGTCCGCACGAAAAATGTTTATATTTAATTAATGTAAAAGTAATCCTATGTCCGTCGCCGGCACCGTACCTATCTATATACGAATTTTTATGAAAATCGGTTTGGCTATTTAGGCGCTGAGTGGTAAAAACACACACATATTGTTAAAATATTAGGCTTATTCACCTAAAACTTAGATATAACTAGTAGATATAACTAGTAGTTACATACCTCATAAGATGATTGATACGTGCAGGCCAGTCAGGACCGTTGGTCTCTCCTTCAGGGGGGTTCAAACAGAGCGCCTGTGTGATCAGCTCTGAATCTGAGTGTGTTGATAATCCGACCCCTCGACCTAAAACCTAAAAATAGATACAAAGTTTATACAAACGAGTAAGCACAGGTGGTCACTATATTTGTGAAACATATCTATAAATACTGTTTTACTTATTAAAACACTAGCTAAGATAAAATGTGTTTTGTCTCCCTCGGGAACCAGACGGAGATTTTTCGGGATATAAAGTAGCCTATGCCTATCTCCGGTACCAAACCTATCTACATACCAAGTTTAGCCGTTTAGGCGCTGAGTGGTAACAATCATTATAGCATATTCCTTATGCAGAAACAGCCAACTTTTATAATCTTTAAATTTTCTGATAGTTCTGACAGTCCGTCGTAACAGGTGCTTACGAGAAAGCATTTCGTCCTAAAACTTAGACAAGCATTAACTGCTATTATCTTTACTTTTGTAATAAATGCTAATATTGTAGATTTATTGACGAAAAACCCCAATAACACTTTATCCAACACGGGGATTGAACCAGAAACGTGTGCATAGCAGTTTGTACATATGACCACTGAACTATCATTCAAAGTTAGTATCAAAGGATGCTTCATTTTTTGCGTATCCTGTATATACAACACTAGCTTCCCTCGTATTTGCTTACTGCTCTGCTCCCGTCGCCAGTAGCGTGATGTTACATAGCCTATAAACTTCCTCAAGAACTAGGCTATCATACACAAAAATAATTTTCAAAATCCGACGTGTAGTTTTAGAGATTAGCGCGTTCAAACAAACAAAAACACTCTTCCGTTTTATATAATAGTATAAATTTAAAGCCATAATATTTACCATCTTCCTAAGACTGCTACAATTGACCAGTTCTCCATTATGTGCTACAGCTAACGCTCCGTGTGCTGTGTGTACTACGAACGGTTGGCAGTTCACCTCTTCGGATGCTGCTGAAGTTGAATACCTGTTAAATAGCACATATATAACTTAGATAAAAAATGTAAGAGATGATTTTTTTTTTTTTTTTTTTTTATATTATAGCCTACCAAAGTAACTCCACCCCGCCTGATGGTAAGCAGTCAGTGGAATCCAGAAGTGGCGGCCATTATACCAAAAGCCATCGTCTTAAACTGCTGGTATAGTGGCCTCCACTATGGCGGCTGGGAATGGGTTTAGGGGAAGGGAATGAGGGAGGTGAGGAAAGAGGATAGGGGGGAAATTGGGCCTCCGGCGCTCTCACTCACCGAACGAAACGCAGTAGTACGGATACTACTACTCTTAAGTCGATCTTCTATGAGAGGGTAGTACTTCCCCGGACGGCCCGGCCCATTCATGCTGAAATCAGCGTGGATCTACTACCGTTTAAGCATGAATAGGCCGGATCGTAGAAAGTACTACCCTCTCATAGAAGATCGATGTAAAAATATTAGTTTTCATGCTAATGTGTTTCGCTCGGTGAGTGAGAGCGCCGGCAGCACAAATACCTCCTCAGTCCTGATCCTTTTCCCTTTTCCTTCCTCATCCCCTTCTCCGTGGTCGGCAACGATTTGGTTGTGTCTCTAAGCATTACTAGTTTCGTAATGCTTAGAAAACACAGCCATCTTAACACAGCCAAGGTTACGGTTGCCACTTATGATCAGGGTGAGACGTATGCTTGTTTGCCACCAGTCGTATAAAAAAAAAAAGAAATCGTAAGAAAATGGTCGTTTTTTGAAGCAATGTTTAACAAACCTAGTGTGTCCAATTCCAAGGTTTCCTTTAAGCTTCTTCATCGCTTCATCGTTAAATATATTGTTGATCAGTCCCATGCCTTTGTGTGAATTAAATGAGCGCGCATTTTTAGCCTCTGACGTCACTATACCAGCTGATTCTTGTCCTCTGAAAAATAAAATATCTGTTACAGTACCTGGCAAACAACTTGAACAATCGTGGTTTCAGTTCGAGCATGAGCATTTCCGAGTAATTTTTCTAATGCATAATCGGCATTAGAAAAATTAAACGGCTAATCTTAACGCACGGCACGCAAGTGTTATTAAGTGATCTATTAATAGCGTGGTCGAAAGAATGTATTACCGCCTAAAGACAGGTTGAGTTACCGCTAAAGACCTAGAAATGAGTTCTGCGCATCCAACGTCATTGAAGATGTTTACCGGGTATTCATAACATATCACTACAACTACATACAACGCCATCTAGACCCTATACATATATTATAACTTGTGTTATGAGTTCTAGAATGCGGATATACATACCTAAAAACTTGTTTCTAAGTACATACATATTATACATAGAAACACCCTGACCAGTGCACATGTTCATGCACTCAAATATTTGCACTGAGCGGGAATCGAACCCGCAACCTCTGCGTTGCAGTCCCTACACAGTACCACCGAACCACAGAGGCAGTCATAATATTTGTATAATTAGCTAATATAATCACTTCCAAATGCTTTTAAATAATGTTAACCTAACCACTGTATATGTTATTTTACTAAGAATGGTCTTTGTAATATTATTGTTTGTGAACTCTGTGAAGCCCCGAGTTCCAGATACTGTATTTCATATAGTAAGTGTCATATAGTTTAGTTTATTGTACATAAACAAAAAGTAGAAACATTCTAGGATTTCTAGGAATAATACTAATGGATCTTGTCCTGTTATTGTTTGAACGGTTTTTAATTGGAATTTGTATTCTATTTGTTAATAGTTCAGATGCTTTCCAGGTGCACTACACAAAACAAGAATAACCTCGACCAACGCTTTAGAAAACTTATATTAGCTAAATATGTACAGAGGTCTGATAGAGAAGGCAGTGCTCCTCATGGCAACAGGTATAATGAAAAAATATCCTGAAGCCATAAGTGCTTCATAGAACGGCATTTTAAGACGTTCAGGGTTTAGACCTCGTTCGTAATGTGTACCGACATTCAGCTAAGTTTAATCATATACTGCTTGTTTGTGTTTACGTCCATAATTGAAACTAGCTTCCGCGGCGCGGTTTCACCCGCGCTTAAAATATGATTTGTTGTATCCCTCGGGAACAAGACCGATTTTTGGAATAAAAAGTAGTCTATGTCTGTCTCCGGCACCGAACCTATCTACATATCAATTTTCATCGAAAACGGTTCGGCCGTTTAGGTGCTGTACAAACACACACACACACACACACGCACGCACGCACGCACGCACGCACGCACGCACGCACGCACGCACGCACGCACGCACGCACGCACGCACGCACGCACACACGCGCTCACGTACGCACTTCACTTTGGCGGCTTAGTGAGATGCTTTTTCACGCCCCGCTTAAAAGACCCAAGATCATAATTAGATGGGAACACATGCGCTGGTAAAGAGTTTCAGGCTTTAATTGAGCGGATTTAGAAAATGGCCTGTATTGTTGTGTAGTGTATTATTTGATAAATATTAAATTGTTGGATTCTTACCTGTGTTGTAAGGCGACTAATCCTAAACATATAACCTGCGCTATATCGACCTGTGTGGGCCAATCGCCGGTGCTGATCGCGCCGAACACACCACATTCGTGCGTCAATCCTGTAATAATAAAATAACACTTATTACGACTATAGTAGTGCATGAATATAACTGCAGTAATCTATGGTGGATAAGCTTGAATGATACTTCTCAGTCAATATAAAAATATTGTCTGTAGATTAAATTTATATTTTGTAGATTAAATATTGCTATGGGGAAATAGCGTAACTAGTCATGACTTATTTTTATTACAGAAAAAATGTGTTAGAATCACGTAGACAACGAATATAGTTGCAGACCTCTTTTTATTAAATACAAATTGTTAACTCTCGCCTCTATTTATATTTATGACATCAGTATATTTGTATTTAAAAATATAGATAACTTTACAAAAAAAAGAGACATACATAGTGTTAATACTCGCCATAAAGATAATTTACACTTACCACACTCCAGAATAAAAATGCTAAATGAAAGTCCATATTACATGGCAGTCAAAATATACAATAAACTACCAGAAGAAATAAAAAAAGAACAAAGATTAATACTATTTAACAAGTAGCTTAAAACATTCTTAGTAGAAAAATGCTTTTACTCAGTAAAAGAATATTTTGAATATAAATCATAATTACAATAAACAAATAAAATAAATATTAAATTATTAGAAATATAAAATTAATGAGACGATCTGCTTTTATAGAATATGTATTAATTTTGTATTAATGGTTGTATTAGTATTAGATAAGCTATCTAGATTTAAGACCCTGCTTTGCGACGCCTGAAAAGGGCGCTAAGTCATGTTCTAATATTATACATAAGACCTTTACTGTACACTTAGCTTGCAAATAAATATTTAAATTTGAATTTGAATTTAAAAAGATAAACGTAGTAGTCGTATATAAGTAACTAGCTTTCCGCGGCTCGGTTTCATTCGCGTCTTTGCTTACTGTTCTGCTCCCGTTACCAGTAGCGTGATGTAGCCTTTAACCTTCCTCAAGAACGGGGCTATCATACGCTAAAAGAATTATATAAATCCGACTGATAGTTACAGAGTTTAGCGCGTTCAAACAAACAAACAAACTCTTCCGCATATTATAATAAGTACTAGTTTATTATAATAAGAAACTATTATAAGTAAATCCGAATGGTTGTTCCAGAGATTAGCGCGTTTAAACAAACAAACTCCTTCGTATTATATAATAGTATAGATAGATGATGAGCAGTAAATAAGTTTTAAATTGTGATAATTTGTTCTGTTTCAATATTTTAGAAGGGTTGACTCTTCAACTATGTTTTAGTTGGTCGCATAAGTAGAGGTATAGAGATGCAGGTAGTTTCTCACACGTTTAAAATCTCATTCTTCTGATGTAAAAAGCTCAATGGCTCCTACTGTTAACTCTGGCTTACACTAGACACCGTGTATGTGGGTAGGATTATCCTTAAAAAAAGGTCGCTAGTATTACACGCAACTAAGAGTATATACAACGTTATAACCAAATGTGATGTATGATAAAAATAATATAATATTTAATAATGACATTTACTGCTCCTTTTCAAAGGTCGTCTCTATAGGTAATATTAATAATTGAATAAAAATCTGGGTCATCTGCTATAAAGATACAAAACTGTGGCTTATTTCTTGTTAAGATTGTGGGCATGTGGTAGGTACCTTCATGAATGTGCGTCTTTACTTTATCTGTGAGGTCGGCTAGCTATCCGGGATGATACTTATTATTGGGCAAATTTTTAGAACTAGCTTCCTAATTACTGTTTGAGGTCAAATCTTGTTTATTTATAGTAATTAATCATATGTACCTATCACTATTATTAGGACTTTACTGACATACGGAACGTGGTCAAAGTACTCTGCAGCCCTCTATCTAAAATATTACTTGTATGGAGAATTAACGACACTGGCATTTGCTTTGAGACCTTTACCCTATTAGAACAAACCAGCCACAACCATATCACAAAGATTTTTATTTAGACTAGTCACTCAAGAACTATATAGTTCGATAATAATTTGTAGCAAAAAGTTTATATTAAATTTTATCAACTCCTACAATCCCAACATAATGACAATGTCTTTAGAACGTCTGCACAGATATAGCGGGGCTAATAAACTTAAACTTCGGTTATCTAGTGTTAAAAGAGCAGACTGAATCCGTATCATAAGGTCTCGAGGTCGAGACTGAGTCAATCTTTTTATTTTTAAAGCCAAATTAGAGATCCTTTGTCAAGGGGACTTTACAAACATTAACTCAATAAGAAAACACGAACTTTTTATTCAAGTAAGAATAGAAATTTCGCGGTAATGATCAGTTATACCACACATTCTGCGCGAACGAAGAATGGTGTATTGTAGGACTTTTGTTAAGATCAGCTTGGTGGTAGAAGATTTAAGATGACTAAAAGATTACTAAATTGAAAAATTATTTTCTTGTAATCTTGTTACCCACGTGTATTTAGACCATAAGATTATCATTGGAGTTTATAATTATGTTCATCATCAGACGTAATCATAGAGCTGACCTCTGATTGTCTGATGTTTCGTCATACATCGTAATAAAACTGTCTATTACCAACTATTAAATAAATAAATTTTATGTTCTATTGAAATTTAAAGTATTAAAACTTCTTTGAAATCAATAACGCTGCGTACAGTCTTGTCATATCAGTACAAATTGAGATAATACCTAGTAGGTCTAAAATTTAGACCCACGAAGCTCACAGTTTCGTCAATGCTGACGTAGACCAATCTTGTGAAGAAGTATTTCACCTTCCTTCAGTTTCATAAGACTTTGAAATCTGACAATTCTTTCATGTACAGAATTGCCAATATATGGTCTTACTCGTTTGTTTATTGAAGTTTCTATAATTACTTCACGATCATATCATGATCCCATCAAGATTTATATAACGAACCTCTTTGTAGGACTAATTGATAACACTAGTGATGACACTGACCTGTGATAAAACATACGATTGATGGTCGAATAGTTTTTAAATCGAATACGTACTCGATTAGTAATAGTTATCGTGTTTTACTTTTAATATAAGCTATAATAAAATTTAAATAATAGCCTTAAGCAGCTAACAATTTAATTAAGAAGAACTTTTGATCCATGATGGGATAAAACACGTGTAGTCTAATAGTTGGGTCGTATTTTATTTTACCAATGTTTTTCAGAACGGATGTTTTATTATTGTATTTGCTAAAGCTTAACATCAATTCACATTCGAGTTTGTCGCTGTTGAGCTAAAAGTATGTGCAAATGTGGTTATTAAACTGGTGCCGTCGTCGTTGCAAGAATTAAAGAAGAATACGAGAATGACAAGAAACTTGAAGCAAGGATAGTTTGTTATTGCATCAGTTTGAGTTAATTTTGATCAGCTGTTTGTGACTGATAAAAGATTTTTCAGAAAGCAACGCGAGGAGCAAATGTGTAGCGAGAGATCTCCTAGAGTTCTCGTTGATCCATACCATGACCGCTTGTGGCGCACATAGTTATAACAGTAAAAAAAAATTAGGTAAGTAACTGTTAATCAAGCTGACTATTTAGGGACTGCCAAGTCTGCCATATCACAATCGTCGAAGACGAGGCAATTCTAAGGAAATCCCTTGTTCCGAATAAATTGTGGTAAAGCGTAATTTTTTTTTTTTTTTCTACCACGTTCACACAGCGCTATCTAGCCCCAAATTAAGCAATTATATTTGCTTGTGTTATGGGTACTAAACAACTGATATACTACTTATATACATTTATTTTTGTAAATACATACATATTATAGATAAATTACACCCAGACACAGAACAAACAATCATGCTCATCACACATCATTAATAGTCATTAAATGTGAATTTTCGTAATTATTGTCATTAAATATTTTTGTCTTCTCATGCCACAATACTGGTCTCGAACAATTTAACAAAGCGATGATTTTAGAATGTACCACATGGAGCCATGACTTGTTCACAAAATAGACATGGCCTAAATATAATAGGTACAGGGTATAGGAAACTGCCATGTCTTTTTGACTCCACTCTGCCTGATATAAGCAGTCACTAGAATCCAAAAGTGGCGGTCACCATTCCAAAAGCACCTTCGTTTCATTCAACTGCTATGCTGGCCTCTAACAATAGCCATGCTGAGATGATTTTATACGCCCGTCTTAAAAGACTCGGGATTAAAACTTAATGGGATAACATGCATGTAAAGAATTCCAGGTTATAATTGAACCACAAAAGTATGACAGTAGTAGATCCACGCTGGTTTCAGCATGAATGGGCCAGCGGATCGACCGGAGAAGTATTACCTTCTCATAGAAGATCGACGTAAGAGTAGTAGTATCCGTACTACTGCGTTTCGTTCAGTGAGTAAGCGCCGGAGGTCCAATTTTCCCCCTTTCCTCTTTCTTCACTTCCCTCATTCCCTTGTCCTACCCCATTCCCAGCCGGCATAATGAAGGCCACCATACCAGCAGTTTAAGACGATGACTCTTGGTATGGTGGCCACCACTTCTTGACTGCACTGACTGCTTACCATCAGGCGGGGTGAGTCACTTTGGTAGGCTAATATAAAAAAAAGTGATGAAGTTGCTGCACCGTTTGGTTCGAGACTATTACGATAGATTTCACTGCGAAAGGGTGTCACTTCAATTCCGCACGTGCTCTTTAATAGAGAAATATTCAGGGTTTACGTTTCGTACTTACCAGTTTGTACAGCTCCTCTGCCGAGTCTCTTGCTGATCTTTACTGTGGGTTGCGTAGTGTCTTCCACTCCTAGCCTCTCCATCACAGCTTGTGAGCTGTTTACTTCGTTCTGTGCGCAGGATGGTCCTTCGGGACCGTTCATATTGGTTCTGGAAAGAGTGATATATGCTAATAAGTAAAGTAAAAGTGCTTACGAGTTGCGTGAATAAATTATTCATAAACTAGAGTTGGTTATTTTCTTAGTATAGCACCAACTCTGTGACGACGACGACGATCTCTGTGGTTTGGTGGTACTGTGTATGGACTGCCACGCATAGGTCGCGGGTTCGATTCCCGCTCAGTGCAAATATTTGTGAACATGTCTATTTGCATTTGTCTGGGTGTTTCTATTATACATAGATATATATATACTTAAGTATTTAAGTATGTATATCCGCATTATAGAACCCATTACACTAGCTATATAAATAAGATTACTTTAGGTCAATATGGCGTTGTGTGGTTGTTGTGGTGTTATTTATTTATTAACTGTCCATGGCTGGATATCTATTTACCAGTTGCTATCACAGCAAATCGGCATGGTGGCCTACGCTGAAGAGGCTCAGTTTTAATATATAAATAAAAAAAATCACCAGATTACTAAGTTTTGTTATAAATAAAATAGTTGGTTACTACTTTACGAGGTACGTTGACAATATTATTACTAAATACTGAAGCACTAGTGCAATTTAAGTTAGACTTAAAAATCAGTACCTAGCTAAAATTAATGTCAAAGTATTGGAGAGATTATCATGAGGCTTAAGGGCCATTTAAAATTAAAGAAGTATTTAGGTATTATTTAGATTATTGACTAGGTTTAGCATTTAGCGTAATAGACATATGTTAAGAAAGAGTCACTGAAAACTAACGTAACTAACTAAAGCGTAACTAAAAGCATTTCATAGTACCCTAATAAAAAAACATGGGCTGAAACAAATTGAATATAGGTATGTCCTTTCTATGTAGATATATAATATTCATTATCTTTTAGTATTTATTGTATAAAAAATAGTAATATAAAGTCAAGGTATATCAACCAAAAAGTGAACCTTTCGAGTTCAATTAATTCCTTCATTGGTCACACTCAAAATAAAAAAATAATTAAAAAATATTTACCTAGTACGAGTAGTCACTAACAACAAAAAATAAAAAACTTTTTTAAATCAAAACAAACAAGCAGAGGTCACTAATTGTTCTGACCGCACAAAATCACAGAGCGGCGTTAAGAGTCAAACTAACGTTATTTCTATAACACTTTAGATTATAAATGAATCGTTAATAAACAAGTTTTTAATGCCAATAACATTACAATTACTAGATAATGAAACGAAACGTAATATTCCACAAAATGACAGTATATTTCTCATTAATTTCGTTCTCGCTCGTCAAGACGTAGATACAAGTATATTCTGCCTGCTCTGACGTCAAGAGATTGTTTAATTATTAATATTACTATATTATACGTCGGTAAGTTTTCTGGGGTAGCGATAATTTGGCCGAGATAAAGTTACCATGTGACATATCTAAACTATATTTTTATAGGTCGTATCTTTTTAAATAGGTCAAAATAGGTTTAAAATGAGTACACACAGTGGTTTATCGCTGTACCTACAAAATATTAGTATAAGCACGTGTTATGCCTCTTAATTTGGTAAACATACACTTGCACTCGTCCTTCCGTGTAATCCTTGTAATAGATTTATCAAAAGGGCCTAATGTATTTAGACTGAAACCAACATCATAAGTATTCTCGGAACTCAAAGCACAGAACTAAAAAAAATACATATTAAAATTAATTACAAGTCTTCAAATTCTGATTGGCTCACACGTGCTTCGTTTTCAATTAGTTGAAGAAATGGGAACCTACTCCAATTTCTTCAACTAATTGAAAACGAAGCACGTGTGATCTCTAGATCAGAATGATAAATTAACCCTAACATGAACACTTACACTTTAAATTAAATACGACACCATTAACACATCACGTTCCTACCCGATCGTATAGGTGGTACGTATCAAATAATATCTACCACTTGCACTGTATTTAATCACATTAATATTTGTCAGAATACGGAACAAAATCTGCAATCTAATACACGTGTATTATTTATTGACTATAGAGACTGACTGCCTGACTTTACAAATCGAATGCCATGCATGCGCGAGGCCTATCACCGATCCTAACATTTAACATGACAGTTTTCCTCTTAATTGGGTGCTGGTAAGACGTCAAAATGTACTACGCAATAAGCGCTTGAAAAGCCTTTTTTATACAACAAACATACGGCGCACATAATGATAACTGGGTGACCGTAGTCTTTAAAGATTGCTATAAGTTTTACGCAAATAATGCTAAAGCTGTCTGTCTACACACTTGCTGGCACTAGTTGGGTTGAGCCGCCAGCGGGCAGCTTTGGTGTGTAGACAGATTAAGAAAACACTACTAAGTCTTGGTGAGCGTAAGGTTGAAGGGTAAGCTACAGAACTAAGATAGCAGCTTCCATAATAGATCCGTCCTTTTCATGCAGAAACCACCAAAGGATCTATCACCGTAAAAAGTGGTCGTTGATTCATAGGTATCCTATGTAACAATAGACATAGTATTCTATAAAATCTAGTACCTACGTTCTATTCATTGTACGTTTTTTATTCCTTGACAAAAACAAATAAATTGACCCACAAAAAAGCCATTGCCCGTTAAACCACAGTCTAAAACTGTCTAGTTGCGTCTTATTAGCTTTATCATAGGAAATAAACATGATGAAATAATTATATTGAAAAAAGAAACAATAATTTTGCACGTTATAATGATACAGTAGTAGGTATATGCAATTTGTTAGCCAAGTGTCGTCATTACAAAAGATGGTCTGTGTTGTGACCGTAGGGGGTCAGTTATCTGTTGACTCTAAGTACGTTTCCACAAGGGGGCACAATAAATAACAAAGATAAGATTATTGGAAATTAACACAACATTAATAATAATCATTATTGTGACGATGACAGTGCCGCACTATATTTAGTTTTCTGGTGCAATAAAAACATTGATGTACCTACAGAATTTTCGTCAGTTTGTATGATTAGATCAAAAGTTTATAAACATAAGCGACAATTTGTAACGGTAAATAATTTAATCTACCTTTATAAAATATGAATTAATACCGAGCGAGAGAGAGAAAAATAGTTTCTACTATATTTTGACTTGGGGCACCAAAATAGTTTGATAACACGCTGGCCTGTTCCATTTGCCAAGTATGTTTGATTGCTAGTATTTTAGTAATTAATGTAGTTAGTAACACACCGAGTGTCTCGTGATTTGCAGAACCTTACACAATTACACTTTACAACTTGCGCATTTGTAATTCGATCCTTCTAAAATTGATCATTTGTCTGTAGTACAGTTCGGTTTTCCGGTCAACCAGACTATGGATAAAAGAAATTATCCATGGTACAGTTAACCGGACTATGGAAATTTTACCGTGACTGGCGTCGCAGTAATAGATTTTTAGAGGAATAAATGGTGACAAGAGATTAGGAGTTACGAGCGAGATCGATATATGGGCGGCGCAGTATTCTGGAAAAACGAACTTCAGAACGGTAGAGTTAAAATTCGCGAACTAACATTCCGACAAGTATGGCTTTATCAAAGTCGACAAGAAGAAAAACAAGCCTTTTTGTAAGAATAAATGCGGGACCGCACTATCAGCACCAAATATGCTGCTGCATCCAGCAACACCTACGACGCAGCTGTACGTGTCCCGGTAGTATACAATAATAAACATATCTTTAACATGGTTTTAGCTTACATAACTACCGTCCTAACTACCGACTGCACATTTACATCACACTCAACACCTATAGATAATTGAACAGGTACAGATCGAATCGAACCAACCGTAAGTAGGGCGACAACACGGTACTATCATATTTTCACTGTTACACAATAAGTACCCAACACCTTTTGATATTGTACACGAAGCAATTTACTTGCATAATGTCAGTACCTATTAGAATAGATTGAATATTGAGACAATGATAGTTATATGCGAATGGACTGTTCGGTGTTTGGTAGAGTCCACCAAAGACCAAAGGGAGGGTTCCATCAGTCATTACGCTTGACAAGCAAGTTTTTTGCACATTCTCGGCTAGATAACGTGAAGGGATCTCCAGTTTTTAAAGCAATTGTAGAATCTTAGCTATTTGCACTGTCTGAACTTCCGAATGCTTCTGCCGATGCTTCTGAAGTTCTGGCTACCTAAACAGAATATGATAAACTGAGAACCCATCGAATTTTGGTAACGAAATTGAATTTTAGAGGATCAGATTCATTATTCAGCTGTAAACATCAAGAAATCTGCATAGTATGCTTTCGTTTCTTGAATGTACGATTACTACGTCTCTACTGGCACAGTTGCCAATAAAAATGTATAGGCACTCTACAAATTGCGAACTTCAATAGTCACGTTCTTTGCGTTTTACATCAAAACAGCCAGTCAAAACTAGTTTCAATCACATCTAGAAATAAAATCTTTCTCTACTGACCAATACGATGCTTGTCATTGAAATGCAATCATACGAGTAAATTTATTAAGCATTCGTTACATTGGAATCAAATTTTTTATACATTTTTTATGCTGCTCTGATAATAATAATATGATATAAGTTATGCGATATTTCGTAAATAAAAAATGATTCTACATACAATGGTATGTTATAGCGAACAGTTTTCTGCAACTACACGTCGATACGCATATTTTGGGATCGGGCAAAAATTTATGCGATCCTCGAAAAATATCGGCAATCTTATACTTAACTACCCGCAGTGCGGTTTCACCCGCGGCTTTTGTTAATGCTCTGCTCCCGCCAGTAGCGTGTTGTTACATAGCCTATAACCTTCCTCAGGAACTAGGCTATCATATGCAAACAGAATTATTCTAATCCGACTGCTCGTTCTAGAGATTAGGGCGTTCAAACAAAGAAACAAACTTTTCCGCTTTATATAAAAGTATATAGATAGTAATACTTGAATTTGGACTTTTGGACGACGCATGGATGATTCTACAAAATACTATAAATTACTTGAAATTTATGCACTTCGACAATACTCATAGATAGAACTAAGATAAATATCAGCAGAGCAGCGTCCGAAACGTGAGGAAATATGCCTAAAATCAAAAACAGCTAGGTTTAGAAAAGTGAAGTGTTTAGACTATTCGATCAAAGCAAAAACGATCCGATTATCTGAACTATCACAGACTTGCGACAGGTAACCTCTACAATAACTAGGGTATCTACTTAATGTGATCTCCGTTATGCTCCGCTACATGCTCTTAATAGAACTTAATGCAACCTACTATTTACTGATCACAGCGAAACAAACGATTAATATAAAGAGTATACAAACCATTCTATTTGATTACCCATAACAAGAGCTACTGCTACTGCATCCACGACACCCAGGGCAAAAACCTTAGGTGCCGTAAAAGGCAAGAGAGGAGGAAGAGGAAAATCTAGGAAGAACAGACAACAGCAGCAGCGTTATCCACGAACTCCTCCCATCGTGAGAGGCCTATATGCCCAGCAGTGATTGTCTCCACTCATGATGAAGCGTCAATAACCGAACTATCTACTACTAAAACATTTCTTTAATCAGGTCAACAGTTTTTGAGATCAGTGCGTTAAATAAATATTACCTACATTATATATTTTCCTTATTATTTTGCTCTCAAATAGAATCTACGCATGATTGACTGACGTAATACATCTACACATTTTACACACTAGTTTACAATCTTTTAAAATGTGCCGCGGGCGGGACCTTGATTAGTTATTAGTGTTATTAGATAAGCTTTGATTTATCTTAATTTAGAAAAAAACGTTCATTAATTTGGGTTATTGAAATCGGAAGACCTTCCCATCTGTTATCGTGTTCTAGGATTGATAACCAAATATTACTATACTAGCTGTTGCCCGCAGCTCCGCCCGCGTCAATATCGGTTATCATATAACATAATTTTACTAATCATGAACCTGTCTTTGTTTATACATTGACATACAAACTTTCATACAACTTTCATCCCCTATTTCAACCCCTTCGAGTCATTTTTTCGCGATAAAAGATATCATATGTTGTTTCCCAAGGTATATTCTACTCTATACCAAATTTCATCAAAATCGGTTCAGTGGTTTAGGCGTGAAAGCGTAACAGATGGAAATGGAAGTATGGATACTGACGTTACCCTCTGTTGCCATTTTAGGAATTTGGTCTTTTGCGCCTAAACCACTTGTCCAACAACGTAAATCGTGCAAGCTGAGGCCAAAGCAGAACACGTTGCCAGAATTGGCGAGAGGCTAGAAAGCTATCCTTCAGGGAGCCGTGCATTCTGGTCTCTCGCCAAGGCTGCCCAAGGCAACTTCTGCTCGTCCAATCTCCCGCCACTGCGCAAACAAGACGACATACTGGTCCATAGTGCAAAGGAAAAGGCTGACACTTTAGGCCAATTCTTTGCCTCGAACTCGACTCTAGACGACGGGGGAGTCACACCACCCAACATCTCGCGGTGTGAAAGCTCAATGCCGGAAATCCGCATCACTCAACGCGCGGTCAGGCGAGAGCTCAAGCTCCTAGATGTCAACAAGTCGAGTGGACCAGATGGCGTCCCCGCAGTGGTTCTGAAGACGTGCGCCCCTGAGTTGACTCCCGTTTTAACGCGCCTTTATCGTCTCTCATATACCGCTAATAGGGTTCCATCTTCGTGGAAGGTAGCTAACGTCCACCCGATCCCTAAAAAGGGTGACCGGTCGGACCCGTCAAACTACAGACCGATAGCGATAACATCCTTGCTGTCCAAGGTTCTGGAACGAGTTATCAACTCCCAACTCCTGAGGTACCTTGAGGAGCACCGGCTGATAAGCGACCGCCAGTACGGTTTCCGTAACGGTCGGTCAGCTGGTGATCTTCTCGTGTACCTCACACACCGTTGGGCAGAAGCCTTGGAGGGCAAGGGTGAAGCTCTGGCTGTCAGCCTTGATATTGCCAAGGCGTTTGACAGGGTCTGGCACAAAGCACTTCTATCGAAGCTACCATCCTATGGAATCCCCGAGGGACTCTGCAGATGGATCGCCAGCTTCCTGGATGGTCGGAGCATTAGGGTCGTTGTTGACGGTGCTCCGATACCATGATGGTTAATGCTGGCGTACCACAAGGCTCAGTGCTTTCCCCAACGCTGTTTATTCTGCATATCAATGACATGTTAACCATTGAGAACATGCATTGCTATGCAGATGACAGCACGGGTGACGCGCGGTACACTAGCCAACAGAATGTCCCTCGGAGCTCCGTGCATGAGAGACGGTTACAACTTGTGTCTGAAGTTGAGGGCTCTCTCGGGCGGGCTCTCGAATGGGGTGAGAAGAACTTAGTTCATTTCAACCCCACGAAGACACAAGTATGCGCGTTCACTGCGAAGAAGGACCCTTTTGTTATGGCGCCTCAGTTCCAAGGAGTTTCTCTCCGTATCTCCGATGACATTGGGATCCTCGGCGTTCAAATATCCAGCAAGGTCCAATTTGGGAGTCATTTGGAAGACAAAGCCAAACTGGCGAGCAAAAAGCTGGGCGTCCTGAACAGAGCCAGACGGTACTTTACGTCATCTCAACGGCTTGTGCTATACAAAGCACAAGTCCGACCGCACGTGGAGTACTGTTCTCACCTGTGGGCAGGAGCCCCCAAATACCAGCTCGACCCACTTGACTCCCTGCAACGGCGAGCTGTTCGAATCGTCGATGATCCCAATCTCACAGACAAATTGGAGTCACTGGAGCAGCGGAGGGACTTTGGCTCTCTATGCGTGCTCTATCGTATGTTCAACGGGGAGTGCTCTGAGGAACTGTTTGACTTGGTGCCATCGTCTCCTTTCTATCATCGCACCACTCGACATCGCAGCAAAGTTCATCCATACTACCTGGACACGATCTCGTCTAGCACGGTTCGTTTTCAGCGTTCATTTCTCCCACGTACGTGCAGGCTCTGGAACGAACTACCAGCTGCGGTGTTTCCCGAGCGCTATGACATGTCCTTCTTCAAATCAGGTGGGCTGTTGGCTCGTCTGCCACTATAGGCAATAAAAAAAAAAAAAAAAAAAGCTCGCTGACTTCTTCCGTCTGTTTCTCATTTTGACAAGGTTTTTACTATCGACTGATTGAATTTTTATTCTTCTTATTTTTCTTCTTCTCATTTGGTTACTTTCGACAGAGTGGTCGTCGTCACGCATGATTCCCGATAGCGACTTACTACCGTTTTCCATCAGTCTCTGGTGAAAGCTTGTCTAGTTATTAATTGAGAGGTTTTTGGGTTAGAGCCTTGATTTGGTCGGTCCTACGCAGAGGAGATCTTCCTCTGGATCTGCAGCCATGGACTTGGCCCCTACTTCTTATTATTTTTATTTATTTTCCTACTGACTGTTTAGGTCGCGGACGCCAGCAATTCTCGCGCGGTATGGTCTACAATTCTACATAATAACATTCATTACGACGACCATCGCAACAATTGGATTTCTTATAGCACTGCGCAAAACCGACAATATATCTGTAATCTATAGGCCTTTTAAAGTTTTCTTTTTAATACAACTTTGGTGACAAACAAGCATACAGCCCATCTGATGGTGAGTAACCGTAACCTATAGAGATGGCTGTGTTTTCCAAGCATCGCAGAAGTAATATAATGCTTAGAAACACAAGCAAGCAGTTGCCGACCACGGAGAAGGGGGTGAGGAAGGAAAAGGTAAATTTAAGGGAAAACCAAGGAGGTATTTGAGGTTACTTATAATAGGGTACTTCTCCAGCTAGGCTGTTTCAAAGCTTTGTATCTAGTACCTACATGAACTTTAGTGACAGTCAGGTAAATTTAGTATCTAAAGTTGGCTGTGGATGTGAGTTATGTAGCCCATTTACTAGTGTTGAGAGTTTGAGTAGAGCCATAATGGCTTAGGTCAAAGGTACTGAATGCTGGACTCATAATAATAGCCAGTAAACATTCAAGATTAAGATATTTTTTTTAATTTAACCCATTCACTGTATAATACACAATAGATATAATCACTTGTTATGAATTCTATGTGATACATGGGACAGGGAACCTTTTAAGTAAGTATACTTAATTTAGATTTCAAATAAATATTTAGGCAAAAGTGTTTTTTGACAAATCCTAAGTCAAGCAACTTTAAAAGTCAACTTAACCGCATTATACATGCACAAGATATTAAGTATTTATAGAATACATTATTTTCTACATTAATTATCTGTCTTATACAGAGCTACTGATAGATAGGGCAAGTAATAAGTAGGCCAATAACATTACAATCATTAACCATTGTGGGCTAATAAAGATTATTTACAGTTAATAATATTATTGCCTCTGGAGAAAAATAGTAAAATTAATAAAACATCTGCGCTGTAGAATGTTTGTTGGCAACTAATGTCATTAATATGTTTATAAAATTGTTTTTTTTTTATGCTTAGATATGTATTGCGTTTATAAGTCATAAAATATTTAATCACCAATTAAATCTCATCAATACACTTGAGATTTAATAATTACAAATTTAATTAGAATTCCAGAAATGTGTTAGTCATGTTTTAGAAAATTACATTTTGTTTAGTAATCACAGACATGATAAAGAATACTGGTATCTTGCATCATTATAATAAATTTAGCAGACTTTTTAAAATATTAAAATCCTAACGGGTTCTAACAATTTTATTGGAGAAATGAATTATTAAGTAGGTACTTACATGATTTTTATTTAGTTAGTCATCTTACTGAGTAACTGGGGCCTTATCTATAGCAAAATAGGTAAGTCAAGGCTTCAAAGTTTATAAAGTAACACATTGTTAAGTTGTTAAAAAAGTAAGTAGTTCTAAGTTATTTGTGAACATAAGTATTCTAATATACATATAATTATCATTACTTACTTAAAATCTGACCATAATAAGACCTAACCTCGACTTTAGACACTGAACTGGACTCTAATTAGATCATAATGCAAAAGTTTAATTTTAGATTAGGTAATACTCAACACTAGGACTACAAACATTAGGTAGATACCAAATAAAAATAAATCATAAATTTTAAGACCATGTGGTGTGTAAATAAATAATTAATAACCAGACCAAGTTGCAGAGTACTTCCAAACAAGCAAATAAGTTTTTAACCTGCGCGAATTTAATTTTGTCACATTATTTAAAGCAGGCACAACAAAATGCTTAAGTACCTAAAAAGTGAATATTTTTAAAAAAATGACTTACCCCGACAGGTTACTTGACAGATGATTATTACAATTTAACTTTTACAAGTTTTTTGTTATTGTAATAGCAGAGTACCGGAGCAACGGAGCGGCGATTTTAAGTTGTATCGTGAAGGAAGTAATTGTATACACTTGGTCGTACGGTCGACGTCTGTTCATTCATTTGTTTGAATTAGTTGATTGACGTTAAGTGTGCGATAGGGACAGCATACCCACTAAAACACGTATAAGTAGGAATGCCGCCGTTCTGATTTTTAGTCACCTAACTTTAGAGAAACTTACCGTGTGCAATTTTATTGGATTGTGCCTATTACAATATTATTATACTTACATTTAACTCTGGAAAAAGTATTGTTGTTGATATTTTATATAATATCACTTTTATAGGTATTTTTTATTTTTCAATTAATGGTTCAGTTATTTAGAAAAATAACATCGGTGAAACAGCTTAAGTTCTGATTCATAATATGGATGCATCTTAAAGCTAACATAATATATTAATTATAATTCTACTAAGTAATACAATGGACAAAACAAAAATGGGAAATATAAATTTATTTCTATCGTTTAATAACATATTAAAAATGTACCTATATACCTATTCAGCAAAACGTAATTTTTTTTAAATATTCAAAGCAGAAATCGCTCCTGTTATATAAAACATAACTTAAGCTGATAAACCTTTTGGTTACTGAAACCTCAATCAAAATTAATTATTTTAAAAAGAGAAGGTTTGTGACTAGAGCATGCATTCCAGCATTCCAGAATGTCGTAATCCCGGAATTACGTAACATTTTTTTAAGATTTTTCGATTCCGGTATTCATATTATTTTATATCAAAACAAAATTTCTTTCGTTACTTATTATTTTTTCTGAACGCAAAGCACCCAATCTAACGTCTGTAGAACATCACAAGTCAAAATTAGAAAAAGCTATCTAAGATATTGTAGGAGACCGAGGCGTGTATCTGACAGAAGCTTATAAGCATATTTTATGCGTTCTACCCACGAGTGAAGAGAGTGAAAGAGTCTTCTCGTGTGCTGGTTACTTTTGTAACCGAATATTAAGTTCACTCTCCGACATTGTACGGTTTTTTATTGAAAACACATTATAAAGAACAACGATTCCTCTCAGAAAAATAATTAACTCGTAGTTGTTGTTAATTATTGTTATACTGTTATTATTATATTGAGCCACTACGACTATTCAAATTTTAACGATATTTTTTTACAGTTTTTCGTGTATATTAAAACTGAAAAACTGAATTAATATAAGTATACTATTTTAACTATATAAACTTCTGCTGTAAGAGTTTTATAATGTAGTCATGAAAATACGATTTATTTACGAAATTAAATCGTCATGACCATGAGTAATGACTACATTATAAAACTCTTACAGCAGATAGTTATTTAGTTAAAATAGTATATTAATTAAGTTTCAATGAAATATTCACGACAAACTGTATAAAATTGCCGTTAGAATTTGAATAGTTGTAAGTATTTAAGTACGCCTCTTATTATTTCCAGCTGGGATGCCGGCAGCTGGACGGACGATCCTCCCGCAGTAACGCCTCATAAGTGATTTACTTGATCTGAAAGAAAGAAAGAAAGAAAGAAAGAAAGAAAGAAAGAAATCTCAATGTGTTGATTATTATGCTATCTCATTACATAATAAAAATAGTAAGACTTGAAGGCTTAGAGAACTATAATGTGTAGGTACGTAAGTACGTGACACGTACGAAAATTCCAAAGTCTTTTATTTATTTTAATAATACCAGCCTGTTTACTGTCCCACTGCAGGGCAAAGGCCTCTTCTCATATAGAGAAGGTATTGAGCATTAATCACCACGCTTGCTCAAGGCGGATTGCCAATTTAAGACTTTTAAGTCCAGGTTTCCTCACGATGTTTTCCTTCACCGTCATTCATTTTATAAATAATTAATTATATTGAGTTTTTAAAGTCATGTTAATTTTACCAAATATGTTACTAAAGATTAAAAGACTGATATAATTTTTTTTTATTTTCCTACTAAAATTACCAATTCCTGAATTCCGGAATCAGATCTCCAGTATTGGAACTCAATTGAAAACTTTCCGATATTGCACGTCCTATTTGCGACAGTGGCGCATTTACAAATTTGCCGCCAGTACGCTATTAAAGTTTTTTTAATCCACGAGGTAAGAAAGGGTAAAATTACGAAATTTTAATTGTAATATTATTATACGCTATTATATACAAAAGTATATTTTACAAAGCGCTTAGAAATTTTTCTTATACTGACTTTAGAGTATTTAGTATACTCTAAGTACTGTATAGTACTAAAATATTGTAATTTTAGTCAAATTGTCGAAGCTAGTTTTTTCTGTGTACCTATATAAGAAAAATGTTGTTTTTTTTTTCATTTCTGTAATACAAAAAACAAATTTTATGCCACATTTGCCGTCTCCTGAAGTCTGCCGCCCAGCCTACTCAGCCTGCTGGTAAATCCGCCACTGGTTCGTGATCGTGTACGCGTTGACTCACCTTCGTAAGACACAGTGTATGTATACAATAAATAAATAAATTTATGACTGTAACCAGTTTCGGAATGAACATTACTGGACGAGATAAGCTAAATAATCTTGATACTTTCATTTTCATTTCTTTTTAGCGTTATTTATTTTTGTGCTTCACAGATTTTAATGGCAAACAATCATGTGAACCACATAATGCGAAGTGGCACATGGAGAAGACTTTCGCCGATTTTACAAAATGTTGAAATTGTCATTACCTACGTCGATGTTTTTTATGCGTAGATAGGTACCTACTTCTCTGTTCAATCGAGTTGATCCAGTCCACTCTTGCTCACTGAATCAAGCAAACTAACGTTAATTACCTCTATACTTACCTTTATATTACAGTTGTACACAGTATAGTAAGTATAATAACGCTCACTTATCCCTTGTTTGTGTGTGTAATTCTCTATACTTAAGCAAAGTAAAAGTAAAGTTAAATGCTATAACAATTTTAAAGTTTAACAACTAATACTAGGATTGCTCTTGCTCGGTCACTGAACGGAGCGGTCTGCGGTGGTACAATCTATTATCTATCAAATGCACTACTTCGGTCTTCTAGTACTATTAGTTCGGTCACTAGAACAGTGAATTGTATTTTGATTTCCCTTCACGCTTTGCAGGCTTAGGACTGTCATCCTAAACAATACCCGTTCATTTATCCGTTCAATCAATGTACATTGTACAGTCGCGCTAGTCGTACCGAACCGTAGCATACATCGCGAACGTACGTACTAGAAAGAGAAAGGAATAGTTCGTTCTAGTCAGGTTCGGGAATTAATTCGTATTAGTTCTTAGTACGTGACCTACACAAGTCTAACTAATACCTTTAGTATTCATTCATTAGCGCATTACTAAAATACATGTCAAAAGTCAAGACTACGTAGACCTGCTATACAAATTACTTGATAACAAACTACGCGCCGGCTCTGCGCGTAACCGAGCACGTGGTTACTCTTCTTACATCTCAGAACAGAACACAAAACTTTATAAAAGGCCCACACAGTGTAACAATCGCGCGACCATCGTCTAGGACATATCTCATTGATTCTCCTCGCGCTTTCCAGGAATAATGTCTCATCCTAAAGAAGGTAAATATATATTTTATTACACTATTGTTTACACTTTACAAAGTGTTTTCGACCTGTCAAAAAATATTACCCGCCTAAATTGAATAGCACATAAAAGTACAGCATGTTTAATTCTTGTTTTTTGGCAAGCTAGGTAAAAAATATTCGGCCTTGAATGTAGGTATGTCAATTTGTAAACAGAGCCTGTTTTAGTTTAAAGACGTTTTTTTATTACTAATATTGTTATTTATAATTATTATTTGATTAATACGAGAACGATGGTATGACGTAAATTTTTTGAGTTAGTTAAGTACTTACTTATTTTTTTAGTATAGACCTCAGGGTTCAAACAAAAAAAACAAAATTTGCTCTTCCAAAAAACAACATTTTTTAACATAAATCTTACCAACTCACTCTTTGTTTTCCAGTCAGTGGGTACAAGTTGGGCGGCCTCATAATCGAAGGCAAGACAAAGCAGGTGTTCGACCTGCCCGCAGTGCCCGGCCACTGCCTGCTGCTCAACAAGGACCGCATCACAGCCGGCGATGGAGTCAAAGCTCACGACCTGGAGGGTAAAGCAGCCATCTCCAACCAGACTAACGCTAAGGTCTTCGAAATATTGAAGGCTGCTGGTAAGAAAAATACTTACGACTTGCATATATCGTTACTCTCAGAAATGGTCTAAACACCTTATTTATTTCGAAATAAAAAAAAAGACAAAAAACACATAAAACTTGAAGACATTGCGGTGACACAACGCCGATATATATTACGGCCCTTTGTGAGCTAATTTTTCACTTCCTGCCTAAATCAGCATCACCATTTCAAGCAATTTGTTCAAGTTTTCTTGAAATTGTGGCGCCGATTTTGGCGTTGTGGCCAAAATCGGCGCCACACGGCCGTGTGTTTCGGCTCAAAGCCGCCATAGTGGAGGCCACCACGCCATCATTTAAAATCGATGATTTTTGGAATGCTGGCCACCATTTTTGGATCCCACTGACTGCTTACCATCAGGCAAAGTAGAGTAATTTTGGTGGGCTAATATAATAAAAAACCTTGGTATAAAATTACGTGATAATTTCACAACCAGCATCGTTATACACGATATCAAGACCACCCGTTAGATTCATGACCCCGCAGTCAGATAAAGAATTCAGATAAGAGATAGGGACTTGAACTTACCTTATGGAAGGCAGAGAACATCAAAGGGCAAATTCCTCCACTGTTTGTTAGAGCAAAATACTTCCTTTTTTTAAATGGTCATACATACAAAAATATTTCGACATGAACTGACTAGTACCTATTAATTTGCTACAGAATCACACTAAGTTATAAAAAAATTATGGTGAATTTAGTAGGAATTGATTAATTAAATAAATATGAATGAAGAATAAATTTGAATGAAGGTATAGAAAGAGCAAGGTTACGTTAGTTTGTATTATTGACAATTTACACACGTCTTAACTTCAGCATTAATCAAAATTTCATAATTTTCAGAATCTCTGTTTACCTCATAGTTTCGTGTGTTGCGTTGTAAACTTAGAACATTACCTCCCTACTTATATTAACTATTAGTTTAATGGTCAAAGATCGTTGATAGAATTCAACGAGATTTAATGTCATCATTGTAGATACCTACCTACGATATAATATTATCAATGACAACTAAATTGGTCCCGCTGCTGTTGCTACGTTATCTATTTTTATTAATTTAACATTTATTAACACGGCCTTACATTGTCTGTTCTTACATCATACTATACGATTATGTTAATTTTAAACCTATGTACAGTCAACTGCATAAATGACTCTAATTGGTTTAAGGTTTACTATTGACTGTGACAAATAACATACACGCAAAAGTAACGTAAGGCCGTAGGAATGCGTATACGGAAGCACAAGTTCAATATCGATTGAAATCGAAGGATAAATTTGTGTGGTCTTCGATGGTGTGGTCTCAAGCTTTAGACTACTTCCTATCTCTTCACCTCCCTATGGTAGAAAGTAACCGATGTCCTGCTGCTGCTAGGATCCCAATCACTAAAAAAAAAAAATTTTTTAGCAGTACTGCTTTGGAAGGTTTACGTCCATTTTATATTTAGCCCCAAGGACCTCTTTAGAAAGATTAATGTAATACAGTTCGTATTTGCACCACCCATCGCCTGTCGCGAAGTATTACGTTCGTAAGCTATTTTGTTGATCTCGTGTGACCCCTCGACAAACAACAGATAATAATAATGTAATAATTATGAAATATCGCCTCTATTTAAGGTCATGTAAATAATATTTATTGACATTGTTATTTATTATCAATAATGGACTTGTTTTTTATAAACAATAGACTATTACTTACGTCATAGTTTACAAGATAGGTACATTCTATTTTTGAGGAAGTGTTCGTCAGTTATATTTATTTTTTAAATCTTGTATTATTATTAAAGTATCAGCAGATCAATTGACAATTCAATCCCTAGTACGTACAAAGGTACTTTTAGTTCTAAGCTTAAGCTATTTAGGCCAAACCCGAACCTATAATGGTCTAGTAAGTCTAGTAGGTATGTACCTAAGTGATCAATGTATTTTTACTTTTTCTGTATAACTACATTCTGTATTCAGTTAGAATCAACTAATCAAACTTATTTTAATTTCTAGGTATCAAAACTGCTTACGTCAAGATTGTGTCTCCAACTGCATTCCTATCGAAGAAATGTGACATGGTTCCTATCGAATGGGTGACTCGTCGCCTAGCAACCGGCTCATTCTTGAAGAGGAACCCAGGTGTCAAGGAAGGCTTCAGATTCTGTCCCCCTAAGCAGGAGACCTTCTTCAAAGATGATGCTAACCATGACCCTCAGTGGTCTGAGGAGCAGATTGTGTCTGCCAACTTCAAGATAAATGGACTTACCATTGGTGAGTACCTACCTACAATGCTATCATAATGGCTCTTCATTAGAACATTAAACATAATAATATGAATTATCGATGAAGTCGTTGAAAAAGTACCCGGCCTTTAATCTTAAGCCTTAAACGCTGTACCAAAATTATAAAGATAAACTTTACTTCAGTTTTATTTGGTTGTATCTAGTAGAGTTAGTATAATGGTACTCTAACATGAGGGTCACTGACCCGTCCCCCATTGAAAAAAACAATAACATTTCTGTGTTATTTTCCTCACCAGGTCAAGACGAGGTAGACTACATGAGAAAAGCCACAATTCTCGTCTTCGAGATCCTCGAGAAGGCATGGGCTCTTCGTGACTGTGCACTTATTGACATGAAGATAGAGTTCGGAGTTGATCCTGAAGGTAGCTTAACATTTTAATTACAGATGTATGCTTTTATGAGCATGTGCATTAGAATTTGAAATTTATTTTTGTCCTTTAATGTTCATTTTACTTTATGTAATATAATACTATGATGCATAATGTCATGCTGTCCTTATTTAGCTACTTACTATATATCTAGTACTACATATCACAAAATGTTTTTGTGCACAGGTAACATCCTATTGGCTGATGTCATCGACTCAGACTCCTGGAGGCTGTGGCCCTCTGGAGACAAAAGGCTCATGGTTGACAAACAGGTTACTTAATATTTTCTTATAACTGCTTGTAATTAATAATAATAATACTCTACCACATTCACACAGCGCCATCTAGTCCTAAATTAAGCAATTATATTTGCTTGTGTTATGGGTACTAAACAACTAATATACTTCTTATATATATTTTTTTTGTAAATACATAGGTACATATTTTAACATTACAGAAGAAAAAATCAATCAATCAATTCTTTTTTCATATGATGACAAACAATTATAACTAGTTATGGTAGTACACCAGCAGTGTTCTTTATTACACCTGAATACCGCCTTTTTGACCGATCGTAAGACACTCCTATCCATAGGTTGTATGTGTTTATCAGATCACTGATCCATATTGTGACGGGTCTGCATGTTTGTCATTTCTATAGGTAACATTATTTGGACTACACTGCTTATAATTAGGGTGAGAGTAGTAATTTTGGAAGGTCAATACAAAAAAATGTACACATTATAATGGGTTTTAAATACAGGTGTATAGAAACTTGACCACCGTGACAGCCGCTGACTTGGACACTGTCAAACGTAACTTCACTTGGATTAAGGATCAGCTGGACTACCTAAAGCCGAACGTACACCACAAGGTCGTGATTTTCATGGGTTCACCCGCCGATGAGGAGCATTGCCAGAAAATTGCCAAAAGTAAGTAATACCTAAAAGTGCTTTATTTGACAAACTCCTTATTTTTGAATAAAATGAGTGACATGGTATCACTCTCTCTATCTCTGGGGCAGAGTAGTATGTAATGTGTCCACAGCATAGGTCAGATTTTTCTTTCAGAGCATCTGCACGGCCAGGCTGATATGGTTCATCCTCGGTGTGAAGTTTTCAGAACGTCTCGGGAAGGAATGGTATGATATGTAGCGGTCATTCTTGTCAGAACGCCAGCTAGGCTGTGTTGCTGCTAACTAGGTTGTTTTTTGTCAAAGCATACTAGTAAGGATTTGTTGTTTCATCAAACCTAGAAGATACAATGTTCAGAACATCTCCTAACTGGATTCGCTCCTGGTTGGCGGGCCGAAGCCTCAAACAGAGTAGTATTTATGATGATAATTGATGTCAGAAGACATCCATTCTACGACTAAAGCTTCTTTACACATTATATTTGTGCAGATTTTGCCATTGAGACAACTCACTGAGACTGTCTATTTTTTTTTACACTAAACCAGTGACGTTCTGTGTTAAAGACTTGCTTGGCACCAAATTAACAGGAATTGAATGCAAAATATGTTTTATCGAAACTCCTTAATTCCAGACGCCCGCGATCTAGGCCTAGACGTGGATCTCCGTGTGACGTCAGCTCACAAAGCGACGTCAGAAACACTCCGCATCATGCAGCAGTACGAAGACACACACGGAGCGCTTGTGTTCATCGCCGTCGCGGGCCGGTCCAATGGACTTGGACCCGTACTGTCTGGGAATACGTCTTACCCGGTCATTAACTGCCCGCCGCCGTCGGATAAACTTGTGCAGGCAAGTATTAATAGGGTTGAGGTATTCTAAGATTTATTGCCACCTCATTATGAACTCTAACTCTTCTTTGGAATAGAGTTCAAAATCAATAAACTAGTTATATACCTACTGTCTTGTATAGAGTAACTATTACTAGGCAAAGGTATCACCGTGTCTCCACCATCACGGTGCTATAATGTTACTTTACAATTAAGAAGTTTTGTCGTGAATCTAACCACCCAATTCTTTATTACAGGATATTTGGTCTTCTCTTTCTGTACCATCCGGCCTGGGTTGCGCCACAGTGATCTACCCCGACAGTGCTGCCCTCATGGCCGCTCAAATCATTGGAATCCAAGACTACATTGTCTGGGCACGTCTAAGAGTAAAACAGCTGGATATGGCAACATCGCTCAGACATGCTGACCAGAAACTGAGAAACAAAGTTTAAATATTAAAAAAATATTCGTTCACAATTCATTGCCTGTTAATATCTTTAGAGTTTTTATACATCTACTTAACTCTTTGAAATCTAAGTTCTTGTGATCGAATGATATAGAATTCGAATATTTTTTTATCAATGTGCAGTATTTTAAATGACAAAGTAACTATTCGCTGGAAGATTGTTATTTAGTATATGAAGTGCCAATGCTGCTCATATATTTACATTCCGTATACGTTTTATGATATTTTTAAATAAAAACAATAAAATAAAGTTTCGTTTTATTTCTGTTTTAATTTGTTTTACAGCGAGTTACTATCCAACTGAAAGGCATTGACTACATATTTTCCATCACATAAATCAGTAATGTTCAACGTTAAAATAGGTATTTATTTATTTATTTATGGAATAACAACAGCTGTTACAAATAAATTAGGTAACATAGTTCAAATAACGTAGTATAGCCAATTACAGTTATCCGCTAAATGTCTAACTAGCGGAACATGTGAAGGTACAAAAAAAAAGAAATGTAGGCACAATATTAATATTAATATGAAATTTCCCTTACAGTTAAAAAAAGGTAAATAAAAGAGTATAGGTATGTAATGTACATGCAAATGTTAATAATAGTAGGTAGCTTGTTTACTTCATAAAGTTGAGTTGACGGTAACAGTGAAAACTTGTGTATCTAAGTATCTTTAATGTGCACGAAGACACGGGAGTGTCATTCTGCAATAGCAGTCTCAACAATTTTATAAATAATTTTATCTAATGTTTAGTAATGTAATGTTTTAATATTTATTTGTTTTTTTCTTAGTGTGCAAGGTTTTATTGATATACGTAATATAATATAATATATATGTATGTAAGAATAATAAATAAATAATACTAAGTACATATATATATATATATAAATATATAGGTATAGATAGTAACTACGATATAACAATAAATATTATTAGAGCCTAAAAGTGTTCAATATGTAGTTTGCTATGGTATGGTACCGATAATGATATCGTATGTTTCTTTTTTCAGTCTGGTCTTAGAACCATTAAATATATCAATGTTACTAAATTGTTTGTTGTAAGAGTTAACTATGCGTGTTAATACACTCTTCTGACCAGAGTTCGTCGAGTGAAATGGGCAGTCGAGGCAAATCAGGGCAGTCGAGGCGCCCATGCAATATGTCAAATAGCAAACCCATAACCATCATAATACGCCTTTCTTCGAGAGTCAATAAATTAGGTATAAGAAAGGCCATACAATAGGTATAAAAGTTACAATGTAGGTGTTTCATTTCGAACTCACAACTTTTGGCACACTTGGCAGATGCGTTTGTCGTAACCACTATGCCGTCAAAATCAAAGATAAAATTTGATAATGAACGACTCACTGTATGAAAACATATTAGACCTACTGTACAATAAAAAAACACCCTGTTGATCGCTGACTGAAATAGAACTGAAATATTGTATATGTAGTGTACAGAATTTTTAAACAGATTTTCAAGGAAATGACCTAAAGCCAATGATATGACTTAAAACTTAATGACTTATAGCCTATTTACTTAATAAATAATTATATAATAAAATAAAATAGAATAACATTGCATAAAGCTATTTAGAAGCCGATGGTAGGTAAATGAAACACATTGCTGTCTAATTTACGAGATGTTTTCAATTTCAATGGTAGGTAAGCGAGTTGCGTATATTAGTTTTTTAGCTGACCGAACAGAACAACTCATTAGCGTTAGTCTCATTCTCATGGCCTGCATCTTTTGTTTTACTCTTCGATAATACTTAGTAATCCGTGAGCAACGGTGATGGTGAGTATTTTTTTTTATATTAGCCTACCAAAGTGACTCCACTCTGCCTGATGGTAAGCAGTAAGTGAAATCCAGAAGTGGCAGACACCATTCCAAAAGCCAAACTACTGATATGGTGGCCTCCACTATGGCGGCTTAGTGAGATGTTATTTCACGCCCCGCTTAAAAGACCCAGGATCAAAATTAGATGGAAACACATGCGCTGGTAAAGAGTTCCAGGCTTTAATTTAGCGAGTATGAAGTGCTGAACCGTTTGGTTTGAGACCCTTTAGATTCCACTGTGAAAGGGTGGCACTTTAGTCCCGCACGTGTCGTTCTGGATAAAAAGGGAGAGGGTGGGATTAATGGGCAAAGGCTATAGAAGACGGCCATTGAGGCGATGTCTCTTCGCAGCTGTAAAGGCTCAAGGGTCTTAGTAGCTTCCGGGCTTCTGATGCTACGGACTGCTCGCCGCTGCAACCTATCGAGTGCATCCAGTAAGTACTGTGCGGAGCCATCCCAAAGATGAGAGCAGTACTCCACGCAGGAACGAACCTGTGTCTTATAAAGAAGACAGAGCTGCTCGGGCGTGAAGTACCGCCTCACCCTGTTCAGGACACCGAGTTTACAGGAGGCGGTTTTAATGACGCACTCGAAGTAGTTCTTGGAGTTGAGATCTCGGCTGATGTCCATACCCAGGATACTTAAGCTATCCTGTAGTGGTAACGCTGTGTTCTGAAGAGAGGGAAGGGGAAGGAACGGAGATTTTTTTGCAGAGAACGCGCACATCTGTGTTTTCTTGGCATTGAACTCGACCAAATTCTCACAACCCCATTTAGAAATGCGGTATAATATTTGGTCGAGCTCAGCGACAAGTTCTAGGCGTTTTGCCTCGATGTCAGTCTGTTTAGCCGCAGGATGTCCGAGATATCGCCCATGCACTGTACTATCATCTGCATAGCAATGAATGTTGCCAAGGGACAACAAGTCATTGACATGCAGAATACAAGAATACAGGGTAGGCGACAGGACGGACCCCTGAGGCACCCCAGCGTTGACCTGCAAATAATTGGAGGCCGATCCTTTACAAAGGACTCTGATGCGGCACTCACGCAGGAATGCGGCAATCCAGTTGCACAGCTGGGGTGGCAGACCATATGCTGGGAGCTTGGACAGAAGCGAACGGTGCCAGACTCTATCGAAGGCTTTGGTTATGTCAAGGCTGATGGCCAAGGACTATCCATGCCTGTCCATAGCTTCACCCCATTGGTGCGTGATATACGCTAGAAGGTCACCCGTAGACCGTTTTCACCTGAAACCATATTGTCGGTCACTAATTAATGAGTGACCCTCTAGGTTGCGGACTAGTTGGGAGTTTATTATCCGCTCAAGCACCTTGCAGAGAACTGAGGTGACAGCTATGGGTCGATAGTTGCCTGGCTCGGACCTATCCCCGTTTTTGGGAATCGGTTGAACATTCGCCTCTCTCCAAGCCTACGGCACAATTCCCGAGGAATAAGATAGGCGGTATAGGCGTGTCAATGCAGGAGACAACTCCGCTGCGCATTTCTTGAGAACCACCGCTGGAATACCATCCGGTCCACTGGCTTTCCGAACATCGAGCGACCTTAGTTCCGCACGGGCATCACGATGCCTAATACGGATATTAGGCATAATGGAGTAGCAGCCAGATATAGTAGGCGGGTGCAAGTCACGGTCGTCGATTCGGGAGTTAGCCGCAAAGAGTTCTACAAGCAAGTTTGCTTTCTCTTGCGGCTCGTGGGCCAGCCATTCATGCTGAAACCAGCGTGGATCTACTACTACTGACATGATGTGTAGTTTCTCTTGTTAATGTTACACAATATTTATACTTAGGTATTATATCTTAGCCGAAACCATTAAATATTGTGTACTAAAAGACTATTCTCAACCTGGTTACAATTTTTAATTTTTATCAGTTTGTAGGTTTATATAAAGGGAAAGGTCAAGGTCGAAAGCATTGTTTTATTTTTGGTCAAATAGAGCCTATAGAGCAGACCGTTAAAACGTTTTTACTGTCATGTCGTGCTGACACTAATATCGCTGAGCGTAATATGTTATCAGTGAAACAGGGAGTTTGGTGTGAATTTATTTATTTGTATTTTCTGAAACTACTCAGTTTTAACATTGGTAACATTGGGCGCTAAATCTGAAATGCAGTGTGACCATATTTGCAGGATCCTGCCTTTTCGGCAGGTTCAGCCCTTTAATTTACTCTCTGGCATATAAATGTTTGACGTTTTAGAAATCTGGCACTATTTGGCAGTTTAAAGAATTTAAGCTGTCAGACTTGGCAGAACAGCTTATAAAAGGACTTTGGTGCAGTATCGACAAAAAAATAGCATTAAGGAGGAATTTTATACGACAACTATATATATAATTATTATCTATATATATAATTAACGGAATCGGTCCAGTCGTTCACGCGTGATGCCGTGACCAAATATTTCTAATCTTCCATTCTACAAACCCTCTTTCACCTACCTACAGATATTCACCGTAAACTTTTCACTACTTTCCCCTGTTCCCCTCTCCCTTCTTCCCCACTCCTCCCATTCCGCTCTTCCCTCTTCTCTCTTTTCCCCGTCATTTCACTCTCCCTTTCCCTGGCTTCTCCCTCATTTTCCCCTTGCTTCCCCCTCATTTACATCTCCCTTCCCCTACCTTGCCCCATACTTCCCACTCACTTCCTTCTCATCTTTCTCTCATTTTCCCTTCACTACCCCCTCACTTCCCCTTCGCTTTAAACCCCAATTAAAAAAAAATTAGAAGTATTCCAAAACAAAATTTCAAAACTATGAAGAAGTTTCATACAATCGTTTTCATCCCTTTACAGTCCACCCTTAACATTTAGGGGGATGAAAAATAGATGTTGTCCGATTCTCAACCCTAGCCGATATGCATACAAAATTTCACGAAAATCGGTCAAGCCGTTTCGGAGGAGTTCAATAACGTACACCATGACACGAGAATTTTTATATGAGATGGCAACATTAGCAACAATACGATACACACCTTTAGTTCGGGGATTTCCCTTGACATCTCTAATTGAATTTGTAGTTCATTCCATTGTGAACCTTGAAGTGAAGAAGAAGAAGAAAAGAAAGAAAGAAAAACAGTTTATTAAGTGCTGAACAAAATATTTATAATAATTTGTATCTTTAGTAAAGTTGTCAGTTGTTTTTCTAATTAGTCGGACTAGAAAAACTGTAGGAATGTCTGACTGTGTGAATGTTTCAATTCCTGATTTATCATGAAACGTAAATATGAACGATTATATCGCCTAGAGTGGGAGCAGAATCCATCACTTTCGTCCTGGTCCTGATTAGCAAAAGCGAAAGAAGCAGATTGAAGATCTTTCATGGTGTAAAGCATATAACACCAAGTTTGTGCTTAGGTTGTTTAATATAAAAGAACATGCAACTACTACCTACTAAGCAATCGAAGAACATTATCGGATACAGTGGGCAGTCATCGGTGACTCTATTTTTTAACATTTTAACGGGAACATTGTAGGAAGTATTAGTAAGTAGGTATTAAATTTTTATTTATAATTTTAGGTGCAAAAATTTTTTAAAACGTCTTCACTAGAAGATTACTAAAAAGGGTAAAATTATATCGGCTTTGTTACGGCATTTTGTGCTGAGTTTGGCAGGATTTGTCAGTTTTCTTGCCTAGGCTGGGCAGGATCTCTAATTTAAAGATGGTAACACTGCTGAAATGTCTAACTAATAATGTCAATGTCAGCTACCTTGCAAAAGTGTCGAAGTGCGTATTGTTTTACTTTAGCTGTAAGAAAATCGTATAAATCTATTCATACGTACAAAATGGCAGAGAAATTTGCAGATAATTCTACCGTGAATGGTTTCGAGAGCAAAACTCCTTTTTTGATCGGCGTAGCAGGCGGCACAGCTAGCGGAAAGGTGAGCATAACCTCCATTTTGGTGCACTTTTATTGATTTTCTTCTTTCATGATTTTTGTTATGTAACTGGATCTTAGGATAAAATATTAGAAAATTTAAACTATTTTTTAATGGTTTTAACGTGATTTGACTCAATATTGGCTGTTACCAACTATACCTAACCTCTGTTTACATGAACCTCATTGTTTATGTAGGTAAAAAAATAAACTTACGCCTCAACGATAACAACATAACTTTATATTTACCCTCTGCACAGAAACAATCACTTGGCAAACTCTAGGATCATTGCAGCAGACAGCCCTAAGCCTTATGCAGCAATAGTAAAATTAAATACTCAGGTACTTAATTGTTATTCATAATGCTATTTTAAGCGTGTTTATTTCATTAAAAATGTACGACGCATTAATATATTTATTTAGTAGTCTTACTTAGCTATGGCATTTGGAATGTAATGTAATAATGATGATACAACACATTATTTACACCTTAAATGCTGTAAGTGATTAGTGATTGCTAATAAAAAGTTTATCAATTTGGTTCCTAGTGATGCTATGAGGTAATAGCTAAAGTGTACATTCTGTGGTGTGCATTCGTGTTTGGACTATATGTAGAAAATTTATATAAAAAAAATATATTTGGCTAATTATGCTATTTGAAAGTCCATAAATTAATAAATTAATTAAAAAAAATGTATGTAAATAACACCACCGACTATGCTGTATGATGATGACTTGGTCTTGGTGATGATGATGATAATATAGTAAGTAGACGTCCAAGTCTTTTTGTATTTATTGTTAACTATTGCTATCCAGTCAGCCTATTGTCAGCCTAAATCTACTGCTGAACATATGCATCTCATAGTCATGTTTAGCAGGCAGTTTGGTATACTGTAGTAAGGTGACATTGCTACTGCTGGTATTTATGACACAAGGGAAAGAGATGGAAGAGGTGCCATCATAGTCTGGAGAACACACTCCAATATTATTAAAATAATAATTATCAGGTAAAGAGTCTTGCTTTACACTAATTTAAATTACAGTGGTTGGTACCTATCTGGTAAAACTAGTTAGCCAGGCAGAGCAGTATAACTGCAGGATCTGCTTCAGAGATTTTAAGACATTTTGGTTGCCTATGGGTCCTGATAAGTCTTATCACTGCTGCAGACCATTAACTGTAACACTCAGTGATAATGGACAGCTATAGGATATCTATCTTACCCAGGAGTTAAATTGTGGCGGTCATGCCCACATAAGATGCTGATGCCCAATCATAACCGGTTAACCCTTTCATGGTCTCTACTGTAGGCACAATAGATGTTTTATTGTCATCATGTTAAGGGTCACATCACACTTCATAACTTTGTATCTCCATATGGTCAAATTTTAGAGGCGGAAGATAAAACTATTTTATTAAATAACTAACATTAAAAATAAAGAGATGCAACTTTATTTACATTTAAATATTAAATGTGCTTATTTTTATGATAATTGTGATTTAATAATTGAGACCAAGATTAAATAAATGGACTTATGTATTCTTCTTAAACACGCATAATGAACGTACGCATTTAATAAATAAGCCAACAATATGATTCCAGTGTACAAATGGTGCTAAGGAAAAATACTTGAAGTGTTCTATTATTTAGTTCTGTTTAACTCATGCAATGTCAGCATACCTTTAAGTAATAGTTAAGGATTAGTTGCTGTTTATCTATAGATCATCCAGTCACCTCTATGGTTAGAAAAGAAGTATTTTGAACTCTTGAACATCAAAAAAAATTTACGAATAATTTTATTTGCAGTCAACAGTATGTCAACGAATTATGGAGAAGCTTGGCCAGCAACACAAAGAGCAGACAGAACGTCGAGTCGTCTGCATCAGCCAGGACTCATTCTACCGCACACTAACTCCCTCAGAGAGGCTCCGAGCAGAACGAGGACAGTTCAACTTTGATCATCCCGATGCTTTCGATGACAAGAAGCTGTTGACTATCCTCAAGGATATACTTACAGGGAAAAAGGTCGAGGTGCCCGAATATGACTACATTACTAATTCAATAAAGTAAGTTTTGTTACTTATAAGATTGTCTAAATATTTCCACTGCAGGGTTTGAAATTAAGAGTTTGCCATAATTAGTATGCCTGATAAGATAATAGTAAGTGATAAACAGGCAAAATCTTTTTGTACCGATTGGAAGCAAGACTGGGGCTCGTAAAGATATAAGGTGGTTCCATACTAGATCGCACAGGCGCTCATAGCTCGTTGCGCTCACTGATCGGTAAACAAATAGCGGGCTAAGCAACATTTACTGTGGGTGGCCTATGGATGGGTGTATTTGATCTGAGCGTCTCCGTGCTTCAGAGGGTACGTTAAAAGTCGGTCCCGGTTGTTACCAAGTTGATAACAGTCGTTAGGTTAAGTTGGATGCCTCTATAGGCCACCTGAACAAAGCCTGACACTAGAAAGCAAACAGCACAATCATTTTCAAATGTAAATGAGAGGTTTTGAGAGATTTCTCTTTCAATTGACAATATATAGCTTAGCTAAACATTCCTCCAGACAAGCGAAGCGGTGTGTGATTTGTACTAATAGTTCTTTATTGTGTAGCCCTCATCGATCTCACACAATCTACCCGGCTGACGTGGTACTAATTGAAGGTATCCTGGTGTTCTACTTCCCCGAAGTGCGCGAACTATTCCACATGAAGCTATTCGTCGACACTGATTCAGACACCAGGCTTGCGAGGAGAGGTATAATATTATTACTGTACTAGTTGAAACTTCCTTACTGATTTCAATATTGCCTAATGATAAGCACACCTTATATGAGAAACATTTAACTTTATATCCGTCACAAGATCATATTTACCACAAGCACAGAATTTTACCCTAAGGTGTCAAAGGGGTGCAGGGAAGGGCAGCTGCCCTCTTCTAGAGATTCTAAAAAAGTTGCCAAATGTAAAGCAACCAAAGTCCTAAATCTTTGACTTGACTTTCGACCTTACTTACATTTCATACTATTCTCATTCTCCATATCATCTTGCCTCCCCCTGGGCTATCAGCTGGCGACGCCCTTGGTAATAGCAACAAAGAGTACTTTTTGACCATTGAGGCATTATTATAATATAATATATATAATATTCTACCACATACACACAGCGCCATCTAGCCCCAAATTAAGCAATTATATTTGCTTGTGTTATGGGTACTAAACAACTGATATACTACTTATATACATTTTTTTTTTTTGTAAATACATACATATTATAGATAAATTACACCCAGACACAGAACAAACAATCATGCTCATCACACAAAGGTTTGTCCTGGGTGGGAATCGAACCCACGACCTCCGGCTCAGCAGTCAGGGTCACTAACCACTAGACTAACAGGCCAGTCATTATACAGAGTGACAATGTGTCTTTTGGCTACCACGGTTAAACGGGTGCACTTCATAAGAAATAAATTGTAATCCATATAATATGTATATTTGCTCAGTATTCAGAGTATGCTTGGCGTTTGTGCAATTGATTGTTTGTAAAACAACCCGCGATACAGAGATGCAAGCAAAAGGATGTGTCAACTTATCCTTTAATGTTTGTGTACTGTAATGGTTGATTTGTGTATGCTTAAGTTTGTTAAATGCCCATACAGAGCTTGTTGTCGCGCTAGGAAAGTGCGAAAGCCGTTTTCTTTTGCAAAAATATTAAGAAATTTGTACGGTAGTAGATCCACGCTGATTTCAGCATGAATGGGCCGGATCGTCCGGGGAAGTACTACCCTCTCATAGAAGATCGACTTAAGAGTAGTAGTATCCGTACTACTGCGTTTCGTTCGGTGAGTGAGAGCGCCGGAGGCCCAATTTCCCCCCTATCCTCTTTCCTCACCTCCCTCATTCCCTTCCCCTAACCCTATTCCCAGCCGCCATAGTGGAGGCCACTATACCAGCAGTTTAAGACGATGGCTTTTGGTATAGTGGCCGCCACTTCTGGATTCCACTGAGTGCTTACCATCAGGCGGGGTGGAGTCACTTTGGTAGGCTATAATATAAAAAAAAAGAAAAAAAAAAGAAAATGGGTAATAAATTGCTAGCACCGAAATACTGACCCAACTTCCAGTGAAGAAGAGCTGGATTCATTACTATAGGACAACAGACGGTCACTAAATTATTATTTTGGTTCCATCCACTATATTCATAGATATGAGCTAAAACCATGCTACTTACAATTCGACTAATCCGTTATGGTTTACTATAGTTAGCCCGCGTATTAAATTCATGCATTAATACTTGCGTGCAACGTCAGAAATTATGTGTGACAGATTATGCGATAGCCTTGATCTTGGCAACTGCATTAATCTCGTAAGATGAACACAATAGTCCTATTTAGAGGTCTTAGCAACTTTTGTACAAATGTCTATAATAATTGGACTATTTTGCCCTATTCGCTAAATCATTACACTTTGCAAAGGCCCTATTCGCAACGTCATTGTTAACTTAGTAAAACTGCATTGATATCGTTTTTGTGATCGAAAGGAATGTTAAACGAGCTACCAAGCTCGATTTTGCAGATTATTACACAATACATCATTGTAATTTACCCTCATCGCAGCCAGTAGAAACATGAAACTACGTTGTCTAATTCAAACAACATTGATTGTGTAAAACATTAAAATTGAGACTAATGAATGTCGAAGAGGCAAAGGAGGTATGTTTGGATCGCAGCAAATGGCGTTATAGTCTCTGCTTACCCCATTAATAGGAGACAGGCGTGAAGTTATGTATGTACAACTCAGCGCCTAAACGGCTAAACTGATTTCGATGAAAATTGGTATGTAGATAGATTTGGTGCCAGAGGCCACATAGGCCACTTTTTATCCCGAAAATCGGTCTGGTTCTCGAGGGGACAAAACAGATTTTAGGCGCGAGCGAAGCCGTGGGGCGCAGCTAGTGTTAAATGTTACTGCTGCCTTACAAAGCTCGACGTAAGTCAGCCACTTGTGGTGCCCAACTCTTACCTGGATAGAGAATTAGATTTGCTTTCTGGCGATTAAAAAGAGTGGCCTGAATTTCTTGTCAGTTGTTCTCATGGCTCTACTTCGTCAGCGAACTGGCTGTAGGTTAATTTGCTGACATTTTGTAAACTTTGACGTTCATAAGTGTTAATTTATTTAACCTATATGAATAAACATATTTTCATTATTCGTTTGCTTTTACCTATTTCTAGTTGAATGGTTGGTATATAAAACCTAAACTTTCCAGTTCCCCGCGACATAATGGAGCGCGGCAGAGACCTCGAGCAAGTACTAAACCAGTACATGAACTTCGTCAAACCTGCATTCGAAGAGTTCTGCTTACCGGTATGTCACTTACAGATATTAAGCACTTTTTTGTAATGATTGCATAGTAATTTTTTTTTGTAACCTAGTTTAGTAAAAGAGCAAAATCTTTTGAAAATTGTATTTAAGGTATACCAAGTTTCAATGAGCCTGAGACAATAGACGTCGCAGAAGACCAAGAAAAGGAGAGTTGAACAAAATTTATAAGTTATTGACCAAAGAGTCTGGATGTTAAGAGGAGAGGTCGATCATTGATCTCTTATCGGTTGAAACTTGTCAAAATCAACCAATAAGAGGTCAATGATCGACCATTCTGACACTATTGTGATAGCAGAATTAGGCCCCAGGAGGCTATAGTATAGGCTTGCAATATCAGTATGAAGAATGACCTGAAATTTGTTTATTTTTTTATTTAATTACCTATGCATAGATAATGACGTCTATTGAAAACAAAATAAGTGCTTAGTGTGGATTTCACGACATATCTTGAGACTGCCTTCGTCTCATACATATCGTTGTTTGCAGACTAAAAAGTTTGCTGACGTCATCATACCCAGAGGAGCCGACAATCTGGGTGAGACATATTTTTATTAATTATATAATTAATTATTATTAATTCGATACATTCCGGTCTTCATATATTTTTTACGGTTATTTTACTATTAAATATGATACAAATCGTTAAATGTTATAAAAAAACTATTAAATGCTTTTAGTATAATCGGCGAATAGAATTTTACTTTTCTTACGTAAAAGCTACGATATTTATTTATTCGACTCAAAAACTCTATGGTAGTTTTTTATGTGTTGTAAAAGTGTTAATTGAAGGTAAGTAAGTATAAATAAAAAAAGGTACATAGCCACTGCAACGAGGTCGTTTACTGCATCCTGTATTCGAACTTTAAAGTCACAGTTTGCAGCGGCTATGTTCTTATGTAGCCAATATCGACCTTCCGTGCGTTCATTTAAAGTTGCTTTTACATTGTTGCAGTGGCTATTGACCTAATCGTGCACCATATATGGGATATCATGTATAAGAAAAGGATGTCTCCGCCGAAGGTCACGAACGGCATCAATGGCCACCATGAAGTGGACGAAACTAATGGCAGACGGATGTCTGGCAGTTCTGAAGATACACTAAGTCGATAGCCTACGGCCGGACGCCATTGTGTTACTTTGTGATGTAGGTACTTATAATTTTTTAAGTTTAGAATTGGTTTGAGAGTTGGTTTTGTCGTTCGATTTATGAAATTGTTTTTTTTTTGTTGTTAATGAGCAGGGATAGCAAAGGTATTTTGTATTATATGATGAATTAGCATTATATCTAGCGATCTCTATATTACAAACGATGTAGTTAAAGATAGAATGGTAGTATTACGTAAATATATAAACTACTAGCTGACCCGGCAGACTTCGTATTGCCTCAATCGATAGATAAAAGACCTTTAACAACTTTCATATTTATTCACTTTTTAAACCTCTGGACTTCCACAAATAATTCAAGTTCAAAATTAGCCAAATCAGTCTAGCCGTTCTCGAGTTTTAGTGAGACTAACGAACAGCAATTCATTTTTATATATATAGATAAGTAACGCTACCAGGCGATAACCTAATCGGTGAAATACCTTTTCACCTATTAAATAAAAAAGATTAAACAAGACATATTGAAGATGAAGGAAGTAGATGAAATTGTAAAAAAAAGTAAGCGATTAATCTAGAATTGGATTCAGTATTATTTAAGTCTCCTTAAAAAGGAAAAATTGAAATAATTAGGTCGGTAAAAATTTTAGGCGTCACTCTTGTTTTGAAGTTAGTTAAAATTAATATTCATCTCCTAAACACTGCCATGGTCCGCCGGTGACGTGGACCATAAGACAGTGGGGGTGGTGACACGTGTGCGGTGGGGGAGGGGAGGGGGGACACCTCACAGGATCATCAGTTGAACGCCATCGATGTTGATTGGTAGCATAGATTTATTGTAATATTCTGATTGGTAAGAACATCGCCACCCGCACGGATCATGGGAGTGTCACGAACGAATTTGCAATGCTACACTTTCATACCAACCATATGTCAACATAATATATTAATAAACTATAATAGTTCTAGTTAAAGATCTCAAACCTCAATCATTAAATATTTATTTGGGTAATATATCGAACGACATAGCCAACAAATATGTTATTATTAATATTTTTGTGATTTTTTATGTTAACTTGTTTAGGCAAATATGCCAAGCGCATAAATATTACTGGTATGCATTTTTACATATGGGCCATGAAATGTGGCCATTTGCAACGTTTAAAAGAAGTCACACGATACCGATAATGTATTTACCTGAACTTGAAAGTTAACTGCGTTTGCGTATGTATTTGGACATAAGACTGCTTTCACATTGGGCGTAAGCGTACCTCGAGCGCATGAGCGCAAGCTGCGTACGCCCAATGTAGAGACAGCCTGAATTTTACAAAATGTGTGGGAAGTTAATTGCAAGTCCACACTATCAGAATATCTGCAAATATTATATAATATATTTCATATCTGACAGCATTTGTAGATATCGCTTGGTATATTCAAAGATTAAACATATTTCATATTGATTGATTCATGATTTGATATATTTCAAATCTGACAGCATCTATAGTTATCGCTTGGTATAAAAAATTGACATAATATATCAGTCATAATCAGAACGCCAAACTTTTAAAACTTACACTATGAGTGTCGTATGTGTATTAAATTTGATATTCGGTTTGAATAAAGATAGGTTTCTTATATTAATTGTTTATTTTAACTGAGGAGTAGTAGTACAGGTTCCTACGTCACAAAGTCATAGAATATAAGCATGTTATGGGTATGTAATGTCCCAGTACCTCGTAAAATTGTATTGTAAACGCCGGTTGTATTGCTCAGAGTATATTCAAAACGGTTTAATTTTGATAGCAGTGACATCAAAACCTTTAAAGATTGTATCGTTATTTGACTGTAACAGGAGCGACCTTGTTCCCTAGCACAATCTCATAAAGTAATCTTATTTTAATCTTACTTTGTCTCTATCCTTGTTTTTATTGGTACTAAAGAACAATACAAAACACAAAGTAAGGTTAAAATAATACTGCTATGAGAGGTGGTAGACCCCCTGGTTATGTTAGGACTTAGACTTAATCTATGCCAAGAAAATAGCGGTTGGTGTCATTTGCAGATACGCTAACAAACGTACGACTTTACGACGAAACGGAATCGGAATGCATACTGCGTAAGAGAGATTAATTTTCTTCTCCTTTAAATATGGTTACTAAACTAAAATATGTTAGCAATTTTTACTACCGTTAAGTAAATTAACCTTTTCGTTGATACATTCTAATGTTATATACAATAATAAACAAATAATCAATATCAAGAAAGAATTGATAATGTTCAAAAAATCTTGACACCGATCGATACGGTATTAATCAGCTTCTGATTCTCGAACATTCTTTTTATTATACCGTTTAGAATATCCTCTGAGTGATATATTTCTCCAATACCCTTATGTATAAGTAACAGCATAGTTAAGGCCCATTATTGTTTATTATAAGGCTGAAGCTTATCAAAGCTTAGTTTAAGTGTATTCGTATGACGTGTTCACTTCATGTTTATGGGGTATGGGAATGTGCAAATATTTTTGACTTAAACATATAATCATTAATTTTATCATCGAAATCTTGTCTTATTTCAAGGATTAACTGTCTGCTTAAAATTTAGTGACTATAGGCGATACTAAAATATGTATGTAGTATTATTAATACAATTAATAAATGTGTATAATTTTACATAATGTAACCAGTTTGGGTTTAAAAGTATTATGTGGGTCACGAAGGGACAGTGTAAAAATTACCGGGCAATGGTAGAACAATGTTTGGGCAACACTGACCTACAAATAACAGATCCGCAATTGGTGACATAATAAATTCTTTGCAAAACTTCAAGTACCGAAAACCTTGTTAATCTTCAATAATTGAAAATTAATATAGGTATTCATATTGAAGTACATATTTGCAACACAAATTAAACGTACGTAGATTTAGTTGCGTATATCTATGCAAACGATGGATAAGTCTATCTTACTATCGATACTACAAGAGACTGAAAGATATTTGTACATTCGCCAATAATATTTACTTAACGGATTATACTCCAATTTGCTTCACAGGGTTGATACCATGTATACTCGTATGAAATATGCCCCAATGTTGTACAAACATTGGCCCAATCATATTCGTGTTTACTCCTAGACTAATATAATGAGACCAATGTTTGTACAAACTCATTTTTTTATTACCATTAGTAAACAGGTGAACCTTATTTAATAATTGTTACAGTTCAATTTTGTTTGACAATAGCTTGGATAGCCATGAGACCAGTATTCGAAATACGCTATAGAATAGGAAGTAACACAATATATTTCCGTATACCTTTCAAAGACGATTTCCATGTTAGCAATTATTCACCCCTGTTGCAAGAAGTTTAAATATTTTGTCTATTACCATTGACAAACTAATATTTGTGGTTTAATATGCAGTTAAAGCATTTTTGCTGCTTGCATTTACACTATTGTAACATATATGAAGAAAACCCAATTGCCTTTATTAAGGACATCAATTTATGTGAATAATGTCCTTCTAAAAGGACTCATTTAACGACTTGATGCATGACTGCACAAAAGTTTTCTTATCTTTGTACAATGCAACTCCTATGTTTCGTACAGTAAATCTTAACTATATTATTTTATTCTGCAATATTGCCACCTGCAATAAACGCATAATGCTTATACCGCACTTTACTTACGCACAATATATAACTATATATACTTACGTACTCTTTTACCAATAATCATAAAATATCGACGCATTAGCTGCTTCGTGTTTTGTCACTCTTCCTCTCTGACGTTTTAATGATGTAAAAAAGAGACAGAATATCTATGGCGTCGCTAGTTTATTAGTAGGACTGATAAAAAATATACTGAAGTACTTTTGTTTGCTCTTTGTTTACCTACTTTATATGTATATTTTCAATTTAATCTTATGTTTATGGTATTTTTTTTTGCATAATATCCCAGCAATATTTTCAAGAAGGTTCTAGAATGTTCTAAGTGCAATTATAAAAAGAAGGTATCATTGTTATCAGTTAGGCTTAGGAAATTCCATCCATGCATTTTCCATTATGAAATAGTAATACAGTTGCACAAATTAAATGATCACCCACTGCTCTGTTAAAAGTACCAATTAATGAGGATTTTAACACAGTAAATTGTAGTTTTTAAAATACTGTGTAATATTCAAAAATTACAATTTACTGTATAAGAAGAGTACTATTTCAATTAAAGTGCTATTAATAGGACATTGGGTCTTTCAAGAATAGAAATACAAATATTGTAAATTTTCATCGTAATATCAAAAAATATTGTTATCAAAAGGCAAAGGTACTTTTAAATCATAATAAAACGTATTGTTTTTCATCACATATGTAATAGACTGATTGAACATGTTTGTAAAGACTAAGGAATTATCAATAAATGTATGATTAAATAAGTACCCTTAAATAATGTCAAAAGGTATAACGACATAACGCCGTCAGTTAAAAATATTATTTCTTAGTTTAATGGTTTAATCTCAGATGAAAAATATTAATTTTTAATATATGTAATTAATTGCATTAATTTCTTAAAATTAAATAATACTATAGGTGTAGACGGCGTGGCCAATTCCAATGATTGAATGTGATAAATGTAGCGAAAAATAAAAAAAAATATAGAAAAATGTAAAAATGTTATGTAAAAAAATATCGTAGATATAATAATTAACATAGAGGAAAATATTTATGTTATACAGTCTCGGCTTGTAACATTTATTTTGTGATTATTACTGACTGAGAAATTTTGTTCCTTTTTGGCTCTAGACAACTTTATGTGAAACGTGTCTATTTTATACATAGGGGCCGAAGCACAAAGGCTACGTTTACGAGTAGCATAGAAACAAAAAAAAATGTGATAATACCAGCCTGTTCATGTCTCACTATTGCAGTGGTGGATCTACACATTTGTCGCCAGTAGGCTATTTAAATTCTCCAATCCAAATCGTGGGTGTGAAAAGTAGAAAGGGGTCGAAATTTAAATTTTCATATTTAAACGCTAATAGAATATTTTTAAAATTCATAATCACTTTCAATTTATAAATTTTTCATATGCAGACTTTAGAGTATTCAGTATAATATACTGTATAGTACTAAAATATTGTAATTTTTATTAAAATGTCAAAGCTTGTTTTCTCCGTGTAATAATAATAACGTTTTTTTTTCATACCAAAAGAAAATATGGGCTACATTTGCCGCCCTAGGCTCCAGCCTACTCAGCCTGCTGGTAAATGCGCCACTGCACTATTGTCTTCAGACTCTTATGATACAAAGAAGTAAATGTTTGTTTTGAGAGTTGAAGTCTTGTACGTGCTCTTTTATTGTATGTGTGTAAAGCCTTCTGCGAAACAAGATTTTAGACCTTTTGCATTAGAGATTAAGCTCTATGTCGCAGATGTTACAAACATACAATAAACGAATATAATATGTAGTGCACATAGGTTCGGCAGCAAATATTTCTGGACAACGCACATAAAGTATATAGAACTCTAAACCTTTTGCCCATCTACCACGTACCTACTTTGTAGATTTTGGGACATGTAAATCTGGTGAATGAATAAAATAGACATGCTTTTATAATCTGAAGGCTCAGTTGTATGTGACAAGACATAGTGTGTTTTCTAGAAAGTGTCACAGACAACTAAAGGTCTTGTATCATCTAAAACTATGCTATATTGTGTGCAATAACAGACCGTTAACAAAGGACAATAGATGTATCAACATGAATCTTAGATATCCCTACCAAAATAACTGCTCACATTTATAAAGTACCTATACAAGAAAGATTTATAAAAACGGTGTTCGATCTTTGTTGATTTCAGCTATGGGTAGGATCCATCGGGAAATAAATCTTATAGAATATCACCGTAAAGTACTTGTCTCAATGTAGCCTTTCGTTTGGTGAATAAGTAACACAATGAGGGTTTTCTAAAATGGCGCCCATGAGGTGGCAGCACTGAGGCGTCAGGTTGTCTGTCAAAGCGCTTTCAATCTTTGATAGATAACCGTAAACTATTCTATTTGTTTTAAACTGTGAATTAATTTTGATTTTTTGGGAATGGAAAACCTTTCATCTACGTGGCGCCAACTGGTGGTGAAAATTTTCCTAAAAACCCTTATTATTTTATGTCTTCTTGTTTTCTGTTTGCCAAGGGCTATGTTGTGTTATCTGAGCATTATTCCCGCAATATGTGAAGCTATGTCGATAGGCCACGTTAACTAGTCTACACCAGGCGGTCCATGTGCTGGTTTACAACATAAATGCAATAAGAAAAATAAACATTTAAACAGGGTAACTAACATCATTGATTTTTCATACCAGTCTAGTACTAGTAGGCTTTCTAATATAAATAATTCAAGATTTTTATCACTATTTCATCTAAAAAACTTATGAGTTTTATTAACCACTTTGGACTGTTCTAATAAAGTAATGAAGAGTTAAAAATCTCTGCCTATTATTTAAAGAAAAAAACAGTAGTAATAATATTGTTAAAAGAACTTTCCGAAATTATCGCTCTATATGAGCATTATTAGTTTTTTTTTTTAATATTGACGGCCTACGTGGTGTGATGCAGTGGGCTATGCAATGTCAGAGGCTCAACGAAGCGACCTTGATGTTAGTGCTTTTCTTAAAATCTGAAGTACAATCTAAAAGCCTTAATATGTTTTGAGCAGTCATTTTGGCAAGACAAAGAAGTTTGTAATAAAATTTACTATATCCGTTCTCTAATGCACAACCTCGTATATGTTTTAAAATATATGCCAGAGCATTTTACGCAGCATTTATATACAATAGTTGATTTATATGAATCAATGCTAACGTTTGTACTGTCCTATGTATTTTACTTAAGTTTGTTATGTATATAGTAGCCAAACGAGGTATGTAATTCAGTTATATCTGTTTAATTGAAACAAATCAAAAACGTCACTGTTTCTTCGCTTAACACAGATTATTATCAGTATTTTAACATATATATGATATACTTAACATTTTGGTAAGGTATATTTACCCCGTTTACTGCTCAAAATAGATACGTTTATGCGTTGTTAATTCTCCATATTAAGCTTGTTTGGCTTCTATATACAAAACAAATGGATATTGATTACAAATTTATGTATGTAATTTGCACAAACAATGTATATTGTTTCTACATAAATAATTTCCATTTTAAACCATTGTATTATTGAACCAATTTACTTATTACGTATATTTTAATGAAATAAAGTGTTTGCAAACCAATATAATTATGTTTAATTTTATCTATATACATAGTTTATAATTCCAATAATTCTACATTAATTTAATGGCATTACTCTGTATCATAAAATAATGTCATAGCTTTATGAGTAGGTATCAATTAGGAACGTTTTCCTCTTGCCATTAACGGACCTTGGTAGCGCCAGGAGCCACTATATCATTGATACCTCAAAAAAGGAGATGGTGGTACTAACAGCCTAATAATATAATTTATCCTGCTGTCAATACAGCGCATCTTTTAGGAGCATTAGAAAAGACAGTGCTGCTATTGGGCGTGTGTATGTGTGTGTGGTCTTGGCAGGATAAAGTACACCTCCATCATGCTGGTTTATGTGAAAAAAAAAGAAACTCAGTAACAAATCTATATTATATGACCTCGGCTGCACACTGCGAAACAAGCCATTCATCGATTGTCAAAGGGGCAGATTAGAGCAGTCTGCTTCTGAGATTGTGATAGACAACATGTGCACGAGCAAAAGAGCAATAATAAAATACTTTTCCACTGATATTCTAAGTATTATATATTTTTGTCGCTTTTTTGTTAGGAGGTATTACATCATTACGATTTCGTTTACAGTGGCAATCGATCTGATAGTGCAACATATATCGGACTACTTGAAGAGGAGTCCCGTGGAGCCCAAGCCGTTAGCAGCATATGGACTTTCAACGTCAGTGCCTGGCAGCCCGCAACGGACTGCCAAAGGAGGTCGACCACATTAAACTTATTAGGTAAGGTGTTAAAGCTTAATTCGCGTAGTTCCATTAGGACATATTATTAAGTATTGGCATAACTAGTCATGCAATGGGTAGACCTACGCAGTTAATTTTTTTGCTCAAGTTGGTATCTGATAGCCGTGTGAGAGAAAATAATCTTTCTTTGCACGGACATCATTCAGAATATTGTGTGTATTACTGAGTGAGTATTACTAGAAATAGAATAACCATACCACCTTTCAAATGGCAAGCAGATATTACAGGTATGTAAAGCTAAGTGCTCTTAGCTTTACAAACTCACCGACACAGTTTTTTTTTTAATAAATCTAAATAAGATTAAACGATGTTTAAATAAATAGAAAAATTCAGTTTTCAAATAAACATTTTTATAATAAACATGGTTTTTAATTCAGGATACGCATTGGAGCAACATCAGCAATAATTATCTACATTAAAGAAGTAAGATTATCGCGAGTTCGGATCGCGGCATGATCGCACAACAAATGCAATAGCGAGGCGGGAACGGGAAGGCGATAATTATTTTATTATTAAAAAAATAAATGTTACCTGAACACGTAGTGTTAATATCTCTTTGAGGCTTAAATCTTACTTAGACAAATGCTTCAGTTTAGCGCTCTTGTTACTTCTCTTCTCCCAATAGCTATCACCTATTAAGAATATTTCGTCCAAAAATATTATTATAAAGACACTATAACTCTATTGTAAAGAATATTTTAAAAGACATTTTCGTCTACTATCTAATAAAATGACAATTTATATTAGCTACTGTGATACATGCGACTAAGTAAGATTCAAGCCTAAAATGCCGCTAAATCCTTTAAGGATATAAAAGTGTGGTATATAGATCTATACATTTTGAAGAGTAGCTAAGCTTAAATATTATATTTTTAAATAACTATTAGGGCCTCGGTTGCCACTCGAGTGATTTTCTTCGACTGGGTGATGATGACTCGAAGAAAGACCGGACCTATAGTGCAGGTGTGCCTTGATAATAAAGGTGGGTGTAGTCTTGCGTAAATTATAACTTAGCCAATATAGCTATATAATTAAAAACAATTAGGCATTAATAGTGTTTTAAATTTAAAGGCACAAATTTAATGTTTTTTTATAATACTAATCCGCCTGTTTGATGTTTGAACTTTGATGCAACATTTCCCGCCATATTGCCGTTACGAAGGTTTTTAAATTAAATGTTGCACGTGTAGAAAATTAGAAACATCGTAACAAATATTTTCTAAGTGATATTTTCAAAAGTCACAATCGAGCAACATATCTAGTAGATAATTATCTAATTATAACTAGTCAACCTAAAATGCTCAATGGCATTAGTACTTATTCGGTCTGTTAAAGTTTAATGTTTTTGTTCCTCCCATTAAATTCTGAGATAAATTATAAAGATATATACGTAGGTGTACTTAAGTTTTAAATTATTTTTAAATAAGTTGATATTAAAAAGGATGTACCTATAAAGGTAACTGCACTTGATGCAAGCGAGCCCTAAATATATTTGGAAAGTGAAAATGCTTTGTAAAGGCCTTTCGTCACTGGTTAGTTGATCTATTATATAAGGTGAGTGACAAAGACTTTTTAAATTATTTAAGAGATAATTTAAGTTTTCTTCCCTATTTAACGTCCTTTAAACAGAGTGTTGCTAGTCAGATGTTATGGGATAGTTCTTAGGTATGATATGAGGCTGTTGAGAAAATCGTATCCGCGATGTTCGCTTTATGTTGTTGATTTATTTATTATAGCTGTTATAAGAACAAAGTGTAGCCTTGTAGCCTGCACTCTACGGAGTTACAGAAAAAAAAACGCATAAGTGTGTCCGTAACCGTCTAATAAAAATGGCTTCCACAAAACGCCAAAGTAATAAGGCCGGTTTTAATTATCCCAGAGTCCTAGACGAGATTTTTGTAGCGCTCAATTTAATATGTATAAATATATATCACTACTACCAAATAATAAGGCAATATATCTCACGGTCAGTGATGAATGATGATACAGAATGTTAAATTTTAGGGTGGTCTTTGTCCAATGGACGGCCTTGGCCTTGAAATGTAATAGGTACATCGCTCTCTTATAATATTTTTAGTAGCTACATACCGTGCTGAAGCTCTGGGAAGGATGTCTGGTTCAAATATTTGCAGAAGTTCACAGTAGACGGATCCTGTCGCCGTGGCATGGAACTTTCTTGGAATTCTCGCTCTGTTTTTTGGCTGTAAAGTTTGCAGCAGTAATGTGTGTAGGTTGGTTTGCGATGCTTTCTAGCGAGAAAATGTTGAGATTTATGTAAACTTTCATTTAGTACGATAATATTTTATGTAAAAGTATATGAAAGATATTATTAGTTACTTCGATTGCTACTATTTTATTACCTATGTTTGTGTATATTTCTAATATTTTTGTTGAAAAATAAAATACGAAGAATTAAAGTAGCTAATTCATGTAATGCAATATCAGTAAGTTAAAGAAAATAGATTTTAACGAATTTGGACTTTGTCGTAATTAGCACAAGGTAGACATTACAAAGTGGCATACTTTGTCGTATGCCTAATTTCACCACGCTCAGTGAAAAAAAAGGAAAATATTGAAATTTAAACCAGACAAATTTAAACCTTAAAGCTTATTATTAAAAGATGAAAATTGCTAAATAAATGTATTTCGTTCATGCCTTTTTTTGTGTGCATCAAGATGAAGGGACCAAGTCTGGGATGTCTGCCATACATTTAAAAAAGAACTATTAATCTACTATTTGCTACCATTGCTATAATTTTAGCTACCTCTTCATTAGGCATATTTTTTAACAAAATCTTTGGTTCCTCCATTATGACGTCAAGTTGGAGGGAGCAAAACGATGGACTTAATATACCTACTGCACCCTGGGTTATTATACCTAGTTAGTGTTTTAATACCCTAATCCTACCTTAATAATATTGATTTGGATTGACCGATACATACATAGTTTTGAAAATTATTATTATATCTGTTATATTGATATTAAAAACTCTATCGATAACAAGAGTTATAGAATAAAAAAAATCATAGAATATATAAAATAATCTTTGAAGTGATTTCCAAAAAAGAGGAGATTCTATGTTTTGTTTCATAATTTTGATCTTGATATTTAAATGGATTAACTTTTTGTTGAACGATTCAAAATTTATCTTTTTCATTGTAAATCCTGTTACTACTGCCATATGAAAATAAAGTAGGTACACCTACAGTCAGATTTTCGTATTTAATAAATGTATTGGTATCGAAGTTATACACTTATTTCATTATTTTCTACATAAGGGCATTCTAATATTACATAATATACCATATAATGTTTATGGGAACAAAAAATTATATTAGACAAAATATACAGTTACATGTTGTATATTCATTTATTTTGTTCATTCAATTAATCACAATGGTGCCCACTGTACTTGAATTGCTAAATGTATGAAATTAATTTCAAATATCTCGCTTCAGAAGGACCAACCAATTCTGGAATTTTACAACTATTTTCGACTAATTGCCGACTAACTCTGGGCATAATCAGATATTCGCTATGTACTATGACTGTCGAGATACAGAGGTGGTTGTACCAACCTGAGCGCTCAGTTTGGCATAGCCACCAATATCTCCCCTTTATCTTATGAACGGAGGGCCGTAGAATCCTGAAATTTTGTGTTTAATGTCGACTAATTACCAACTAATTCGTCATGTAATTAGATTTTTAGTTCGCTATGGTGGCTGTGGCAAGATGAGCCATACGATCAACTTGTATTAGTCGATATTTTCAAAACTATGTATGTATCGGTCAATCCAAATCAATATTATTAAGGTAGGATTAGGGTATTAAAACATTAACTAGGTATAACAACCCAGGGTGTAGTAGGTATAGGTATAGTCTATCGTTTTGGTCCCTCCAACTTGACGTCATAATGAAGGGACCAAAGATTTTGTTAAAAAATATGCCTAATGAAGAGGTAGCTAAAATTATAGCAAAGGTAGCAAATAGTAGATTAATGGTATTATTCTTTTATAAATGTATGGCAGACATCCCAGACTTAGTCCCTTCATCTTGACGCACACTTTTTTTTCCACTGCAAGTGGAAATATATTTATGAAAACACATGACGTCTGTTTATTGGTACCAAAGAGTGTTATTTGATAATTATGTTTGTGATTGTTATTTTTTTATATTTACTGTTGTTCTGTATAGTTGTAAAATATTATACATTTACACTGGCTAATGGATATGGACTGATTAAGTTCAATTTACACCGAGGTTACAGTGGTCTTCTTCTTCTTCATATCGAGTGATTAGTGGACAACCTGTCAAGTTTACAGCGGTCTGTAGCGGTACAATTCATGTCGCCAATTCCTATTAACCGTTAAGGCTCTAAATAAAAGAAAGCGCCGCGACCTCGCGGCGGCCGCTCTTGCCAGTTCGAAATGCTCAGTTTATGCGGTCGTGCGGCTATTCATTTAATTTGTTGCAAAAAAAAATGGTTTGGTCTTTGGCGTTCTGAATCGTATGTAGTAGTCAGAACAATAAGTTTAAAGCGCCGTGGACGCTAACATCGGTGTAAGTTGATCCTATATCCCCACATGATTACTATATTACTGTTCAGTATAGCCAGTTGATAAGTGTACTCGCTTAGCCTCTGTTAACACAATCAGTTATATGTAATGAGTGATTATTCCGCACTACATTCTAACGATATATAATCGACGCAGTACGTTGTTTCCACACAAGTATTGTTTAAAATGTTTATTTTTTTTAAATAAAGCTATTTTAGTTTTTTTATTAGTATTATTTACCAATTAAATTATTAATCCTCTTTGATTGGGTTGCCATAACATATAGATTGTTAACATTGGACATTGCTGTGTGCTATATAATAATATGTTCAGATAAAGGGGAGGGATAGAGATACTTTCTACTTAAGACTTCACTAGACAAGTTGCTTATTTATTCGATGCGCTAGAATCGCTTTAATGTCGTCTATGATCTATGATAATGACTAATCTATTACTAGGTATAGGTAGGTAAATAATAACACACAATATAAAATTTGATCCATATAATACACAATAAAATAATAATTATTGCAATAATATAATAGAAAACAAGTTAATCGTTGTTTATTAAATAGATTTATTTAAAATATAGTCTCGAATCTAATGTGATTGCAATAGAGTTGCGCATTAGAGGGCGCCAGTGACGTGTGCTCATTAACAACACAATAAAAAATATAGACAAAGTCAAGAATAGTTAAAGTAGTAAGTAGATGAATTAAGCAGTATTTAAATGATTATACTTTTATAAAATAGTATTAATCTTTAATCTAATCTTAATTAAGACTGAGCAGAACAGAAAAATAACGTTTTATAACGGGTTACTATATAAAATAAGATCGTGTCAATGAACAATCGGTCCCTGGCTTCCTGTGCAATACGCAAACTCACGTTGCTCCAAAGATTTTTTTATCACAAGCGATGGGTTGTTGTACCAAATTGACTCTTACTGTGTAAAGTAAACAGGTGCTTATCGCTTGTATTTATGGAGAACTATGTCAAAATAATTTCTGAAGTAAAAATATTTGAACAAAAACTATTTAATGCGCACTTCGCAAGTTTACTTAATACATGATTGTGTAAATCGAAACTCAGCCAACAAAACGACTAGATACTATCGACTATTAGTCGGCAAATATCCAACCATAATAATTAATTAGTTGACTGATTCGACTAATAAGTCGACTACTGGACTAACGTCAAACAGTCGAGTTACACAATATTCGTATACCCGAAGCAAACAAAAATATATCCGATTTTATTCTAAACATTTGGTCAACATACCTATTAAAAAAAGAAATGTACAATTAAATACTAAAATTATTATAAGCTGTAAACACTACGACTATTTGTTACAAATGAAAATACAACTTAATTCGTCGAGTGTACTTTATTGGCCGGGAACGAAAACCAACTAGACAATAATTACTGCAGTTTTTATGGTATAAACACAATTATTTTACACAAATATATAAAAAAAATAATATATTTAAAATTATAATGTTTAACAACCGAAACTTCAGTTAAAATCTTTTAACCGGATTAGAAAATATTTTATGAAAATTGCTTTGTCAGTTATATTTATATCAAAAGTTTTCTATAGAGTTATAAAATGATTAATGATTTTTTTTAAGACAACATCGGTACTGATAGTTTTATCTGATTAAGTGTAAATTTCACTTTTTTTCGAACGTTCAACGCCTTTCGCTCCAAACTAATAAAGCACACGTTTATAAAATAAAATTCTTGCGCTATTTATATTGCATTATTTGCCTTATAATAAAATATACACGATATTTACAATAAAAATCGTCATCTATAACTATTGATTGTCAAATAGGAATACATCCCCGACTTAACAGTGCTATCGTAGGCTTTGTGTGCTGTCGTTCTATACAAGGCCCGTAATAAAAAGTAGTCTAAAACTTATAATAAAAAGAGTAAAAGATTTGATTTTACTAAAATCAAATCTTTTACTCTTTTTATTATAAGTTGATTTTTTTGAAGATTGTTTGTTTACAACGAATTAAGTAAAAATCTACGTTACCGATTTTCGAATCAATCCTTTAGAAATCAATAAATGAAACGCAGGACATAGGCTTACATTTTTGAAGTTATACTTCTTTTGGCGCGATTGGGAAAAATGATAAGAGTGAATTTTTACAATGCGCGCGCACACCGACAGAAAAAAGCAACACCCTGAAGTTAGCGAACCTAACTAACCTAACCTAACCGTATGTATGCGTTGTGTTATTATTTGGTATTTTTGGATTGTTACGCCAAAGAAGTATAACTTCTTACGTGCGTACATTCTTTTTTACACATATTTTTCAGTCTATTTTCAGAATTTCAATATTTTAAGCGCCCTTAAAAATCTGAATGATGCAATACGACACTTCTGCAATGATGTTTTCCGTAGGCGTTTGTTGTGAGACCGAATGAAACTTTTGATACCGAAGCGAAGCGAGGGAAGTTGTGTAGAAGAAAGACTGATATGTATAATGGTAATGAAAAATATTGTAATAGCTGAAGAAACGTCAAACGTGTATGTAAAGTCCACTTTAATCACTTTGCGGTAAAAGATTGTACGATGTTATGCTCTATCTATGGTTATAGTAATCCTTTCTGATTCTGATTGCAATATTAGGTTGAGGTTATAATTTTTCGGGGTAATTTTGGTAAGCTAATAAAAAAAGAAAGGCTATAAGAACTTATATAGAACAACGGCGCACAGAGAGCGTGTCAAATCAAATCCTGTACCAATACGGTCGTTACATATTGTCAAAGCTACACTGAACAGATACATCGTTATAAGTATGAGGTTGTACTTCAATAGTGCGCAATATAATCAAATCATTTAAATTTTACAGCCACGAGTATTAGTTTTCTCATTAGTACTAGAAAGTTCAAAATTAGTGTTTTTAATTACGTCATAACTTACCTCTACTATTTACTATTTCCAGTTTAAAATGTGAATCCAACCCATTTCTTGTCGTGGTTATCGTAACCATATCTTCTGAATGTCGTAATGATAATATCACCTTACTCTAGCCACCAATCTACCTCTCAAACATGGCATAAAATAAACTAAAATTGACCTTTTCTCGTGTATATTGGAGTCAATTTGCATTGCATTGAACTTTGTAAATTTTTGAAAATAATGCATCATCTGTACTTGTAGACTAAAACTGTGGTATACCGATAATATAGGGCACAACTACAATTAATTTTACGATAAATGTAATGTGTTATCTGAACAAAAATGTACCTTATTTTGAAACTATTAACGTTCATATTTGTATAAAGTTCATTTCTAAGTATTACGCACTACTAAAGTAACAACCTGTATAGACCGAACATTGCATTAAATATTAAGTTCATCTATGATTATCTAAATTTCTTTTCTTTACAAAAAACCGCTGTCTTTCCAATTTCTTTGTATTAATAAAATTTGTAAAGAAATTGGAAAGAAAATGATATCAGTGCTATATTTTGTTACCCGACTACGGAGTGGATAAAATGGTGTATGTACTTACAGTTTCAAAAGGTAGTATGGGCTATTTGTTGGCTGACACAAGTTTGATGACATGTTGGCGACTTACAATCTTGACTGACGTATTAGGATAGTACTTGCCTTCATTGTTATATATCAAGTATTCGGTTATCGTCGTACAAATTAAATCGTTATTTTACTGATAATAATAACTTTTGTGACGCGGTTTGCGATGTAAGTTTCTAAACAATATTTTTGTCGTTTAAGCAGTGTAGTCATTAAATTCCTTACCTAACACATTGGACAATGAATGCTAGTCTTTAAAAACATGTGTTGCCAGTTACATTACCAAAGAATCTACAGTCATATTTCGAGTAGTCAAAACTAATATGGCGAATTTTTAACTAAGTATTGAATATTACCACCGTAGTCGGGTATTAACACAGACAACCCGTAATAGATTTCCCACACAGGACAACAGACAACTTATACCGGCTTTCGCTAGCATAAGAACTCACTACGGACACTACGATTGGTGCATTTCTGTACATTCAAATGCTTGACCTTAAAATAGCCAATCACAGCGCTGCTTTTACGTTCCGCGCATCTCGCTTCAGCCCGTCATATTTGTGAGCTTGATTCAGAATAACTAAATGTTAATAAGGCATCTATTAGGGGTGATCTATGGGTATTAAGTAGTATAATTCCAAAAATATTTGTTTTGTAAACCTAGCAGACGTCACAATTGCACACAGATTAGATATAGTAACGCGTTTGTTCCAAAATATTCACTTTAACGTGTAATTACGAATATGTGCTAAGTATCTATTATCACGCGATAAGCCTTCTCAGAATACCGTTGCTTTAATACTGCACGGCTTTAAATATGTACAATATAAAGGTACGGTTTCAATACACACGACTGTGTAAATTTTATTATAGCTGCGATTTTTTTTAACTTTGAATATTTCATTTTGAGTTTATGCTGTAACAATAATGTAAAGATTAACGGATCAAATCTGAACTGAACTAACTCAAGTTTGTGTCAAAATCCTAAAGCATCTTTAACTCAGTGCACAAATATTTAGGAAAACCGGTTATTTCCTAACAAAAATTTCCCCTCTCTGACAGTCATAACCACTGCAAGTAAACCGTTTACTTAAATGCACCAAACGTGACATTTATTTTACATCTCTCTGCATGCTATTGGGTATTTGTTACTTTTAACCGCATGCGACTAGTCGCGTGCACGGAAACCTCACCTTAAGCAATAATAAAATACAAAGCGAACGTGCCGTCATACACTATAGTTAGAACATTATAATTAAGTGAACGTTGAACAACATTGGTTGAAACATGGCATCGTAATTCTTACTAAATACATCGTTTTATTTTGTGCTGTAAATCAAACAAAGAAGGTTTATTATTGATTGCCTATACAAAGAGTAAAAGCTATTTTAGTACAAATAATGGTAGTACAAAAAGTACTTGATAACATTTGTTTGTATAATAATAGTAATGTCAGTTTCACACTCTGGACGCTCGCGGTAATGTTGTTCCTACATTACGTATAAGCTTACGTCAGATATTGGGCGAGGCGGTACGCGACGTCGTAACCTTCTACATTTTAACCGCTTACGTCGCGTCCTACCTCGTCCGCTGTCAAAACTTAATACCACTTTAAAACAAAGTAAGGAGAGTGTCAAACTGACACTGCTTCTATAATTCCCTTCCAACAAACTTAACAGTTCGTCTATATTGTGTTTGTCCGATGCCATAATTTGTACAATAGGTGTTTGACGGCGGGTGTTTGTGACCGAGGGGTGGCGCGCTAGTCGGCGGGGCGCGGGGGAGGAGCACGAGGAGGCAACGGCGACGCGGGCATACTCCAACTCTCGCTGTTACCCCATCTGCTGGAACAAGTTTATTATAATACGAGATAGCATGCCGTTAAAGTCACTAAAAAGTAATCGGAGTTTAGGCTGTAGGTTCGCTCAAGTTTTAATGGGCACGTACCTAAGGGATGTGCTACAATAAGTGGACAGAAGAGAACAAGGTATTGTATGATTATTCTTGGTAAGTTATGATTTTTTCCCTGAATGGTTACCAGTATCATTTTATCCGACCCGGGTCTAACCCAGAACTGCGTCGCAGACTCTACTCACTATAATTTATCACAGAGGCAGTTTGCTAAAAAAGATAAAAAAGAATACATATTTGTCGTTTTCTAACACATTCTTAGGGAAACTTCTAAGTTCTAACACTAAAAATAAATGCAAGCAGTGACATACCTATGCTGCAGATGATGGTTGTGGTGCGTCCCCCGGGCTGCAACGTGATGCCACTTGACGTACCCGCTGAGCCGGCGCTTCACCAGCCCGGCCAGCGAGTGCAGCCAGCCTGCGACCCGACACACACATGTGCTCGTCCCGCCCCACCCACACCAACTATACCATAGCCGCTCTGCCCGCTCGACTACCCACTCTTTGTGACGTGAAGTTTCGTGTAAGACAGTTTTTATATTTTATGTAATATCTACATATTACATACATTACTTCACGTCTTTTATCCCGAAGAGGTAGACAGGTAATGTCTAATGCTAGCAAAACTGTAAGTAGACACCACAATAGTAGAATTGTTGATGTGAATATGTATGTGCATGAGAAGCGGTCACCGCACATGACTTTGGTTTCTTCAACTATTGCATTTTTTTACTAAACAAATAAAAACTGTCTTAAACAATAGAAACAATATAATTACTTTTTCATCAACTGCAATCTTATACATGCTAGATCTACAATCATTATGAACGTATGCAAAATTCTGCAAAGTACGTATGTTATACGATTGTCCGTGAGTGTAGTACTAACATAGATAAATATAACCAAAGAGTGAATAGTGATGCCTTGCTAATGTTAGCGAAGCTACCGACATGATGGTGAAGTGATCGTGGACACACCTCGCTTGTTATATACATAAGACAGTTCACAGGGTGCGTTTAGTGTAAACTCAGTGACAAAAAGGTAAGGACAAAAATCTAAATAGACGATTACAATAAGTGTCTCACTTAAAGTTCCAATTACAAATTACGTTTTTGTATTTTTACGTCTTTTTACCAGTAAGTGCTGATGTTGAAATGCGCTGTCAAAAATTGCATGATAATAAATATTATGACAACATACACGCACAAAGACAACAGAACAGATGATCGATGTGGTTGAAAAGTTTTCGAATGACGACTGGAAAGCGTACACTGGGACACCAAAAAAAACGTACGGACAGACCTTCCAATAGGTCCTTTTGGAAATCGCTAAAAACGCCTATGTTCAGCAGTGATGTCTTACAGATGGAATAATGGTGAGCACATGACGACTATGCACAAAGTTGTATACGTGTACCACCCACATGTATTTTAGATTACATACATCGCGTGAGGAGTAACCATATAATGAAAGCACATAGCAGTAACTTGAACACACCACCTTAACCGTTAAGAGCGTATACGTGTCATGAGTGGCAACGTCGCTATTTAGTATCATATTTCGTGGTTTTCAATTTTTATTATTTAATCGGGGCTATAATTTAACAATATGTTCTGTCTATATGCTAGAATTAGGTAAAAGCTGTATATAAAGTAAGAAATCATTGCGTTTACAGTTCTATTTATATGCAAATAATACATTTGAAACTTAAGTTGCGTTATTTTCATAGTAAAATAACTGTAAGCATTATGGTTACTTACTTTTTATACAGCTTCACCCTAATTCTAGCATATAGACAGAATATATTGTTAAAATATAGCCCCAATTAAATGATAAAAATGAAAATCACGCAATTATGACACTAAATTGCGACGTTGCCGCTCATGACGCGTAAACCCTCCTAAATGATAATTTTTGTTGTTTTTGTTTTTTAAAAAAGACGTTTGCAAAGGCTTTTTATCAGTTTTTTTTAGAAGGGCAGGGTTTGTCGTACTCGCTATGTTTAAACGGATTAGCAATTGCAGAGCAAGTGTAATCTTGGTACATTCTAATTGGTTACACTTTACACTGATGCGAGGTGCCGAAACATATTTTTGACAGCACACTTTTGATACCCTGCGAACTATTTTTCATTTTTAAAATACTTCGGCGTATAAATACTATAGCAACGCTTCCCAAGCGATACGTACCCGGTGTCCACAAATATAACCCTTATGATCCAAGTGTTAGGGTCGTGTTTAGTGTAGCGAGGCATGTGACAGAGCTACTAATGGGCAGGCGATGTGTGGGGCGAAAGGACAGCGGCAAAGCACAGATAACGTAACAAGGAATTTTATCATGTTGTAGTATGAAACTCAAAAGTGACAAGCGAGCGAAATACTGGCGCAGGATTTTAATCTACACTAATATTATAAAGAGGAAAGATTAGTTTTTTTGTATGCAACGAATAAACTAAAAACTTATGAACCGATTTCAAAAAAAAATTTGCCATTAGAAAGCTACATTATCACTGAGTAACATAGGCTATATTTTATCCTCGTACACCGACGAGAATGTGAACCACGCGGGTGAAACCACGTGACCTCCGCTAGTATCTAATATATCGATACTAGTATTTATCCGCTTTATAAAATCTTTATAATATGCCTTTCCTCTTCACGTAAGCAAATCTACATTTAACTAGATATATTCGACCACGTGGGCACGTGAAATAGAAGGTCAAGTCTATTGTTTTATACTGCACATTGCTACAGTTTTTTTTACTAACAATGAGTTCATTAAATAATATATATGGCAGAAATTACTATTAGACAACTGTATAGATCATTCACTACTTAAAAATTCCTCGTTACGTTTGTAAAATACAAATACATCAATAAATGTTTGGGTATACAATGAGATTGTTAGGTATAATTTGACAATAAGGCATAAACACACTATTTTACAAACGCGACGCAAGGCAGCGTAAGGAATACTAAAAACACTGTCCTGTATATAGTACAACCGACTTTTAATACAACTGTTTGCATAAAATTTTCTAACTCTACCGCTACCTCGTTGCGCGAAGCAATGTGTTTCATGCCTAAATACGACTAGATTCTAGGAATATCGACAATAATTATAATAATATATTTATTCTCGATATTAAATATTGAACAATATCTACTTTAATTGCTAATTCAATAGATAAATAAATATAAACATACATTTTTATTTTTATTTATTGATGAAATTTAAATATCTATTGAATTAATAAATAGAAACATATTTTTCTGATAGTGGTGGCTTGTGACCAGGCTTGTGAATGTCCATGAGCTATAGCCCGTGGTCTAGCTCCGATACGTTTGTGCGAAAGCATATGATCGCAAAGCACAGGAGCGCGTCAGAAGCATATGTCCCATAACTTCATGGTTTTTACACCCTCGTACACAACATGGAAAGGTTGAGACAATGAAGAATGATGATGATACGTAAAATGATTGCATTACATTATTTATTAATAAATATTTCAATTTATTTGTGTTTAGATGAAAGCTATATTCTAATTTATAGTGACTACTAAATATTTTTTAATACTTTATTAAATATTCGTTTTTAGTTGAACAAATATATTTTTCATTAATAAAACTACAAGTACTTAAATAAAATCATCATTTACAAAATAAATACGAAAATATATAAATGCCAGCCTAGGGCAAGAAGTGATAATTTACCTTCTAGTGATAACGCTGATTTTTTTTTACCATACTTTTTTAGAAGAGTGAGATGTCAACTTTATCAGAACTCAAATTTGCAAAAATTTGCAAACAATCAACAAATACTGTTTTAATCCGTAATGCAATCACTTCACACGTTTAAACACAGCGCGCGCACAGAGCGGCAAGCTGCGCTCGAGTACATGACTCGCGACTTAAACTTGCTCAACGCAAACTGACGATGGTAGTCAGAGGCTGGCTGCTCTCCTTCGTCATCAGAATAAGGTATTGTCAATCATAAATACATTATTATTGTACACTTATAGTATTTTTAGCTGTATAAAGTCCCATCGGTACAAACATTTTGTAACACTAATTGAAACTAGTCTATTGTAAGGTCTAAAACCCAATGTCCTTCTCAAAGAACAATAAATATGTGCAATTTTCCATAATGAGTGAATTAATGCCAGTTAGATATTAAAACATAGGAATAAGATTAATTATTCCTATGTTTTGATATCTAACTGGCATTAATTTACTTACTGGTTGATAATGGACCAAAGAACGATTCATGATGTTTAATCAAAATTTAGCAATTGTTCTAATATTAGGACTATAGGTTTAGCGAGTACGGGTAAAATATTTTTCTCAAAATGGGAGAGTGACTACTAATTAATTTATATTTGTGTGGATGGGACTTTAATCATATTACGAACGTAGCAGTATCTTTAAAACTTGACTGGACGAGTTTGGGTAAAAAAGTTTACGAAATAGATTAATAAAAAGGATTAAATGGAAATCTTTTGAATATTTTCTTTTTAATTCTTTATTTCTTTTACTTTCTAATGACTTACAGATACACATACTTGTTTAATTGAATTGAATTGACATAGGAGCACGAAATCATCCATTACGCGAGATATTTGACCCACTCTTGTATTAGTCAACCTTCGTTTACTTAATGTCTAAACAAGATTGCACCAAAATTTAACCACATTTATTAAGAATACTGTATAATAAAATCTCATTAGTTCCCTTGATTTTATTGGAAATATAACGTATATCATATTGGCACTATCCAAACCCGACTTTTCAATTTAATTCTTACTTTTTTTCGTCTATATTTCAATAAAAGATTTTGGAATTAGGTTCGTTTAGTGCCAATACCTTAATATCAAGTATATAGTAGAAGTAGGGTAGGTAGTGGATGTAGAACTCACCCTGGTCGTCGTGGTGGTGCTTAGTAGGCGGGAGCGGCGCGGCGAGTGCTGGCGCCGGCAACTCGCCGCGGTAACCGTTGCGTAATTCCGCGCGGGTTAAACTTTGACTGCGACCTTCTGAGAGCCTGGTGATTTTGATTGAAATACATCTATACTATTATATAAAGCGACAGAATTTGTTTGTTTGTTTGGACGCGCTAATCTCTGAAAATACCAGTCGGATTTAAAAAAAAAAAAAAAAAAGTATGTATATTTATTATATTTCAGTTATCTAGTACCCATAACACAAGCACTGCTTAGCTTGGGACTAGACGACAGTGTGTGATAGTGTCCACATATTATTATATTATTATTATTATTATTATTATTTTAATAATTGTTTTTGCGTATGACAGCCTAGTTCTTGTGGAAGGTTATCGCTATGCAACATCACGCTATTGGCGACGAGAGCAGAGCAGTAAGCAAAGATGCGGGTGAAACCGCACCGTGAAAAAAAAACACTATGTAACTGAGAGACAATGGAAGATGTACAAGAGATCAGAGATAGGTAAATTATATATCGTAGAATGCGTTTTATTTATTATAATTCATTCTGCATGTGTATATCGGTCAGAAATCTGATTTCTAGCGGCATTACATAGTAGGTATTGTTCGCGCCTAGAACACAGGACGCGAGAAAGGAATGCAAGGTCCCTTCCAGCCGACCACGTGCGACGCGTATATAAGGAGGCGCGCACCGCAGCGCCCTCTGTCGCCACTCTCTCAACTCGTTACTCTCGCCAGTCATTGTTAATTTGTATAACGTTCGCACAAAGTTTAAATTTATGTAAATTACGTATAAAGAAATGAAGTATAGTATATATTGAACATTTCTCGAGTATCAATTATCTCCAATACACAAACCCGTACACACAAGGAAGCACACCGCACAGGCGCAAACAGGTATATAAACATTTTTTTAACGTAACGCCTTGCTCTATTTCTTATTTTCTAATAGTTGGATTGTCGGTGTCTCGGTTTATTTTATCTACGAGCTTACCTATCATTAAGTAGTAAAGGTGAGGGCGGGTGCAGTCGCTCATGTAACGCGGGTGGTTCAGTCTCGACGCTTCCATTAGCGTCGTGTCCCAGCATGTGGTGCGGGCGGCTGGTCCGCGGGGGAGGCTCTGGCGACCGCCCAGTGCTGTGTTCCCTACTTAAACTAAAAAAACAACATATTACTAGTCATCGCATAGTGATCGAAATTTAACCATATATTTCTAATTTTTTAATGCATAATTAAAAAAAATATATTAGCATTCTGCACTTCTTCTATATACAAACTTCTAACTCTACGGCTTCGCCCGCAGGAACCATACCGATTTTCGGGATGAAAAGCCTATGTCAGATTCCGGTACCAAATCTATCTACATACAAATTTTTATCGAAGTCGGTTCAGCCGTTTAGGCGCTGAGTAGTAACAAACACACACACACGCATAGAAACTTTCGCATAATATTAATTAAGTGTACGAAATTTTATACTGCTCCGAGCGCGCAATTTTCGTAAAAAGTGGTTCAAAGTTTTTGTTTCACGTATTATTAAATAGATTACATATAGTGCTTTATCAAAAATTGTGAGTATTTTGAAATATTGATTGCCTATAGAAAACAAACATGGACATACCTTCTATGCCTCGGCGTGGAGTGCAGGTCCACCCGTGACCGTCTCTGTTGGTTCTGGTGATAAAACCTCTGTAGCACTATCGGACTCGTGTTGCCGGAACTCTGTCCAATCGGATACACATTTTAAATTGACACATTATTGGTGGGTCAGCTAATATGCTTTGAAATATCATGTGTTTTCTTGTATATTAAAAATGAACTACAATCTGTCACAATATAGAAAGGAAAGGTCGCTTGTGGTAATTATTTAATTTGCAATCAGTCTACTAGATATGCGAGAAAATATGGACTGTCCACTCCTACCGATAATGATTTATAAATACTTATATCATACTTTATCCGCAGTCTACTGTTCTAGGCCACTCAAAGTGTCATCTTGTCAGATTTTTGACTGATGCATCCAGTTTTGTCAAGTTTTGCCAGTCGTCCGTTCATCATTGTTATTTATATATATATATATTTTAATTATAGTTAAATATCACTACAGAGGATACCACTTTATATTTTTAGTTGTTTATAATTACTTACCGCTGGCGAAGCTCTCCATCTGTTGTCTGCCGACACTCTCCGTACTGGAGGAGGTGGTGGCGACGCGCACGCATCTATCGTCCTACAACATTTTTATAGATAGTATATTTTTTTGTTGAAAATGTACGGACTTTGTATGTAGGCGTCGTATAAATCTTAGCTCACATTAACTACCTGTAAAATATCAAATCAATGAAGGTGTTTAAGAAATTTTCATCACCAATTGGCGCCACTTCAACTGCCACAATGGGCCAATCAGGGGTTAAAGTTCAAAAAGCAGACCTGACGCATCGGTGATGCTCCCTCGTGGGCACCATTTTAAAAACCCTCTCAACAATTTTCTTTTGTCCTTATGCACGTGAATTATCCATTTTGTAAACATTAAAATTGCCGCAATGAACACGAAAAATTTTTGTTTTAATAGCACTGTCAAAATGGAAGATCTTTTAAGAAAGTGGCGCTAGTTGATGACAAAAATTTTTCCAAACACCCTCATTGCCAGAGTTTATTTCCTTTTCCTTCCTACCCTATATTCTTTTACAAACCAGTACTCGTAGTGCCTCGCTACTTTTTCCTGAGTCATCCTGCGCGAACCACTGCTGCGAGACTTGTATAAAAAAAGTGTTTATTGATTTTATTTTTACTTAGTGGCCTTTCTCTTACTTATTTTACATTTTCCGAGACACTAAACGGATATAGCCTTGATGACAATAAAACATCTATTGTGTGTGTAATGTCTACAGTAGTGTCCATGAAAGGGTCAACGTACCTGCGTCTCGGATAAGGAGAATGGTTAGAAAAGTCCGCTTCCAAGCTGGCGGGCTGCGAGCTGCTGCCACCGGCCGCGCTACTGCTCGTCGCCCACCACGCCCTAGTATCACAACTAATTAACTACTGCTACACTACATGGATATACAATGTTGCTATTTGATGGTACACTTGACACTATGATCACTTTAAATTATGGAGGTCGGAACAGTCGGTTCGGTGAGCAGTTGTAAATGTACTAGTTGACATAGAAGACATGACACCGAGCGCGTCGACGCGCCGTCGTGTCGTCTTCTATACTAGTTAGTACAGTCGACCTCGTATTATCTTTAGGTACCACTTTTGATAAAAAAAAAATAAAATAAAAATTCAATAAGAGTCATTACAACTGTCACTGTACAGTGGTGACTTGCAAGCAAAAATAGACATTATTGTTATGTAATATGCAAACGACATTTACTCTCAATTATGGTAAAGAAATTTTATTGTCGACTATATATTATAACTACTTCACGTCGTGTTGCGTCTTGCCTCGGCCAGTCTGTCCCGACCTTTATTTTCTAAAAATGTGTCATAAATTCCTATTGCTAAGTTATGATTAAACTTCTTGCCTCGTTTATGGCATACATTAATAATAATGTGTTATTAAAACAACATAAAATGAACTTAAATTATTCGTAATACGGTTGATTTTGCCTAAAATAATACTAATCACTCGCGGTATAGTGCCATTAAAAAAACAGACACCGAAGAATTTCATGGTTGAGCAAATATTAACATATAGAATCAAGAATAGTAACTAATGTAACACAGAAATAGAGTACCCCACAACAGAAATAGGATTGTAGGGTAAGAACACAGTTGCTTAACGTTATAAACTAATACTCATACCCCCAGTTTCTGAAAGGCTAATCAGCGAAAAATTAACAAATCACCTGTTAAATCTCATGTGAAGTACCTAAAAGCATGGATAATTCATTTAATTTGATCTAATTAGTTACTAATTCGCAAAAATTAAACTAATTATTAATGCTTTTAGCAACATTATTGGTATTTTAAATGAGATTTAACAGGTGATTAGTTAATTTTTGATGATCAGCCTTTCAGAAACTGAGAGATAGTAAGGCAAATAACGAAAAAAATTTGAATTAAGTATCACTTTACCGCGAGGATTGCTAAATAAATACGTGCAAATAACACAATTCCCTTTATGTTCTGGTGTTTTTTTCGGGCGAAATATGTCAACAACAGATAGATAGGTAAACCAATTACTTAATGAATTTTAAAGGCACTAATGATGTAGTTTAAAATCAACTATGAAGATGTCAGAATCGTGCACATATAATAATATGTACATACTTAATAGTTATAGCTCCACTTGTAGAAGTGATTTTAAACAACCTATAAAGAATTGATAAATTAATACCTGAACTACGAAAGATATTTTTTTTATTTTTCAAAGATTTATATATGTACTTGAAAGAGTATTGTGCCAAAGATTTAACAAAAGAAATAAACTTTGACCCCTATAATTTATACTATTATATAAAGTTTGTTTGTTTGAACCCGCTAATCTCTAGAAGTCGGATTTGAACAATTCTTTTTTGTGTATGATAGTCCAGGTCTTGAGGAAGGTTATAGGCTATGTAACATCACGCTACTGGCGACGGGAGCAGAGCAGTAAGGAAAGACACGGGTAAAACAGCGGCGCGGAAAGCTCTATAATTATATAAATCCTTATTTTTAAGGCTTGGACAGGATGGTTTGATTTTGAATTTTAGTCTTTTAATACATCCGAAAAACGTCAAAGGACTAAATACTTTCTTCATGTTGTCCATAATGCCAAGCAGGCCGTTTATTTTATTACGAGACAAAGTCAAAGACATTTATTTATTTGGGTTAATTGAATTAACACTTATGAACATTAAAATTACAAAATGTCAGCCAATTAACTTAAAACCAGTTGCTGTCTTAGTGTAGAGCCATATACTAATAAATAATAAACTGTATGCAATCTTACCTCGTAGGCGTCGGCGTAACCTGCTCCATCCAATGCTGCGAACTCGTAACATAATTCCTTCCTGGCTGAGGCGTCACTGGTGTTTCCACTCCATTGCTGGTCGTGTTCACGGGGTGCGCAACCACCGTAGTAACCGAGCCGAGCTTGGACACGGTACTCTGGCCTGATATCGGAAGTGACGCGTACCATGCGCCCACTGATATCGAGTTCCGAGCAGATTTCACTACGAATGGATGTTCTAAGAGTTTAGGGTACTTTGGGCGTTGTCTGTAGTTTTTTGTAAGGCTGGAACAAAATCTAAAGGTAAAATCTGACTTAAACTGAAGGTTAGGTACTAACTAGATATCCGCCCTTGCTTCGCTTTTGTATCAAAAGTTTCATTCGGACTCTTACGGAAAATATCATTGCAACAGTGTCGTATTCCATCATTCATGTTTACAAAGGCGCTTAAATTATTGAAATTCTGAAAGTGTCTAAAAATTATAGTAAACATAATGAAATATACTATGTTACCCGCTTCATTTATTGATTTCTAAAGGTAAAATATTTTTCAAATCGGTCACGTATTTTTTAGTTAAATCGTTACAAACAAACATACAAAAAATCAAATCTTTTCTTTTTATAATAGTAGTTTAGTTAGTTTATATGACTAGTGTAATAGCCGTATCGTAGCCATCTTTGCTTTAAGAGACCACTAAGACCAGGAGTATCGGGTTCGGAAGAAACTTCTCTCTTTGGAAGGCTAGCAATGGCATCTTCAGGTTAATATATTTTTATAGAACCAAAATCATTTCATCATTAGTCAAATATGAACTCTATAAACCTCACCATTGTGACACAAATGATTTGAACTCAGGAGTGAAGTCACTGTCCTCTGGCAACTGTGGGGGATCATCTGCTATTACCTGCACAAAGAAAAATGTTTTAAATGATACTAAGCTACAATGTGTTACGATAATTATGCTTAAAAATGCTACTTAATACATTTAAACTTCACGCCTGTCTCCCATTAATAAGGTAAGCAGACAATAGAACGCCATTTGCTACAATCTAAACATACCTCCTTTGCCTCTTTAATATGTAATGGTTAAACGAAAGTATAAAACTTTAGGTATACATAAAATTACAAATCTTTAATTAAAAAAAAAATATATATTGCTTGCTTGTTAATTATTGTACGAGGCCCAACATAAATAAATTATCTAAAGTGTTTCAGTCACAAAAATTTTGATATCAAAGACAAATATATTTATTCATTCGGGTTAATTGAATTAACACTTTTGAACTTTTAAAATTACAAAATGTCCTTAATTAACCTACAGTCAAGAACTGGCAAGAAACTCAGGCAACAATATAATGTTCTACCTTTTTAATCTATAGGCATTTCTTCAGTGTCTCCTTAACTTCTTCATGTTCAAACTGTTACTCACTTATTCATAAACATCTTTTATGCTTAAAATAGATTTATATTTCGTTTGTCTTTATCTGTCACCTTGACATTTGTACTAGTAAGAAAGAGACAAAACACATTTTAACTATAGAGGCTTGTATGATTTTTATGAATAAGGGGGGTTAATGTATACGTGAGTTACCCTGGTGAGCACTTCGAAGTCGTTCTGGCAGTCTCTGTAGGGGAAGACTCCGGTGGCGAGCTCTACGAGCGAGATGCCGAGCGACCACACGTCCGCGCGGATGTCGTAGTCGGGGCGCGTCGGGTCCGGCGGGTCTATTCGCTCCGGCTACAACACGTACAACATAATACATATACTGGTCATGCGCATGCGCAACACATCCACGCTAGGCTAGCGCGGGTAAGGGAGAAGAGCGGGGGCAATGAGGAATGTCGAGGGGGAGGGAGGAGGAAGGAGAGCCGAGCGCTTCGGCGCCCGCGACAGACAGAACGTCAAGGCGAATTGGAGTCGCCACACACGTGCCACCGGCCACAGCCACAAAGCGACGCCACTGGCATTCAAGGTTTAAGGTGAACCTAAGGCCCGGTTACCGCAAAATTGGAGAGGAGTTGTGTTATTTCCACATATGAGGAAAGGGCACGCTTACGTACCCCATTAGTGGCCTTAGAAATGATAAGGGTGCGTTTCCACTGAAGCGGAGCTAGGCGTAGCGGAGAGGTGAAGAGCAATGTATTGTAGGTGAGTGAGGTCACCACAGTCCGCTCAACTCCGCTTTGTCCAGCTAGGGGCCGTGTATTTACATGTTTTATTTGTAAGTCTGCTCAACTCCGTTCGGCTTCGCTTACACTGTTTCAACTAGCGCGGAGTGGAGATTTCGAGCGTTGTGATTGGTCAATTCACGGTCCGCTTCTCTCTGCTCCTGTCCGCTCCGTCTAGATCCGCTTCAGTCAGAAGGATGACGGCGTCACGAAAATTAATATTTTATATAAATAAATAAATATCAACTCACCGCCATATAAGCCGCACAACCCGCACTTCTCGTCTTCGCTTTAGAATCAACAAGTCGTCCGCTAATACCAAAGTCACACAGCTTCACGTTCCCGCGCTCGTCCAGTAATATGTTGCTAGGTTTTACGTCGCGGTGGATCACGCCGTGAGTGTCTTTTAGGTAAGAAAGTGCGTTTACCGTCTGTGAAGAAGAGTTCATTTAATTATCAAAAACTATAGAAAAAAATGGATTAAATGTCTGAGACTTGAAAATCAATAAATTGAGCGGGTATCATAGACTATATCTTATTATGTTAAACAATTTTTCAGTCATTTTCATAATTTTAATAAATTTTAATATTTTAAGCGCCTTCGTAAATCTGAATGATTCAATCCGACAGTTTCGCTCTGATATTTTCCGTAGGCAATGGTTGAAACTTTTGATACCGAAGCAATGCTATGGCGGACCTCGAGCTTATAAATTGGATTTTGTGGCAATTACCAAACTAGGTTTAGAGAAACTCATTTCTTTTCGCTAATGTGGTGATTTCAAACTCTAAATTGTTAACATTGTCGTATCGTATTATCGTAATCTTCAATTATTTTTGCAAAAGAGACAGAAAATAGCATTTTCCAGTAAGTCTAAACTGCTCATCTTCGAACTACAATCTAAATATCCTAGAACTTTCCAGAGCCACTTCCGACATTTGTCAAGGCAAAAATTGTCTTACTCACCGCAACAGTAACTTTCCCCAAAATAGCTTCAGGTATAGGTGCACCAAGCCTCTTCAGCAGCTTATCAAAGCACGAGGCCATCAGCTCCATGCAGATCCACACATCTGCATCCGTCACAAAACATCCCAAACACCTCACGATGTACGGACAGTCGTGTGAACGGACTACCACGTCTAGATCCATTAGGATGCGCTTGGTTTCTTCTGAGTTACCCGAGCGACGCATTTGCTGTAGAAAAAAAAATAGGTTAAACAGATGCTTCTCGAAGGCGGTTACTTTATTACTGACTAGCTGCGCCCCACGGCTTCTCCCGCGCGTAAAATATGTTTTGTTGTATCCCTCGGGAACCAGACAGATTGCCGGTATAAAAAGTAAGTCCTTCTCCGTTACACACACACGCGCGCCCGCACGCACGCACGCACGCACGCACGCACGCACGCACGCACGCACGCAGGCACACACACACACACATATATACACACACAAACTTTCGCATTTATAATATTAATAGGAGTACCGACACACAGAGTATGCACGAATGTATTAATTGTTTTTACAACATATTTCTAATAATGCATATACATATATATACATATACATATACATATATGCATTATCCATACATAATGCATATACTATACATCAAATCTTCCAGTAGAAACTTATTGTAGGACACAAAGCATTCTTGCACCCAAAACAGCAGTTACCTACTGTTTTCGGTAAGACTTGCCTAGCAAACATAGATAGCAGTGCTTTCAACTGGGGTTATGTGGTTGCCAAACCGCTTTGTGAGAGATCTTTATTATTTTGATTAAATGAATGAAAGAAAGAAAGAAATGTTTATTTGACAAAAAGGAAGTGCAGGTTAGCACCTCCACAGAGCTTTGCTATAAGAACCATTCGCATTTGCATAACACACAATACAATACAATACTAACCTTAACAGCTATGACAGTGCTGGAAGGTTTGTGTAGCATCTTGACGACGTGTCCACAGGTGCCACTCCCGAGCTCACCCAAGTGCTGTAAATCGTCTACATGCGATCGGAACTCCACACCGTCTACATTTAGCTTGCCACTTACCTAAAATAATAAAACATTATTTCATGATCATCATAAGCCAAAAGATATTCACTTTTACGCAGTAGATTCACGCTGGTTTCAGCATGAATGGGCTAGATCGACCGGCGAGGTACTGCCCTCTCATAGAAGATCTATGTAAGAATAGTAGTATCTGTACTACTGCGTTTCGTTCGGTGAGTGAAAGCACCGAAGTCCCAATTTCCCCCCTTTCTTCTTTTCTCACCTCTCTCACTCCCTTCCCCTACCCCATTCTCAGCCGCCATAGTGGAGGCCACCACTTCTGGATTCCACTGACTGCTTCCCATCAGGCGTGGTGGAGTCAATTTGGTAGGCTAATACAAAAAAAAACAGCTGGATATAGGCCTGAGCCAATTTTAGCCACCTTGACCAGTTGTGAGTCGGCTTGCTTCATCGGTTGCTGCTATTCTTATCAGGTCGTCGGTCCATCTTGTGAGGGGTCTGTCTATACTGCGTCTTCTATTTTTATTTCTTCCACTTCATATCGATTCGTTATTATCCTACTGTGGAAAGGCCTCTGCATGAGCATTGACCATGCGCTTGCTCAAGGCAAATTGGCGATTTCAGACTTCCTCAGAAGTCCAGCGATGTTTTCCTTCACAGTCAGTCAGTAAGTAAAGAAGAATCGTTTATTTGACAAATATTATGATTTGAAAATCACATTGGTACTTGCCCTGATTCAAACCCCTGACCTCGCCTATACCACTGAGCCATTACGACGTAGTGCTATATTATTATGTAACTTAGGTCAATAATTACCTTGTAGACCTCTCGCATTCTGTGTTCAGTCTCAGTAGCCTGTGGTGATCTTGGTGGGAATGCTGGTATTTCTCTATGTGATGAAAACATTGGTGCTGAAATTAACAAAAAGTTTTTATTATTCATGATAGAAATAAATGTATACAATAGTCAATAATTTAAAGTAATTTAATCAATCAAAAAGTCTTGCTTTTTTATTATAAATTCATCAATGATGTAGTGGCCAAAGGCTTCTGGTGCACAAATAGGGGTAGAAGTATTCTAACTGTTAAGAATAGCCAACATAGTCGTAATTTATTATATGTATTCAAATATGTGCATAATGTCTGAAATATTTCAGTGTCAAGGTTAATCATGTTGTTTGTAACTAGGTAACTTAGTTTGTTATGTGACCACAACAAAAACCACTTTGATATATTGACAGCAGCAGAATTATATCTTTTTGAAATTAGCAAATATAAGGAACGATTTTGATTGATATTCCTGGTATATTTTACGGATTTTAAATATAGGTATAGCTGTAATATTCCAACATTTAAGATGTATTCTTATTTTCTTAACACATTTCAAAGTAAAACCTCTTGGCATTAATATATGGATAGATCAAAGCACTACTTTTCATAAAATGAAATTAGCCACCTTGAATGTCATGCTAGCAGATAGAAAGTTTATTGTTTAAGTATCAGCAAACAAAAAGATGATACGACACACAAAGGTTCGCAACTAACTTCAGGGTGTAAAAGGTTTGCAACTAACTTGAGGGTGTTGCTTTTTTCTGTCGGTGTGCGCGCGCATCGTAAAAATTCACTCTCAAACTCCCTCAGAAGAGAAAGAGCTGTGTTGTGGTGGACTTCACAGACATAAAATTAACAGACACAAAGTACACCCAGACTTGGGACAAATGTTTATGTATCACTCAAAGTTTTGTCTAAATCCCACAACCATCTATGCAGCAGTCGCTTGACCTAACACTAGGCCACAGAGGCAGTCAATCTATAAAATTAATATTGAAGTAATAAAATTTGAATTTCTGATGAGGTATTTAGGAGCTTACGGCTGTAAAGAACGAACAAAATAGGGAAATTCCTGTAATGTTAATTGTAAGTAGTGCAAATAAAAAAGAATAACTAAAAGTTAGCACAAAATATGAAAAAGGGTTGAAATTATTGTAGCATAATGGAACAAACATAAGATAAGGTATAAACATCAATAAACAAAACAACATTTATTACATTTAAAATGAATAAAAATTTCAGTAAATATTAAAGTTTTTACGGTAGTAGATCCACGCTGATTTCAGCATGTATGGGCCGGATCGTCCGGGGAAGTACTACCCTCTCATAGAAGATCGACTTAAGAGTAGTAGTATCCGTACTACTGCGTTTCGTTCGGTGAGTGAGAGCGCCGGAGGCCCAATTTCCCCCCTTTCCTCTTTCCTCACGTCCCTCATTTCCTTCCCCTAACCCCATTCCCAGCCGCCATAGTGGAGGCCACCATACCAACAGTTTAAAACGATAGCTTTTGGTATAGTGGCTACCACTTCTGGATTCCACTGACTGCTTACCATCAGGCGGGGTGGAGTCACTTTGGTAGGCTATACTATAAAAAAAAAAAAAAAAAAAAAAAAAAAAAAAAAAAAAAAAAAAAAAAAAAAAAAAAAGTATACTAGAAATCCTATCTATAACCTACATTGATAAAATGCATGAATACAAAAGATTGCTGAAATATCAACACAATATCAGACATAATTTTGGGGTTTGCACAATGTAGATGATGCAACCCTTCAGACCATCACACCTGAAGATGTGTATTTCAGAGCTAAGGTCTAAAGGTACAGGATCACAATAGTCAGCACACTTGGCGACTGGGTTAGTGACCGTGGTATGATGATATAGTATGCAGGTGATATTGAACTAGTACCTGGTATTGCCTTATACATAGAGAAGGTCATCTACATAGTTGTGGATTAGAAAATGAACAAGTAGCAATGAATTTTATGAAAATCACAAATTTACCTTGAAGATTACTGAAATAAGTGTAAGTACATGTCTTAGTCGAAATGCCCCTGTGGATAAGGCACCCGATTTGTAAACACAAGGTAGTGGGTTCTAATCTGGGCAATTATCAATGTGATTTTTCAAATCATATGTAGGTACTTTCTAAGTTTATCTTGGACATTTCTGACTGACAGTGTAGGAAAACATTGCGAGGAAACCTGGACTCAAAAGTCTGAAATTGCCAATCCGCTTAAGCAAGTGTGGTGATTAATGCTCATGAGCTTCTCTATATGAGAAGAGGCCTTTGCCCTGCAGTGAGACAGTAAACAGGCTGGTATTATTATTATTATTTATTAGTCTGAGTTTGGGCATCCACATTGAGCAAGGTGATACTTATGCCTTCTCTGTATTAAATATGACCTTTAGATGGCAGAGTGAATATAATAGGCCGAAAAAAAAATTATATGATACGCGCTACTTAAATAAGTTAGTACAGACAACAATAGTCTCTTCAAAGCATCTATGATGGTAGAAAACATAAGACTATACACATTGTGTAAGAGTGCATTTATCAACGCTGACCACCCACCACTCACTCAATGATAATTTATGCAAATAATTTGTACACAATGTACAAGACAGGCATCTGGGAAGCTGCCTGCATGCATTATAACGCAGTAGCTATTTTGCCACTGATTTGTGTATAACCTTTACATGTACCAACAGTAAAATCTCTCATCAAGTCCAGGAATTCTATGTTCAATTTTAAAGTTACGTTATAACCACAAATTTGTGAAGGATTTTCACTCAAAGTATACCTTACGAGTCAACAACCTAAAATAACAAGCTGTGATATCAACACAGTGTTAACATTAAGTTTAACATTGAGTTTTATGATAAAGGTGGTTATAAATAATGTATGGGTCGAGGCTATCTAATACACATGCATTCAATATTGGCAACAACTGGACACTTACGAGGCCTCGGTCTCCTGCCGCTCCCCGGTCTGGGAGTCCCAATTCCACTTTGGTTGTTGAAACCACCTTCTCCTCTTCGACGCATTTCATTTTCGAATCGTTCCTGTAAGCCTTTTAGTTTCCCTTCAATCGAACTATTTGACATTATAGCAACGAAAATAGTCCACTGATAACATTTAAATACTTAGTACAAAACAAATAGACTAAATTTTATTTACACAAAAAATACAATGAAAAGCGCAGCAGTCCAAGGATTTCCTTCAATTTCCTTCGCCAACCATTTCCATTCATTCATTTTTAATCTTTAATCAGATTTTGTCATACGTTCATACTCGGTCACTCAGAACAAGGACTTCGGTCACAGATTATGCGTTTTGAAAACGCAAGGCAGTGCGTGGTCGTCCTTATAGCTAAAATATTCTTTTATAATGCGGCCAAAACAAACTGTGTTGCTGTTATCTGTTTCTCTTCTGCGTGTGGACGTGTGGACGCAAAAATTGGCAATAGACTTTTTTTTCATGTTTATTGACATGAGACACTTGAAATATTGTATTTTGCTGCGAATGTAATCAATCAGCATTAAGTTACCTAAATTATATCTTGAACAATGAAATGCATGATACATATTATATACAATCAGTTTTGATAAACAATACTTAAAAGTAATGCAATTAAAACTATAACCAATCCAGGTAAGTTATTTCTAATTATGTTTATTTTGACACATTTATATATTGTTTCCGAACGCAACTAATTTTCGCTCACCATCGTATCTGTTCAATATCATTCATTCAATTGTTACAATCAAAATCAATTCATTCATTTCGCGTTTCTCCGTTCCCGTCTTTTTGTCATACCTACTTTCCGAAAAAGAAAACGAGAAAATTTTATCAGGAAGTCGTGACAAGTGTTCCCAAAAATTTGTAGCAGTGTATAGTAAATTAATTAGTGCCAAGTTTTGGCTAAGAACGAAGTGAAAAGTGGATAAGTGTCAAAAACTTGTACTTGTTTCCTTTTAGTGAAATGACGTGAAAACTACTTAGTCTGTGGTGAAAATATTATTTCCTAAACATTTTAAAGCGAAATGTGTGTTTGATTACAAACGATCATGATGCAATCGACTTCAGAAGGATGTATGAATATCGCAGAATTAGCAAACCAGTTGAGACGAGAGAAAATTTTCATTAACTCTGAGAGGCAGCTGTTGCAAAAACTCAATGAGGAGGTGGAGAGGCGTGCTCAGGAATTGCTGCAAGTAGCCTGGGTGTGCTCGCAGCAGCGGCAGAACCTCACGAACCTAATCACGTCAAAATGTGAGGCTGACTCTATAGCTGCTTGCCAGAGAGCAAGTCTTCTTGAGAGGGCTGTTTTTGTGGATGCTCACAAGGTCTTGAAATACAAGGTATGTTTATAAATTCTTACCAATAGAGTGTGTGAACCGTTCTTAATTCATACCATTTTTTGTACCAGTTTCAAAATGCTAGTATAAACACTCAAATGCTCTCAGAATTTAATTCAGCCCTACATTATTTATTGTGTTAAAAAATTCGTCTGCAGCTTTCATGTCACAATTACTACACATGTGAAACTTTAGATAACAGCAATATGAAATATGACCTAAATATCCACCCCCTTTTCCTAATGTAGATCATTTAGAAAAAGGGGGTTATTGATTGTAATATTACCCAGACATCCTTGTAATATATTTCATTCTGATATTCAATTTTCAAATTTGTGGTCCTTTGACAGATTTGAGTTAGATTGTAAAATTTTTCAAAAGAAGTTTATGGATAGTACAGCTTAACCAAAAGTGAAACTAATTTATCTAAACTAATATTAAAAAGACTAATATTATTATTCTCTTTATTAACTTTTATACTCACAAAGTTACATTTTTAAATATATATAAAAAATTACAGTAATATACATTTAAAAATATAAAAATATGGAGACCCACCGATATCGGGTACAGGGACCAAGCTACCGGTGGTTAGGGCTCCAGAGATAGGAACCTCCTCACAATGCGAGCCGTGTCAAGGAGCACAGCCTTCTGCATCAAGCCCACGATCCATCCACCTAATGCGAGCCTCTTTAGATGTTGATGGAGGCTCTTAGGAATCAGTCCATTCACTGATATGACTATCGGAACCATGATCACCGAATCCACATCCCACATGTCGACAACCGTGAGCCAAATCCAATTATTTATTCTGTTTATCCTTTTCTGCTTTCACGAGATTGTCATCATGCGGAATGGTGACATCGATGATCATTGTGAGGCGCTCTAATTGATCGATCACCACTATAACAGGTTTATTAGCAACAATAGTCCTATCAGTGATGATAGATCGATCCCAGTATATTGTGGCACGATCATTTGTGAGAACTGGGTCGGGCACATATCTGTAGTACGGTACCTCAGAGAATACAAGCTTGTATTTCAGAGCAAGTTGCTGGTGGATGATCCTAGCTAATTGGTTGTGTCTATGCAAATACTCGCCGTTCGCAAGACGAGAACAACCAGAGACAATATGTCTGAGAGATTCTCCGGGTTGGTGACATGCTCGACAAATGTCAACCGTCTCATCCCTCAAGATAAACCTCCGGTAGTTGTTCGTCATTAGAACCTCATTCATGATTGTACAGACAAAACCTTCGGTTTCTCCAAAGAGGTGACCGAAACATAGCCAGGATACAGATGACAATGTATCTACATCGGGTCCATCCAAGGCCCGATAAAAGTGCCCATGTAATTCCTTTATTATTATTATTATTAATTTCACACCTAATCTGATTCACCAAAGTTAGCTTTGATTTAATTCATAAAAATCTCTTTATTCTCATAGGTTCTCATAACATTAAAAGAAAACTTACCAAAATACTGAAAATATTAAATTCATTATTCATAATTGAATAACTAACGCCTCGCCCCGGCTTTGCATGAGTGATGTTTTTTTTAAATATTTTGGGATAAATAAAGATAATATCTCTCGCGACGTTGTTCACTGCCCTGCATGGAGCCATAAGCGCGCGGCGGCGTGTATTTTTTGTTTATATTGACATTTCTAATTTATAATATCTAATATCTTTGAAAGGAATGACTGATTTTAATAATTCAAGAAGTAGTCAACAGGTATTGAAAATTTTTGAAATCGGACCAGTAGTTTTTGAGTTAATTCATTGCATACAAAAACACAAAAATACAAATCTTTATAGTATTAGTGTAGCGAAGTGTAAGTACAGCACTCTAAATTATAGAAATAAAGATATTTGACCTTTTTGATTTTGGATTTATGAACTATTTTTGTAACACCAGACCAAAAATTCTAGTTAGATAATTATAAACAGTACTATAGCTTTGTACATTTTTCAAAGAGCAATAACTGGCATTTTACTTTTTAAAATAAAAATAGCCTTTTTCTTCGTAAATTTACTGTAATATAATTATGATTACAATTACAAAAAATGAAAACTAAATTGTGTCTCTAATTTCGCAATGCCTATTGGCAAAGGCCTCCTCTAATTGTCTCCAGTGTGCTCGATCAAAAGCCACCCTAGTCCAGTATGTACCAAGAGTATAGCGGAGCTCGTCTTCCCTGCGTCTTATGGTCGCATTATACATTTATATAATAAGAATAAGCCCTTTATTCTGTGATAAGAAATTACAATTTTGAATACATTGAATTTTTCTTTTATAGAATATCCCTTAGCACAGTGTGCCTTTCGACATAGGTACTTCCACTGCTCTCTGTCTTTTGCGACTCTTCTCCAGTTTGGTTCCGCTGTGATTTTTATGTTGTCCTCCCATCTGAGGTACTGTTTGCCCCGATTCCTTCTGCCATCTCTTGGGTACCAATCCGTCACCTGTCTGCTCCACTTCCCCATTGTGTCTCTTAGCATGTGACCTGTCCATCGCCACTTCTGCTGATCGACGCGTGTTAAGACATCAGTGACCCTCGTTTTGGTTCGAAGGTCAGTATTTCTTACCCTATCCTTTCTCTTATGGCCGGCCATGCTCCTCTCCATGGCCCTTTGGCACCTAGCGAGTTTGAGACCTTTGAGCCATAGTGAGCGCCCAAGTTTCACAGCCGTACCGTATTATACAATAATGAAATGCATTAGACAAATTATAATACATAATTTTTGTCTTCATCTTTTTTGACTAAGTTTTGGTACTGAGCTCATATTGCGTGTTTTCCATGATCATTATCATCAACAGCCGAAAGAGGGCCACTCCTGGACATAGGCTTGTACCAATTTTCGCCACTTTGGGTCGCTCGCCATCCACATCCATTCTCATACTTGATTAGATAATAATAATACTGGAAAGGGCCTATCATACAAATAATGTTTAATTTTCACATCCGTTCTGTACACTGCTGTATTGTCTTTATAATCTGATATTTTAACGAATATTAACATATGAAATGAAAATCAAATTGTAACAGCTCCTTTGTTCAGTTATATTTGTTATGTGATTGAGTGAAAGATATAATAAATGTTTTGTTTCGACACATCTCAGTTACATTCTTTTCACTTCAGTTATTTACATAGTGTACCTACTTATATTTTGGAAAGAAAGAAATGGGTTAAATTGAAAAGTAAAATTGCCGAAAATTTTCTGCTATTAAATACTCTGACAATTATTAATATATTGGTGGTCACCATTATGTTTTCTATGGTGATTCATCTACTGCTACATAGATATCTCTAAATGTAGCCCATGGGCCACCCTCAATGGAAAATTATGTACTTAAATGCATTGGTTTGGTGGATTTTGTCTCTTTCTCTCTTTAAAAGCTTGAGTTTCTTGCCAGTTGTTCTCATGGCTCTACTTCGTCAGCGAACTGGCTGTAGGTTAATTTGCTGATATTTTGTAAACTTTGACGTTCATAAGTGTTAATTTAATTAACTTAAATGAATAAACATATATTTCATTTCATTTCAAAAAGACGACTCCCGCACTAGGTAACAAGCCCTGCGTTTCAGGGGACATTACAAACATACATTTAATGGACACAAAGTACACCCAGACTCGGAACAATTATTTATCGATTACACAATGTTTTGTTCCGTGTAGGGATCGAACCCACAACCTCGTGCATAGCAGTCGCTTACGCTCCCACTGCACCATGGAGACAGTTTTAAATGGTAATTTTTAATTGTAAGTAGGTTCATAGTAATGTAAATGTATCCTTTTCTCTAGTCTGATATTATAGCTCTCATCATCATCATCATATCAGCCAAAAGACGTCTACTGCTGGACATAGGACTCCCTCAATTTTCGCCACCGTGGCCGGTCGTTCGCCGCCCTCATCCATCGGTTGCCCGCCATCCTTATAAGGTCGTCGCTCTACCTTGGGAGACTAAATTAAAGCTCCACTTAAACTTAATTACAATAAAATCTCAATTTGTGCTATAATACTTTTTTCTGTTTGCATCCAGTTCAAACCAGGATAAACATACTGGTACATTAATTGTAAAAATGAAAGTGAACATGTTGGTTACATGTGGGTGTAATTCTCATTGTCACTACGTTGTGGCATATAACCACATTGTAGTATTGTCATAGTTTATGAGCGTAGACAATAGTGCATTATATTGTATGCCTTTGTTAAACTGGTTACACTTAAGGGCTACATAGTCGCCTACATGTATAGCAGTTTTGGAAGACAGTACTGAACTATAGCAAAAATATAGCACAAAGATCTCACAGGTCAATGTTCTTTCTATTAAGAACATAGAACCATAATATAAGATAAACCTAGTTCGGATCATCATGTGCCGAGTACTTGACCGGTTCATTCGCTTATCTCTCTCCGCACAATCGTGTCACAGCTGCTACGTTCTTGAGTTAGGAAATGTATTTTCAATATTGACGACTACGTATCTTTTATGAACACATGACATATTTTGCCAAGGAATCATTTCATCGACTTGGGTTTGTTCTTTGAAACTGCCGTGAGTTTAAGGCCATTCGCATCATGATGCAGCGCGGCGCGGGAGTGCGTGTTCTTTTGTTGCTTGTATTCTTGTAAGTATCTCCACCGTGCGTGAGTTCGGGGTGAGGCGCAAGGCGCACACCGAGTACCGCAGTGTCGTGCGTGGTTTTGGAAAGGCTTGACGTGTGCTTAAAAATGGATGTCGATATCGATCAGTTAGTATAACTGCAGCATCCTGAATCAGTACTGCATTATCAGTACAGCGAACAGCTTTCAATAAAATATGCTTGCTTTTTTATGCTAATGTGTTTCGCTTGGTGAGTGAGACCACCGGCAGCCCAAATACCCCCTCGGTTCTCTTCCGTTTCTCTTTTCCTTCCTCATCTCCTTCTCCGTAGTCGGCAACGGCCTGGTTGTGTTTTCTAAGCATTATTACTTCTGCGATGCTTGGAAAACACAGCCATGTCTATAGGTTATGTTTGCAAACTAAGTTGTATAAAAAAATGCAATGATGATAATGAAAAACCTCACAAAATTCGCATAAAAATCTTAATCGTTTATTTCTTTCACATATTTCTGCAGTCAAATAGTAAATTACGTAACAACTGTACTTTCTAAAACAGTATGAATGAACTAGCAAATACATACGATAAATAAAATGAACTACTTTAAAAAGTTAGTGCATACGCTATTCACCTGTACGTACAAACTACGGTATGAGGGATGCAATAATAGCTCTACTTAGCGATTCTTAATAAAGCTAAGTAAGATGCATCACGTTTTCTAGTAGTCAGGTCAAGAAGCGTATAGAATAATGAAATATTCTTTATTGCGCATCACAAAATAAATTTAACGGAACAGCACGACATGAGACACGACATTTTTTTATTGCCTACAGCGGCAGGCGAGCCGACAGCCCACCTGATTGTAAATGATAACTGTTGCTCTTTTACTTCTGCAATACCAGGGGCTCCGCAAAGCCGCTGTCTACCGTAATATCGCCCTCTTTAACCTAGTTTGAAGAAAGACGTATTGTCATAGCGCTCGGAAAACATCGAAGTTGGCAGTTCGTTGCAGAGCCTGCACGTACGTTTGAAAAATTCCTCCAGACAACACGAGCAATGTTGTCGTTTTCTTTAGCAGTTTATTTTAAAGTCTTCTAAACAACGGATTTGGCATTCTGGAATTCATTTCATTAACCGGTTCTTTTGAAAATCGATGCGGGAGGATCCATGGTTATTTACAGCAGTCGACGTCTTACAATCGAGACAATAACAAAAGTATTCGCAATGTGTCGGACATGTGTAAACCCTAGTAAATATTTAGGTGACGCACACGAAGGTATCACATTTGATCCTAAACTATCAACACGTGTCACGTCAACAAACAATGCCGGTAAATATTTACTAATGGAGCTTTTAGTGTTTATCTAGTATGTGCGAATGCGTCGAGCTCTGAATAATTATATCTATGTAGTCGTAAGTATCTGACTGGCTCATCATTCCTCATACCTTCATTATTATATCAACAGCCTGAAGACTTGCCTTGGTTTGCTCACAAAATGTCGCTTACGATCCTTTGAACTAACAAGCATTGCTAACAAAGACTAGATTGTAACGAGAGTCAAGAATTAACCATCTGCCTGATAAATTAAACTAGTGAATAAGCTACAATTACTTTCTGTTTCGTAGGTTATTAATAAAGCCGATAATGTTTGTCATTGTACAAAAATATGCCCAACATTATACAAACGACTGAGTTCTTTACATGAAACAATTGTACAAAGATGTCACGATGAAGCAATAATATCTACAACTGCCGGAGAGATTAAAGGCGGATTCGAAACACATGTCGAATAAAACGTGTAGTTATTGGGTGTTCTCTTGCTTTATGTTATGTATACCGTAGGTGCCGAAATATGAATGAACGAGGGTCCCTTATACATTATGTATATTTTTCCATTTGACCATAGTGCACTCCATTCTGCTTGATGGTTAGCAATTATTGGGATCCAGAAGTAGCGGATGCGTTGCACAAGCGTTGCGTGTAAAGGCTACTTTCCACTTTGATTAGAGCGAGTGCTGGTGATTAATAAAATAATAATGCAGGTGCTTAGTGTTTAGGGCAAAACACGCTTGGACCGTAATTGATTAGTGCGATTGATTAGTAATCAACGAAGTAAAGGATATAGAAGCATGTTTTTGCGAGGTGCCACGTCCCGTGCGCCCTTCCTTTTCCTTCACTCGCAGCGTGCCTGTTACTAAACACATTTGGACATGTTTGTTTAGTAGTTAGTGATTGCTGTTTGACCCCTAAGTACTTAATTTTAACTAAGCGCTGCAACTAATCAGCATTGTACACTACTCACACTACTATTTTTTTTAAATAATCACCAATTGCTAATCACCTGCACTCGCCCTAATCAAAGTGGAAAGTAGCCTTAACTCACGCTAAAAAAAAAACTGGCGATTAAAAATACTAGCCAGAGTTTCTTCCTAGTTGCTTTCACAGCTCTTCCTTTGGCCGTGGGCAAATTGCTGACATCCCCTCAGTTTGACAATCACGTACGTCTAAAGTACACTATCGTAATGTTCAATTCAATCGACGTAAGTACATTATGTTCGCACGACAATTGGCGGTTAAATTCCCGCGATAAATCTTCTGGGGTTGTGACTTGCGTGACACGGGGCATTCAACCTTGTCCCGTCAGTTCCGTGCAGACTCTGATCTTCCGTTTTACAATATCAAACTACCTCAACCCACCACATGATACTCAATACCGTGCTCCTAACTATCTATTTGTTTATTTCATTTTCATTTATTTTCATTTATTTAAAAAGTAATTTTACATAGTTTTACAATATAAGCTTAATCTAACATGTAAGGACAATATATTATGGGTATTACCTGAACTAGGATAAACCTGTATTTCAGGTGTGAACAATGCATATTTCTAAACAATATTTTCAAATGCTTATTACTCAAAAACAATATTCTAAAGTGAAAAACTAAATAATCTAATATTAATTATATGCTAGCTTATAATAACTAATAATTCATGCAATACCTACATAAACATTAATTAGCGTAAAACAATTAATAATGCTTCCGTTTCTTCATAGTCCAATTTTTGCAAATAAGGCTTTATAACATTTTTGCACTCAGCAGTTCTTAAAGTGGATATTGACAAAATTTTGTTTATTTTGTTATACAATTTGTAAATAATAATCGAAGACTTCGTTTAATCGTCAACGAATTAAATAAAGACATGAAAAGATACATATTAATTAATTAGCGTTTAGTTAATGCACAAAAGCTATTTTCATTAAGTATTCATCATTTTATAGTAAGCAGTTACCTATGCACATGTGCAATATCAAACACAGTTACTCTTGTGTAAACCTTGAATTAAGTACTTGTGTATAAGTCTAACACGCAACGCATTTAGCGAGCCTTCCCTATATCCTTCGTATCATTCAGTAACTTAATAAAATAGTGAATTAATTAATATAATAATAATAATATTCTACCACATGCACACAGCGCCATTTAGCCCCAAATTAAGCAATTATATTTGCTTGTGTTATGGGTACTAAACAACTGATACACTACTTATATACTTTTTTTTTTTTGTAAATACATACATATTATAGATAAATTACACCCAGACACAGAACAAACAATCATGCTCATCACACAAAGGTTTGTCCTGGGTGGGAATCGAACCCACGACCTCCGGCTTAGCAGTCAGGGTCACTAACCACTAGACCAACAGGTCAGTCCATTGTATTACTTCTGAGCAGCAATACAAGTTCCCATCTTCATCTAAACAAAACGACCTTTAAGAATAGCCATGCGGAAGGCGGAGGACTAAGTGTTATGGCTTAAATTGGGAGAGGCCTTTGTCCAGCAGTGGACTGCGATAGGCTGATTGTGATTGTGTGACGCTATCAGTAAAGCTTAGAGACTGTGACATTTATACTTATGCCCTTCTTTTATTAACAGTTTATATAATAGAAACATTAACCACAGTCCACATGTTACCTTTACCTTTTGTTGTAGCAATATGCAAATTGAGGCAGCCTGAAAAGCACACAGTTTACCTTTTATTTTTTCTTCATAACATAGAAACTTGTAACTTGGCCTGAGTTCTTGCTAGTTCTTTTAATGGCCCTACCCCACGTCAGCGAACTGGCAGTAGGTTATTTGGCAGACATTTTATTTAGTAATTTTTAACGTTCATAAATGTTAATTCATTTAACGTAAATGAATAAATATTTTCTTTAACAGGAGGTGCAAGCACTAGGCGATCTTCTAGGATGGCTCCGCGACTCTCCTCACTTGGTCTCCCTCTGCCTTCTCCTCGGCGAAGAACACATACCTCCGAGCCTACCTTCAGCACTGGTTTCTGGTCTATATGGCAGTTGTCGATCAGCGTCAGACAGGACCAGGTTCTTGGCTGTCGTGCGAACACTCATCAAACATCAGATGGCGACGTCCAGTGATCCTAGGAAGTAAGTTATGATTATGTTATTTATCTTAATAGTTTTATAGAGATAGAAATGTCTTCTACTCCACAATATTCATCTATAATTATACCTACATTTTAAAATTTATAGATTATGTTCGTATTTATTGTAAAAGGTCTCACCACACACTGATTCAGTGGTTCATTTCTATTGTGTACGAATTGCCACGACGGGTGGCAGGTTTGATCCCCGGATTTAGATCCCAGTATTAACCCGGATTCTTGCATTTTGTTTTTACCATTATCATATTATATTATGTTCATATCAATAGGCCAAATTCGAATAAAAGACATATTTCTCTTCTTTCTTCGCCAGATTGTTTCGCACAGGTAAATGCGCCCTAGCCTCCTTATATGCGGTGTACCGTGATGGGCACACGCCAGCTAGACAGTTCCTCATTGCAGTGCTGCAGAACCCTGTGATGGCTGTGCTGCATGAAGACGAGTTCTTCCTAGATATAGACCCTGATAAGGCTATGGAGAGGTAAGCGAAAATTTAGTGTGTATCTATAAGCTTTGTATATAAGACTGAAACTGCTTCTCTATAGTCCAAGTCAAAGTATTTATTTCATTTTGATCATAAAAAATGATACTTATGAGAAGTCAAATTACATGAAGTCAGTTAATTAACCTACAGCCAGTTCGCTGACGAGGTAGAGCTGTGAGAAGAACTGGCAAGAAACTCACGCCACTCTTTTTTTTTTCTCTTCTCTTTTCTCTTCATTTTTAAGAACGAAATCTAGGTCTTCAATGTGAAAACCTTCTGTAAGCATTGTCATTTTTTGAGTAGTCATCATTAAAATACAATATTCTTTATTGTTTGTAACTTAACATCACTAAAAATCGATTTACTATGAATAGAACGGTGCAATGTTTCGGCTTTGTGCAATGTTAATTGAAAATATCGATTGACAGTTCTCAACTCTTTTAATATGTATGTCATAAGTTCGATCGAACGATTGTATAACTACGTAGCTTTGTTAAAAATATATTGATTTTAAGTTTTCGACGGATTCATGACTGCTTTTTATAACTTTGATAAAACTTAAAACTTTTTGTTATGGTTTCAATTATTGTCACCTCGCTTATCACTTGTATGTTGAGGATTTCGTTTGTACATGCGATGTAAAGAATAATATGGTCATGTGACATCTCTATTAACATGTAGACTACCGGACTTAAAGCCCAGCTCTCTGTGTCGCGCGGCATTTTAAAAATTTAGGTACAATCAACTCGAAAAGATTAAAATTACATTTAAACTCGCAAACATGCAAAATTTTGCAACGTGTGGCAATCCAACCGCAGCTATATCGTTCGTACCCACTTCCACTTCTCATTTTGACATTATATAACACAACTTTTAATTAACAGATTCACCCCAGCGGATCGTCTCAAAAAATTCGGTCAGACCAACAGCACGGAGTACACGAGCAAAGTGGCGCGCTACCGCAAGTGGACCATACAATCTCTGTATAATCTAACGTGCAAGTTTATCGCCTCGCTAAGGGAACACTGGCCCAACTTCCCCTCAACCATTGCCTGGATTGTACAGCAGATTGTGCACCTACTCAAACAAAATTCCAGGTAAAGTGGTGTAATATTGACACCATCATTTGATCATTTTTCATTCACAGATTTCACATTTCACAGATTCATCGACATTTATTTTTTTAAAATCGGGAATTTGGGGTCTAAGTATAGCCCTCACACTGCCTTACTTCACCACCAAGCCAGTGTACTCGAGTCGTTTTAAAGGGAAGTCAAGTCGTTTCAAAGGGCAGTCGAGTCGTTTTAATTTTGCTTGACTTGTATTCTGTAGTTTATTATGAACTTTAGATTTTTCCTTAGGCTATAAGAAGTGTCCTAATTTTGACTAGGTAATTTCTCCAAGTTTTCCATTTCTGCTATACCGATCTTGAGCCATGATAACAAAAAATGCATTTTTTTACCAGAATATCAGACCGCGAGCTCCACGCCATAGTGACAGATCTGGTGCTGAACCACTTCATATGTCCCGCGATCGTGAGTCCCGAAGCCCACGGAGTGGTTGAAATACCTGTGTCGTACATCGCGCGATTCAACCTTATCCAGATCGCTCAGATCATACAGATGCTGTGTACCGCTAAGTATCAGGAGGTAAGAAAAATGTTCTGTAACTTAAATAATCTGTAACTTTAATTCAAAATTTTTTTTGGACATACATTGACGCGAATTTCTCTGCGTATATTCAACTGCTTCGCATGTTTTCTCCTAATTTTTAACGTGTGAAACGCAGAATAGTTTTTAAACGTGTGATAAAAAATCTCATAAGACCTACCGCCTTTTGTTGCCTGTACCATGTTTTGCTGTGATAGCAACTGACTGTTTGCACTTGTCGGATTGAAGCCATATTGATGTGTAAATAAACATGATATTATAATACAATGGCGTGCACGTATACGTTGTGTTGTAGGTGGAGCCTAAGGTGCGCGACGTGTACATGAAGTTCGAGCGGTCGTGCGTGTGGTCGCTGGTGGAGAGCGTGGTGTCGGAGGCGTGGGCGCCGCCGCCCGCCGCGCCCGCCATACAGGACCTGCCGCTGCGCACCGACGCGCTCGTCCACACCACCACTGCGCTGTTCACGCCCGCTGACGCGCACCTACTGGTAACTAAATCTTAGTGGCGTTCGACGGTGGAGTGAGTATAGGTAGCCCACGCCGGTCTCATCGCGTACCTCCCCGCGCTCTCTTCGCGTACCTCCTCTATTTCTTTACGGGATGGGCCGCATTTATCTGAGTTTACTTATGTTAAATAAAAATATTTTTCTAAAATATTTGTAATATAATTACTAATGTTATAACAAATATATTTCTTACACAGATATCGTTTCTGAAACATGTATCGTCTAAATTAAACAACAATACGCCGAGCGTCACAGCTGATGAACAACCCACGAGCGCATCTGTCTCTGAAGCGGGCGCTTACAGGTACGAGTACTACACCAAGTAATAGCCTAGATAAAAGATTTCGTAGAAAATGCCGTTCCGTTTTGGGCAAAGAAGAAAGACTGCAACTAAGGAGCTAGTGATTATAACAAAATATTATGCTCTGTTTTTTAACTGGCCTAAATTTATAAGATAAAGATAAAGATAAAGATCATTTTATTTGTTTTAACATGAGTATACATACATATTAATGCGTGCAAGGTATTAAATTAAAGTGGTCAGTCATGTTTAGCCATTACGGCATACAAATATAAAAAATATAATTACCTATTCTATAAACTATACTGATTTCCAACTATCACTACGAAACAAAAAAAACATTAATCCTGTTAGTTATAAATACAGACCTATGTACATTAAACTACTTCTCATACATTCATTAACCCAGTGTATTTCATGAATTCCATCTCTTGTTTATTAGCAGTATCTCTGTGTGTCAATTTTGTCATCTAGAAAATCTTTAATGCTATAGTAGGCTTTACTTACGAGAAAATCATTTAATTTATTTTTAAATGTATGTCTATTAAGATCTTTCCAAGCTTTAGGAATTTTATTGTATATTTTTGAGCCCATGCAAAATATACTGTTATTCATTAGAGTAGTTTTTGATTGATGTAGGCGAAGCCTACTGACATCACGTCTGTTACGAACGACCTCATCAGACATACGAGGAAATAAGTTAGTATTACTCTTAACAAACATTGCGCTTTCTAAAATATAAAGAGATGGTAGTGTCAATATTTTGTATTTCACGAAAAATGGTTTACAACTATCCGGGACCTTTAGTTTAAAGATGGTCCTTATGCATTGCTTCTGGGCTTTGAAGACACGTTCTTTATTTGTTGAGTTACCCCAAAAGACAATGCCATATCTAAGATGGGACGAAATTAAACCATGGTACGCTGTAAGGAGAGCGTCAATATTGACCATTGGTACTAATTTATATATTGCGTAAGATGATTTGCTTATTTTTTTTAGTAAGGATTCTGTGTGTGTTTTCCAATTTAGTTTTTTGTCAATAGTTACGCCAAGAAACTTCGCATTGTCAACTTCATTAATAGTTTTATTGTTGTAGTGTGTGTGTAGTTTAGGCATAGTGCTTCCTCTTTGTGTAAAGTGCATAATATTAGTTTTCTCTAAATTGATTTTCAAATTATTATTTTCTAGCCATTGTATCATCAAAGTCAAGGAATCATTAATGTCATCATTATAGGTACATTTATTTTTACATGGTATAGTTATTGTACTATCATCAGCAAATAGAGTCACGGTTTGACTGATGCTTTTGGGTAGATCTTTTATGTAAATAATGAACAATAGCGGTCCTAAAACACTACCTTGAGGCACACCGTATTCGACTACTCGACCAGATGATAAGTAAGTTTCTTCATGTTTAGTTTTTGTGTTTATTGAAGTTATTTCTGTATATTGTACTCTCTTCGCTATATAAGATTCTATGAGACGCAAAACGTTACCTCGGATGCCATAAGCTAATTTTTTTATCAAAATATCATGAGAGACGTAGTCGAACGCCTGCGTCATATCGCAAAATATGGTGCTTACAGGAATGTTTTTATCTACATTTATTATTACTTTGTATAAAAAGTCAAAGATAGCCATATTTATAGTCTTATTACTACGAAAGCCTTTTTGTTCTTGAGCAAGTATCTTATTCTTATCAAGGTAAGTGTATAATTGCGTATAAATATGTTTCTCAAATACTTTAGAGATAATGCTTATGAGAGAGATAGGTCGGTAGTATTGCATTTGCTCCTTATCTTCTTTTTTAAACAACGGTTTGACAATGGATACTTTCAGAGCCTCTGGATAAATGCCTGCATCAATGCTTAGATTAATAATATAACTTAAGTGAGCACAGATTTCACCAGCAACAGCCTTGATGACTTTAGTTGAAAGACCATCATAACCCACCCCACACTGTTAGTGTTTTTTAATGAATTTATGATTTTGTATATTTCTATAGAGATACATGGAGCCAAAAATTTTGACAACTAGTGGTCGAATACTGGTCGAAATTTGACTATAGTTTTTATTTTATTATGCATAATTTAAAAATTTTTTAGCATTCTGCACTTCTATGTAAACTATAAGTGTGCAAAATTTCATTCGCCTCCGTCCGCGCAATTTATGTGAAAAGGGGGACAAAGTTTTTGCTTCATAAATTAATATATAGATTAAACTAATATCATATCATACCACAATTATAACCTTATGTTAATTACAAAAAGCTGATAGTTTTCCAATTAATAATAATAATTATTTTTTATTTTTCTTTTCGCTTTATGCAGTGAATCAAGCAGTGAAGGCTCGAGTACGGGCGAGGCGTGCGCTAGTCGGTTGGCGGCGTTACTACAAACCACCGAGCCCAACTACCGCAGTCGACTAGCCGACCTACTCAAACATATGCCCGACCTCTCCAAGTATAAGTGAGTACATAAAGTATCAATATTGATATAATGTATTCTGTCTCATAGAGCCCTCGTCCACGGCGACTTTTTGTAGCGATACTGTTGCTGACGCGCGACAGCATCGCAGTGGTCGAGGGCTCTTACATCCACGGGGGGAGTTGGAGTGGGTCTATATTAGACTACCTACCATACCATTACCATATACTATTTTCATATAGCTGAGAGTAAAGCCTTATGTATGTGTTTTATGTACAGTTTAGAAATATTAAAAATAATAATATCACACAACTACACACAACGCCATCTAGATCCAAATTAAGCTTATGTTTTAGCTTGTGTTATGGGTTCTAGAATGCGAATATACGTAGGTACTTAAATTCTTTTTTTTCTAAATACATACATATTATATATAGAAACACCCAGACCAATGCAAAGAGATATGTTCATGCACACAAATTTGCACTGAGCGGGAATCGAACCCGGGACCTCTGTGGCAGTCCGTACACTGTACCACCGAGCCACAGAGGCAGTCAAATATAGTTACAATAAAATGCATTTTATGCAAAAGCAATTAGGCTCACATTCGCTTAACATCTTTCTACAGACAGACATCACCAACAGAACCAAAAGACCCAATAGAGAACGGTCCCAGTAAGAAGTCTATCTTAGCCAAGGTGTCGAAGCCCCGTCTGCCTCGTTCTGCCAGCTCCAACTCTTCACTAGCAGCCGCGTGTGATGACAGAAGCAATGGCAGCAAGGATGAAGGGAATCTCGAGCAGTTGGAAGTATTGCTGATTAGGTTGGCTAATGTTGAGGAACAGGATTTCGTGGGTAAGTGTGAATTGAATTTTTTATCATTATCCCTTTAAAAGATCCCCTCACTGGAGGGACGACCCTCACGCAACTGATGTGTGAGCTCGGCTTACAAACGGCCAAGGTCGCAAAAATTGAGGGCTTTGGCGGATGTTTTTTAGCTGGTGATGAGTTTTATAGTCAAACAAATTATTGTCTACTTCAAAACGCTTGTAATTTATTAAATACATACTGTAATTTCTTTTTATTAGCCGTCTTCTAACAAAGCTCTATTTGCTTCAGGTCTAGTTCCAGAATCGAAGGTTCTAGAAAGTTACTACGGCGGCTCGGAGGCAGGCGATGCGGACGATACAGCGTCTGCCCTTGCTGTAGCCGGACCAGGCGCTCCTGTACAGAAACGAACTAGGTTTGTTATTTTATACTACCTTTGAACATAAATGTCCTGTATCAGTAGAACTTATAGATTACTAGCTGTTGCCCGCAGCTTCGCCCGCGTGTATGTCGGTCACATCTATGTTTACATTGATGATTTTTCATACAATTTTTTCGCGATAAAAGATAGCCTATGTTGTTCTCCGAAGTCTAATCTATCTCTCTACCAAATATCATCAAAATCGGTTCAGTGGTTTAGGCGTGAAAGCGTAACAGACAGACAAAGTTACTTTCGCGTTTATAATATTAGAATGGATTTATATATGGCACGAGATTAAGGAACCTAAATGTAACCATGAAAATATATTTGCTCCGTGTGAAAATCAAATGAAAGATGAATTGATTACGTGAATGATATCAATAGGCTCGTACGGAAACAGTTCCGAAACGCCGGTTCTATAGACGGCCGAAGCGGAATGAATTGTAAGGAAACAGACCTTATACAGAAAGTAAGTAATGTACCATGCGCTTAAATTTTAATTGCCAATAAAAACAAAATGGTAAATGACAAATTATTTGATTATTAATATTTATATTTATTTTATTTATTACTTCTAATTCTCATTATTTTTTGCTACAGATTCTCAGTATCTCATGATGAAGTGTCCCTGGGTAACACCTCAGACAATTTGGAAGCAGTCTCCGAGGCTGCGTCTAACCACAGCGTCACTTCTAGCTTGGAGCTGGAGACTGAAGACCAGAACGATAATCTTTCTGATATGGTAGGTACTTTGAAGTACTTGAAGTACTATATTCTTTTAATTAAACGATACAACATACATTTTAGGGATGTTACGAAGCTTCGACAAAGATTTTAAAAGGTATTTCCGATTGATATTACACCTATGATCAGTGGAAGATCAAGGATAAGAGGGGTTAGGAGGTAAAATATTATTGGGATTTTCTATCGATAAATTTTCGGTATTAACCTGCTGTCTTGTGTCCGGTAATCGGCAGAACATTCGCTGCTTGTTATATGAGAAAATAATATAGCTGGTGGAACGTGGGTATTATATACTACTGTCTACCCCTTCGAGGGACTATCTCACTCCCACAATCAATACAAATCTAATGACACCTCATATGTTAAACTCCATCAAGCCATTTAGGCTGTAGAGCTTGCCGAAGAAATAGACATACATACCCACATGCATACATACATACGCTCGAAAACATTACCCTTCTTTACTTTGGCAGACGGGCAAAATGTGTGATGCTATGTTTTAAACATGATGTTTAACCGTGCTTATTGTACTCTAATAAATGTAATTTGGAACTTATATTGTAGGTGTCAGCCAACGTGAGCGGTCGCGGCAGTCCCAACATATCCGGCCGCGAGACTCCCTCGTCGCAGGTCACTGACGGAGACGCAGCTGGGGACGTGCAGAACAGGAGGTCAGTGATACAAACGTACCTACTCGATACTCGTTATTATTTTAAAATACTTTAAAGAGTTTTTTAGTCTGGCAACTGTGAACGTGAGAAAAAATATTGTCATAAACAAATAAAATATTTTTTTTTCATTCTTTTTTTTCTGGAAAGTGTCCAGTGGATAAGGCACTCACTTCGTAAACACAAGATAGTGGGTTCGAATCCGGACATGTACCAATGTGATTTTTCAAATCATATGTAGTTTCTAAGTTTATCTTGGACATTTCTGTCTGACGGTGAAGGACAACATCGTGAGGAAACCTGGACTTAAAAGTCTGAAATTGCCAATCCGCCTTGAGCAAGCGTGGTGATTAATTCTCATGCCTTCTCTATATGAGAAGAGGCCTTTGCAGTGGGACAGTAAACAGGCTGGTATTATTTATTTTATACATGTTTTTAGCTAATAAAAATTTGTCATTCTTATTCAGATTACCGCAGAATGTACCAGTGAGTCAAGCAGCCAGCGCAAAAGCCAAGATGATGAAACAAACACGCAACGATATCGAAGATAAATTTTGCAAGTTCGAGATAAAGGTGAGACCTTGGGCCCTACCACAACCTCTTACAGCAATATAACCTTACTGTGTCGTCTCTATCCTTGTTTTTAATGGTACAAAAGAAAAAGACAAAACAAGTAACATTTAAATAATACTGCTTTATGAGGTGGTGTTAGGCCCTCTTGTAGACGTTGTTAGTTATTTAAAAAAGATATGATGTTTCTTTTTGAACCGTCATGAAAGTAAGTATAAAAAATAAAAAATAAAATTGCTTTGTTTTTGTTGTTTACAAGAATTGTAGGTTCAATATGGTATTTTACTCTATATTTAGATATCTTAGGCAAAAAGCAGTCGGAAAACGTTATTTTTAGTTCATAAATTAGCGAATTAAATTTAAAAAATCAATTTAATGGTTTTAGTTTTTTTAATCTGATTCATAACACCAATAAATAGTAGTCGCCATGTTATTACGTCGTATGGCTATGTAAACTTAGAAGTGTTAACTGTCAACTATAGCGTCCAGAGTTTTCGTCAAATTACGCGCGAAATTAGAAAAAGCAAAATTTTAATGCATTTTTATGGCACTTAACGATTGAAAAAATTTTGCAAATTTTTTAGTGGTACATTAGCACTATAGAATCTAATTGAGACACTTTTTAAAAATGAGTGTAATACCCTATTCTTACACGAGTCAAAACTTTGTAGTCTATAAAAACTTTTGTGTCTTCGGTATACTTTTGTCCGTTAATCCGTTGATTGTAGTCTCACTTAACATTATCATAGGGTTATGCCTAGTGCAAACAAAAATGATCATCTAACATGTAATATTATATGTACCAGAAACTGTTGGAAGGTGATGAAACAATCAGCATAATGTCGGACACGTGGAGCACGGACGTGCTGGCGTCCGACTCGGAGACCATCGGCGACTCGTGCGACCAGTCGCAGGTCACTGCTAACCAAGGTATTGACCCATCTACATGTTTTATTTCATCCTACTAATATGTGTATGTGTTTGTTACCACTCAGCTCCTAAACAGCTGAATTGATTTCGATGAAAATTGGTATGTAGATAGATTAAATCTGACTGGTCTTGGGAACCAGTCAGATTTAATCTATCTACATACCACACATGTTATAGGCGCTGGCGTAGTCGTGAGGCGCAGCTAGTTTGTTATATTGTCCACTCGTGCGATAATCGAGTAACAAATGGTACTGGCACTGTGTAAGTTCACCTCAATAATGCAGCAACACCACCTTGTAGGTGATTCTCAGCGCTTATGACGGCGACGTTTACAATTTTCTCTCAGATGACTTTGTATTCGTCAATTTTTTTACATTATACCGAATTTGTGATATATTGAGCGTACTTTGTACGTACAACGTGCACGTATACGCATATTGAGAAAAATATAATTTATTTTTTTCTTAACACCATGTTCTCATGTCAGACTCTCGATATAAACACAAGCATTCGACTTGAATAATAGTGAGAATCTTAATGGTGAATAATTTCATACAAGCTTGCAAGCATCCATAGAATTTAATAGCGTGTATACCAATGCATATCGTAGAGATATACAATATTTGTACGTATTATGTAAACTAATATTATGAAGAGAAAAGATTTGATTTTTCGTATGTTTGTTCTTTGTTCCGATTTAACTTAAAATCTACGTAACCGATTTAAACATTCTTAAGTTAAATTCTTCTTCAAAAGCTGAAATAGGACGGGTAACATGCTGCATTTTATTATGTATACCATATTTTTTTTATATTAGTGAACCTACCAAAGTGACTCCACCCGCCTGATGGTAAGCAGTCAGTGGAATCCAGAAGTGGTGCCTACCATACCAAAAGCATTTTTTTTTCCTTTTTATCAGGCATTTTCAAAATTTCAATATAAGCGCCTTCGTAAATCTGAATTATGCAATACGTCACTATTGCTATGATATTTTTGGTAGGCGTTTGTTGACCGAATAAAACTTTTGATACCGAAGCGAAGCGAGAGCGGGCTTCTAGTAAAATAATAAACTTGATAGTAACAGTAAGTTTATTCACCAGGTAACAATATAAATAATACGAACGCGCCAGACGTATCGGAAACTGCCAGCGAGTCCGCCTGGAGTATGGATGTACTTGCGTCAGATAGCGACCGGAATACGGAGGTTAGTAGCCATCAACTAGCCCATTATTATACCACAGAGCCTACACTGTCTTCGTGGTGCAGTGGGAGCGCAAGCGACTGCCATGCACGGGACAAAGCTCTGTGTGGTATGGTGGTAATTTTGTGTCCGTTAAATTTGTATTTTCAAAGTCCCTCGCGACACAGGGCTTGTTCTTTAGAGTGGGAGATATCATAAAAAACAGAAACAGAAATAGTAAAAGCACTGCTACTGGCAGAGGTTTTATGCCCGCTTTGTAGAGCTTTATATCATAATATAAATATCTCTCTATGTTCATCCGCCTTGTAGAACCCATATCACATAATTATACTTACTTTGGGTTTAATAGCATTGTGTAGTTATTGTGTTATTATCGCAGGCTACAACAGCAAAATACAAGTAAATTATGAATTCAAGCTACAACACTTGTACCGTAGTAGATAAAGATAGTTTTCCATGGTGGTGTTCTCTTAGGTGGACACAGACGACTGCGTGTCGGTGGCGGCGCGCTCCGACACGTCGTGGCCGCGCAGACCTTCGCAGCAGGACGACGCGGCTTGCTTTAGGAACAATCATCAGGTAATGGACATTTATACGGTACTAGATCTACGCTGGGGACATTTATACGGTACTAGATCTACGCTGGGGACATTTATACGGTACTAGATCTACGCTGGGGACATTTATACGGTACTAGATCTACGCTGGTTTTAGCTTAAGAGCGTTTACGTGTCATGAGTGCCAACGTCGCAATTTAGTATCATATTTCGTGGGTTTTCAATTTTATCATTTAATCGGGGCTATATTTTTAAAATATGTTTTGTACAAATGCTAGAATTAGGTGAAAGCTGTATATAGAGTAAGAAATCATTGCTTTTACAGTTCTATTTATATGTAAATAACACATTTGAAACTTAGGTTGCGTTATTGAAGTTATACTTCTTTTGGCGCGATTGGGAAAAATGATGAGAGTGAATTTTTACGATGCGCGCGCACACCGACAGAAAAATGCAACACCCTGAAGTTAGTTGCGAACCTTTTACACCCTGAAGTTTAGTTGCGAACCTTTGTGTGTCGTATCAGTACAAATAATCAGTGTTAATAAATAAAAAATATATTGGCGTTTATATTAATTCAATTATATTTATGACGGTGATAGATATTTTTTATTGATCATTTATCAGTAAAAATATTTATTTGGAATATTAGTGGTAAAACTGGTTTTAATATACTGTTTTAAGTGCATTTATAGATTTGAGGTTAACTGTCGGTATGTATAATTTATTTACATTGCAAATTATAAAATTTATGTATATATGCATCGTGTTATTATTTGGTATTTTTGGATTGTTACGCCAAAGAAGTATAACTTCTTACGTGCGTACATGAGTACACATACTCTTTTTTTTTCATAGTAAAATAACTAAAAGCATTATGGTTACTAACTTTTTATACAGCTTTCACGTAATTCTAAAAGGTGCTCTGAAAACATTTTTAAAATAAAGCTCCGATGAAATGATAAAAATTGAAATCCACAAAAATATGACACTAAATTGCTACTCTTTTGTGTGAACGCTCTTAAATGGGCCGGATCAACGAGGAAAGTACTACCTTCTCATAGAAGATCGACGTAAGAGTACTATTGCGTTTCGTTCTGTGAATAAGAACGCTGTATGCCCAATTTCCCCCCTTTCCTTTTTCCTCAAATCTCTCAATCCCTTTACCTGCCCCCCTCCCTTAACGGTAGGCAGCGGCTTCGCGAAGTCTTTGAGTCGTCCATGAGCGACAGTTACCACTTACCATTAGGTTGACTATTTGCTTGTCAGCCAGTCTGCAATAAAAAAAATGTTTATCACCAGCTATACTTGCCTACTTTAGTTCTAGATATCGTTTTGTATTTACTGAGCTATTATTTTAAAAGATGGTTAAAGGAGGTAATAATTCGTGTCATTATTTTTAATTAAAAATAAATTACAACTGCAAAATTGACAATAATGTTCTTTATTTAAATATACTTTAATAAAATAAATGTGATTTACTTAATTTATTGGTTCCAGAATGGCAACGTAAAACGTTCAGATGTTACCAGTCCAAAACATTCTTCACGACCTAATTTACCAAATCGGTAAGTTCCTATCCAATGTTAGAGCATGGTCTCTACTATTCCAGTGACTGAACATTATTATGCTTTTATGTAAATAGGTACAGTGTAAAAACTTCCGTCATGAATAAGTGTCACAAAATTTTATAAATTCATGTTTATATTCATAATTTATTTTGCAAAAACACAAGTACATTAAGGTGTTACATTAGAGTATATTGTTCATACCATGTTTTACCATGTTGGTGTACAAAAATTAATTCAAATACAGATTATTTTATACATGAAAAAATTGTGAAAAATTATTAAATAAAATAAAAATACTAAATACAATTAAATTCAAAATTAACAATGTCACTAATAAAATAATAAAAATGATATAATATAACAATTGTCACTTATATAATGATATCATACTCATTTAATTTTATTAATATGTGTATGTTTTGTCATCAAAATATTCCTGAATTGAGTAGTAGCATTTATTTGCAAGAAACTTATGCACCTCTTTTTTAAATAATAAGGGTTGGTTTATGTCCCGAATCAATACTGGCAACTTATTGTAAATTAGTGGTGCTTTACATAACATGCTCCTGTTCATAAGAGTGGTTTTGCTTGGTACAACACACAATTTACCCAAGTGACGTTTCATATCTCTTTTAATAAATAACTTTATATTTTGCTTTACAAAAATTGCACACTCGAGAATATATATACTAGGGAAAGTTAACAGTTTATATTCTTTAAAAAGTGACTTGCAAGATTCACTGTTTGAAAATTGATGATCTATGGCAATTTTTTTATGAAACGTGTGGGGTTAGAAGATTAGACCAGTGGCGAAGAGTCCATATAACCCGATTCCTCCCGGCTTCCCTCTAAGATAAATCACAAAAACTATAATATCTATGAAAGTGTAGAAATAGACCATACGTCGTGCTTCAAGGTAAGGAAATTTTGCGCCGGCTTCCCTCTTACAAAACGTCACTCATCGCCCCTATTAGACGGTACGAAGATTAGATAAATAAATACTTCTTAATGATTCTATATGATGATCTATTTTACTGATACCAGATCAATATATATAATACATTACAATGTCTTATAATACGACTGATCTACGTTACTGTGATCTGAAACGCTACAAACGTTAACCTGATTTTATTATCTGTATGTATGGTTGCAGGTCGGGTTGTGGTTACCTGTCGGCAACCGCTGCGTTGTCTCGCGGCGGAGAGCTCGACCTGTCGCACCCGCCACAGACGCAGCACTACAACATTGAGAACAGGAAGAGCATACTCGTCAATGGGTATCCGGTTAGTTTTGGTTTACAATCATTCATGTAAGTGTGCAAGGCCTATTTCCAGCAGAGGGCGTTTAACTGTCATCATGGTCTAGTAGTCAAGGCATCCTTTACACAAGGTTATAGGTTCGAAACTGGGAAACCAATGAAACTTCTTAAAATTCATTTGTACTTTCTAAAGTTACCTTGAACATTAGGTTAACTCGAGCAAAAACATCGTGAGAAAACCCGGCCTTAAGCAATACGCTGTGTTTTGTCCTAATCCCCACACTTAAAAGGCGAATTAGAGGCAGCAGTGGCGAAGAGGGACGTTTTGTAAGAGGGAAGCCGGCGCAAAAATTGCTTACCTGAAGAACGACGTATGGTCTATTTCTACACTTTAATAAATATTATAGTTTTGTGATTTATCTCAAAAGGGAAGCCGGTAGAAATCGGGTTATATGGACCCTTCGCCACTGAGAGGCAGTCTTATCAAGACAGATTATTGCTATACCGCCTCTACATAATATTATGATTCTTTAAACTTCCTTCGGATGATCAATTGCGCTAGAGAAGTATAATAATAATATGTGGGCACTATCACACACCGTCATCTAGTCCCAAGCTAAGCAGAGCTAGTGTTATGTGTACTAGATAACTGAAATATAATACATATACATACTTAGAATACATAGGCAACACCCAGACTGAAGACAAATACAAATTTTCATAACACAAATATTTGCCCTCCGCGGGAATCGAACCCACGACACTAACCACTAGACCAACGGGGCAGTCAAAATACAACAGTATATTCGATCACTAAATACTCCTTTCTCTAGGGTGGTGGGAACGTCACTTCCTGGTGTTTACAAGGAAAAGTATCTGTTCTTTTTCTGTTCTGAATCTAACTTGATGTTAATTTTAGGTAATGACGTGTTACGCCACTTCAGCGCCAGAAAGCCCGAGCACTTGCCCGCCGGCGCCACTGTCTAATGATGTCTTCGATTATGTACCACCAGATGGGTAAGATAAACTATTATGTACCAAATTAACAATGAAACAAAACTATGTAGTGCATTCTTTTAACATACTTACTGTATTTCTCTAGCAATGGCCCTCAAACCGAATCAACATTAGACGCGAACAGCCAATCAGACGCGACCAGCCAATGGGTGGACGACAGCTTCCCCGCCCCGCACCACTCCCCCGACAGACCTTACCCCTCTACATCCAAATATGACCTTCCTTCGACCTCTAAACCGTACGAAGACAACGACCTTATGGATCGCTCACTAAATTCAAGCGAGAGCTCCTACAACGCGATGTACGGACGATTCGATCAAAACATCGATCCCGAAAGACCAGAGGCAGAATCGAGATCAACGATTACCGATTTGATGACTCGAATGAGTTCCGCTACCATCTCAACGTCAGCTAACCTCGTCAATAATATCACTTCTCGAATAGTTAAATCTGAGATTCGAACGAGTATAGTGAGTATTAGTTCATCGAAAATCGAGAAGAAGAGGGATGGGACGTCGAACATAAGCTTGAGTACGTTGTCAGTGAATAGTGCGGAGACGTCGGTGTCGGACAAGAGTTCGAGTCAGGATGTGAACTCTGAAAACGTGACGGAGAGACGCGTCAGTCCTCCGCCAGTCAAGAACGTGTCAACAGGAGCTATACCGAAGAGTATCAGCTTTGATGCTACTGCTGAGAAATCGCAGAGGTCAGTTTATTATTTAATCTGTATCAAATTTGATCCCATCTAGATACTTTTTCAGTGTACTTTTCTTTAACTGATACACTTTGTACGACCATAAAATTGCTTTACCACTCTTAAGAGTAACTGTCGTTTGTATATCACAAAACAATAATGTCTATTTTTGCTTGCAAGTGCCCTCAGTACAGTGACAGTTATCACCGCCATAATAAGTCTTATTGATTTTTTTTTATGATGAATTTTTTTTCTTAAAAGTGCTAAAGCAAATATGTGGTCGACTATACTTACCTATTATTATTTAAGCATGTTAAATTAAAACCAGAAGACGTATACTACTTAAAACTCTTCTAAAGTGTCAAACTGATCAAAGTACAGATTATATTATTAAAACAATAAGTAAATACAATAAATTTAATATAATGGCAAACAATGAGGGTTTTCGCCTCTACGAGGTGGCAGCACTGAGGCGTCAGGTCCAGGCACCTGTCAAAGCGCTTTCAATCTTTGTTAAATAACCTTGAACTATTATGAGTATTCAAAATGTAAATGAATTTTGAATTTTTGTGAATGGAAGACCTTTGTGTGGCGCCAACTAGTGACGAAAATTTTTCTAAAAGTCCTCATTATATAATTGTTAGTTATTCTTATTTTGTTTGATTTGAATGTAGAAGGCGTATAGTAGGCGAAGACGGCATAGTGGGCAACTTAGACGAACTGAAGAACAACGTGAAACGATCTGGTGGTAATTTATTACACAAAATCAAGATGTTCCGCCAGAAGGGACGCTCGCATCACCATCACAACGGTAAGATGTGTTCGTAGTTCTGCACTAACCCTTTCCGTACGAGGCATGTAACATCCTACTAATTGAGCTTACTAACATAACTGTGATTTTATTGACTTGTGGTGAAGGAAAACATCGAGCGGTAACTCAAACTTATAAAAAAAATATATGTCTAAAATCTTTCCATTATATTCTTGCAAATGTGTCATACGAGTACTATAAGTAAAAAAAATTACTCCATTAATTACCTATACCTTCTAAAACAGACGTAAAACTTCCCGAAGAAGAGTCTCGAAGCGACGACGGATCACGTGACGTGGCCAGCGCTGAGAGTTCCGAAGAGATACTCGCTAAGTACCGACGGAAGAGTTCAGGGGAGTCGAGCAATAGTAATAGCAAACACAAGCGCACTCAGAGACGAGTGTCCGATGTACAAGATGTAGCTGAGGCTGATAGGTAAGTAGCTATTTACTTTTATGAGGGTTTACGCGTCACGAGTAGAAACGTCGCGATTTAGTGTCATATTTTGTGGTTTTCGATTTGAAATATGAAAATAATGCAACTAAAGTTTCAAATGTATTATTTGCATATAAATAGAACTGTAAACGTAATGATTTCTTACTTTTTTTACAGCTTTCACATAATTCTAGCATAAAGACTTAATATATTTTTAAATTATAGTCTCGATCAAATAATAAAAACAACCAATGGAAGAGTAGTAGATGTATCACGGTACATATACATTTTGCACATCATGTTTTAAAATCATTAGGTATTATTTTAGGATTTATTATAGATATATTATAGGATTAATTATATTATTTTAGGAGTGAAGGTGTAGTCGACTTGAACGATCCGGAGGTGTTTAACAGTATGAAGCGTAAACTGCGAGTGGTGTTGTCCAATCCGGATCTACACTGTGCCGACTATGTGGCTAATGTGAGTTAAAATATTTTTTTACATTATACTTTTAAGTTCACTGTTTTATGCATTTTGTGACCTTTCATATTTGCTGATGATTGGTTGTTATTCCATTTGAAAGAGAAAAAGAAAGAATGGTATTTATATTTTGCTCAGTGGTGGCGTACATAAAATTTGCAAATAATTAAAATTTAGTACAGAATAGTTTAAAATTCAAAATGGGTAGGGTAGCGGAAGAGAGAGCAGTAATAATAATGTGCATTTTGCAAAAAATGCTAAACCAGGGGACTAAAATGAAACGATTTCGAAAAATTATATGCATTGGCGTACAACCGGCGGTGAAAGGATGCGATTAGCAGGGGAGGCAACGTTGTTTATTTAAGGAATTTCATTGTAAGAAACTAATTGATGTTCAATATTCACGAAAATGAGCGTCAGTAGTCGAACCCGCCGGTGGAGTCGAAAGTAATAGCATGTGAAAGTTGATAAGAATTTCTTAAGGAATTTCATACTAGGCGAAACATTATTATGATGATTATTTATACTTAGATCATTTTAAACTAAAAAGTAATCGTTAGCTTCTTGTAAGTGGGTGGGTTATATGTCGAACATAAAATTGATTTATCACCTGTTAGGGCCTGAACCTAGCCTAAACGTCTAAATCGGCGGCACAATTTCAAGCAAACTTGAAGAGATTGCTTGATATGGTGCCGCCGATTTCGGTGTTGCGGCGACGCAACGCCGTTATGTGTTTCGGCCCTTAGGATTTATGTAGTTTGCATATGACAAAACAATAATGTCTATTTTTGCATGCAAATCTCCTCAGTACAGTCACTTGTGACTGCCGTAGTGAGTCCTATTGAAAATTAATTTTGTTGTTTTTTTTTTGTTAAAAGTGATAAAGCAAATCTGGTCGACTTTAAATAAATATAAATTAAAACAGAATGTACTTGCATTCAAAATACTAAATTATTCTAAGATCGTGTAAAAATTTAGCGCGTACTAAAATTAATCTATACTCTATTTATTCAATTGAAAACGCGCTAATCTCAGGAACTACTCACTAGTAGTAATCCCACTGGATTAAAAAAAAAAAAAAAAAAAAAACAAAAAGAAAAACAACTTAATGTATAAAACTAAATAATATTAATAACAGTAGTACAAACAAAATATAGATGCAAGCAAAACTGTTTCGCCTTTTGTTCGACACTATGATGTGGGCCTTAGTAAACACGATCCAGCTCATGCAACGTGCTATACCCGCACCACTCGCAACACCGACGTTTTATGGTTAAAGATGTTTATTTTCTCAAAAAAGATACATTACATATCACTTACAGAGAAAATGTAACTTATATAATAACATGTTAATAAGCCGATTAGTGTTAGGTACTTACGATAATAAGCAAGTTTTGTTTTGTTTACATCAAAGTTTTTACTGTTACCCACATTTTTGTTATTACAATAAATGTAAACTTAATGCGTACTCGAAAGCTACGCTTCATGGCCAAATTAATTAATTTACTGTTTATTATGTTTTCTCTGTAAGTGAATTTTTGTAATTCTTTTGAGAAAATAAAGATCTTTAACCATAAATAATTATTTTTACGTTTTAACTCAGTTCTAGAAGAAGGTTATAAGCTATATAACGTCACGCCATTGGCGGCGGGAGCGGGGCAGTAACCATAGATGTAACTTAATGCGGGTGAAACCGCGCCGCGGAAAGCTAGTCCGTCTACATGCGGCGGTGATAGGCACAACAATACACGTGTTGCAGCGCTGCACGAGCACGTCGCTGGTGGAGTGGGTGCGCTGGGCGGGCGCGAGCGGCGGCGGCGCGGGCGCGGCGCACGCGGAGGAGCTGGCGCGCGCGCTGGGCGGGCGCGCGCAGCCGCACCAGCGCCTCGCCGCCGCGCTGCGCGCCGACCTCGCCGCGCGCCGCCCCTACGCCGCCTACCTCGCCTCCTGCCGCGCCGCGCGCGCGCACCACCACCACGCGCTCGACAAGTACCTACACATTTGTTGCACTCTATTATACAATTATTCAATTTCACCGACATACTCACTGTACAAAATACAAGTAAAAAATTGTTTGCGTTTGCTACGTTAAGCTTGCGTACGTGGCGGCCGCATGGAGCGGGCGCTCAAATCTGTACAAACCCGTGATGATGATACTTTCAATACAAACACTTGCAGCGGGCACCCGCCGCGTGCACACGTTTAAGGCCTCATTGACGGATACGCGCGGCGTTGCGCATCACGACCCGCGCTTAACTCAAATATATGGTGTTGTACGAGTGCGTTCACGAAGAAGCGTTTTACACGCATTTGTTTGTCATAGAGCGTTTATACGCCACGGGTACCGCCACTTCATAAACCAACGAACGTCCGACGCACCGCGAGACGCCACGCTGAGACCTCACGTAGTGAACGCCCTAAAATTTTAAGTTACATTATGTAAATGATACATTATTGTTTGTCAGACAAATAAAGCAAGTCCGCTCGGAGTGGCAGTGGTGCTGTCGCGCGGCGGCGGCGGCGCGCGTGCTGGACCAGCTGGAGCGGGCCAGCGCGCTGCGCCGCCTCGCGCGACACCACCACGCGCACGACAGCCGCGCGCTGCTCAACGGTACGTACACCGACACACGCACGCACGCACGCACGCACGCACACGAGGACGACAAATGGACGGAACCCACGCCTCAATCAACCTGACTAATATATCTTAGTATTTAAGTATTTCATTAATAAATTCATGACATTGTTATACCACAGGTGGAGAACTAATGGATGAGAAAGCAACAAGACTGACCGCTAGTATTAAAGCTATCACAGCTGAAGTGAAAGCAGATCCTTCATGGGAAGGTCAGTAACAAACCATCCAATATATTATGATGACTATCCTATATATGAGTGCCGGGGGCCCAATTTCCCTCATTTTCTTTTTACTTACCTCCCTCAATCCTTTCACCTACCCCAGTCCCTTTACGGTAGCCAAAGACTCTCGAGTCGTAAGAGCGACAGTTACCACTTACCATCATGTGGCAATAAAAATAGTAGATTAGTAGCCAAGGGCTGTAAGGCATCAATTGCAGCCCGAGATATTTAGGCGCACGAGCGCAGCGTGGGCGCCTATAGTTCGAGGGTGCAATTGATGTTTACACCCGAGCTAACTACTCTGCTTTACATCTCGTTTATGAGGTAAGTAGAAAAAAACCGGCATTACAAGAATAAAAGTTTTCTATTCCCGCCTTTTTTCATCTTTTTTTTTTCAAGAACGAAATTGAGCTTCGCCGTTCGATATTTAAAATTGATGACTATTATACTCATACGAAGACAAGGCTGAATAGCAAAGCGACCTCTTTTGTCATTGGGCTGAATGCATGATGTCTATTGCCAGTATGATGGTTATATGTACGCGAATTTTTTGAAAGAGTGAAGTGCTTTTTTCAATTACTTACCGCCCCAGGGCTTTTCTAGCTATATTATTACCCTAGAGCGCTAATTGGTCACTTACAAGCCGCATTTGGGGGTAATAAGGACCTACTTACCGAATATGAGAGATGTAAAATATATATAAGTCATTGTAACGTTGTGGTGCGCAGGCGCATCTGCTACGCTACTGGAGAGCGTAGAGGTGACCGTGGAGCGAGCCGCGTTTGCGCGACTGTACCTGCACGTATTGTTCCCCAACGGCGACGGAGACATCGCGAGAGACCAGTAAGTTACAAGTATATTTATCAAAGTAACATTAGATTGTGGCTATAATAAAAACCCTATCTAGATTCAGAGTGAGCGATTAAAATGCGGATGAACATACTTAAATACCTTTTTTGCCCGACTGCCAAAGTCAAGGAGGGTAATGTATGTGTAGTAATAGTAATGTATGTATGTCTATTTATTTGACACGTTGATTAAGTTTCTTTCTCTTCAGTTTGTTTTTTGTTTCTTGTTAATAACATATTTTGGTTGTAAAGTATGTATAGATAAGTCATGCCTATTACACGTGCAGGGTGCTGAGCGAGCACATGCGGCGCGTGGCGGCGTGCACGAGCGCGCGCGCGGCGGGCGTGGCGCCGCCGCACCGCTGGGCCGCGCCCTTCGCGCGCGCGCAGCGCCTGCTGCGGCACCTCGCCGTGTACCGCACGCCGCGGGACAAGGTACAGCGTACCTGCTCTCCGCTTCATTTGTGTATCATTTTTAAACTAAGACAGCGGTGCGAATAACCACAGGCGGACGCCTCACAGCGAGCAAACTAAAATCTAATTACTTCACAGTTGCAATGCATAATGCGGTGCGTGACCTCAATAATGGCGGTGCTGGGACTGACGGAAGGTACGACGCCCTCTGCCGACGACCTCATGCCCGTGCTCGTATATGTCATACTCAAGGTAACCATAATAATATTACTTTATTAACATAACTTCACTTATCTTTTCAACCGATCAGAAGACAATGAGTCCGTATCAGATTCATTCTATAAAAAAAGTATTTAGCTAATGCAAAGAGTTCAGCTTTAAGTTTTATAATTTTAATCTTGTTTTCTTGAAATAAAATCTTCTTTTTTGTTTGTTTCATAGGTGAACCCACCGTCGCTACTATCAACGATCGAGCTAGTGAACGCGCTGGGCGGGTCGTGGCTGCAGGGCGAGGCGCTGTACTGGTGGACGCAGTTCTGCGCCGCCGTCGCCTACATCAAGACCATGGACTACCCGCGACCCGACAACAACGACACCTAGCCCATACATACGCGCCTGGTAACATACCTCATATTTATTATCTATAGTAATATAAAGAGGAAAAATTTATATAAATTTATATGTATTTTTGTATGCAACGAATAAGCTCAAAACTACTGGACCGATTTCAAAAATTCTTTTATCATTAGAAAACTAAAATATTACTAAGTAACATAGGCTATGTTTTATCCTCGTACACCCACGGGAACGTGAACCACGTGGGGGAAACCGCGTGACCTCCATTCCTTAACATATGATTTAACTGGTGATTAATTATTTTTTCGTCGATCAGCCTTTCAGGGTGCCGAGTGCGAGTTGTTTTTACGTTAACGCGATCGAAACGTTTACCGCGTTTGGCTCTCTGATTGGTTAAGAGCTTGGAGCAGGCCAATGGGAGCACCGAACGTCATAAACGTGTCGATCGCGTTAACGTAAAACAAACTCGCACTAGGCCCTCTGAAACTGGGGGTAAGTATAGCCTCTGACCTGTCGTAAGCTACTTTTATCCATACACCTTCTAGAACGCAGGATAGTCCGTGCATTTTAAAATCACCCATTTTCAGTTTCCTTTCCACTCAGCATCTAAGTATCCAACGCCAATCTACATAATATAAAACAAAAATTTCTGTCTGTACGCTTAGATCTTCTAAACAACTCAACTGATTTTGATACGGTTTTCACGATCATTTAGAGAATTTTTTCTGAAGATTTATATGTAATAGATGCAATTTATATCTGAAGATAATTTGAGCACGAGCCAAGCCGGGGCGGGTCGCAATATTTTTGTAATTATATTTTTTATTTCAGAATGCAGCGCGTGCCTACAATTCAAAATTGGTATTCCATCGCCGCGAGCGATGCCACACAATTTAAATATGTATGTATTCTAATCGATTACAGCGATTGTCATTATTGATTGTACTAAAATCATGTTATTGATATATCGACTAATATTAGTGGTCCGAATCAAATAATCGACTAAATAAATCATGTAAATACAATAATGTATTGAGAGTAGTTAATAATGTCACTTTAATTTTACACACTCGTGTACCATTTTACTGATACCATCAACTGGCCCTTTACATACCTGCAAAATATTTTAAACCCATGTTAGTTTTCAAAAGGAACTGACAAATGTGTTTTCAAATATATCAAACCGGCAATCGCTATTCAAATCATGGAAACACTACGAACGGTTGAAAACCAGTCAGTTGGTTTGTACTAAAGTATACTTTGTCTATTAATCTGTAGAGTTGATATTACATTCTTCTAGCGAGTGTGTAGATATGACATTATATCTGTATTGTATGTTGTTATTCGATGGCTAAGCCAATAAAAGTAGAAATATGAATACCAGTATATTATACTCTCGGCTTCTTTGTAACAGTGAAAAATAACAAGTTACTTATAATTGAATCGAACTGGCTTGTATAAATGACATTTAAAACTTTATTTTACTATGTATAAGTCACATATTGCAATTAATTTCATTAGAATTATTGTAAAAACTCCGCTGATAATAAATATAGTGCCGATATGTAAATGTAGGCGATTTAACTGCAATTGGTAATGCCGTACCGTACTAGCACAGCGTTAGTATAATACCGTACCATTTGCGGTCTATTTAAAATTGTTAGAATGTCAATATCCATTATGTAACAAATTTAAAGAAAATAAACGAATATCTGTAAATTATGTATCCAAAATATGGTTGAGTACATAATACCATTTGGTTAGAGAATTTGGTCTAATGAATAAACAGCAGCAGAGAAATACATCTTTAGTGAGCAAGTTGTTATTATATTGTTATATTGAGCTCTTTGTATACTGTAATAAACGATATTGTATTTGTAGTTTTTAATATATTTGAAAAAATAAAGAAATTTAAATCTAACATAGGTACAAGTGACACACACATACGAAAATTAAAATCTAAACTAAGAAAAAAAAATAGACAACAAAATAATAAAAATATAAATAGACATAAAATAGACTTACAAGTTATGTTGTTATTTGAAAATTGATCTTAATATAGAGGATTTTGACGGTAAAATATATCGCATATTTTTTTGTATTACTTAATGAAAGTTGCCGAACAGTATAGAAACATTGTTGGTTAAAGAAATACAATGTCGTTCCTTGCAAGTCAACTTCTATAACTTAGATCGTATAAAAATATATAATGTTATGTTCAAGTACCTGTTTATTTGTTAATGTCGCACTTGTTACCTTGAGTTGGGCGCCGTAGACACCATAATGGTTGGAAATAGTTTACTAAAACCGATACTCGTAAAGTTACAAAATGTTACCTAACTAGTAACATATATACATTATAAAGGCCATAAGTCTTGTACTTTCCAAAATCAAAGTATTTCCTTCTATGTTGATATTCTTACTCGTAGGTGCAAGGTTCAACCATAATTCGTTATCTCGATTGGACTGTGATTTAATGTTGGTAATACTCGAAAATGTGTATTTTTGAAAATGAATGTAGATATTGAGGTGTGTGATAAATTGATAATATAACAAATATATATATATATAAATCAAAATTAAGAGGCCCATTTTAATACAATAATTTATTGTAAATTGTACGTTTTATAGATTTAGTTTATAATTTATTATTACTCCGGTTCTACACGTTGGCCCCAGCAACCATCGTCCAAAGTGTGGATTAAGAAAAAAAAATCCCAACACACTCCCGACGTTGAAGCCAATGCTATTTTATCGATCTGCGCGTTGGATGAGCAGTGTCGTTGGAGCCAACGTGTGAAGTCATCCCTAGTTATAATTGATGAAGCAGTGGAACATGCGTACCTATGTGAACTAAAAACTATCATTAACATCCCATTATCACTAATTACATTTGTCATTAGTTTGTAAGCTAAGTTTTATTCGTTGTATAAGCACCGGTTTATTTCGCACCATATTCAAAACACTTATTATTGAAATATCGAGTTATATCCATAGCACTTACGCAATAGTAGCTATTACATGCCGTATAACTGACATTTGTAACGTCGGTTTTGAATGTTCAGAAGGAAAATGGAATCTCTGTGCAGTGTGCCAGGAAAAAAAACTAAATTATGTGCGTTCGCCTGAATCTTAGTTACACAATTTATGCCTAGCAAAGCCAGCGTTATTTAAAAAAAATTTAATAGTTTTGTAAATTTCAAGGTCAGATTATGGCAGTAAAAAATTTAGACATTTGTCAGCGACAAGAGTTTAAGAAATCCTAGGGAAGACTACCTCAAAAGAGTCTACAGATTGCAGGTGAATAATGTTTGGCTCAGTGTTATTTTTTGTTCTCCAGCGTGCAAATATGCGTAACCTTTTTTTACATCCCTTTTTAAAATTATTGCTGTTCAATGCTCTATTTAAGTTTAGTTATGGTGTACCATTACACTTATATATAATTTGTCACCTTTGCTGAATTGAAAACAAATAGCCCATTGGTGTAACAAGTTCAAATGACCAGGGCTGTCCAGACGGGATATGACCCCGGGCCAATATCAAAGTACCTACTAAATAGATTGGAGAGCCGCACAAATAAAAACTATTTTTTATAAAGAAAAGATTTGATAGCGTTTTTCTTAGCCTGTATTTATATCTAGGTACCAATAAAATTTGAAAAAAGTAAAGAATTTATTCTTTCGTTATAATATTAAAAACACTGCGGGCCACACAAAGAGAAACCGCGGCCCGCGGGCCTTGCTTTGGACAGCCCTGCTCTAGACAATGGCGAATTTACTAGCAGGCTGAGTAGGCTGGAGCCTAGAACGGCAGATTTTAGGGGGCGGCAAATGTGGCCATATTTTTTTTGTATTACAGAAATTTAAAAAAATCAATATTATATATAAACACGGAGAAAACGTGCTTCGATAATTTAATAAAAATTACAATATTAGTACTATACAGTAACAGTATACTGAATAATCGTAACGTCGAGAACTCTGTATATGAAAATAAATTTATTAATCTCGTTGTAAAGTATACTTTTGTGATTATGAATTTTAAAAAATTCTAATAGCGTTTAAATACCTATTACTTAAAATTTTTACCCTTTTTTTACCTCTGCGTGGATTGGAGAAATTTAAATAGCCTACTGGCAAATGTGTAAAGCCGCCACTGGCTCTAGACAGGTGCAAGAAAAGTCGGACAGTTCACACACGTGTTACTTTCGGTCAATAATGTATGAATGGCCTATCTGTTGTTCAAGTATGTAGGTAAACTTTAAATCTTGCGTAGGTACTAAGTTGAGAAAGCTTTCCAATATCTTGCCTAGGTAGAGTGCAGATATAGATAGTATGTTTGTAACGGCTAATAGGCTACCGTCTAGTATACAGAATGTACCTAATGTAATCAGAGCAATGAAATTATATTTAGCAATAATAAAATTATGTGTTATTTTATCCTTCTAGTCCAGTTATCTAGTCACACGAGATATGGTTCAAATAATCTACTCACGGTATTTAGTCACGCTGGTTTCAGCATTAATAGGCCGGGTCGATCGAAAAAATACTACCCCCCGGAGGCCTAATTTTCCTCCTTTCCTCTTTCCTCACCTCACTCATTCCCTCCTCAGCAGGTTAAGACGATGGCTTTTGGTATGGTGGCCGCGACTTCTGAATTCCACTAACTGCTTACCATCAGGCAGGGTGGAGTCACTTTGGCAGACATATAAAAAAAAAACCCTTAGAAAATCGTGTGCGTTACGATTGCTCCGCCAAGTTGTCAAATCAGAAAAAAACTTTGCCCAATATTTTGTCAGAATTTGTCGAAATCGAAGGGTACAAACAAAAAATTTGTCGAAGTAGAAATAAAGAAGTGTACGATTGCGCGGCCATGGAGATCTCAGCAACTGCTTGGGTTAGAGATCTAATTTTTTTTGTATATTGAAGACTGAATTTGTCGGAAATTGAAAAAAAAAGAATTAGAAGTTCTAGATAAATATGTTACGAAATATTTAGGATTGAAAGTCATAGCCGCGCAATCGTAACGTTGTTGATTATTTTTTGTTAATTATTTCTTTAAAACTTAAGACTTTATACATTAAAACTATTACAAGAAGAAAGGTCTTAATTTGTAGAAACTAATACAACCAATAAATGCTATGTCAGTTAAGTCAAACTGACGAAATCAGCCCAAAAAAGAAAGTACGTGGCCGCGCAGTCGTAACGCTACTTTGCACGCTGATATCTCATTATCTGTAATTGCTAGGATTTCGGTGTGAACATCAATTTGTTCGACATATTATCCTCAGAAGAATGACATATCGCTTTACTCTCAGAATAGTTTACATTGCGTGTTATCTCAAAAATTATATTATCTCATATCACATCGAAATTATGGTTACCCTATTCGAACATTGTATAAGATTTAATAATTTTTGAGATATTACGCAATGTTAACTATTCTGAGAGTATTAACGTAACGCACACCTATTTTGTGTGCGTTACGATTGCTCCGCCAAGTTATCCAATCAAAAAAAAACTTTGCCCAAGATTTTGTCGGAATTTGTCGAAACCGAAGGGTACAAACAAAAAATTGTCGAATTAGAAATAAAGAAGATAAAAGGGTTTTAAGTTGGCCGCGCCAACGTAACGTGTACGATTGCGCGGCCATGGAGATCTCAGCAACTGCTTGGGTTAGAGATCTAATTCTTTTTGTCTATTGAAGACTGAATTTGTCGAAAAATGAATTAGAAATTGTAGACAAATATGTTACGAAATATTTAGGATTGCAAGTTAAAGCCGCGCAATCGTAACGTTGTTGATTTTTTCTTTAAAACTTAAAACTTTATACTTTAAAACTATTACAAGAAGAAAGGTCTTAATTTGTCGAAACTAATAAAAGCAATAAATACTATATCAGTTAGTCAAACTGACGAAATCAGCCCAAAACAGAAAGTACTTACGTGGCCGTGCAGTCGAAACGCTACTTTGCACGCTGTTATCTCATTGTCTGTAATTGCTAGGATTTCGGTGACATCAATTTGTTTAACATATTAACCTCATAAGAATGACATATCGGTTTACCCTCAGAATAGTTTACATTGCGTAATATCTCAAAAATTATTAAATCTCATACAATGTTCGAGTAGGGTAACCATAATTTCGATCTGTCTTATAACTCTGACCAACTGAAACAGATCAACTATTTTTCTTTCTCAACAACACAACTTTGTAGTTGGTCTGATAGGAATATTTTCTTAATTCAAGTTTATCCCCATCCACACAACTTAAAACCGATCACCTATTTGTTTTTCTTATCGGTACAACTTTTTTGTTGGTCCGATAGGAATATTTTATTCATTCAAATTTGAGGGGAATCTAACAACTTAGTATCAAACCTAAAGAAATGTACCGGGAAAGTGTATCTTAGGACAATAAATCCATATCTACTCAATAACCGATTGGTTTATGGACAGAAACGAAGTAAGTATGCTTGATTGAATAAAACGACTGTGTTAGAGTTGTCTATTTTTATTTTAATCCTATGGTAGATACATAACTATTTTTTATCTCAATTTTTCTAGGGCGTGTCCTATGGCATCATCGCGAATGATTTATTTATATAAGTTTAAAATAAAATTTAAATTTAATAAAGGTTTAATATCAAAGTTGTGTGGATGGGGACAAATTTGCATCAACAAAATATTCCCATCAGACCAACTAAAAAGAGTTGTATAGTTGAGAAAGAAAATAGTTGGTCCGTTTCAATTGGTTGGTTCAGTTGATCCCATTGGAATAATACTTCTCAAAATAAAATAAATGATCAACTAGTTGATAAGATTGGAATAAAACCCTTTTCTGGGTTCCATTCTGCACAACCAGTTGGTCGGAGTGGAAGGACAGATTTCGATGTGGTATGAGATAATATAACAAATTCAGTCTTCAACAGACAAAATGAATTAGATCTCTAACCCAAGTGGTTGCTGAGATCTCCATGGCCGCGCAATCGTACACGTTACGTGGGCGCGGCGAACTTAAAACCCTTATAACCTCTATTTCTACTTTGACAAATTTTTTGTTTGTACCCTTTACAAATTCCGACAAACTATTGGGCAGTTATTTTCTGATTCGATAACTTGGCGGAGCAATCGTAACGCACACATTTATTAGAGGCTACCATTGCAGCAGTTACCATGGCTTTTGAGATGGTGGCCACCACTTTCAGGCAGGGTGGAGTCACTTTGGCAGGCTAATATAAAAAAAACATAAAAAGGATATTTAATCCTATTTTACATCAGGGTAAATAAAAATAAAGTAATTTGGCGTACACAGTTTTATTATGTACTCGATTTTAACATTTTATGTACACTTATAAACAACACAGCTTCGCAGCAGCAGGTCACTGAAACAAAAAAAAATTTATTAATATAGTCATGTTTTCTCTACATTAGTACTTTTCGTTCGACTTTATCAGTTAGTGTGTGACGTCATGGCATTCAGCAGTAGCAAATAAAATAATTGTTACATCATTTAGTGCGTATTGTTGATGAAAAATTTTATAAGAAAATGATGTTCTTGGGCTCAAAAGACTTCCACCCAGTTCCTGAAAAGCTGATCAATGAAAAATTAACTAACCAACTGACAAGCCTTTAAGAAACTGTGTGTTAATTAATATTGAAGGTCCCTTTTCTTTAATGCTGTTAAAACTATCGTAACAATACTTTAGCTGTAAGACGTCCTACTGCTGGGACATTAGTGAGCAATATTTACCTTATCACAGTGTAGATCACGCCTATGATCGTGGCCTTTCCTTCTTTTCTTTATATAAAGCTAGGAGGGAGACATTAGCCACCTTGACAACCTGTGAACAAACAATACACATCAGTAAAATTAACATTAACTAAAAATGTAGCAAATACATCCAAAAATGTATATTTTAAAAGTGCAGTGAAACTAAAATACTACAAGAAAACAATTTGTTTTGATGCTACAAAACTAAATCTAATAATTTATTGACCAAATATACTATTATATTAACTCAAAATTGACAAAAATATGCCATGTGTATGCATTACACATGTATGTGTATTCTAGCGTAAGCTTGCACTGAAGTAGTTGAGAATTTTAGTGAGCTGCAAATAAAAATAAATAAAATGAACAGTATCTCACCTTGAATCTGACTCCAGGAATGTCACCCACAGCGTGACCCTTACGACCGAAGCCCGCTACTAGAACTTCGTCGTTCTCTTCAATGTGGTTGAGACAACCATCCCGGGGCACGAAGGCTGTCACCTTCTTGCCGTTCTTGATCAACTGCACACGCACACATTTGCGAATGGCAGAGTTGGGCTGTTTGGCTTCAACACCACTGCAGGAAGAAAGTTATGGTTAATCCAGAGTTCAAATAGGCTATGTGTATCATAAAAATTGTAAATAGTTCATATTTTTCTTTCAGTTGCAGATTTATATTTTAGCATTTTAGCAGCAACTTGTACTAGCAATTTAAACCAGTAAGTTTAAGTAAAAATTGTTAACAATTTAATCATCCATAGCTTTACTTCATAAATTTGACTTGGTATCCATGATGGCCCTATGATTAAATAACTTGGCATAGCTAGTTACAGTTGCACTACTACTACAGAATATTTAGTAATTCTAATTACATCCATGGAAGAGTAAACATGCAGTACACTAAGCACTAAGAATGCCTGGTGTATTTTAGTAATACAATGATAAAAAATGGAATAACGGTCGCAAGTGTAAACACCATACTCATACGTGAATATAACCTCATTTACAGTTCATTGACCCATGTGGTATTTACATTACTTAGTACATACTATTAAGTTAATAAAACAAGCTTTAAGTGCATACACAACTAATGGAAGCTTATACGCCATGAAAACAATATTAAACGGCGACATACCAATGTTTAATACGTGCATTTTCTGTTTGAGGGTTATAAAAGCTATTAAAAATACTGTTAGTAATACTGTAACATTAGTTTTCTTTCTTCATTTTCTTCAGTTATCCTGGTGTTTACGACGCGGCCACTCGCAGTATTATCCTGTGATTGTAGTAGAAAAACATTCACAGGCAATAATAATGCGTGTGGACGCGTCGCGATGAGTTGCCTCTTCGTTCTTCCGTCTTCATTATCAAACATGCAATGCGTTGATGCTTCCAACACCATTGGGCACACAATCATCCATGGGTTCATCAAGACCATTCTAAAAATGGGTGTGAAACGTACTTACACTTTCTCCAGGACGATGCCCTTAGCGTGAGATGCACCACCGAAGGGGTTAGCCTTCCACCTCGTACCCATGTGGGCTTTCTTGTAATCTTTGTCAGCCCATCGTTGCTCCCGTCGATGATTCACGTGCTTGCGCGCCGTGCGAATTCCACGGGGTTTACCTGAAATAGCGACGCTGACGGTTATCACTTGATGTTTACGACGCACAACACAGAAATCTACACACCATCACCCGAACTAGGTATCGTGAATGGGAAAACTTTAGGTGCACCTTATAATAAGCACGGTAACTGAGAGATGGAAACGGATTTGTTTTACACCACGAGAAAAACATGTCTGCGCGATGGCCGACACCTATGCATGCACATTTAAGTTGAAACTTTTACGAGATAATATATTAAAATTTAGCACTCCTAAATAGCATGCGTATTTATTACACTGTTACACACAATTTTAAAACAAAAATAATAAATAAACTATAACAAAAACTGCACAAAACTATTCCTTACCCATTTGGATAGCACGACACCAATCGGCTACGGATGGGAAAAGAAATTATCAAGCCAGCCAGCCAACCACCGGCTTCAAACCATCACTGTTGCCAACATTACAAAACTAATTTAGGGCTGCCATTATAGAAACAATTAATGTTGTTTATTAGTTATTACTAGGTTATTATAGCGTTTTCTTTTATTTTATCGCCACTGCCTCAATAAATAAACAAATATTACACAACGGCTAGAAATAGAAGATTTATTTAGAATGGTATGACTAAATCTGACCAAGTTTACGCGCAGTGGCAACGTCGCAAGTTAGTGTCATATTTCGTGGTTTTCAATCTTTAGCTTTTATTCGGCGCTTTATTTTAAAAATATTATGTTCTGTCTAGATTCTAGAATTAGGTAAAAGCTGTTTAAAAAGTAAGAAGTGATTGCGTTTACAGATTTGAAACTTTGGACGGACTTTGTCGGACGTCCTGTTTTACCACTAGCTGATAATGATAAATAGATAACAGATAAAACATCTTCTAGTTAAGTCTGTCATAAATTTAAAGAGATTAATTTTTAGCTACGGTTCAACAGGCACTTGTGGAACTGATTTTTGAGTACTATCTGTCAGTTAAGTTTCAAATAGCGTAGCACGCACTCTACCAGCAAGTGGTGAAACAGCTGACCCTGAGTTGCGTTTTTTTTTTCTAGTAAAATAACTTTAAGTATTATGGTTACTTATTTTATAAACAGCTTTCACATAATTCTAGCATACAGACATAACATGTTTTTAAATTAAAACCCCAAATATAGAATAGAATTGAAAACCACAAAATATGACAATAAACTGCGACGTTGAGATAAAGGTAATGTTTTTATTACGTTGGTAACGTAGGTATCAACAGTAGCCATATTTTGTGTTTGTCGGATTGTCCATTGTAAGTAGGAGTAGCCTGTAAATTAAATTAATTAATTAGCCTTTTTAACAAAACCAGCTGTCACCTACAGCTTCACTTGCATGACCTATGCTGTATCAAAGTTCCATTAAAATCTATTCAGTAGCTTTATATTTTTATACAAACCTTTGTCTTTTTATGTTAGTGAGATTGAGACGCCAATCTTTTGTTCCTTATTACTTATTATTAGTATTAAAAAAAAACATTTTTATTTTTATCTATATAAATAACAGCATATAAACTAACAAACATATTATTACACAATATTAAAAACCTAGAATCTCTAAATTCCTTGGTTATTTTTGTCTATGTCACACACATTTTGCTTTGGTGAGTTGAATTATGTCTCCTACACGGAAGACTAGGCAGTATGGTCGAAAGACTAAAGCCTGCCCTTTGGGCAAATAAAAAAAAAAAAAAAAATGAATTCTGTCAGTGTCAATTTCTGAATCTGTCTGACTGACATTTTCTAAAACTCTGACAGCCGACAGGACAGAGTGGTTGTGCGTCGTGCGTGTGTTTGGAATATTTTTCAGAAAGTAGTTTTAAAGTGACTAAAGTAGTAGAATACTACTGAATATGACTTTAAATTTGGCCAGAAAGGATGGCGGACCAGGTTACGTTGGCATACAATTCTGCCAAGAGTGCAACAACATGTTGTATCCGCGGGAAGACAAAAACAACAAAGTTCTGTTATACGCTTGCAGAAATTGTGATTACAAGCAACTAGCAGATTCAAACTGCGTGTACGTGAACAAAATTATGCACGAAGTCGACGAATTAACTCATATAAATCCTGACGTAGTAAGTGACCCTACGTTGCCTCGCACCAAAGATCACATGTGCCCCAAATGCAACAATAGAGAAGCTGTGTTTTTCCAGGGACAGACTAGACGGGCTGAAGAGGAAATGAGGCTTTATTATGTGTGCACAAGTTGTAAACACAGATGGACGGAGTGAAACTATTATTTTGTAAGTTTATTCATAAGTACAATAAATTAGAATTTACTAAAAGTATGAGTCTTTATTTTATAATGAACTTTAAGAAGCATTGCCCTATCAGTTAATACAATTAAATATACCTAGTTTGTATTAACTCTTACTGTCATATCCCAGATGCAATAGAAAAATGTCTTGTTTGTCAGACTGTTGACATGGTGTTCAGTGTTAATAAAACAAATATATTTTTTAATTCTTTATTAACTAAAAATATTACCAAGCATATATGTTCTATATAACAGTTAACAATTCACAGCCATTTATTAATTAATAATAAATAAAGTCTACCCAATCTAAGTCAATCATACTACATTTATTAATATGTTCATTATTAAATCATCTATTTTAACAACAACATAACAATATTATTTATGTTTAATGTTCTCTATGAGGCCACCGTAAAGTAACAATGATGTAGATTAAGTTTGTATATTTTTTACTATAATTTGAACATAAACAACTAATGAAAAATGTACACTAATTTGGCACATAGTGAAGTACTAATTTACTAGAAAATGAGTTGCATTAAGATTATTATTGACTTTAAGACCTAACAATTACTACTAGCAGCTACCCAGAAAATTATGGGTTTCTATTAAAAGCCTAGAAATACCATAAACACAAATTAGGCCTACTTTAAAGATCTGTGCCCTAGAAGTATGTGCATAAAGTACAAGCTTAAGGTAGAGGTAGAATATGGAAAATTGTACAGTTTCACCAATATTTTACTATGTGCTGACAGTAAAATACAAATGTTAGATCTACTTGAAAATTACTATCATAGTTTTATGTGCCATACTTCTTACATTTTTCGATCGCACCGCAACCGAAGTTTTTCTTTTTTGTTTATTAAAAAAAAACTTTAATTATGCTTACTCAACACCAAGCTTTTTTGTCACAAAGGTGTAGACAGGTAACATACCACAAAATTACATGGATGTTTTACCAGCCATGGTAGGCTCTATATATAGTCAAGACCATTGCATTAAAGTCCAAGCTCACACTGAGAATTTTAATAATGGAATTATCTAATCCAATAAAAAACTCCTAGGTGCATGTGTACTGTATTACCACAGCACTAAAGTCCCAATTTGAATGGCAAATTGACATTTCTATTTAACACCTTGCCACTAACATTACAATGTCTGTCATGCATGGCTTTGATTGATTTCCATTCACACAAATAATTGCACATATGTGTAAAGTTCTCCACAAAAAATAAAATTTGAACTTGGTAAGTACATAGGTAAATCAAAATTCTTTTTTTGATTTCTTTTTTTTCTATTCTGAACCCGAGGTAATGATAACATTTCATTGAATTTCTATGTGCCTTTGAGGCAATCTTAAATCTAAATACAAAATATTTTCTCTCATAGACATTTAAAATTACTTTTATGCTTAATTTCAATAATTTTTAGCTGGTTCAAATTAGCAAAGTACCGGTAAAACGGGGTGATTAGGGATGCAGGGGTGAATAAGGACAAACTCGGGATTTTTTTGAATTCACTGGTATTACTGGCATACCCATCGAAAATTTTTTGATTTAGATTTATTTGTAAAGTATAACATTTATTTTCTTCATACGGGCAATATCGAGTGTCGTAGACGCAATGTGACAGTAAAAAAGCTAAACAAAGTAAAGCTGTGAAAAGCGCCAAAATTTGGTTACGAAAAACTTTTTAAATGGTAGATACCTTATGCTGATTATCGGTTATCAGGCAAGGTAGGTACTTGTTTTTATATGAAGACAATACCTAACTTACTTTGTGTTATTTTTATGTCAGATAAAAATCAATTAAGAGGCAGTCCTAGCTGAATTACTATTTCATCCCTCTTCCATCCCTATTGACCCCAACCACGAAATGACTAGAAATCGGCCACATTTTTTAGTTTTTCTCTCGAAATCTGCGTTATAACCGTGTGAAAAGTAGATTTAAGTGCAGTTTTTGTCACCGGAACAGATATTAAAGTACTGTCGAATAATACATTATCGCACAAAATAGTTAAAATCTACTCCAAACTTTGAAATCGTCCCTATTCACCCCGTTTTACGTACATAACGTCTTGTATTTGATTTGAATTCTGAATAGGTAGTCTGAGAAAACATGTGCTAGTCAGCATTAAGTATCTATCTATGGTCTTTTCCTGAATCAAAATAGGCCTTAATTTCACATTAATAAAAAAAATGTATTCCAAAGGTTATAAAAGGTCATAAAATTTACTTATTTGTTTTAATATTACAATTCAATAAATAAATAGGCATTATTATGACAATACTAAGTACAAAAACATGCTATAGGCTCAAAATATTGTAAAATGTACCTAATAGGAAAACTTAACAAGTGTACATACTTACATTAATTTTATCATCAACCTCTTCGGAAGACAGGTTTCCCAAAATAAAAAGAAAGGGCAAAATATTATTCAATTTTAACATTTAACCTAATAGATGACTACTACAAAAATTGGACATTTAAATGTAATAATAACTTCTTGGTCTCATCCACACGAGTGTTAAAAAAACATAATTAAGTGCGTATCTAAAAGCAAAAAGTATTTTATACATAAGTATAAAATTAAAAAAAAAATCATAGGTATCATTAGATCCGAGAGCGCAAAAAGAGCAATGACCTATATAAAGGCACGTAGAAAACAAGACTCGTAATGATTTCTGATTGGGATTCGTATCATAATTGCTCTGTGACGACTAGTTGGTGCGATCTGAGAAGTAAAGCAAACAACTCACGACGCCGACGGCGACGGTGCTATTTGTATGTAACGAACAGGTATTGCAAAACATGATTTCCTAAGTGGCTGAAGTAAATTTCCACTTGTCCCAGAATTTGTCTGGTCCAGTTTACCGCCGTCGTCGTAGGTACCGTGAATTGAGCAACCAGTCTGGCCTAAACAAAAGCTGACTAGACGAAATCATTATACACTATACAGATATATATATATATACAATATTTCCCATTTCAAAGAGTATTCCATTTCTGGTAGGCACCTGTTTAAAGTTTTATTATTTTTATAAAATTGTAAAATCTATTTCGAAAGTCGTGACTGAATGTGAACGCAAAATGGATTATTTTATTGTTTTTATTATTGAATTGAATTGAACAAAACAAGTAATCATAAAATACAGCGAGAGATAGTGGGTAGGAACAAAACACATGACGGCCCATTCGCAGAACCACTGACCCACAGAGTACATCACTGACCTCCGATCGCAAGTTGCACCATAACTAACACGCGCTCGATAGTAAGAAAACTATGTAATCTGTACTAGCTTGGGCCTTGGAATGTTGAACTAGCGTTAGAGAATGGAAATAAAATGTCCAAGTTTTGTAGTTTGATCTCAGACAGTTCAACTAGTAGTAAGTTGAATTGTCTTATGGATAGGTCACACAGTGCGAGTTTGCATGCGAGCTGACCTAGTCAGTTACTGAGATGCAGCTACACGCACCGTGTGATCGCATCATACGAGTAACTGTCATGTGCGGGTTGGATCAGTTGCTCGCGTCCGAGTTACTACAACATTTTTTGTTTTTGGCCACTCGCCTTCTCCCATCACGCCACTAGCATCGGCTTGCACGTCACTCGGTTGTCAACTCGCACGATTTTGCAAAATGTCAGCAGCTCGTACGCTCGGGCCCACGCTGGGTGCAGTGTATTTTTTTGTTTCAGCGTCATAATGGCGCAGTAGCTGTCTACTGCGACGCCAGCAGTTTGCATAATATGACCGAGCGAGGCGAGTCGAGCTACTGTCATGCGAGAGTACACAGGCACTGTAGCTATCTACTGTCACTTCAGCTACTCGCACTTTGTAACCTATCCTTAAGTTTGACGAATACTTAATATTTAATGTTGCAAATGCGCAATCACTTATCTGTATAATAGCCTAATAGCGCAATAGCAACTGCATCTTTCTTTCGTTAATATTACCGGGAATGTATGAGATTTATTCATAACTTATTGACTAAACAAAGCCTATAAACTACCGATATATATTTTGAACTATTATATTGACTTCATAAGCACCAACAAAATATTTTATTACCTATGATGCTATGACTAATACGATACATTGTTGTAAGTATCCTACCCTCAATCATTAGCGGTTATTCCGTAATGGAAATAGGTAAGTAACTAATGATTTGCGACTTGCTGTAAGTATGATATCATAGATAAAAGATATTCTCTCTAATTTCGCATTGTGTGACTTCTATAATATAAAGAATGTTGAAGGTACATTTATGAGATTCAGCTCTAGTAAAAATCTACTAGCATATTGCGTGTTCATGGTATCGTATTGGTTAACAGTGTACCTATTTATCTTAGTAGATATTCCTCTAAATTTATTGTAGATTACCATCTCTAATACACAATGGATGAAAAATATCAACAATTATGACGATTTAAGCAAATCTATGTCATTAAACTTAATTGTGGTTATGTTAAGTACATCAGAATACACAGATTCTGTGTATTCTTAATTCAATTTTCTAACTTATTATAAAATGCTTAATGTGCGTATTACTGTATTGCTTTCTATAAATATAAAATAATTGTATCAAATTCAAGCTCGGACTAAACAACCCTTTTACTATTCTAATATTAAGCAATAAGGTAACTTACGAGACATTAGAACGGCACACAGTCATTACTAAATCGCAGTAACAATCGAGTTAATATAGCATTATGGCAACACTTTTTATCACAATAGCAATGGCTAATGGCTATTCAAGCTTGAATAATATGGATGGACGAACAGTACGTGAATAAAGATAAACTAGTTTTGTATTGAACTAGTTTTAGTTATATTGCTGTAATCCTTGAATCTGCGAAGACGACGTGTAAGTTGTGCTCTAACTTACTCTACATAAATAAGTGTTCATAACCATGGTTTTCATACTCACCATCAGATCGGCTTTAAGGAGTCTGCCCACTATACCGTACCATGCCATGACCGTGCTATGGACATGTCAGGCAAATATTCCTTGTATTGAAAGTGTGAGACTATGCCCACTACACCGTTACGACGGGTGCCATGCACGGAGCGTCAACAATAAATTTATACGCTTTAGTGGACTAAAGCGTATCGTGTTGCTTGCCGATCCTGATACGTTCATAGCACGGTCGTGATATGTGCGGTGTAGTGGGCAGATTCCTTAAGCTTACAGACACTACAAAAGTGTAAAGCGTAGGTAGATACCTATTCTCTTTTATGTAAGTACCTACCTAACTATAATACATTAACATCTACCTACGCTAATGTATTTTGGAAATAAGCATAATTTTCCTTTCGTTCACAACGAGGAATGGTAGCTTGACTCATTTTGCTTAGCGATGCGGACGGCGTGATATAAGTAAAGACGGATTATTTGGTGCACTAATAGTATGGTGAAGATGTAGTTATATAGGTACCTGCATTAGAAAAGATTAGGTACCTACTTCAAGAAATAATCAACATCGTTGACGGTCCTGGAATAATTGAAAATTGCCCTTCAGGACTGTTGGTTCCATTGTCGTTGCGAGTGTGTAGCTGTAGGCACCTACTACTACTATGAGTAGGTAGACACATGTTGGTACCGCTCTACCCAAGTGTCTTTATACTTCACAATATTATTTATGTAGAATCAGTAAACGTACCTAAGCAGTTGGCATCACTATTACCTTTGCTGAAGGTGACATTTACACACAAACTAAAATTTAAATCCTATCAGTTTTACTTTATCGTATTATCTAACGCGTCACGCGTTGATAATAGAAATTCTGTAAGCAAAATATTACCTAATTTTTTCTTATCGCACTGCTATAATTAATAACAATAAATCGATCTAAAAGCAGCATTAATTAAACACCTACACGTGTTTAGAACACTGTTGCCAGATATAGGTACGATAGGTATATTTAGTAAAACTGATATTTTAACAAAACAAATTTTAGAACGTGCCGTCAATCTGGAGCCGTCGGCCACGTATAGAGAACCGTCGTCAGTGTTCAGGAGGTGGCGGTACATCTGGAAAGTTCTCCGGTAATGGCGGCAATACGTTCTCGTGAAACTGTCCCGAGTAGTTCCCAGGTGGAGAGTAGTTCGCTACTACAATTACCTTATTATCCCTGGAGCGAGCCTTACCTACACCGAAGAATGTGGTCGCTACCCATACCATTTGGGTAAAGGGACCTGAAGAAGTAAGAATAGGTTATTGAGTAAAGTATTTCAAAATTGTAAAAGGAAAATACACAAAAAATAAAGGTTGGAGTTCCCAATTCGCTGTGAGCAAGTAGAGAGAATAATGCTTAGGTATGCGCAGTAATGTAATGCTCTGTACTTATAAGAAGAGGCCTTCCCCAGCAGTAGAATAATATTGAGCACATATGTGAACAAATACATTTTATATATTTATCTTATGTCTGTGGCTGTTCATAGTAGGCCTGGACACTAGGAATATTGAAGTTTTCATACTTAACATTTTTAACGGTGTTTTCCTCCTACTGCATTTACCAAACTAATAGGGAGTACCTAACTCACTTACCCGCATTGACGTTAGCGTGAAGAACATCAGGCTCTTTGAAATATCTATACTGCCGCACAGCCGCGTACCAGTACGATGACACTTCTTGTCCTGTAAACAGAATAATACCGTTTTTAATATCTACCTATACATAGTATAATAAATAATACAGCAAATATTTTATAAAAAACAAAGAGCCCGCGTGCCTAAAAAAAAGCGAAATGTTTTCTCGTGCTGATGCTACATTGAAATTTTATATACCCTATGTCACCTTATACGTTCAAATCCATCAAACCATGTAGAGCGTGCCAATGAAATATACATACATACAGATTATAGTATACATCCATGCATACATATGCTCGGAAAACATTAAGTAGTCAAGTAGAGCTGTGAGAAGAACTGGCAAGAAACTCACGCCACTCTTTTCAGTAGGTAACTACCCTTCCTGATTTCGGCAGTCGGGCAAAAAGAAGTCTCTGAAAAGCATGTCTGTTTAAAATCGCTAAACACGAATATCGCTCAATGGTTTTTATTCTTCTTCTTGTTTCACCAACTTCTGCTATCCTCTATTACATTGAGCTAGTTGACATTAGTTTTACGGACAGTAGTACAGGTTAGACATTGTTAGTCCTATATGTACTAACTAATAGACTAGTAGTTAGTACAAATAGGAGTTTTTGAGTATTTCTTGTTTACCAGTAGAACTTTTAGTAGGTAGTACAGAATGGACTAACCTTAAAAATTACTCTGATAGAACGCTACTGAATAAAGCGGCTTCATTAAGCCTGTCTTTGAAAATGTTAGGAAGGTCATCTAATTTATTGTTTGTTTGTTTGTTCGCGCTAATCTCTAGAACTATCAGTCGGATTTGAATAATTCTGTTTGCGTATGATAGCCTAGTTCTTGAGGAAGGTTTATAGGCTATGTAACATCACGCTACTGGCGACGCGACGGGAGCAGAGCGAAACGAAACTTGACGTGGGTGAAACTGTGCCGCGGAAGGCTAGTAAGTATAGGTAGGTATATATAGGTCCCTAGGTATTTTCAATAAATTACCAAACCTTATAAATAATACAAGGGCTTAGAAACTAATGGAAGTACACAGTATTGTACCTGTGATGTCTGGCTGCAACGCGCTTACTGGCCGCTGGTACAGGTTTTGTCCGACGTCGCGGTCATTCCTGTAGCTGAACTTGTTGGTATGCGCCAGGTGGTTCGCCCAAGCCTGTGCATAATCGCACAGCTGCCAACGAGAAAGATAAATGTGTAAGAACGAACACTTTAAAAGCAAAATGAACCACTACTTCAAAAGGTAGGCAGGTATTAAAATACCGTTTTCATTGCGAATTTATTATTATATTTTTCTCATAACTGACTCGCAATATTTTATTTTATTTTATTTTACCTAATTGCAAATAAAGAATCAAAGAAATACAGCGAATTACAGGCGCGCAAGATTCCCATGAGATATATTGATACAGACTTACAAATTCTTAGACAAATATTTTGACACCCAACATCGTACTCACTTACTGATATTATTTAATCTATATATATACCTACTATTATATAAAGCGAAAGAGGTTGTTTGTTTGTTTTAACGCGCTTATCTCTGGAACTACCAGTCACATTGGCGAAATAATTCTTATTGCGTATGATAGCCTAGTTCTTGAGGAAGATTATAGGCTATGTAACATCACGGTACTGGCGACGGGAGCAGAACAGTAAGCAAAGACGCGGATGTAACCGCGCCGCGCGAAGCTAGTTTTCGATAAAGTTATGAGGGCCAAAACATAAATAAACTTTTGGTTCAAAAGGGCTGAGCTACCTACTGATAAAAATATTTTTGCTGCATATACCACATAATGTTTGATCAATGCAACGTCAACAATAAAATGGCCAAGGTACTTAGTTCTATGATTTGCATATTTACTGCAGCGTTTCAAGTTCTACTAAAGACAAGATTGAGCATATGCCTCCATATCCATGTTTATATAATTTTTGACAACATACCTCCGGTGCCATAAAAAGCTGTGGAGCGCCATGTCTCTGCCGGTACACGTTGTGCCAGCAGAGACACTCCGTTATGAAATCGCTGTCCTGCCACGCTGTGCGCACCTCGCTCCACTGCACTATCATACTCACTGGCTTTGACAGCAGCACCTATCCGACAAAGTAAAGGAGTATTTTTAACTATACCTACTTCAAACAGGATTTGTATTTGTGATAATAGACACACGCGGCATCATTGGAATAAGGTGACGGTGGCAAAGTGCGCCTAGCGAGCAAGTGCGCCTACCACAATTATCTCGGAAACTACAAGTTGAAAACACTAGTAGTGACATCTTACATCGATGCTACAAACTGAATCATAGTTTTTGTTATTAATCACAGGAGGCTCTAGACATGCCAGTTTGAGATATGCGTCATTTTATTTTCACTGTCATTCAAAGTGGCGAGGAGAGATGACTATGGTGTAATCATCATCCTGTATCTCAACAAATTGAGATTTTACCAAAATACGAGTCAAGTAATTGCACAATTTAAACATTTTGCTTTAAGATTCTAACTTTATATCGCTTCTATCTAGTAAAATTTATATATTTTTTGTAAGTTAAATATTCTAACCTTAAATTTGTATATTTTTTATTTTATTTTTTATTTTATTTATTCAGGATCTCCAACAAAGAATATACACTACAATTTACACGGTTCATTTCACAAAGAATTTTTCATGTGTACTCCTTCAATTATAGGAGACCACAGCATGCATTTAAAAAATATTTAAAACTAAGTTAAGTACCTAATATGTTACACAATAATGAAAATTAAACAAATTAAAACAAAGCAAGTATAGTCGGGGAAGCGCCCCGTAGCAACTTTTATATGGCGCACTTCGCCGCAATCCAGAGTTTTTAAACCTTTTAAAATGTGTCTTTTATAAGGTTATATTTAACTTGCAATGTTCGTTCGCTTGTTTGTATGGTAGGGTCAAATCTTACAACTGAATTTTAAAGCTTATCTTTAACTGATTTAGATGTAATTTGCTTATACGATAATTTATTAATGCCTGTGTCACCAGTTTAATATAGCAACAAGCTTGTTGCTATATTAAGCTTGTTGCTTGTTTTGTAATTAGTATTTTGTAGGTAATTAATGTCATTTGAGTGTCCTAGAAACCTTAACTGCCAAGAATATTATATAGTACATAGTTGTGTTTTATGAGGCTACCCTACATACAAGCACGAAACACAATAGACCAATAAAAGTCACAATAGTTAAATCTTATTTATCTGTTCATGATTTTTGTTTAAGATGGGGCGCTATGTAAGAAAAACTGAAGGTCCTACATGGTCCAAAGAGGCTTTGAATGAAGCAGTCGAAGCTGTACGATCGGGTAGGATGTCTGGGTGTGCAGCCGCTCCTACTAGCACTAGCTCCCAGTGAATTACAACACTAAGTAAATTATTGTTAAGGTGGATATCCACCGAGTTAGAGCTTGACGAATAAATAACTATCTTTCAATGACTTATTTCTTATTTCAGTCCCTTTTTAATCATAATCTTCATTATAACAGCTATTAAGTAGTTAAATACTATGGTATTTCATCGTAAATAAAATAAAATATATACTTGACACGATTATCAATCCTTAGAAAAAAAGTTTACAGCCTCTGATTAAGATTGTATGGCGCACTTACCCGAAATTTTGTTTGAAATAAATAGATCCTTCTAGAACGTGGATATAAAAAAAAATTCAATATTATACGTTTCCTTGCTTGTTTTCTTATATTATAATGTGGCTGTCTTTCTTCTTATGCTTTGAAATTGCGTTTTATTAATACTAGGCGCACTTCCCCGATTTGGCGGCGAAGTGCGCCTGGAGCTCATGTTTTTGTTTTTTGTGCTAAAATCATTATTATAAGTGCATATTCCCTTATAAACGACATTGGTTGTAGTTGCAAAACATCACGGATCCGTAAGGTTCCACGACAAGTATCATTCATGAACAACAACTATGCAAAAAGTAGGGCACACTTTGCCCCCCTCGCCTTAAGTCGTTTTATTCCAGTTGAGTCACACCATTCAGTATCGCATTAATTGCGATACTGAATGGTTCACTGTTTATAAAGTTATATATTATGTAATAATTATAATAGAAATGAAGTCCACACCTTTTTAAACAATTGATAGGGTAAATATAAACATGTTCTACGTGTATCTTTACAAAATATTGTTTGATCTTGTATAGATACCTACCTAATACCAAAATAACGATACGTAGGTGGGCATCAAGTATCAAGTACTACTCTCTAGGTAGGTGCTAAAAATGACGAATCATCTTCAGTCAGGACTGAAGTGATACAAAACGATCTTATCGTAAGAAGGTACCTACTTAGGTAGGTACTCCCTCAGTTGAGTTGATAACGAATAATGAGTTTTTTTTTTTTTCGTTCTCACAAACTTTGTATAATTAGGTACTTACGTGTTTTCTATTACAAATTTATAATACTTAGCTATTTTAAAGCAGGTAAGTAGGTATAGGTACAGTTTACAAGCTTAAATTAGGTATTGTAACATTTTCAAATAGATTTAGAGAAGCTCAACATAACCTTTGTATATTGATATACTTACTTTACATCAAGTACCTTCGCTTAGTTTGACCTGGTTGGGTCTGAGCCAAATAATTCGGTGGCATGGCCAAAATTGGATTTTAATGCCTTATACCTACGAAACGTTATGCAATATTGGAGAAGACTTTTAAAATTATTTTAAAAATGAGTAGATATGTGTGAGAATGAATACTTAAAAATTAAACGTAGGTACTTAAATTTATTTTATCTAGGTAACAGCATTCTGGTTCGACATATCTGATAATTACATAATTGAATATTTTTTCTAGAACAGCATTAGATTATCAAACATTATCTATCAGAAGAGTGGGCCACGAACTGACGACGATAAATAATGCTTAATTACTCCGTCCATCACGTCTCGTGGTTTTGCTGGATCTGTTTTTAATTTGCACACTCATTTTAGCTTTCTTCGCAAGTGGTTTACATTATCATCTCACGTCAATTTAATAATACCAATTGAACTTAAGTAGGTATATTAAATTAAACGTATAACTATTGGTAGGAGCCAGTCTTCTAAAAAAATGGCGTCCACCATGGAACCGTTGTACCTACCCTACACAAATTTTCTAACATGATTTCTTATCTATATTTACGCAACAATGCTCTTAATTACAGTTTTCGTATACTAAATTACTTAACACGGCCGAAAAATTTATACAATCCCCGCTAAAGAAAATGCAAATAATGCACCTTTGAATAAATTAGCTCTGAATGGGGTGACTCGCGAGTCACAACACGCGACCTGTGTAGCGAGGGCAGTTTAATTGCTTTCTAATTGCTGCCTTTTTTGCTACAAACTTCTTTTGTTAAACTTTTTACTTAGTATTTCATTTTAAAGTGCTCTTAATTAATGGTGCTATTTACGTTGTTTTCAAATTTATTAAAAATATTAAATTGTTTACGGGCGTAAAGCCCGTTGATCTGATAAGGGTAGGTAATATCGTAAATGTTAAGCGGTGTTGATATTGTATTTTTAATAAAAACAAAGCAATATGGACTAAATTAATTTGATACTTCATTTTAGAAAGTTTGGTGTACCTACCTAACTGTTACTTTATCTAGGTACTCTTTAGATATATTTCTGAGAAAAAGTTAGAAAGTCCAATTAAAAATATATGTTTTTTAGTTTAGCCAAGAAAGCCGAGGTAGTGACTTTCAAACTCACTTGGGGAGAAAACTCTTTACGCCGAGAACCTCGCTCTCTACTTTGAAAGCTTGCAGTAACTGCAATTTTAAGAGACTACGTTCTGCGGAATATGTACCTACCTTCTAGTTTATGTAGCTAACTTACCTATATGTATGCAAGTTAAATTCAAAAAGGTTTGATAATAAAATTTATTTGCTTGCATAATTTATGCACCTGTAAAAACCTCCACCTGGGAAAATATTATACCTAAGTACTCGTATCATGGTGCATATATGTAGATTATGTAAATACAAACTCCAGTCCAGGGACACTAAATACTTGTAATTGAAATTTTCAGTTCGCGAATGTAAGACTTTTTTTGAATATGTTTTTATTGCTGGATTTGTCGAGCATTCAATGTATTTTTTGCCATTCATCTACAGGCAATTACTTACCTAGGTAAATGGATAGGTAATAGGCAATATTATGTTATGTGATACGTTAATAAAAGTTTGTTATACAAAGCAAAATGCTGCTCATCAATAAGCGTAAATATTAGGTTCTGTAATCTGTCGAAAAGATTACATAACCCAATCTTTACGTAGTAGTAGATATTATATGTACTTATCTTTTCATTCAATTCAATCAAACGTGTCTGCTAACTACCCGTTTTTCAACACAAGTTAAATAAGTACAAAACCACCTTAGGTAACCATAAGCTAACATTATTTTTAAATACCTATTGTGTTCTTAGAAATATGGCTTCATACCTAACTAATATCTAAAGAAAGATAAAAATATTAAAAAAGTATAAATATATAGGTATACTAGCTGTGCCCGCGACTTCGTCCGCGTGGAATAGTGATTTTGGGCAGCATTTTTTGGATATATCTTTTGGTTTGTTTTGAATTATAAACATCTTCGTTTAGGTGAATAAGAAAAATCTTTACAGTAAATGCTTCTCTATCTACGATATTAGACGTATCGCCATCGCGGATCAAAGCCATACAGGCTGCTAGGATTACTTACACGTGGCAAATCCACATAAAGCTGACCATGCGAAAAACATATAATATTTAGATCCACACTCATCAATTGTCATCGCGAAACATAGGCTCACTGGAAACTGAACTCGTTTAAAACTAAACGGGAAATTGTTTGGAATGAAAGGAATCCGAGGAATAAAAACGCTATAATTTTTTTTTTTTTATATTAGCCTGCCAAAGTGCCTCTACTCTGGCTGATGGTAAGCAGTCAGTGGAATTCAGAAGTAATGGACACCATTCCAAAAGCCAAACTACTGGAATGGTGGCCTCCACTATGGCGGCTTAGTGAGATGCTTCTTCACGCCTCACTTAAAAGTCCCAGGATGAAAGTTAGGTGGGAACACATGCGCTGGTAAAGAGTTCCAGGCTTTAATTGAGCGACAAAAGTATAAAGTGCTGAACCGTTTGGTTCGAGACCCTTTAGATTGCACTGTGAAAGGGTAGCACTTCAGTCCCGCACGTGTCGTTCTGGATAAAAAGGGAGAGGGTAGAATTAATTTAAAGAGCTGTTGAGAAGACTCTCCGTGGTAAAGGCGATAGAAGACGGCCGTTGAGGAGGCGATGTCTCTTCGCAGCTGTAAAGGCTCAAGGGTCTTAGGCCTCCGGGCTTCCATGATACGGACTGCTCGCAAAAGGCCCCCGTACCGTCTCGAAAATGGTCGCCGGGTCCCACTATCCGGTCACCAACCTGCACGACGAACCACTCCGAGATTATGCGCAAACTGGTGGGGCAGTCTCTTTTTTTTTGGTTAGGTCTAATTGGGCCCTTGTACAATGCCGCGGGCGGCCAGCGGCACCACCGTTTATACGGGTCTCCCTGGCCGGCGGGTTGACCCACACCACCCACACAATGACTCCGCGGATACTCAGCTGGTCCCACACATGCTGCGAGGTTTGTCATCTCTGCATCAGTTGGGCCTCCGGCTCTCGCGCTTACCGAACGAAACGCAATAATATGGATACTATTACTCTTACGTCGAAAACTATGAGAGGGTAGTACTTCCCTGGTCGATCCGATCCATTCATGTTGAAACCAGCGTAAATCGACTACTACTATTTCGTAATTCACTTCAATTCCACCTATTCCATAATGAAACGTGTTAACAAACATGTTTTTATCACAACAAAATAAAAAATAAAATAAATCCAGAAAATATAAATCTAACTTGTATTTACATTTTAACTAATAAAGTATTTACATTTTAATTTACATTTTAATAAAGAACTAAGACGTGTTAACCTAACTTAAAAACAAACTAAGCTAAGCTAAATACATACCACATTTATGACGTGATTATTTAAATTAGCATAACTTTTTATTTATAAACCGATTGACATGAAACAAACACTTAATGTTAAGTGATGCTGACCACAATGTATCAGCGAAAACCATATTTAAATCTGATAAGCTGTTTTTGAGATTAGCGTGAACAAACGCACAGACAAACAGACAAACAGACAAAAATTGTAACAATCATTGTTTTGGGTTCTATTTTATTGTCCCAATAATATTTTTCTCATATATCTTCCATGTACAGACAGCGACCGGTTACAGTTTTATTATATATAGCTGTTGCCCGCGACTTCGTTCGCGTGAAAATTCAGATGTGTGCCTGTATGAGAATATTTCTTACCTAATCTTACGGCAATCGTACATTGTATATTAGTAATAAAGCGAAACTGATTTAAATCTATTCACCCGCTACCCCTAAAACAGACGAAATTTTGCGATATTTAACGAAACTTGGCACTCCTATTTTCATAAACTATAGAAGCTCCATACAAATTTTGTTCCCCTTTATACTCCAGGGAAATAAATTTCGCAAAATCCCGTCTTAGAGAGCACCTATTTCCAAAATTTGAAACTCCTAGCACTTGTAGTTTTTGAGATTTCGTGATGAGATGAGTGAGTGAGTGAGTGACCTTTCGTTTTTATATATGTATAGCTTTTGCCCGCGGCTTCGCTCGCATGAATATCGTTTTTCAATAGACATTTTTATATTGTTTAAATACTGTTTTGCATACTATTTCTAATCTCATCATCATCACCATTCGTACAAACCCTCTTTCACCTACCTAAAGATATCCCCCGTAAAACAACATACAATACACAAAGGCAAATTTTCACTACAATAACTTTCCCCTTCCCCTCCCTTCCCCTCCCCTCCCCTTCCTTCCCCTCCCGTCTCCCTCACTTTCCCTCACTTCCCTCACTTTCCCTTACGTCCCCTTCACTTGCCCTTCACTTGCCCCTCACTTGCCCTTCACTGCCTCCTCACACCCCCTAAGTTCCCTCTTCCTTTTTTATTTTTACACAACGCCATCTAGACCCAAAGTAAGCATATTATATTATACGCTTGTATTATGGGTTCTAGAATACGGATAAACATACTTAAATACTTTTATTTTTGTAAATAGATACATATTATACATATAAACACCCAGACCAATGCAAATAGACATGTTCATGCTACAAATATTTGCACTGAGCGAGAATCGAACCCCCGACCTCACAGTCCATACACAGTACCACTGAAATACAGAGGCAGTTGATTTCACCCTGACTTTCCCCTCCCTTTCCCCTGACTTCTCCCTAACTACCCCCGCACTTTCTCCTCACTTCTCCCTTCTCCCTTCCTTTCCTCTTCGCCCCCCCCTCTCCCTTCCCCCTCCCTCCAAATTTCAAGTCGCCAACTTCAAAAGCAAAGATCTTTCCATACAATATTTCGATTTGTTCTCGTTTCGTCCTAAGTTTTCGTCCTACATTTCTAAAAATTCTCGTTTCGTCTCATATTATTTTTTACTCTCGTTTCGGACTACTTTATAAAATGTTGCATAAGTAGAGTCAGAGAAAAAGGAAAAAGGAAATTACAAAAATCTATCAAAAAATATGGCTTACCGTAGGCTGGCTGTCTCAAAAGTAGAACGATAAAATTGTGGGAAACATATATTATTATAAACGGATCACCACGTATTAAAATCATCTTGAATCTATGTCTATGTTTATGCATAAAGATCAAGTTGGAGGAAGAGGCAGTAAAATGTTAAGATGGATGCATAGATAAAACTTTTATATAAAAGTATTTATTAATAAGTCACAATTCGAATCTCAGTACGTTAAGAGAGAAGTTTATAATGTAAAAGAAGGCCCATTTAATTTACCATTATATAAGTTCCCACAGATCTTTTATTAATAGTTTAAAATTATTAACATACATAGACCGCTATATGTATAGTCGACCATAAAATTGCTTTACCACCCTTAGAGCAAATGTCGTTTGCATATCACAAAACAATAATATCTTTAATTTCTTGCTAGTTACCTCAGTACAGTGACAGTTGTCACTGTTATATTGAGTCTCATTAAATTTTAATTTTATTGGTAAATTTTGTAAAAAATGGTAAAGCAAGTTTGATGTGGTAAACTAACTATGTAGCAAATAAAACTTTAAAATAAACATGAAACTTTTAACTATAAATTTACGATGTCCATGCTCCTGTTAGGAGAGTAAAATTAAAGCGCTTACCAGCACCCTGGCTTTCGCCAGGTGTTCACATGGCAATGAGGCGTAGGGACCGTGCTTTTCGTAAATATAAGAAAGATCGCTGTGACGACAATTGGTACACTTTTAAAACTGCAAGGAATCGGTGTAATCAGATGATTCGGAACGCAAAACGCCGATATATTCTCAATAACATCACATCTTCATGTCCCGCCGATATCTGGAAGTTTCTTGGAACTCTGGGTATCGGCAAACAGCGACGTGTTGACTCTCATCTGACAATTGGTTTGGATGACATTAACAACCATTTCTCTTCCAATATTCCATTTGATCACCAAACCAAGTGTCAGACTATCAACTACTTAGCTGATCTACCTCGTCCAGAAATAGGAAGTTTGTGCTTTTCTCCAGTGACTCCGGCGGAGATCAAAAAGATAATCCTGTCTATTAAATCCAATGCGGTGGGCAGTGACAGCATTAGCCGCCGCATGATCACCACAATCCTAGAACAGCTCCTCCCAGTCCTCACTCACGTTATAAATTATTCTCTCCTTTCTGGCACGTGCCCAGCATCGTGGCGCAGAGCTCACGTTATTCCTCTCCCTAAGGTACAAACTCCTTCCCTTCCTAATCACTTCAGACCCATATCCATTCTCCCCTTCCTGTCCAAAGTGCTTGAAGCTTGTGTGCATAAGCAACTGTCACATCACATTTACACGCACAAACTTTTAAGCCCGTTTCAGTCCGGCTTCAAACCAGGTCACAGCACTGTTTCCGCTCTCCTCAAAGTGACTGGCTATATCAGAGAGGGCATGGAGAATACTAAAGTCACCGTATTGGCTCTAGTTGACTTCTCAAAAGCTTTCGATACCGTCAGTCACGATATCCTCCTAGCAATCCTTTCCCATCTTATGATCTCCTCCGAGACTCTGGAATGGTTCTCAAGTTATCTTCGAGGTCGCCAGCAGTTGGTTCGCGTAGATGAGCAGTCATCGAATTGGCGTGACATTGTTTCTGGCGTTCCTCAAGGCGGTATACTTTCTCCTTTGTTATTTTCAATTTTTATTAACCTCATAACTAAGAACCTTCAGTGTGAGTATCATCTGTATGCCGATGACTTGCAGATATACTATCAGGCTGACGTGGACAAAGTGTCGTCCGCTATCGTCATGGTCAATAGGGATCTGGATCATATAAAGAATTGGTCTGATAGGTTTGGCTTGACTGTTAACCCCGCGAAGTGTCAGGCCATAGTGGTGGGTAGCCAAAGATTAATAAGCAGGTTAGACATAGCTACGCTTCCACCTCTTATTTTTAATGGTGAAGTCATAGAATTGTCACCAACAGTCAAGGACCTCGGCCTGATTATTGACACTACGTTGAATTGGCGAGCTCAAGTGGCTCAAGTTAGTCAAAAAGTCACTGGTACCCTGCGTGCTCTATACCGACTAAAAAAATTTCTTCCATGGAGGACTAAGGCAATGCTGGTGCAGGCTTTAATTTTTCCTTTAATCGACTATGGTGATGTGTGCTACTTTGACCTGAATGCAGAGCTTCTCAATAAACTCGACCGTCTTCTCAATAACTGCATTCGATTTACTTTTAACCTTCGTAAGTATGACCATGTGTCCACTTATCGTTCCCAGCTAAAATGGCTAACTATTTTTCAACGCCGAAGTTTGCGTGCGCTAACCACTCTATATTCAATTCTAACTTCCCCTAACCCTCCTCCTTACTTGACTCCTTATTTTCAGTACCTTAGTTCTATCCATGATAGAAATCTTCGCTCAGCTAATAATCTTCTCTTAACTTGTTTCTCTCATACAACAGATTTTGTTCACTCTTCTTTTCCTATTCAATCTATCCTTCTTTGGAATGCGCTTCCTCTCGAAATCAGGAAGTCCACTAACCGTTATGTGTTTAAAGTTAAAGTCCGGGAGTTATTATCCAAATAATAAGGCAGTTTCATTCATCACACATATAAGTAATTATGTATTATTTTCCATCTTTAAATGGATTATTTTATTATATTTATATATATTATTATATAATACTATATATATGTATATTTATTTATATATATATTATATATGTATATCCTATCCTTTAACCTAAGTACTTTGCACCTACTTGATTGTCTCTGCATCACCCAATGGTAGACTGGTAGATAATGTCTCAGGCATTAAGTCCGCCTTTACATGTATGTGTATAAAGTTTTAAATAAATAAATAAATAAATAAATAAATATGAACCTCTTAGAAATTTTTCAAATTTTACACAATTACGGTAGTAGATCCACGCTGATTTCAGCATGAATGAGTCGGATCGTCGTATTTCGTTTGGTGAGTGAGAGTACCGGAGGCCCATATACCGCCTCGGTCCACTTCCTTTCCTTCCCCATCCCCTTATCCGTGGTCGGCAACAGATTGATTGTGTTTTTTAAGCATTACCACTTCTGCAATGCTTGGAGAACACAGCCATCTCTATAGGTTACGGTTGTCACTTACCACCAGGTGGGCCGTGTGCTTGATTGATCATTCGACAACACGTTTTTTTTTTCACTGTTTTTTGTTTCAACAGCATTTCAAACATATTTACAAAATGAGTACAAATGTTACTGTTATTGTTACTGTTACTGTCCAAATCATCCCACTGCTGGGCAAAGACCTCACTCCACGACTTCCATTCTCCCTGATTCATAGCAAGTGTGTACAAATGTATTTTCATTTAATTTTAGACAAGACAACGCCTTTTGAGTCAGCTAGTACATTGTTAAAAATAAGATTAGTTAAAATATTTTATTTGTTAAATTTTTTATGCTGTCTGTACAAAACATGTTGTAAAATACAAGATTTATCTCACGAGACGAATCGGGAACAAAAAGTGGGACTAAACGAGAATAAAATAATAAATTACTAATTTATATTCTTTTCGAGACGAAATGGGAATAAAATCTAGGACGAAAAGAGAATTATTGTGTGGGACGAAACTCTGCGGGACGAATCGAGAACAAATCAATATTTCATCCCTTATTTAACTCCTATAAATCCACCCCAGTAAAAAAAAAATTATGAGCGTATTTTTTATTTAAATAAAAGTATTCCAAAACAAAATTTCATAATATGTATGGATGTGTGGATTAGACGTATAGCTATCAGGGATCAAAGCATACAGACTGCTAGTAATGCTAACACGTGATAGAACCACATAAAGCTGAACGAAAAACAGCTAATACTTAGATCCACACCCACAACTTTTAGTGTCTTACCTTTACTTTAATTACTTAATTAATTAATTACTTTAATTAGTCATCGCAAAACATAGGCTCACTGGAAACTGGACTCGTTTAAAACTAAATGAAAGACTGTTTAGAATGACAGGAATCCGAGGAATAAAAAGACTATCAGCTATTCCGCAACCTGTTAAAATATCTGCTTCTATAAGATTTCGTAGTAAATTAACGAATGTTTGATGTGATTATTTAAATTGGCATAACTTTTTTATTTATGAACCGATTGACATGAAACAAACACTAAATGTTAAGTGAAGCTTACCACAATATATTAGTGAAACCATATTTAAATCGGATAAGCCGTTTCTGAGATTAGCGTGCACAAACGCACAGACAAACAGACAAACAGACAAACAGACAAACAGACAAAAATTTTAAAAATCATTGTTTTGGGTTCTATTTGCGTTGATATAGGTCCCAATAGTATTTTTTCTCATATATCTTCCATGTACAGACAGCGATCGGTTACATTTTTATTATATATAATAAAATAATAATAATAATAATAATATAATATATATAGATATAGATATAGATATAGATATAGATATAGATATAGATATAGATATAATAATCTTAAGGTTCATAAATTTTTGGATGTATTGAATTTCCCTGCGCAAAGGAAACGATCAATTACACCTTACGGAATATTATTATTATTGACGAGTGGAACCGAATAATTCGAAATTTTTTCAAATTTGATAGGTTCAACCTTACCTCTGTGCTTTTAAGAATTCCAACTTGGTTCGTCTTAAAAGAAAATAAACACCAGAAAGAAACACCGTTCAAAAACTGCGTTAACCTAGTTGATGCAATAGACTTTACCTTATTATCTTAATTATCGAAGCTTTATAAAATAAATAAGAGTGCCTACACTACTTTGTCAAAGGAAACTACTTTAACAACTAGCAGATCCGATAGTACCTAGGTAAATAGTAACCGACACTCAGAGACCTTAGGACCAAGGAAATAGTAAGTTGTGTCCTCCACTCACCGCTACGACCTTATTGGATACTGAACCTACTAATTTTGATGTCAGAGACTATTCAAAAACATTCTAAGTCATACACGTAGATATGAAATTGTGGCGTCAACTACAAAGCAAACACGCTTTAAAAGATTATTATAGAACTTCTATTTAAAAATAGCTACACTGGAAGGATTTATTTTAATTGTTCTGTTTACGTAGCTCCACCGCAAGGTTATGATTAACCTTTCAGCCTTTCAGATAGTACTTATTGCATGTAAATCGCTCTACCCTAAACGTTTATTAGCCATCTTTGAGCTGATTTTCAAAGTTAGATTAGATAAGCGGTCAGTGGAGTACCAATCCGTAGTAATACGTTATTACAAGGTGTACCGAGATAAAAGTGGCGAGCGACACGAACAAGGCAGCGTATGAATGGCCAAAGCTTACGATAGGTCAGCAGAGGATTATTATTTCCAGCGGGGACGCTGGCAGCCGGACGGACGATCCACCCGCAGTGCTTGCGGGCCACTTTGTCCATTTAACCAGTTCTTCCCTTGGGGAGGGTGTGGTTGATCCAGCTTTCTCACGGCACCACGTCAAACCTTGTATTCTTGATAAATCGGATCATCTGTTCCACCTTCAGATTGCTTATGTCTTTCTCGTCCAGTCTGTCCGATCCCAGAAGTTCCCATCTGATCAATGAGTACATGGGGCATTCTGCCAGCAGGTGGAAACTTGTTTCTTCGTTTTCCATGCACTCCGGGCATTTGGGATCGATTTTTACTTCTATCACTGTCAGATGTCTATTTAGTCGACAGTGTCCTGTTATAACCTCTATGGCGAGCCTCATATTTCCCCTTGGGAGTTTCATGATGTGACTCGTCCTTTTCTTGTCCATGCCCTTGATGAAAATTCGTCACTGATTATGATACAACGTGTCCGGTGGCAGAATTCGGTTACTATGTTTACTTTTCTCCGCAGCCGCTGAGTGCAGAAGTGTAGAAGAAGGGCGCATTAGCTTTATCAATCGTGCGTTTGCAATCGAAGCGTATTATTCTTGTGCAATTGCTCGTGGTAAATTATGATGGTCTACGTTAATAAATTGTGTGGTCATCAAAGAGTATTATAGTGAATATACTCTTTGATGACCTCAGAATTTAATCATAATTATATTATTCAGTTTTTACAAATAGTGAAGTTCATTATTTGTAAAACCTGAAAAATAGGTAAATACTTACCGGTTACTCCGTATTTTTAAAAAGTCACAACATTAACAACATAGAAAATTATGTACTTATACCTAACTAATGAACCTAAAAGTGATGGATTAATTACTCGCAATTTATGAAGCCGTACGGCCTCTACCACCTCGTAGGAATAAATTAGAAAAATGTAATGAGGTAAAATGGTAAAAGGTTTATTGTTATAGCGGTGATTTAATACGACGCCAACCATTCATTACAAAATCTGCAAGTTACAAGAGTTACCATAATGTACCTATTTTTATTTCGTTGTTGTAATTCTTAATGGCTAGGTTTTCGGCCATCAAAGGTGTTTTTAGTCGCACTTATATGAATATGGTAAGTATAATAATAATATGTACCTACCCTTTCTTGGGAGAGGAAATGCGGTAAGTAACAAAATTACGACCCGTCTGGGAAAGTAGGTATGTCATTTTTGTTTTTGAAGTCATAAAAAATATGGCGTTAGTTACAATTTACGTTCTATTATTCCTATACTTGTAGTAGGTATACCTAATACGGTATTACTTGCCGAATTTCATAGCTCTAGGTCAACGCAAAATATCTACATTATAAATTTTGATTCCCTTGAGTGTCAAAATATACGTTTTTTGATGTATAAACTGCCGTGTCTTTTTTTACATTAACTAAGGGGGTCTGGTTTTTCACAGCTTCAAGAGACTGTAGAGCTTAGTATATCGTTTTAATTTATTATAATTATTAATTTCAACTCGATACCTCCCAAGCGTTTCCGAGTCTTGACAGGCAGACGAACAGATAGAGTCTTTTTTCTTTTGAGATAAGAAACCCTAAAAATATATACAGTCGAACTGAGAAACCTCCTTTTTTGAAGTTGGTAAAAATTATACATAATTCTGTACCTACCTATACATAGGTTAGATTGATATGGCTATTTTTCTACTTCCTTAATTAATATATAAGTAGATATTAAAAATATATTTGGGATCATTATCCTTTTGTATTCGTAAATCTATACTATTATAAACGCGCTAATATTTGCAACTAACAGTCGGATTTAAAAATTATTTTTGCGTATGGTAGCCCAGTTGTAACATCACGCTACTGGTGACGGGAGCAGAGCAGTAAGCAAAGACGCTAGTAAAACCGCGCCGTGCGAAGCTACTTTTGAATCAAGTTATTTATGTAAGTAAGCTACACAACTTTTATCTAAATAACGTAAGTGCGATTTCCTTTTTTTCTAATTATTTTTTTGCAATTTCGGTCAAGATTTTCACAATTTCATCATTGATTTTTGATGACATTCATTACTGCTTAAATTAATGTTTCCATTCGCTATTTATTAGGACTAAACATGTGCAGGGTACGTATTTATTAGAGCTGCAAAATGCACGGAAATTAGTTCCTCTGTATCTGACGCAATGAATGATTAATGAAGATACCTACTGCTAATACATTTATAACTTTTTAATGTCGCTTAATCGACTATATATAGTACTTATTCTATTAATACCTAAGTCAAATTTATTAAGTCTGTTAATAAAATATTAACAGTGGGCAAATTCTCTGACACCTTTTGTTAACCTTTGCCTTTTAGACAAAATTTGTCACTAATCTAAATAAATCTAAATTTTACTATGTTTAACAATCGCTAAGTCGCATATATCAAACTATTGAGAAGACACAGTGTTGTGTAAGCTGTGTTACCTATATTAGGTATAATAGGTATACAATAATGTACCTAAGACACTTGAGTGAACACGTCGACCTCGTTTTGCTTCTTCGTTTAACTTGCAAAGCCTTAGATTTGCCGGGCCGGTAGAGCTTGAAACTGCCGTCATATGCCGTCACGATGTCGCATTATACTCTCTTGATACAAAATTAAATGATGCAATCGTTACGTATCTTAAATCTAAGGTTGAAAACATCAATCAAGAACATGGGCGCCTAGAGCATGGTGCAAGTGGGTGCACTTGTCTCTCCCTGTCTTATCTAAGTGGAGGTATTAAGCATCTCATCAGCAGTACATCTTTATAGCATGATATTTGGTGCGGACAGTCTCATAAAAATCAAGTATTTATTTTATTTATGACATCAAAAACCCATGACTTAAATAAATCAAACGAAACGTTTAGTTAACGGATTCTTTCCTTTTGAAGCATTTAACCATTTGATAGTTCTTTGACAGCCGGTAAGGTCAACCGGGGCCCCAAAGGTCGCAAAAACGTTTCCGTATCAGGTCAAGGACGCGTGCCATTTCCCCATGATCATAATAAATGCTTATATACATAACGCAAATAATAACAGCCGATCCAACTCTTGTAAACATGCCCTTGTAAACTTTTTGAGGGAAAACTTTGGGATGTGAGCGTAAATTGCATTAATTATGATTGTAATTATGTACAATAAACTGAGAAATTACTAAACCGATTTCTTTCACTATTATTAAGCTAATCACTTTGTACAAGCGTAGATAGGTAAGGCAGTGTGATATAGGACGACCCTGAAGGGTTTACCCTACATCACAGCCAACACAAAAATAAACCCGTAAGAAGTACCTAATGAACACAAATAAATACAATTGCTTCACTGAGTCTCACTAACAGTTTAGGCTAGACATTAAATTCAAGCTAAAACTTACGACACAACAGTAACCTAAGTATAGAAATAAAATCAATGTTTGTCTCTATACGTTTTAAAATCATTGGTCAGATTGTGATGAAACTTTGGTAAGGTGTTCTAGAGACGTCCGCGAGGCATTTTGGACGCAGGCAACTAAGCTAAGTATGTACCTATCTAATAAAAGCAGGCACTTACGTAACTAAATCTTACCCTTTGTAAAAGTTTTGGTCTGTTGTCGAGTTGTTCTTTAGTATGGCTCTTATGTTCGTTGTCGCTCTTGTTTGAGTTTCTGTCAACAATAAAATATCTATTAGAATAGACCAACAGCATCCCTTGTTCTCTGACGTAGCTTAGGTACTGAAAATATTGGTGAAAGATACCTAGTCATATAAGTAGTTACCGAGTCGTAATTTGTCAATAACATTAACAAAATCTATGCAATTATGGATAGTTGGCTTACTCGTTCACACAGCAGCGTTTGCCAAAGATTTGAATCCCACAAGGAATAAAGATCAGTTGACAATAAAATAATATACTTACCTACTTATTTAAAATCTTTATTTGAAAATCGTTATGATAAAATTATACTGGTTACCTGTTAAATAGCTACCTGGGTATATTATGCCGGTCATAGGTTCCTAATATCCGGCAAAATTTCATTATAGCAATTAAAAAAACTACGCTTAGGTAATAGATAAACCGACACCACAGGTACATACTGAAAAGCCTTTAGTCGCTGAGTACCTAAAACGCATTCTGCCAATTTCGCGTTTTGCCAAAATGTCATTTAAATTCGCGTTAGGACTAAATAGGTTTTTGCCTATGTCCCAATACTCCTGTTTCTGTTTCAGTCCAAAGTCGTATTGTATTGTTGTTTTAAGTAAACAGCATCTTCAAAATTAACGTGCTCCAATAACGCTATTGTGGAGGCTATCTCGGCATACGGCCATTTTTACACCCTGTCAACCCTAATTTGCGGCCTTAAGTAATTAATGTGACGATGCTGCGCCCGCTGGCATTCGCCAAATGCCAACATTATTGTTATTTGATAAGGACGCCTGCGGCCTGTGTATTATCTAATTACATTTCTTAATTGGGTGGGAAAAAAGCCACTAGCAGAGAGCAAAATTATGAGATGCAGAACCTGACAGTTGGTGATCCGAAATTTATTATTTTTAAACCAATAACTTACATTCTACAGATCTAACTTTAAAACTGTTATGATAGAGTTTCATATTAAACTTGCAATTCTTATTTTACCTTCATACGAAACATACTTCGAAACATTCTTCCTCAACGGATTAAAAAGAAACTGCCAGAATTTCAGGTTTGTAGCCCAAGCGGTTTAAGCTTTGCGTTGATGATTCTGTCAATCAGTCTAGTTCTTAAGTTTGTTTTATAGGCCTATACGTACTTCCTGAAAAAAGTACCTAAGTAATTAAACCTAATAAAGTATCACCCAAAGCCTTTTTAAGTTTCGGCAATACCGCGTATGATAGCATCGCGTGTTCTTTCCTTGCTTATCGCAAACGTTATAAAGGAGCATTCTAATATAATAGTTATCAGACTATGCCGCTTCCTTCCCCCAGGGGTGAAGTATGCCAATATTGGCGTTGAGCACGCAATGTTGAGAGTTTACTTGATTCTATTTACACAACTCGCTCTGTAGGCTGAAGGTAGGTACACTACAGACCTGAAATTTGTCACCGTGATTGCATTATTCAAAGCTAAATATAGGTGTCCTTAAGCTTAAAAATTGAGCAGATAACTTTTTGACTTATATAGAGACCATCTGTGCTTGTGCTTACAGATTGATACACTCACGAACATGTGGCTATTTGGTATTCAATTTTAGAGGTAAATATTCGAGAACAATTGCTACATGTGACAATGCTATTTACATAGCTATACCTAATCGATGTTTGTAGTTTTCATTTACGAGATAGGTGACCTATACAGACTTCGGGTTCTAATAATTCTCTTCCTTTGAGGTCTTGTTATATCTGTGGGCAGTGCCGTAAATAGCCTTTTTTGCGCCCTGTGCGAGCTTCTATAATTGCGCCCTTGTTTTTTTAGATATTATAGGTACCCTAGAGCAATGCTATGTATAGGCCTACTTTATTTCATTCAGGGTGATAAAATAAAGCACAAGGAACTTGGTGTTGGTGGACCAATTATCTAATATTTTGGAAGAAAAATCTTTTTTTTTAAAGAACTGATGTGGGCAAACAAGCAGACGAGCCATCTGATGTTAAGTGGACCCTTCGCCTATTATACCACCCACTGTGTCTCACTCACTAAAACTCAATCGCAAGTTCACTAGTGCAAATGCGTTGCCCACCCTGATGCTTAAGATTTAATATTTGGGCCACTATGGTTTTCATACTTCTATAATAATTAAAAAAATCTTTATAGCGCCCGCCCGTACCCGCCCGCCGCTTAGTCTCCGACCGACCGTGTAGCCGGCCGGCGGCTTAATTCCGATAAACACTAAACACAAATACGCTCGTGCGCTGCCAAAAAAATGAGCGCGATGTTTTGTCTAATTTAATAGACGTTTTTGATGATACTGGCATGTAGGTACGTATGTGTTGGAATCGAGCACTAGGGGCGCAGCGGGAACTTATCAGGAGCAAACCGAAAAAATAATAGTCCTGCCTGGTCAGGCCATTCTTGCGCCCCCCAGAGTCTACGCCCTGTGCCTGGGCACCGGTGGCACCGCCCTATTTACGGCACTGTCTGTGGGTTATTCTTTTGGGGTAAAAAAGACAAACACTGCACTTGCAGCCGAAACCGCGCGTAAAGGTGAACATCACAAACACTAGGTATTTTGGTCAAGTGCACTAGAAACTACTTCTCACTAAAACCAGAACAACACTAAGCTAAGTAATATTGGTATACTGAGCCCTGGCTCTACAATTTCTCGTGTGTAGTCAATAGTGACTTCCTTGTCCCAAAAAAATTGTAGAGTAGCAACAGGGCGGGAAGGTTGTCAATCGGCTGATATGTTGAGCGGAGGGCGGGTATATTATGATTTTAGTGCCCGGGGAAGGTGTCTCAGTTTCCTCCGCCCCCCCTAGATCCGGCCCTGTTGACACCAGTATTTTCTCAACCGGTTGTATTTGAAAAAGATAAAACAAAAAATTTTACTGTGCACTCCTTACCTGTCGGACTGCAACAATGCAGGTGAAACTTTCTTGCGAAGGTTGGCGAGCGCCGCCATTTCTTCTCGCTTCCTGGACGGTGGCGGCGCGCTGCATAACGTCAGCATAGGAGTCGGCGCTGGTTGTGCAGTGCGTGCCTGGAGTCTGATGAAAAAAAAACCATCATCTCAATGCGGTTTATCGATTTCAAACTTCTTTATATGTTAGGTAACTAATTATAATTATAATATTAGGCAAAAACGGGCAATTTCATACGACATTGTCAAAAAGGCCACGGCTGGACATAAATGAGCCTACCTATTCCAAACCTCTAATCTACCTAGGTACTTGGACCAGTCCTGGGAAATCCAGTCACAGTTCGTCAGTTATTTCCTTTCGTTTTACATCAATCAATACGTTTTTCATGTAAGTTCTAAGTAACCTTTAAGAAAGATATCAACTGTGTGTTTATCAATATCTATTTGGCCGCAAGGTTATCCAGTTACAAAGAAGAAGCGATCTTTAGAAATATCTATACTTTGCGAATCTTAGCGATGCCTTTAGGACTTCGCGCCGTCTGTCGTGGTCAATGAATAGAACTTTTCAATTGCGGCTGCCACTAACCCTGGAAACTTATCTTTACTTCGTACCTACTTCATATGTACTCTATTATATAACGTCCTTCTTAGTTGCGTAACATTAGAGAGATCAACAAATTCTGTTTTATATTGGTCAATATACGAACTAGAAACTAAGAAGTATCAGAAAATTCATTTTGAACGTTAGATTAACGCGAAATTCGGAATTATAAGAATGACGTGATATGCAAGCAAATTTTATTGTACATTTCTCAAGTTAACAGGAGTGGGTGGGTGATAACCTGATAGAACATATGTTTTTACTTGATTAGGTAGGTACTAGCTGCGGCCCACGGCTTCGCCCGCGCGTAAATTGTGTTCTGTTGCACCCCTCGGGAACCAGACCGTTTTTGGGGATAAATAATAAAAAAATAAGAATGTTTCTGTTTATTATATATATTAATTTTTTTGTTTATTATATATATTATTATTATATAAATAGTTTCATTTACAAACCAATCAAGCAAAGTGAGCCTGGTGAAAACGCATGGTCAACATGAAAATGTCGCGAAAATAATGCGATCTCATCAACTGTTCAAATTGACGCGACAAACTTTATTCGAGCGCAATAATTAGATAATTTACCGAACCAAATTAACATCAGACTGTTTAATAATTTAAACAGTAATTAATAGAATTAGGATTAGAAATAATTTGTAATAATAAGTAAACCAAAATACAAATATAAATTTCTGTTGAATTGAAATTTTGTAACTTATCATAAGGTTCTCATTTATACAGCCTACACAAGCTAAAAATAGAAAAGGTAATTCTTGATCTCGTCTAAAAATAGTAGCTATGAACTTTTTGCTGTCTGCCAACGTGAGCATCGCCATCGATTCAGATATTTTTAGATATAAAAAGACACTTTTTCTAAATTGTTTCGTCGCGTTATCAAAGAAACAAGGCAATTTTCGTTTTGAAGTGAGGTAACGCATCCTAACATTGATCTACATTCGGGCACTTCAACTTCGCACAAATTTCGATTTTTCATCGCTGAAGCGCTATCAATAATAGACTTATTAGCATAAATATTGTAAACGCGATTCAGCGCTGAACGATCCATTGTATAAAATCGAGTTTTTTTAAATAAAGATCGTATGAAGAAAGCCACTGTTAGGTACCAAACGTTCGGGGGTTTTCGTAGGTAGCTAACCATGGTTAAAAAAAAATAATGGAAAGGTTTTAAGCCTTTCCATTATTTTTCTTGTCTGATGAAATATCTTTGTGCGGAAATTTTGCCTAAATAATTTAAGAGCCATTTCACGTTTCATGCGAAATATTAAGTTTTGAGCGACCAATGTAACATAATATGTGGATAAAACAAAGTCCATTGTTCGTTGTTATTTAATGCAACACATTTACAATTATGTACTTGCTTTGTGGTGATCAATCTCCAACATCTAAGTAGTTTAAACAGAAAAATCCTTGCAGAGTCAAGGAGTCCTAAATTTAACATTAATTTTCAAATAATTGCTAGAATTCCGATTTATATTCGCACAATAAAAATAAAAGAGGTCAGTTTTTATGATGCGTGAGTATTTGGTAAATAACATCGCTTTTCTCATCAGTACACCGAAAATAAAATACCTACATGCTCTAAACATAAACAGCTTTGTACGCAATGCAATTGATAAATCGTTATTTTATTTTGTGATTTACCTACAGAACTTTAGTATCTACGTGCTCACCCCAGAATGGTTCATCATTCATGATATCAGCCGAAAGACCGATTCCCTATTTTAGACCGCCACTAATTGACCTTCGGACCTCAGAGGCCGGATTTTACAATAAAAAAATACCATTAACGGAGGCGAGTCGTAAATCGAGGAAGTGCGTTTAAAGTTATTATTGATTATGACGAAGAATTTCAAAAGGGTGTATGTCACAACGCCATCCAAGGCACCCAAGTGTGTCGAATTGAAAACCTATGCGGACCAGTATCGAACAATTCTGAATACTTTTCATATGCATATTTATTTATTTAAAGCTTTTATTACACACATGACATGTATGAAGGCAACCTTAATGCCAAATATTGCCAAAGGCATTATCTACCAGTCAACCTATCGGATGATGCAGAGAGTATACGCCACTCAGTTTGTACAGCAGTTCGTGACATTTCTTTGAGTGGTATGTAGTAATATTTTAAAGTCTAACCGCACATCATGGCGATGGTGTGCCTATGCATGTAACGCGGTATTCCGCGCTGCAGACTATGTAGGTATCTATGGACTTTTCAAAAATCCGTCATTGTTTGGCAATTCAAGTTTGGATTTTTATCTATAATATTATAAAGCGGAAGAGTTTGTTTGTTTGTTTATTTGAACGCGCTAATCTCTAGAAATACAAATCAAGTCAAGTCAAATTTTTTTTTGCTAGCCCAGTTCTCGAGGAAGGCTATAGGCTATGTAACATTACGCTACTGGCGACGGGAGCAGAGCAGCAAGCAAAGACGCGAGTGACACGAGCTAGTTATTTTATACAGATGAATAAAAAAAGAGACAGAGACACAAAAAGTGTAAAATTAATGTGCAGTCATAGATTTTTATCAATGTGTGCAGTCCGTTTTATTGGGGTTTCAGGATGCTACAATCACCATCATATCAATAAAAAGACGTCCATTCCTGAACATAGCCCTGTCCCAAACATTTTTACTATAAACGGTATTTTGAACCTTAAAATGAGGTCGTACAATTTAAATCGAAATATAAATAACCCACCAAATATAAAGGTCGTGGTACCATCAATTTAGACCTCCATTTGGAAAAATTGATTTACTGTACCTACTAATCCCTTGTTTTGTATAGAGTCCATTTTTAGGTCAGATAAGTATAAAATTACGTCGTAATGTAGGATAAATTTGAAAGAAAATAGGCAATATAAACTTTTAACGCTGACACTTCGCGACTATTCTAGAAATTCGCCATTCCGTTACAGTATCTCCGTTATATAATGGTTGCTGTATACTTATACTACCTAGCCTATATTCAGGCAGAGTTTTGAAAAGTGAAGCTAATGTTGCATCGTTCTAGAAGGTGAAGGTCCCGATGTCATAAACCCACTCTTATGCCCAGTGAAGAATCCTTACGAACACCGAGCATGGACACTCAGGCGTCTTGAGGATTGTTAAACCTACTGTCTTGGAACCCGCAACGAATTTAATAAAAAAAAAATGCAGGTTCAGGTGCCAGTTTAGCTTTTTTAGTCCTACAGGCCCCGACTAGACTGAGGCAGTTGCAAACTTCTTGCTGAATACACCTACGATCTTGAGAACCCATCTTTAGGTATGAGTCTAACTACTATAATAAATATAGGTACCTACCACAGATCGGTTAACTACGAGGTAGGTACCTATCATCTTTGACGTACTTAACATTCGGTGACATTAAATAGATAAAAATATTTTTTATTAATTTTTCATCAGACATATGCCACACGTGATGCTGATAAATCGTTAACCGTTAACGGTAATCGGGCAACCAATTACTTATCGCTTTTAGGCACTGGTATCTACTTCGCTCTGGTGTATTTACCATTTAGCTGCCAGAGCCAGAGACACCTAGAAACGATGATGCTTGATAAGTTGATGACTTAGGTAACAATAATATTATTATTAACCAAAATATAGTTAATAAACGAAGATAAACTGTATGTAATGTTTTAAAATCGAATTACAGGTATTCCTTTGTTTGAAAGATTAAAAACGAGAACCACTGGAATTTTATAATAACAACGAACCGAAATATTAGAGCATCACTTCTTAGACTTTTAAAATATAATTTTTTAAATGTTCTATCTCACAAAATACCAAAAATTGCGGTTCTTGTGACACAAAGAAAATAAACAAGAATACCTTTTGGAGGCCGGTGTTCTCTTCGATAATAATGTGTAGTCGTAGAGGTTTGAACTGGAAGGGTTGTTGTTCGCTGGTGAATAATAGGCTTCTTCATCTTTATAATTGTTGTTAACTAATGCCGACTTAAGGGGTAATAATTCGACAGTGTCGTTGTGACGGTGTTCGCGTGGTGTGGTCATCGCGGGACTCTCATCGTGTGAACGCGCCGGCTGCTTGCAGCCTACTGAAACATCTGGCCTTGAAAATGGTGCAGTGTAGTGATGTACAAGTGTCTGATCACGACAATGTCATCTTTTATTAATTATTTTGTATTTCGCGATTTCGCTCTGTTCACTAGATATATGTCTCAAAATACCATATTCGTAAAACACCAAATTCGCAAAACACGATATAGGTAAGTAGGGGAGGTAGGTATCAGCAAAAATTTTTATGTTGATTTCATCGCAGACAGACATTGAAACAACACTAGTGTTCAGGAGGAGGTGCCAGGCCGTTCCGGGGCGAATCCCGGGTCGCGCATGCGTGCTGTGTTTTGCGCAAATGACAGATTGTTTAACCCTCAGGAAAATAATAGGCATCAATGGAACATCATGTTAGAAGCCGTGTCATCACTCAATGTTGTTTGTAAGCAGCGTTTAGGTAATGTATCTTCTTTGTCGATTTAATAGTTGATCGTTTTTTAATTACAAAAGAGTGACTTTTCAGTCTGTAATGCCTTATTAATCTGTATGACGACTGAACCAACCGAAATGGCGTTTCTTCGTGGTCACCCCGGACAACTTGGCTGAATTACGAGGGAGGGCACAGCAGTTACGGCCAGAAAATACACAAAATTTTGCATCACAGCTTCTTTTCAAAGGGATATCCAGAAGTATGTTTAGCACAATACGTGAAGTCAAGTTACTTCTGTTTTTTAAGAAAGAGATCCTGTTGATGTTACCTACATTTAAGTTTAAAGTAGTTTGCTAGTCTACAGCACTGTTTAACAAAGAGACAGTAAAAGCCACTACCTACAATGTTTTACCTAACTCGGGAATCGAACCCGCGCATAGTGGAACGCTCACGCACTAGACTAGATACCTACGAGTATGCAAAGTCTAGTGTGGTGAACATGCGCATTTTATGAAATACTTTTTTACAAAGAAAGTGTATGCCTTTATGTACCCTGTTTATAATGTATGTGGCTTTTGTAGTATGACTTAATTGTTTATTTTATTAGATTATAATTTTAAATTACTTTTTTTCATAGTCGTTGTCCACATCAGGTATTTGAATTTGACACTGGGTCGACCTGTCAATGTCTCTGTGGTCAATGGGTCAATGGGTCAATGGTTCTTCTGTTGTCCTGTAGAGATGAGATATACTTGAAAAATTCAGCACCAAGGCTTCTAAGTACAAGTATGTAAAAATACGAGGGTCGAAAACCAGGTTTTAAAATACTTGCAAGTATTTTTCGTCCCACCCGCTAAAGGTCGAGTTCGAGTATGGCAACCCGCTCCACGCTGGACGCGAGCGCCTTACCTAAAATACTTGCATAGGAATTCAACCTATATTCCTAGTAAGATAAGGAACAAATTCGTATAAATAAAAAAATACTTTAAAGATAAAAGTATTTATTATTAACAAAGCACGAGTGTGTTTCTTATCTACATTGAAATATGAATCATTTTTCTATGCTATGCTATCGTTCGCCTTAAAGACTTTCATACTTGCAAGTATTAGACGCGAGCGTCTTACCTAAAATACTTGCATAGAAATTCAACCTGTATTTCCAGTAAGGTAAGGCGCAAATTCGTATAAATAAAAAAATACTTTGAAGATCAAAGTATTCATTATTAACAAAATACAAGTGTGTTTTTTATCTACATTGAAATATGAATCGTTTTCCTATGCTATGCTATCGCGCGTTCGGCTTATAGCACATACTTTTATACTTGCAAGTATTGTCTGCTCGTACCAGGGCGCCGTACTCCGAAGCAAATCCCTGGTTTTAAAACCTGGTAGCGTAAATTCGTCTCATCTCTACTTCTGTGGTCCTGTCTATTTTTTTGTCGTTTGACAGATGGGTGAATTTGATTTTGATTTACAATTTTATTTTCACTGAGTACATTTGTATAGTTTATTTTCGAACTGGAGAGGAGAAATCCATATCCAAGAGAATTTTAAATAGCTTTCGAAAAACGGAAAGAAACAGCATTGTGAAATAGAAGGACACATTACACGTTGTTGACTGGTCGCATTAATCAGCAAAACGTTCACGTTAGGTACTGTACTTGTATCAGTGCTCAGTATCACAAGAGTTTAAAGTTTAAAACCTTTGCAGAAAGCATTGAATAACATTGTGAAATTAAAAATATTTATTTGCTAAATTTTACTTATTTCGTGTCAAACAATATTTTTTAATAAGTTTTAATGACGTAAACTGAATCTTAATAGTGGAGTGTTTTGTTGAAGTGATGAATTGATGATTAATACTTACTTAAAAATATTTACCAAATGACGCAATCTTAATTTTTCTTGTAGGAATATGGCTATGATTTCCAATCCTTTAATCTTGATGAACCGAGCCACCAATCGTGGTGACGGAATATCTAGTCGCCCACCACAGTTTTTTCAACCGCAACCCGAAGATTCCAAGTCAAGGGTAATAATACTATTAAACTTTTTGCTATTAGTAACATCTTTACCCTGGTTTGTTAAAAATTTACAACTTTACATAAATATACATAATAGTATTCAGTAGGCATGTAAGTAGTAGTTAGTTAATTAATTTATTCAGTTAGTTCATATGCATGATATTAATAAATAAAATAGAAACTCTTTCATCATTATCATCAGTCTGATTATTTTTTAATTAAATCCACTCTTTTTTTATATTAATTTATACACCTTAGTAGCAGTGGCAGGGTTTATTGACACAAACTAAGGGTAGGACAGTGAATAGAATAATGTGCAAAAAGCTCAAGATATTAAATTCTGCTTTTTATATCCAACTGAATAGTCTTGATGGTAACACACAAAATAGTAATGAGTATTATAGTAAATAAATCCAATTGTTATGTATTTTCCAGGTCTCTCAGGGTTATGTATCAACAATACATAATTGTCAAACTACAGAAGCAACTAGACTCTGTGTCTATGATGTTCATAGTAAACTAAAGGAAAGTGGGGAGTACCACATTGGAGGTACATATTCAGGAACAGAGCCAGAATTGTGGTTTTTCTTTACCACTTCATTTTGCCATGGAAATAATCACCTACTCAACCTATTTGTCTACCACAGGAAAGCTGGCAGCTTCTCTATACAAGTGTCTGATTCTAATGAACTAGTACAGAAGACTGTCCCAGATGAAGACGTACCACATCTAATCCTACCGCATAGTTTGACAACTGGCATCACATTTAGATCTACAAAGCCTAATCAAAACTACTACATAAAAACCTTCTGCTTCTCCAGTGAAATATCTTCATCCAATTCAGCAAGTACACTTATAATACCCATAAAGATAGTTGTCAACCCAAAGTTTGTTCTCAATGAGAATGTTGTCAAGTCAATAAAACTGCAACATGACTTGAGTGGACTACTAACAAAACAAGAGAAGTCTGACTTTGTACTAGAATCAACTACTCACAAGCAGTTCCCAACACACAAGATACTGCTAGCAGCTCACAGTCCTGTTCTCCGCAATATGATCAAAAATGTTAAACTAACATCATTGTTTATTGACATCAGTGACAATGATATGGAACTTCTACTAGAATTTATTTACACAGGCACAATTAAAAATGTTATGCAACAAGATTGCTTGAAATTATTGGAGATTGCAGACAAATTTCAATTGAAACCACTGTTTATGCTGATTCAACATGTCATTGGTGATCAGATCAATATTTCAAATGCTGTTGAGATGGCTGTAATAGCCAAGAAGTATAATCTAGATGAGTTACTTAACAAAGTGTTTGACTTTATAATAAAGAACCCAGAAGTGATGAAAACTGATGCCTGGAACAACCTTAAGGATGTAGAGCTGACCAAGTACTTGTTTCAATACATGCAGACCATGCGAGACTGATATACCCCAGAAAACTCACTCCTGACTAAAGTTCAATCATGTTGTATCCATTGAAACCTATTTCAGAAGTGAGTTTTCGTAATCAATAAAACATGGACAGGACTGATAAAACAAGATACAGTGCATAGTGGTATATACTAATAGATAATAATAATATTATGTACTATAATAAGTCATGTATTGGATGTGTATTTATTGTATGTAGTATTTGTTAGTATACTATTATTGGCATATTTTAGAGGTCACAGACACTTGTTTTCTATAAATATATAATCTGCATAAACTGTTGAAATAGTAACAAAATAGATAGTTTTAAATGTTAGCATAATATCTAACAATTTGCTGTCTACTTGCATATATTCTCATCAACTAACATGAATAAATTCATAATAAATGTTTTTTTACATTTAATTCTATCTAGCAACCCAAAGTAATACCTAAAAAAATCGGTTCTCGAGTTTATAAGTGTTGTAACACAAAACCCAACTGTTTTATACATAAAGATGAGCCACGACAGGGCTCCTCTTTCTCCCGTTGAAGACCATAATGTCCACTTCCTACAATAACCACTTCTCAAAACGACTAGTGCTATTTGCCAAAACGACAAGTGTTCGATCTAGGAAGCCTAGAAGTCGTTTTGGGAATAGTCATTACGGAAATGGTCGTTTGTGAATGGTCGTTTTGGGAAGTGGACATTTGGTGTTAAACGCTGTCTCCTTCCAGCTGTCTTTATTCTGCGCTAGTTAATTTTAATCCTCTTGATAGGAGTCCAGCTCGTCTTGCCATCGCCATCTCCTAAGGTGGCCGCGCTCTCGTCTTATAGACTGGGATCCACTCTGTTGTTATTTTCGCCAAGTACCTACTTCTATATCATGCGAGGGGTGTGTTCAGACCTGTAATCTTGCCGCGGTTTGGCCAACGTCAGTAGTAGGTACTGCATTTTGTATGCAGTCTGTAAGTCTTTACTCCCAAAACACTAAGTACGTTCCAGTGCTCGCTGACAAACGCTGAGAGCAAACTTCTGCTGTCTTGGTATTAACCACGTTTCCGCCCAGTAAGTAAGGTAGGCAAAATGCACATGTCCATGAGTTTTCTTTTTATAGTTAATGGAAGTGATCCTATCATAAGAGATTTATTCGACCAAAATTTTCTTACTACTAATGATAAACCAAGTAATAAAAAATATGTATAACGTGATGATCAAAGCAAAGTTACGTCCGTTTCATTTTATTTATTTAAAACTTTATAGACAAGACAGTATATTTGGTGGACCTAATGCCTGGGGCATTTTCTACCAGTCAACCAGTACGAGTACTACGAGTGATGCAGAAAAGAACAAAGTAATGCATTTCAATGTACATAAACAGTGAAAAGTGAAATAAAAAAATGAATAATAAAATACGGATTTATATAAACATACATATACTATTATTAAACAATAATATTTGAATGTTTCACTTTCCTTTTGAAACATTCATATTAATTAAAAATATTAAAAGGTCCTCTACACCAATAATTTTAGCATTGATAAAATATGAATGAATGACTACTGAATGTTTTGAAGTTTGGGTCCGACCATAGACAACGTTGTCTATACTCTGTGACACCCACACATACAGCAACCAATTGAAATTTCTTTCTCCCTCATCCCAAAGGTACCCTCCCGTCAAGCGTGGCTAATCAAGGCACGAAAAGGTGAGGTTTGTCATCATTTTACTGCACTAAATTCTGTTTATTTCGTGTATATATCTGCAGAATTATTGTGAAAACTATATTGTGCGTGAAAGTAACTGTGTGAACTTCGAAAAACTCCTAAAAATACAGGTGAAAACATAGGAATGCTTAGAATTTTGTTGTAACAGTGTGGACTAAGAAGCGTTGGATTTTTTGTATCCGAAACTAAGTACGGAAATGTTTAACGCTTAAATAAATTTATTTTAGGAAAATGAGCAGCTCGGAGGAGGTATCATGGATTTCATGGTTCTGCGGGCTGCGAGGCAACGAGTTCTTCTGCGAGGTACTTGTACGATATTTAGTGAGTTGTGTTCCAATTGCATTGTATATTGATCCAACGTATTTGATTTTAGGTGGACGAAGATTATATAAATGATAAATTCAACTTGACTGGGCTGAATGAGCAGGTGCCACATTACAGACAAGCTTTGGACATGATATTGGATCTAGAGCCTGGTGAGTTTGCACTGTTGTTGTTACTACTCTGTTGGCATAATGAGGTTATATTGTTCTATGTTGACAGCATATCTAAGATGAGGTGATAGCAATCAGGTAAAAAGGTGTGATAATTTGTGATTATAAACAAACATGCTAAAATATGTAATATCATTTTGTTAGTACCTTCATGAACTATGTGCTGTGAACAATGCCAGATGTCATTGTAATTCTCTTTTTGAATGTAGTCTTAATTTTCTGTTTGTACAGACTAAGATATTATTTTTATGGTAGATTCTGTATAATAAATGGAGACCATTCAGTTGAATATATAGTATATATTATTCATGAAGTTAATTTAGAGCTAACTTTTGCGATAGATCTGTGGCATACATGGGTTTTGAACTCAGTAATTAGACACAAGGGGGTCAGTACTGCTGGGAAAGTGCTGCCACCATAGCAATAGTCCTAATAATATCACATCTATACATAGTATATAAGGAAAGTGCTGTCTGTTTGAAATTGCTAATCTTGAGAACTGTATACTGGGTCATAAGGAATTTACAAACAAATATTTATGGATCACACTAATTTTTGTGCCACAGCCCAAAACCTTGTGCACAGTAGTTGCTTAAAGTCTAGATTTCATGTTTATACCCTCTGAAACTTCATTCATTACTCAGTCTGACCTTCTCTTTATATACAATCTATGAGTCAGCCCCATAACCACAGATGGTGTCATGTCAGTATGTTATATCTAAACATTCCTTGTGAATGGTATTATTACGAAAATTGTATTCATCATATTAATAATATAATAATATCACACCAACTACACACAAGCCATCTAGACCCTAAGTAAGCATATTATAGCTTGTGTTATGGATTCTAGAAATTCGAATATACATCCTTAAATACTTTTTTTGTAAATATATACATATTATACGTAGAAACACCCATTAACTTATCAAAACACAGACAGACAGTTATACTGTTTAGACAGATAATTCTGTGCAAAATTATATATCATGAATAATATTCCAAGTTACCTTGTATTTATTAGAGTTTTGTCTAAATAGCTAACAGATATCTCAATGATATTACTTGTAGTAAGGCTGCTATTACACTATCATAGAAATATGATCATAGATGTGTGAGTCATTTTTAAATGAAGAACATATGACAGTATAATAACAACATGGGATTCATATTGTCTATGATCATAGTTAGAGGATCCTTTTTGACAACTAGCATACAAGTAGGATCATATTCGACACAATAACACAGTATGTATGTGAATAGACAGTGCTAGTTTATGATCCTACTTGTACGCTAGCTGTCAAAAAGCATCCCATAACTAGACTGTGACACTAGCGTGTAGCGTGTATCGTGTATCGTGTATGTTGACTGGCCTGTTGGTCTATTGGTTAGTGACCCTGACTGCTAAGCCGGAGCTCGTGGGTTCGATTCCCACCCAGGACAAATCTTTGTGTGATGAGCATGATTGTTTGTTCTGTGTCTGGGTGTAATTTATCTATAATATGTATGTATAGCAACGAAAAACACTGCTTGGTGGGTGGTATATGACATATATATGATCAATATGTGTATTATGTAAAAATAAAGACATCATCATATAACTATGATCATAGAATTATGATTTAAATATGATAATGTAATACTGGCCTAAGGTATTTACTTGGTACTTCAGCATGTTCAAATAACATTAATATAGTCGATATTTTTATGTGTGCTAAAGTTTTATTTTAACTGCCTGTTCAAGTGATAACCGAATTAAGAAAAAACTAGTCTTGATTTCAATTTTTAATAATTATTCTGTCATGTAAATCAATAGTTATAAGAATAAAATAATGCATACATACAGAATGTCTAAGCTTATTTTAAGAATATTATGAGTATTATTATTTCAGTGATAAGATGACTGTTGCTAGATATAGACCTGCTAAAACATCGTCACATTGTTCAGGCGTGCCTAGTCCTCATTATCGCTCATGAATTCGAAATGTATCGAAAATTTTATGAAATTCACGATACAGTTTATTTTGTACTTAATGAAAATCATTAGACTTCCTAGGACTTTTTAATGTATGCCATAGGAACAAAAGAACAATATATCATTAAAGTAATGTGCTAAAATTTTAATAGGTACGTCAAATATCTATGACCTTGACATACATCATAACGCAATTAGTGTACTAGAAAAAATTAAGCTTTTTCTAATCCAACTGGTAGTACCAGAGATTAGTTTCCCCAAACAAACTGTTCAGTTTTATAATATTAGTAGGTATACTAGTGACCTTGTTTTACCCGCGTTAACATATGTTTTTGGTTACTGCTCTGCTCCTGTGGATCATAGCGCGATGTTACATAGCCTATAACCTTCTTCGAGAACTAGGCTATCATACTCAATAAGAATTTTTCTAATCTGGCTGGTAGTTCCGGAGATTAGGGCGTTGATACAAACAAACTCTTCCACTTTCTTAGAATAGTATAGATAGATATAGAAGTACAGATTAAGTTGGTTACAACGTAAGGGACGCTTGCACAGTGGGTGCTGCCTTCGATTGTCATATGAGACAGATATTTATGTGAACCACAGATGTTAATGAGTGTATATATCGCAGACAAATATAGCCATAGGCATACTGTAAACGGCGGATTAATACAATTTGCCTGCGACATATACAAGGGTAATGATGCCTCAGTGCTCCAGGGCCCTATTTTGTCTATAAGAAGGTTTCAGGTGTCTTCTTTTATCATTTTTATCATAAGATGGAATCTAAGACATATGCATTGCATGCTCAGTGTAAAAATGATTAATGTGATTAAAGAATTAATAATAATAATAATAATAATATTCTACCACATTCACACAGCGCCATCTAGCCCCAAATTAAGCAATTATATTTGCTTGTGTTATGGGTACTAAACAACTGATAAACTACTTATATACATTTTTTTTTTTTTGTAAATACATACATATTGTTACGTGTCAGGATGGGGTTCGAGGTAAAATGCCAGTTACGCGATGATGGGTTTATTAGAGACTCGCACAATACACTAACAGTAACAAAATAAAGCAATAAAGACTTATACTGCACTATAACGCTTCGTATATCGCTCTTCTTAAACTTCCGTATCGCTTAGATGTTCGCTCGAGATCGCTGTATTCACAACTGAACGAAGTGCCGACGTTCGAATCCTTTTTATAGTCCTTCAATAGACTTCTAGAACCTTCCAGTTATTACCACAAAGATGCCGACAATTCTCGAGAACAGAACAATGAGTGTAGGTACTTAGCTGCGACGCGTAGGTATGCCTACCGCCGTTGATCTATTGTTATACGTGTAGGTAGGTACATGCAAACGTTCTAGCGTAGGTATTTGTTGTATACGTGTAGGTAGGTACTTGCAAATGTTCTAGAGCGTAGGTATTTGTCGTACACGAGTAGGTAGGTACTTGCGAACGTTCTAGCATAGGTATTCGTCGCAACATTGCCCCCCTCTTAATCATGCTCGTCCCGAGCAGCGTTAGAACCGTGATAGGGTGCTAGTCGATCGATGTGGACGATCTTCGGCTTCTTTCTATCGCCCTGTCTTATACGATAGGTCACGTCATTGATCCTTGTGATCACTTTATAGGGACCCTCCCAGCGGGCCTGTAGCTTCGGTGACTTGCCGATTTTCCTGAGAGGATTATGTAACCACACGAGCGTACCTTCCTCGAAGCCATGATTACTTGCTTTCCTGTCATAGCGAGTTTTCATCTTCTCATTAGCCTTGAGGTTGTTATCTCGCACTAGATCATGTGTCTTATCCAGCTGTGCTTGCAAGTTTGCGACGTACTCTACTGTCGGCTTTGGCGTATCAGGAGGTGTTCCGGTAATCAAGTCTACTGGTAGGCGTATCTCTCTTCCGAAGTTGACTTTGGCCGGTGTAAATCCTGTAGTGTCATGAACCGCGGACCGATATGATAACAGGAAGAGTGGAATGTAACGGTCCCAGTCACGTTGATGGTCTTCGACAACCTTGGCCAGATGGTTTTCCAATGTCTGGTTGAACCGTTCTACCATGCCGTCAGACTGCGGGTGCGCTGGTGTTGTCCGTGTTTTGTGTATGCCGAGTAGATTACACATCTCTTGAAACAGGGCTGACTCGAAATTTCTTCCCTGGTCACTATGCAGTTCCAACGGCACACCAAATCGACACACTACTTCCTGGATCAACTTTTTGGCCACGGTCTGAGCCTCTTGGTTTGGTGTCGCAAACACTTCAGGCCATTTGGTGAAGTAATCTTGGACTACTACTATATAGCGGTTGCCGTCTTCTGTCACGGGAAATGGTCCAGCTACGTCAATGGCAATCCTCTCCCATGGGGCCCCGACACTGTACAGCTGTAGCTTGCCTCTTGATCTAGTACGAGGTCCTTTTACAGAAGCACACGTAGAGCACTTTCTACACCACTCTTCGATGTCTTCTCGACAGCGTACCCAGTAGAAGCGTTCTCTCACCTTAACCAAAGTCTTCTTCACACCAAGATGCCCACCCGATGCACCATCATGCACCAAGCTCAGAACAGGTGCAACTTTGTCTCTCGGGATCACCATCTGTAGAACTTGCTCCTTGCCGTTAGGTGATTCCCACTTTCTATATAGCACGCCTTGTTCCAAACTCAGACTGTCCCACTGAGCCCAGTAGGCCTTCGTAATTGGGCTTGCGGCTGATACGTCCTGCCATAATGGTTTCCGACCCTGAGCCTTCCAGTCCATTATTAGTTTAAGATCTCTGTCCTCTTTCTGTGCCTTACTGACTTCGTGTTTGTCCCAGGATTCATCGGTCCCCTGAGTCTTGACAATTTTCACTACCTCCTTGGACTCATGCTTCAAACAGTGTTTACAATCCTGGGAGCATGGACGTCGCGATAAGGCATCAGCGTTGGAGTGAATCCTTCCACTGCGGTGTTCTATTACAAAGTTGTACTCCTGTAGTTGTTCGATCCATCTCGCGACTTGGCCTTCAGGATTCTTAAACTGGAGTAGCCACTTCAGTGCCGCATGATCCGTTCGTAGTGTGAACTCTCTTCCCAGCAAGTATTTATTGAAATGTTGTAAGGTCTTCACAACTGCTAGTAATTCACGTCTAGTCACACAGTAGTTTCTCTCAGGCTTCGATAGAGACTTGCTGAAGTAGGCGATGACCACTTGCTGTCCATTTTGCTCCTGGGATAACACACCTCCGATTCCAGTATTACTGGCGTCTGTGTCCACAATAAATCTGCCTTCTCTATTAGGGTAGCACAGGACTGGAGCTGAGCACAGCAATTCTTTGAGTCGTGTAAACGCACGTTGACAATCCGAGTCCCAAACGAAGTTCCTCTTTTCTTCTGTAAGGTGGTGTAATGGCTTGGCTATTTCAGAGAAGTTCTTCACAAAACGCCGGTAGTAAGCACTAAGTCCCAGAAAGGCTCTAACTTCGGTTTTAGTTTTTGGTACAGGCCACTCTTGCACCGCTTTTATTTTGTCTGGGTCCGTTTGAACACCTCTATCCGAAATGATATGGCCTAAGAACGAAACTTCTTTCTTGAAAAAGGCGCACTTCTTCGGGTTAAGTTTCAAATTTGATTCACGAAATCTCTTAAAAACTTTCTCAAGATTCCTGCGATGTTCCGTGAAACTGCGTCCCATAACTATTACGTCATCTAAGTACACCAGACAGGCATCTCCCAAAAGACCCACTAGTACGCGTTCCATAAGCCTTTCGAACGTAGCTGGTGCATTACACAATCCAAATGGCATTACCCGGAACTGCCACAGGCCTTTGCCAGTACCGGTGGTAAATGCAGTCTTCTCCTTATCTTCTGGCCGGAGTTCCACTTGCCAGTAGCCACTTTTCAGATCTACCGTAGAGAACCACTTCATGCCTCCAAGCATGTCCAAAGTGTCGTCAATACGGGGCAAAGGATAGCTGTCTTTCTTGGTCACGTTATTCAGCATCCTGTAGTCTACACAAAACCTAGTACTGCCATCTTTCTTCTTCACGAGTACCACAGGTGAAGACCATGGGCTGGATGATGGCTCTATGATCTTGGTTCGTGCCATATTCCCAATCAGCTCGGCTACTTCTTGTTCTTTTGCTAGTGGCACTCGTCTAGGTCTTTGTTTAATAGGCTGTGTAGCACCTGTGTCGATCGGGTGTTTAACTAACCCCGTTCTTCCAAGGTCGTTTTCTTCTTTAGTGAAAATGTCCTTGTAGTCCAGTAGCAGCTTCTCTGCTTCCCGATATTCGTTGGGTGACAAACTTTTCTTCGTGGTCTCTAGCAATGGGCCCATATGATTTTCCGAAGAGGCAGTTTGGACGTTCTCTAGGATCTTCCTCAGACTGCTCACAGCCTCACATCGTCCAACGATCGCGTTCTTCCGTAATAACATCGCCGAATTGCTGAGGTTGGCAATTTTAACTTTTGCTCCACTTCTAGTCATAACCAAAGTTCTGGCTGTAATTAGACTGGTATAGCGCCCAGGATCTTCTACCATGACGCAACGATCAGCAGTCACACCCTCAGGGAACCTTACGTCGACTAAGGTTTCTGACCTCGGTGCCAAGGTTACCGTTTTGGCACTGTAGACCGCTATCGAAGAACAGCCTTCCAGAAAGACTTCTTGATCTGGGAAGCTTAGAACACCTTTAGCAATATCGACAACGCACTGCTGCATTCGTAGGAAGTCTAAGCCGATAATGCAGTCATCCGTTATGCTCGCCACCAAAACAGATTGATGATAAATCTTCTCTCCTAGTTTGATCTTCACATCTGTAGCTCCGAGGACGGTCACTGGCTGGCCAGTCACTGTTTGCAATTTGCAAGATGGTCGTGCGTCTTCCCACTGAATTGTTCGCCGCAGAAGTTCTGGTCGTACGATGGTCTTCGACGCGCCCGTATCTATCGTAAAGCGAACAGGTTTACTATTGATTTCTCCAGCTGTTACCAGGCTATTACCGTCACATGCCTGTGATACTTGCACTGTGGGGGCTTGACGTAACGGATCTTGACTAGCATCAACCTGAGTAGTAGCTGACACCATTCTACTTCTTCTCTGGTCTGGACAGTTGATTCGGATATGGCCCCGCTTGCCGCATCCGTAGCACATAGGCCCACCTCGTGGTCTAACAGCTGCAACAACTTCCCGTACTTTATGCGACTTGTAGTCGTTTCGCACAGCTTCCACCTCAAGGGCATGTGCTAAGGCCGCTTCTAAAGATGTATGGTGTGCCAACCGAACAGTTGTTCTGACCTCAAACTCTCTTATGCCATCCACGAAAGCTTGCACAACTATGTGGTCCACAGATGATGTACTGGAGGCATAGGCTCGTCGTACCAGGCGTTCAATTTCAGCAGCCCATTGTTGAAGCCCCTCACTCGACTTCTGACTTCGATCCTTCAGCTGAGCTCGATAAACATGCTCCAGGTGCTTATCGCCAAATCGAGCTTCCAATGCCTTCAGGAGTGCGTCTAAGTTTCGTCGGTCAGCAGGCAAGTTCTCTAGGATCAGCAGTGCATCCCCTCTAAGTGCCAAAGTAAGCGCCGTCAGTGCGTGATCATCTTCCCATCCATTTCCTTTGGCAACTACTTCGAACTGGTGTCGAAAGGCCGTCCAGGAAGACGAGCCGTCAAAGGAGGGCAGTTTGAACTTGGGACCTCCGGAAGTGACTGCCGCGGCCATAGGCGTAGTGCTTGAATATAGGACCTTGGTCTTCTGCAGCTCTTTAATCATCTTGTCATGATGGTTCATGGTGGTCTGGACATCTTCGAGAATTTCATCATGTTTGCTGGTACGTTTTTTCACCACTTCAACGTCTTCTTGAAGAGAACTGATGACGGTGCTGAACCCTTCCCACTTAGAGTCCATCATTTCTTGAAGGTCCTCACGGATAGCCTGGCGTTGACGTTCTTCAGCTTGGCGTTGACGCTCTTCAGCTTGGCGTTGACGCTCTTCAGCTTGGCGTTGACGCTCTTCAGCTTGGCGTTGAACTTCCTTCAGCTCCTTCATGGCTTGACGTTGGCCCTCCTGTATAATGGCTAAAAGAGACGACATGTCAAAGCCAGAGCTTACACCCGTAGACGCCGCAGAAGTACCCGGATCACTAAATACTGCTGCGCTAGTCTCTTCAGTATCGGCCATAATCGATGGTTCACGAGTTTCGTCTACCGCCGCCTGTCGTCGAGTGCGTACTCCCTCGTCGCGTGGTGTGACTGGCATTCTCACTTCTGTCACCAATTGTTACGTGTCAGGATGGGGTTCGAGGTAAAATGCCAGTTACGCGATGATGGGTTTATTAGAGACTCGCACAATACACTAACAGTAACAAAATAAAGCAATAAAGACTTATACTGCACTATAACGCTTCGTATATCGCTCTTCTTAAACTTCCGTATCGCTTAGATGTTCGCTCGAGATCGCTGTATTCACAACTGAACGAAGTGCCGACGTTCGAATCCTTTTTATAGTCCTTCAATAGACTTCTAGAACCTTCCAGTTATTACCACAAAGATGCCGACAATTCTCGAGAACAGAACAATGAGTGTAGGTACTTAGCTGCGACGCGTAGGTATGCCTACCGCCGTTGATCTATTGTTATACGTGTAGGTAGGTACATGCAAACGTTCTAGCGTAGGTATTTGTTGTATACGTGTAGGTAGGTACTTGCAAATGTTCTAGAGCGTAGGTATTTGTCGTACACGAGTAGGTAGGTACTTGCGAACGTTCTAGCATAGGTATTCGTCGCAACAATATTATAGATAAATTACACCCAGACACAGAACAAACAATCATGCTCATCACACAAAGGTTTGTCCTGGGTGGGAATCGAACCTAAGATAAAATTATAACCTAAAATTATTTCATTAATAACATTTTCCAAGACACAAAAGACATTTTTGTCTTTTTCACTGAAGGTGCAATATATCTTCAATTTTCACAGCCACCATGAAGTATATCATAAGTTGATGTGTTTATTTCCAGATGATGACCTTGATGACAATCCCAACCAGTCGGATCTGGTGGAGCAGGCCTCCGAGATCCTCTATGGACTGATACATGCACGCTATATTTTAACGAATAGGTAAGTTGTAGACACACGAATAAACCTCTTGACAGCGCATACGGCTTGTTCTCCCTCGCCAAACGTTAGTTATAGGCTCAGCGCAGACAGAGAGCAGCGCAGGGGAGAGGATTTTATTAAGGCACTCTAAAATCAACTTCAAAATTATTGAAATAAAGTGCATATAAGCTTGAATATACAATAAACGCTCGCGCGTCCTCAAAGATACGCGGGAATATAATATATATTATGCACTTTAATTAAATAATTTTTATAATAAAATCCTTTCCGCTGCGCTACTCTCTGTTTGCGCTGAGCCATAGGCACCGAAGTTTTACGCGCTCATTTCGATAGTGACAACTGTCAAGTCACTCCTTTAAAGGCGCGTTTGAAGCTGACCAATCACAGCTGTGCTTTAGTTTAAGTTAACGTCCTTTACGAGCGATTTTTATTTAAAAGTCTAATTATTCCATGAGCGTTAAGCATTCCATTTCCTCTAAGCGTGTCGACACGGACGAGGTCCATGCGGTTCCATTAAGATAAAGGATTAATACATGATTTACTCTATGGTTGTAGATTTGTTCTATACATGACAACAGTATAGGTAAGGGCGATCATTTCAGCGGAAATATTTCCAGTATTGAACAAAGGCCTCTTTAATTAATGCGTTTGGATAGTATTTAGCAGGCAAGTAGGTAGTAGGTAGGTAGTAGGTACATTGGTGATCGCACCAACGTCAGCAGTCATTTTATAAGACGCTACTGTCCGTTTCTGTGTTACACTGTTTTTTTGCTTTGTTTGAGTGTTTGAATACTTGTATTTTCCACAAAAAGTAAGCGTCATCATACCTACTTGGTATTTCTAATTGTACATTTACTGTATAATAATAAAATAGTCATGTTCAATGGTTAGGAATTACTTCATTTTCGTCCGCGCCGGCTTGATGGATTGATTACCTGTATTATGAGGTCATCTTTGCATTAACGAATGTCTCACCAATTTATATAATGTATGTGAATTAAAATTCGTCTTATCAAAAATCATGTCATATATTCCTAAAAAGAAATATGTTTTGTTCAGACTCAAAAACTGAGGCACAGTTATTCCAGTTTTATAAAAATTCTAAATTCACTGCAATGATTTTATAGATGGGTACAAAAAGTATTATAACAATGAATAATAAAATAAATAACGACCTATAAAACCCTATAACCATGAATTTGTAACCAAGTTTCTTCCAAATAAAATTCTGTTCTTTGACCTCAAAATGTACAAGTATTTGATAAATACATGGCATCACGCTTTTTCTATGAAGGCTTTCTTTTTAGATCCTATGAGAGCGAGTATTGCCAGATTACAGAAAAATAAAAGTTGGATGTATTTATTTAACCAAAGTTGTGGTTCATACCAGTTTTAAGAAAAGTTTCTGTGACATAAAATAATTATCGCTAAGGTTGACGTTTCTAACGGAATGTAAGAGAAATCGAACTTGTTGTTTAATGACGTTCAAATGAAGCAACTGTGGTGGTGGACCACATTTTTGGCCGACTGTACAACATCGATATCCAAATGTGTTGTTTCACATTTTTGTCCGATCCTGGTAAAGACGGGCAACGGATCAGGACCGATTAAAATTAAAATGATTAAGGGAGGACTCTACTAGCTGTCGGTTTAAAATGAAAATGAATTCAGATTTCGCTATTTGAAAAATTGTATAATCCATAGTGGCCTCGAGCATAATATATATTATTTCCGTGTTTACGATGTTTGCAAAACTTTCCGTGGGACCTTGATTATTCCCCTATTGTGAAAATCGTTACGTAGTTATAAAAGAAGTACCCGTTACAAATTGTTGTGGAATACAAAACATGAAAGTTGTTAAGGTTTCTGTCACGAAACAATCAGGATTATAATTTATAACTTTCGCATTCTATTGACATGAAAATTTGCGTGATGGCTCCGTGATCAAGTTCACAAAATTGATTTGATTGATGACATTACATTTTATTTTGTTTACAGAGGCATTGGACAAATGTTAGAGAAATTCCAATCGGGTGACTTTGGCCACTGCCCTCGTGTTTACTGTGAATGCCAAACCATGCTTCCACTTGGTAAGTAAGACATATTTATGTAATTGTCTCGATGCATTTTTTTTATAAAAACAATTACGAAGACTCAATTACGAAGTTCAACAATATCGTGTTTTATCTCTATTATTAACTAGCTTTCCACGGCGCTGTTTCACCCGCGTCTTTGTGTACTGCTCTACTCCCGTCGCCAATAGCGTGATGTTACATAGCTTATAGCCTTCCTCGAGAATTGGGCTATCATACGCACAAAGAACTGGCAGTTCCAGAGCGCGTTTAAACAAACAAACTGCCGCTTTATAGAATATATAGATGGTTGCGTTAGTTTTTTTTTTTTGTATTCCGCCTAAAGTATAATAACAAATGTTCCCTTTAGGTCTGTCGGACGTGCCCGGCGAGGCGATGGTGAAGCTGTACTGTCCGCGCTGCATGGACGTGTACACGCCCAAGTCGTCGCGGCACCATCACACTGACGGCGCCTACTTCGGCACCGGCTTCCCGCACATGGTCTTCATGGTGCACCCCGAGTACAGACCTAAGCGGCCCGCCTCGCAGTTTGTGCCTAGGTATGTCCCACACACCTACTGTAAACGCAATTGTTTCGCAATAAGTCCAAAAATTTTCCATTCGAGGAATGTAGTATCAACAAAACGTCTCTTTTACATAACATCCAATTCTCAGAATTTCACATTTGCAATTTCAAATTTCTGAATGGGACATAGTACAGATCGACGCCGGACCAGTGCCGACTCAAAAAAATCACACATCTCTCCCACTTGGTTCCTTTTTTACAGATCATTGTGAACGCTTTCTAGATTTATAGTATTTTATAAAAATGTCCGACTTATAGTATTTTATAAAAATGTCCACGACTGCTTACGATTTACGATTCGACACAAATTCTGTGCCCGCTCTGGTTCTATTGTCTCTCAGCTACCTACATTTTTAGGTTCATTTTCGAAAAGTCAAGACGTAGAAAGAGATTATGTTTGTAGTAATAAAGCGGTATAATATTTTGTGTCAGGTTGTACGGGTTCAAGATCCACCCGCTCGCGTACCAGATCCAACAGCAAGCGGCAGCTAACTTCAAGGCGCCACTGAGGAGTCTCTCGTACAACAACGGTAAACGTTAGTGACAGCCGCGCCGAAACACCCGCACATTGATACTGACGCTCCCACACATCGATACCGACCGTGTACATACTGTGACCACCCGTGACCACTTGTGACCATCAGTGACCACCTGTGACGTCACACATTGCCCCAATGCGGAATGTCCTAATGAGGAATACGTTCGCGGCCCCACACAAGCCTTCCGTAACGATGTCTCATCTAGTTTCATGTTGCGAGGAAGTTATATAAGAACTTATTTTATAATTTTAAATAAACAATAGTTAATGTTAGTGTATAATTTCATTAAAATCATTACAGTTCTTGTATGACACAATTCATCGCATGGTGAATATTTGTGTTCCTTCTGTTTCTAAATCTAACTTTCATGCTTACAATAAGCTTCAGTCCAAAGTGTTACTAGAGGCTAAAATCGGTAGCTATGTATCATGTACTGGTACTACATGGCTCGCTGGGTAGGGCCGGGGAGGCCGAGCTGTCTGTGTCAGTAACACGTGAACGAACTGGCGCTTCTCCACGTTGACCGGTCAGGTGGCTACTCTGTCTGTCGTGGGACGTTTGCTGACTTAACATAACGATAATTACAATCCTGTGACCAATTAACAATTAATAACATGTTGTATTACCAGCAAGAGTTTCATTTCACGGCACAGTAATGTATGTTTTCGGATAACTGTCGAGTATATGCTCATCTTATGTGAAGACACATACTATAGATAATGAGAGTTGTGGTGTCTAAAATCATTAAGCATTGTAGTAACTGCAGTTGACGAGTCGTAGCATTATGTACTGTAGCTTGCATTCAACACGAAGGTAAGGTAGGGGGGGGGTTCATGTATTTTTATTTTTGTATCCGATTACACCATTACGATGTAGGTGATCATTACATGGACGCGTATTATTTTTCATGAAAGATATATTCTATTTCGTTCTTGTGTACCGGTTCCAGTAATTATCAATAAACGATAAGACAACTATTGGCCTTTTTTTCTTGCTTATCCTGCATGTTGACCACGTCAAATCCTCTCGCTGACCGCATATCAATGGATAATAGATTCTAAATTAGATGTCGTGCAACGTAACACTGGTTACATGAGAGCCAACGTAGCGGCGGCTAGTCTCTCGATGGAAGCATTATCATTGAAATGAGTACTACTTTAGCTAGATACGTACATATCGCTATATAATGTAGACGCAACGCTATCACACGGACTGTTCACACGCTGCGGCGCGCCCGCTCGCTACTGAGCTTGACTACCACTGTGAGAATGCTTAGAGGCTTGTTGCGTTGTCGCTGTGCTTGTTTACGTTAGAGGTTTAGAATATAGCTGAGCATTGCGAGGGCCGCCGCGGTGTGGACAGTCCACTCTTTTATGTTGTTCGGTAAATTAACAAGAGCCTGGTGCACTACACTAAGTAAGTCGTGAACTAACATTTTTAATGAAGAAAATGTTTGTTTGCCGCAGAAACGAAGACTCCCAGTAACATTCCAAAATGATTATTTAGCCAACGAGTGCGCTGCAACCAGGGCACAGGGCTAAGCTCCCTGCCGCGGGCGGAGCGAGTGACCTGCGTGCAACCACACTTGTCCTACAATATATCTATCTACTACGACTAATACATACATCATAATATTTATTTAACTATTTTATTAACTTTACTTCCCATTTAAAGATATAGTTATGTTTTAAATTTAATAAAGTTTATTTTTACGTTTTCTGTAATAATATGTTTTTCATTTTTTTGTGTGTGCACTATTAAGAAATAGTAAGAGTATAAATGAAAATGAAACTAAATTTTATTGTTTTATATTTTGAATCTATATTTATAAATTATAATCTATGATGATGATTATCGTCATCGACTTATTTATTGGTAATAACTGAAAAGTGACAAGGTCTCAAATATTATAATATTAAGAAACAAAAACATTTTGTACCTAAATAATATTTACAAAGGTCTAATCTAACCTCAATTCTTAAAACAAGAGTATGACCTACAATAAAAAAATTATAAAAATCATAATACATATTAGCAGGATACAGGCACAATCAGTTGTATCAACTGCCTGCCTGTTAACAAAGAATATTAAGATTCAATTTAAACTTATCACCTAATGAAATCTTATTTCACTAATAGAGATAGATACATGGAATAACAGTTAATATTGTTATCTGGGTTGGTACAATTGTATAATAATAATTACAAAATACCTTTCTTAATGGATCTGCCCACCCCCAAGTCTTGGAGCAAGTGGATTTTATGCCTTGTATGTAATATGAATGTAACATCTTTATATGAGTCACCAGCTACCAATGCAGGCCAATACACTCAATATAGAGTTATTATTGTGGCCAATATTTGTATTTGCTGGCTCATCAAAAGGAATCCTATATACTAATGACAGATTTTGCATTTGTGTGATTTAATTACATTTGTTTAAGGTTTAAAAATATGTTTGACATTTATACAGATACCCATTCCACACCTGTTTCTACCACTATATATGATACACTTTTATATACTATCAATATTTTGTTTTATGATGCCAAGTAAGTACACAACTGTCTCACCAGATCAGCATTATTAATATCTTTAAAAGTACTACTTTTAAGCACTTCTACATTATTCTTGATAAATTTCATAGCTTCCAACTTTAAAAAATCTGAATTATATGTGTCGGCTATAACTAGAATGTCTAGAGCACTGTCTAAGCTTAACTGTTCTGACAGTGCATACTGTGACAACTCCCACAGACCTCTCAAGTTGTATCGGTCAGCAAGCATCAGTAGGCTGCCAAAATTAATGTTTTCAACATCTTTAACAGTCCCTGTGTAGATGTACTCTAGCATGCATCGCAGGTCCTCTTCACTTACATCAATAAGTTTGACATAACTATTCTGACTCTCAGCAGTCTCTTCTTTCAGCATTGCTTTGAAGACATCGCTATGTGCAGCGAGTATTACTTTGTGAATTTGAAATTTTGCACCATCTGCTGATTCTATGGTAAAATCTGAGCCAATGGGATCAGTCAAGAGTGCACTGCAATCATGATTGATTTTGATATTATTGATGACATCAAGACTGATACCTTCCTTTTTATCAAATGGCAGAGATACTGATATGTACAGTTTTCTGTCTTTTAAAACTTCGACATCCAGTTCTGAGAAGTTATAAGTAGTTAAGTAAGTATGGGATAGTTCTGGAAGCTTCTTAAATTGAAATTCTTTGAGATACTGCTGTAAGTACACAATGTTGGATTTCTTATCAATTTTAAGTTTATTACCGCAACTCACGGCAACACTAAAGGAGCTCTCGCCGCAGTTACATATAAATAAATGCAGAAGGAATATATTACCAACTTGTTCAGTTTTAAAGACGAACCAGTAGTCCGCTACGTCCTGCATGTGAGTGCCACCAATATCATAGATATTGGGACGATAAAATTTCTGATATATGTCTGCGAGACACAGCCATTTTACATCAGGAGTCTGAATTATACGATGTCCATATACCACCTCAGAATCCTAGGAAATTGCACAAGAAATTAGTCATATTATTTATCAAACAATGAGTAAACGTGATTACTTTTAAGTTCTTTTAATGCCTGCTTACCAAAATATTGATCCTATTCTCTGAACAAGCAGCTTCAGCATTAGAATCATACATTATAATGTAAAATAGATCTAGATAATCTAATATTTGAAAATATCAGTCCGGCCAGTTTTTCTGATTCTGTTTGTTGTTAGACATTTGACAGTTTGATTGACACACCCACTCCGTAATTTGACTTTGACAGACAGATCGTGCTGACGCGTTCCAAGAAAAATTGTAATTTATTTTAGATATAGCTCAGTATCAGCTTTAGTATACATTACCTAAAAAAAAATATGCAGACAAATTTTGGAGTAGCGATCACAAACTAGAGTTGAAATAGAAGTGTAGGCAAGCCTATTACAAGGTGGACCAATGACCTGATCTAGAGAACCTAGTGAATGGATGATGGCGCCAAGACCTTGATACGAAGAACAGAAGATTGCAGAATAGAACTTTAACGCCAGAGAAAGGTGACGCATCGTTGGATGAAATTTCTATCATTTCTCAATTATTTGCCTCGTGTTATGCTACCAGGTCATCCACTTGTACTAAGTCGTTAGAAGTCATCCACTTGTACGTTAGAAAGAGAAAACAAATCTAATTACAGAAATTTATTTAACGCATTGTATAATTTTTTGTTTTTATTGTTCTCTTTTGTTTCCATAAGCTGTATTTTGCATCAAAGGACTCCAGTTAAAAATCTTAGTGGTTCGGTGGATCTGTAACGACGGCAACAACGCGCGTGTGCGCATTGGACTTTTGCAACATCCATTGTCGTTGATGTAAGTTTGGCAACGTCGCGTGTGCAATGGTTTACATAAAACAAACTATTAAATTTTCCTGTTTCCTTCATTCTTTTAGATACGTCGAAATGCCTGGGTAGGTCTATATTCACAAATATTATGTTTGCAGTCAATAAACTAAAATTTGTTACTCTTTATAGAAATTTTGATCCGTCTTATCATTACGGCCTCAGGACCTTAGAATGATTTATTATCTTTATTCTGAGGAGCACACAGCGACATTAAAAAATGGCAATTTTTTATATAATGTCTCCTTGACATTGACTTGACACTTCACAGTTTGACAGTGCATGGATCTCGATTGTTTTTAGAGTTTTTCATTTCATTTATTCCTTTATTTTATATTTCGAGTAATTCCTAATGCTATGACAATTGCTGAGGCTCTAAGCCTCTATCATTATGGTTTTAAACGCCGCTGTGCAGATGTTGAGGTGGGTAAAAAGGAAATAGACTGAATTTGAACGTAACCTATTTCGTAATTCTGTATTTTTCTATTCCGTACGATATCGTAACTGGTTTTTTTTCTAGCAGCTTACAAATCAATAAGTCAAAATAAAAAATGTAGTGGTTTCTCTAAAATACCATATTGCTGTGACCCTGTAGGAAAACGTCACATAGTGATACATATTTTCTTTCAAAATAAACAAGTTTTTATAGCCTCTATTTCTGCGAATGCAAAGGTTATTTTGATGATTTAACCTTTTTGTGTAGGGAGGCGGATGAGCTGAAACAGAAGATATCTAAATTCAAGAGTGGAACTTCTATGCTACAAGAAAGAAGCCTGTGGGCTTCACAACAACAGTTGCAAAAGGTAATACTTTAGTACATGGTAAACTAGTAATAATTTAGCTCAAGTACCATCAACCAGTATCTAATCTATCAGTATTTTATTTACAAAAATAAATAATGATATTTTTTTTATCAATTCAATAAAAATAATAGGTATTTTATTTTTTGACTTTTTAAATATCAATGATGTCACTAAGTAACATTTTGCAACAAGTATTTTTTTTGACAAGAGGCCACTTTAACCTAACTATCATTAGGATTTTTAAATGATGTCAACAATAATAAGTTGTGGAAATCCACATTAAGATGAATGTGTAGTTATCTCCAAATATTAAAATAGTACTTGATTTTAAATAGCCTGTACATCTCATGCTATTTATCAGTTTAGTATGAAATTTAAAGTTAACTATTGTTTGAGTATTTAAACATCAGTTTCTGAAAACACTTCATTTAAGTTAAATTCTTTTGAATTTGATGTTAGATAATTTTAAGTAATTATATGCTTTATGACCAATAAGTACTTCTATTGTTCCAGGTTTATCAAAAAGTTCTAGTTTTGGACCTCGACTATGCGTTAGATAAGAAAGTAGAGCAAGATTTGTGGAATGTGGGCTTCAAGCAGCAGATTGAGGCGCTACAAGCCATCTCTAAGGACAGGAAAGTATGTAACAAAGTCACAGTTATGACTAAGTAATTGCTATTAACAATACAAAGGAAGGTTAGAAAAACGTAGTCCACCCAAAACACCTGCGCATTGAGCACCTACCAATATTTTTAGTAGGTGTTCCTTGGTAAAAATACTTATAAAAATAGTTTGGTATCTTTGTAGAGAACATTCTAGAATCAGATTTTTCGTGGAAGTTTGAGTCTATAATCATAATTTTCGTTACAGAATCCTCTACGTAGTGAGGGTCAGGCGATGTTATCATGGGTTCTGCAGGCAGCCGCCGGATTCTACTTGTGTTTATTGCACCAAATTTGTACTACATTCAAACTTGACTTGCCATTCAGGTAACTATTATGTATAATATATTTTGTAAAAGTACCCACCAATTCTACTGTTATTAACTAAATCTGACATTGTGACAGACGTCGCGCATCTCTCCTAGGGCTGGTAGAAGGATGGGGCGCGGGCGAGTCAGCAGTGGAAGCGAGACTGCCGCCCCCTGCGTCCGCGCGGTACATCTGCCAACATTGCCTCGTTCACCTCGGCGATTTAGCACGGTATAGGCAACAGTTGCGCGTCGCGCATACATTCTACAGGTAATTGTTGATAATTAAACTGTTATCGTATTCTTGATATAGAGTATAAAAAAATACGATATACAAAAATTAAAGTTTTTCTCCTATAAAAGCAATTGTTCGGTGCATTGCAACGAACAGCTCAGCATTTTTATAATTGCTCAATGAATAAATGCATCGATTATACTTTAAAATAAGTAGTACGCAATCGGCGGTCGAACTTGTCGCGTAACTCATATCATATTCTATCAAAACCAATCAAGATCAATTCATCATTTAATTAATTCTAATTTAAATAGCTAATTATATATTTAATCGTAGATTTAATATCAAACCATTATTGTACCATTTTTAATATACTATTTCAAAGTAGTAAATCGTATCATTTAATCAAATCTATCATATCATAAAACAAAGAGTTAGTGGTCGCTAGCAAATAAGGCTAACACAACTCTTTTCATGGTCCTTCGAGCGTAAAGGACTCAGTCGCGAAGTGCAGTGTGAAAGTGCTTTGTTTACCGGGTTCTTGTTACCAGTGGTAGGGCAAGTAGGCAAGAAGAAAGAAGTCTGCAGTCTATTTGTCTAAGGAGCAGTACCTAACGTAAGGAGAAAATAAGGTCAGATCAAACCATTTTATTTATTTTCCATTTTAATTTCTTACAAGAACAATGGAGAACGTTGCCCGGAACCAGACCGAAATCTATGACGCATTAGTAAAACTTCTAACTAACTTTAAAAAGGATAGTTCTGATAGGAAAACTACAGATTATTGCAAACGTAAGTTAGAAATTTTAGAAGCTTACTGGAGAGATTATCAGAACAACCATAGGTCATGCTGTCAGCTTGCTGAATTTAACCATGTGTATTTTAGCGAAAATTGTTACGACAAAGCAGAGGAAGTTTACTTGTCGACGAAGGAATTAATTAGCAAAACGATCGAGAAATTATACAAACAATCAGCAGTTAGTCAGCCTCAGACGGATGCAGGAGTATCAAATCAGGCAGGGTGCTCGTCGGGTGTAGGAGTAACCCAGCACTACCAGAAAGAGACTGAGGGTTCGCGAGGCGCTAGTAAGCTAGATAACCTGATTAGAAAGCAAATTATTAATTTTAGAGCATTTTCAAGAACTATATCTACCATAGAAATTGAGCAGTTGCAAAACAATTGGGAGTTTGAAGATGCTTTAAAGTCTCTTCAAAGTCGATGGGCTAACATCGACAGTCTGCACTGGGAGATAGAAGGTGAAAATGGCAATGAAGACCTATATTACCAGGATGAATTTACCAAACATGAAAAAATTTATAACGACTTAAGAAAAACCATTAATTCTAAAATGTGGTCCGTATCGCATCGCGATAAATCTACGCCGAAGATAGATATACCAGTATTCCAGGGCAATTACCACCACTGGACTTCTTTTAAAGATCTATTTAGTGAAACCATTCATAAAAACCCATCCTTATCGAATGCGCAAAAAATGCAGTTTTTGAAGAGCAAGATAGCAGGAGAAGCAGAGCGTCTTATTCACCACCTTCAAATTAGCTCGGAAAATTATACAGTATGCTGGGAGATACTTAACCACAGATACGGCAACAAGAGGCTTATATTTACGTCACACGTTAATATTTTGCTTAACATTCCCAGTATGCAACAGCAATCAATTATAATGATTAAAAAACTGCATGATGTTACAAAAGAATGCCTGTATGCTATAGAGAACCTTGGTGTGGATATTACTACATGGGATCCGCTTTTAGTCCATTTGCTAGCACAGAAACTAGATAGCGAAACCTTTGCGGAATACGTCGAATCAGTTAAAAGTCCTAGAGAATTGCCTATCCTACAGGAATTTCTAGATTTCTTAGAAAATAAGTTTACTGCCCTGGAAGCATCCCGGCGTAAACAGGAATCACACAACCAAAAAGGGATAACATCTCAAACTTCATATCAAAACTCTCAACCAAACCAGAAAAAATTTCATCATTCGTATAATAATAACCAGAAAACTTATAATTCAAATCAATCAAATAATGCGAAAAGTATGAAAACATTCCATGTTTCTAGGTCAAAGACTTGCCCATTGTGCAATACTGAGCACGGATTATGGATGTGCGCGCAATTCTTGAATATGTCCGATGAGCAAAAAGTTAAAATAGTTGCACAACTCAAATACTGCGTTAATTGTTTATTCAACCATTTTAATAAAGATTGTTTTTCGAATAAAAGATGTCGAAAGTGCAACGATAAACATAATACGTTATTGCATGAAGGTATTATCATGAAAAATAATAATATGTCAGCAAAACCTAGCCGTAAAGTGGAGTGCCCACCGAGCGCAGCCGGACCTAGTTCATCACATGTGTCTTGGGATGACATGAAAGAAACATTATTGGCCACAGCCTTGGTAAAAGTTATGGGATCCGATGGCGAACAACATACCATGAGAGCTTTAATAGATCAGGGGTCTCAAATATCTCTCATAACTGAGGATGCTGCGCAAATTTTAAGAATTAAAAGAAACCAGTGTAAAGGCAAGATTTTTGGTGTAGGAGAAAAAGCTAACAGCTGTAAAGGTGTTATTACTATTCGAATGCAATCAATTTACGATGACGTATCATTAGTAGGGGAGGTTATTATCATGAATAGTTTAATTAAGAATTTACCTAATAAAACATTCGTGAAACCATCGTGGCCGCATATTCAGAATATTAATTTAGCGGATCCGGAATTCAACATCAGCCGTAAAGTAGACTTACTCCTTGGAGCTGATGTGTATTGTAAAATAATGTTAGGTGGTATCTTGAGAGGAGATAGTGAGGATCAACCAATCGCCCAGCAAACCCGCTTAGGATGGTTGCTTTGCGGGACAATGAAACCACAGTACATGTGTAACGTTGTTCTACACGACACGGACAACTTACGAAAATTTTGGGAGAATGAAGATATCACCGAGCAGGTTGAAATGTCTACCGAAGATCATGAATGTTTACAGTATTTTTTAGCTACAACAGAGAGACTCGAAGATGGAAGATACCAAGTCCGACTTCCGTTTAAACCAGACTTTAAGGAACAATTAGGATCTACAAAACCATTAGCTATGGCACAGTTTCGAAACTTAGAGAAAAAACTAGAGAGAAATCGGGATATAAAAATAGAATACGTAAAGTTTATGAATGAATATTTTACATTAAATCATATGATACCGTCGATTACGAACACGACACCTGAGTATTACCTACCACATCATTGTATAACTCGTGCTGAGTCAACTACAACGAAGTTACGAGTTGTATTTAACGCTTCTGCGAGGTCACTGTCCGGATTAAGCCTTAATGATATCATGTATAGAGGTCCTAACTTACAGCAGGACCTACAGGAACTAATTTTAAGGTGGAGACAATATCAGTTTGTTTTCACTGCTGATATTGAAAAAATGTATCGGCAGATAATCATACACCCTGAGGACCAGTGTTACCAAAAGATATTATGGCGAAACTCATCGAAACAACCATTACAAACATTTCAACTAACCACTGTTACATACGGCACTAAACCGGCACCATTTTTAGCTATGATGTGTTTGAAACAGTTAGCTACTGACGAAAAACAAAATTATGCTGAGGCTACAAAAGCATTAGAGAAATGCTTCTACATGGATGACTATTGTGGAGGGGCCCATTCAAAGGAGGCCGCTCACCAATTAAAATACGATTTAATTATGTTGCTGAAAAAAGGCGGGTTTAATTTACGAAAATGGGCCTCAAACGATTCTCAACTAGTAACAGATTTAGATAAAAGTTTGTGTAACCAACAAACATATGAGTTTAAGCAATCAGACTCAACAAAAACCTTAGGGCTTGCATGGAACCCACAAAAGGATATTTTTATGTTCGCTTCTCAGTTAGGACCGGACACAAAGGCCACACGAACAAAAAGATCGCTTCTTTCTGACATATCGAAGCTATTTGACCCATTAGGATGGCTTACACCTTTTAGCATAAACATGAAGATGTTATTTCAAAAGGTTTGGTTGTCTAAATTAGACTGGGATGACACATTACCAGAAGATATCAGCATCCAGTGGACCAATTTGAGAAAAGACATCGAAAAAATTAACACCATAACAGTAAATAGGTGGCTAGGTATAAAAGAAAACCAAGAAGTGCAGTTACACGGCTTCTGTGATGCATCCAATAAGGCATACGCTGCTGTTATATACTGCAAGGTCAACACGGGACACACCACTACCATATCTTTAGTCACAGCTAAATCTAGACTAGTACCACTTAGCAAAACCATTTCTACACCTAGACTAGAGTTGATGGGCGCTCAACTCTTATCACAGCTGATGCAAAAAGTCCAGAACTGCTTAGAAGATTACAACCTGCAAATCTACTGCTGGACTGACTCGACAGCAGTGCTAGGATGGATTCAAGGAGAGCCTACTAGATGGAAACCATTCGTATCAAATCGAGTTCAAATAATCACCAAAATTATTACACCAAACCTATGGCTATATGTTAATACAAATGAAAATCCAGCTGATTGTGCAAGTCGTGGATTAACTATCGATCAATTAAAAAGACATACTTTGTGGTGGCAGGGCCCCATATGGCTCAAATCTTTTCAATATAAAGATTTTCATCAAACCATTTATCAAACCAATTTAGAAGTTAAGAAATCAACCAGGAAGCAATCAAACACATTGGTTGTGAATAAAAATAATGAATCAATAATATCAGACGTTGTGAATCATTTATTAAACAAGTTTAGTTACTATACCAAAGTATTACGTATTTTTGCGTGGATATTGAGACTATCTACTGTAAAGCTAAGGCGTTTTACATACCTAACATTGTATGAATTACGACATGCATCAAAGCTAATTATCAAAACTGTGCAAGAAGGAGAATTTAGTGACGACATAAGCTACTTACAAAAGTACAATAGAGTGCATTCGAAAAGTAAACTATTAAGTTTGAATCCTTTCCTAGACAAAGATGGTGTTTTACGTGTGGGTGGCAGATTAAGAAATGCTCAGATGAGCCCTGAAATGAAACATCCTATCATAATACCTCATAACCATAGGTTTACTACGTTAATCATAAATTACGTTCACGAGTTAACGTGTCATGGTGGAGCTCGCCTTACATTATCTAATATAAGGCAAAAATATTGGATAATCAACGGATACATGGCCACTAAGAAAATTATACGTCAGTGCGTTACGTGTAAGAGGCAGCAACAAATCAAGCAATACCAGTTAATGGGCGATTTACCGCCCTCGAGAGTGAACCCTGAAAAAGCGTTTTATCATTGTGGCATTGATTATACCGGGTTCGTGGAGGTAAAAGCAAACAAGGGGCGAGGAATTAAAACCACTAAAGGCTACATAGCCGTTTTCATATGTATGGTGACCAAGGCTGTACATTTAGAGCTAGTCTCCGACTTAACCAGCTCAGCATTTTTGGCGGCTCTGAAGAGAATGGCAGCACGTCGCGGTGCACCACGTCACATCTATAGTGACAACGGAACGAACTTCGTAGGTGCCAACCGCATATTACAAGAAGAATTCGACCAACTACAACAAATATTTAGTGAGAGTTTCTTTACGGAGATAACTGAAATGCAGATTGAATGGCATTTTAATGCACCATCATGGCCACAGGCAGGAGGACTTTGGGAACGAGCTGTGCGAAGTCTCAAACACCATCTGAAACGCGTGATTGGCCATCAAAAACTAACATTTGAAGAATACGCCACATTATTAGCCAAAGTAGAGGCCTGTATGAATTCACGGCCGCTCTGTGCATTGTCAGAAGATCCTGAAGATCTTGATTTCCTGACACCAGCACACTTTTTATCAACAAAACCAGGGTTAACTGTGCTCGAGACGGCTGAAGATGCCCGCACTAGGTGGCATTTAGCGTCTAAGTTATTTGAAGATTTATGGAAAAGGTGGAAATCAGAATATTTAGTCCAACTATCAGTTAGAAACAAGTGGAAGGAAAACAGAAATAATATTTGTGTGGGGGATTTAGTTGTTATACAGGACGAGAACATACCAGCAGGAAAGTGGCCGATGGGGCGTGTTGTGGAAGTCCATCCTGGTCAAGATGAACTTGTAAGAGTGGTGACCTTAAAAACCAAAAACGGCTACCTGAAGCGGCCCATAGTAAAGTTGTCAGTTTTACCTATAGGATCACCAAAGGACACAGAAGAAAGTCAGCAAAAAAGCAAACCATTATATCAACAAACCAAAACACCTATTAGAAAGATATCGTCGATACCAAAGCTTGTAAACATAGTTCTTGCACTATTTTTATTTATTTGTACTATATCATCTTCGACAGCATCTTACAACTTCACCCAGTTAGATAGTAATCAAACATTATATTTTGATTCTATCGGAAAACTACAATTGGTTCGTGACAAATGGAAACTAGTCACTTACTATAATATGTCAACGTATTGGCAAGGGTACAGAGCAATAAATAGTTTCACAAGTTATTTAGAAAAAATATGCGAAACAGTTAAAGAACAGAATCATTGTCATATGATCATGTTACAAATACACCACGACTATACGGAAATGGAATATTATAATCAGCTGTTGCTTAGTCAGCATTACGGCACGCGAACACGAACTCGACGCGGTCTCATAAATGCAGTCGGTTCAATTGCAAATTCATTGTTTGGAGTATTGGATGACAGTTTCGCGGAAAAGTACAAGCGAGACATTGAACTTGTACATCGCAATCAAAATCACCTCACACAGCTGTGGAAAAACCAGACATCTATAATCGAAGCGGAACATAATATTCTACAAAGAACAGAAGCTTTAATAGAAAAACAACACAAAATTATAAATAAACATTTAAACAGCTTGGACGCCGTAAACATCAAGCTGCAAAAAGAAATTGATATATTGTCCAGCCAACAAGACTTTACATTAGTATCTATAGCCACCATTAATATGATGCGAAATTTGAAACGAGTACAAGATACGTTATTAGAAACTATATCAGATATTTACCATGGACAAATCAGCTTACACTTACTTACACCAGAACAGCTCAAACGGGAATTACAGATTATAAATGGGCAAATACCACAAGAGTTGGCTTTACCGATAAATAGCATCGAAACAGACTTAGCATACATTTATAAATTATTAAGAACTAAAGTAAGAGTTACCAAAGACTACACCCTTTTTGAAATTACATTCCCGCTCATCGCACGAGAAAACTTTTTATTATACAAAATACTACCAGTGCCACACCAAATTAACTATAGCATGATCAGTATAACACCAGTATCAGAATATGTTGCCGTAAATCTAAAAAAGGATTCCTATTTCACTACAAACATCTATGAATTAGATGCATGTTTATATCATGGAGAATCATTTATATGCGAGTTATTCAAGCCCATTCGGCACTTAAATAACGACGACGACTTTTGTTACAAAAATGCGGAAACTAATAAATGCAACGTCGAAAAATCTGTATGCAGAAACAAGTGGGTTGAGTTACATTCGACGTCACAATACTTATACTTTTGTTGTGATAGTTACACAATAAAAATTATATGTGAAGATCAAGTTACAATTCGCCAGGTGACTCAAGCTGGGGTCATCAGCCTGAAACAACAATGTATTATCAAAGGCAACGATTTTTCATTATATTCCTTACAACAACAATCAAATAGATTAGATTTCACTCCTGATATTTTCGTACCAGAACTTGATCAGATTAACCATATTATAAATATAAAAATTCCTACTGAGGAAAGCTTACCAGAAGACACGGAGCTAAATAGATCTTTATCTATGATTGGAAGACAAATTGAGACGCTGAAAACAACTAAAGCGGAAGTAGATGACATATCATTCCATGATATCCATCATTACACCATCGGTTATATACTGTTGGCCTTAGTGATAAGTGCCGCAGTAGTGTACATTTGGAGGAAAGCGCGATGCCTTCCAGTCAACGCGCAGGGGCCTAGGGAGGCTCGTCATAGACGGCATCCGACGACGACGGCAGCAAGTATTGATGAAGTGAATAGTGTAGTGCAAACGCGAAAGCAGAGTTCAGCTGACCGTCAGCTTAGTGATAGTGAACAAATAGGTTTAAGTTCGTTTCTAGCCAAACGATGGCCCAGTGCAATGCGTAGTGCGGGAAAAAGAGATAGAGCTACGTTGCCTGTCCCCCGAAAAAACATTGTTACAGTAGAGGACTCATTAGTGTAAGAAAATGATGTTTTTTAAGGTGTTTTATTTTATTTTAATTTTTATAATAATCTTTACATAATATCATTGTTATACCATTTTATTGATCATTGTTTTTATATTCTATTTTACTTGTTTTTTACATTTAATAAGTATGTAACTTACCAGTGATGATATGATCATGAACCACTTTTATCTTCTCATCTCATGCTCGGGAGCATGTTCGGTGCATTGCAACGAACAGCTCAGCATTTTTATAATTGCTCAATGAATAAATGCATCGATTATACTTTAAAATAAGTAGTACGCAATCGGCGGTCGAACTTGTCGCGTAACTCATATCATATTCTATCAAAACCAATCAAGATCAATTCATCATTTAATTAATTCTAATTTAAATAGCTAATTATATATTTAATCGTAGATTTAATATCAAACCATTATTGTACCATTTTTAATATACTATTTCAAAGTAGTAAATCGTATCATTTAATCAAATCTATCATATCATAAAACAAAGAGTTAGTGGTCGCTAGCAAATAAGGCTAACACAACTCTTTTCAGCAATTCTTCCAGATAAACGTATTTATGCCGCTACTTTTGCTAGTGGACCATGTTCGATATTTTCTTGATTTGATTTTAGCTCCTATGTTATATCAATAATGCCCATGATATGTGTGCAGGCACGCGCTGGTGGTGTCGGCGCACTCGGGGCAGCCGTACAACCAGCTGGCGCTGGTGGCGTGGCGGCGCGGGCGGCGGCTGGGCGCGCTGTACTGGCACGTGCGCTCGCTGCTGGTGCGCGCGCCCTTCCCGCCCGCGCCCGCCAACCTGGCGCGCACGCTCCGCGCCGCCGCACTGTGAGTACTCGCACTACACTACTGCTAGCAGCCGTACAACCGGAGATAACTAGATCCAAGCGTGCTGGCAACGGGTGGACGGTGAGTGGGCCCACTTATAGTTCGCTCGCGGTCAGCCCGCAGTCGAATTTGTCGGCATTCGGCATCTAAAACAACTTGGCGACATTAGGAACAGTTGAAATACAAATGAAGCAAGGCTCTTAAACTAGTTGTTATTTTTGCAACAGCACAGACATAAACCCCGTCCCGGTGCTCCCCGGGGTGGCGGCGCGCGGCGAGGCGCCGGCCGCTGCGCCCGCGCGCCTCGACGCGCACGCCTACGTCACCGAGCTCATCAGAGCCATACACTACATACATACGGTTGAAGAGTGAGTATATTTTTTTAGAATTAGGATTATTGTCAATCGATTTATGTAAATAACATTTTATTTTATACTCAATTGAAGGTAGTTTTAGAAGGAACACTGAAAGTATACAGTAGTACTTTGTTAGCTTATGTCCTGCAGTGTGATCACGCAAAGACCCCTTGCGAAGGGACTCTTGTCTATGACACTTGGAAATCTTGGAGCATAAATTACCCCCTATAAGATACCGTATTAACATTTATTAGTTCTGGCTCGGGCTCACAACATTAAAGGACATGAACGGGATGTGTGGAATATAAAAACTGCACTGTCATTGGCTACTTCAAGGACAAACATCTGTAGAAAAAAGAAATAGAATAAAAAAAAACAACTCTCATTTGTTACAAAGCAAGATACAAACTTAATTTGTGTAAGATTAACATTTATAACATTTTAATTTTTTGACCACTGCCACAGTAGTAATTACTAACGGGGACTTATTTAATTGTTTTTCAGACTGGATACGGCGGCGGCTCTTGTGAATTCGTTAAATTCATCGTTAACAGTACTTATCGCCACAGACAACTTTGAGTCTATGACACTTATTAAGGTAAGCCGTTTATTTTAATTATTATTTTAGCGTGTCCCTACTCCTACTACTTTTATATCATGTTATTTACGATCGAATTTCACTTATACTACTACCTACTACTACTACCTACGTCGCTTTTCTTAACACATACGTTATGCTGAAAAAAAAAATTACAAATTTCACTATCGATGGTCAACAACAGAACTTAAAATATTCTTTTTATCTGTCTTCTGAAGGGTGAATTATAGTGTTTAGGTCTTAGACAATTAGGGTGCGTTTCCACTGAGGCGCAGATGGGCGGAGGAAAGAGGATTAGACAGCGAATTGGCTAATCACAGTGCTCGAAATCTGTTTCCACTGATGTGGAGTGAATGTTTCGAGCGGATGTATCCACTCAATCAGGTTCGGTAATGTGAAGTATATGTAATGTATTGGGTAGTATAGAAGATGTGACGTGTCTGCGTCTGCCCAGAGCTTTAAACTGATAAAACAACATAAACCACAAATCTTCAATATATATATACATATGCTACATACATACAATATATACGTAAATGCATAACTATCTATCGTTTGTGAATCCATATCGATTTTAGTACCGATCAAAAACCTAAAAAAATTAAATTAAAATCTGAGGGTGATCTCCTTATCGATTTGGATAGATTTTGAAGGTATTTTGTTATCTGTGTATTTTTTACGTGATCTTTTTGGCTTTTTATCCGACTCTTTTATAAATTATTTCGACACGTGTGTTGTGTTATGTTAATGGAGGAAATGGAGTGCTCTTAGAACACAACAATTGCTGTCTGAAATAAAAATCGCTCGATAAGGGCATCTACCTCAACAAAAAGCACGGCTGTGATTAGTCTGTTTCAAACGCGGCATGTTTGACACTATGAAAATGAGTACGAGCGTTTGAAACCGACCAATCACAGCCGTGATTTCGCTGTGATAATAGCGCTAATGTTTGGCGAACGAAAACAAGTATCACGCGGAGTCATTTAGTTTATTGGCTTGTGGTTGTGTCAGATGGCATGCGTGCTGATGTGGCTGGTGTGGTCGTCGACCGAGGGCCTGGCGGGCGCGGCCACGGAGGGCGAGGAGCGCGCGGCGGCGCTAGCGAGCGCGCTGGCGGCCGGCTCGCTGCTGGCGCTGCTGCTGCCGCACTACACCGTGCACGAGCCGCTCCCCAGACCGCTACCCGCCTGTAAGTCCACACTTTACCCACGTGTAGCTGGCGAGCGCGCTGGCGGCCGGCTCGCTGCTGGCGCTGCTGCTGCCGCACTACACCGTGCACGAGCCATTTATTATCCATGATTGTTGTGTACAGTGAAGGTGTGGCTGCAGTGGGCGGCGTGGCACCCGCACGTGCTGCGCGGCGGCCCGTGGGGCGCGCTGGCCGCGCTGTGGCCCGCCGTCGCCTACACGCTCAACATGCTCGCGCCCACCGCCGCCGCCCTTACTGACAACTGTGAGTGTTTATATGTATTTACTAGCTTCCTGCAGCACGGTTTCACCCGCGTCTACAGTTACTGCTCCGCTCCCGTCACAAGTAACGTGATGTTACGTAGCCTATAACCTTCGTGAAGATCTGGGCTATCATATGCCAAAATAATTATTCAAATCCAACAGGTAGCTCTAAATTCTATATCTAATTAGCGCGTTCAAACAAACTAACAAACTCTTTCGCTTGATATGAAATGAAATATGTTTATTCATATAGGTTAATTAAATTAACACTTATGAACGTCAAAGTTTATAAAATGTCAGCAAATTAACCTAAAGCCAGTTCGCTGACGAAATGAAATGAAATGAAATGAAATGAAATATATGTTTATTCATTTAAGTTAATTAAATTAACACTTATGAACGTCAAAGTTTATAAAATGTCAGCAAATTAACCTAAAGCCAGTTCGCTGACGAAATGAAATAAAATGAAATGAAATATATGTTTATTCATTTAAGTTAATTAAATTAACACTTATGAACGTCAAAGTTTACAAAATGTCAGCAAATTAACCTACAGCCGGTTCGCTGACGAAGTAGAGCCATGAGAAGAACTGGCAAGAAACTCAGGCCACTCTTTTTAATCGCCAGGTTATTACAATTTTTGTAAGTTACAGTTTCAAGTTGCATGCAAAGTGACGCAGGCAATACACTTAACTCTATAGATACTTAATTACTTACAGCTTTCTATGTTGTAAAGAAAAATTAAAAAGTAAAATGTGTGCTTTACAGGCTGCCTCAATTTGCATATTGCTACAAAAGGTAAAGGCAACATGTGAACTGTGATAAATGTTTCTATGTAGATATTATATAAACTGTTAATTTTTGGTATAAGTATAAAGTAAGATGAACTTAATTTACCACAGGAGTTCACAATGTACCTCTATTTAGTTTGGGACCAAAGGGAAACTACTTATTTGTAATAAAATGTAATTTATATTTATGAAATAAATTGAATTGAATTGAATTGAATTTCACAAATCACAATGTATAATTTTAACAATACTAAGTATACAATTTTAACTAAACAATACAAAATGTGTACTTAACTGTTCAAATACGGCATCATGTCATTTAAAATTAATACAAAAAAAAACATTTTATATATTATGTCAAAATGTATCATTCGTGTGCTATAAATAATAGTATAGATATATTGCTGTTTTTATTTTAATCAAGTCTAGTGCTTTAGTTGAGTTTGTAAGGTACCTTGATAGTTCTTAATCTTGTTATATCTTCTATTCATATTAGAATAATATAACACCAATGTGCTTGATGGTAAGCAGTCAGTGATGACTACAACTGGTGGACATCTCAGTTGTAATCATTACAATCCGTTGCCATAGCCCCGCGGTTTTTGAGATGCTTTTTTTTTGCCCTATTTAAAACACTCGAGATTAAAAATAAAAATAAAACATGGGCATCATCATAGCCTTTATTTTTAACCCCGGACGCAAAAACGACGGAGTGTTATAAAATTGACGTGTCTCTCTCTCTCTGTGTGTGTGTGTGTGTGTCTGTGGCATCGTAGCTTTCGATCGGATGAACCGATTTTGATTTCGTTTTTTTTTTTTGTTTGAAAGATGAATTAGTCGGGAGTGTTAGCTATGTTTAATGAAAATCGGTCCAAGATAGCCGGTGCCACAAATGCGGATTTCAAATTTTTTATGGGTATCAAATGCAAGGGCTTGACTAGTAGAATAATGTACACTATGTCAGGGGTTTTTCCATTTTCAATTTAGATGTTAATTATTAATTATTTTTATTGCATTTATTATTTTAATTGTTTTACCGTTTCTGTGTGGAACTTTAACAACAAACCAAATCTATATTATAATTTCACACAGATGATAATGTCCCACTGCCCGAAGATGAGGAGTTAGCAGGGTTCCTACCGTTGGAAAATGCACTTAAAGGGTTAAGGTTTCCCAACCATGCCGCATGGGATACCTATGGAGGCAGGGTTCCAGACCTTGACGAGGGAGAAGACAATGATAACGAGTATGTATAAGAATTTATTATTTTAATTTATTTTGCTACAATTAAAAAAGTTAATTATTTTGTTTTATTGTGTAAATAAAAAAAATTCTACGTCATCAGATCGTCCAGACCTTTATTATATAGTAGTGCTTTAACACTTAATGAAAAATAATAATAAACGCACTAGTCACCACTACGATTTTCGAAGGTTTACCTCAATTTTTCTGGGATACCGACGAAGTTATCCGAACACACATAAAAAATATCTACGATCAAATTTAGAAATCTCCTTTTTTTGAAGAAAATCAAAGCGATTAAGAAAAAGGCAGAACATGAGTGAACAGTTGGGCTGCTAACTCGTCAATGCTTACAGTAAATAGTTCTATTTATATGCAAATAATACTTTGGAAACTTGCATATTTTCATAGTAAAATAACTGTAAGCATTATACAGTTTTCACGTAATTCTAAAAAGTGTTCTAATATTTTTAAAATCAAGCTCCGATTAATGATAAAAATTGAAAACCACGAAAATATGAAACTAAATTGCGACGATGCCACTCTCTGTTCACATTATCTGCCGACTCTATAGAGGTCTGTTTCTCCTCAGAGCCCCAGCAGAAGTATCGGTTACATGTCTAAATGGCGAGCCGGAGTTAGAACAACGAGTTCGAGCGTACCGGATATTAAAGCTAGGCAAACGCATCGCTGCGCTCGAGCCTGACCATCTCTCTTACACGTGAGTGATAGTTTATTAGTCTTATCTAAACTAATATTATAAAAGAAAGATTTGATTGTTTGAATTTTTGTTTGTGCCGATTTAACTCTAGATAAGATAAGAGAAGATACTTTTTCCGTCTATTGTGCATGAGAAGTTAGCCAGCAAGTGGTTGTTACACATGTACATGTATTTTTTTCAGCAATTAAGTTTAAATGTATTTGTATAAACAACCGTTGGTTAACCCAATAAATAAATAAATAAATAAGATCTACTTAACCGATTTAAAAAATTCTTGTACCTTTGGAAAGCTATAGATAGGACGGACAGCATTGGCTATATTTTATTATGTTTAACATAATTTTTCAGTAATTTTCAAAATTTCAATATTTTAAGCGCGTTCGTAAATCTGAATGATGGAATACATCACTATTGCAATGATATTTTCCATAGGTGTTTATTGTAAGACCGAAATAAACTTACCGAAGCGCAGCGAGGGCGGTGGTCTAGTAACTATTAATCAGTCTGCCTATAGTACCAAGCACTACGCCTTCTTCCTCAAAGGGATAAGCACAGATGTATGACGCCCACTTTTCCTATCCTATGTTGGGTGTCAGGTATATTTCCAGGGTCAAAACTTACACTCAGAATTTAAGGAAATAATGAACTGATCTAGTGTAACCAGCGTATTGGCTTAACTTTTTGCACTCAAGAGGTCTCCAACTATAAACAATAAGGCCTTTGCCTTGCCGTGTCAGTAACAAGCTGGTATGAACAATAAACAACAATATAATTGCAGCGAGGAAGACGGCCTCCTCAAATTCACGGCGTCAACCGTGGGGGGTGAGCAGTTGTCCCGCGCGCTGGCCCAGCTACGTGTGGCGGCGGGTGCTGCGCCCCCGTCCCGTGACGGAGCCCCGGAGCCCGAGGACGAGTCGGACGACGAACCCGCTCAGCCGCCGCCTCCCATCGTCATCTCCGAGGCCGACTTCCGGGAGAAAGGTACTATTCTTGGTTCGTGGAAAGTTTTACGTGCTTTTTTTTGTTGTGTTAACCAGCTGCCATATTACATATACAACCCATAATAATATCTTAGTGGACAACTTATGCGAAAACTGTTTACAGATCCTATTAGAAACTTTAACTGCCGTCTCTGATGCAGTAAGAACGCAGGGTACTGATATGCACAGGTTGTGAATTCGGATCCCACACGGAACAAAACTTTGTGTGATTCATAAATATTAGTACCCAGTCTGTGTCTACTTTGTGTCCGTTAATTGTATTAAAGTCTCTTACGACACGGCTTGTTCTGTAGTGCGAGAGCTGTCTACAAAAACTGGAAAAAGCTTTAGATTTCGAGTTTATGAATAGCGATTTTACATTCGATACGTTTTTTTTCGAATTTAGTCATGGCCGTTTTCGGTATTTGAGAATATGGCAGTTCAGGTATCTGTAGAATGTAGATATTTAACTTATTCTTAACATTTACTATAAAGTACGAGAAGTAGGGCTTAATAAGAAAAAAGATTTATCCAACGATGTCTCATTTATAAAGTACACAGTCAAAGTCAAAAACATTTTTATGCATTTGGGTTAATTGAATTAACACTTATGAACATTAAAAATTACAAAATGTCAGCCAATTAACTTACAGCCACGCTGACGTAGGTTAGGGCCATAAGAAGAACTGGTATGAAACTCAGGCCACTCTTTTTAATTGCCAGGTTATTACATATTTTTTTTGTAAGTTACAATTTCAAGTACCATGCAAAGTGAGTCATAGCACATACATAAAAGTAATCAACAAATTAGGTAATATTGTGCTCCAGTCGGCGCTGCCAAGACGAGATAATGGCTGATTTATAATGATACAATAGCTGGCGCCAGCACCACTGAATTCCCGCACTGGATCAGCACTGTATCAATGTAAATGTTTTCAAGCCAGTGATAATGGCGCCAGCTACTGGATCTATGTAAATCAATCTTTATACTCATATATGCTGTACAAAAAGAATAACACTTGATGGACCTTCTATGACTTTAAACATATTATTATCCTTATCAAATATAATGAGGATAAAGTTTTGTGTGCGTTACGATTGCTCCGCCAAGTTCGAATCAGAAAAAAACTTGCCCAATATTTTGTCGGAATTTGTCGAAACCGAAGAACCGAGAATAGTTTACATTACGTGTTATCTCAAAAATTATATTATCTCATACCACTCCGAAATTATGGTTACCCTACTCGTACATTGTATGAGATTTAATAATTTTTGAGATAACACGTAATGTAAACTATTCTGAGGGTGAAGCGATATGTCATTCTTCTGAGGTTAATATGCCGAACAAATTAATGTTAACACCGAAATCCTAGCAATTACAATGAGAAAGTAGTTACGATTGCGCAGCCACGTACTTTCTGTTTTGGGCTGATTTCGTCAGTTTGACTAAACTGACGAAATCAGTAATTTTTCAATAAATAAATAAACTGACATAGTATTTATTGCTTTTATTAGTTTCGACAAATTAAGACCTTTTTTCTTGTAATAGTTTTAATGTATAAAGTCTTAATCTTTAAAGAAATAATCAACAATGAAGAATCAACAACGTTACGATTGCGCGGCCATAACTTTCAATCCTAAATATTTCGTAACATATTTGTCTAGAACTTCTAATTCTTTTTTCGACAAATTCAGTCTCTAACCCAAGCGGTTGCTAAGATTTCCATGGCCGCGCAATCGTACACGTTACGTTGGCGCGGCCAACTTAAAACCCTTATAACTTCTTTATTTCTACTTCGACAATTTTTTTGTTTGTACCCTTCGATTTCGACAAATTCCGACAAAATATTGGGCAAAGTTTTTTTCTGATTCGATAACTTGGCGGAGCAATCGTAACGCACACAAAGTTTTAGCACAAAAGGCTTCATCGTAAAAAAAGTCATATCAATACTTATAATTATGTTTAGTTCGCGAGAAGCGCGTGGGCATCTTGAAGCCGCAAGGATCGTTGGAACGAGCGAGAGAGGAGAGAGCTTTAGCCACGCAGGAGGAACAAGTAAGTACTTTTTTTTTAATGGCACATACATAGCTTCACGCCTTTTATCCCCGAAGAGGTAGGCTGAAGTGTTTAATGAACCGCGTTTCGGCATATTATTTTGGGTCCCATGTAATAGAAGGCGAGCTTGTTGCCATTAAGAAATGGTTAGTTAAATGGTATTCCAGCAACTATGGTAAAATAAATGAAATTCCAACTGTGCCATGGCCCAGCCGCACTCTTTGGTGCTTAACACGCAGATTGTTTATTGTTGTGAGCACAACGAGTTACGATTAACAAAAGTAGTAAGTACCTAGTTTATAAAGTCATGTGTATAATCGTCAGCTGACACAGGAGCCTGACATCGCCGAGGAAGGAAAGGGGGAGGACAAGAAGGAGATGCGCAAGCCGCGCGTCAACATCGCCATGGCGGCCATCATGCGCAAACAGGAGGAGACTAACAAACAGGTCACTACTGCTTCTTATACAAAATGAACTGAATATTCTTATAATTAGTTCGTAAATTAAATTTTTGAATAATTGATTTATCGCGGTTATCAGTTTTGTTTTCTAAATTTTCTTTTTAAACTTGGCAGGTGAAGTTCGTGACGCCCCCTCCGACTCCAGACTCCACAGGCGACTCACAGGAGTCTAAGGACGAGAAGCCCAAAGTGATCCAACCAAAACCTATCAAGTCGCTCGCGAACATTCCGCTCGGCAGGAAAACGGGCGGCATCCTGTCACTCAAGGACAAGTCCGCCGGGTACCCGCACCTAGTCAACATCGACCCTGAACCCGTCAAGAAACCAGACAAAGAGGACAAGAAGGAACCTAAACCGAGTCAATCAAGTCAAAACTCACAAACCTTCCAACCGAAAAGACAGGACCATCCCCCTTCTCCTAACTGGGGACCCAACATGACATTCCCTGAAGGACCCAGGATGAACTTTCCTACAAATTACCCAGTACAGAACCCCGGGTTGACGTACAACGCTAATTATGTACCACCAAATTTGAACAACCAAGGTATTAGACTACCCGTCGTCAATCCTAAAGAAATTGACGTAAGGACTGCAGCTCTACAGAAGCAGAACTCGCGCCAGGAACTGTTCCAAGACGGACAGAAATTCAACCACAACCACCAAATGTCTGGTGACAAGAAGAATTTCCTAAACGACCTACCTCCACGGTTCGCCAACCAGTACCGGTACTGGCAGACCGCACAGGACAACCAGTTCAACGACAACAAGTTCAGAGACGATAGCTTTAAAACTAACCCTATGTTCACCGCGCAGCAACCGCGCAGTTGGAGCACGCAGCCGCAGCAACCGGCGCCCGAGGGTTATCAACCACAGATGTGGTGGAAACCAGAGCAAGCCGCCAACTTCAACGCGAACTTCACGACACCGATGCCGAATTTTTATTCGCAACATTTGAACGCGGCCATACCGAACCCTTACCAGAATATATCGTATAATCAAATACCGAATGCGAGTAAACCGGAAGGATTCACACAACCAGGGTACTTACAGTCCGCTATAGGCCAACCTCAGTTGCAGACATTACAGAATTTGGTTACATCGCCTAACTTCAGTTCATCGTTAAATAGCTTTAATTACGGTCCGTCGGTAAGCTATGATTCATCGATGTACCCGCAGTTTAACAACAAGCTGGGCTACCAGCCGCTGCAGATGGACAAGCAACAAATGGGGTACCAGAACAAGGAGCTCATAGATATGAACCCGCTGGGTTTTAGCGCTAATGTGCTGGAACAACAACGGAATTTAAACATGAACTTTAATGAGACGCTCACTGATATGTCTGCGGCCAAGAATATGGACCCAGCTGGGGTAAGTCGATTACATTAATCGTAAATTTTGAATACGGCGTAATAAACAATACAAATTATTGTATCAGATTTTTATTGTCGTGCTATGTTAGACCCATTAGAGGGTATACATTAAGTATACGGAGCAGTAAGTGTACTAAATTTACTGCTCCGTATACTTTCGGCGAATATGTCAAACCGTCAGTCTAAAAAACGACACTATCGGTAACACTAGGAGCCGATTCCAATATGTACCATGAGGGTGTTTAGGAAAATTTTCGCCGCCAGTTGGCGCCACTTTGGTAAAAAGTCTTCTATTTTGACAGTGCTATCAAAACATATTTTTCAGTGCTCATTTCGGTAATTTAAATGTTTAATTTACAAAATGGATAATACACGTGCTAAATCTAAAATGGCGCCCACGAGGTGGCAGCACTGACGCGTCAGGTCTAGCTGTCAAGCGCTTTTCGAAAGTTAACCCCTGATTGGCCCAAAATGAAAGTTGAAGTAGCGCCAACTGTTGGCGAAATTGAATATCTAGTCAACGCGACTACCAAGGCGAATATGGCAAATCATCAGGCTAGCTGTCAAAGTCTTTCGGCTGACATGACATAGAAATGAGTTTACTTTATTATTGTGTGTACAGAGTGGCGAAGGCCCGAGCGGCGAGCCTCCCAGCAGTACATACTCTTTGTTCAGCGGAGCGCCCGACACCAGCGCGTGGGGCGCCGCGCAACGACAACCGCCGGTACGTTGCTCACTATCACCATCATTCACGAACATTCACACGTCATATGACTTCACTAAAGCTAAAATACTATAATAATCTAATCCAAATACCTCGTCAGATAACAGATCTGAAATATTGTACTTTCTGACTCATATAAACCTAAGATAATTCCATTTGCATGAAAGGTTGCCAGTTGTTGAACAGTAGCGTGATGATAGCAAACAATTTTACAGTCCCTCTGGTCGGGTCCGGGCCCGTCGCCGCTGGAGCGTCTGCTGGAGCAACAGAAGCAAATGAAGCAGCCCCCCGCCCCGCAGTGACGCAGGGGTCACGCACGACACATCATACATCGACCTACACCACTGATTGGCAAGCTCTACTTATAATTATATTTACGCATATAAGTTGAAAAAAACGTGAGCTTAAATGCTTCAATGGTTTTACGAAAATTTTAAGCAGCATAATAGCAACTTGGGGACTACAGTTCACATCGTTCCTATTACTTTAGAAATATGGAACGCTTTCGTTGTGCTCTCATGCATAGTTGCGTATTTATTGAAATTCTAAATGATATTTATATACTGTTGTATAAATTTGTATAAATGATAAAATTTAAAAATTGGCGGCAATGTTTCATTCCAACATTTTTCTTCAAGTACTAATATCGACTAATTACACATTTATAATAACCCCTTATTCATAAACATCATATATGCTAATAATAGATAAAATGGGTTTTAATTTGTTTGTCTATCTTGTCACCTTGATATTTGTACTAGTAAGAAAGAGACAAAACCCATTTTAATTAAAGAGGCGCTTTTTGTTTTCACGGAAGATGGTTGTCATTTAATTTCATCCACATTTTTTTATATTTTATCATTGTAATATACCATTAATATCAACAAGAATATTATTCTACACTTGACGCTGGCAGAAATAGCTGACACAATCGTCGGCTCTGTTGCCAAAAAAAAGGAGAAGAACTAGAGGCTAAGATTTTTATGAATAAGGGGGTAAAGCTTTTGCTTTAGAACCTAACTCTCAATAAACTTTACGAATTAGGAATTTTGGAAAAAGACTATTAAAATTGTAAGAAAAGTTATATATCATGTTTATACTATAATTGTGAGAAAACTAATGAAATATAACAAGGCTGTGATGTCGAAACTATAAAGTTTAGTGCTTTTGCTGAGCAATTATATTATGAACTTGATGTACGTAACGACAGTCTATATCGTTGGTGTTTGTTAACACTGCATAAGTATTATGAATGATGTTAGTGCTTGTATAGACTGTTGTGAAACATTGCCGGCCGTTATTATAAAGTTATTCTTAAATATGTACACAAATGCATATTTTTGTATACTCTCAGTTGAATCGCGCGTGAACGGATAGAATGTATTTGGTTTGTAAGTGTCGAATTATACGCCACGATTAAACATATTTATCATTTTAGATAAGTTATGATTTTTTAAAAATCTTAAGTGTATAATTATATTTCTTTGTTAGAAATCGCCCTTCTCCGTGGCGGTGTAGTTAGACATTTACAAAAGCTTTATTATAAGCATGTTTTTGTTGTGATTTTAAGTGAAAATAAATTAAAGTAACCTTTGTGAAACAATATTTTTGAATAAAAATATTTTTGTTAATATTATTTGGATTTTCTTTACTGTAAATGCACCTATTTAGTAGAAAATAACCTTATATTCTCGGTTTTAACCCATGTGACATAGAACTTGTACCCAACACAATATTGACATGGTCTTTATAAAGGTATTAAGCAGCATTAAGTGTCACATCCTGAAACTGCAGTTCGATATTTATTTCCACCTTAGGTTGACTGGTAGAGAATGCTTTTAGCATTAAGTCCGCCGTTGTACTTTTGTGCATGAAGTTCAATAAATAAATAAATATTTAGTGTAATTAAATAAAACTAATGTATTCAGTCAATAATTTAAATTTTATCTTTTTATAATCATTCTAAACAATTATCCAGATGTACTTAATACATTTCTATTGTGTAAAAAAGCGTACTAATTTTCTAATAGCATTATACATAAAATATTTACAATATTGCTAATAAATATTTGAGTAAAACAAATAGGCTTTGAGACGAAACAAATACTAGTTTATGTTCCCTCCAATCTATAACAAGTACAACTATCAAACAGGAGCTAATATAATTTGAAATTGCATTACACATGTACAGGATAATTGAAATAAACTTGTCAGTACAATAAAGCAAAATAAATCTAGTTACGCATTAATAAATAACAGTCGTGCGAACACAATACACTAAGATATGTACAATAAATTGACAAACGATATCGTGCTAATGTGGACCGTATATGCATTATATTTAGGGTTGTAATCCCGTGAGGTAAATTTTAATTCGTGACAATATTTATTTATAAATTTTAAACGAGTGTGTATTTTAAACAAGTTAGAATGAATACCTTGGAAGGGTAATCTATATGTAAAGCATGCTAATAAAGGTAAATTACACTTTGGCTGCTATCACATACGCTGTTGATTATTTTGTGTTTCGATGCTAAACCAAAATACGTCTACATCGACCATTTACGTAAACAGAATATTGTGTACTTCCACAGTTTATTTCACTAGATCTCAAACACACACTCGTTTAAATCTGTACAGTAAATCATCTAATAGAACATCTATCTTATTGCTTCATTCAACAGTCTAACCAATTAATCGGTATTGACTAATCAAAAACACGCTGTTTCTGAAGTAGAATAATCTAAAATAGATTCACAATTTTTCACCGTGTAGAATACCCGGGTAAACTCAACAGACGTAGTATACTCAGGTATAGTGCAAAGAAAATTGATCGAAAATTTGATTCACTCAAAATAGCTACTTAGCATCAGTATTTAATAATAAATTTGCAAATGATTGTAAATTGATTCATATTCACACACTTCTTGACTTTCTGGACTTGCAACGTTATTGAATGATCATGAAATTTACATTAGCTGAAATTATAAGGAGATATTTTAAGTGAATTACCTTTTCCAAGACGATAGATATCATCTACTACCGTACCTGTCACCCATATGATATACATAAGTATACAAAAACTTAGTCACAATTAACAGTCAGTCCATGTGTATAATTCGTTCAGATTGACTAGTCGAGTTGGCCCTCCAGTTGGCTCTCGTAACCAAACTTGTAAACTTGTACTGATGTTGGCACAAACGTTTCATTGTATATAATTCTTAACAGAAATACGTTCATTATCAAAGATAAAAAACGGTAAGTACAGACAACTGTATCAATACATTAAAACTTTATGAAGTCTAATTTGTTCGTGGTTAGTACGAAAATACAAAATTATGACGTCAGTTTACAGAACCAAAAGGCATTTTACAATAAAATAAAAATATTCAATAATTCTGTACGATTCGTGCATAATTTCATATTTAATTCAATTGTTCAATTATCACACCTATAAATCACAAATAAATTATGTACTTTGTATAAAACATGGCAGCCATCATATCATATAATTAATCCTTAATTTTAATTAAATTGTAATTTAAATAGGAGGATAAACATTTCAATATTAATTACTAATTATCGAAATAATACATGTTACCTATACAATTAATAATAAAACGGACAAACTCACAAAAATTTAATATAAGTAGATGTGATTTTAGGTAGATAATAAAATTACATTCATGTTGTTTAAAAAGCTTTTTTTTTTTCTTTTCATTAAGGTCGTAACAGACAGTAGGCGGGGCGAAACGGCGACGACGTGAGTGACTGTAAATACTAGTTGACATGGTCGGACTTCTTACTTCACGTCCGCCATCCCGTCCCACCCGCTGTCTATTCCTACCATTAATCAAATATTTTATAAACATGTTGAAGTAAAGCCTCGCTACACACCGAGAGATCTGACATACGTATACAAGCGTTTTAAAAATTATAATTGTCTGCATGCATTTTGCTATTCAAAATCACCACAATGTACGCGAGACTATTTTCAAACATGAACTTTTACAATCCAATACTTCTAGCACGGTGTGTGTACGTTTTTAATACTAACCTATCGTCGTATACTTTTTTATTGTAGCATAATTTATGTATTCTATTTGCATTGTTTGACTTGAGAAATTCCTACAAAGAAACGATAACTGGTTGATAACGCATTTTTATCCCGAAAGGCTAGGCAGAGGTTGTACGTAATAATAATTGTCGCATTCACACCTTTAGTTCTTCACATAGATGTCACATGTCTCAATATAATAAAATATTGTTGGCACAACACAATAAAAAAGAAATTGAAAATATGACATCTATATTTTACGAACTAACTATTATGAATCAAATGCCTATAATAAAATTGCCTTCGAAATTCATATAGGTACAATAAGCCCGTTGTTTCAATTACATACCGCAATTATATATCGATATAACCGTGCTAGAAGTCCGTCAGTCTATAACTAGGCGTCACGCAAAGGCCTCAGGGCCTCAGGGTCACTCACACAGCGTACGGAACAAGAGACAATAGATGTTATGACTTTATTACTTTTTAAACGCTCCAAAGTCAATGACAATGGGAATATGTTTATTAACTTTCATAGCTATTGTTTGCAAAGTTTTGTATATAAGTAATACTGTTAGATTTGATGTAATATTTCTTCTTTATATTATTTGGTTGACTACGTTTGAAGACACAATAAGAATAAATTTAAGACTGACTGAAAGAATACAATATTCTGCCCTACTAAGTTCTGTCATTCGTCCTTAGTGAAGCAGAATATTGTATATTTAGCTATAGCCGTAACACAAACACGCCACAGGAAATACACTTTTAACGTATCTCTCATTAGTTTCATTTTCCCAAAACTTTAGCTATGCAGTTACGGTTTTCATTAGTAGAACAGTAGTTTTCTTCAATTAATAATTAGTTAATTGTCATATAAAAAGTCAGTCATAGTCTCTTGTTACGTAGCATACATTACATAAAGGAGGATATGTAAACGAATTGTTATAAGGATAATACAATGTACGTCCGATATTTGAGCTGAATATTATCTCAGTTCAACACACACAACCAATTAGAATAGACAAGATTGTATAAAAAAAGAATACTACAAGGTATTTAATTTATATGCTGGCAACATTTAAACAATTTCAATCAATTACATTATAATGTTATTTCCTTTTCCAAAAAGGATCTTTAATACACATACTTATTTTTTATATTCTTTTTTAATTCTTAAATTTTGTGAATATGAATTTAAAAAAGAATAAGTATATCTTTTAGGACTCTATCTCAAAAACGCCTTTTATAACTAACACGACGTAAAATTAGCAGGTCAAATTCATGCAAATTGTTATCACAATGAAAGACAAGGTTTGGATGAAAGCCTTGAAAAAACATTTTCATTGTATGTAAAGTAAACGCAACTTGTAGCTTATCCTCAATCATCAATATTACCCGTTTTTGGGCTTGTCTATCCATATCATAATTATTTCAGTAAAAATTAGCGAGCGTATTACAAACTAACCCCCAGTTTCTGAAAGATTGATCAAAGAAAAATTAACTAATCACCTGTTAAATTTCATGTGAAGTACCAATTGGGTTGTTAAAAGCATGAATAATTAGTTTAATTTGATCTAGTTAGTTACTAATTAGATCAAATTAAACTAATTAATCATCCATGTTTTTTGCATACTTTCAGGTACTTCACATGAGATTTAACAGGTGATTAGCAAATTTTTCGTTGATCAGCCTTTTAGAAACTGGGGGAAAGTCTTTAATCTATCGACGGTTTTAAAGTAAAAGTTGATAGGGATACGATAACGTGCGTTGCTTTAAAACCATTCACTGTTAAGGATAATTTACTCTTTCGAATTCGATTAAAGATTCGACATACAGTATGCTGGATAACTATATAAAATATGGAGCCCCTTCATATTATAAGTCAAGAACAATATCTTCCGCATTTTCTAACTTCGGTAACTTTCTCTGTACCTAAATTATAATTATTTTTGAAATAATGTAATATCTGAAAAGTATTTAGTACTTTGCAACTATAAGTCAGTGAAAATTGATTCTAAATGCAACACAGTTACGACTGAATTTCATTTAAACCGACAAAATCAAAGGACCAATAGATCCTGGATCGTAGCTATAAAGGTCAAATTACTTCTATGTTCAAATATTACATTATTTCAAACAATTCAATAAAAATGAAAATATATCTCAATCAATACCAAAGATATAACTAACATGAAAAATATAAAGTAAAATATACCTTAAGTATATGGCAATAGTATCGGTAATCACGTCTGTCGTTCTACGGCAAAGTTGTACGTGTAGTCGCGGTCGAGCTCGAAGCGGGAACGACGCTTGATCACTGGTAATTGGACCTAGAAGTAAAGGCCTCAAACTAAGTACTAGAATAACCAAATAAAATAATATCTGCCACGAATTTTCATAGCTACATTAGTCTGAACGATTCTTCTTATTAATTTTACCTAGCTCTATCGCTAGCAAGCTTTTCGCTTATAAAGTCAAAAACACCTCCAGAGCGTTCACCTTATGAGTGGCAACGTCGCAATCGGTCATATTTCGTGGTTTTACATTTATATCATTTAATCGGAGCTATATTGTTAAAACATGTTCTGATAACATTTTAGAATTCAGTGAAACCTGTAAAAACGCTCTTAACATATTTCAAGAAGCTTAATAATATAATACCAGCCTGTTTACTGTCCTACTGCAGGGCAAAGGCCTCTTCTCATATAGAGAAGGTATGAACATTAATCACCACGCTTGCTCAAGGCGGATTGGCAATTTCAGACATTTAAGCCCAGGTTTCCTCACGATGTTTTCCTTCACCGTTAGTCAGAAATGTCCAAGATAAACTTAGAAAGTACATATGATTTGAAAAATCACATTGGTACTTGCCCGGATTCGGACCCACTACCTCGTATTTACGAAGCGGGTGCCTTATCCAATGGAACATTTCGACTTCGACTTAAGAAGCTTACTCCTTGCCATCACTTAACCTTCTAAATATATGACCACTATTTCCGTCGAATAACAGCCCATCAGCTGCAGTAAGATTTCTCAGATTTCTAACTATTTCGTAGAAGGGTCATAAAGTCATAAGACATATACTTAATGATACGTGAATACTAACAATTATAATAGCAGATATAGATAAACTGTTTTTAAAAAGCGTAGGTAAACTTACCAAATGATCACTAGGCACCCCTCTCAATTTCGGATTAAGCACGAATGGAACTCCTTCCATTCCATTGTATCCTCCTAACGTCTGATACATCGTGTTTCTTGGTAATGGCGCAGGACCCTTCTTTCTAGAAAGTGCCACGGGTGAAGTGGGACCTCCAGGGCTTCCTTGGGGTACAGGGGACTTTGCTGAGGGAGGTCTAGGCGCGGGTCTAGCGGGTTTAATGTTATATGAAGGGCTCAATGCCTCGTAATCGTGGTCTGACTTGAACTCTTCGATGCTAGGGTACGCTGTAGGTGACTGCTTGAGATTCAAGTTGTTTAATTCCGAGACTAGTGGCGATAGTTTTGGTGGACGATCTGGAGCGCGTAACCTGTGAATAGAGTTACAGATATTTTCATAGTTTGAAGATTAAAATATTTTTTTACATATAAATAGTGCTTGGTAGCTGTCAAGGAAACTTTGAATCCAGTAAAAGGGAAACAAAAGGTATGAGCTTTAAAATCTAGTATGGTGTACTGTATCTTACCTTCTATTCGCCTCAGGCGTAATGTTAGTGAGTATGTTCTCGTATTCGTTGTGCGTCGGCGACGTGTCCGTGCTACCGCCGCTCACTTTGTAACACACCATCTTGCCGTTAATCTCACTGCCAAAGATATGACGTCAGTTAATTATTGTTACTTAAGGTAATTTGTTAGATGGCTCAAAAGTAAAGCACACTCACCCAGCCAGCATGAACCCTTGAGGCGCCTGTCTCATTTTGGAGCACACGATGATATCCGTGACGGGGGGATGAGTGCGCGCAGCGGCGGGTCGTGACACTCGCGTGCACAGCCGCCGCTTTCCCGCGCGGCCAGCCACACTGTACCCCGGAGGAGCCGCCTCCCGCTCACCTACCACTACGACACCGTCCATCACGTAGCCAGGGACTCCTGAAGCAATGTTCTTCAGTTACATAGGATACATTTTACATTTTAGACAACCATAACAGTGTTCCTCTTACGTGAAAAAGAATACAGACAAGATATAAGTAGCGATTTTTAGAAATGCATGACTAATTAGTGTAGAGGATCTTTCGCTTCTTTTTAAACACGTACTAGCAAATTCAATTATTTTTTAAAAGAGATTTTTATTTCCGAACTTCGTTTGGAACAATTAAGCATTTAGGAATGACTACAAAAATAAAATAAGCGTATTACATCAGATCATTACACTGCAGATACCTATCCACTGTTGGACACAGGGTCCCTTTCTAAAGTTCTAGACTCACTCAGGTAACGCCGTTTTTTGACGTATTTGTATACATTATAAAGTTGCTACTTCGTTACCATCTATGTTTTCTATGTCGTTAACTCGTAGACTCGACTTCTTCGCTTGTGCTGGTTTTTATATGTGGGTCACTATTGGCCAGATAGATGACGCCACAGTTTCTTTAATTGCCTCTTACGATACGACCCACGGGAACTAATAGACTGATCTCAGATCGAATACCTTAAAGTTTATGCTTATAATATGTAGTTCATAACTTATCTTGAAACTGATAGGTATTTGATTTGATATTTTTCATTATTTACTTTCCTTTATATTGATATCAAATCTTATCTGTGCATTGTAAATATTATTGTTATAAAATCAGTATTCGTTCTTTTATATGACTCAATGAGGGTGTTTAGGAAAAATTTCGCCACTAGTTCGCGCCACTTCAACTTTCACGTTGGGCCAATCAGGAGTTAACTTTCAAAAAGCACTTGACAGCTAGACCTGACGCATCGGTGCTGCCTCATCGTAGGCGCCATTTTAGAAAACCCTCTCAGCAATTTTCTTTTGTCCTTAAGCACGTGAATTATCCATTTTGTAAATTAAACATTAAAATTGCCGAATTGTACAAATATTTGTTTTGTTAGCGCTGTCAAAATAGAATACCTTATACCAAAGTGGCGCCAACTGGCAGCGAAAATTTTCTAAACACCCTCATTACCTAATGAGCTTTAGGTACATTTGTACTGTTAGTATTGACAGCTAATACTATTTACAATCTATGTTATGATGTTAAATATGTGAATCATTAAGATTATTATCCACATGAAATTAAATTCGTGTTGGCTCTACAGATTACTCTGGTCTTATGCACGTGGTTGAGTTCCAAAGTTGTAAGTATAATTAGTCGACAATAAAATTGCTTTACCACTTTATTCCTCTCAGAGTTGGAAAGAGCCGTTACCCACAGTAGAAATTAAGAGACCTGGATTATCACATAAATTACAATAAATCCCAACGTCCGAAGTGTTCTGATTTATTGAAAATAGCCGAATCATCAGGTTTAAAAAGGCATTATAAGTTAAGAAGCCCAACAAATATGTAACAAAAACTATGCCTGATGATAACCGTGGGAAGTTGTCAACTGCAATCAGATAACGTAATCAAAGCACGTTCCGTTATGATGACGTCGCTCGCATCGCTTTATTAAGAGTCAGCTGTATGGATATATTCGCAACTTCAGTAGCAAAGAAGCGTAAGACCAAATACGATTTTTTCAGCAATATTTACCGTATAATGATACGCATAAAGATTGAAGTCGTATATTCGCTTTTTATTTTAGACCATTTAGTTATTAGGAATGCGAATTACGGGCTATTTACAGACAGGTCAACATTGCGAGAAAATCCTGTTGCATATACTTAGGAAGAAATTCTTGGTGAAAGTTATAATAAAAATTTTCAAATCAAATCAAATAATTTATTTTGCGAATATGGGTATACGAAGGTTTACGTTTCGTGGGTGATATATTATTGTAAATGTGGTCTTTTTATCTTTATTTACTCGTAGTATTCAGCCATCGCCATCAGCCGACTTTGTATTATTTCATCATCAGCGTATCAGCCAAAAGACGTCCACTGCTGGACATAGGCCTCCCCCAATTTTCGCCACCTTGACCGCTCGTGAGCCGCTCTCACCAATCGGTTGTATTATTTATGTATAAATAAATATCGGCATTTTAGTATTCATTATTCACATGCCCACTTAAAATATTATAAATTTAAAGAAACTTTTATCTAGCCGTTACGCTTTCACGTTCAAACCGTAGCAATAATTTTCATTAAATTTGATATGAACATACCAAAGAAAATGACCTACATTTGGCAAAACAGTTATACCTACTATAGGTATGTATAACTGTTACTGAATGTACCAAAAGTTTTAGATTTTGGGTTTATGACTAATAGGTATGTATAATCTTTGCACAGAGTAAAAGCGTTTCTGACCATTGAAAATCAGGAATCTGTCGCGATTGTATGCCAATTTTGACGGTTGAGTGACCTTGACAGCATCACAGTCGGTGTTACGATCATTGACTATTGAACAGTCATTACAATTCGACCTTCAACCGATCTTAACGAAAGTGATACGCGTTTTATTACAGCTATAGTACTTGTCGCAATTGCCCCGAAACATTGGACGACCTTGATTTGTTATAATGTATTTTATTTTTGTACAGCTCTATGGTATGGCTCTTTAAGCGTCGGGAATGTTATCACTCAAACTTTTACAAGGGAATCGGCAAGAAAGTCATACATTACAGAACTAGTAACAGCGTTCTGTTCTCGTCTTATTAAACTGCGTTGCCTAACCTTTCTACCCAAGTTTAGTTATTCTGGCAAAAACATCGCAAATGCAATATATGAGGGAGGTCTTATGAATGAAATATGAAGACGCCAGGGGTTCGACCGCTCGGATTTGCCACGACCTTAGCTGTCTCCAAAAACACAATACGTTTGTCCCGGTAGTAACACGAACATTTGTGACAAGTGTTAGCGTTACTTGCTTCTAGGGCAACTTGATTATAAAATGCCTTTTATCTTTTATTAGGAACCATAAAACTACGAAATACCATGGTTAATAAAATCTACCCATAATTCTTGTATTTGTCCTCATATACTCCAGCAGCGTATTACTATTAGTCATCGCATTTTTCGTGTCATTTGTAATCTCACAACAAATAGCTATACTGAAAACAATGTCATTTCTATTTTTGAATGATGATAATAATATCTAGGATTTCTTTTCGTTATCGATATCGCATAGTAATTATGAATGAAAGAATATATAAGCAATTTGCGTGCGCGCAGTTCCTGCACGTTTTGCATCCATTTTTATATTAGCTACCAAAATTATTGAATTAATTGTTTAACATAACACTGATTAACTCAGGGGTGGTGGACACTATTCCAAAAGCCATCGTCAAAGTTGTGGGATACTGTTTAACGACCCATTTACAAGACCCGGAATAAAAATTGGAAAAAGCTGATTTACAATTGAGCAAAGTCCGGAGTACTAATAATCCATTTAGCTTAAAATCCTTTGGCTTCTTCAGGTTACTACCACGGAAGAAAAACAATGGAAGTAGCTAGTGAGCATGCCAATAGTATATGATAACAACTGGCGTAGGTATGGACTTGAGGTACAGCATAGAATTATTAGTGGTGACCGTTACGAAGCCCCAGTTTCGTACACGGGCGTGGCCGAAATGGACCCGCCGCAATAGTGTCGTAGGGCTATCCGTACACATAGATAATTTATGATGCGAAATAAAACAGTCGCCTATTACGGAAATAACATAATAGCTAAGCGATAGCGATATTTATATCATAGAGCAAAACAACAGTGCACTTAGATAAATAACCATCACCATAAAACTTTTATATATCTATCTATACTATTATATAAAGCGAAAGAGTTTGATTGTTTGTTTGATTGAACGCACTAATCTCTGGACCTACCAGTCGGATTTGAATCGAAATTCTTTTTGCGTTTGATAGCCCTAGTTCTTGAGGAATGTTATAGGCTATGTAACATCACGCTACTGGCGACGGGAGCAGAGCAGTAACCTATGCAGGTAAAACCGCGCTGCAGGAAGCTAGTTTAACCTATATGTCAAGCTGAGAGCAATAACAGCCGCTGAGCTAGTGCAACAAGTGACCGACAATGCGCCGTTGTCCAGTTTAGATTAGTTAATCGAAATAACAATCGATTGTCGTGTTCGTACTTTGCAGTATCGTAAACTTGATACAACTATAATACTTATGTGTCATTGACACTGTTATACAAAAGCAGGTAATAAATAAGGGTTCCGTAGAAATAGTTTAGCTAAAGCATGTAAACATAGTATAAATTTAACAAATACTAGCGAAAATAAAACCTAGATCTTACAGTATAATAACCCAGAACTAAAGTATAAACTAACAAAGACTCGCCTAGAAATTGAATATGATATTACGATAGAAAACATGTACCATAAGTTACCTACGTGTACTTTTTAATCATTCAATTAACGATTAGCATAATTACGCAAGCGGGGTAACTACTACTACGATATAACTCAAACAACTCCTGTAAAAAACATTAACTATAGAACCCTCCAAACGTTGTTAAAACACTGTGAAAGGAGTGTTTGACTCTTTAAATTTCTAACCCCCAGTTTCTGTAAACCTGAACAACGAAAAATCACCTGTTAAATCTCATGTGAAGTACTTAAAAGCATGCTAAAAACATGGATAATTAGTTTAATTTGCTCTAATTATATGATATTAAACTAATTATTCAAGCTTTTAGCAACCCAATTGGTACTATACATGAGATTTAACTTTATTGTACTTGAATATGTCTAACTTTATTCTCAGGTCATCGAAAAGTGAATAACCTTTTTGAGTTCAGACGCCCTTGTATCTACTAAAAGGTCTAAAAATCGATATTTTAGGGCAGACAGGCTGTCTACGACCTCAGTACATTGCTCCAAGATTTAACCTGCCTGAGGAGAAGCTAAAATATTTACATAAACTGAAATTAAACGACTACGAATTTTGGCAGTGTCAGTGACATAAATATCTGAATGAATTGTTTAGCATAATAAATAAAATATGGATGTGGAAATTTGAACGCAAACGAAATAAAAAGACAGATGGAATAAGATAAATCTTTTACCTATAGGGGGATGTAATAGGACAAACAGTAAACAGATCGTGAAACCAACTGAATATGGCTCCTAACAGGTTGATACATTGATAAAGAAGGTTGTTCAGAAAAATCATAAGGAGAATTTTATTTGTCCACAGGAAATACTACAGTGTTCAGTAGAATATGAAAGTATCACAGATGATCTTATTTTTCTTCTCATTATGGCGCGCTAGATATTGCTTGCTAGAATTTCTTCTAGTGCTAATTTAGAAAACACTAGAACTGCCAGCATTACCTAAATTAAACTAGAAACCTCCGTCACGAAAACCTCATTCGCAATAGTGCATACTATTTAGACACAATACAATATTATTCTTTCTGACACACGTGCCGTCTTTGAACCGTTAGTTCGAAAATTGTTATACGTTGTTAACTCACAACTTGGTTGTTTATAATTGTCCTGATAAAGGAACTATGCGTCAAGAACATTTCAACAGAGCCCCTTGTTGAGTGATCGTTGGAGTGGGCTCTCCGTCCTCTCAATTAATCATAGACCTCTATCATCATAATAACTTCACATTAAACATCCGCTTTAAAGTTCGTTGTAACTGCGAGACACTTTAAAAACGTTATAATGATTAACTTTTCTTAGAATACCGTTTAAGATATTAAAGGAGCCGTTTCAAGAATGTTAACACAAGCAATTAGATCTACTTTTACAATCTTATTTTTCAGTCAGTAAATACTACATTATTTTTACACTGCATTACTCAGTCTTAAGACAAATTGAAAATGTCAGGAACTGAAAAAAAATCAACAACAATTTAACTCACCCTCTGACTTCGACAAGCAAATATAATGGCTTGGTTTCTTGGCAAACAGTCCATTTTGCCGTAGCAATCCTGCATCTGAGTCTTCGTCGTATGTTTTGCTAACGGGCCAGTAGCCCGTGGGACACTTGGCTACCGTCTCCACAATCTGCAGGGACAGTAGCGGCCGCTCGTCCGGCAATGCGCTGCCGAGCGCGCTCAGCACTTTGGACATCTTCCTGCTATGTCATTTCAATCAGTCTTGTAGTATTCGTAGCAATTCTATCAGTCTTTATAGGGTTAGCACCTGCAACAAAAAAATAACATTGATGGCACATTGTCTCGCTGTCAATAAGGTCTTTCTTTGTTTTGACTCCGAGTTGGGTAAAGCCATTATTGCGCTTTATAAAAAGGAATGCTTAGCATTACCACGGGTACTTACAAGGTTAGGGTCATCTAAATAATTACTACTAAGCGTTTCAGTTATACTTCACTAGCTAGTTTTATTAACGACTAGCTTTCTGCGGCGCGGTTTTATCCACGTCTTTGGTTACTGATCTGCTCCCGTCGCCAGTAGCGTGATGTTACATTGCCTATAACCTTCCTCAAGAACTGGGCTATTATACGCAAAAAGTATTTAATAATTCGAGTAGTAGTTCCAGAGATGAGCGCGATTAAACAAACAAAAAAACAAACTTGTCGATTAAATGCCACATAGTTATAGATATAGATTTTTGAATTTCCACAGACCTAATGGTTGGTGAGAAATGGCAATAACAAATTTAGATTGCTTAATACAAAGACAATAGCAAATTATTTAATATTCTCGATCAAAACTTAGTAAGTACCTAACGAACAATCGATAATTGTTTTATCTTATACCTACCTAAGTATGTCAGAGCGCCATATTCAGAACGTACGAAGCCGAACTTTCACCGTAACTATTACACAGAATATATTTTTTTTTTGTTATTGAGGGCTGGATCTAGGCCAAGACGTGTCAATCATAATTCCTGTGCGAATTTAGCACATTGTTTATTAAAATTAAAGAAGATTTAGTAACAAAATAAATCACGGAAACTAATAAAAACATCCTAAAAAATCTTTCATTAGTAAGTATCTGAACACGTAATCCCCATTCCTTACTGCTAACTGCTACAAGTGTAATATGTCAAACAACTCTTTGGATACAAAATTCAAACATTAGTTCGCTCTCAACGCTTCCTAACATTGATAAATCGAGTCGAGTTCATGTTGATAGATTCCCAAAGCCAATAATTGATAAGTATGATAACATTGATAACGCACGCATGAATAAAACATACTATCTATCGGTTGAACTATGTAATTAACCTGTCTGCATATTGTTCTGAGATAGATCGTCTCTTTTCTTATTCTCCAACTATAAAACTCACTCTGTTTAATTAGATTTACCTATTTTAGCTGTTTACTAGAATACCTTTTCTACCTCGGTTTGAAAAAAGATAAAAAAAAACAAATCATGTAAATGAAATAGTATTTGTACAAATTATATCCAGTAAAGTTTTTATTTGTTCTGAGGAACTATAAAGGCTACACAACTAAGAAGAAACGTTAGTGTGCACCCGTAATTTAACATTGTCTCAAAACACATGGTTCCGTCCGACAATGCTGAATGTTCGTGTCTCATTCAATCATTATAATTATGTGTAGGGAAGAACAACGTCGATAGAGATCTTATGAGGATGTGTTAATTCTTAACCGGCAAACAAAGTGATGTTAAGTCTAGATGTCGTCGTATCTAGATATTTTTATAAGTCTTTGAATCACTAGTAGTGGCACAAAACATAAACATGTGATATTCTATTGTGTAGTGTTCATACACGTTCGAGTGTGCAAGATGTTTAATGTTATGTCACGCGTTGAACTGATCGGTTGATAAATTTTATTGTATACATAATTCGCAACCGTTCAAACCGGGTCAAACTTGAGGAGTTTACAGGCTCGCACTTCTTAATTTGTTGAGTCAGTTCAAAAACAGTTGAGGTCGTAACATCAAGAAAAAATAAATACAATCTGAACTACCAATTTAGTACCTAGTTACTAAAATTACTTCCTACTTATTGAGTTGCAAGTTTGCACCTACGCTACGAGTTCTGGCGGCACGTGATGCAAAATATATACCTACCTATACAGAATCTGAGAATATAATCTATAAACGCGACAGCCATAAGCGTTTTGAGAATTCGTTCAGAAGATTCCTAAAATTGAAGTCTAAAATTCAGGATTGCCGACTGATAATGCAAGAAGTCTCAAAACAGTTGATCTTTTTAAATCTTATGCGTTTATTTTGAAGTGAAAGTAGTACGCGTGGTAACTTGGGTTGGAATCCGAATTTAAATTTTATCCTATTAATATTATAATTATAAATGCGAAAATATGTGCGTATGCATGTGTTTGTTACCACTCAGAGCCTAAACGGCTGACCGATTTCAATGAAAGTTGGTATGTAGATAGATTCGGTGCCGGCAACGGACATGGGCATACTTTTCATCCCGAAAATCAGTATGGTTCCCGAGAGAAACAAAACACATTTTAGGGGGATGCGAAGCCGTGGAGCGTTGCTAATTTTTTATATACCCTAAAAACCAGATAAGCCCTCTAGTAATGGCCACACTACAGGTTTTTCAGAACATTATACGCTGGGTCAGCTGGTGCGTTTTGTAGGTACCATCTGTTTGTAGAAGATGACCCTGGCCTTAAACTTTTTTTCTATTTATTACAAGCCTTTATGAATATTAATACACGTCCACAAAACAAATTAAAAACGAGTTTTTAGCAAAGAATATAATTTCAAAAACCAGTTTGTACGCAATGGTTTTCTCACGTGAATTTTGGCATGAGTAAATATACGAAATAAGAAAAGTGTAAGTATAGGCAATGAGTTCCCTGACAATGGGACAGTTCTCTAATGTTAAAAATATTGTACGTAGATCATCGTGTGTATATAGATTTCCTTGTATTTAGAATGAATCACTAATTCTTTTGTATGATAAGATAAACCATTACGAACGATGCAGCGATGTGTTAATTCGTCAACGTTCGTGATGAATTTATTAGCAGTTTGAAAAAACATATTGAAAGAAATAATTAATCAACCAACATGACTAGCCAGATGCCATATTCTCAACCATTTGAAGTTTCTTGCACGTATAGTAGATCCACGCTGATTTCAGCATGAATGGGCCGGATCGTCCGGGGAAGTACTACCCTCTCATGGAAGATCGACTTAAGAGTAGTAGTATCCGTACTACGGCGTTTCGTTCGGTGAGCGAGAGCGCCGGAGGCCCAATTTTACCCCCTTTCCTCTTTCCTCGCCTCCCTCATTCCCTTCTTCTAACCCCATTCCCAGCCGCCATAGTGGAGGCCACCATACCAGCAGTCTAAGACGAAGGCTTAGACTAGTGGTTATAGTGGCCGGCTTACCATCAGGCGGGGTGGAGTCACTTTGGTAAGCTATAATATAAAAAAAAAACGTATTATAAGTTTACATTGCCGTATGCCGGTCCAGCAAGTTCTAACACTTTTTGGAGATGCTTTACGTTTCGTTTTAAAAAAGCCGTTTTTGACGCTTATGGATAAATCAGGTCAATTCTACCGCAGAATAATGACGAAAATAAAAGTGTCTATATTTTTGGCTCAATTACTTCTAGAACCCCTTTTTAACAGACGAGAATGAAAATTTTGCCTCATTTAAGGTCAGGGCTTTTATGAAGGCTAAGGTGAAAATTGATCTGACATTAAAAACAAAATGTTGTTGGGACATATTGTGTCCCATAATGTGTAAGTGTGTAAAATGGTTGTATTATGTTGTGACCATTAAACTGCCAGTTCAAATAAACATCATAATATTGCATCCAATCACCCAGTTGTGGTCCTTCTTATTAACTTATAATCCCCCCATTTAAATTGATAACATTAAACTAACTTAACATTAAACTTAGTCTGCTCATTTTCATAACAATAGGTAAATAATTAATAAAATGAACTCAAAAATAGTCTATTGAAAACAATTACATTAGGTATGTATGTGATAAGTGATAAATGTACTAAGTACACTAAGTGCCCATGTACTAAGACATTACAGTTATGAATGAGTAACTTACAAACTGGGTTGGTAACCAATTAGCATTCTAGGAGGCAAGCAGATGATGGCATACTTCCAAGATTGTAATGTAGTTGAATTTTATAGAGTTGGTACTCAACTATTGTGTTCTATTTAATTTAGATCATTTTTCAAGTGATTTCTTGCAAAAGTATACATTTCTTACACTTATAATACCTATCAAAACAATAGATTTAAACAAAACTTTGGCAAATCTACACACATTATAGCTGTTTATTCCACCCAGTCATAGTCATACCAATAGTTTGATAGTCAAACTGTTTGGATACTACTTCTATTATTTGAGTAGTAATCTGTTTAACTCTATGCATGTAGTATATATGAAGAAAGATATGAATAAGCTCTTGTAAATATTGGGTAATGTACTGATAATGGGCTTTTACTAATTACTGATCTACATTATCATTTCAGCACATAATTATGTATTGTACTGTGTTGTTATTCTGCTAGTAAATACTAAGTAATTTACATAGAAATAGCCCTTCAGGGATAAAAGGTGTGTTTATGACAAGATTGATTTAGATCTTGAATTGTTAGGTATATACCTAACAACAGAATTGTGGGAAATGTTTAACAAAACAAAGAACATCCATTGATTTAAATTTACTTAGAAGACAAGTGTACAAAACTTCTTTGTGAGAATTCTGTTAATACTCTGGTGGTTCAATGAATCAAACACGCACATAAATAATATACTATTCTTTGATTACAAACACCATACTACCTTCTTTGGGGAATTTCACCTTCTTTTTTAACATTGACAGTATTGTCACTAGAGCACAAAGTCGTAAATATTTTACAGAATACATGTATTTCTAGTCGCCTGAATGAACATAGGTTACGCGATACGACTTCATACGACCGACTTGGCAGTATTCCATATTATGATCAATGACGGAATACACGCGTGCAGCTTCGATGCAACACTAATGAATTACAAGCAATTGGTAGGCGCCCGGGCGACGAGCAAGAACAATGACCCCGTGCCCTGGCAGATCATACGATATAGACCAATCTTTAATAATAAAGTAAACTCACCATAATCATGACATCACGCTATGCAACACGAATAAACTTGGAACCTAGACCTCCTTTCTTGCCGTCAGATAATATTAACAAACAATGAAGCCACAAAACACGATCGAAGTTCGAAAATAAATAAATACAACAAACACAAAAGTTCACATACAATATTATAACTATAAAATCTGCTGGGCTTTGTTTCAAATTATATATATATTTTTTTAAATTAGTGTTTCTATTTATTTAAATAAAATTGTCAACAAAAAACACTTCACTCTTTCACAGGATCGCCAAGTGAATGTATTGCCAGATTCACAACTTATATTTTCTATCTAACTAGAAGTAAAAATGTGTTGTTAAGTGGTAGTAATTATCTACCGACCGTAGTAGTATTTTAATGAACTCGTAAAAGAAAAAAGAAAAGTGAGCTATTTTCTATTTTATTAAAATATATTCTTTTATATTTTGTTTATAAATCTAAGATAAAAATTAAGAGCATTCACACTTAAAGCCTAGTTTCAACTTTGATTAGTGCGAGTCTTAGAGCATTAAACCAACCGGAGAGGCCACTGACAGGCGTACCCCTCTGCCAAAGGTACCAGCCCACCGGTCATACCCGTTATATAAAACTAGTTGACGCGCGTTCCGCATCATAAGTCACCTATCAGTGCATGCGTAATAACGTCTCAATAGAAATGCCGAATTGCTGTGTATTTTGGTGTAAAAAGCGTTCAGCGACATCAAGTCTACAAAAGGATAATATTACATTCCACCTGTAAGTATTATTTTGTTCTAATATTATTAAATAAGGCATTAAATTAGCAATTTAACCAAATTAAATGCTAATAAACAAGTGTTGCCAGGCTTATCATCAATACTCCAATCTGGGGTAATATTTTAAGTTGAATTAACATAAAAACTAACCTTTACTTTTTTATATCTCGCCTTGTTGACATATCTAATAAGTTTCATTTTGGATGTACATTATTGTGTCACCGTTCCCATATTTATTTATTTTTAATTAAAACCAATGTTTTTTTTACCAAGTAATGCACAAAATAATATTAAATGAACAAGTAAAATGAGATTATAAATCCAAATATACAAGATTAGTGCACTTTATTCCGAAAGATAATTGCTCATTTCTTACAAAAATAAGCGTATTTATTTTTAAGAAACTGGTCACACTTTAACATAATTAGAGATGAGACAGTTTAATCACGATATCGATATTGGTTTTCCAGTATTAAATTAATTTTTTTTTGTTTGTTTTAGATTTTCAAAAGAAGCAGCGCCTCGAGTCGCTTGGGTCCAATATTGTAGGAACCATATAAGTGGGTTCCTAAGCGTACAAGTATCTGACTAACAGCTTAAAAGACAAAGCCTTCTGTGCTGCCAGCACTGCTACCTCCTCCCTACCCCCCAAGCGGCGGATAGCTCAGTTTTTAGCAAGTAAACTCGCTGTGCGCTACCTCCTCTTATTGCATTACCTAGGATTAGTTAAACTAGATTTATAAGGTTAATTTAAATTGCACAGTTTTTCAGTATTTTATTATACCTACTTAAATAAAGACTTTCTGAAATATATTCTGTTGTTTTTTTGTTATCTGAACAGATAAAATATCTCTCTAATAAAAATCTACTCATACATTCTCATGTCAGTGTCTTGTTACTATGTAATCAGAACAAAATCCTCCAATTACAAGCTCTGCTTAGTTGGAACGAAATTTAATAGCAACAGACAATTATTCAAAGTATTATTTGGTTTGAATATACATACATACTTAGGAATAATACATGTAAAATTGAGACGTAATAATTAATTACAATCTTTAATCCACACTAGAACAAATTTCAACAGGTGGTGGTTATTGAACATAGATCCTTGTGCGCAGTAGTAAAATAAAAGTTATACTTCTTTGGCATAACAATCCAAAAATACCAAATAATAATACAACGCATACATACATAAATATTTGAATTGATATAAACGCCAATATATTTTTTATTTATTCACACAGATTACTTGTACTGATACGACACACAAAGATCCGCAACTAACTTCAGTGTGTAAAAGGTTCGCAACTAACTTCAGGGTGTTGCTTTTTTCTATCGGTGTGCGCGCGCATCGTAAAAATTCACTCTCAACATTTTTCCCAATCGCGCCAAAAAAACTTAAAAAAAAAACGGCTAAATGCCAGTAGGACTCGCGCGCCGAGGGTTCCGTACTATCAGGGATCGGAAGTATTGAATAAACATTAGTAAACATAGTAGGAGAAAATAAAATTATAATAAATTATTATTACCTAAAACTGTTCTATATAATATAAGATAATGCTCATTTTAATAAGCAAACATAATAATCATGAAAATAATTAAATCTTTCGCATACTTATATGAAATCCTAAACATCGATACTAAATATCGACAGAGTCAAGCTCTAACTGTTTTACGCTAAGGAAGCGTAAACTGATAGATGTCCCTGTGTGTGAATGTGATTGTGTGTGTTTAGTTTATACACATATTTTAAAGCTCCGATTGAATCCTACAAAATTGAAAATCATGAAAATATGACACTAATTTGCAATGTTGCCACTCATAAGTGTGAACGCTCATAAAATTAATTTTCTAATACAGTTTCTAAGAAGTACAGTTTGTATGCTTTTTACATCTGAAAAGTTTACCTAAATAAACAAAATTTATTTGTAAGATGCATGACATGCAAGTTAAATAAATTATTAGCTTACCTACTAATGCGTCAATAGTTAATTTGGTGTAGGCACAAATTGTTAGACCATTAAGTAGGTATACCACTTATACTATAGTGTCTCATGTCTGTCACATTATCAGCAATAGGCAGAAGTCTTCTTTATTGTAGGTCTGTCCTAAACTGACTGACACAGATTACCATAGTCACCACACTCGGAGCGAGATTTAGTGTCCGCAGTACTGATATTGAAAGTACGCAGATGTCTATTTCCTTATTAGCATTTTACAACAGCCACGAATAGAGATCTGGTGATTCTATATTCTAGACCAAGTTTATTGTAACATTGTAAGGTTGTGATGATACAAATCTATATAACTGCTGTTATTAGGGTTGTACCTAGAGATGGGCAGAGGGTTTAAACCCAATGGGTTTAAACGGGTTTAAACCGGATTTTTTGGGTTTAAATGGGTTTAAACCGAAATAAAAGCCCAAATAGGGGGTTTTAATTAGTTGGACTAATATTTTGAGTTGTAGCATGACAGAATTCACTTTGATGTTATTTTGGGTTTTAAACATATCTTTTACAGTTGTTTATAATATAAATTCATAACAAGTTTGATGCTATAAGAGAACTAAAATCTGAGATAAGCTCGCAATTATTTGTTTTATGAATATGTAACATATATTTTGTGTACAATCTATACATATAATGAAAATGTAACAGATCGCTGTCTGTACATGGAAGATATATGAGAAAAAATATTATTAGGACCTTAACGCAAATAGCACCCAAAACAATGATTGTTACAATTTTTGTTTGTCTTTGCGTTTGTTCACGCTTATCTCAGAAACGGCTTATCCGTTTCACTAATACATTTTGGTAAGCTTCACTTAACATTTGGTGTTTGTTTCATGTCAATAGGTTCATAAACAAAAAAGTTATGCTAATTTAAAAAATCACGTCGAACATTTGTTAATTTATAAAGAAACCTGATAGAAAAGCAAAGATTTTAACAGGTGATAGTGTTTTTATTCCTCAGATTCCTTTCATTCCAAACAATTTTCCGTTTAGTTTTAAACGAGTTCACTTTCCAGTGAGCCTATGTTTCGTGATGACAATAAATAAAGCCCAAGGTCCGACACTAAAAGTTGTGGGTGTAGATCTAAGTATTTGCAGCTGTTTTTCGCACGGTCAGATTTATGTGGCTCTGTTGTGCCTCTTTTACGTGTTAACAATCCCTGTATGCTTTGATCGCCGATGGCTATACGTCTAATATTGTATATTATAGAGAAGCATCACTGTAAAGTATTTTTTTCAATACCCAAACGACTATGTTTAATATAATCCAAAATAAACCAAAAGATATATCCAAAAAATGCTGCCCCAAGTCACTATTCACCGCGGACGAAGTTGCGGGTACAGCTAGTAAAGAATAAAATTGAAAAAAGCTTTTGACCATTTAAATTTCGAAATACATTTTTCTTGTAAGATCTTTACGGGGTGACTGGTGATTATAAATGGCCTCCAAGGTCATTTTACAAGAAGATTTTAAAGAATAAGCACTATATCTACGCAGTCTTACTGATTTTAGAAGTCCACTCTATGAAGTGGCATTTTTCGAAACGAACTTGAGGGAGGTAATTGTCATTATCATCATCAATTAAACCTACTAATTATTCAAAATCATTATCGATGCCAAAGTTGTCATCAGAATGTACACAATTTATAAATTCTAACTTAGTTGATGTCGTTCTCGATTGAGATAGTACGATTATTGCATCCCCGATTTTGTTTGCCTGTGGTGAATTACCATGTGAAGTTGGAGTTTCCTCACCAGTATATAAGTGTATAATCTATGTTCCTCACTAAGCTTATCTTCATTCATATTTTTACTTTCAGTTCTGTTCGCCTCTCACTATAAATTTTATCTAAATATTTGCTAGCAAGTGCTTTTCGTGACGGCATCTTAAACTGCAGTTTTTTTTTTTTTCAAAAAAATTATCCATAGTGGTAGTCCATAATACCATTTGTTTATATTAAACAAAAGGATGCGACTCGGCAAGTAGGCGGCAAACAAAAAAAGATTTAAAATAATATCGATATATCAAAAATAAAGTCTTACATTAAAAAAGAATTATGATTTCAACAAATATAGATTAAACACCCAAATAAAAACCTTGCGGGAGGGAAAAAATGGGTTTTTATTGGGTTTAAACCTAGTAACTGGGTTTAAACCCGGTTGATTGCCCATCTCTATACCTCAGGGCAGTATCCTGGACCTCCTAAGTAAACCTCTTCCTTAGTGTTGAGTTGAATGACGTGGCATACTGTATAATCTATGAACGTGAATGTTGTGTCATCAAATGCGTTTTAGATTCCTAACATTTGGTATTTTCCGAAGCTTGTTCGGCCTGGCCAAACAAGTGTAAAATAGTTTTTGTAGATCTACATGTATTATATGACTGCAATTATGTAGTGTCGCCGGCAGGCACTTAGGGTGCGTTTCCATTGACGCGAAGCTGGGCGGAGCTGAGAGAAGAGCAGTGTAAAGTGGCAAGTGTTTTCATATCATAGCTGAGTGGAGTTGATCTAAGCAGACGAAAGCTGGATTCAGCCGCTCTGTTCTCTCCAGCTCCGATCTGTGCAGCTCGGGACCGCGTATTTACATGTTTTATTCGAAAGTCTGTTCAGCCCGCTTGGGTTCCGCTTACATTTCTTCCACTGACGCGAAGAGGAGATTTCGAGCATTGTGAGTGGCCAATTCACGCTCCGCTCCTCTCCAGTCAGCCCAGCCCCAGCTCCGCATCAGTGGAAACGCACTCTAATTCTATGAAAAACAACATCCATCAGACAATGATTTATAAAAAAAAAACAGTATAATTATGACAATTTTATTGTATTAATGCAATACATAACATTATCTATTACTAATACCAAAGCATTCACAGATATCAAAATATCACTAACTGTTAAGTCGAAGGTGTGCACCAAAATAATTTATCTAAAGCAACATAGCCAACAGAAAACTAAGATCTGTTATACAATAAAAATATAAATAAAATAACAACCTACCAAACGAATTTGTTTTTAAAATATCAGGCAAAAGTTGCTAGTACACATCCTTTAGATTATATACAGAAGTACCTAAATGTTTTTTTTTTATGAATTAAGACACTAATTTCAAAGCTTTTTGCAAAACACAACAATTATTAATAAATTGAGTAAAACATCTCAGTAACTTGACATAGACCTAAGCAATATTTTATTTTTATCTTAATTCATTATTTGAGGTCAATCTAAACAAGAAATCTTTATTTAAACACTTCAAGATTTTGATATAAAAAGAAATTGTAGATATCTTTTAGAGAGAAATATAATTTACAACATTGTTGACATGAATTCGAAGTTTTTTTTTATTCTAACACTTTGAAGGGCAAAGGAGTGTTGTCGGTAGTGCCAGCTGATGAGGTAAAGTATGGTGAGACATCGGATAGGTAGTTTCGTGGTATTAGTCCGATGAGCAGCGCTATCTTGGCCGCTATTGGAGCTTTCTCCGTGTCGTCGATTATTGTGTCTTGGTCGGGCATCACCTTGTCTACTATATGCTTTTGTACAAGGCCATCACCGCCAACGTAGAATGTCGAAAAGCCGTCGTACCACCTAGAAAAATAAACAGAAATTTTAAATCTGAAAAATTGTACCTACACATCTGAATTTTCCATTTTCATTTTCATTTTCATTATGTCATTATGTGGCACCAATCTACTATATTCTTGAGCACAAACATACTTTCTTTACATAACATTACATGGTATTGCGAAGATAAAGAATAATATTTTATTATACTTACAGTTCCTGATCTTGGAACACCTGCTTCATATTCCAAAGTTTATACTTCCAAAACATGAAGAATACTTTGAGTCCAGATATGCCCCTGATGCGCCACCTCATCCTGAGAAATAAGGGTAGCATTAGTACCAAATATCTACGCAGATAATCATATTTTATCATCTATTGGACGAGTGCTGCTTACGAGCAGCCAGTGCCAAGCAAAAATTAAAAAATAATATCTCAGAAGTATTTCAAACAAAACTGACAGTAATGACTGCTTACTATCAGGCATAATAAAAAGTCACTTTATCTATTTCAACCACTTCAAGCAATAATTTGGTAAGTGGTGGTAAATACGTAAATCACACGAAAACACTATTACACACTCTAAGAAAGAAAAGAAAACAAAAATATTCATGTACCTTGATGAGTGGGGAATACGCAAAGGCATCACATAATGCTACTCACGACAATACAGAATCAAGGTGAAGAGATATGTTTTTTGCTTACTTGACAGATGAATCTTCAGGGTGTGCTGTGATTTTCATAACATCTAGCTTAACATACGCAAACTTCAAGTGTCCCACCGTTCTCAGCAAAGCAACTTGTTTCACAAAGTGAAAAAGACCTCTGTAATTAAATCGAGAAATTAAGAGTAATTAAAAAAGCAAACAATCAGGTTTCTTACGATTTTCCTTCACCATAAACCAGTAAGCCAGTCCAAGGTAAAATAAAACTTAGATAAAGTTTTGAAAAAGTCTCATTTGTACTTGCCCTGTTTCAAGCCCACAATCTTGAGTTTTCAGTGGGTGCCGTAACTACTAGTCATCATAAAAAAAACCAAAGCCACTGAGTCACACAAGACACTGGGTCAGACAGCATGTCAAATGGCTGAAGGCCAACCTTTCGTAACAATGAGTAATGGATAAGTATTAATACTTACACGTGCGTCGTCCCTCGGATGTTATTAACGTAAATCAAGTTAGGAGAATATATGGAATAGTCCAGTGGTTTCACAAACAGGTTCGGCATCTGAAAATGTAAACTAAAACTTCAAATTTTTTAAGTATGCCACTCATTATTTCAAGACTTATAGCGGAATGGCATAGCGAGTTTCCCTATTTATTTCTATTATTTTCTATGATGATTAACAGCCAAAACAACTATAATAATAATTATTAGATTTCTGATCTGATCTGATGACTCACGGAATTTCCCACTCACCGTTTCAGATAAAGTATGGAACACCTTCATGAGCTGTTCTTCGCTAGGTTTCCCCGCAGGATCACCAGCAGACGCGGCGGGTTGAGCAGCAGGTGTAACTCCGCGGCAATACGCGACTGCATCTCGCTCAAATTCCGATAAGCAGTCGGGTTCTATTTCCTGCAAGAAGACAGTAATATGAACTGTCAGCATAGGAGCTAGGTTGGCAGGTCTGCCTGCTAATTCCTTGACAGTTTGCCTTATGTACCTCCTGGTGAACAGCTTTTGGGTCAAGCTACTTGAGCAGCATGAAGCCCTCAGCTTCTTTTGCTGCACAAGCCGTAGCTTACAATCACACCAGCAGATCAGGCATGTTGATGACTAGGCGGTATAAATTTACAGACCTTTAAATTTCAGCAAGACATAGTGCATGGCTGTTTTGATCACAGTGACATAAGACTTATGCGTCGTCTTAATTGTCAACAATCGTACGATGACACGATGCGTTGTCGTCGTACGATGTGCAAACATACAGATTTAGGACACTTCTGAAGGCTTATTCCACAAATCCCCCCTGAAAATCCTCCTTGAAAATCCCCCCTATTAGAGGGAAGGTGATGACCCGGCCAATACGACACCACAAGCAGTTTATTACGTAACCAACATAGTTTACCTAAATATTTTTGTTATTTAACAAAAGAGCAAATGCATAGGTAGGTATATTTATTCTCATACAGGGGGATAAATGGAATGATCCAAAAATGATGGCTTATTCCAGAAATCCCCCCTGAAAATCCCCCCTAAGGGGGAAAACTGGAATCCAATTGCAAGAGTCTAGAAATCCCCCTTAGGAATCCCCCTTAAGGGGGAATACTGGAATTTAAAAACATACTATTCCACTTATCCCCCTTAAAATCCACCTGTAGGGGGGAAAAATGGAATGAAAACAATAAGAGTCTAGAAATCCCCCCTAGATAATCCCCCTTAGGGAGGAAAACTGGATTCTAAAAAGTAAACGTTCAAAAATCCCCCTTCAGGTAATAAACACATAAGCCGAAGTGTTTTATGGGCTTGAATGGTGGCATGTTGCTTATTTCTTAGATAAGTATCATACGATTTTTATAAAAGCAAAGAGTTAGTTCGACCAAGGTAGCCAAAATTAGGGTAGGCCTATATCCAGCAGTGGACGTCTTTTAGCTGATATGATGATGATGATGATGATGTTGAAAGAGTTTGTTCCACTATCACTGCTAAACCAATTCACCAATATTAAAGGTACTTAACTTATATGAATGTATTATTCTTATATTTTGTACTAATAAAGTAAGAACACCAAAATAACATTTTTTTCAATTTTTGTCTGTCTGTCTGTCTGTATGTACCGGCTAATCTCTGAAATGGCTGGACCGATTTTGACAGGACTCTTATTGGCAGGTTGCTGAGTAACTTAGGTTACGTTTATTTTAGAATAATTATTTTATAAATAATAATAATATGCGATGTAACCGAAATTTACGCGGGCGGAACTGCGGGCAACAGCTAGTACTAAATAAAGCATTAGCATTGCACCCGTGCGAAGAAAAAAGCGGTGAACGTTGCACATTGTCTATATACATTCTGTAGTATACTTATTTGAGTCCGGGGCAGTGGTCCAACTGCTCTGTCCAACTAGTTGGACTATGGATCTTTACTAGGGGCAGTTGTCCAACTTTCAAAATAATTGGACCACAGCACCTTTTAAGAGTTCCGTGATCCTATTCATTTAAGAAATAACTTGCCAACTCTAAAAACCTCAACTGCTTCTTTATGTGTGTATGGTACCTATTCGTTTACGGTTATATTGAACCTCTTTGCAGTAAAATAACAAAATTAAAGTCGGGTGACTAATTTTTAAACTTTATTTTTTACAATGTTTTACGACATTCAACAAAATTGATCTAAAGCATGACCTACAGTAATTACACCCAAAATCAGTTGTAGCTGAATTTCTCGTATATAAACGTCATTCTCAATATGGACCTTACGTCTTTTGTGTGTGATTTCGCTTGATAAAGTTGTAAAATTTTTTAAAACATTTAATAGACGTAACATTGTAACATTTTTTGCATTAATGCGCCGGTTTAGTTTTGCATGTAAGCTTTCTGAAATGTTATATTAGTCCTATGCCTCTGGCTAAATACACTTATAAGCTGAGAAAATTCATCGAAATTTCGTTTAATTCAATAACGCTCTATATATTGTATCAGTTTGTTAACTTCAACTCCACTTTCTTTTTTGTGTAATCCCAGCATTCTACAAATTTAACACTCTGCAATAGTGGCAAAAGCATGAGCATAATAAAATAGTTCTTTTGACTCTTTTTGATTTAGTTTTTGAGATACCTAATTTATTGGCTATTCTCCAAATTATTATTATCAATATTATCATTGGTCACAATGTATTACAACCTACAAATTTAACTGTCATACAAAATTATTTAATGCTGTTCAGAATAGACATTTCAAAGAAATTTTGTTATTTACTGCAAAGAGGTTCAATATAACCGTAAACGAATAGGTACCATACACACATAAAGAAACAGTTGAGGTTTTTAGAGTTGGCAAGTTATTTCTTAAATGAATTGGACCAAGGAAACTCTCAAAAGATGCTGTGGTCCAACTATTTTTAAAGTTGGACAACTGCCCCTAGTAAAGACCCATGGTCCAACTAGTTGGACAGAGCAGTTGGACCACTGCCCCGGACCCACTTATTTACTACAGAATGTCGGCCCCCGGCCGGTACCGCATCAAGCGCTATATTCCCGCATTTTAAATCTGTACTATCTTCGAAAATATTCATTTAAATTACATGCTGTAAAGTGCCATATTGATCTATATTAAGTGCTTCATTTATTTAAGTAATGTACTTAATTGAATAAGGATTAATGCTGTATTGCTTAAAATTCATGCGTAAATAAGCCATTATTTCTCGTAAAAAGTAAAGGATAAAAATATTTATTGTGGCTTAACCCTAAGAGATGTACAGATACCATCGCGGACTTTTTTGTAGACCTTTTTAAGCTAATTACATTATACATTATTTTGATCTATCTTGTAGGGTTCAGCCTGCGTTTATAATGTAAGCGCAAAAAAAAGTATTTATTTACGACATCATTTTAGAAACCTCTAAAATTATCAGTATTTCTGTACTATATTGTGCATGTTATATAGATATAAACCGTTCTCTTGAATCACCCTATCTATTAAAAAAACCCGCATCAAAATTCATTGCGTAGTTTTAAAATCTAAGCAGACATAGGAACAGACAGACAGACAGACAGACAGACAGCGGTAAGCGACTTTAATTTATGCTATGTAGTGATTTCATAAGCTTCATATAAACATACTAGAATTTAACTTTCAGAAAATTTTTGAAATTGATTTGTTGTATAAAAGTGATTGTTTTTGTTATATTATATACTTAATTTAACTTTGAACTTTAAATTGCTGAACTTTAACTAACTGATCAACCTCGTCAATTGCTGAACAAAATGTATTGTTTTATTTTATAATTTTTTTTTTTAATTTTTACTTGTACCTATACTTGATTTTTAGTTTTCGCAAACTGCTGAAATTAATTAATTAGTAAACGTTCCAATAACTAGATAATGATACATCATAAATGTTTTTTGTACCACATTCAATGTTTTAGTTAAATATTTACTGTGTAAAAAAATACAAGTAATTTACATTAGTATTCAATTGGATTTATTTCCAAATCTGTATCACTATTGCCTTTGAAATCTGTTAAAAATAAACTGATTATACTTAGATATATTTAGTTTTTTATAGCTACACCATATTCAGTTCAGTTTATTACGTAACCAACATACTTTACCTAAATATTTTTTGTTATTTAACAAAAGAGCAAATGCATAGGTAGGTACATTTATTCTCATACAGGGGGGATAAATGGAATGATCCAAAAATGATAAGGGGGAATTCTGGATTAATTTTATATTAGAGTTCAGTTTTCCCCCTTAGCGGAATTCAGTCAGGGGGGATAAATGGAATAATCGAAAATGACAAGGGGGATTTTTGGACTAACTTTACATTAAAGTTCAGTTTTCCCCCCTAAGGGGGATTTGCTCAGGGGGGATTTCCGGAATAAGCCAAAATGATAAGGGGGAATTCTGGATTAATTTTATATTAGAGTTCAGTTTTCCCCCTTAGCAGAATTCAGTCAGGGGGGATAAATGGAATAATCGAAAATGACAAGGGGGATTTTTGGACTAACTTTACATTAAAGTTCAGTTTTCCCCCCTAAGGGGGATTTGCTCAAGGGGGATTTGTGGAATAAGCCACTTCTGAAGATAGAAGTGTTAACAATTACAACTTGTATAGCCATTGCATGAGGGCAGACATTTTTACACACTTTTATTTTCATCGCACGACAAGTTAGCATCGTGTTATCGTACGATTATGGCCAATTAGGATAAGCCATGACCTTACTATATGATGTTACTCCATGTGATTGATTGCCTTAATTGTCATAAATATAATAAGTAGATTGTATAAGCTTTCTAGTATGCAATGAAATGTACCAACAAGGCAGTCTAAGCTTATAATTTATGCTTAGCTATATAATATTTTCTGTAAGAAGCCAGACCAGCAGACCTATGTATTGTAGCTAACAGTGGCTTTCTATATACAAACTTAAATTCAAAATTCTTTAATATTTGTTTGGTGCTGAAGCGCTGTCAATCATAGAAATATTGTATATGCAATTTAGATCTGAATGATCCATTGCATAAAATCGTGTTTTCTAATAGAGATTGTATTTAGAAAGGCACTGTATGGTGCAGTTAGACGACGGACTTTTCGATCTAGTCTGCTGCGTATCTAATCTACCAACCAATATTTAATTTTATGTTTTAAATAAGTATTAGGTTAGCACAACATTGTTTTTACAATCTTCTGCAATCTCCTGGTGAGTGTTAAATTATTAGGCATTTTTGAAATTAAATAAAGTTTAGAATATAAGTATTAATAGCCGCAGACTGAATTGCATGAAAAGTCTGTCGTCTGCGCAGCACCTAATACTGTATGGTCTTTTGACATTGCATAGGGTTGTTTCAATTTGAACAGGAACTCTTAAGAGATATATACTAAACCAATTTTATTATATTAACATGTAGAAATAGCTAAACACTTCTCTTGTTTTAACTTGATACTCAGACAACAAAAGGGCAGCTTGCCAAAACATGATAATAAAATAGTATACTCACACTACTATATTTAGATAAATCAATATTGCTTATATTTGTGACGGGAACATCCATGGAAAACTGAGGTAGTCGCCTTTCTATGTAATCATCAGATGTTAGTCCTAACGTCTTCATTTCAACCTCGTAATCCTCATGATCGTCATTGGTGTTTCTATGCTGTGTTTCAATTAAGTCAACATTGCTTTTGTATGGCATAAAGTGGTTGTGAACTGTGTTGTGGATGTGAATATCGTCTATGTTGCTCTCGGCAGAACATACTGCTGGTTGACAACTGGATATGCGCCTGTGGCTTAGGAACTGAAAAAATGAATTTATTTTATAGCAAAAGTTTAGCATGAGGTGACAGTCACCTACAAGGCTTTAAACAGGTGTTAAGGACTTTGTGTTGCAAGGTATTTGTAAACTAGACATAAACATCTACTACAGGAGACAGCAATAAAGGAATACATCTCATGTTACATCATATACTAAGAGATTCAATTTAATGTACTTGTGTTTTTTAATGCCAATAAAAATTTATTTGGCAGAATTCTGTTTATAACCTCAAATTATTGTAAGCAATAGTTTATGAAAATACTAAGTAGGTAGCATGTTGGGTGCCAAGCCATTATTATAGTCTTATTTCTTGTAAATAAACTAAAACCGATAAGGGCGGCAGGTACTATTTATCTAAACAAGACACATTATTATCCATCATATTTACACTGCGACGATAAAACTATTAAGCCAATTTACACATTTTTAACAAGTTTGTGCCGTTCTTAAACTTTCTATCTGCCGCTTTCATTACTGTCTATGTCGGTATACCACGTGAATCTGGCTGATCGTAACATTTTACTACATTTTATTCGTTCAATGCCAACGAGGAAAAACTGTTGTCGACATAAAAAATGCGCATTATTGTATTAATAACTGTAACTTATCATACAATACAAAAATAATGTCAATAAACACAAGAATTCTAAAATAAACTTACTTCTTCCAGAAATTGTGTTCGCAGAGGGATCTTTCTAGACAAGCGACTTGTGTGATTTTTGGTGGAGACAATTCCATTTATAGGCAATATTTTATGAGCAAATGTCCGCAAACAAATAGACATCTTAGTTTCGTCCTCTAATAACTTGCAAATGCAAAGAACTCCGATGTTTTTGAAAATAAGTCGCAAAATCGTACCGACACCGACATAGCGCAAATAGATTGACTGACAGTTGTTCACTTTTAATTTTCGAACAACCTTCGCCAATCTAACGCAAAGACACTAATTGATTCAGCCTGCTAATATGCTATGAACTGCTTGGTTACTGGTCACTTTGTTCAGATTTATCGGAATGAATATTATATTTAAAATATATTTTATAAATTAATATATTTCTCTATCTACACAATAATATATAGAGGAAGAGTTTGTTTGTTTAAACGCGCTGGAAAAAAGTTTTGTCTATGTAACATCACGCTACTGGCGACGGGAGCAGAGTTATATAACCTTCCTCGAGAGCTGGAGTTGGACTATCATTCTCAAAAATTCGATTCGATTTGATTTTTGTAATACGTCTGGTAGTACCAGAGATAAGCGCGTTCAAACAAACCAACAAACTCTTCTAATAGGAAGTATATTTGTCGTAATTGCTAATAACTCTAGACACAAGAACATAAAGAAGTTTCTTGGATTTGTACGAAGCCTAGGCCAGTGACTAATAATTGGGCTTAAGTGTTATTATGGTCTAGACCACAGAGTACATTTTACATACTGAGAGTCTAGACTTTATTCTTTCTTACACCGCAGATGATTTCTCAAAGAGTAATAGTAACTCTATTGATGATTGTCTTTGCTCTGAGTTGTCACTTTGAAATAACAAAGGAATGACACACATCAAATCAAAAATCAATTTTGTCCGTCAAAAGAAATATTAGTCGAGCGAATTGTAAAAAAGACAAAATCATAAATTATTGAGACTTTTATTGCTGCGTATTTCGTTATATATTTTAAGCAGAAACAATGAATCTACAAAGAGCATTTCAGAGGGGTTGTAACGTTGTATTAAACACCAATGTAAACACTGTAAGTAATTTTATTTCTTTTGATTATTATAGTACACTCCATAAAAACATCTCTTGATATGAATAAAATATGTGCACTACTTTGTCGTTTTAATAAAGCTTTATACACCAACTATCTAATGTCTAAGAGAAGACTTTTCCAAGCTATAGTTAATAATTTTAGAAGATCATTCAGTGTATAACCTATTTAATTTGCGTATCGACGGCATTTAACTATAATTTAAACTATTCTAAACTGACTGGCTTGTCTCTAAACACTTATAATATTCACAATGAATAATCAATAATAGTGTAACACATTTACAGACAAATAGCTTGTATTATAAAAACTATACCTTTTATTATCTACATAACAGGTTATTGTTTTAATTTATATATAAGAAATACATACATGTACTACAGAGCAACAGCTGCTGAGAGATTATGCAGAGATGTGTGTAGGATCCACATTAAGCCAGCAATTTTAGATACTGCATAGTAAGGGTCAAGCATTCTATCTTATTCAGGTCACTATTCCGAAGTATAGATTGTTTCCTAATTTATTATCCTTTGTTCATCACCCATAGATCGATAGTATAATTTTTACACCACAAGTGTTTAAATTATAAAACTGACAAAAAAATAACTGTATTGGTTAGACAATAAAAAAGAGAAAAAAAAAAAAAAGAAAAATGAATAGGTAAAAGTTTAAAATATAGCTGATTTTTTTGTGTTGTTTTCATTCTAGTCTTTGCCATGTTCTTTTGCCATCCGCCATAAACATACCAAAGAGGATGTAGCAGAACACAGAGCCAAGGTGATGGCCAGAGGTCTGCCTGAAAAGAAACCACTGCCAGGAGTTAAAAGCATCATCCTTGTTGCATCGGGAAAAGGAGGAGTTGGCAAGACTACTACTGCTGGTTTGTAATTAAAACTAGCAATTATAAACTATTTTAAATTTTAACCTTTATATCATACTAGGTTCTCGCAGCACGGTTTCACCCGCGCAAAGCTACTTCTTTTGTTACTGTTCTGCTCCTGTCGCCAATAGCGTAATATTACAGAGACTATAACCTTCTTCGAGAACTGGACTATCAAACGCAAAAATAATTATACAAAGAAACAAACTCTTTCATTTTATATATTTATATAGATTTTATAGATTACAAGTACAAAGCTAAGGTCATTCCTTCTTCAGCAAGTTCCAACATAAGTGAATGGAACTGTTCTGCAATCTAGGAACATAAAATAAAGGCATAATACACTTGTGGAGTTGCGGAAAACAGCCTGTGGATACCAATATTAAAAGGCATAATATGCTGTTACATAGCCATGGGGAAGTGACAAATCCATGTTCCACTAGTCTAGTTATAGCAGTTATGTTTATTGGTTAATAGTTATATATTTTGCTGGCTGCTATTCTCCAGCAGTGTCTGCCTTCAACTGGAAGCATGAATAATAAATACCCAATTTTAACAGTTCAGTTTTCTTTCTCTTTAAAAATAAATCAAAGAAACAATCAATGTCACAGGAGACACTTGCACTGTAGGCAAGAGCTCACTCTGAATCCACAGGGCTGTAGGCTACTATTAACCTCCTTTATATTTTTGTAGTAAATCTCGCCTGTGCTATGAAAGTGATAGAGCCAGACAAGGAGATTGGGTTGCTAGATGCTGACGTGTTTGGCCCCTCAGTGCCCCTCATGATGAACATCAGTGGAGAGCCTATGCTAAATGATGACAATCAGATTGAACCACTACTTAACTATGGTGTTAAATGGTAAGACTATTAACATGAATATATTCATGACTAGCTATAGCCTGCAGCTACGCCCGCGTAAATGTCGGTTATCGCAAATATATTTTTACTAATCACGAACATGTTTGTAAATGGACGATTTTTTATACAAACTTTCATCCCTTATTTCAACCCCTTCAAGCTATTTTTTTTGCGATAAAAGATATCCTATGTTGTTTCCCAAGGTCTATTATATCCCTATACCAAATTTCATAAAAAATGGTGGTTTAAAGTGGTTGGGCGTTAAAGTGTAACAGACAGACAGTTACTTTCACATTTATATTATTAGTATGAATAATTGTGATTTATTTTATGAAGTACACAAAAATTTCTAATGTGCAAAGTTTATTAGTGTGAAGGAAATGATCTTACATTTTAATTAAAAGTGATACATATTTTATAATCTAAGATTTTGGCAAGTATATAAATGAGCAACTTGTGTGTGTGTGTGCGCGCCCTAAGACTCGCGGACGTGCACGCTGCGTAGCGTTTGTGCGTGTGAACTTATATGTGGGATTGTGTGTGTGTGTTGACCATTATATCTTGACATTCCAAATAACCTAAAACAGCTTATTTTGCAGTATGTCACAAACTTTTATGTATTTTTTTACAGTATGTCAATGGGCCTCTTAGTATCTGGTGAAAATGCAGTAGTGTGGCGCGGTTTGATGGTGATGCAGGCGTTGGAGCGGCTGACGCGGCACGTTGCTTGGGGACCGCTCGACTGTCTAGTGGTGGACACGCCGCCAGGCACTGGTGATACGCATTTATCGCTTGCACAGAATTTGCCACTTGATGGTAAGGCATATGACAATAATTAATAATCAGTATAATGTAGATGACTGTTCTGAGTCAAGTCTGTATATATTGCTGCCATAACCGTTGTCAAATGTTCTAAAGGGTTCGGGCACTAGTCTAACTTGCTCTCTATCTAAAATATTTTTATGTCTTATCTTTTCTGATCAACAGGTGCACTAATAGTCACAACCCCTCAGCCAGCTGCACTGCAGGTCACCAAACGAGGCCTTAATATGTTTGAAAAGCTCAAAGTACCTGTCATTGGCATGGTCGAAAACATGTCGCATGCTATCTGTAACAACTGTGGCAGTAAAAACTTCGTATTTGGCAACGATACAAAACATTCAGCTGATCAGATGGGTATAGAAATAATAGAAAGCTTTGAGATTGATCAGAATATGTCTGATTGCATTAATCATGGGAAACCTGCCATATACGCCCTCCCTGATAGTGTACACGCAGAAAGATACCGACAATTAGCAAATAAAGTGTTTAAATATATAGAAACTAAGGACAAAGAGCGAGCCAAAATAAAGGAATGAATAGGGATGAATGGAGGAGTGCACAATTGTCTGTCTTCACAGGTACCAGTAGTTGTTGAATTTAATTTTTAATTAATATATTTAATTATTAATTTTAATTATACCAATAAATATTTACAAAAATGTTATATTTTGGTTTAATTGTCGTGAGTTAAAATTACATCTATTCAATGCATCCGACTCTATACACTGAAACATATGGGCTGTACTTTATGAGTTATGACAAATGTTATCTTAAATTTTATAACAGCTGTGCTCGAAGATTAAGCATTGTAACCCTTTAGAACATCTTACCTAAGGGTCAAATACTAGCGCAGAGTCGATGTGTATCGAAGCGTCAATCCAAAACTTAAACCTTATCTCCATAGCATAAAATGCGTCTTTCTAAATCACAAATAATGTGAGCATTACCAGCATTACACTATGGAGATAAGGTTGAATTTGTTAAGTTTTGGATTGACCCTAAATGTATAGATGTTTTACCTTATCTAAAGTTGGATTGTGATTAAAGTTTACCTGCTTCATTTGCAGTCACTGAAATAAAGTTACATTTGGAACTTGATTTGTTACGTAGCATTGTTTTGATAGCTATTTTGATTTCGTAGATGTTGCAGAAAATATATAAATAACTTTTAGTCAGTGCAATATAATTGTGTAGTTATAATGCGCACAGGCGCATTATTAAGTAACTACCTATATTTTGTTTCTAATTTCTAAGTGTTTTGTTTGACCTAAATTTTAATGAATTGTTTTGTGTCACATCCTATCAGTATTTGTTGCAAAACCAGACTAATTTGGGTTTCGGAAATAACATTTGACAGAATAAAACCTTTTTATTATATAAAAAATTATTCGGAAACAATCTTTTCAGGAATCTTTACATCTATGGCCAGGCTGCAACTTAATAAAATAAATAAAAAATAATAATACAAAAATATGTGTCTTTTAAATACTTTAAATAAATCAATAATTATTGTATTTATTACTCTACAATTATTTAGTGAAGCACAGATAGCTGTTTGTGATGCCAAAGTCTCACATAAGGCTGGAAATATTGGTTTAACTGTAAGAGCTTTCGATTACCTTCAAAGATCAGTTATTATTCAGTCAATAAGTACAAAATAGATACATTTTTAATATAAATATTTACAATGAATCACAACATTCAGAAAAACCAAAGTCGGAATGAAACATGTAACGCTATAGGAAATCAAATCGGGTAATAAGTTCAGTCTGAGTACACTTACACGCAATCATACAACAGTTCGTTCAGAATATCACTTGTACGTGGGCAGGAAGATATCGTTTCTGTTTTGGCACACATGACAACAACACTGCTTGTACTATCGATGTATTACCTTGATAGGGCCTAATGGCTAATCAATATATATTTGTATATACCTTCATGTGGTGTCAAACATATTGGGAGAGTCAAACATATTCATGGTTAGGAATATACACTCGAGTCGTCTACGTGACAATCTACTACATATCCATTAAAAACTGCTGCTGTTTTTGCCCAATAAACATGTTTCAACAAGTTTTTCATCTACATTTTTAATATTTTATATATCTCTAAAGATACTCATATCTATTGAGAGAAAACAGCCTAATATGAAAATAACAAACTTCAATAGCAGTAGATACCTCAATAATGTAAGAATTAGCTTACGCCACGGCAAATACAATAAAAATATAAAAAAGTATGCAGTCGTGTGACGTACTGTGTTTGTAGTGACGTAATCTTAATTTATGTTACACTAGCATTCCACGGCGCGGTTTCACCCGCGTCTTTCCTTACTGCTCTGCTCCCGTCGCCAGTAGCGTGATGTTACATAGCCTATAACCTTGAGAACTGGGCTATCATACTAAAAAATATTTTTCAAACCCGACTGGTAGTTCCAGAGATTAGCGCGATCAAACAAACAAACTCGTCCGCTTTATAGAGTATAGATTATCGACATCTTTGTATTTTTATCGATATCCACAGTGTTGTAGTCATGTGATAAGCATTGGAATTCACAACAATATTAAACAGTGCTTGAGACTAGTCTTATAATTTAGTTTTATAAAAGTGTATATAATTAACCAATTTTTTTAATAAGTTATCTGTATATTTATGACGTTATAATGTGTATTAATTATGTAGTTCTTATATAACAACAATTTTAATATGAACAAAGTTTGTGAGATCAAATATTTACATAAAACAGCATAAATTTTTGAGCCTCAACAACCAGTGTTGCCATTTAGCACATTCAACCTTTAGCTCTGATTAACATCTATTTGATAATTTTAGTCGTGACGATACGTCATTTTTGTTTGGTAACTGGTGCTAATGTTGTTTTCAGTGTTTTTAGGATTGCACACTACCGCCCGTTTCGAATATTTGTTAATGAGCCAAATTAAACGTGAATGCATAAAATATATAAAATATTTTAATCTGTATCAATAACTTATATTAAAACGTCAAGTAGAGAGAGAACAACCTTTATGATTTTAGTTTTTATTGCTATTAATAGCAGAAAGTTTATTGTTTCATTTAAAACTACTATAATATGGCAACACTGTTCAGTGTTACCAGTGATAATTAATACATTTAGTAGAATTTATCTCACAAACTTTTGTAACATATGTATTGAACTAGCCACATGTAAACAATGTATGAACAATGGTCAATGCGGACCTAAAAGTGACAGTGAAGTAGGTTATTCGATAAAAATTAAAAGTCAACCTAATTATCTATAAGTAAGGGTTGAAATTCACATAATTGAGCATGAAATCTCACGTAAACCCTAGTTCTAATAGATAGTCTAGCCAATATATAAAATGCCAAATAAGCTTATAATCATGATGTTAACAGAGAAATTTCATTCATATTCCATAAGCAGTAAGGTTGAATTTCATTTATCGAAAACCACTTCATACACTTTCTGGATATGGAATTAAGCTCACTCGACTAGTCAGAATGTCACATAAAAACACCAAATGTATGAAAAATTTTCTTTCGACGCACCATAACAATCTTATGATTAATATCAATGTCTTTCACTGTGCATACGTTGTATGCGCAGGCCGCTTCTACCATTTCTTTTTGTGCTCATCCATACTGACGCCGCCGGGGCCTAGGTACACGATCATGAGGAGACCACCGATCACTGATAATGTCTGGAAGATAAATTAAAAATATAAACACATGTAAAAAATAGCGTTTTAATAAGGCTGGATTTGATAGATTGATAATTTCTAAGATAAACGCAATATGAATAAAAAAAGAATTAAAATGGTGACTAAAACAACTATTAAAATGCACGTCTATTAAAGTCAGCATATCTTGGCAGCGTTGTGTACAGAACTAACAACACAGTAGGCGTTAAAACTTCTTTAAAACTTTATCAGTTCTAAAACGTAAGTCGGCCAAACCAAAATGGGTTATGTAACAATTATACGTAATATGTAACACATTATCTAAATAGCTATGAATTAAATAATAATATTATCAACTTATGAACAATATAATAAAGTTTATCATAGGATTAAATACACAAGATATACGGATTTTTGTAAATAGTAACTGATATTAATATTTATGTATATGTAGTGTAAGGCCATAGAATATACACAATGCAGAAACGATCCTAAAAGTTACTTATTTACAGATGCACGCTAAATTGAGCCTTATTAACTTAGAAAAATACTAAATTACATTCAATACTGGGTATGAATTATATAATTTGATTTCGATCATGCCTAAAAGTTATGCGGTGAAGGTTTACTTTAAGAAAATTTCGAGTTTCTGCTATACACAATGAATGTTTTCTAAAATGGCGCCCACGAGGTGGCAGCACTGAGGCATCAGGTCCAGACACCTGTTAAAGCGCTTTCAATCAACCAATCAACCGTGAACGATTCTAATATTGATATCAAATCGGAATGAAAGATCCTCTAAAATTCTACTAAACACCCTTGTTGACCTACTAATCGGTAAACAAAAATAAACAGTATTAATCCCCTCTACATGGTCAGCAATGACTTGCTTGTGTTTTCTGCATTATTTCTACAATGCTTAAAACATATTTAATTACATGCCATATGTAATTACAGTTAACACTTGCTATCAGATGGGCTGTATGCTTGTCTGCCATAAAAGTAAAAAAAAAGAAGTGACAAAATGATTAATACCTGGAAGAAGTCATATTTGAGGAAGTCCCGGAGCGGTTTGTATGAAGGTACGCTCCACCACGCGTTGTGGTACAGGTTGAGCACGCTCAGAACCAGTACCAGCATCAACGCCGACAGCTTCGTGCGGTAGCCCACCGTCACTAAGATCATCAGGATGCTGCCTAACAAGTCTTGGATGATCTGGAATGTTTTAAAAGGTTAGTTAATAAGGGTGTGTACAGAAAGCGAAGAGAGTGCTATAGCTATTTACCCGGCATCGGTTAAATTGTACCGACCGTGGTCACGGGCCGAAATAGGTATGACACCTTAAAATATTTTTAACCCGAGAAGAACCATATATATATATGTATATATCAAGAAATTATGTGTTCAAATCGTGGAAGTTTAAAATATTTAAGGGAAGAGGGATCCATGCTAATGTGTCTCACTCACCGAGCGAAACAACATGACAACTTATACTTTACCTAAGTCGATATTCTATCAGAGGGTGGTACTTTACCGGTCGATCCGGCAAACTCATGCTGTACCCAGCGTGGATCTACTACCGTCATAATCAAACGTATACAATAAATAGTCACAAGTCTATGTACAGTTATCTAAAATCGCAGGATTACCTACCTATTTATAAATTCCCAAATCGGTTTTTGAATTTCATATTAAAATGTCTGTAGCTGGCTGTAGAAGTTATATTTAAACTAATTATACCAACATCGCCCACATAATTAAGACCCTTTCATATTATATTTATAATTTTGTTACATAAATAGGATGGGACATCACATAATATTATACGTACTATGAGTGGGTGACGCGATTTGTTCAGTGACCGATGTGCAGTGGGACGGACATAATACGGTTTGACATATTTCATATTTAAAAGACTACTTTTACATTCCTGTCTGATTTCTGTCACATTTTTATAAATATAAAATTTGCACTTTTTAGAAGTAATTTATGTAACAAATTTGTAGCTTGGAGCTATCGCCATCACTGAGTAAGCATTTTCTGTGCCTTATCAGAATTAACTCTAAAAAGAAGTACACAGGCCGCAGGAAAATACCTTGATGCCTATTGGCCTATTTCCAACATTTCCTCAAAACCTCTACTGCTATTTTGATTCTATTTCATTACATCCTGGCATATCCAGAATCCTTTTAAACTGTCTTCAAAGTACGATAAAGTTGTGGAATGAGCTTCCCGTCGAGAGATTCCCGAAAGAATATAACATAGTGTTTGTTCTTCAGAAACGAAGTTAAAAGGTGGAGTGATACGCCTGGTGTTGCAAGTGACTGTCGGCTATGATACCTGCTTACCATCAGGCGAGCCGCATGCTTGTTTGTTCAACATAGTTGAGTGAGAGTGCCATCAAAGTTAAGGCAACTTCATATAGACACACCCAACTTCATATCGGCCCGTTACTATCTCACTGCAGGGCAAAAGCCTCTTCTTATATAGAGAAGGCATAAGCATTGATCACCACGCTTGATCAAGGTGGATTGACAATTTCAGACTTTTACAGAAGTCCAGGTTTCCTCACCATGCTTTCCTTCATAGTCAGTCAGAAATGTCCAGATAAACTTAGAAAGTACGTAACGATTTGAAAAATCACATTGGTACTTGCCCAGATTTGAACCCACTACCTCGTGTTTACGAAGCGGGTGCCTTCACCACAGGGCCATCACGACTTATATTGCATTCAAATTATTACATTAAAATTGCCACATACTTGTAAGAACGAGATCTCAAATCTCAGCAGAGTAATAAACATGAAGGCAAGCAGGATTCTTCCCGCCAACTGCAGGTAAGTCTTGGGTTTGTTCTCGCCTAAAGACGGAACTCCGGCGAAGAGACTGCGCCCCTCTGCGCGCGCTTCTGCCAATACTAATAGTAGGGCTCCGATGAGGGCTAGATTACGAAGCAAGAACTGCATGTCCCATAGTATACTGTAGGCGAATGTCTGGAAAATAAAACGTACAAAATTAGAATAAGATAAAAAAACAAGAAGGCTTAGAGCAGCCTAGCTGGAGAAGTAGGGGTACTTTTACGACCAGACCTCTTCTCAAAGATCATAGTTTATACTATCTCTAGCATGTATCAGTAGCTAAACTGATAAGATAACAATATTTCTTTTAATATTTTATTAAAATAGTAATACAGTAGGCAAAGAAACTATTCTTAAAATACAATTATGTGAAGTTCTAATGCTAATTATTTAGTGATTTCTTTGTGTATGAATGCCCAAAAAAAGTTGCATTTTATCTCAAACTATTGTTTTTGAAGACTATTAATTAAGTATTTAGCAAAGTTGTTTAAAAGGTATTCATAAGAGTTAATTTTTATAGATTTAATTTGGAAGCTTGAAATTTATTTTCAAGTACAACAGTTCTTACAGTGGTTATTGCTAACCGTCGCATTTAGACTTTAAAAACGCTTTTTGCACGTAAATCTATACATATAATAAAAATGTAACCGATCGCTGTCTGTACATGGAAGATATATGAGAAAAAATACTATTGGGACCTATATCAACGGAAATAGAACCCAAAACAATGATTTTTAAAATTTTTGTCTGTTTGTCTGTTTGTCGGTTTGTCTGTTTGTCTGTTTGTCTGTTTGTCTGTGCGTTTGTGCACGCTAATCTCAGAAACGGCTTATCCGATTTAAATATGGTTTTCACTAATATATTGTGGTAAGCTTCACTTAACATTTAGTGTTTGTTTCATGTCAATCGGTTCATAAATAAAAAAGTTATGCTAATTTAAAGAATCACATCGAACATTCGTTAATTTACTACGAAATCTTAAAGAAGCAGATATTTTAACAGGTTGCGGAATAGCTGATAGTGTTTTTATTCCTCGGATTCCTGTCATTCTAAACAGTCTTTCATTTAGTTTTAAACGAGTCCAGTTTCCAGTGAGCCTATGTTTTGCGATGACTAATTAAAGAAATTAATTAATTAAGTAATTAAAGTAAAGGTAAGACACTAAAAGTTGTGGGTGTGGATCTAAGTATTAGCTGTTTTTCGGTCAGCTTTATGTGGCTCTATCACGTGTTAGCATTACTAGCAGCCTGTATGCTTTGATCCCTGATGGCTATACGTCTAATCCATACATCCATACATATTATAAAAGGCTTTGTCCTGACTGACTGACTGACTGACAGACAACGTAAAGCCTAAACGGCTGGTCGTAGCAACTTGAAATTTGGAGGGTGTGTTTGTCTTAATGTCTAGAAGTGTACAAAGAAAGGGTTATTAAAAATTCAACCCTTAAGTGTATGAAAAGGGATGAAATCGATTGTATGAAACGTCTTCATTTTTTAAGTTACAGCTTTGAAATTTTGTTTTGAAATACTTTTATTTAAATAAAAAATACGCTCATAATTTTTTTTTTACTGGAGTGGATTTATAGGAGTGAAATAAGGGATGAAATATTGTATGGAAAGATTTTTGCTTTTGAAGTTGGCGACTTGAAATTTGGAGGGAGGAGGAAGGGAGGGGGAAGAAGAGGAAAGGAAGGGAGAAGTGAGGGGAAAGTGCGGGGGTAGTGAGGGAGAAGTCAGGGGGAAATCGACTGCCTCTGTATTTCGGTGGTACTGTGTATGGACTGTGAGGTCGCGGGTTCGATTCCCGCTCAGTGCAAATATTTGTAGCATGAACATGTCTATTTGCATTGGTCTGGGTGTTTATATCTATATATATAAAAGAAAGTCGTGTTAGTTACTTCACTTATAACTCAAGAACGGCTGAACCGATTTAGCTGAAAATTGGCAGGGAGGTAGTTTAGAGCCAGGAGAAGAACATAGGATACTTTTTATCTTTACTTTTTATTTATTTATTTTTTTTACGTATAATGACAGCTATGTAATGACGTGTGGATGACAATTTGATATTTGTAAGAAATCAATAATAAAACTATTTCTATTAAATAAATAATTAACATTATTGCCCAATTGCCCATTCGTATAAACAGTGAAGTGAACTATAAAACTCGGTATGGTTGAAAATTTAAGTTTTTAGGTGAAGTGAAGTTTAATTAATAATGCCGCGACCAAGACGATCGAATCTTTCCCGACAAAGCCGTGATGCAAGAAGAATACGAAATACTGCAAATGAAAGGACTGAAGAAGAACAAGAAATTGCACGTGAACAGCGCCGCGATAGTATGGCTCGACTTCGTGCTTCTCAATCACGAGAGCAAAGTGAAGCAGCCCGTGAAACAGCTCGGTTGGCAATGCAGAATCGTCGAGCGAACAACAGAGGTCAACAAATAGATAATTTACGACGCAGAACAAGATATTTATCAAGTGCTGATTTGAATCGAGCAGCGTTTCAATACGATTGCAGCAATGATTACAGCTTGCATCCTAGCGTTTGCATTGGGCAAATGGACGTAGTTTGCGAGTATTGTGGTGCATTAAAGTTTTCAGGAGAAACGCCTGGATTATGCTGCCTTAATGGTAAAGTGAAATTGCCATTGTTGACTCCGCCACCTGAGCCATTGTATTCATTGCTTTGTGGCGAAACACAAGAATCACGACACTTTCTTGCAAATACTCAAAAATACAATACACGAAAGGACATTTAATGCTCCAACAGTAGACGAAGTTGCAATCCTGATTGTTGGTGAACAATTGGAAAAACGAGATATTGTGCTTACACGTCGCGATACTGGGCAACTGCAACGAATATCTGAAACTCATCGATCATATGACACATTGCAATACCCGCTGATGTTTTGGCAAGGAGAAGATGGATATTATTTTAATATTAAAATGAAAAATCCATTGAATGGTGAGTATCAATATCATAATTTATTTCATTTATTTGTGAAAGACACTGATTTAAAATAATGCTCATTAAAAAAATGGTTAATGTCTGTATTGTTTGCCTTTAAAATTTGCCTTTGAAATAGTTAATTATCAAATTTTTAATTTCAGGTGAAGAAACTAGAAAGAAAGTTAGCTCAATGAATTATTACGCATATCGTTTGATGATTCGTAAAAATGCTGACAACTATTTGCTGCGGTTTCGTCGATTGTTTCAGCAGTATTGCGTTGACATGTATGTAAAAATAGAAACGGAACGTTTAACATTCATTAGGTTGAACCAAGCCAAACTGCGTTCTGAGGAGTACATCCATTTACGTGATGCAGTTAGTACTGAAGGAAATGCAGCTAATATTGGTCGATTAACTATTCTGCCGGCGACATACATTGTTTGAGTCACTACGAACTGTTAATGGTGTAATATTCCCAACATATCGTGCTGCATGTGAAGAATTGAAGTTATTAGAAAACGATAGTCATTGGGATACGACAATCGCTGAAGCCATTATCTCTGCATCTCCAAGTCAGATACGCACATTATTCGCTATCATAATTTCGACATGTTTTCCATCAAACCCATGTAACCTGTGGCACAAATACAAGGATAATATTTCAGAAGATATTTTACATCAAATTCGTGTCAGTTCCAGAAATCACGATATTGAGATGAATGAGGAGATACATAATCGTGCTTTACTCTTGATCGAAGATATGTGTTACCTCATGTGCGGTAATTTATTAATCAGGTTAGGAATGCCAGCACCATATCGTGAAATGAATGACGCATTTAATCGAGAATTGGAACGGGAACGTGAATATGATCACCAGGAATTAGATTTAGTAGTTCAAACGAATGTACCCCTGTTGAATTACCAACAAAAGGAAGTTTATGATACTTTAATGAAGGCAATCGATGATAAAAATGGTGGTTTATATTTCCTAGATGCCCCTGGTGGAACTGGCAAGACATTCCTCATGTCATTAGTTTTAGCAACTGTTCGGGCGAGATCTAACATAGCGGTTGCAGTTGCTTCTTCTGGAATAGCAGCCACATTGTTAGAAGGATGCCGTACGGCTCATTCAGCATTCAAATTACCGTTAAATCTTCAAACTATTGAAGAACCAACGTGTAATATTGCAAAACACTCAGCAATGGCCAAAGTTTTAGCGGTATCGAAAATCATCATCTGGGACGAATGCACAATGGCGCATAAACGTGCATTAGAAGCACTTAACCGAACATTAAAAGATTTACGCAATGACTCGAGATGTTTTGGAGGAGCAATGATTTTACTTTCTGGCGATTTCCGCCAAATACTGCCAGTAATTCCAAGATCTACGGCTGCCGACGAAATAAACGCTTGCCTCAAATCGTCAAATCTATGGCGCTATGTGAAGAAACTGCAACTGACAACAAACATGAGAGTTACATTGCTTAATGATACATCTGCTGAAGATTTCTCGGAGCAATTGCTGACTATCGGTAATGGTCAAGTACCTGTCGATGAATCGAGTGGATTAATATCATTTCCAAATAATTTCTGTAATTTTGTCTCATAAAAAGCCGAACTTATCAACAATGTATTTCCAGAAATTATTTCTAACTACAAAAATTATGAATGGATGAGTGAGCGAGCAATTTTAGCGGCTAAGAATAAAGATGTAGATGACCTAAACTACATAATTCAAAATAAGATCATTGGAACAATGCATTCATTCAAATCTATTGACTGCGTCACAAATGAAGATGAAGCCACCAACTATCCAATTGAATTTTTAAACTCTTTGGACGTGCCTGGCTGTATGATAGATGTATCATTTTAATTATTTATTTAATAGAAATAGATTTATTATTGATTTCTTACAAATATCAAATTGTCATCCACACGTCATTACATAGCTGTCATTATACGTCAATTTTGTTATTCCGTACTAAAATAAAGAAATAATTATGAATGATTGATGTAGAAATTTAATTTTTTTTGTATTTTTTCCAATAAAAAAAAAAAAATTATTTATTGACATTAAGGCGGAACAAAGTTCGCCGGGTCAGCTAGTGTATAATATCTATCTATTTACAAAAATAAAAGTATTTAAGTATGTTTATCCGTATTCTAGAAACCATAATACAAGCATATAATATGCTTACTTTGGGTCTAGATGGCGTTGTGTAAAAATAAAAAAGGAAGAGGGAACTTAGGGGGTGTGAGGAGGCAGTGAAGGGCAAGTGAGGGGCAAGTGAAGGGCAAGTGAAGGGGACGTAAGGGAAAGTGAGGGAAGTGAGGGAAAGTGAAGAGTCAGAAGTGGTGGTGAGTAAGTGGGAAGTGAGGGAAAGTGAGGGAGACGGGAGGGGAAGGGAGGGGAGGAGAGGGGAAGGGGAAAGTTATTATAATGAAAATTTGCCTTTGTGTATTGTATGTTGTTTTACGGGGGATATCTTTAGGTAGGTGAAAGAGGGTTTGTACGAATGGTGATGATGATGAGATTAGAAATAGTATGCAAAACAGTATTTAAACAATATAAAAATGTCTATTGAAAAACGATATTCATGCGAGCGAAGCCGCGGGCAAAAGCTATACATATATAAAAACGAAAGGTCACTCACTCACTCACTCATCTCATCACGAAATCTCAAAAACTACAAGTGCTAGGAGTTTCAAATTTTGGAAATAGGTGCTCTCTAAGACGGGATTTTGCGAAATTTATTTCCCTGGAGTATAAAGGGAACAAAATTTGTATGGAGCTTCTATAGTTTTTGAAAATAGGAGTGCCAAGTTTCGTTAAATATCGCAAAATTTCGTCTGTTTTAGGGGTAGCGTGTGAATAGATTTAAATCGGATTCGCCTTAGAGACGGATTATACTGATATTTATTACTAATATACAATGTACGATTGCCGTAAGATTAGGTAAGAAATTTAATATTCTCATACAGGCACACATCTGAATTTTCATCAATCAATTTTCAACAGCTATCTATACATATAATAAAAATGTAACCGATCGCTGTCTGTACATGGTAGATATATGAGAAAAATAATTACTGGGGCCTTTATCATCGCAAATAGAACCCGAAACAATGATTGTTACAATTTTTGTCTGTTTGTCTGTTTGTCTGTATGTCTGTTTGTCTGTTTGTCTGTTTGTCTGTGCGTTTGTTCACGCTAATCTCAGAAACGGCTTATCCGATTTAAATATGGTTTTCACTAATACATTGTGGTAAGCTTCACTTAACATTTGTTTCATGTCAATCGGTTCATAAATAAAAAAGTTATGCCAATTTAAAGAATCACATCGAACATTTTCTGATAGAAACAGAGACTTTAACAGGTTACGGAATAGCTGATAGCGTTTTTATTTTTCGGATTTCTTACATTCTAAACAATCTTCCGTTTAGTTTTAAACGAGTCCAGTTTTCAGTGAGCCTCTGTTTCGCGATGACAATTAATAAAGCCCAAGGTCAGACACAACTAAAAGTTGTGGGCGTGGATCTAAGTATTAGCTGTGTTTCGCACGGTCAGCTTTATGTGGCTCTATCACGTGTTAGCATTCCTAGCAGCCTGTATGCTTTGATCCCCGATGGCTATACGTCTAATCAATACATCCATACACCCATACATATTATATAAGGCTTTGTCCTGACTGACTCACTGACTAACAGACAACGCACAGCCTAAACTGCTGGTCGTAGTGACTTGAAATTTGGAGGGTGTGTTTGTCTAAATGTCTAGAGGTTGTCCTAAAAAAGGGTTTTTAAAATTTTATTCCTAAGTGTGTGAAAAGGGATGAAATCGATTGTATGAATCTTCTTCATTTTGTAACTTACATTTTTTTAAATTTTGTTTTGGAATACTTCTATTTAAATAAAAAATATCCTTTTAAAATTTTATTTTAACAGGGGTGGATTTAGAGGAGTGAAATTATAGATGAAATATTCTATACAAAGATCTTTAGCTTTTGAAGCTAGCGACTTGAAATTTACAGGGAGGGGGAGGGAGGGAAAGGAGGGAAGAAAAGAAGGAGAAAAAGGAGGAATGGAGGAGAAGGGGGAAGGAAGGGAAAAGTGAGAGGGAAGTGATGGGGAGTGAGAGGAAAGTGATGGGGAAGTGAGGGGGTAGTGAGGGGGAAGTGAAGAGGAAGTGTGGGGGAAATGCGGGAGAAGTGAGGGGAAAGTCAGGAATAAGTCAGAGGGCAGTCAGGGGAAAGCCAGGGAGAAGTGAGGGAGAAGTGAGGGGAAAGTGACGGAGAAGAAATGGGGAAGCGAGGGGGAAGTGAGGTGGGTGAGAGGGCAGTGAGGGGGAAGTGAGAGGGAAGTGAGGGGATGTGAGGAGAAGTGAGGGGGAGTGAGGGTTAAGTGAGGGTGAATGAGGGGAAAATGAGAGGAAAGTGAGGGGGAAGTGAGGGAGATAGTAGAGGAAGGGAGGACGAAGGGAGGGGGAAGAAACGCAGAAAAAAGGAGTTCTCGAATAGTGGAAAAAGGGAGGAGAAGGGATAGGAAAGGAGGAAAAGAAAGGAGAAGGAAGGGAGAAGAGAGGGGAAAACGAGGAGGCAAGGTAGAGGGAAGTGGAGGAAAGGACAAGAGATGCTGGAGGAGGGGCAAGGGATGCTGAAGGAGGTGAAGAGGAGAAGGGGGACGGGAAGAGAGGAAGGAGGAAACTGTGGAGAATGGAGTAAAAGTGCAATAGGGAAGAAGGGCAAGGGGAAGTTATTGTAGTGAAAATTTGCCTTTGTGTATTGTATATTGTTTTTACGAGGGATATCTTTAGGTAGGTGAAAGAGGATTTGTATGAATGGGAGATTAAAAATAGTATGAAAAACAGTATTTAGACAATATAAAAATGCTATCTATATACATAAAAGCAAAAGGGCACTCACTCACTTATCACGAAATCTCAGAAACAACAAGTGCTAGGAATCTCAAACTTTGCATTGTCGTTCCTATTAGGATATAGGTGCTCACTTAGACGGAATTTTGCGAAATCCATCCCCTAAGGGGGTATAAAGGGGTGGCAAAGTTTGTATAAAATTTCTATAGTTTTTATAGTAGGATTATTTTTTATTATTCAGCAACCCCCCTTATTAAATGGGCAAATAAGAGTCGCAAGTTTGTGTGAAAGTGGTTTGTCAGTTTTAGCGGTAGCGGGTTTAAACTGGAGTCGCCATAGAGACGGATAATACTGATACAATGTACGATTGCCATAAAATCAGGCACGCAATATTCTCATAGAGGCACCCATCTGAATTTTCACGCGAACGAAGTCGCGGGCAACAGCTAGTCTGATATAAAAAGCACAAGACAGTTTTCAGTAATTTTAGTCAGCATTATAAATGTTAAGGTCACCTCTAACAACTTCCCGATTAATTAAACGGTAATGATACGTATAACGATTTAGAAGATAAACTAATTTGAATATTTACTTAAAAAACCCACTAGGTATATGGACGATTAATGTGTATAGTCACGCGACCGTGACACATCCATTTTTACGTAAAATAACCCCTAACTATATATGTCATTAAGTTTACGATAACATACAGTATAATATGTCCCTTACCTGTAATACAACGATGAAGAATAGGATTCCACACGCGATGTCTACCTTGAGCCTGCCGAGAACCATCACACAGCCGCCCAGCTGTCCCACTAAATTTACTATCTGTAAACAATATAACATAACAATTAACAATTTATATTATTACAATAACTATAACCATTATTCTAACTAGAAAGTGAATTCGCTGTTTTCCCTGTATGTTTTTGCGCTAAATTGTATTTCTAAACCACAAAAAAATGATACGATTTTCATTTAGAATTTTAAGTATAGAGAAAACAAAAATTTTTACATTTTGTAATCATGTTCTAAAAAACATAGAAGAATAGCAAAGATAAGATCTCATCTCAGTGTCGCTACATTTAAGTTTATCAGTTTTAACCTGACGCTGGACACGTATCATCGATAACGTCTACGTTTACGTTCATTCATTGTGATAGTACCTATACCTAATATTATAATTGGTAAGCGCAGTTTCGCTTTTATTGGACATCGTTAGATGTCTGTTTAAATTCGAATATACTTGCAATATATATATATATATTAATATTATTTATATACGAGTATATGTCGTCGTAAAATACATGTAACTATCCAGAGAGACTTGTGTTATGGAACACAAAATCTCTCTATTGCCGAGTAGGTAGGTAGGTACTCTACAAGTTGAGTGTAATTGCCACAGGAGTTCAATTTATTACTCTATTGGATTCAATAACACATGATACGATATTCTACGACAGATTATACGAATTACAGCCCCAATTTATATTTCAAGTGATTTTATTGATTTACAATGATTGGTAAATGGGTAGAAGTTAAACTATTAAGCACTTACTTTTATTGTTAATCAATCGTACTTCAATATCACTCTTTAATTGAGTATATTAAACGTTACTATGCGAAGTAAATATCATTTGTTGTTAATAAAAAAATATATCTTAGATGGCCGGCAACATAGGTCGTCATCATGAAAAGAATAGCAAGGTCTCTGTCGATGAAATGCGATGTGTTGAGGATATAAATTCCATACAATAACTATTTTTATTGATACCTTATAGATAAGTACATTGGTTGTTTTGCCCTTTAGAAAGTCGGTATGAGAAAATCTGCTTAATGATAAATGACACGATTAATGCAATAGTGACCTTTGTAAATTCTTGATGAGTTTGGAGTATTTAATTGATAAGCATTTTATAATTAAAAGCTCGCGAACAACATCATTCAAGCATATCGACAAATAAAAAGCAAACAAGCATTGATTAAAGTTATAAAAGGTTTTGTTAAAATTAAGTAAAAGAAATCCCAGAAGCAACATTTTCTATGATACGACTCTCGAAAAGATTAAATAAACCCAAACCCTAAATATTTGGCAGCAATATTTGTAAAAGCGACTTTAATTCAAATAAAATTACATAAAATCAAAACTTTATTGCTCTTGTCAGTACATATACAAAGATTGCGACAAAAAATATTTATTAAGTACCAGATAAAATTGTGCATTTAACACTATATTAAATACGGTAGTGCATAAAATATCAATTGGCTTCATTGTGTGTAGTGACGTAGTACAAAAAGTGCTAGGTGCCAAGAAAACAATATTTATTATTGTTGACTTACTAAAAGCATGCTGCAATTATAAACAACGCAATTTTAATTATAGTTGTCTTCGTAAACTACAAAGTCATGTTCGCAGTAAATCTTGATCGGGTAGACGTTCGCATATTTCAAGATCTGTTTCGACCTGACCTTCGTGGTCAATAAACTAGAAATACTTATTTCGTTTACAAACAAATAGGTGCTTCTGTATTTTAATTTGATTATTTTGAGTTTGTCTGTTTTATTTATTAGTAAATAATCACTGTACATATTTGACAAGACAATAAATTGTTTACCTATATAAAATTTTATCTTTGATAACTACCACTCGGGCACAAGCTCTGTGTCGCAGAAACTCTATTGAGATACAATTCACGGACACAAAGTTAGTATACCCAGATCCCTCTGGCGTCACAAAATCACACAATTATCTACTTCGAATAGGAAGCGAAGACACGGCAATAAGCATAACGGTATATGTGCAGTCATTCATTACTACAACATGGCAACAATCTATAAATTTTAATACATATAGCTCTATCAACATTAGGCCGCACAAATAGCATTAATTTACACTAGTTTACAATCCGCACGCATTTATGTAGTAAATAATTAAACGGAAACGCGTAGTTTAATTAAGACAAATTAATGCTCTATTTATTTATTAGGATACATTGATAAAGAAAATTAGGATATCACAATGTAGCATGTTGCCATTCAGTTTCAAGTAAGTAATTAGGTATTATTATTTTATTCTGTGGCGACAGGCAAACGAAATGAGTCGCACTATTGTGACTAAAGTCGCCTCAATAGTAAGAGTAAAGAAGTCAAGCTGTTATCAAACCCGAAATAAAAATTTTATTATAAAAAAATCACTAGTACTTTAACATTTATGATTAGCCTTAACAACTGACTTGGCATTTTTACAAGCGGATTTTTTTTTTTTCAATTTTGCTTTAGCTTTTTGAGGAATCCGTATCTGCGCAAGGGCATACCACAAAACCGATTTGAGAGTACCATGTCAATAGTTTGCCACAGTTCGGGATTGTTCCCCCTGACCCTGACTGCTTATCACCAGGCGAAATGGAATTGAGTGCAATCATATAAACATAAAATATCAAAAACAAACGTTGGTCTGTTCATTATAAATTTATGGTACCTAATTATGCGAGAAATGAAATCATGGAGCTACAAATTGTTTTATAAATATGAGCATGTGCTATAATAAAACTTTTAAGATTCGTATTGCGGAGCGGAAGAGACGTATAGCCGGCTAACTGACGGGACAATGGATCTATCACATTTGTAGCACGGATTCTAAAAATGATAGTAGGTACTGACTGATGTATATTTTTTTGTTTAAAATGTAGGGCCTAATTTTAAAAATATTTTATATTCCATTCACACTAGAGGAAAAATGGGAATCTGGCAATAATTTGTGTCTGTGATTTTTATGTATTAAACTCCTCACAATATTGTGATAAAAAATATTATTCTTTAAAGATTTTTCTAAACGAAACGTTGTCTGTAAACGAGCAGCCTTCCTAACTTGATGATTATCCTGCATCAGTGGGAGATAGCATGCTGGACTTAGAAATGATACTCACAACAAACATTGTGGCGAGGAATTTACCGCAGCCCCATGACATGTCCATGTAGTCGCGCTGCTCCGACCACTGGAACCACATGCGGAGACCGTCTTCCAGGAATGTGGAGATGAGACATAAGCGCGCCACTGTGGGCAGCACATTTTTGCCTCTGCGAATGACCTGTAAGGGAAAATGACATTGAAAAATACATTACTGTTAAATTACAAACTGTTTCAAGGTTCGCCGTTCGTACAAATCAATGCGATTGGTCTGAATTATATCCACCAGCTTGGCTCTATTTAACAGAAGATCGCAACCTCAATATCGCTACTTGAAACGTTTATCTTACATGTGGGACGGGCGTGTTATACTTAGTACTTGCCGGGATATGGCGGAGTTTAAATATTTTTCAAAAAACATTTCAAAACTTTATCCTCGTCGATTTATTGCAGCGCGCGAATGCTTAGCTACGAGACCTTAATAATAATCAATAATGATTACTAATACATTGAGTATGTGCTGGATATCTCTTCATCTCGTAGACTACAGCAGAGTTTAGCGCACCACTTTATCCATATCATATCACACATTAATTTGTTATAGACACGACTTTTAATTTAACTATCAATATAATCAACATAACTTTTAACACTTACGACTTCACGCTTCGCATTTAACCGCATTTAAAACAGATTTACGATAAAAAACTGTGTAAACAAACTGAGGTGAATGTAAACTCAATCTCGATAAATACGTACACCAATAACATTCATATAATTACTTTTAAAGACTGATTTACAGTACTTAGCTGGCGCCATCAGTTTACAAAAATTGTAATAACCTGGCGATTAAAACGAATGGCCTGAGTTTCTTGCCAGTTATTCTCATGCCCTATCCTACGTCAGCGAACTGGCTGTAGGTTAATTGGTTGACATTTTGTAATTTTTAACGTTCATAAGTGTTAATTTAATAAACCTATATGAATAAATATTTATATTATTTTCCGGCATCACTGGATTAAAAATGTTTACTAAACACAGGATGCTGGACTGGATTGAAAAGGTTTACATTGATACAGTGCTATAATCCAATGGTGCTGGCGTCATCTACTGTATAAATGTAAATAAGCAATTGCCTATGAATCATAATTCGTATCGCAATGATTTAAAAATTGGTCTTTCAATCCAGATATACACAATAGTACGAGACTACGAGTACAGTTGTACATAAATTAGCGACGATATTGGCAGTCGTATTATACCTATGTCTAATTATTTTAGAGGATATGACTTGTTAAGAGTCAAAGTATGATGTTTTATTTGATTAGGTAAGTATATGAGTTTAGTTAGATTCGTCACAATCAAGCGTACATTCATTCAGTATGTTGTTTTTGTGATGAGTGATTTGATGACATTACAAAGCATTTTTTAGATATTTAATATAAGTAACTTCCCGCAGCGCGGTTTCACCCGCGTCTTTAATTACTGCTATGCTCCTGTCGCCAGAAGCGTGATTGCGTGATGTTACAGCTATTATACGCAGAAAAGAATTTTTCAACTCTGACTGGTAATTGCAGAGATTAGCTCGTTCAAACAAACAAACAAACTCTTCCACTTTATATACTAGTAATAGCTTTCCGCGACTCGGTTTCACCCGCGTCTTTGCTAACTTTTTGCTCCCGTCGCTAGTAGCGTGATGTTACATACACAATACACACAAAAGGCATGAACTTTAAAAAATAGGTGGTCAAAATCCAAATAATTCAAATATGTATCAAAATTAAAAACACTAAAAAGAATGAAAATGAAACATAAGAATAGGTCATATTTTATCACAAATGTTCAGCTCGTTAAAATTCACTTTCACTTGCCGTAATAGTGCAAAACTAGTTTCTTGAGTACATAACGCTACGTCACACACCTATGCTAGATTAGCTGCAAATTTGTGCAGATGCAGCAAACATGTGGGATACAGGGACTAGTTCTTTAGCCAACAGAACTGCTATTTATATTTAAATTAGAATGGAATGTATTCTTAAATCAAATTGAAATAATGTAACGAAGAGCAATTTAACGAAAGTTGTAATAGGAAGTTAATGTCAATAGCCGAGATATACATAGTATAACTGGTATCTGGCTCTGTCGACTGTCATGGTGGACAGTGGTTTACTAGTCTTGTGTACGGTCTGCGGTGCAGAGGTCCCGGGTTCGCTCCCGGGTGGGATAATATCATATTAGGAGAAATGGTAAAGGCCTCCCGTTACATGACAAGCGAAATGCGGTCGTAAAAACCTAGGTGGTGCACTAGTATTCAGTGATCAATTGGGTCACCGAACCACTTGTTAAGAAGGGCCGTGGCGGAGCGATTTTGAATACAATGCCGACTAAAATTATTTCTTCAATAAGTACACTTTAAGATTATTTAACAATTAGATTTTCGCAGCGATATCATCCCATAAGAACTTGGCTATCAAACGCAAAAAGAAATATTGCGACTAGTAGTTCCAGAGATTAGTGTGTTCAAACAAACAAACTCGTCCGCTTTATATAATAGTATAGAAGTATAGATATAGAAAATAAGTTATTTATATGTAGTAAAAAGGTAATGATTCTAATTAGAAATATGTATGAACAATGTACATGGAAGCCAGAAGCAAGGATGGAATCAAATTTGCAACTAATTTATTGTTAACATTATTGTGTTTACCAAAGAATCGATTATTGATGATAAAATAGTGTATTAATCTGTAATCATATCATAATCAAAGTGCGACGAGATATAAAAACAAAAAAAATTACCATTTGCCTTTCTGGTGATTGAGAAGTACTATTTTTTTAACAAGCTCACAAACTAAACTATGAAAGCACCTATAATACCAAGCTATACATTCTATGTCATCATAAGTTTCCTTGAAAATCTTTACATTTTAGTTAGCACATAATTATCAGTAAAATACATATATTTGATTACAAATAAAAAGATAGAATTTTATGAATATCTATAGTTCAAATTTAAGATAATATATGAAATTTTTACTTCATAATTTAAGTAATAATATAAAAGATAAGGGTTCCATAATAGTTATCAATTGATATTATCAATATCGGAATATGCAATGCAATAAAGTATTCACAGGCTATTTTAACTATTGCTACCTATGCAGTGTCAAAAATATATATGATATCATCATCACCATCATATCAGCTGAAAGACGTCCACTGCTGGACATAGGCCTTGCCCAATTTTCGCCACCTTGGCCGGTCGTGAGCCCTCATACATTGGTTGTCCACGCTGCGTCTTCCAGTACGTGGCACCACTCTATTACCTTTCTGATATTAAATATTGCAACATTATAATAGCACGGACAACTTGGCTCACAACCGGTCAAGGTGGCAAATATTGGAAGGAGACTTATGTCGAGCAGTGGACATCTTTCTGCTGCTATATTGATAATATAACTCTAGATACACTACAGATACAGTTTGTATTTTATTATTCATACTTTTGTCACTCAATTAAAGCCTGGAACTCTTTGCCAGCGCATGTGTTCCCATCTAATTTTGATCCTGGGTCTTTTAAGCGGGGCGTGAAAAAGCATCTCACTAAGCCGCCATAGTGGAGGCCACTAACCAGTAGTTTGGCTTTTGGAATGGTGTCCACTACTTCTGGATTCCACTTACTGCTTACCATCAGGCAGAGTGGAGTCACTTTGGTAGGCTAATATAAATAAAGAAAAAAAAATTTAATGTTTCAATGTTATTTGTCTACTTACGAGTTCGTCAGATACATTTGGTCATACTCTGTGCTTTTTATTTGTACATTTAAACAGAAAATAAACAAATATAAAATTAAAGCGACCATACATCACATCCTTAAATGATACAAGAATAAACAAAATAAGCGAAAGGTGTAAAAAGGAAAAGTACTTGCTAGTTAACATCATTTAGTTCAAATCTACTAAAATCTATAATTGGTGTAAGTACAATAATTTTCTTTTTTATTCTACTAACTAAAAAGATCATTAGGCATTTTTGAAGGTGGCAAAAATTGGGAGAGAAATTAGAATATAATAAAAACAAATCTGATATTATTTTCTTTTTCAAATATAATAAATATGGGTTCATTTATAAATATTGCTTAAGATTTTTGTTGATGAAAACTTGTTGATTCAAACAAAAGCAACAGCAACAGTACATTGCTAATTGACAGGGCTTAAGTGGCACAATTGGCTCTGTTTGGTGGTGTCTGCAAACACTGTCACATGTTAAAATGAAGAAAAAGTGTTTATTGTCACTAGCTAAAACCATCCACCTAACACTTTCTAGGCAGTGTTGCTATGCAGCTTATCAAATGCTAGAGGTATTTCTCTAGTCAAGTTGACTCACTTTGAATAAGAAGTTTTAAAAAACTTAATCATGAATATTTAATGGCTTTTTAACTGTCCTACTGTGATTTTTCAAAAATCTTAGTACACACATCAGATTATTAAGGCTGTTGTTTAGTTATTTTTATCAATTTGTATTAACTTTGTTACTTATTTTATGATAACAGGTAACATTAACACAAATTGGTAACTTGACTCATTGACTGTTGAAATTTTATTAGTATGAAGAATTGACATTATAGATTATCAATATTTGTATGCCATGTAAATGGTAAATGTGCTGAACTTTCACTGTAATGACACCAATATGTATCCACATTTACGCAAATAAATGCATTTCATTTCATTTCATAAACTTCATGATGCTTAAAAACAATGCTTTATAAATTTAAATCAGCAAAGTTATTGGTTATCAAATAAAATTAATGTAGAACCATTCAAGGACAGATAACATAACATATAAATTGAAACAGTTAATAAAATAATATTCTATAGCTTAAGCATTGGTTGAACAAAACTCCATAACAGTTACAATTAAGACATTATAGTACATCTTATTGAATATTTTGATATCATTATTTAAAATTATAGTTTATAGTGCAAAACAGCACTGTTGTAACACTGTTATCTACAGTCAAAGTACAAACTCACTAAAATGTATATACATTTAGATTATGCTTGGTAATAAATAGAAAGCATTTTAACTGACATTAGTGTCAAGTAATTGAGTAATGATATATAATTAGTGCTTGTTTGTAGTTAATGCATTTTACTGACTCATGTGAATTAAAGTTTTTAATCTACACAAATTTCATGTTTTTAAAGTAGGATATTATGAATATTATCTTAATAACTACTCGTTTTAGCATTCTAATAAAAATTTAACTGATGAAATCAAAAGATATGTAGGTTAAAGGGTGAGACATATGTAAAAATTTTATTTTGCAATGCTATCCATGTTTCTTCACAGAACCTAATGCGTACAATTACATATAATATTTTTCCAAGCTTGGCAACCACGCAGACCTATCACAGTACTATTTATATTATCATATACGTGTGTTTCCACACATTCACGAAGCGCCAACAAGAAAATAAGTTCGGTGACGTGACAATCCTATCCAAAGTACGTTTCTAAATTATCAATTTAAAACTTAAATATCAAGAATATCGATGTAGGAATTCGTCTAAACTTTACCTGATCTGCTACATCTTCAGCTGTAGACACATATTCGTTTGGAATTTGCATTTTCAAAGCCGTTTTACAAGCACATTCACCAAAAATGAAATTTCACTGCTGTCGGAACCGTCACGTCAGTCTTTCGCCGTCGAATGACGTGTGACGTGTGGACAGTTGGAATACACTTCCTGTCCAAATAGTTATCTTTAAAACTCAAAATTAGACAATTACGTATTAATCTAATAATAATGTTTTATTGCGTTAAAATTTCAATTAATTTTTTGCTTTCAAAAATGCATTAGAGTACCTAATTTATACACATTTGTCACAATAAAAATTTAAGCGATCAGGATGTTTTGATCTTTGATCGTCAATACGATAAACGCGTTTTATTACTGCTTTTTATAAATTATTTTTATTTATAATATTTTCGTGATTATAAAATACTCAACAAGTTAATTATTATAGTGTAAAGTCAGCTAAAATTTTGTACTTAATAATTTATATTTTTAATCATCACATAAATTAATACCACGATTATTAGGCAGCTACAATATTATTATATTAGACCATAGATTTAATATTATATTATTTACGATACAGACCGTGCTACTTATCTGTGGTCAAATGTCATAGTTGTTGATGTTGATTCATTGGTTGATTGGTTGTCATGTTTGATTGAATAACACTATCAATCAATGTGTATTTTGTCATTCATGGAATTCATTCCTTCATTTTTCATTCAAAACAATTTAACAGCAGTGGTGTCGAACCTACCGATTTTTCGGTATTTCTACCGTTAAGGGGTCTCTTCTACCGAAATACCGAAATGAAAAGATTTTTCACGATTTCTGAGCTGAGAAATCAAAGAAAGATTTCCTATTGACATAGAACTATTATGAGTAGTTAGTTTAGTTTACTCAAATGTGACGATGATAGTTAAATGTTTTCTTAGTTGTCTACTTTTGTCTTTACCATTAATTCACTTCCCCATTCTTAGCCAATGTTGAGCGTATACCTTGTTCTCGCATATTAATCATATGTAAACAAATCATCGAAATTGGCTGTTTTATACAAAACGACTAATTAAAGACGCTAAAACTGTTATGATTTCCAAATTAGTTCAAAGATTCATCAAACACTACTAGAAAAGATTGCTTTCAATGGTATCCGTGAAAATCTGTGGCGCTGGTTAAGTCTTATATCACGAATCGATCGCAAAAAATTGTCATAAACGGATATGAGTCAGGCTCTGTCACTATAAGTTCTGGTGTGCCGCAGGGATCAATTTTGGGCCCGCTTTTGTTTATACTGTTTATTAACGATATTCGACACTGTTTTCAATTTTGCGAGTTCCTTCTCTACGCAGATGATCTAAAAAATTTCCAACCATAGAAAATAATGATGACCATATTAAATTTCAATCTGATCTTAATCGCCTAACCGAATACTGTTTCAAAAATAAACTCTGTCTCAGTGTCAACAAATGCAAATCAATCACTTTTACAAAAAGAAAATACATTAGTCACTATAATTATAACCTCAGCGGTTTTAACCTCGAGTCTGTTAATTAGAGACTTAGGTATCATATTGGACAGTAAATTGCACCTGGATTTACATGTCGATCATATTATAAGCAAGTCCTACAAAATGTACGGCCTCGTAATGAGATCAAGCACAAACTTCATTCAACCGACCACCTATATTTGCCTTTACAACACTCTGATTAGATCTCAATTAGAATATAGTGTACCCATTTGGAACCCTTACTATAACAAATATATTGAGGCCCTAGAAATGGTCCAAAAAAAATTCTTGAGCACTATGCATTACAAATGCTTCCATAGTCGAATGTCGTATGAATCTCTTCTTGATAAATATAACCTTCTTAAGCTCACTGAAAGGAGTAAGCAACTTGAAGCTATGTTGTTATATGACCTATGTCATAACAGATATGATTGTATCCCTATTGTTAATAAGTTGTGCTACAGGGTTCCCACTAGAACCCATTGCCGCAATCCTACCCAGTTATTTGCAACTACTAAGTGCCGCACCTATGCAGGTAAACGCTCACCATTATATCGACTTGTACATTCCTACAATACAAATTTTAATACTATCGATATTATGGTAGCGAGACCTAGTACATTTAAAACATCTCTGCTTAATGCACTGCGCAGTGGTAACTGATCAACTTGTCGATAGTAGATATTTAAGTAAATAGTAATAAAAAAAATAGTGTAAAATCTTATAATAATACCTAAACCTAAATAAAGCTAATTGTAAAAAATAAATAATAACTAACCTAACCAATAGCATAAAATTTCTTAAAATCATGTAAAATATGAATTAAGAAAACTATTTTTTTTTTTGATAAGTATATTAACTTTACTTATTATTTGAAACAAATAGTAATATTTTTTTAAATATTTTTAAAAAAAAATTCTTTAAAAAATAACAAAGTTTTCGCAATAACTGAGAAGGAGATTATTGCATAAATAAGTTATTATTAGATAGATATACTTACACAATATTATCATTGTCATCTGGTAACATTTTACATAATTAAACTAGTTTAAACTCTCAACACGCATGATCCAATTCACGCATCCTAGAATTTACAGTAATTTGTGGTAAATGATGCTGGTGTTAAAACTAATAATTTAGATTTAATTACTGTTTAAAACTCTGTTTTTGAGACTGTTTTTTTAACCAAATAAAAAAAAAAAAAAAAAAAAAGATGACTGCGGCTATTGACAAGGAATATTGATGGTTTTAGATTATAAATACACTAATGTAAGTTTCGTTCGAGATCGTATTAATATTGAATTGAACTGCACGATATTTTGTGTACATTCAAAAATAAACGTACTTTGCTTGAATGTTTTTTTAAATTCTTATACCGATTTTGAATGCGAGTCTACCGATATTTGTGAGCAGCTCTACTGATTTTGCATTTTGACGATTATGAGTCGAGACCACTGTCTATCAAAATATCAATCACAGTAATCACACTCACAGAGTACTCTTTTTTTACTACTGGAAACAGTGAATTTATGTCAATACTTAGTCTGTGATGTCAATGCTGACTGCGTGAATTGTTATTGTGTAGTGTAAGTGCAATACAAAGCTGCCGTTTAATTTGTATAAGTAAGTTTACTACCTTATGCGTGAGCTTAGTAAACAAAAGTTACTATCAATAAATACTAAGTTTCTACTTTATCGCATATCCTATTTTTGTAGACAATGCTAGAAGTAACTTGCAATGATCGACTTGGGAAGAAAGTTCGTGTAAAATGTAACCCTGATGATACAGTTGGAGATCTGAAGAAGTTAATAGCAGCACAGACGGGGACGCGGTACGATAAGATTGTTTTGAAGAAATGGTACACGGTATTCAAAGACCACATCAAACTATCAGACTGTATCCTTTTTATCAAACTTTGAAAATTACCTCAGCCCTCATCTCATTAGTTCCTTTGTTTGTTGGCAATATAGTGCGATTACTAAAAATGTGTAGCCTCTGGTTAGACTTGATGCTAAACGGTTCATTATTAGCAGAAATTGAAAAATGTATATAGATATTCTCATGTCTAAATATAAAAAAATATCTATCGAATGATACCTATTCAATCTATCCAAGATTGTACAATATATCAGACATTTACATGATATCAAAATTTAATTTGTAAGTAATCTCCAGAATGAAATATGATGTGTTTAAAAGTATGTGATTTTGTCAAGAATTTAATAAGAACAAGGACTTTCTAAACCTTTTACTTACTTTTATTGATTTCCTTAGCTTTTTTATACAGATGAAATCCATGATGGCATGAACCTGGAACTGTACTACCAATGAAATATACCACAAATAAATAATGTTAATTTTATTATTTTTTTATCTAAGTAAATGGTAAGCAGACTATACATATATTGTTTCATTTTCAAACTGATGTTACAAATTGCTACTAAATTAGGCTAATGTCTAGAGGCAAGCTCATTGTGTAGTCTAGAGCAGGGCTAGCCAAAAAATGGCCCGCAGTGTTTATAATGTTTCAGCAAAATAAAATAAATTCTTCACTTTTTTTCCAAATTTAGAACTTACACATGCTCTGCATCTGGCAACAACTAATATTAATGTTAATAATAAAGGATTGTTAAGGATAAATTAATTAAACACCAATACAATTTAATGTATTTAACACTTTAAAATCTTTTCTTTAAAATAATGTTTTTTTATTTGTGTGGCCCTCTAATCTATATTATAATTTGATATTGGCCCAGGATCATATCAAGTCTGGACAGCCCTGGGTCTACAGTATCAAGCCATTTGTAAAAGAGAAAAGAGCAGGGTCTATCTGGGTCTCTCTTTACAATGTAACATTCATTACACATTACAAATAATACCAATGTTGTAAGTATTAAAAACCCTATATTGTAGCTCAGGGCTGTCCAAACCGGGTATGATCCCAGTCCAATATCAAATTACTAAATAGATTGGAGGACAGCACAAACAAAAACGCTTTTTTAGTAAAATTTGGATATTGTTAAATACAATAAATTGAATTGTATTAGTGCTGCATTAATTTATCTTTATCAATCCTTTTAATATCAACATTAATGTTGTTGCCGGATGTAGTATGTTGTAAGTGAGTTATCTGATAGTCAAGATCTAGATTTATAAAAATATCATCGTGGAATACGCAATTTCACAAGATAGGTACTGCCCATCATCCAACCCATTTTTAAGCTAAGTTTGGTTAATTTGGAAAATCACTCGCCAAGGACTTTAAAAAAATCTAATAATATTTCCAATTTTTCTATGTAAAAACACTGCGGGCCGCATAAAAATAAACCCAAAGATCAGGTAGACATGCTACGCATGATGAACCGGCTTTGGACAGCCCTGTTGTAGCTAATGCAGCTAGTAATACACGTTGACGGATCTCTAATTTACTACAGGCACTTTCATCATGGCTAAAATTAAAATGCAAGAAACTGGTAACTAGCAAAAAGAAGCTGGAATCATAATTATGAAATAAAAATCGTACCATACAACAAATTAGAATATGTTTAATTAACTTTAATTATCTATTTTTCATAATGGCAGCACAATAATTTAATGTGTGTCTTACTTATTTTGTGTTTCATTCGTATTTCCGTTTTTATTTTTATATCATTCTATAGTTCATTTCATTCACTCGTTGGCCGCCATTGTGGCTTACATTGTTTTGTCAAAAAATTGTTATAATTTACAAATTGAACTCTCTTTTCGAGCATAAACTTAATTAACTAATTTATAAATGAAGACGGTGCTATTAGCATTTTAATTCTCAATTTGTATGATAAGTATAGTATTTTAATATTGTAATGACGGACGTCGAAGGTGAGTTTCGTGCTGATTTTTCTGTGAATTACATTGAGATTTGGTGACTAAACCTTGTTGATTTTCAGAGTTCAATCAGCAAAAGCCCGCGAAGACGGGAAAACAGCATAACGTATTACCAATATGGGGTAATGAACAAACTATGAATCTGAACCCACTAATATTAGCAAATATACAGGGGTCTAGCTACTTCAAAGGTAGGTAAGCAAACATACCAACGCACAGGAGATTGGACTTCGTTTGTTACACTTTATCATTTTACTTTCATTTGGTAACTGTTACTTTGAGTTACTGTTTCTGACCTAATTACTTGTTCCAGTTTCTCTTGTTTACCCATGCTTTTATTATAAACATATTAATGAGAGTCAACTCATAGAACTGTTATTTTTTCTCTTTTTAAATCGTATTAATAAATTGCTGTTTTTATAATTATCATTCTGAATACACAACGGAAACAGTAACAGAATTGAGTTTATAACTTATTCATTGATGAGTGTCATTATCTGCAGTGCACCTATTCAAGTTGAAGACTTACCACGAGGTGGTTGATGAGATCTACTACCAGGTGAAGCACCTGGAGCCATGGGAGCGCGGGAGCCGCAAGACCGCCGGCCAGACGGGCATGTGTGGCGGCGTGAGTATGTTCAACTATGTTGTACTATTACATTGCATTTTATACTCTAATATAATAACACATCTCGACTTTTAAGAAAAATCACTATTAACACTTTCTGGGACAGTAAACCTATATGGCCGTGATAACAAAATGGCATCTATTGTGTCTACATTAGTGTCCATGAAATCTGCTATCTCTATTAGAACAGTGAGAAACTAAATCCACTCGGGCTAATAAGCAATCAGTGAAGTTACTACCCCAATTCCCACTATGACCAATATTAGATATGGTAAATCTGATAACAATAAAGCTCAATGCTTTATGATTTTCTTTTAACATTAAAATTAAAATGTAAATTAAATTAAAAAAAAACTTAAATTTTTTAATTTTAAGTATCACTAATGTTCATGTAAATATTTAAATATTAGACTAGTAATTTGTTTTTCTAAAGTGTGGTATTTTATCTTTAATTAAAATTACATTCTAAGATCATTATGTACTGTGCGTATTACAGGTGCGCGGTGTTGGCGCAGGTGGCATAGTGTCCACAGCCTTCTGCCTCCTGTATAAATTGTACACACTAAAGCTCACACGCAAGCAGGTCAACGGCCTGCTGCAGCACACAGACTCGCCCTACATTAGAGCACTTGGTAGGTATGAACCATCAATCTTTCATTATTTAGAGCTTTTAGGTTTGCTATTAATGCCCAAAAGTATACTAGCATACCAAAAGTTCATATAATTTCCTTGTCAGGCTCTTAGGTTAAAAACAAACTATACTCATTCTGTTCAAATAACAACTATAATGTAGGCATTTAAAAATTGACAGTATCATACTAAATTAAGAGGTCACTTTGTGAAACTGGATTGGGAATCAGTACGCCATTGGTCTCTAAAATCTATAAAATCATTATTTTGTTTTGACAGTTTATAAAAGTAACTATTGATACAATATTTATCATCCCTATTGTAATTTAAACGCGTCAGTTGACAAGGCAGCATGTAAGCAATTTATTTATTCAATATCTCAAAGTATACATTTGCACATAGCACATATTTCTTTAAGAATGGCTCCTTAAGGCTCTATTCCTATTTCTTAGAGCACTTCTTTTATATAGCTTGCTAATACATCTGAAATAGTATTTTAATGAAATGAGGGAAATTATTAGTTTATAGTTTGTTTTTTACACTCTGTGCATCCGAGGACGCGTAGGCTTCCTCCAACATTTCCCACATTGGTCTATTGTCTGGTAGTCTTGTCCATAGTGGACCTGCATGTGCTGTTGTTTACCCATCGTTTCCAGGGTCAGCCACACTTTCGTTTAGCATTATCCCTTGGTATCCATTCTGTAATTTTTGCATTTCACTTTTCTTTGCTGTGTCTATGTGCATGTGCATGCGCCCTGTCCATGACCACTTTCGTTTTTTAACCTTATAAGAGACATCTTCAAATAATCTATCTAATATATCCAGAAGTGGTGACCACCATACCATCGTCTTAAACTGCTGGTATGGTGGCCTCCACTATGGCGGCTGGGAATGGGGTTAGGGGAAGGGAATGAGGGAAGTAAGGAAAGGGGAAAGGGGGAAGTTGGGCCTCCGGCGCTCTCACTCACCGAGCGAAACGCAGTAGTACGGATACTACTACTCTTACGTCGATCTTCTATGAGAGGGTAGTACTTCCTCGGACGATCCGGCCCATTCGTGCTAAAACCAGCGTGGATCTACTACCGTGAAAACTTGAAGATATTATTCGTCATCTTGACCTTGTTCAGCTACTAACGTTCACGTTCGTTCGCTAATGATGTTATACCTAATTTCTTGGTTTCATCATTCTACTACAAACGCGCTGTATACGACCGGGTAACGACTCGACTCCTATCCGACAATATCATTGTGTTTCTATCAAATAAGTTCGCTAACACCCATATGCACAACCATACAAATGTTGATAAATAAGTACTATAATAACGTGTCTTAGAAATGGCAACTGTAATCGCAAATCACAAATGGCACAGTCGTAAACATAATCGAATTAAAATTCGGTCGTACATAAATGAGCGAACAAATCAAGTACAATCATGCGAACATGCAGATGGGATGCGGTCATGACACCGCCACTTTTCCACGTTTATTGAATATGAGTAATGTCGTGTGAATTGCGCTCCTGGCTTTGTAAATAATACTCTGTGATTACTATAAATTTATCTTCACGTCCACAGGGTTCATGTACATTCGTTACACACAGCCGCCGGCGGACCTATTCGACTGGTATGCTGACTACTTAGACGATGAAGAGGAGGTAGATCCTCGAGCGGGGGGCGGAGGCTCCAGCACCATCGGAGCCCTGGTTCGACAGATGCTCATCAAGCTAGACTGGTTCAGCACACTGTTCCCAAGAATACCAGTCCCTATACAAAAGCAGATTGAGCAGAAGTAGGTAACTTGTGTCATTTTTATCATTGTCTTTATTAGTTTTGTTGCCTAAATCATCAATTTAGTTGAGGCCACCATACCAGTAGTTTGGCTCTTGGAATGGTGGCCACTACTTCTGGATTCCACTGAAGAGTGGAGTCACTTTAGTAGGACATTATAAAAAAAAATTGTATTATATAACTGAAATCATAGCAATTCTATCAGTTTTAGTTTGGGGAAGAATTTTCCATCTACGTTTTCAAATTCATAGCGTCTCTATATTGTTATTTTATGTTATAAAAGTAATCGAGTTTGTTTTCAGCATATTCTGAAAAACCAGATAAGCGTCCTGCAATTTTCACGATGAATTTATAAGAACATGTTTTTTTTCGTCGATACAAGAATGTTTACGGTATTAATGATTTCATATTCTTTTAAAACTTGTAAAATACTAGGCTAGCAGAACACAACAGACATTCAGCGGCAGCTAAGCCGGCAGCGAACTACAACAACCGTGGTAGTAGCGGAGCCAACCCTGGCACTGCTGGTGCCTACAACCCGGGCAAGATGGACTCGGACAGAAGAGAGCATGATGACAGAGATAGGCGCGACTATGGAGACAATGAAAGGTAAAAAGGAATTTTGTTTAAACCAATCGTTTACCAACTGACTAAAAACCAGAAATGTTCATGTGATCAAGACTGTGTCCTCGACCTTTGGATGTACACTTATAAATTCGTAAAATTTGTAACATTTATCACTACGTGTAGTAAATACATAGTTCCATTTTGACATGTTATGTTTCTAAGGTCCACACATGGCTAGTTACTTAGCGAAGATAATGTTGTACGTCTAATCAAGTTAATAATGCTATTTTCTTTTCTCCAGGTATTCAAAAGACAAAACGCGTCATGACGACAGGAGCAAAGACAAAGACCGCGAGCGCGACAGAGAGAGGGACCGTGACCGGTCTGACCGTGGCGGCGACCGGGACCGGGACCGACGCGACCGCGACCGTCGCGAGCGACACCGCGGCGAGCGCTCTCGCTCGCGGGACCGACACCGTCACCGGTCGCGCTCCAAGGAACGCCGCTATAGATAATGTACGAATAAATGATTAAATAAATAATGTTCTGGATTTTAAGTGTTTGTTTTATTACTTTGACCTATTACTCTTCTTGTTTTATTAATCTGGGAATTAACCCAGGATCCTTGCTTATCAGCTATTTAGATATGATGTGTAGCCATTAGAATCCTACTGTGTGTTTGTTACCACTCGCGCCTAAACGGCTGGGCCGATTTCGATGAAAATTGGTATGTAGATTAGTTAGGTGGCGAAGACGTAAATAGGCTACGTTTATCCCGAAAATCGCTCCGTTCCCAAGTTACATTAATTAAACACATCCTAATTTCCGCGCGGGCGAAGTCACAGGGCGCCGCTAGTTATTTATAATTTAAAATGATTGTACCTAGCTGTAATCACTTGGACATTTGTATTTTTGGAAGTTATTCTATTTGGGCATAAGTCATGCAAAGGGTTGGTCACGAGGAAACGCCAGTAATTTCTCTTTTCTTTATTTTTTTTAAGCTAACTGCCCTGACGTAAGTCATAAGCTTACTAATATTTTTACATCAATAAAGTTATTATTATTATTAATTGGTGTTCTGTTCTCAACATTCAACGTTAATAATCTATACCTCTATACCCGACCACAATGATATTCTATTTCCCAAACATGACATTTGTTAGTCATGGATGGGCCCACACTTTAAGAAGATTGTAATAAAAGTTCCTTCACATTTGTTTTATCAGCGTTTGCATAGGCTTACAAATATATTTTCACACAAAATTCCTCGTCTTTACGCAACCTGATAGGTACTCTGTAATAAAATTATGTTGCTACCTTGGTTTTTACCATAAACTTAAAAAAATATTTCCATAGTCTGACAGAGACGCCAGTGTTTATAAGGTTTAGAATAAAGAGTTTAAAATTAATTTTGTTTATTATATTGTCTTAAACAATGGACAAGCAAAAAAGAGAACAATAAATAGAAAATTTACTTCAATGGAAATAATTTAGATCTTGAAACACAGCTGTGCAAGTAGTCGGTTGCGTCAACCTAAGCAGCGGCGCCTTTCACGTTCTCCTGTTGTTCAAACTTCGGGTATTTTTGTTCAACATTTGCCCATGATATCTTACTATTAGATAAATCTCTAACAACTGCGGGAACATCGGTCAGTGGTAATCTTACTTGACCCATACTATCTCTTTCTCTCAATGTCACAGTGTGTGGTTCCTTCATAGTATCGAAATCGACTGTAATGGCGTATGGTACGCCGAGTTCATCAGTCCTGGCGTATCGGCGACCAATAGAGCCTGACGAGTCGTCAACTTTGTGCGAAACATCCACGTCTGTTAGTGTCGATGATAGTTCTCTGACGAAAGGTTGGAACTCCACATTGCCACTCAGGGGTAAGACAGCGCATTTCATCGGCGCTACTGTTGCCGGTAACGAGAAATAGGTCCTCTGTTCATCACCTTCTCTCATTTTGAAGTTATGCTCTAAGATACAGTACAATATTCTGCCGACACCAAATGACGGTTCAATGACGCTGGGGATGATTTCCTCTACATGAATCGTCTTTTGAGTTTTCTTCACATTGACAAGTGTCGGTGTAAGTTTGAAGGTACCATTAGGAGTAGAGAGCTCATATTCGCCGTCAGCATCCAATTTAGCTTGCAGTTGTTCTAATGCTGCAGAGTCCATTGCTGCTAATCCATCATTGATGACTTTGGCATCTTTCTTGAATGCCTTGCCAATTGTTGCTTTGTTGGGAACAGCCTCTACAACTTCAATCTGTTTAGGAGCTGGCAGTTTCTTCTCAGCTGCTAATCTAATGCCTGTTGCTTTAGTGTGCTGGGTGAGGTCATAGGCAGATCTATCAGCACAGCCAACACATTCTATCCAGCCATAGCTGGAGAGGCACTCAGCATCCCAACAGTCACAAGCATAGTGAGCCATCTCATTGCTCATGTGTTGCCTGAATCTTAACTTCTTGGAGTCTATGCCAACAGCTAGCATGTAGAGGTGGATCCTAGCCATGAAGTAACCAAGAGTTTCATTATTGACAATACCTTTAGCAACAGCATCACCAATAGTCATGATCTCAGCAGGCCTGCCTTGCTCCTGGTTGTCGGCAGAGTACAGCAACATTTGAGTATCCTTCACAGATTCAAATTTGGGGTGTTCTTTAACATCACAGAAGTGTTCAATTTCACACATTGTGAATTCTCTGACTCTTAGTAGACCAGAACGTGGAGAGATTTCATTCCTGAAAGAATTGCCAATCTGAGCAGCAGCAAATGGTAGACGGCCCTGGTTAAATTCTAGAAGACGCTTGAAGTTAACAAAGATGCCCTGAGCAGTTTCTGGCCTAAGGAAACCTTTTACAAGGCCACTGGGACCAATTTGAGTATTGAACATTAAGTTGAACTCAATTGGAGGAGTGAGTTCATTACCACTGATAGGTGATTTCATCTGAAATCTCTTCATAAGAGCTTCCATTTCAGCAGCAGTCATACCGTCAAGTTTCACTAGGATATCTTCAATCTCTGCTTTTAGTTCAGAAGTTGTGTTTTTCTCACTTTTGATTTTCTCAAGATGGGCTTTGATTAAGTGGTCTAACCTGAAGCACTCTCCAGATTTCACATCTTTAGTCATCAGATCAGCAAAACGCTCCACATGGCCAGATGCCTTGAGTACTGGCTCTGGAGTCAAAATTGAGCAGTCTACCTCCAACATTTGTTCTTGAAGAATGAAGTACTTCCTCCAAAGCTGAATCATGTTACTTTTGAGTGCACAGCCCATAGGACCAAAGTCAAACTGGCCAGTGATTCCTCCATAGATAGCAAAGGACTGATCATAGAAAAACCTTCTTTTAATTAAATCCTCCATTTTCGCACGATCAAATAGTTCTTCAGTAGGAGCGAGACTTAATTCTTTATCTTCTAGAACTTTTTTACGGGTTTTTAATTCAGCTACTGCCTTCTTAATGTCAATTTCAGGAGCTTTTTCTTCTTTTAGTTTTCTGACTAAATCTCCTTGTTCTTTGACCAAAGCTCGGAGAGGAGCTAGGATTTCTTCAACTTTAGGGTCAGCCATAATTAAATCTCTTTGAGGATTTGGTATTTTTATTTGCCTGTGTAGCTTATTGCTGCCCCAATAGTTGTGTGAAAATCTGATTTGACTGCAGTGGACCGGTAGGTCTTTGAGATATTTACTAAATACACTACACTTATATACTACAGTGATAAAGGTTCTCATTTATATAAGCACCTTTGTTTAATATTACTTTTAATAATAATCCATCTGGCAGCCGGTAATAGAGATTTTTGATCGCGTGGTAATGACGAAATCACAAAACTTTTCATGAAATGTAAGAAAGGCATCACCAATATGTGTCAAATGGTGAGGGAGACAGCGAGACAGTCAAAGCTGTAGCGAGAGTGTAACAAAGATACAATGCAATGTTACTGCATGCAAAATCGTTATGACAGCGACTGAAACGACATTGTCACTGTCACAAAATTTATGATGCGTTTACAATCTAAATATTTTTATTTGTATTTACAAATATAAAAAAATATCTCAAAAATGAATATTATCAGATTACTTACTTGTTATATATTATGTGTATAAACTAAAATATATTTATGAAATTATTTTAGTAAATAATATATTGCTGAAAGTGCAATTTTTACGGTATTCGGGGCGGTCGTAAATAACGAAATGAACGTCTTCGATCTATACTGGCAACATCCATATTTTACGTCCCTTTCTCTCTTTAAATCACTGCGTAAATGATTACAAGATGAAGCGTGATGGGAATAGTTTTAATTATTTGTTTTCTTTTTCAAATATTTTAGGTTTGACAGCACAAAGGAGGCGGCCATTTTATTGCTGGTTGGTGAATGGGGGGTGAAGCTGTGGCATTGCGCCCAGTGTAGCATTGTTGTATTTTTTGTTATTTTTCTAAAATATCCGTTTTAACAACGTACAAAACAGTATACGTACTTAGTGTAAGCTTAGGTGTATTTATGTATTGAGCTTGAACAGCGATGGACGATCCGAATAGGATGATGGCGCACGGCGGTGGACTTATGGGACCGCAGGGCTATGGTCTGGCTGGCGGGGAAGGAGCGCCAGCCTCGGGGGAAGGCGAAGCCCGCAAGCAAGACATCGGTGAAATACTGCAGCAGATTATGAACATAACGGATCAGAGCCTTGATGAAGCGCAAGCAAGAAAACACACGCTCAATTGTCACAGAATGAAGCCTGCCCTTTTTTCAGTGTTGTGTGAAATTAAAGAGAAAACAGGTAAGAGCTCGCTGACGATTTCTGGTTTCATGGATGTGTCTAATTTATCGAGAAAGTCTGTTGCACTTATCTTAAATGTCAGTGTCTATCAGTTTCTCTGCGGAATGATGCGTGAATATCATAGATTTTCACTTGTGTGCCAAATATTTTTAATGCCTGGATAATATAATTTGTATTACATAATGTTATCACTAGAAACCGGAAAGTTCTGTGGTACCTAATTAATTAAAACACCAGCATATTTCAGATAATACAGCAAATGAGAGGTACCTATTCTACATCTATTGATATAATGTTGTAAATATTATATTGCCACATTTTTTCAATAGGGGATTTCCAGGCATTTGTAATAGATTTTGTTTTTATAATATGTGTCAAAAATATTATATAATAAAACAGAGAGGAAGTAAATAAAAGCTGATAACACAATGTTATGCTATATACAGTATCGATTTGCAATAAAAAATGGTTACAGTATTTACTTTGTGCACACTACACACCTTTAAAAGCCTGGAACTCTTTACCAGTGCACGTGTTCCCATTCAAGTATGATCCTGGGTTATTAAAGTTTGGCGTGAAAAATTATGTCTCTAAGCCGCCATAGTGTATCATACCAGTAGTTTGGCTTGTGGAATGGTGTCCACCACTTTTGGATTCCACTCACTGCTTACTATCAAGCAGAGTAAAGTCACTTTGCTATGCTAATATAAAAAAACACATTGGTTGTGACCAGTCAGGTAAAATAATGTACCAGTGCCTTTTTAACAAGTCTTTATATACTATATTAGCATACTATGAGCATTACTTACTAGTAAAAGTAGGGACAAGTAAAGGAATATCTTTCAGCTGAAATGAAAGAAAAACATTTTAATAATAACCTGACTATACTGATACAGGCATAAGGTCTACAGTGTTAGTAGTAATTTCAGGAGTGTAGTAGTTTTGTGTGTATAATACAAACAAAGAGCTAATGGCCAACAATGATGAAGAAACACTTTTACCATTAAATAATATAATAATAATAATAATATGTGGACACTATCACACACTGTCGTCTAGTCCCAAGCTAAGCAGAGCTTGTGTTATGGGTACTAGATAACTGAAATATAATACATATACATACTTTTTTTTTTGTAAATACACACTTATAATACATAGGAAACACCCAGACTAAAGACAAATACAAATGTTCATCACACAAATATTTGCCTTCTGCGGGAATCGAACCCACGACACCCGGCGTCACAGTCAGTTACACTAACCACTAGACCAACGGTGCAGTCTCTTCATTAAATATTTGACCTTGGTGGAGCAATGAAAGTAGATGCAACAGCTGTATGAGGTGGTTAGTTTGAGTTTGATCCCACACAGGTCTAAACTGTATGATACACATTTTCTTTGTAAAAATTGTACACTATAAGACCATAAGAAATGTTTTGTCAACAGTCCTGTCTCTCCGCAACACTCAAGAGGAGGAACCTCCAGATCCTCAACTGATGCGTTTGGACAACATGCTGATTGCTGAAGGAGTGGCAGGCCCTGAGAAGGGTGGTGGTGCCGGAGCAGCTGCCTCAGCATCTGCTGCAGCTGGTGAATGGGGTACCGTATTTATATTACCACCTATGCAGTTTAGATATTTTCTATTTCTTTTTGTCTATGGTGGCAGACAAGCAATACTTTACAAGTCTAGAAGATAATTTTTCGTGTTCTTTGATTTGGTTTTTTGAAAAACATTATCAAAAGTAGGTAGGTAATACATACATATATGTAAGCAGAGACTGTAGATAGTAAATTAATTTGCATCTACATTATCTAAGTAACAACATCATATTATTAATTCTTCTATTTATACAACACTAACAGTTAAATCGATAAAATTATGTGGAGTTAACAATGTATGTATAATAATGACATGTACAAAATTTAGAATTATTTATTTCCTAAGAACTTTGACATGTGTTTACAAAAAGATGGTAAAAGTTATAAGTTAAATTAGACAGTATCAGGTATTTTATTACCTAATTGCCGCGTTAGGTCGGCCGGCGTTAATTTTTATTTCTATATTCCTGAACAAAAGTACACACGTCTTTTTCGTCTTTTTTCCGGAAATGGTAGGCAACCACGTTTCACCAGCTAAATTAGGTTCTATGTAACAGGAGGCGAGCTTGATGTCTCCAATTTCTATTTTCCGATCAGGACTTGGAGAATAAATATCTTTCGTTCAACCGCTATACGTAGTATTTGTTGTGGTGTAGATAACGCGATCGAGCACTCTGACTACCGCGCGAAGCTGGCGCAGATCCGTCAGATCTACCACCAGGAGCTGGACAAGTACGAAAACGCGTGCAACGAGTTCACCACGCACGTGATGAACCTGCTGCGCGAGCAAAGCCGCACCAGGCCCATCACGCCCAAGGTTTGAATTCGTTTAAACTTAAGTGGATTTTATTTTTTCATATTTTGTGGTTTCTCTCCTATCTTGAGACTGTAGTGGATCCAGGATTTGTGTTTAGGGGTGCTCGAGCCCATTACTGGATTTTCTTCCTAAAGTTTCATTAAAGAGAGGCTTCGAATAGTAATTCTGCCTATAATACACTAAGTTTTAAGTTCTGTTAGACTGTTTTTCATAAAGCAATATTAGTGTGAGAACATATTCATGTGTGGTGACAGGAAATCGAGCGCATGGTGCAGATCATCCACAAGAAGTTCAGTTCCATCCAGATGCAGCTGAAGCAGTCCACCTGCGAGGCTGTCATGATCCTGCGCTCACGGTTAGTGTACCATCATCTTGTAAAGAGGGCGTTTTTAGAGACTTGCATATTACGCATGACGTAATGCAAGTTGTCTTGCATAACTTGCACTTTGACATTACGCGAAATTATAGTGATATTGAATTTGGCAGTAATTACATACAGCGAAAAATATACAAGTCTCAGAAACAGATTTATATGTAATATTTTTAAGATTTCATATCCTAAAATTTTTTGCAAACTTTGTTTTAATTTATTAATGTGTTGTGCAAGTCCAGCTCAACTTTGGCCTCTCAAAAACAAAAAACAGATATCGAAAATAATTCCCGCTTGCAGTTTCCTGGACGCACGCCGAAAGCGTCGCAACTTCAGCAAGCAAGCTTCGGAGATCCTCAACGAATACTTCTACTCGCACCTGTCCAACCCGTACCCGAGCGAGGAGGCGAAAGAGGAGCTGGCCAGAAAGTGCGGCATTACCGTCTCCCAGGTAACAAATGACCTGTAATACCTGTATTGCAGTTTTCTCGACGCGCGTAGTAAACGTCGCAACTTCACGAAACAAGCGCTGGAACTGCTGAATGAGTACTTCTATTCTCATCTCGCGAACCCTTACCCGAGCGACGAGGCCAAGGAGGAACTTTCTCGAAAATGCGGCATTACTATTTCGCAGGTATGGCACTACGCCGCTGGGCGCGCCAACCATGCTAAGGTATTGTAGAAAGGTAGATGAAGGTTATTATTTGGAAACTAATAGTAAAGTTTGAATCGAACTATTGTAAAACCAAGTCCATACTAATTCTCTAATATTGCGACACAGTTTATTTGAAATAAATCTCTCGAATAGGTATTATTTCATACCAAACAGTTTTACACATTTTAGTTTTTACTACCTTCTGAAGCTGTTTAAATTTGTACTATAATTTTAATAATAAAACTTTAACCTAATGAGTTTCAACATTTGTGAACGGGACTTTACAAGCAATTTGTTACTTTACTGACGTATGAATGCAACATTAAATTGTTACACTACAAAACAAATCACTGTGACATTTTAGCTGGGCTTAAGGCCTATTGTTTTACTAATTAGCTGGGACTTTGAATGTTAACTACCTGGATTAGAAAACAATAGAAGTAGCATGTTGAACGAAAATCTGTGACGGCATACTTCATTAATTTATGTTAAAGTCTTACTTATTGCTACGAAACTGCTTTGTGCTAGGTTTTTTTCGTGCAGCTATGTTTAGTTGTATGCGACGTTAAACTTGTTAAGTTTGTATGCGACCGCAGCTTCAACTTGTTGAACATTCAATACATACATTAGCGGTTTATTATAGTCGACAAAAATTACGTTACTACTCCATTGAGAGGAAAGTTATACTTCTGTTTTGTGGCCTAATTCCTCCTAAGGTTTCGTTCCTTTTGCTACCTCCACCTTATTCTATGTCACAATTCTTTAACGGCCTGTGACATAAGTTTATATTGATTGCGTAGTATTGAAAACACAGCCACCAATGTGCTTGTTTACCCTATTATTATGACCAAAAAAGTAGCTAATTATGCTAATATTATGTATGGCATTGTCGTAGGTGTCCAATTGGTTCGGCAACAAGCGCATTCGCTACAAGAAGAACATCGGCAAGGCGCAGGAGGAGGCCAACCTCTACGCCGCTAAGAAAGCCGCCGGTAAACATACGCTTTTATATAACTTAACAGTGAATAGTATCAGTAACATTTAATTTAGCAAAAAATTTGGTCCCTTTGATTTATGTTTATCTTTAATATTACAATTTTAAAGTATCAGTTCTGTTAGTTTAATAATTGAAATTTGCTCATTGTCATGTTCTATGTTTAACATATGTTTTGTTCTAAGGAACTGGTATCAATCAGAGTTTATAAGAGACTTCTCTCTCTCATAAATAAAAAAGAAATATTATAATTGCTTCTCAGCCCATTTCTGTTTGATGCTGGTTCTTAGAAAATTAATAGATCAAATGTTTTCTAGCAGTCAAAATGATCACCACTATCGCGACTCATGCTTTATTTTATTTATATTTAAAAGGGTGACTCTTATTTCACAAAGCTTGTATAAAAATATTCTAAACTTTGATTTATTAATAATAGTATGGATGTGTAACTTTTAATGAGCAATAAAACTTTCTAATTTTGAAATTTCCATAAAATGTTTTGTATATAATAGTGTAAAATCAACTATGTTATAACTACAATATACCGGTAGTCATAGTGTAGTTGGTAGATCGTTGGGTATAAGCACAGAGTGAGCTACATGGAGGAACGTTTTCGCTCACAGACTTGCCTTGGGTCGGCGCGGGCCGCGATGCCGGCTCGCCGCCTGCCAGAGCCACGGCATATTACAGTAATATAGATATTATATAGACTATACACGCCTGTTATCTTATTTAATATTATACCTACACTAGTATTCAATGTTTGAGTCAGTACTATTTGTGTAGTGTATGTTCAAATATAGAAGGTATATGGTCCCTATTATTAGAGTTACAAGCCATTAGTAAAATCACATCTGATAGATAATGTTTTCAAATTTTACCCCCAGTTTCTGAAAGGCTGATCAACGAAAAATTTACTAATCTCATGTAAAGTACAAATTGGGTTGCTAAAAGCATGATAATTTAGTTTAATTTGATCTAGTTAGTAACTAATCAGATCAAATTAAACTAATTGTCTATGTTTTTCGCATGCTCTTAGGTACTTCACATGAGATTTAACAGGTGTTAAGTTAATTTTTCGTTGATCAGTCTTTCAGAACCTGGGGGTTAGTCCTTCAATAATTGTTTGTATCAGTGTCTTTGACAACTACGTTTAACTTTAGAACAAACAGATACAAGAATGGTAATAGTTCATGGCAGTAATCATATTGTCACATTTTATTGTAAGTCAGGATTACTCGGAACCCTTACATACACTACATTTTGACTATTGGGAATACTTAAATGGCATTATTGTTGGGGATTTAATTTTGAGTAAACAATTTGTATTGTGAAGTCCAAATGAAAGATACCCAAAGCACAATACCCTAGCACTACCTTATCCCCGCGCTCCGCGGTGCATAAATGGGCATAACTCCAGTCGGTTTGTGTGCAGCAGCAGGCGCGTCGCCATACTCGATGGGCGCGGCGTCGGGCACAGCCACACCCATGATGTCGCCGGCGCCCACGCAGGACTCCATGGGGTACTCGCTGCCCGCGCCGGGCTACGACCAGCCGCAGCCCGGCTACGACGGCTCCATGGGCTACGACCCCATGCACCAGGACCTCTCGCCGTAGGCGCGTGCTCGTACTACAGGTACGCACTACACACTACAAACTTGCATACACTCCATGGGGTACTCGCTGCGAACGATATAAGAAATGATGTATAATTTGTATTTTTTCTCTCAGTATTAAACCGACTGTAATTTATGCAACTGTAGTGTGTATTGTTTCAGATGACGGGTACGACACATAATTGTGCAGCTTCCACAGAATTGCCATTTACATTTACTATTATTATGTTAAGTAGGGCAGGTTGTACCTGACGACCGTTACTTACCGCGGCGCCACTGTCGCGTGCGCCTTAGCTCATAGGACATTGTATACTACGTACACATTATACCTAAACGTTAGATTACATTATATTGTTAGCGATATTTTTGGAAGGAAATATAATTGAAATGTATTTTATTTGTATTACTGTCAAGCTATGTGACTGGCACCCAGTATTTGTTTTAATATTTTATGTACGAATTTTTATTATGAATTGTAAACAAGATTGGGGTAGGAAGTTGTTAAGTATGGTCTAATTCGCTATGATTAAAATCATTGCACGTATTTTTAAAGAAATAAATAAATCTTTATTAAATAAATATCTAGTTACTAAAATTCAATACAGTATGGAACATTGCATAGTGATACGAAATATGTATACCATGTACGTAAATATTTTTAGTAGAAAATGTTCCATACGACAAAACTGTTTTTATCTATCGTCAACATTGCATCGCAAAGATTTCAACGTGGCGGATTGAGCATAATTTGATACTTTGACGCGGTGAACACACTGGTTGCCTTACAAGCCGAAGTCCCTTAGATGAAACAACGCCGGACGCTAACCATCGCATCGCTTACCGTGTCAAATACGCGTGGCTAATTTTAATAGAAACATGTGTTACAGATGTTTCAAAAATAATGAAGAAGTAATTTTTGACGAAAGTAATTTTTCTATTTAATTTTTTTTAAATTTAAGATTCAGATCAAGGAAATAAATTAAGATAAATGCGTGGTTCTCATTCGAATTCAATTTATTACTGCTTGATTTTATTATTGACAGCCTTCAAATTATTTCAAACAATAACATTATTTTTATCTAAAATAGCATTACCTTGTTCCAAGGAGATTTTATTATGAAACCTCTATGAACCTCTTATCTTTCTGCTAACACAGTCCTCCAGTGTGTTCTCCGCTTCACCCTTCCCAAATTTTTGTTATAAGTAAATAATTTTATATAATGGCAACTATATTATAGTATTATTTTTATTTACCAGTGTTTTTATATACATTTTGTTTTTGGAAAGTAATTATTTGGACAGTATTAGTAATTTTATATAACAAAAGTAAAATCATCACATCGATACGGCGAGGATCTCGTTTCTATACGTTCTAATAATCTTTAATATACGGTGGTTATAAATATACGATAGATGTAAGAAATGTTAGTGTAATATTATAATATGTAAGTATTCAGATATTTTGTGCTGACTAGTGTATTACGAGGTGTTCGTGCACGTTCCGCTATGAACGTACACTGTTTACTGTTTGCTATTGTGTATACGTTAGCGATACATTTGTTGTTTATTAGTTTATGATAAAGTACTAGTTGTAAGTCGTGATGGCCTAGTGGTGAAGACATCCGCTTTATAAACACGAAGTCTTGGGTTCGAATCCGGGCAAGTACCAATGTGACGTTTCAAATCATAGTTCAATCATGAGTTTAAGTGAACAGTATTGACTGATGGTGAAGGCTTTCCCTGCAGTGGAATAATAGTGGACCGACATGATTAATGTACTAGTTTAGGTCTTCACAGGAGTTTTTGGATTTACTATGATCCGACGACTACAGCCAAGATCTAAAACTACATAGATCAATTAAGATATTTCAACTAATCATTTCCAATAAAATGATAGAAAATCAAATCTCAAGAAAATGTTACAACAATGTATCCCCTCGCTCGATATTTTGTTCTTACGGTAATAATATACACGCATTTTACAAATATAATAAATTTATATAATGTCTCTGTACAGAGATAGTTGTGTACTAACAATACGAGCACTCAAATGCACTTTAAACTTATGTATACGCAAACTAAATAAAATATATTCATATTTTTATATACACTTGTGACCGTGTGCACAGATATCGAGCGAGCGTCGCGTCGACTGTATAGAGTACTGCAGTAAGTGAACAGTGTCGTTCGTCAGCGTTGCACGGACTCACGAGATTGTGTGCAATTTTAAATATTTTATTAGCATTGGTTGTGTTAGTTATCGCACACGCAAGTTTGGCCCTAACTGATCTAAATGTGGAGTCGTTTTAAAATACCAGTCAATTTGAATCGTTTACATAGTTTTCGTTTATACACAGTACCGAATCTATGGCGGGGCCCAGGCGTGCTTAGATGTGTGCACACAGAACTTCACGCGGTTCTAAAAACGATATATGAACGGCTTATATAACCAACATTCGGTGTTGTCAGCAACTATGAACCAGGAGTTGTGAATATCAGAACAAAATATTTATGATCGTGGTGCTATCATGTCGTAGCACAATTTTATTTTACGTGTTAGCGTAAGTTGAAAGTTATTTTATTTGGTCGTACATTGTCATCGAAACAGAACAAGATCTTAAACGATTGAAACTTAAAATTAGTTCCACTTAGTGATAGTTTGGATATGAAAAATTGCTAGTGTTAAGTTAATGTGTTCTAAAACAAAATATCTGAAACAGTATACGAAATAAAAGGAAATTTAATTGAAATGTTTAACGCTGTGGAACATTGTAATTTTCACCGCGCTGTCCCCTGGCGCTCCTTACGTACTCGTTCACAATAAACTATTTATTATATTATTATGTGGAGCCCTGCAACTGGGCGCCGGGCGGGCCGGCGCGGACACACATGTATACGACGACGAGTTCAATGTTATTGCGACCATCAGATTGACTAAATACATTTTTGTGTAGTTATACATGATGTTTTATTTTTTGAATACCAATATCTTAAACCCACACACACTCAGTATACAATAATCCATTAGCATTAGTAGCATTGCTTTCATAATGCACTGCCACTGGAGTCACATGTGAGGTAACATCGAAAGGATCCTTCTTTGGTCATCAGCTAACAGTATAATAGTAAATCAAGGATTGTGTACGCTAGGCATACATCTAGCGGCCTTATTCAGACAAGGTTTTTCATATTTACTCTTATTCCACGAGCGGCATCTGGAGCGTGACAATTGACAGAAGATGACAATAAAATATTTTTATATTGATAGTGTCCATCTTAAAAAAGCTGTGATTCACTGATAGCCTCTACAACTGAGTGCCGGTTTTACAAATTGGCAAGCACGGCGGCATAATATGCCTGATCTTACAAGGTAATTTTGATAGAAACTTATTCTCGATCCTAGTAATGTACTCTATAAAATTGGTCGAAAGGGGCGTTAGTTACCGCCTTATCTGCTGTATTGCTGTAGTCAGGGCCTCGACTCCATCAGGGTTTCGCCACAGAGGCGTTCCGGACTGAAAGGAGGCTCCGAGATGAATTTTAATACAGGGTAAGCTCCACCATTGTTGGTCGGTAAAACATGTGGTACATAGCTACACCTGCCGACCCTTTTGGAAGCATAAGCGCGATAATACATTAGGCATGTTTTATTAAGTTTAATGAGTTAATGACTGATAAGGTAATGCAAGTTTGGATAATTATGTTATGTAAATAGGTATGTACCTATCAAGTTTTGTTTGTTTATTATTATCAGAATGGTTGACCTTGGCTTTATATATGAATCAGATGGTTTGTGCCATTCGCTACGTGAGCTAGTAACTCGCGAACTGATGTACTGAACGCACGCACTCTTAAATTCCAAAGTTTTCTGTTATGTTAAAATCTTTTATTAGATTATCTGTCTCTGTTCCGTCCAGAAATTGTAAGTACCTACTTCCTATAATATTATTTTGGCGGTAAAGTAAACTATTTTAAACAATATTTTATAGTCTTTAGCAATTTAATTCATAATATTGTAGTCACTGTTGAAAAAATACAGGACATTGCGCCTTGTGATCGTGACATGCGAATTTCACAATGAATAGACAATATTACTAATTTAATAACATATATTACGGAGTAGTCTAACTTAACAAAATTGCGATGAGTGTTTGACAAAGTTTGTCATATTTATTTGTAGCTATTATCTAATTACCTATGCAAATAGTGTTTGTCATTACTTGAATAATAATTCATTGATTATGGATAGCAGGTAAATAAGTAAGTATATACGGAGAATGTCGGGTGTCGAAGAACCATATTTACCCTCCTCGTTCTCTTTCTATTTGAGAGGATCGTGATCAACTTTTAATGGCTTAACTCAGACCGCCATAACACTCTATCCAAATTAACGGTATCTTACTCCATGTACCTTGATCTCTTTTACCACATTAGTCCATCGGGTGTAGGGCTTTATTGATAGACTACATGAGATCGGTAATTGGCACTCTGTTTACTTCACTTCATTAATAGGTATAGGTAGGTAGATGCACTGCATAGATATAAGCGATATATAAGTAAGGTATAGGTAGGTATTTATTACATTTTATGGTAAATACAATTTTAGGTATTGTTAATTCAAAATAATTGCTAAAAATAGAAAAAGTAAACAAAAATAGGTCTAGGTGCCATTATCATAATATTTACAAATGTAGGTATAATTTATCGCTGATAGCATACTTATAGCTCCGATAAAAAGTTTTTTTAACAGGTCTTACATAATACCTACCATTTACAAAAAGATACAGTTTAATTAAAACAAAATGTGTTTATTAAGGTCAATAATGTTGTTGTCGGTCGTAGCGTCGAGGATGGCAAGTGTGCACAGCGCTTGGAAGGAGGAAGTCCACGACGTGCCCATGTCCGTTATCATCAGGCCTTTCATACCGGAGCTCACCGAGGATAAGGTGCAGTCGCTCATGGAGATTATACAGGTACCTAAGTAAAATTTTAGCCATTTGTTTGTCCGCCACCACACACCAGATTTTCAGTAGTTTACCTACCTTGTAATCTTGTAATTGTAATCGTAGTTTTCTAAAAAAATAGGTCCTTTTTAAAAGAGTTACCTGCAAATTAAGCTGGCAAATGATTAAGATACAGCTATAACATTAATAACATTAAGTAATAGCTATCTAAGTATCTCATAGGTAGATATTTCAATTATTTTGAACCCTCAAACGCAGATCCAGACTTTGCAGTGTTTTTTTTTTTTATATTAGTCACCACCGCGCCCGATGGTAAGCAGTCAGTGGAATCCAGAAGTGGTGGCCACTATACCAAAAGCCATCGATTTAAACTGTTGGTATGGTGGCATCCACTATGGCGGCTGGGAATGGGGTTAGGGGAAGGTAATGAGGGGTTGAGGAAAGAGAGGAAATTGGGCCTCCGGCGCTCTCACTCACCGAACGACACGCAGTAGTACGGATACTACTACTCTTACGTCGATCTTCTATGAGAGGGTAGTACTTCCCCGGACGTTCCAGCCCATACATGCTGAAACCAGCGTGGATCTACTACCGTAAGAACATTATTTTCTCTTTTACTGTCAATATCTCTATTTGAATTGTTAATTAATTCCATGATAAATAGCTAAGGTGCCGCCGTTCACCTTCCTTGCCTTAATACATTAGGTATAATATGTATGCGGTTTATACAACGTAAACAAGTCCAAGTTTACACTTATAATATCGTACGTACGTACTCGATCAATAAAAATACTTGCCAGGTTATGCGACCTAACTAGGTACCATACCAGTTATTCTATTCTAGATATAGACAGGTATAGCTACATAAATTTATATTTCAAAGAGAAAATATTTGATTATTTGTATGTTTGTTTGTTTGTTTGCAACGATTTATTATAACATATTATGTATAACACATTTATTAGCAATTTTCAATATTTGTAAATTTTAAATACAGAAGACAGCAAAAGTAAATTTGCAGTACCTTTAAAGCAATCATATTTTGCAGACGTGGTAATATTGAAATCATATTTTATGTAGACGTTTGTTATGAGACTGAATGAAATACCGAAGCGAATCTAAGGTGGACGTCTAGTATACAATAATTTTATTCTATCTTAGACTTAATAATTAAGCAAGGTGACAGCAGCAATGGACATTTTGATAATTAGTTACTACGCTTTATACTTCATCTACTCTGAAAGATCAACGAATTCTTGACTTAAAATGCTTGCCTAAAGCAGGTAGGTACCTAATTGTTAAGTTTACAAAATATAAAAAACATGATTAAGTATTTATCTATTCTTATATTTTTATTTACGTAATGTATGTTATTTATTAAGTATTATTATATAATTAATTTGTTTTTTGTGTTTATAAATAATATTATTAGTATAATTAATTTGTTTTGTTACCTATGTGGTCAATGCAATCTAAAGGATATAGTGATAGGTACCTAAGCTAAGTCATTCGATTTCCATAAAATATCATACATTATTTAAAAACATGTTTTTGATGTTTACAAATAAAAATTATATCGAACGCGATAATTTATACGAATTATGTTAGTAAATATTATCCAACGAGTTTATTTTTATCTACAAATGGACACGTAGGCAAACACATTTCAATTTTCTATCGCTTACTTGGTAGGTCGGTATACTTACGTATAATTTAGTCATGATTAATCTAAATTAAAGAATGTTGATTTTTCTAAAGTTCGAGGTAGATGGGTAACTTAGTAGGTAAGAAGATACATTTTGAAAAATCACATTGTTACTGTCTGATTTCGAAACCTACAAACTCGTACCCAAAAGACGCATGTTCTAACCCCTTTTAACCGTGCATGATAGAGCCTTACATATTAGAATATTAATAATTGACAATTTGATTGTTACAGAAAGAGGAAGAAGTCGGCAACGTACCTCCAATAGACATACTTTGGATCAAGGGCTCCGAAGGCGGGAACTATTACTACAGTTTCGGCGGGTGCCACAGATACGCAGCATACAAACGTCTCAACAGAGAGACTATTCCCGCCAAACTAATCAGATCCACTGTCACCGATCTAAGAACGTATTTGGGTAGTAGTACGCCCAATTTAAAGTAATTTAGTTTTATATTTTATGAAATACTAGCTATTGCCCGCAGCTCTGCCCGCGTAAATGTAGGTTATATCGCTGTTTACATTGACGATTTTTCATAGAAACTTTCATCCCCTATTTCAACCTCTTGAAGCCATTTTTTCGCGATAAAGGATGTTGTTCCTCGAGGTCTAATCTAACTCTATACCAAATTTCATCAAAATCGGTTAAGTGGTTTAGGCGTGAAAGCGTAACAGGCAGACAGACAGTTATTTTTGCATTTATAATATTAGTATGGCTTTCAGTACAAATGGAATTTAAATTAAGTCCTGTATTGTCAGGATAAAATGCGCCGAATTTTGCACTGGCTTCCATCCACTAAGTACCTACATACATAACTTTTTCTCTTCTTTCATATCATTTCCCAAGTAAAATGATGTCGCTTCGGCAACAATCTAATCAACTGGTTAGGTACCGACTGACATGATGACAACTGATCCACATAATCTAATAAAGCCGTTTAGCAGTTTAGTCGCTTCTCGGCACCCAGAGTGCCTAGTGCGAGTTTGTTATATGTTAACGCGATCGACTTTATGACGTTCGGTGCTCCGATTGGCCCGCGAGACCCAAACGCTGTAAACGTCTCTTTTTCAAAAAGAAGGTATAGTGATTTAGAAAATGATCACAAAAAATAATGATACGTGACTGTAATTAATATACTTTGAGTAAGATTTTTCTTTACAGGATTTTATTTTATTACACAGTTTGGAACTGATATTTCGTAGACATAGGTATACCTATGTTTAATGTTGTAAAAACTAGGCTAAATAATTATTATGTTTTTAAAAATGTAAGTATACTAGTAGAGCAATGAACAAAAGTACTTAATTACCTAACTTATCAGTCGACATTGACAAACAATATTTTTAAATGTTAACTAAACTTTACTTACGTGTTTCTTTCAATATTTCAAATTTGTAATTCTTTATTTATGAACCGATCTAAAAAAAAGAAACATATTTGTATATTTCTATCAATGTAGTACCTAAGTAGATATATAAATATTATACCTATTTTATTTATATTAGTTATTTTAAGTTTAATTAGGAATATTTAAAAAAATAAACTTTAATTGATTTTATTTTATGTTTTTATTTTAAACTATACTATCCCTGTGCTAGGCAAAGGTCTGTTCACGCATTATCGTTTACCCAACAAAAAATAAAAGGTTATCGAATAAAACAAGTATAATATTATCTCCAATAGTGTATTTATTATGGAGCTCTTACCTATCTGTGGAACAATGGATATGCCGTTTCTGTATATTTACAAACAAGAACATAAATAATATCAAAATACACTTTTATAGTCAAGTAATGATTGCTCGGTGCTGGCCACTGGGAACGTAATGAACACAAAACTATCGTAGCACCAATATTCCATACATACACTTAAACACAACATTTGCTATTATAACTACACAATAAATTATACAATTTCATTATTAATTATTGGATGTTTATACAATGATAACTCCTAATAATACTTATTCTAATAAAAGAAAAAGGCAGAAAACGAAAACACGTACAAGAAAAATTAATTATCGTAATTTTGTTACGATTCATGTCAATTAAATAAATAAATACACTTTATATATTCGCACCCAAGTCTTAAAGCAGTAAGTAATTACCACGTGTAAAAAAAATATTAAATTATTGCTAGGTGTTGTGGTTACGTTAATAAGAATATATATATTAATAAGAACTATCACTGTACTCGACATTGAGGCGACTCACACAAGTAAAAGGTTTATTTCAATAATATTAAAGTACCTATTACAACTAAGAGTTTGCACACAGACAAAAAAAAATGCTAGACATTAGGTACTTTTTTGTCTGACCCAAATTTATTATTTTTATTTAATATTAAAAATAAATAAAGATCAAAATCATTAAAGTAATGTCAAAAATATTTAATGTGTTTTGTTTTCCAGCTCTCCTGTAAAATCGAGTATTGGTATTTACGCTTTTTGAACCCCGAGATATCGATATCATACAACAATTGTCTTGCTGATCTGCACACTTGTCGTAATCCTGTACACATAAGCGGTGTCCACAATACATATACCACATAAATGTATAGCAGTCGTTTCGCGACTTTGTTTTGTGTCAAAGTTTTATATAGACAATTATTTTATCTGAAACAACATAAACACGAGACCGATACGACAAACAATTACATTTATATACGACATCTTTTAAGATCTGTTTAAGGAGGTCCAATTTAATGTTATTAATCAGTGATAGTGTTATTTCAAAAGGGTACCAGTTAAACTGTACGGTACTTCACATGTATACATATAATATAATTTTTATTATACATATTATATTATATAGAAATGATACTAGATTTGCATTTAAAAATAATATTAAATTATATGTACTATATTTATTATTATATATTATTATCTTCACTAAAAAAAGTAGACGCCTGGTTAGTCATTACATTTTCTGCGTTCAAAAATGCGAACTGCTGTTTTGACTCAGACATTCTAAAACAGACTTTATGTCTAAGGAAAAACGGTTGTTGGAATCGATCTTAAAAATAACCCATCCAATGCACCGAGATGCATATTTTACACTCTGTACACGATTAAAAATAACCAGAGATCATAATATTTTATACATTTTGGCACCAATCAATAAAAATAAGTGACATCTATTATACGCGAATGAGAGCTATATATTTCATACATACATTTCAAAGACAAATTTTAAATGGTCGGACAATCCCGAACCAAATCATACAATATGTTATCTGTCAATTTAAATGTATGTTTACTTACCGTTACAAAAAAAAAATTGACATAATTTTTTTGTCATTTTAAATTGAACCTTATTTTTCGTAGCCGTAAGTTTGACATATTAATTTAACGGCTGAGTGCAAATAATATCGACTACTAGTGTGACTTATCACTGATGTTGCGATATAAATATTACGCCTTTCCCCGGCTGTCCAACTAAATAGAAAAAATATATATCTATTAATATACAACAACCATATTTATTTCTTCACTATGTTTCATATATTTTTCATTTTTACATAACAACGTCCGGGACCCTGTCGCCATGGACAAGTAACTTTGTATTTATTAATCGATTTTCTTCACAACTTCTTTATAAAGCAGTGTTTACATTGTGATTACAAGAGTTATATTGAAGTTTATATTTTTATTTATTTAATTAAAGTGGCACTATTATTTATAAGATAATAATATATTTTAAATTCATTTAAGGTTTATATTTAATATAATTTATTATGACGAGATAGAAGTGGCTATTAATAACGTCTGAGATAATATTTTCCTAATAACATTTATATATCGTAAAATTTTGTTTTGATAAAAATATGTATCGATCTGTTTATGGCTTCCGAACACTAGGTACGTCCGAGCCGATGAGCTAATGTAGATTACAATATAGCCACTTCCGTGATTGTATAAGTTATATTAGACGTTCATTTTATAATTATTATAATTATACACTTATTTTATACAAAGTGGAAGGATAACATTGATTGTGCACATCAACATAGTTCCCAACTAGTGATTATTATTAATATTATTAATATTTAGACAACAATAAATTAACAATATTTACAATTGCTGTTTAGATTTCTTCCGACTCTACAGTAAAGGTGGTTGTATAATATACATTCAAGAAATTTGTCAACGAGAGCTTATACGACATATTATCAACATGAAGGAGTAACAACGACTTAAAGAACTAGAAAGTATTTTTTTAATTTGTCATAATAAGTATAATATACAGTTTTGAAAATCTTCACATCTTCTCAATGTTTGCATAAAGTTTAGTGATAAGAACGAAAATTTTGTTTTGGGATCCGTTTGGGCTCACCGGCGCTTACTAAATTATGCCTAAAATACAGGCTTGTCGTTCGTTTTAGACTATATAGTTATATTGTTATAACATACTGTCGAAAAATGGACAGAAACTGCACACGTGCGTGTAGGCTCTAGAACGAACTGCCAGCTGCGGTGTTTCCCGAGCGCTATGACATGGCCTTCTTCAAACGAGGTTTAAAGAGAGCATTAAAATCACGGTAGGCAGCGGCTTCGCAGAGCCCCTGGCATTGCAGAAGTCTATGTGCGACAGTTACCACCTACCATCAGGTGGCCTGTTGTCTACCACTGTAGCCAATAAAAAAAAATGTACATACATTAATTATAAGTTTTGTCTAAAACAATAAGAGAGTCTAATTTGTTTTATCTTTGCTAAAATCATTAGGCTTGAATAGTTTTAGATTTAATTTGTTATTCGTGATATGTGGATGACAATTGGAAGCATCGTGAAATTGGTATCATAATAAATTTTTTTTATTATGTATTTAATATAAGGGAAGACAAAATTCTACCACATTACATACACAGACATTACGCCACAAAAGCGAAGTAAATTGTAAAATTATTAAAAATTAAACTATTAAACTATGGAGACAGAATAATGTTTGTGACATTGCACTGATGCCATTTTGTGATATTGCACGAATTAAGTGTAAAGAAAAATAATACTATTTATTGGAATGTAGATTGAACTGTGTTATATTGAGGTATAATATATGTAACACTGATTTTAAACTGTAATAAAATAAGGGCATACAGTTTTACCCTCATTCAAAAAGTTTGATTTTACGTAATATTGCAATCCTAATTATACCGCACTAAGAAAGAAGCAACTAAAAGAAATCTCACGAAAAGTGTCTCTACATTATCATTCTTTAGGTACAATTTTCTTTAACTTATTTCATATAGTTGCGTCGCCGTCGTTATTTCTTAGCAGGATATTGTCGAAAGTACCATTTTTTTTAATGCATTGATCCATGGGCATCTTAAGTATAGGCTCCTATCTAATTTAAGTATATTGCATTGCCCTATAAAAAAGCCGCGTAAAGCTGAGTGAAGCTTGACAGGTAAATCAAATTACTGTGTTAGTTTGACACTTCGTCTCATTACATTGTTACGAGGAAGTTAAGTCAATTATATAAAACACCAGTGAAACGAAGTGAATAGAGATTCAAAGATTGACTGGCCTGTTGGTCTAGTGGTTAGTGACCCTGACTGCTAAGCCGGAGGTCGTGGGTTCGATTCCCATCCATCGTGGGTTTGGATGGACATAAGTGTAGCAGTGAAAACCTCAAGCTCCTTGAATAAGAATCCAAAATAACTCTGTTGTCTGTATTTACGTTTAAGTCTCTATTCACCACGACTGTACTTAAATTTTTAAATCTTGCTCGATTTCTCTTTAAGAAAAAACTCCTAACAAAACTAGACATGAAAGTAAAATAGCAAACACTGCCGTGCTAAAAAAGAACACCGCATACGCTTAGAACAGTTTACAACAATAAAGCTTCTTTTTAGATTTGATTTTATAAAAGAACACTGCATAAACAAGTTACTGTAAAAAACCTAACAATAGAAGTGATTTTATAATCTCGCGTTTACTACAGTGTTCTTTATTAGTAAGGCAGCATAGATATCAATATAGTAAGCGAATATAAATGTAATTGAACACATTGACACTTGAAAGTACAACTAAACATAGAAATTGTTAAACGAGTTGAGCATTACATTTCGTCATGGTGGGTACTACGTTGACACGTTCGTTAGTCTACTGTAATTTGTACGAAGAGAGAAAACACACCTACAGTTATACAAGATAAGTATCCTGATGTGGGTTATATTAAGGAATTCCAATAAAAATACCATATTTCACTTTTATATTACATGTAGTTGAAATTATTAATTATGTAGTTATTAAATCAGAAATCTCAATCATAAATACTAGTTTTGCCATCAAATATATTTGTAGCATACAATTAAATAATCGCTTCTCAAAATCTATGTAAATACATTTTAGTCAAAACTTTAGCAACAAGTTTATCTTGAAGTGTAATTATTTAGTATCACACATTGTTAACTATGTACAATACAGTAATGGAATTAAAATTAAAATTCAGCGGTGTTTTATTTCTAAGAACCGCTTCTTGGTGGAATGGATTATTTTAATTTGCTTTTGGGAATTCCATATTTATATCACACATCAGAACGCAAAAGTATGAAGTATCTAGTGACATATCTACAATATATCTATATTAAAGCATCGTTTCGCACCATCAAACATTACCAACAATAAGTGTTGTGAAAAGAGAGCGTATTAGTCACCGAAGTAGAAGATCCTCAAGTTACGAGTTGGCTGATAAATACAATTCTGCGTTGTGGTAATTTTATAGCTTATTTAAGAAAAAACAAATTAACATCGGTCATAAAACAAAAGGAGAATATCAGAAAAACAAAAGACAGACGTAAAATCTAAATTTTCGTCTTTTCGACGAATCACTAAAAAAAACGTGTTTTCCCTATGTGTAGGTGATACTGATCAAGTTATAAAACAAGAATTTTAGAAGTGTCGATAAGTTTAAAAATTGCTTGCACTAGTTTTTCGACATCCCGTACCAAAATATTACAGAAAGCGATGCTCCTTTGTGCATTTTTGAGCAGAATGTTTGAACGTCTTCTCGTATTTATTAAATGAAAGATAATGAAAGAGTGTGTATTTATCAGCAGTCATGAAATTAAGAATTTTTGTAAAGAATACCTATACAATGTTTATATTTCACACATATTTTAACGATCAAGTGAGATTGCTCCATACAGCCCCATGCACACGACTAGAGATTGTTTGTCTCATACACATTGACATGTAACATTTATATTTGATAAAATATTCCATTTATTTAAACGACAATTATATGTTTCTATTTTATTCAAACATAATAATCTAATAATATAATTCTATTCAATAATGAATAAAATCGCAACGCTTTTCAAAATTTAAACGTTTATCCAATTTGTTAGGTGCCAACAAATCAAACAGTGAATGTCAAAATATTGACCATTGTCCATCAAACGGATAATCTAAAGACGAAATACAAATAATATTTATTTGCATTGATTAACGTATTTCACAAAAGTGAATTGTCTGTACATAAGTAACATAGTTACTTGTAAACTACAACAAAATATCTATATTTTAAACTAAATAATATCAATCTAATAATAAACTCTATTACCTACGCGCTAGTGACCATTTTTATATTTTATCTACGTTTGTAAGGTATAGATTGATAATCTACTATAACAGATCTGTCAATCTACTACTGCCTTGCCAAGAAAGAAACAAGTGCATAGTAAAAGTCATATTTTATATTGCTCATGATTTTTCACTATATGTCTGTAAAGTCCAGAATAAACTAAGCAAATAATAGGCTATTTGACAATATTCAAATTTTACTACTAATTGTGGTTATCCTCAAAGAAAATAGCGTAAAAATATATTTCACGTTGTTTTGATGTAAAAATGTGTATTTTTTGAAAAATAAAGCCTATAAATTATGTATATTTTTTTAAATTTTATCTGGTACGTGAACTGTCTGTCACGTGGTTGCTGCTCCGGTGACGTCACCCAAAGTAACAATACATTTCAACTGCACTGATAAACCTAATTGTTTACTGGCGTGTGACGTCACGCGTGATATATGACCGCCATTACACAAACAGTGTTTAGCGCGTTTTAGTAAATGCAAATTTCAATAGGTACTGTTTTTGTGTTATAATAATAAATATTTCGGATATATTAATTATTATCATATAAAACAGTTTTTCAAAATTAGTTAAATAGCCTATAACTTTGAATAACAAGCAAAAGCTTAAATAGCATCTTTTGATTAGCAAGGCAGAATTTAAAAAAAAAGCACTTATGTGGACTGTGGACTGCCATATAGGCCAAATTATTATAAATTTTATGTTTATATTAAATATTATTGATATACTTTTATATGTTCTTGATAATGTAAATGTTAGACTTTGGAACGCCTGACCGGCCTATTGTTTGGCAGACATATTGAAAATGGCGTTCATAGACTTAATGTTCTTTTATAATACCTATAACTGTATGATATAGCTCTGTATGTATGCTCAGTTTCTATTTATCTACACTAAACCACAGTTAAATATCGCTGGTTAACGTAACAATAATGTTTATTATGTAAATTTTGAAATAAATCAGTGATAAAACATATTAAACGGAAGCCATTTCTCATCTACTACACAATAAAGGTAAAGGTGTGTTTTTACTCTCGATTCGTTGCACCTCCCTACTTAAACCTATTTACTTCATTAATTAAACATTAATTTTCCATCTTCATAGAACATTCAAGACACGAGTGGGACCACGATCAGTCTATATTTAACATTGTTATTCACACGTTCAAACAGTCTTCCATTACAACCGACAGTGCGACACTTTACCGACAACCGACAGTACGACACGCGATAGTTCGCCGACAAACGGCAGTATGACACGCAGCAGTTTGCCGACAACCGACAGTACGACACGCGACAGTCCACTGACAACCGACAGCGCTAGTTTCATACCGTGTGATGTTGTCTTCAGACGAGGTCGGCAGTGTCGTCGGCGTCGTCGTCGCGCGTGTCGGCGACGCTGGGCTCGAAGTGCAGCTCGCGCTCGGCGAGGCACAGCTGACATCAGTCCAGCGCGCCGATACACTCCGGCTCCTCGCGCACGCAATCCTTTGGGAAGTAGCCTGTTCGGTTGTCACCCTGTAACGTATACTTGTTAGACTCACAAATGAAAAAGCTAGACCTAAAGCCGAACTGATAATTATACGACGAATTTGTTGATATTTGTTATCTAAAGTGGGATTACTTAAGATACTGTAATAAAAAAAAATTAAGTTTCAATTTTTATTTTCTTGTTTTTGATAACAATAAAGACAGCGTTGATAAAACATTTTTTGCCGAACACAATATTGTATCAAAAGGCAGAAAAAGAAATACATTAGATTAAATATCGCATGTGTTTGAGAAAAGCCACAAAAAATGGTTCTAAATATCGTAATATTAGATGCGCTTTTCCAAAATACATCAACAAAATTTTTTGGGAGAACGACAAATTAAAAGAGCTTACTAAAGCGAAACCTGCTTACTGTTAGTTATACAAAGAACAAAGAGAATTTAGTATAACAGAAAAAGACACAAAGGACGATACAATGTTTAAACATATATTTAAACATTATTCACTTACATTTACCTTATCTATAGTCCGTCCTTTCCACCACCCTCGGCTGTCACCTTCCTTGCTGAGCACGAGGACTTTGGCGCCGGATCTTAATGATAACTGTGAGGCCTCTATAGGCCTGAAGTCATGGACCACTGTAGCTACCACTCGTCGGAAAGGCCATCGCAGGTTTGAGTTTAGGCTACAAAAATGTTATAGAAAATTATGTTTAGAGTTAAAAATACAACAGGAATCTTTTACCGTTCGTTTTCGAAAAATATCTCATTACTTCGTTTATTTTGAACATTAATATTATTATTTTAATTTCTTGCTATATAATTCCATGTAAAGTTAATTAATTTATTTCAATACTTGTTTTTAGACCGTTTATGTTGTATTAACTTCACTGTTATACATTTTACTCCTGCACTCGTACGCGGTTTTAATGTTGTAAAAAAAATTATCTTATTAAGCAGACCGGCAGAAAAATCACTTATTAAATATTACGCTTACTGCTTACCCTTCAAAGTTCTCCGAGAGACTGGTTTTCTCGTAGTATGTGATGAGCTCGACGATGGACCGGAAGAAACGCGACTCGGACAGGAAGTAGTGCTGCACCTGGTCTATGGGCTTGCGACACACGCGCATGTGCTTCACTGTGTTGTCCGTCCTACGTGGCATCACTCCGTGTTATTTAATTGCTTGTTTTTTATTAGGCAAGTAGGCGGATTAAAGTTTGTTCGAGAGGAAATTCGAAACCGAAATGTTTCACCATCAGTCTGGCAATCCATTGTTGGACATAGGCCTCTACCAACAACAACAACTTCTGTGGTTCGGTGGTGAATGGACTGTCACAGAGGTCGTGGGTTAAATTCTCGCTTAGTGCAAATATTTGTGTGCATGAACAATATATTTGTATTGGTCTGGGTGTTTCTATATATAATATGTGTGTATTTACAAAAAAAAAAGTATATAAGTATGTTTATCCGCATTCTAGAACCCATATCACAAGCTATTATTATATGCTTACTTTGGGTCTAGATGGTGTGGTTTTTGTGGTATTATTATTATTGTGTATACCAAGGGGTGGGCCTTGCCCGATTTACGGCTGTTTGCATCCAGTTACTGCAAACCGACGGTTGTTAAGTGTTAAGTGTATTGCCTGCGTCACTTTGCATGCTACTTGAAACTGTAACTTACAAAAATTGTAATAACCTGGCTCTATTTCGGCTCTACTTCGTCGACATTTTGTAAACTTTGACGTTCATAAGTGTTAATTTAATTAACCTATATGAATAAACATATTTCATTTCATTTCATTAATAGTCGATTTGTCTAGCGGTGGGTCGTCCTATATTGTAAAATGTAAAACGTTTGAGATTAAACCAAATTGATTATAAAAATACAAAGACAATATTGTTAAAGTGAAATGAACTTTAACATTTTTTTAAAGATAAAGTATAGAAAATTGAATTTGGGTGAGTGGTACGTACTTGAGCGAGAGCGCGTAGTTGGTGTCGTTGGGTGCGTTGGGCACGTGCGCAGGGTGCGGCCGCACGCGCAGCAGGAACGTGCCGTCCACGCGGCGTTCCAGCCGCGCTGTCGCCGTCTCACGACCCATCTCACCCACGTACCTGCAGTACAACACACTCATTGTGAGTATACTGTAGTTATCACCCAAAGCACTGACGACTTTTTTAAGGTTTGAAGCGTCATAATCCTTGATCCACATGCACGGTCTGGTCGTCAGAATGTACAATTCATATCATTGTAAGCGGAAGGTATGTGTGCATGCACCATTAGGGATACAACTCAACATTTTATTAGAAAAACTATCATCTTATCAGACAAAAACAGTTTAAATTATGCATCATAAGCAGAGTTAATATGAACTTTAACCCGTGCAGTTCACTAAAAACCAATTTATATTGCATAAATGATTCGGTCCGATTGTAATATTTTATATTCTTCTGAAATACAGATTGTTTCACAGGGCAAGAAATCTGTTTATGAAGAAGAAAGAAATAAAGGAGTTCGTACGAATAATAATTTAAAATCTTGAGAAGTAAGCGAGATAAAGACAAACTTAATTAAACTTAGGCTGACCTCACATTGGGTGCGCGCGTTTCTCGAAAGCGTACGTGAGGTATACGCCACGCGTATGTCGCGGTAACGCGGCGAGAGCGTTGCCGCTTTGCCATTGCGCTGTTAATCTAAATTGTGAGCTCAACGTGCGTCACGCGCGCGCCGGTGAAACAAAACACTCGCGCGGCGCTCGCATCGCGTACGCGCTTGAGAAACGCGTACACCCAATGTATGGTCAACCTTTTACTAATAATTAATCCTTTAAAAAAAATGACGTGTAACTGCACTTGAAAAAGCCGTGATACTCACCACATATAGTAATGTAGCGCATGGTCGGGCTGGTGGTGGTGCGGCGGCAGCGGCGGCGCGGGCGCGAACCCGCCGCCGCAGCGCCCCGTGAACTCGATACAATCCTTGTGCGCGCACGCGTTGCACACCGTGCACAGGTAACCCTACAAACATTCTAGGGTTCAATACATTGCAGGGTATAAGGCTGACCCCACATTGACTGTACGTGTTCCTCGAGCCAATGCGGACGGTCTCTCACAGAACGCGCATGCGCTCTTTAAGCCCTAAATGATAATTTGGTGGCAGTATTAACAATAATCTTATTATTGCGTTGAGACAACTATATCACCGCGCCCGCTAGCGTAGTACAACTTAGTAGTGTATACTACACCAGCATAATCTGCCAATCTGGCAGCAGCGTCCTATAAGACTGTCACTGCAGTGATCATCAATTTTCTTTCTAAACATGACGTTTATCACAAAATCTTCGAAAAATATATAATTTAGAACAGGCTCTTTTTTAGCAGCAGCTGTTTCTCGACTGACATAATGATGATAGATATGTATGAAATACTTGGTATACAGTTTAGCATAGAACTAGTTTATTAGACACACAAGAGTGAAAGAATAAGCAAGTTACAATTGTGTTTGTTCGCCCACGAGGCGCCTATATGACGACATCACATACCTGAAATAATCTGCCTTTGAGGAACTTGGAACAATGATGACACGTGGCCGGCTTCTCGAACGTGTGCAGTACGAACTTATGATTCGTACTTCGACAACCAGGTGGCTCTAGGTTATCACTGAACAAAAAGAGATGTAGGTAACATAAGTTCTCGGTATCAAATCATATGGTGAAAGACATTACACGCAATTTATTATTATGTTATTATACCTATATTTGCTTGTTAGGAAATTTATTCCACAGCGTTGCAACTCAGACAGATTCGAAAACATTTACAGACTCTATCGGAAACTCACAAGGCTTTTTTTGAATACTCATTAAAGGTTTAGATTACGAGCTTATTAACCCTTTGACCGCCATAAGCAAAACCGACAAACGTGTCACCGACGCCACGGGTACTTTTTGCGAAAACGGCGGCACTTTGAGGATAGGGTTGGGTAAATAGTTATCGAAAAAAATATTTAAAAAAAACGAACCTTATTTATTCCTTGTTTATTTTTTCCCGTTACCACACATATACATCAAACAATACATATTACCTGATTTTAAACAAAAAAAATGCAATTCAAATATACACACACATAAAAAAAAACCTTTTTAATGATTAAATGACATCGATTGTTCACATCACTAGGCGACTCCTTTAGTCGTCCGTGGCGTCAGTAGTGTACCTTTTCGGAGATAATTTATTAAATCGATAGTGTTGTCCGCGAGCACGATAGATAAAATTATGATAGCAGTAAACGATTACCTACTAAGTAGTGTAATTTTATCTATTCAGTTCCAGCGAAAAATTCGATCACATTACACCAGTACAGAAAATTTTGACCTCGCAACACGTTTTTTGAATACCTATCTCAAAAAACAGAACCAATCTATATATATAAAAGGAGATGTTACCACTGACGTATAGACGCACGCACAGCCGTAACCGCTAATGGTAGAAGCGTGAAATTTGGACAGCTGTTTTAATTCAAAATGCGGACGCACACTAAGAAGGGATTTTGAAATATTTTTACCCTAAAGGGGTGAAAAAGGGGTTGAAAGTTAGTATGGAAAAAATTTCAAAACAGCATCAGTCTTCATAAAAAACTCCAAAAGCAATCCACGCGAACGAAGTCGCGAGCAGTCAGCTAGTTTTTCTATATACCTACCTACTTACATAAAAAAAGGTATTTTGCTTCAACTATAGATTTGGAGGCCTTCGCTCGCTAGGTCAATAAAATATAAGTGAAAAGAAAGACATTATAATTATTCTTTTTTATGATAAAGCTGGAAACATGGCACTACGCAAAGTGCCACTTTACACACTGCACACATGTATCTGGTGTTGCGTCGTTTTTTAGATCGAGCACAAAGTTTACAGCGAAGTTTCTTTTGATTGGGAATGTATGACGGCATATGTCGAGCTGCATCTCCGGGTAAAAATCGCGTAGGCTGTTCTAAGGCACGAGATGTAGACGGTAATGTTTTATGAACTGATTGCTCACCATATTTCTGAACAAGTTGTTCTATTAATACCAATTGGTATTTTTCTGAAACTAGGGCTAAAATCGTCATTGCAAGTTATTTTATAGATATGATACGAATTCAGCAAATGTAAGTCTAGGATGTGAAAAAATAGTTTCTTATACCATTTAATGGTTTTTCTTATGCATTGTAGACCGCTTAACATCATATCAGAGATATCCACGGCACCCATATTTTTATTATAGTCAATGATACACTCAGGCTTCAGTTTAGGCAAACCAGTCATTGGATCCATTTTTTTTGTTGGCCCCATTTCGTCTTTATGAATAGTTGTTAACATATGTATATTTTTTTTATCACGCCATTTCATAGCCATTATAGGGTCAGAATACAAAGCTTCTCTTTCTCCTTTTTTTAAATTCTTAAATTTTGGCATTTCGCTTCTATTCGGCTTTACTGTACCACATGTATGTATACTTCGTTGCTTTAAAAATATAGACAATTTTGGACTTGAATACCAATTGTCAATGTATAATTTCCTATTAACACCGTAATAATCTTCTAGAAGTGTTGCAACTACTGAGCCACTTACGCCTAAATTATCAAAATGTGTTAATTCCGTGTCTTTGCCGCAGTATACGATAAAATCTAAGATTATTCCCGACAACACATCACATAAAACAAAGAGCTTGATACCAAAACGATTTCTTTTTTTGGGAAGATACTGTTTAATAAGAAGTCGCCCTTTAAATGGTACAATACTTTCGTCAATGCAAATTTTTTCGTATGGTATAAAACTATTCTTAAATGTATGACGAGCATGATTTACTGGGTAAATAATTTTTGACAATATAGTTTCTTCCTCAGTCCTAGGGCCTGGTTGGCAGAAATGCAACATGCCTAGAATTGTACAAAACCGGTTTCTCGACATAAGACTACCATATATGCCGGAATGCAAGTATGGGTTAGTAGACCAGTGTTCTTCAATCGTATTCCGGCTGTTTCTTGTCATTAACATACACACAGCGAAAAATGTATACATTTCTGGAACTGTTACAGGATACCAATTTTTTAATCTTGAATGAAGTTTTATATCAATATGTCTAACAACATATTGCTGATAACTATTGGTAAATTCAACAATTTTTTCTACATAAGCTTCATTGCAATAATGTAAAAAAATATCCAATTCTGATGAGACCGACGACATCATAGACGGCGAAATACCGCTAAAAAAATCATCAAATGGCTCGTTTTTAATTTCGAAGGCTTCGGACGACCATTGAAAACTATATTCTCCAGCAGAAATGTTTTGACTTTCCTCAGTAGTCAGGTCCTAAAAAACAATTCTACAATAAGTAGGTATAATGAAATAATCGTCATGTATGTAGCTATTAATATACTAGTAGTTCGCCGCGACCTTAGACCTCGCGATTATTATTCGCGTTTTGAAGTGAAAACTTCTTTAGCAGCGTTGAGCTTTTTTCTAGTTTACAAATCATTTACAACCTCTAGGTCTAGGTAGGTCTGATTTCGACCAGTAGGTCTTATTTCGATATTACTAACATAATTTAGTTCCATAAGTATCACCTAGATGGCGCTATACGAAGTGAGAACGCGCTATGGTTTCGTTTGCGGATATTTTTATTAATATTTCAAAATCTACTAAACCGATTTTGATGCCCAACGAACTTGAAAATTCTATTGATATTTCCTACATGCCTACCAAATTTCATCAAAATCGGACCATCAGTTTGGCAGTTATCGCGGTACAAACAAACATACATACTTACATACATACATACTTGCATACATACATACAAACAATGTGTTTCGCCCCCAACTCGATTTAGAGACCTTCGCTCGCTCGGTCAATAAGTAATTACTGTAACTTACCTCAAAATCTGATAGATCTGAATCTTCATCAGAAATAGCAATAAATTGTTCGACATTCTCCACACCTTCCAGAATTGCAATGAGATCGTCATTTTCCATCGTAAAGTTACTTTTATTATCACAAATCACAACTTCCACAGGAAAAGATACATACAATATGAATATAAACCAACAAATGATTCACGGGTATTTCGATATATTTTATTTATTTTTCTACCCACATCTTGCAAGCACTAGTCGATAAATTGCATTCGCTTCTGACGTCACAAGCGGGCGCCTAAAGGCGTCCGTGGCGTATAGGGGACGTTAATTGTAAAACTATATAGAAACGTCCTTAATTTTTATCGATAACATGAAGGTATATAATTATAATATTGACATTTTAGGAAAAAAAGTGAATAACTTCGTTATTTATTAATTATTTATGATGCTAAATATTTAGAGGTTTAGGAAATTAATATAAAACACTTTTGTATACGTAACTTCAACAACTTTAACATTAATTACATATTACAGAGCTACATTGAGTGGTATTGATTGTTCTTCCGTTTCTTCTCCTTCACTTTCACTTTGGATTGGTATAAATTCTATCACTTGGTCCAAATCAGGGTCCCCTCTCAACAGTCTTATAAGATTTAAAATTTGCGGATAGGCATTTGAACGTTTGTTTTCTGGCAAACGCTCTAATTCAAAAGCCACCAACCTTGCAAAGTCTTCATTCCTTTTATCAGATGGTCTTCTATCGTCAAAATTAACATTGGGCAAATGACGAGTAGAATAAGAAATATTTTCTTTTTTTGAAGTTTTTCTGTACACCATAGTATCTGTAATAGTGTATTCTGTTTGTGTCTGCTTATTATTTGAATTTTCTGTTTCTCTATACTTTCTTTTACGACTTGAGAATGCGAATAATATCGACGGCGAAGATGGTCTCTCTTCTTCCATATTTAGGCAATGACACTACTACGACTACTTCAGATCTCAGAAAACTGAGAGCAATAAAAACACGTTTATATTGTATAGATAGATAGGTATACCCACTACAATAACATAAGAAAAATTCAATGTAGGTACTTGTAAAAAAAATACAATTTCCCATCACTACGCGACACTTAAAGATGTCGTTGGCGCTACGTAATAGTGTATTTTCATTAAATTTTAGGTAATTGTAAATTAAGCTATAAATGAATTGTTTTATATTTTTTCTTCATTCCGCCTAGGTTAAACCAAAGTTTGACGAATAATCAAGCTACCTAACGATATTATTTCAATGAGCTTAGTACAAAATTAAAGATTTTTTTGTGGGAATGCGATACAAATTTCGACTACTTAAGAAGTCGTTGGCGTCTCAGGACAGTTTCCGCTGGACGCCTAAAGGTGTACACGGCGGTCAAAGGGTTAAACTTTCAGATTCAAGAAGGGCTGTTTACCTTAAAACGTTTAAATAAAATAAGTAAACGTGTACTACTCTTGACACTGGGAAGGAACTGATACCCAACACTCAGCTCACGCTAGTTTGGGAATCAGGGCTGGTAGTCTATTTGTAAACAACGTGTTAAAATAAAGATTATTATTATTACTCGCCCAGAGCGTCGGAGACCCAATTTTTACACTTTAATTTTTCCTCACCTCCCCCATTTCCTTCACCTTCCCCACTCCTTATACTGTAGACAGCGGCTTCGTAGTCCCTGGCGTTGCAGAAGTCCATGAGCGACAGTTACCACTTACCATCAGGTGGGCTGTTAACTCGTCGGTAATAAAAAAAAACTCACATGGCGCCCCTAATGGCCTTGACCCACTTTCGCCTGGCGTCGTCCGTGCGCGCGTAGAGCGTGAAGGTCGCGTCCTTGGTGCGCCGCACGAGGTAGAAGTGGGACGTCCACCGCGCGTCCGCCCGCGACCGCCGCCCGCACCCCTCCTCTATTCGGTACTCGGCGAGTCGCACGCCCACTCGGTACGAGTACTGGTTCTCCTTACACACGCACCATCATACTTATAGCGCTTTGGAGATACGTTATATACAACCACCTACATGTGTTACTAGGTAACACTTCTAAGGCCTGAAACTGCGTTACGCGATATACAAAAACAAAAACGCCCGCGGGCATTTAAGACGAAGCATTTTTGTATTGAACCGCGCGGATGTATGTGCATAAAAGATCGACATAAGAGTAATATAATAGTATCCGTACTATTATGTTTCGTTCGGTGAATGAGAACGCCGGTGGCCCAATTTCTGCCCTTTCCTTTCCTCACCTTCTTCAATCTTTTCACCTACCCCACTCCCTTTACCGTGGGCAGCGGCTTCACAGAATCCCTGGCGGTCCAGGAGAATGCCAAAGACTTTGAGTCGTTCATGAGCGACAGTTGCCACTTATCATCACGTGGGCTGTTTGCTCGTCTGCCACTAATATAAAAAATAAATGTCCGCGTTACGCAGTTTTAGACCTTAGGATTGAAACATAAACGCACTTTCATATTAGAAAGAAAGCGGGCGTGTAGACGCACGCGGCAACGTGCTACGTGCTGATACGTGCACGCTCTCTTTCTCGCCTTAATAAATGATGATTCTGAGTGACACAAAATATAGGATAGTGCGACTCAGTGCTGCCAGATGTGATCCAACTTTATTGATTAGATTCCGCACACGTTACGTGTGTTCATACCGGCATGCGGCAGAGCTATCAACTCATAAATGATAAATACGGACACTACGATTGGGGCATTTTAATGCATTCAAATGTATGACTCCCTGGCATTGCAGGAGCAATGCTAGGGACTCTGAGTCGTCCATGAGCGACATTTACCACTTACCATCACGTGGGCTGTTTGCTCGTCTGCCATTGTCGGCAATATATATATAATAATATAATATATATAAAAAGAAATACTACATTACAAACTACAAAGTTTGACGCTTAAATTTATATTACAAAGATAGAAATAACATGATTGAATGATGTGATGATATAGTGACTAGAATTAAGGTGGTTTGGACACGTGGAAAGGCTGGATGGAAGTAGGAGAATGAAAGAGATTTATGAAGCAGAAATGACTGAAAACGTTGGTAGGGGTCGCCCTAGACGGACATACACGGACAAAATAGATGATATGTTGACATAGGACACAATTACAAGCACCCGTAACCGACGAGTGTGTGTGTATAAAAAGATTAATGAATGTTGAAGAGGCAAAGGTATGTTTGGATAGCAGCAAATGGCGTTCTATAATCGCTTACGCCATTAATGGAAGGCGGGTGTGAAGTTATTGTATGTAAATAACATAAGACTTAAACGCTCTTTTAGTCTAAAATCCATCCCAGTCTCCTAGGTTTCAATATTTGGGCATAAATTAAAGCACAAACATATCACGTAAATTATTCTTAAGATTGTAGCCATTTGCCGGGTAAGAACACTTTGATGCATGTATTAAAAGAGATCGTAAGGATCAAAGTGCTCTGACCTGTAAGCAACAACAATAAATACAATAACACAGGTTACAGAACAAGACAGTACCTTGACCGGTTTACACAACAGCATCAGTTTGTCAAACACGAACACGTATCTTGATCGTAACTTCTGATCTTCGTGCGCTTTGACCTTGAGCTCGCCGTCCAATAGCAAGCGTCCGTACGCAGCGAGCCCCGCCCCTCCCGCGCCTAAAGCTCCGCCCTCCCAGTCTATTATACTCTCCTGTGGCACAAAACACATAATTACATTAGTTTGGTAACGATCTGCCCTCACACCGTAACAGCATAACACGAAAATGCACATTAAGCGGTTATTGATAAAAGTATTTTTTCTGTAACACGTTTTATGCACTTACGTTCTTCCTTAGTAGGGTAGTAAGCCGCTCTCTTTGGAAGGGGTCTATGTCCAGCAGTGGACAAACTGATTATAAACTTTACCTGTACTTTAGCGAGCAGCGCCAAAACTTCGCTGTCCCTCTTGACCTCGTTGATGTACTGCGCTACGTCCACCATTGCTTCTTTCGCTCGCTCCAGACCTCGAAACTCTTCATGGGTCTGAGGATAATTACAATTTTGATTAAATTTTGACCAGTTGACGAGCCAACAGCTAATGGTTAATGTTAACTACCGCGCATACTCTTGAACTTTTGCAATGTCATAGCCTTCACGAAGTCGTTGGTCGGCAAATATCGCAGAATATAATAAATAATTTAATTTATTCCAAAACTTGCACATACAAAATTTAAGTAACTTTAAAGAAGAATCAGATTTTCTAATAGGTTCTGTCATTAAATACTATATTTTTCTCAGACGACTTTTTGACAATAATAAAAACGTCATAAAATCAGAACAAACTGTGTTTAACCAAGATACAAAGGTGGCTTACCGGCGGCGTTTCATGCACCAATTTGTCTAGAAGTAGATGATATTTAAGGATCCTTTGCATCGGCACCGACAATATGTCGCGCAGTTGTATTCGACCGTCACTGTGCTCCTTTTGACATTTCTGTTGACAATAGAAAATGAGTTTTAAGGCAAGTGCAATAAGCGTTAAAATTTAAAGTTTTTACTGGTGTCAATTGGCGTTTACTTATTCTTTTACAATATACTATTGACAAAAAAAATACACCAAATCTGAAGTAAGAAGGGAGTAAAAGTTCTTATAGGTCAGATAACTAGACAAGAGAAGCATCTCAACTGGAAAACGTTCACTGCTCACTAAAGACCTTCCCTAAGGATCTCAATTTTGAGCGGTCGTAAGCCGCCGTCTTTTGTCGGTTGCCCGCCACACTTATAAACTCTTTGATCCACCTTGTCAAGGCTGCCCAGCAAACAAAAGCAATAAAAAAACTTGCAACTCACACATAATTGCTTATTAAACGTGGTGTCCCTGGAGTCTAACATCTTTAGCGCATCTTGTGCATTGGTGAGGTTCGAGCAGTAGTCCCCGTAGAGCAACAGTCGCTCGCGCCACGCAAGGAAAACGTCCGCAAGCCGCGGTGCGCCGCTACCAGGGACACATGCTTCTGTTGCTAATTTCAGTTGTCGGAGCAGCCCTGAGTGAGTTTCATGTAGTTCCTAAAAATAAGAATATACAAAATTAACATTAAATAAGCGCTGTGTCGGCTATTAATTAATTTAAATTTATTTTTTATTCATTTATCTTACTACTCAGTACTTTGAATAAAAACTCTAATGTATTAGGTGCGGCAGAATTTAAATGAAAAACATCGAAATGACCATTCCAATTACAAAACAACAATTAGAAATGAAAACTGTTTTCTAGTGCGAAGTTATATATTTTTTTAAACAACAGTAAAAAATATGAAAAAGAATAATTTCTCATTTAATTAATGCTGGATAAAAACCAATATCTTGTATTTGGTAGAATTTCATCATCCACGCTTAAAAAGTCCATTTTTTTTTTTTTATATATTAAAGCCTACCAAAGTGTCTCCACCCCGCCAGATGGTAAGCTCTAGGTAAGAATCTAGAAGATCCATTAGCGATTGCAGTGGAGGCAAATATATCAAAGGAAGCTCTTGCTCATATTAAGTTGATTGGTTTTCTTCTCGTGCTGTTCTGTAATACACACATGGTCTTAAATTAGCTTTTTAATGAATACAGTGATCTCACCTTTATACCAAAGAACACAACTTGTAGATCGTTAGGCTTGAGGTACGGAGTCAGCGGTCTTAAGAAGTACTTGATGATCTTGCTCAACACATCCACGTAGTTGTTCTCCGTGTCTACCAGCTCCCTTATAACATAGTCCCTTTTCTCTAGGCTGTGTATCGGGGTCGTTTGCTATACATCAAAAGTATTATATTACATTTGCTGTTCTTTAAGCTAAAGTTTAAATACCACATTTGATTCTACATCAGTGCATGACCCGTAAAGTGCACTAGGCGTAAGCAAATAAACACCTGTACTAAGTCCCGAAATTAATTGCCAGACAATCCAATTTTTTTTTTGTTCAAATTAATATAAAAATGTTTAATAGATAATGTGGATTAGACTGGATGTTAATTTCAGCTGAAAATCTACAGAGAGCATTTATTTACATTGAATAGCTTCTATAGCGTTACGTTTTTGGTGTATAAAGTTGTAATTCAAGAGCAAAATTTGGGATTTAAAAAAAAATAACCGACACTGTTTTATGGATTAACTCGATTAAAGCCAATTTTGTACTGATATATCCAAAATAAATATAGCTCTACACGGTTTTTCACGAATAAATAGGTGTATCACATTCATATTTCCGGGTACCCAAAGAATATATTTTTCCAAAATAATTATCTTTATTTGCATTGTACGATGGAATCCTAATCCAACCACCACGCAGACCCAGTTTTAAATCGATAATAAGAAAATGTAAAACCACCTCTATAGTCCATGTTGCAACGCGGCAAAATGTCCCTAAACGCTATGAAACACTGCCGCGACATTTACCAAACCCAAACAAGAACACTTCTTATAATTTCACCCACCACAATTTATTTATAACTATTGCACACTTACGATATATCCATTTATTTTTATCATGAGGAACGGAACGCTATAGAAGTAGACGTTGAAAATAGTGATAGCAAATCTAATAGGCGGTAAAAACATAGTGATCGAAGTGGAGCGATGGTAAAATGAATAATTCAGTCAACGTTTGGAACGATTCGCTTAACTTTTACTTGTTCGCTCGGCCGGTATTTTACACTAACAACCGAAGTTTTTAACAAGGAAATTCGCACTATTAGTATCGCAGAACTTTCACGATATAACTCTGTATTAGAATGGCTAATGTTTATTGTGAATCACAACGGTATTGAAATCTAAATGTCTAAAATTTAACAGAGTGGTGGAGATAGTAAGTTCTCCCACCTCTGCGACATCAGAAATATAAATGGCATCATTCTGGGGTCTGTCCATTCGTCTATCATTGCAGGGGAATTGCATTTTACGACAATGACGTGTGATACTATACACTTCGTGAGTGACTCCAAATTGATAAATAACCAGGAACACTATACCTACTGCAAACCTATCGCTGAGATCTTTCAAAATAAACTATCTAATCACAAGAAATATCTGAATGTAAAATACTTTCTGGACATTAATTTTCAGGATTTAACAAGATTAAAATGTGACTTAACGAAAAATGCAGTTTAAGATGTGTTATTTAGTTGCCGCTTGTTGTATTTTTAAAGACTCTCAGCTACTATGGTCATCTGTGGATCCTTTGGTTCCCAAATAATAGAATTCACACTGAGTCTGCTAGCACGGCGTTAAAATTATCCGTTTTTGAGTCTTCCTCGTTTCGTGTCGACAGCAAATCTTTCGCTTTGATGGCGCTTTTAAGTATTTCGTACACATATTTGGTTCCATAATTACTCTCTTATTCTACCTGGATTTTAAATACTTCCTGAAATATTTATTTCGGCCCGAACTTACAAATGCAAGAAGCCGGAATCATCAATACTGATTCATGTCACCATCGCCCCATCGCAACAAAATAAAATAAAATAAAATCCCTCGCGTACTGTATGTAAAGCGGGCGGATGGACAGCGGCGGGCAGTTCGCGGGCAGTCTTGACCGCGCACAGGTCGTGGTAGATCTCCTCATCGTGGATGCGCGCGCAGTAGCTCGCGTACTCATTCACCTCGCGGTCGCCAGAGGGAGCAGTCGCGCCGCCGCTGCGCACGCCCCCCAATTAACCACATGCATAAGCTTACGATTCGCTTTCGCATACTAGCGACGAATAACACCGTTTCTCAACCTGTCGAGAACGTTGAAATTCAAGGGTTTTAATTAAGTCAATTCTCTATTTCTGGCTTTATTACTTGTCTGTCTGTTTTCGACCTGCAGGTTGAGAAACGTTGCAACTAACTATTGATCTTATGAACTAGTTAGCGATATCTATAGATCATTAAGGAATATACATAAAATAATTTAATTATTTAATATTACTTAAAAATCTTTACTAATTTTATAAAGTCTGTCTGAAGGGGTTGAAATAGGGAATGAAACTTATTATGAAAAATGCGACAACCGACATTCACGCGGGCAGAGCTGCAGGCAACTGCTAGTTAATTATATTACTAAGAAGAAATAAACTAGCATCTTGCTATGATGTGCAATATATGCTTAATAGAGCGAGATCCTAGTTCATTGAGAAGTTACAGTCATTTGTAAGATCCATAGATATAGCCAAGTAGAACCAGAACCAATTATAATTGCTAATAATACAAAAGCGAATACGGAGTAAAATAAAAAACACAGTATGAAATTGCTTAGGCTTTTCACTGGCGTAGGCTAATATAATAATTGATAGTTTTCATTAATCTATCATGGGATATTTATCGGAGGACTTTAGAAGGAAAATACATTTCTTTACCTTCTAAAGTGCTACGGTGCAAGGACAATGTAATAGAATCTTGGCCCGATAATATTTTAAGGAAAAGGCACTCACTTCGAGTAACGTGATCCTCGATCGTTAGAATAAACCCTCGCTACTGTCCACTTCTATATATCCTTAAAAGAAAGTAACTGGCAAAGAGTTTGGAGTGTAGTGGAGTCAGTTTGGTAGGCTAATATAAAAAAAAAAAAAAAAAGTTTGATAGAAATTGACAGCTATTGCGTAGTTAATTTCGAAATGACAAGCTCTTGTAAATCTCCTAACATTAAAATACCATAGCGATAATTTTATGCAATCGGGCAGTTTCTTGCTAAATACACCAGTGCAAACCTCAACAATTTAATCGTGTACATAACAATCATAATACAAGAGATAATAACATACTGTTATAATATTGGTGGATTCAGTTGCAATCTCCATCATTATTACGTCCTAAAGTTGTACTAAAGAATAATTTGAGACAGTTTCGGCAAAACGGACATAATAGACCATTAAGTCCAAATTACTGAAACTATTTATTTAGGAGTGAGTCTGGTGTCGCGTGACAGGGCTCTAATTAATAAGAGCCTTAGTAAGGTCCGAAATAAGCAGCACCATCCTAAACTATATACGCGTTTGTACTCGTATTAATTTAACAACAATTTAATTAAGAGTTTACAGACGCTCTAAACAGCTCTCTGAGAACTCGGAAAGTTTGTAAGATCAAGATGGTTATAATTTTAGACTGATACTAGCTTCCCGCGGCGCGGTTTCATCCGCGTCTTTGCTTTCTGCTTAGCATCCGTCAACAGTAGCATGTTACATAGCTTATAGCCTTCCTTAAGAACTGGGCTACCATACCCAAAAAGAATTATTCAAATCTGACTGGTAGGTCTAGAAATTAGTGCGTTCAAACAAACTATAATAGTACAGATTATAGAGCATTTTACAATGGGTTGAAAAGAGGCGGATTTGCACAAAATAAATCAAATAAATGCACAAAGGCGAGTTTAATGCCAAAGTCATTTTTCAACCGTCAACCTTTGGGTAACGCACTTATAAATTTTTTCAGTCGAAAATCTTTCCAAAAAAAATACTTAATTACCAATCGCTAACCTTTGAACTTAAAAGTGTTTTTGTCGTTATTTATATTGATTAATTTTGAGTATTTTTAGGTACATTTAAAACTTAAAATTACATTAAGATTATACACATTTTCATAGAACTGATTGTGGTCTTTTGCATATTTACCTGTAGACCAAAAAATAAGCCCAAATTATTTAATTAATAATAAAAGCGAAACTATGTACAGTTTTCTGAAAATTCGATCAATCAAGATGAAGATTGCACTGATTCACCTACACAACATACTACAACTAATTAAAAACAGTAAATATTACTGACTACACCAAATTATGTACTGACAGGAAAAACCACAGGATATGTTACCAAAGATTGATAACAACCGTTTTAAACGAGAGATCTGAATGACAGTGATCAAGTATTTTAATTGCGATATTCATTAAATAGTACTTTCGCTAAATGAGGGTAATGTTTCATTTATATAGGTACTCATTGCCTTTCTGTGGGTACATTTTAAAGAAGGGACAAAATACTAACGGATTGATTGTAATACTTATTTATAACCAAAGAGCATTATTATAACCACTGTCTATACCGATCCATGTTCACATACGGTGTTTATGCAACTACGCCAGTGAATAGAAGCTCATAATCTCAATTAAAGTGTTTGCAGATAGAATAAGTCACGGTGGATTTTAAAACCTTTTTATTATAATAATAATATAGATAACATATCCTCGGTAATATTGTCGTAAGTCAAATAAAATAATACCTAGATACAATATCTTTGAGGCGTGTACTGATAGTCAACACTTGAGAACATAACTATTAGACAAGAAAAATGAATATTAACCCATCCTTTCATAAATATTTATTTAGCACATTTTCTGCGTTAGTGTATATGTGTGTATGTTATCCCTTTCTAATTATCTAACAATATTCTAGGAGAGAATAAATATAGCTGAAATTGTGTCATAAAGGTGTCTGCCCACTACACCGTAACGTACCATGATCGTGCTATGAACGTATCAGGATTGGCAAGCAACACGATACAAAAAAATAAAAAGAGTGGCCTGAGTTTCTTGCCAGTTCTTCTCACGGCTCTACCTCGTGAGCGAACTGGCTGTAGGTTATTTGGCTGACCTAATGTAATTTTGACGTTAATACGCATCATACTTTATGATCAAAATGAAATAAATGCTTTGAGTTTGAGTACGGTGTATTGGGCAGACTCCATTAAACTTTATGAAGAGACGTTATCTTATCATTTTTGTGCTAAATAGAGCGCTACCTAAATTGTCAAGATATATTAAGTGCCTTTGCTGTGAGTACCTACTGAGATTTATGTAGCCAGCCAGCAGACAGAAGTGGTAAGACCAGCCAACTGTGCTTCTGGCGCTTCTTAGTTCCAGGTAGGCAGATCGTTTGCTCGTCAAACAAGCTTACGTTGTGTACTAATGAACCTTTGCAAGAGGCATCTTAAAATGTCAGTTAGCTTCTTGAATTATGTTTAAGATTTGTTCCAGTTGATTGAAGTTTTAATATCAGCACATTTTCATATGTTCTCAAATGTTCCTATAATACAGCTAGGTGTAAACAAGCCATATTTATACATGCTTGTGTGAAGCGTATCTACACGTAAATTCGCTCCGAAGCAACGACCACCTCTAAGGGTGCGTTTCGAGTAACGCGGTGCTGGGCGGCGTGGAGAGGAGTGAACCGTGAATTGGCCAATCAGTGCTCGAAATCTGTTTCCACTGAGATGTAGAGTGCAGATATCGAGCACTGTAATTGGTCAATTCACGGTCCGCTCCTGTCCACTCCGCCTAGCTCCGCGTCAATGGAAACGCACCCTAATGCTTTAACGCGCTTGGTATACATCAATGCTTGTACAAAAAAAAATATTACAATAAATGATGTTATTATTAGTCTTTTGTTGGTACAAGTTTCAATACGAAACTGCAACACTAATCTTTGTCTTGACGTCTTGACCAATATTTAGTTTTGACCCGTATTTGGAAATGGTTTTGTAGAGTTATTATTTCAGGTGTTTATCTATACCTACAGTTAATTAATTGATTATTGGTATGTCTCGATTTCATACCTTTTCGAATAAATAATATAATGGTGTTTTTGGTTATTGGTATTGGTACCTACCATATAAAATACCTACAAGATGACATGAATGAACAGCTATTTCTCAAACTTCGACACGTATTAATTTTACGTGTGACGTAATAAAACAGTACTATTGACGTAGTACCGCCCACGCAACGTCACGGCACAAAGACAACAGATAAGGAAAAACAGATCACTTATCCCAAGGACAACTTTTTCTGAATACTGAAGAGACATTTATATTTTGTACACTAGCGACCCGTCCTTGCTTCGCATGGATATTAAAAGGTGCGGTTTCCTGGCTTGGTTTACAATTGTCGTTGCTTATTAACTCCTATAGGTGATAGGTTAATGTTAATGAAATAATATTAAAACCTTTCTCGAAAAACGCACTATACAATAGTTAAAACTGTATCCAAACCCATACAGCGGATCTTAAGTTTACCCGACACTTTTTAGCGACTTCCGTTTATACTACAACATAGATACTCACGATTAAGATAGAATCTCCATTTGAATTATTTAAGTACTTTCGTAGGATGTTAGTTCGCGCGAAACGGAGCAGGCTTCGTGAAAAGCAACAAAGCCTTCGCAACTACCTTTAGATATAGACCATTAGGTTTGAATTATAAACAGCAGATGGGGATATTATAGCTATTAGGTGAATGTGCGTATTAGGTGGTCGGGGTTCCGATTACTTATATCAATTGAACTGAGCTCTCGGCATCGTATTACGGATTACGGACTAGGCAATTTAAGGATGAATAGAAAAGTCAAGTCACTTTCGTCGAGCGGTTGTCAAATAAAGAATTATTACTATTAGTGGAAGGTTTAGAAGAATCATAATCTTTTTCGGAACATCGCTGCTAAATAGAATTTTTGACCTTAAATAACAGGTAATGCTCAATACCTGATGCATTAAGTTCGATTCTCACACGAGACAAAACTTTGTGTGATCCATAAATATTTGTTCAGAATCTAGGAGTAGTTACTATGTGTGCCTTAATTGCATGTTTATAGCAAGCAATTATACTATTAAAAACAAAAAGCTCACCTGCCTAAAACAAAATGAAAAGAAAGAAACGCATTTTTTTGCTCGTGCTGACGCTACATTAAATTTTTATATACCCTATGTTATATAAAAATTTTATGTAATAGTCGAAATGGCCCTGTGGATAAGGCACCCGATTCGTAAACACGAGGTGTTAGTGGGTTCGAATCCGGGCAAGTACCAATGTGATTTTTCAAATCATATGTACTTTTTAAGTTTATCTTGGACATTTTCTAACTGACGTTGAAGGAAAATATCGTGAGGAAACCTGCAATTAAAAGTCTGAAATTGCCAATCCGCCTTGAGCAAGGGTGGTGATTAATGCTCATTGTTTCTCAATATGGGAAGAGGCCTTTGCCCTGCAGTGGGACATTAAAACAGGCTGGTATTATTATATTTATTATTATATACCCTATGTTACGCCCACAATAAATACGAATCTAATCACACCCCATACATTAAAATCATCCATCAAGCCATGTAAGTTGTAGAACGTGCCAAAGAAAAAGACATACATACATACGTTCGAAAACATTCCACAACCCTGACTCCGGCAGTCGGGCAAAAATATCATTTATATTGCTTTCAGAAAAGCAAACAAAGCAGTAGCTATATTTAGGACAAATAGCTGTATATATTTATTAATACAAAGCCAATAGGTACGTGACTATATTACAGATGCGGCTATCGAAACTAATATGTTTTGTTTTATATCTGCGTAGTTAAACTAAATTTTACAGAAGCTAAAAATGAATTGTTTTACGTAAGAAGCCTAGCACGCACTCTTTTCTTGGTAAAACAATGAGTACCTAGATCTACATACCCCATAACTAGACAAAAGTATCTACAGAAATGTCGAAGCAGATTTTTGGTACATTTTAAAGACTTTAAACATTATGACGAAAAGTTTTACTAGTTTATTGAAGTCCATTACAATTAATCGAATACATAACAATTCAGCAGTGGCCGTCGGCCGATGATAATGATGATGATGGTTTCCAGTCAAAAATATGGAACGATCTCTTGCCGTGGATGTTGTAAAAGGACTAAGTCAATACCTAGTAACGGACGATGGCACGTTCCTGTCTTTCGGGCAAGTTTATATCCAGCAATAGACTAGACACCTTAGATAGCTATCACAATACTAATATTTTTGGATGATGGCTGTTGCCATAAAATACAGGAACACTCGGACGGAAAATGACCATCGGTCGACAAAAGCACAGGATCACACCGTTCTCTAATTGTGCAACATTGGTAGTAAACTTACAATTCGTCACATACCACACAACACTCAAATATTCAAGGAATAGACGTTACAAGTTCTCAAAACAAAAATATAGCCCGACAATGTTTCTTAGAAGTACTTTTGTACCGTCTTTCTTTACGCTTATCTGTCGCGTTATCGAGTTCGCGTAAACGCAGCCGCGTCTAACCGCCTCAATTGACAGACTCGCAAGAATTCACATGACGTCATACGGTCGTATTCTAAATTATAAATGGCTTCCTATTGTCAATTCGCTACTTTTCACGTTTCAAACTTTCTAACTAAGTTTATTGTAGAAGAAAATATGCAAACTTAAGTTTATTTGCATCTTTTTTGTATTCATTGTATGCGTAATAGCGTTCCTTTGATCGCCTTGTGACACTACGTATCGTTGTTTTGATTTCAACCCTCTGGGTAAAATTTTATGTCCGCAAAATTGTATGTTTGTAAATTAATTCCAACAGTAAATGCCAAGAATTATCGCAGCACCCACCGATGGGTGAAGTCATATGGGTGCACGGATCGGCTACCCGAACCAAACTAAATATTTGTTTACCTAACTTATTTCGGATGTTGTTTCAACTTGTTTCTCGTTGAAAATTCCGCAAATACTTATTTCGCCATATCGTAATCAACAGGCCTGAAGGGATCCTTTACTGGGTTAGTGTACTTCTTTGTCTATATCCATTGTGTAGTTTCCGTAGTCACCACGCTGTTCAAACTTCCACGTATTAATTTGGTAACATTTTATCTCTTTTAACATTAAGAAGTATGAGACTATACGAATTCGTTATATACGCTTACAGAATAGTTTATGACGTTAACATTGCTTTCTCTGTCTGCTATCTAAATGGTTGTTACTTACGTAATTAAAGATAACGTTTACACAGGGAACCCAACGTTCATTCACGAGATGAGGTCATGACATTGTGTTATCTACGGTAATATGTATCTTATTACATATTGTATCAATTAAATGCTTTTTGAAGACAAAATTGAGGATAATATGTATTGTGTTTCACTATCCGATCGATTCATATAGCTAGATTTTTGTTAAATTCATGCTCAAATTGAAAGAGGGAATTGGGTGAATACCTTTACTTTACAAAAGACCACCATAAAACTACTAGTTACTATGTTTCTGTCAGTAAGCAGAGAAGAAGAAGAAGATCTAAGGCAGCAGAAGAGATTGTATCATCCTAAAAAGATTGCCTTTTTGTATGGCAGAAGCAGGAGTAGGAGGTGTTGGTATCATGAACTCAGTCAACTTTTGAGATCGATTTTAATTTTCATTTGCATGGGCCCATAATACTCCGATTATGGAAACATCATCAAACATCTCATTTCTTTGAATATAAACTAGTACGCGTATTGATTATTACACAAACTATGCTAAACTAAGAGATTTGTTTAGAATAGGTACGCAATTCATAAACATAGTTATTTCGAGACCGCCTTGTTCAATAAAGTGAAACATACCAACTTGTAAGTGGAACTAAATGTATTGTGTGAACAAACTTATTGTAGGAACACAATGCATTTGGCATTTCACAGATTGTGATATTTCAAAAATGTCTCCTTTTACATACGAAATGCTTTACACAAATATTTTTAAGTCATTAGAATAATGATTATTATAATATCACATAAGACCGCAAGTAAATCATCCAAAGAAGGAACAGCAGCATCATGGAATATGTTGCTTTCTGCCCAAGTATAACTAAAACCACCCAAATCGAAAGTTGTGAGTCGCTTGTCAAGCAGTGGAAGTCTTTTGTTAAAATTATGACGATGAAGAGTAAGGTATATGTATTTTCTTGATGTTTAAACTTTAAATAGTTATTTGTCACGATTTAAAAAGATTTTTGACGAACTAGTCTCGCAATAAACTTTCGTCCAAATAACAATAAAACATTTTTATTATAGTCGGCTATTCGGAACACACGACAATATTACTCTATTTACTTATCTATGACTTTTAAAAGTTTATTGTATTGCGGTCTTATTATATTGGTCATAGAGTATTACACCCATTTTTTAAAAGTGTCACAATTAGATTCTAGGTGCTTAAGAATCACAAAAAAAAATCACAAAACTTTCATTCAATCGTTAAGTATTTACTTTTTAAACAATCGTTAAGTGCCATAAAATTTGCATTTTCAAATTTCGCGTGTAATTTAACAAAATCAATGGACACGATAGTTGACAGTTGACACTTTTAAGTTTAGCCTTGACTTAATAATATGGCGATTACTTAAAATGGTAAGAAACAGATTAAGTTGACACTTCTACATAGCCGTATGACGTAATAACATAGCGACTACTATTTATTGGTGTTCTAACGTTTTCCTACTGCTTTTTGTCTAAACTATCTTAATAATATATTTTTAGAATTTCTCTCATAAGTATAGAGGAAAAAGACCCCATTGTCTTTATGTAGTGTACTGAAAAGTGCCCCATAACTGAAACGAAATGTTGCTACTCTAATGTAATAATTATCTGGTGGTTTGGTTTGTCTTATTAATTTAAAATATTAAAATTCATGTAAAACTGATCTTTTGTCTTTCGTTTTATTTAAGAAAATAAAGAATAAAAGTTTTATTTTTTGATATCTATATAAGATTATGCTATATATTTATCATCACGACTGTCCAAGGTGGCGAAAATTAAAGGAGGCCTATGTCCAACAGTGGACGTCTTTTGGCTGATATGATGATGGTGATTTATCATTATTCAAACATAGCTCTCCCAAGTATCTGCACATTGACCGATTTCTGAATCGCTTCCATCAGTAGATTCAATTTTGAATGTGTACTCTCTTTCGTCGAAAAGGCAATTAATATAAGGGCCTCATCAATAGGTTACTATAATCGTCACATTCGTGGCACGTATATACTCGTAGATCTTACACGCTCTATCGAGAAAGTAATACATTTTTTTAGGCATGATCAATCAATGAGCAGATTCTTCCTTTTCGGTGGATTGATTATAGTGGTCTTTGTGGTGACAACGCGGGCTACAAAACAGTAACTATTTTTCTAAAGTGTGTACTTTACAAAATGAAAAGTCACGTTACAAATAAGAAATGCAAGTACCGAACCTACTAAGCCTTAGAACAGCTAATGCTGTCTTCAAACTAATCAAATAACAGTATAATTAAGTCTGATTCCTAATTACACGCATTACAGTGAATTATCGCATTGAAAAACGAGCGTAGTAAAACTATCATAATATGACGAAGGTGTCGATACTTGCCCGAGATTAAGAGTTCAAAGGATGGCAGGGGGTGATGGAAAACATCGTGAAAACCTGGAGAATAAATATCCCAAAAACCGAAAAGAAGACTCTGACTCTTATGACGCCATATAAAAAGGTCTAATTCTAAAATAGAGATGAAATTGATACAAATTACAGATTCGGTTTGTCTCACCATTAGTCAATCCAAGGATTGTCGGACGTCATACAAGCGTGATCGATCTGCACTACAAATTCAATCATTAGTGACGACCTTTTCAACTGTACCAATACATGTACAATTTGTACCTAGACACGATGTATCCGTCCATTGCATTCCCATATCCATCTAGTAATTCTATTTCGGGTCTCATTTATGAGCAATTCTTTTGAAAGTTAAAAGGATATAATGTAACTTAGTCATTTCGAGATTAAAGTGGAAAGTTAACAACAATTTCATACAAACGAGTGCCTTAATTAATTTGGAAGTTTTACCACGTTACCACAGATTAAGTAAGAACAGTAGGAGTTCATCAGATCAGCATGTTTCTTGGACGAAGTAGACAGACATTGCTATATTTTATTTCACATCATGTTAGCAACTTTCACAAGTCTACTGTTGAATATTGGCCGCTCTAAAAGGGAGAAGTTGCCATGTAGTAATAATGTAGATAATATATTCATATTATGATTATGGGTTTAGAAATAGCATTGTCCTTTTGTCTATATATACAATGTATACGCCTCTGATTTTAAGGTTTCAGGACGGAGATTGTCATTTCTAAATGTGCGAAAACGCTTCGCGACATCTCAAAGTATTTTGTAAGTAAAGGTAACTTCGGGCATTTATCTCAATGTAATCAATTAGTAAATTAATCAGACATGAGATATGTAGAGCTTTACTAAGCTACGTTTGTAATTATCCTAATTTTGAGACAATTAAGTTGAGAGCCGACTGTTATTTACTAATAGGTAACTAGCGACCCGCCCTTGCTTCGCATCGGTATCAAAAGTTGCTGTTTTCGGGTTTGGTTTACTATTATCATTACTACGGATTTTATAGGATATAGATTAATGTATTATATAACAAAACTTTACATGAAAAACACACAAAATAAGTGATAGCCGCATCCGAATTCATTGGGCGGTTCTCGAAAATTCATTTAGACAAATGATTTCAGTCGACTTCCTTATATGCTACATATAGTATAGATGGTATATATAGGTAGTGACATATAGGTAGTGACATATAGGTGAAATAATTAATCTCTATCACAAATGGAACTAGTTGAACATGTAGATTAGAACGAGGAGGGTACGAAGTTGGATAGTGAACCGAGCCGCTTTGGGAATTAATCTCGTGTTGTGTGATAGTTCGGGCGTAATGTAATGTGAGGGAACTTACTGTACTGTAATACTGATGCTATTATAATCTTAGAACTAAGTCACTCCCTCTGTTCAAAACCACAGTTTGTTGGTATAGTTGTCATAAATATAACTGCAGAAGCATATAAACGGAAACGCTTTATTAAAATATGGTTTTAGTCATTTCAAAGGACACGAAATCTGTACAAAAATGTGTTATTTTGTCAAATTATTTGGGAAAAATATTTTATATCTAGAAAACAAACTATGTGGAAAGGCCTTTACAAACTTACAATAAACATGCAGTATCAAAGTACCTATCTACCTACCTACACTTTAAAACAAATTTACAGATCATATCAGATCATACAAATATTTTTTTTAGATGCTGAGAAATAGAGCTGCCGCAAAACGAGTAGTAAGGCAACCATGTAGTTAAACTTCGTTTCTTTTGACTATTAAACCAACGCCGCAGTAATGTAACATTATACAAATTAGTGTATGTGCGAGCGGCAACTTAAAAGTAAAGCACATACAATGGCCGCCCACACGGACGCTTAAACTTAGCCTTATTACAGCGAATTGGCGTGGAAACACTAGAATAATGATAATAATACCAGCCCGCTATGCCATTGCAGGATATAAGTCTATTCACATACAGAGACAGTATAATTGATAACGGCGCTTGTTCAAGACGGATCGGCAAAATCAAAAATATTGAAACTAACAATCTATTTATTCTGAATATACCTGGATATGTTTGTCCCAAAGGGAGAAGTTTCAAATAGTCAACAAGCTAAACAAGCGAAATCAATTACGGCGCTAAGATAATTGATGATGCGAAAGTAACGTCTATATGTACCAGAGACGACTGCAGTGTGATGATACCAGGTAAAAACTGTCAAGCGCGAACTATCCAATTCGCTATGTTAAATCAACGAAAACATGATGTATTATTTTGATAACATTAAAAGTAAAGAAAGGAATGTTAACAGTACAACGCGTGAATTTGCTGAGAGAGAGAGCGTGTTAAACTATTGTGACAATTTTAGTCTTGTGTTTAACGGCTTAAAGATCAAAATTGAATGTACAGCGCTAGTTTCTTCAATTATGCACGCAGTTGCACAATTATTGCTGAAACGAATTCATTGATGAACACTTGAAACAAGCCATGGTTTAATGATTGGGACATGGGTGTATAAGATTTTGATGACCACACTGCCCGTAACATAGTGCACTTACTTGCGATTGAGGTGTACACTGAGAGACGTGGGTTCGTAATTCAGAAGACGTTCAAAAAGATTTATAAGGTAATACACAGATCCGATGTATGCGTACTAGACATCATATTAATAAAACTGCAGTTGTTAATCCGTCTGCCAAGCGTGATAACTGCGGCAAACTCCTTCAACAATTATTTATCTAAACTAATATGATAAAGAGAAAAGAGCTGTATGTAACCGATTTAAAAGTTCTTTCATCTTTTGAAAGTTACATATAGGACGGATAACATATGCCATATTTTATTATGCTTAACATATTTTTCAGTATTTTTATTTATTTATTTATGGAGTGCCCAAAGGCGCATTCACAAATATATTACTGTTTACATTTTATTATATTATTTTATTTTTTGAAAATTTCAATATTTTAAGCGCCTTTGTAAGTTTGAATGATGTAATACGTCACTATTGCTATTATTTTTCTGTAGGTGTTTGTTGTAAGACCGAATGAAACTTTTGATACCGAAGCGAAGCAAGGGCGGACGTCTAGCTAACTTAATAAAAAGTTATTAGTTTTAGAATGGAGCAAGACCTTGCACCATTTCAAAGAGGTCACAAGTTTGATTATTAAATAAAAAATAACGTTTTATTTCATAGTTAACATAGCAAACAAGATAATTAAGAAACAATTAGTTTAGAAGGTAGAATACATTTGACGTTTAATTGACGTATAACATCAAACAACATTAATTAATTCTATTAATTGGCATTAACTCAGCCGTCATAACAGTAGTAATTCTAAGGTTTTATGATTTAAGTGCATGTTTACCAACTTGTCTGGATCCGAATTTTAAAGACGTACATTTACATTATTTTGATAATGTTAGAGAAATATTAAATGTAATAGACAATAGCATTGATGTATACCGCGCGCTTGTCCACTACTGCAAGTTCACGAAATGTTCGAAACCTCTGGCGTGGTCGTAGCGAACTTCACGTAACACAAGTCTTCGTATATCTCCTCGACCCGGTCCTCGCAAGTGGCGCTGGGTATCGTGAACTGCACCCAAGGCACTACGAGTGACGTCACCGGGTGGGCGGGGCTATCCTCCATGTCGCTGCTGTACGGCGGAGGCTCGAGCGTCGCACTCGCGCTACTACAGTCTCTAACGTTAACATGTGAGTTTGCGACTCCCAAGTAGAGGATTTATAGTGAGAATACTAAGCTTTCATTACATTACCCGGTTTTTAGAGTATTCTGTTACAGCATCTGATCCAATAAGGTCGTAAAAACCGAGTAAAGTAAAACGCGTGTTCTTAAAAAGTAAGTACTTACACAGATTGCAGGTCTTTGTAAATATCTTCTTCAGATTGTGTTCGGTGCGCTGAGAATGGTCTGAAACAATAGTTTTATGTTATTATTTTGTTTTTACAGCTTACGGTGGAAGTACTTTCACAGTTACTGGATTTCAAAACGAGCGAGAATAGTCCTAAGAAATCACCCTATCCTACTAGTTATGACCATACAGTTTTTTTTGTTCGAAACCTATCAATTTATTCGTGTTGCTTTTCCAAGGTGGCGTTTAAAAGAATAGATACACATTTATATATTAGTTACTCTTACAGTATATAGACATTATTCGTATGTTTCCAATTTCAATAGAAAATGGAAACGCTTCGACAACGCGACTTTGGAATTCAAAGTACACAAGACAAACTAGATAAGGTACCAGTCACGCACACTATTAAGCACACAGAGATGCACACATACACGATACAGCTACGCACACTTATGAATGACCAAAGCAGTAGCAGGCGCACACACAAGTATATAGAAAAAATAAAAATAGCGTGTAATACTACACCAATATTTAGAGCAATCTACGTAAGGTTTCCATAGCTGAGTGGCTAAGCCGTGGCGATATGCAGCTACGTGAGAGGAATCAAACCTCATACGTTGATACGTTTTTTGTTAGATATTTTTGTTCAAATTATTCTTTCAAACATACGGTTCCACAGCGAGTGTGAATTGCCTCGTATTTTATGTTGTCCGTTTTTAAGCGAATTACCCACCTTTATTATGATATTTATTTCTATAAGAATGTGTGGGCTTAAAGTGCTAATAGACGACCGGATTTGGTACGGCCGCACCAAATTGATGGTGCGGTGCGCTCCGCGCAACAGACGACCGGACAACTCATCGCACGGTCCAGTCTACTCTGTGGACTAGTCGCTGTTGGATGTGTATCTCGTGCCATGTCTACAATTTCCAAAGAATATAAAATGATGTTTCTTTTGGCAATAGCAGCCACTTCACCGCCGCCACTAATAAAACGAAAAAAAAGGACAGCAATATACCTAAAAACTAATTAGATTATGTAATTGCTCTTTCACCCTATTTAAATAGATATATATGAGTATCGTAAACGATGCAGAAGTAGTCTGTACGCTTTCTTTTTATATGTTTCCTACTTACCACGTGGATAATAGTGTGGGTTATGTGCTTGCTACAGTTATAAGAAAATCTCCACTGTAATATTTGCCATGTAAGTAACTGTTTATTCGTCCCTAATAAATAAACGAACGAATCGTTAATCGCCTAATATCGAATCTATAGTTTAATCCGAATATATAATTATAAACTTTCCAAATAAATATTTTATCCGTAATATTGACGTCATCGCGCTCGCTCGCCATGATGAAAATGGAGTATTTGCACTAGTGGAAGCCGCAGAAAATAATAAACAGCCTCGTGAAAAATATACGCTGTAATTTAGAACAAAAAATGGACACATGCTGCATGTTCGGAAGTAGATTTACGACTAAAGCGTTACGTAAACGGTCGGTGCTTCGTCTACACAATCGAACTTAGTGCGGAGTGCACCGCGTCCGGGCGTACAAACGATCGCACTAACCGCACAGATAATAATAATAATAATGTTCAGCGGACTGCTTTCCACACGATCTAATATGGTCCGCTGCGCACCAAAGTGATGGTGCGGAGCACACCAAATCCGGTCGTCTGTTAGGGCTATTTATTATGTTACACATTTATCAGTTTCAAAGCAAATTAACCACATATAGTTACGATTCTTTACGGCTTTAGTTGTTGCATCGTGAGTCACTCTGCGTTAGAGACTATTACTTACACATATTTTCTGCCCTGATCTTTTTCGTTATTTTTTTTAAAAAATGCATCACATATCAGTGTCCCATAAAACTGACATCGTTGTGTTGCATTAACAGAACATTTCGAACAGCGAAATACCAGGACGATTAGTGATATTGGTAATTGGTAAGTAATAATAAAGTTAATAAGTATTAGATCTAAACGTGCACAAAATAATGGGTGACATAAATAGAATATCACTGGTGACATAATAACATGTCTATTTTAACTTATAATTACAACATACTACAAGTAACAATGTTTTTACCTTAATAAACTAATTATATTATTGGAATATAATAAGGTTTTATTCAAAATACTTAAATAAATTATATTAATTCAGTTTAGGAAATTAGTAATGTCATATCGAATGTTCAAGTATAGTACATCGCGTGTGTTTTTTAATGTTCTATTGTATGCTTTGTCCTTACAGAGGCTGCTGAAGCCTTTCGGCTATGGATTCGATATTACGATGAATCAGGCGATGTAAACCGTCTTATGCCTGGTCCAACGACTATGGGTTTAACAAATGACTCACCTTGCCATCGAGAGATTGTAGAAGTTTATACCGCCGATCCGTTTGCTAAAACCAGTGTGACAGCAGCAGCACACTGTATCACGACTCAAACGGTACAGAACCACTTAGAAGCTGATGGTTTGAGATGTCGGAGACCGGCGCGGAAAATTTTACTATTTAATGTTCACCGTCAGAAGAGAATTAACTTCGCCAGAACGCATTTAAACTTTGACTAGTTTATTTTTATTAAAAGATTTGTTTCATTTTAAATTGTTTTTTTTTTTTTTGTATGATACCTAGCCTAAGTTACTTCTTATTACATCAGCTACCTGCCAATAAAAGTCCCGTCAAAATCGGTCCAGCCATTTTCGACATTAGCCGAAACAGACAGACAAAAATTGTAAAAAACGTTATTTTGGTGTATGTACCGTATATAATATATTTATATACATTTAGTAAAAAACGGTTATTTTAATATTACAAACAGACACTCCAATTTTATTATATGTATAGATTGTTCAGTATTTTTGTAACTGAACCAAGTAATAAAGATAATAAAACAAGCTCATATTAATAATAATTGTTTTATTAAGTTTAAACCCATTCATAAAAATAAAAACAAAGCAATTATGTAATTCTTTCTTTCTATTTTTTTTGTGTTACTCGCTGTGTAACCGTATGTTTGAAAAACTTAATAATGATAACAAAAAGATGTATTATACGTATAGTCGGCACTGAGCGAGATTCGAACCCTCACTTATCACCGCAAGCCACTACGATTTTAGCCATTCAGCTATTTTATTGCTATAGTATTTCAAGTTACGTTTTTAACAAACGTTGGATGCTACATGTTTGTGTGTGCGCGCCGCAGCCGTTGCTTTGTTTATGTGTGCGTAGATGTGCCGTGTGTATGTGCATGTGTGACGGACAGTTTTACAGACCGACGTATTGTTATAGTGTGCGTGAATAGTACCTTAACTCCTTTGCCCGCTGTACCCATGTGCTGCTAAAGTAATCGAGTTTCATAATCATAAAGCATATTATTGTTTGTTTCTAAGAAATGCTTCATATAGCATTATTATCAAACATTTTATTCGAAGGCAGAAACATATGACACGTTTCGGTGGCTAAGTAATAAATCGGATTTAACTTAACTGCTGATACCGATAATCTGTCAGAAGGGTGCCACATAATATCTCTCGAAGGTAAAAGAAAAATAGTTGGTCTGCTGAAGCAATCCAAATTCTGATGAAGAAAAATAAGCTGAGATAGACAGGATGCGAAAGGGCCCGGTGTTATGACGTAAATTGTAATAGACCGATGTTTAGTAGCGGACTGCAGCAATAGGCTTAGATGGATGCAATAGGAAATAACGTTACGATACAACAACGCTGTCATCTCATTATCACACGTGCCTACCATATTTGTATAATAATGTGTATGTAAAAATCAACCTTACAATTTCATAATAAAGCTGATTTCAAAATGCTTGAATTAGGTGAATAGGTGTAAGTCTAGAGGTAACGTATCAATTGTCATGTTAAATCAATTGTTACATATAATAAGAGTCTAAAATTTCAGGGACATTACCGCCTTAGACTGGGCCTCACACGTAGGGTTTCCGAACCTAAATTATTCATAATCAGTAATTCGAATTCACGAATAATTTCATTAATCTCAGGCATAATTTCCGAACGGAAAATGTAAACCTGTACGGTGCTCAGTATGAATTAGTATGGAATGCGTGCATTTGAGTTTCTGAATTCAGATTTAAAAACTTACGTGTGCGGCCAGTCTGAACAGTGTGAACGCTCTAAAATACTATCAATATAAAACAACTTACTTGATATTTTTTAACAGTGCTTTGGGACACTGGCTGAGTTTTGCCAGAGTGCACAGCACGCGGTGGAAGTTGGACAGGTCGAAGAGCATCGAGGGGTCGAACAAGTCCGTCTCTCGCAGCTCGAACACCTCGTGACACGTGCGCAGGAACACTTTGATGTTTCGCATACACAGGAACTGGGGAGACAGACAAACGTATTTTTTAAATTCTCCACCTTTTCTTTTATCCTTACCACCCTCATTCCCTTCACCTATCGCACTCCCTTTACGGTACGGAGCGGCTTCGACCAGTTACCACTTACCACTTTCTACATTTGATGTTAAAACTAGCTATAATCTACGAATGTAAAAGCATTTTGTAAAATTACAACACTGGTTATGAGGCATACAAATTAGTTATTTTTGTACATCCTGTGTTATGTAGATAATGGAGTGTGTTTTACGGCCAGCAGTTGGACCAGTATGGTGTCGGGTTCAGAGCACTTCTAACACCCTTTTTACGGCTTCCCAATAATGGATTCGTTGGGTATACTTTACGTTCCTTAATTGTATGTTTTAAGTGCTCATGTACCTATTACTTTTATTTTATGTGGTGGTTTGCTTTCCTTTTTACTTTCATTGTAACTCGTACGATATCTATATAATATTTTAAATTATCTGGCGATATTACAAAACATAACAGAGCAACACAGCATGAGGTAGTGACAATGTGCAGTCTTTTAATAACTTTTAAAAATATTGCTAATGATCTGACATGCTAGAAATCGTTTCTTTCAATTTTTAACAACAATATGATAATTGTGTAAGTATTGTAATAACTACCTGGTGCTACTTGGGATGACTGGACAATCTTGGCATGGCATACATTTAATATTCAATCTAGTATTACCTACCTTGTCGTGCAATGTGACAAGGAGGTGCATTTACCAGTTTAATTAAAATACGTAGTCAAATTACCATACTAGATGAAACTAAATAATTTAAATCTTCTCTGTTCTTTCTTTAATCTTAGTAATTATATTAATTGGTTAATTTGTAATAATTAGTTTGTATGGTTCTTTGGTTGCGTTGAGTGTTTAAATTGTAACTCATACAAGTACTTAACTGTAATTATCTGGCGATTGAAAAGAGTGGCGTGAGTTTCTTGTTTTTTTTGAGCTCTACCTCGCCAGCGAACTGGCTGTCTTCATGTAATGTTGACTTTTCATAAGCATCATACTTTATGATCAAAATGAAATAAATGCTTTGAGTTTGAGTTACCGGTTGTCCCAATAAATACATACTTAAACAATTATTTCTTGTTATGATGCAAAGATAAACATGTTCTTACGTTTTTATGTGTGCAAATTTTAGTGATATTCTTCTTGAACTAATAAATATGTCCGTTAGTTTGGATCTAAACAGAAATCTTTGCAATGTAGCTATACAGTAATATTTTTTGTGGATGAGACATACCTAATACAAAATAAGCTTGTACGTAAAAGTTCAATCTTCTGCTTATTCTCATAAATTTTCTAATTTTTAAATCACATTCTGATTTTACATCGCTTTGCGAAGCTGCAATTTATCAATGAAAATAAAAATGATCTTCAAGTTATGATACCGGTTCGTATATCCAAACTTCTTCGGACATAGCGCGTTAGATTTTGTCCGACTAATGACTTTCAGACAAAAGTAAGTCTCACTAAACGCAGCAATAACAGAGATTTATGCTCCAAATTAGACAAATTCTTTTGTTTTGCTAAAAAACTCAAACGTATCATACTCTAGGGAATCTACTTCAAAGAGAAGAATAAGTAGACTTTCTTGACCTTTAATATTAGACATTACAATAATAATTCCATCAGTCACATATGCCCAAGGGGTATTTATTATACAGAATTGTTTTACTCCGACGTTTCATAAAGTTAGGTTTCATGTAATAGGAGGCCACTGTTATGGAACTTTTACAGGGAACTTTACATACGTAGATTTATTGAACAAACGTAGAATAAGGCGCTGGTTTTAGCATGAATGTGTCGGATCAACTGGGGAAGTACCTACTACCCTCTCATAGAAGATCGACAGTAATAATATCCATAGGTACTATTGCGTTTCGTTCGGTGAGTGTGTGCCGGAGGCCTAAATATCTTCTCGGTCCTCTTCACTTCCTCCTTTCCTTTCTCATCCCCTTTTCCGTAGTCGGCGATTAGTTGCGTTTTTAAAGCATTGTTACTTCTGCGATGGTTGGAAAACAGCCATCTCTATAGATTACGGTTATCACTTACTACTAGGTGGGCCCGTATGCTTGGTTTTGCCACCAAAGTTGTATAAAAAAAGAGCACATTCATAACCTCGAGCTTAAAAAATGCTCAGCTCGTGGGTGCCTAGTAGTACTAGCCACTAGCCATAATAGTACCTAGTAGGAGAGTACCATACAATAACAAGAACTATTTGTCTTCGATTTACCTTCCTAAAATTTACGATAACATGAGAAAAGGACACAAAAAATAATGGTATTATGTGTCAATTTTCTATGTTTGCGGGTTTCTTTTTTTAAGGCAACTCCCGCAGTAGGTAACAAGCCCTGTGTCGCGGAAGACTTTACAAACATACATGTAACGGACACAAAGTACATCCAGACTCGGAACAAATATTTATGGATCACATACAGTTTTGTCCCGTGTGGGATCGAACTCACAATATCGTGCACAACAGTCGCTTGCGCTCAGTTCTACTGCACCACGGAGGCAATCAATTCCAACAACATATAGGTAAATTTTGTTTTACTTGTATTTTTAGCTGCTGGCTATAGGAAAAAAAAATAGGTATCTAACTACGAATGACTAATATAATATACTGTTACAATCTGAAATCGGAAACATAATATGCTATTTTTACCATTGTTAAAAAAAATAACATTAATTGCCCTTACAGTACTAAAGCACAGGCAAGATTTAATTAAAATTAAATAAGTATAACATATACCTATTAATGAAAATTATCCATACTAATATTAAAAATGGGAAAGTAACTCTGTCTGTCTGTCAGCCTGTTTGTTACGTTTTCACGTCTATACCAGTGAACCGATTTTGATGAAGTTTGGTATATACATACTAGTGCTTGGGGAACAACATAGGCTATCTTTTATCGCGGAAAAATAGCTTGAGGGATTAAAATAGGGCATGAAAGATTGTATAAAAATCATAAATATATAAACATGTTCATGATTGATTAGTAAAAATATATAACGCGTAACCGACATTGAAACGGGCGGAGCTGTGGGCAACTTTTAGTTACCTATATAAAATAACTAAGTAGGTACATATACTGAATTATTTATTGTTGCAATAGTGAAATAGCTAAAAATATATGAACTAGGTACCTACTACATTTAAAAATAATTATATAATATCGTATTTGAGCGTAACTGTACAACTGACGAAAGTTGGTAAATTATGTAAAGTGACCAGACGAGGAAAATGACGAGTTAAGAAATCTGACTAATTAGAGAAACTGACGACTTAGAGAATATCATGAAATTGACGAATAAGGAAAATGGCGAGTTAACGAAACTGACAGATTGAGGAAACTGACGATAACCCGACCCATAATTATACCGTATTGTGGTCTGAACAAGATCCAAATGAGGTACCGGTGCAGGAATATTCTCGATGGACCTAAATACTAATTTATCAACAGCTCTAGGGGCAAATAGCTCAATTTCCAGTGTGAATGCGTAGCTAGAACTACAGCGGCAGAAACGGTGCTGCGTCGAAAGATGACCATTTTCGACATCAGATATGTATATATATATCATCGTAACGTAATAAACTCAGGGCTCATATATGAATGTCACTCTACACTGGAAAAGGTTGCAGTAAGCAACAAAGTGACACTCCAGTGGATGAAGGGGCATAGCGGATCTCTCGGGAATGATGCAACGGGTGAGCTCGCAAGGCGAGGGTCCAACGACCCACCAATCGGACCCGAACCAATGTTACCCATCACCGCGAGTGTACTCCGCTCGTGGATAAGAGAATAGGCCCGAGAACAACACCGGATGCAGTGGGCAAATTCCAACGACTGTAGACAGTCAAAAGAAGCTCTACCACAACCATCGCCAAAGCTAAGTACACACTTAATTAGCCTAAGAAGGGATGACCTGCACACAATGGTGGGCACTATCACAGGCCATTGCCCTCTTAATAAACACCTATATGTTGTAGACATTACCGACAGTCCTCTGTGCAGAGCATACATAGAGCACGACGAAACCGTCGCCCACGTAGTCCTGGAATGCGAGAGTGATGATACATCGGGCACAAATCCTCGGCAGTCCGAGGTCTCTCCGCGAAGCCTGCGAAGATCTCAGGAAGCTTCTGCGCTTCTGCGCGGAGTTAGGCTGGATGAAACAATCCAGCCAAACCAGGCGCAACAAATGACCAAGAGCTCTAAATGCGGATCTTCATCGAGAAGTGGGCTATCATACGCAAAAATAATTATTCAAATATGACTGGTGGTTCTAGAGATTAGTACATTGAAACGAACAAACAAACAAATTCTTCCGCTTTCTATAATAGTATAGATAAGATAAATCAATTAGTTAGTCACCACATCACTAATCTACAATTTCTAAGTAAAGATAATATTATACTTATACATGCTGCACCACTAGTTATTAAATAGTCACATTTAGAAGCTTCACACTGAGTTTACCATATATGACAACTACTATTTCTTTTTAGACAACTTGGCAAACATATGGTAGAAACATTACTACAATAAATAAAGCACTCTGGCAATTTTCTCTCAGAACTATTTTTTATTGCCAGTAGTGAGAAAAAGAGGTTTATAACACCCATTTATCATCAGCTATATTAAAGAGGTTTCATGTAACAAGGGCTGTAACATATATACCAGATATAATGATGCCAGATTCCAGGTTTATACCAAATACCACTTCACTGATAATGAAAATAGGGCATTTTTTGAAACAGGATATAATCTTGATATATCAAATGTACTATTGCTATTTTTCAGTATACAATAAATGGTTTAAGAAGAGGCCTTTGTCGTGTACTGAGATTTATACTAGAACCGTATGAGCTATGACATTATTAGGCAATATTATGCTGTTAGATTGTTGACTAACACATTTTTACAATAATGCATTATACCTTTTGTTTATCTACAATAATTTGACACAAGTATGTTGACTTGTAAAATTTAAAAATAGTATCATCATTCAAAAACTAATAGTATCCTATAAATTTAATACAAAGAACTAGTAAAATGGGGTTAATAGCATTTGACTGGTTGACCTATGATGTGCAAAATACAAAACCTATCCGCAATATATAAGAAAATATATTTTAAAGGGACCACAGGATATGAATAGATAAGTTGGTATTGGTATGAACAGGCTGTTTTCTACAACTCCATGACTGTGCACGTATTTTGCGTGTCAATAGATAAGTTAACCTAGATTTAAATAAAATTATATTATTAAAACATTCTAATTTACTCAGGAATAACCCATTGATAATATAATAAAATTTATTAATGAGTTGAAGTCTAATAGTGAGCTCTCCCTGTTCATTCACAGCAAGTTTACGATGCAGATAACGCCGGAACACATATTCAGTGTGTGTTGAATATATCAATAGGAGGGACCTATTCAACACTGCATGCATAATTAAACACACCACTACATAACTGTATGTCTAATGTATAAAACTACTATTGAATATAACCAACCTCTATTGTATTATTCCACAAAGTACGAAAACAGTCCTTAATTAATAGAAACTGGTGCGCGAAACATAAGTAGGTATTTCACGTGCAAATAGGCTTCATGCTCACCTTGTATTAAATTTCAAAACCGCCAATGAACGACCTAGGAATTAGTTCCACATAACACGCGTGTCACCATTATGTAGCAAATTTAATGGTTTTATAATAATTACAGTGAAGGTCGCGGCCGCTAAAGCCCAATTACCTGTGCCATCTGAGGACGCTGGTTCACGTCCTTCATATCGATACAGCCGGGGTGCAGGACGTTCAGCAGGTTGCACAGCAACACTCCATCACGCAGCGTATATGCCAGGTCATGGATTGAACTCGTTTCCCAGTTCGCCTTATGGTCGGGACGCAGCAAGCCACATCTCGTAAGCCAGGACGCGCACTCGCGCCAGAGTTCCTCGCCTCCAGCTGCCATGATTTACACAAACGTCGTAGTGCACATCGATAGTATCAGTACGGAACACTGCTTTTTAATAATCAACAGGCCATCATTAAACGAGGGTTAATTGATAATTGACATACAAATTGATACAACAAACACAAGACGAACCAAGCGAGAACAAGAATTTTTGACAACTGGTAATCAGTGTTGCTACTACTCGCTTTAAACATGCCAATAAGTAAAATGTACTCTGTGATACATGCTCTAAATGAAATCTTTCAGCATTGATAACAAAATGGTTAAAATCAGATGTGAACTGATTTTATGAAAATTTTCTTAGAATGATTCGTTACTCGATATACAATAAATAATACACAAATTAAAAGAAGATTTACTCTTTGTTACACAAACTCCCTCATCAAAATACAAGCTGTCAAATTTTGCTTTGCTAACCTAAGTTAGCCACCTAGAAAACCGACAGGCGAGGGGCAAAAAATACTATCGCTGTCACGTTTTTTTATATGTTGTTGCCATACTTTTGTCTCTTTTCTGTGTGAATGCAATGGACACTATCACGTCGTCTAGTCAAGTCTACAAAAATTTTGTCGCGTTTTAGAAGGATTCACGTCTCAAGACATATTTCATAAATACACCACATCTGAGTGTATGTGCGAGCATTAATTAAGTATTCATATTTTTGAGATAAAGTTTCACGAATGTCCAAGGAATCAACAATTTCCGAAATAAGGTCAAACGCTTTTATCAGCTGTCTATCACAAAAATGTCAAAAATACGATTTCATTGCTGGCAACATTAATGTAGTAGGCGGAGTGACGCGACGGCTAGTCGAAAGTCGAACGAACAATTTCCCATTTATTTTGTGTTTAAAAATCGTGTGAAATCTGTGTTAATTGTCAAGTGAACTGTAAGTACTATAACTATTAATACTATTTACATAATAATATTTCTAAACATTGGTTTGAAATGGCCGTAAAGTTTATCTATGACACACCCATGTATCGGCGAATTCCTCAAAATGTCCAGTCAACTCCAGTCCAACTTTCCGAAAGAAATCAGAGCCATGAAGAGGATGGAAATTGAAATCTATGCATATCCCAACAAGTGACAATGTTACAGTGCCATAATCCCTGCGGAAGTGTAAAATTGGCCCCGGCCGTTATCCTTATTAGGTTTATTTTGGAACATTACGTCATTGAGCATACGAGGGAAGTATATGGGGTCGATAGAGGTAGAGGTAAATGTGCCGGCGGTAGTTTTATGAGTGTCGGCGATGCGTGTCGGGTTCGGTCAGCGCTGAGCGGCAGGGCGATAGTATCTCCAACAGCAGTGCGGCGTCGCGTCGCCTTTCCTTTCTATGTTTTTTCCTTATTAATCTACCGTGCACAGAATATTGAGTGTTGTGATTACTGCAGTGCTGTATAATTATATTGATTTTCTCTACTACTCTGGGCTTTCCATAGGTAATTGGACAGTAAAACATTATAATTACTGTTATTTGATAAAGTGTGTAAACATTTATAATTAATACATTTTGTTAATAACAGCTGATATTGCTATATATTTTCTATGTAAGTTATACCTATATAATTAAAATTGTATAAAATTGATATGATCTTAAAGTATCTCTTTGAATTTAGTACAGAACTCAAGCAATTTATTTAGCTTAAAAGAGATTCTATTAAATCACTCATCACTATTTAAACCATATGACTCAACCATAACAAGAAAATTAACTACAATCTTGATGTAATACAGTTGCTAAGTGGGCCCCACCCTTGTATGACACACTTTTACATTATATGTGTTGGATTGCAGTCTGGATCATGTTGCATTGGTATTGATTACTTATAGGCTATGTGCACTCATTGTCACAGTTATCTGGGGCACTTGATATTGTAATAGTTATGTATGTATATACAGTTATATCAGGTGTAAATTAATAGCTGCTTTTATTTTATTGTACTCTAGACTGGATTGTAATTTTGTTTTGTAAGATTATGTATTTTTAACTTTAGTAATTTTGTGTTTATTAGTTGACTAGGTTCCCGCAGTGTGGTTTAACTTGTGTTAAGTTCCATCTTCGGTTACTGCTTTGCTCCCATCGCCAGTAGCGTGGTTTAACCTGTGTTAAGTCCCATCTTCGGTTACTGCTTTGCTCCCATCGCCAGAAGCGTGGTTTAACTTGTGTTAAGTTACACCGTCGCCAGTAGTGTGATGTTACATACCTGTTAACCGCCGTTAAACAAACAAACAAGCTCTTCCGCTTCATATATTAGAATTGATATTAAATTGTTTAGCAAAAAAGAGCATATAAATTACATGCTGAGTAAGGCATCCTCAGCTTTGTGTTAGTACTATAATGTTACTAAAGGAGATGATTGTAGCTAAAATAGTTAGGTTTCATTTATTACACATTCTTAGTTTGTACTATATTTATACAGTTCTATCATAACTTCAAAAGAAACAAAATACATTTTAATTAATTTATTTGGAAATATTCTATAATTGACTCTATTTTACAAAGCTATTTGAACATTCAAACAAACAAACAAATAAACTATTTCACTTTTTTATAATAGTATAGATATTGCTTGCTATGCTAATATGTCTAAAAAGAACCAAAGTTCAGGGTAGTTTGGTTTAGTTAAGAAAGCTGAGAAAAACTTAAAATAGATAGTTCCATCATGATAAGCATATTCATTAAAATTAGTTATATCATAACTAACTAACATACAATAAGTTATTTTTAATGATCTCTGAGATTATTAATTAATGTATTGTTGGCATCTATGAATATTATACTGAAGTCACCATATTTATGAGCACTATCAATTTAACTTTGATATTGCATTACCAACATTTTACAATACAGGGTCTTATTAATATTGTCATGTCACATACCTCATAATTACAGAATGTACTAGACATGTAACCTGATAAACATTTACTGATAATGATAGAAAGCCATAATATTATCTCTCAAATATGTGCTACTTAGTAAGTCTCCCTTTTAAATAAATTGCCACCAATAGAATTTAGAAGTAGAGCCCAAAAATCTACTCTTACAAAAACCGCAACTACTTAAAAAGCAGTAATACCATTATCACCAGCACATTTATTATCAACAATACATTACATTGAGGTGAGTCACACACAAGGCCATGTGATGTAACCGTCGCCTGGCTGGTGCCACTGTACAGATAAATCACAGTAATACAACTGCAATGCAACATGCAGCTTTTGGTTATTTTTCAGTTTTATTTTTTGTTAGCACAAGTTGGTGCATTCTGTTTATCTTGCTATTTCCATGATAACGAAGTGATTATAATTATATGGTACATTATCTAAGATAATGTGTAAGTGATAATGGTTTTCCTGTGATAACAATACTTAAAAATATTTTTAGAAGTGCATTATTTCTTTTCATATCTGTATATTATTAAACATTTTTTAGGAAAAAAAGTTAATCAGTAACACAAAATACATTTTTGTGTTCCCGGCTTAAAGGCGGTTATCTGTTTAAAACCGCTCTAAGAGACAAAGTTGATTTACCCGAAACAACAACTTACTAGGGTCTAAAACCACTTAAGTATTGATACTTAGCAGTAATCTATGATGTAGATTAGTTCTATAATATCTTGAACTTCGCCTCATCTTCTTCTACCGTCTGTAGTATAGAACGCTTCTCTATTTCCTAGATACCTACCTACTACGCTAATCTACTTCTAGCAAACCATTGCCTATACTAATGTAATTGAAAGTAATCTATTAGATTACATTATCATTGTATATGATGCAGAGCTATTGGTTCTATTTTTATCACATCTATGATAGTCTTACGTTTATTGGGCTATTGGTTCATCTAATAAACAACGTTATGACGTCTTTTGTAATCAAAGACAACAATCTAACGCGACTGTTCTAAAATTTACTCTTTAATATTCACTGGATGCGTGTACTGCTGGACATAGTTTTGCTCCATAAGTGGAATTTGTGATGCTTGGCAGGCCGTTTGGTATTTTGTACGTAGGTAACGCCGCGTCCGTTTTCTGATATTTCCTTACGACGTCCTCGGAAATAGATAGGGTAGTTCTTTTATCGATACAAGACCACACGGCAACGACAGAAATGTAGTTTGACAATAAATTAAGGTCATCGTTTAGAGGCTAAAATTGTCTCATAAGCTTATTATTATTACCAGAGAATTCCACGATTTTTGTTAAAAGAAATATGTCAATAAATTATTCTTATTCTTATTATGTGAATACACGATGAGCCCCACGGCTGCGCCCGCGCTTAAAATGTGTTTTGACTCGCTCGGAAAACAGACCGATTTTCGGGATAAAAGGTAGCCTATTTCCGTCTCCGGCACCGAATATATTTACATACCAATTGAAATCGGTTCAGCCGTGAGTGGCAACAAACATGTAAGTGGGATGTAAATTGTTAGTTCACAAATGTTGCAACCTTATACAAATGAGCCTTCTGTTGTTTATCTGTTGGTGTTTAGTATGATGTTAATGTCAAGTTAACTTGACCTTCTTCTGAATTAATTAATACAATGTTTGATGAGATCACAGACTGACGCTGGCTGTGTTATTTATAATATTTACTTTCATTTTAGATATTTATAGATAAGGATGCTAATATGCATCCTTATCTGCTAGTTGGTTGCTAGCTGGCGGTCTAGTAACTGGTAATATCAGAGGTAATAGCACTAGAATATCATCGCCCAAAATGTATAATACTATTACATAGCCTTTGTTTTAAAGTCATGATTACTGTTAATATGCAGCAGAACTTGACCTTCAATAACGTATACTGTTTGTTTTGTTAAAGTTGATTTGTCATCATGGAACAAATTCCACCACCCAAGGAGGTGAAGATCCTCGAGACCGCCGAGGATATTCAGGAGCGCCGTGAACAGGTAACTATTTAGATAATAGATAAAATATAGTAATGTCACAGAGTTATTTACAATTATCAAAACAAAGACAGAAAATAAAGAAAGAAAAAGATTTATTAGTTATTATAACAAGTTAGTTTAAACTAAGAACATCATAAAAAAGAAAAGGTAACAAAAAGGTTCTAACTCTGTTTCGTGCCACTTTGCAAACACAAAGCAGCACTGATATTCTGTTAGAGCCAGGATGATATTCTGCTATCTGCTAATCAGCGGTATCTGCTAAACAGATGGAAGTTCGTATTTTTAACTTGACCGTCTATTGTCCCATTGAACTTCAGATGTTTAAAGTTCACTGTATCTGTCAGCAGTCTTGAGAATGAGATCAATCGATCCGGTCTATTTTATTTTTATTTTTTTTATCTATCTTGTCTATCTTGTGGAAGGTTGTTTTAGATTGTGTTTCCCTGATCCTTTTCTCTTATTATTTGTATAACCTAAGTTTTTTTTAACAATAAACACTGAATGTATAAACCACCACCATTATTGACGGTGATTGACCGTTAAATTTGATATCAAACGGTCGTCAAATCTGAATTCCATAGCAAATGACTCTTTATTACTTGTTCAATTAATTGATTGATAACATTGTTGGAAGTGGCACGGCATGATACTAGCCGACGAGAAATCACGTAGCTACCTCATTATAATTAATCTTTTTAATGAAATATTGTGAAATATATTATAAAAAATTACTTGTAGATAGACTGGATCCCTTTTTTGAAGGCTGACAATTACCTAAACTTTTATCCTAGTTTTTTAGGTACTTTTATGTATATATTGTATTGTTTTTTTTTTAATTACAAGATATTTTTATTATCATAATTTTTGTCACGAAATACGAACACAACATTTAATTTAATTGTTTTCTCTTTCACAGAGGTACACTTAAATACTAATCTTAAGAAAATGCTGCTTCGATTTCTTTGTGAAAGACTGTTGTCTGTAGTAGGTAAACCTGTGTTATACAAATCACCAGGCTCCAACACATTGTTTAAGTTATGGTAGTCAAATTCTGTTTAGCTTTTTTACTGTGTAATGTTTTTGATAAGCCACTCCATCAAAAACAAACATAACTGTATAATTAATTGTAAAAAAATACGTTTAACTTGTCTCATGGCTCTGGGATGAACTATACCTACGGATTTAGGCAAGACAACTAGTTTAATTGAGCAGTGAATTTATTTTAGAATACTAGCCTTAATAAGTAAACATGGTTTCTACACAGAAGACTAAACTAAGTTTTACCCGCGTCTTTGCTTACTACTCTGCTCCCATCGCCAGTAGAGTGATGTTACATAGCTTATTACATTCCTTAAGAATTGTGCTATCATACGCAAAAAGAATTATTCAAATCCGACTAGAAGTTCTAGAGATTAGCGCGGTCACACAAACAAACAAACTCTTGCGTTTTATATAATAATAATAATATATCACAACAGCTACACAACGCTATCTAGACCCAAAGTAAGCATAGTAATAGTTTGTGGTATGGGTTCTAGAATGCGGATAAACATACTTTGTATACTTTTTTTGTAAATACATACATATTATACAAAGAAACACCCAGACCAATGCAAATATTCATATTAATGCACACAAACATTTGCACTGAGTGGAAATCGAACCCGCGACCTTTGTGTGGTAGTCCGTATACAGTACAACCGAACCACAGAGGTCATATTACTAGATCCCTCAGTCAAACCATTGTCATGGTTTTGGGGGACTACAAATACATGTATGTTTTGCTGTTATACGTAATAATAATAAATAAATAAATAAAAAATAAAAAATTTAGATAATATTATAGATAGATAATGAGTGGACGTCTTTCGACTAAGATGATTCTAATGATACATAATGAGCTTCTTTAGAAACATCAACATACTAAATACAGACTTTTGCGACCCTGTCATTATAAAAACACTTTTTCGACAAAGTTTGATATTGGCATTAATAATCAAAGCCGCTAAATAATAATGTGTCATTGTATTAAATCCGTAAATCTCTTAGGTGCTGAACCGTTATGAAGACTTCAAGCAGGAGGCTCGCGCTAAGCGGGAGAAGCTGGAAGACTCGCGTCGTTTCCAGTACTTTAAGCGTGACGCCGATGAGCTCGAGTCTTGGATCCAGGAGAAGCTGCAAGCCGCCAGCGATGAGAGTTACAAAGATCCCACCAACTTGCAGGTAATGGCAGCATACACTTATAATATTATCTCTGAAACAAAATATTTACTCTACTATTATCTAAAACAAAGAATAAAATTTGTAAACATACAATATTAGCTTTAGATTATGTTCTGTAATTGACAATATAGATTTTTAATGATAAAAAGTTGCTTCAGTGAAGATAATCCATATGAAACATCCTTAGATCTACTTCAATAAAAAAGATAATCCAAATGAAACATCCTTAGATCTACTTCAATAAAAAAGATAATCCAAATGAAACATCCTTAAATCTACTTCAATAAAAAAGATAATCCAAATGAAACATCCTTAGATCTACTTCAATAATAAAGATAATCCAAATGAAACATCCTTAGATCTACTTCAATAAAAAAGATAATCCAAATGAAACATCCTTAGATCTACTTCAATAAAAAAGATAATCCAAATGAAACATCCTTTCATCTACTTCAATTTAAAAAAAAAAGATAAATAGCAGTCTAACCTATCTACAGTAATATCATATGTTTAGAACACCAATATAGACATACAAATACCCAAGACATCAACAAACAACTTGTGATTTACCTATACCAATATCAGTCACATCTAAGGCCGCTATTAGACTATCATAGAAATATGATCAAAGATGTGTAAGTCATTTTTAAATGAAGAACATATGACGGTATAATAACTACATGTGATTATCTATGTTCAAAGTTTGAGGGTCGTCGAACTATGATCATAGAATTTGACAGATATGAAATCATATGTATATGATAATCTAATATTGGCCTAAGTAAATCGATTCATCTGATAAGATGGTAAATGAAAATATGCGGATTTACATCCGCCGTTTACCCACTGCCTCGGCATATGATAAACGCAGTCGCAGTCATCGGCGTTATGTAATATGCCGAAGGCAGATTGGGTTGGGTTAGGTTAGAACTGTGACCCCCTACCAGAAACAAATTATATTTCTTGTCAAACTAGTTTAAAAATTGCTAATTAGGTATAGGTACACACTACTGGTAACATAGCCAGCGCGGCGCTATGTAATATACCGAGGCAGTTAAACTGCGGATTAATACGATTTGCCTGCGACATATAGATACACCTAAAAAATAATGCTCTTATTTTAGGGCACACTTAAACACATAAACACTAAATATATGGTTCATATAAGGTAACAGTAGCTCAAAAGACAAATACCAGAACTTTTCTTTAACATATAAATTTCTCCCAGGCCAAAATCCAAAAACACCAAGCATTCGAAGCAGAGGTGGCTGCGCATTCCAACGCTATCGTGGTATTAGACAATACCGGTTCCGAGATGATAACCGCGGGCCACTTCGCTTCGGAGACTATCCGTCGTCGCTTAGACGAGCTGCACCGTTTGTGGGAGCTGCTGCTGTCCCGCCTCGCTGAGAAAGGGATGAAGCTACAGCAGGCTTTAGTGCTTGTACAGTTCCTGAGACATTGCGATGAAGTCATGTTCTGGATTCATGATAAGGTAAGTTTAGCTAGCAGGGCTTGAATAAAACAGTCGAATATTTGGAATATTATTTAAATACAACACAATAGATTGTGAGTGTACCTAATAACATTTTGATTAATCTAACAATTATTGCTGTTGTAGTTTTTCTTTAGAATCTGATGGTTATAGGATCGCTCCACATTTGAGGAAAGATGCGATGATTTATCATCGGTCGAGTAACACTGGCACAGACAAGTAAATAATAAAACACTCTGCCGATGATGCGTTAGTGCGTCGGTCGTACAAATTTACTACCGATGCCACTACGGCCGACGCATCTTCCGTTCGAAGTGCACCTTTAGACTATTTCTGTTCTTTATTACATTTCTAAACATGCTCTTTATTTTTAGGAGACGTTTGTATGCGCGGACGAGTTCGGTTCTGACTTAGAGCATGTGGAAGTACTCCAGCGCAAGTTCGACGAGTTCCAGAAGGACATGGCGGCGCAGGAGTATCGCGTGACGGAGGTCAACCAGCTCGCAGAACGACTTGTCCTTGAAGGTCATCCAGAAAGAGAGACCATTGTTAAGAGGAAGGATGTGAGTGTCAAATTAAGAATCTGTTTTGGTAAAGTTTAGTTTAGAGGTTTTTCTAAAAGCTTTTGTAAACGTAAACTTTTGCTGTAATATTTAAACTGAAAACTAGAGAACTATACTAAAGGACATTAATTTCATATATATATCATTAAATTAGAAAAGACGTATTTTGACTGAATTTTTGGATATGGAATCCAAAATTCAGTCAAAATACGTCTTTTCAAATATTTCAACAAGAAACTGTATGTTTATTGACCAAGATACAGACGTATCGTAATTTAAAATTAATGCTTATGGCAGTATGAATGGGAATAACGCCATCTTTAAAGGAAGATGAAATAAATATTTAAAGCCATACTTGAAATTAGTGAATAAAAGAATTTAACTTATCCTTTATTATTTCTCCTAGGAGCTGAACGAGGCCTGGCAACGCCTACGTCAGATGGCGCTCATGCGCCAGGAGCGTTTGTTCGGCGCGCACGAGATCCAGCGTTTCAACCGCGACGCTGATGAGACCATCGCCTGGATATCGGAGAAGGACGTAGTACTCGGATCTGATGATTACGGACGTGACCTTGCTACTGTACAGACCTTGCAGGTCAGTTATCATTCATCATCATCACCTACCCACCACCCAGTTTCGCTACCCTGACAGGTCGTGAGCCATCAATATTTTAATATACAATTGTATATCTCAAATTTTATTTCTGTAGCGAAAGCACGAAGGTGTAGAGCGTGACCTGGCCGCTTTAGAAGATAAGGTGTCGACGTTAGACGGAGAAGCGGCCCGCCTCGCGGCCATACACGCGGACCACGCGCCCGCTATACACGCCAAGAGAGATGAGATCACGCACGCTTGGCAGAAGCTCGTGCAGAAGGCTAAGGTAACTTTTAGGAAAATTTTGTTAAAATATTTTTAGGAATCAGGGGCCCTACCACAACCTCTGATGCAATCTAATAACCTTACTTTGTCTCTATCCTTCTTTTTAATGATACAAAAGAAAAAGACAAAACAAAAAGTGAGTTTAAAATAATACTGCTAGAGGCGGAGGTTGGCACCCAGGTAGTCATTTATGTACTTGTAAATGGTAGCATAATGCAAAATAATAATATAGATATCCCTTAAATAGTTAACACGATTATGAGCTACTGTTCATGCTATTAGAGTACATTTTATTGAAACACTTAAATAAAATAAATTAACCGTAAGTAAGTACTAAATTAAAATACCGTTCTATGGTTGGATATTCTAAAAATGACTGACATGTCCATATTAACATTTCGTTGCATTTGCATAAATCATATTACTTAATTTCGATCTTTGATTGATATACATTTTTTAAATATAATTAATATACTCAATTGTATCTATCAGGAGCGTCGCTCTGAGTTGGAGTCATCACACGCTCTACATCGGTTCTTAGCAGACTACCGCGACTTGATCTCGTGGGTGTCGGACATTCGCGCGCTCATCGCTGCAGATGACCTTGCCAAGGATGTGCCTGGAGCCGAAGCTTTGCTCGAGAAGCATCAAGAGCATAAGGTTTGTTTGCTCTTTTTTATATATATTAGTGCTTGATGGTAAGCAGTTAGTGGAATTCACAAGTGGTAGACATTGTTCTAAAAGCCATCGTCTGAAATTGCTGGTATGGTGGCCTCCACTATGGTGGTTTTGTGAGATGCTTTTAGTTGATGTTCAATAGCTGTTTGTGGATAAGTTTTTTATTAAATAACACTATTTTAGTTCATATATTTTACTCTGTTATTTATTTTAAAAAGCGTGAGAGTATATTATTTTCATTACATTTCTTTTTTACTAGAACCACATAGTTCAGCTTGATAGTATGTATTCAGTAGTAGAGTCCAGTAATAGCCTTATTAATCAGTAAAGTTGTACTTATACAGTTACGTCGTTTTGCAACATTTGACGGCACGTCATAGTTCATAAGTGCAGTGTACTGTGTAGTTGATCTAGTAGTGACATAGGCCACAAAACTGCGAATCGTCGCGATGTGATTTCGTGCGGCGAGGCGTCTCCCTTGAATTTGATAGATTCTTCAAGAATGTGGGATGCGAATGAACGCAAGAGCTCGTATACAATGTGTCGGCAGGGCGAGATGGACGCGCGCGCGGACGTGATCGCGGCGTGCGCGGCGGCGGGGCACGCGCTGGTGGCGGGCGAGCACCGCGCGGCGCCCGACGTGGCGGCGGCGCTGGCCGCGCTGGAGCGCGACGCCGCGGCGCTGCACGCGCTGTGGGACCAGCGCCGCGTGCTGTACCTGCAGTGCATGGACCTGCAGCTCTTCTACCGCGACACCGAGCAGGCCGACGCCTGGATGCACAAGCAGGAGGTACGCTACACATACACACATATTACACTACAGTTTAGGTAGATCCCGCATTGAGCGTGCACTAGTGTGAGATCAGCGTGCGTCCGGCGCTCATGCCGCCGTCGCGTTATTCGCGCGCTTAAGGATCGCGAGCGCCCAATGTGAAGTCTGCCTTATAATTCTACAATTTTAAAATCAATTTAAATGATGACATTAAAAATAATAAAAAATACAATATACTAACACTTGCATCTCAGAAACTAATTATTCAAACAAACATACATTTACACACTACATTTCTAACATATACCTCCTTGAATCAGGCGTTCCTCGCGAACGAAGACGTCGGTGACTCTCTAGACTCGGTAGAAGCCCTTCTCAAAAAACATGAGGACTTTGAAAAGTCTCTGGTCGCTCAAGAAGAGAAGATCAAAGCTTTGGATGAGTTTGCTTCCAAACTGATCGAAGGCCAGCACTATGCGGCAGATGACGTCGCTCAGAGGAGAGAGATGCTGCTGGAGAGACGAGCGGCGCTGCTAGACAAGTCTCATCAAAGAAGGGCTCTGTTGGAGGATGCGTACAAGTATCAACAGTTTGAAAGAGATTGTGATGAATCTAAAGGTACGGCTGCTGTTAATTCCTATCAAAATCTGGTGTTCTTTTTAACATTTCTTTTACTAAACTTTAAGTTTAATTATGTTAAATGTGTAATCCATAGTAATGAATTTAATTAACGAAAGTAAGGTTGAAAATCAATTAACGTAACGCCAATGTGATTTTTTTTATAAATACTAATGAATTTTGTATTTTTCTCATTTAGAGTAAATTTGAATTTCGATACCCACTGTTATACAAAACATGTTTTTTTCACGTTTTGATCACTTTATTTATCTACTTATATTTTGTTCAGGCTGGATCAACGAGAAGCTAAAGTTCGCGACCGATGACTCGTACCTAGACCCTACGAACCTGAACGGCAAGGTGCAGAAGCATCAGAACTTCGAACAAGAGCTGCAGGCCAACAAGCCGCGCATCGACGAGATCACCACCACTGGCAACAAGCTGCTCGAACAGGAACATTTTGCTAAGCGTGAGTATAAAGCGTACCTTATTTCTTCCTTTGCTTTTTCCTTACTTCCCTTATCCCTTTCACCTACCCCACCTGTTCACAGTAGGCAGCGGTTTCGCAGAGACCCTGACATTGCAGAAGTCCATTAAAGACCAGCATCAGGTGAGTGTTACCGCGTCTGCCACTGTCGACAATAAAAATACCGGAACAGGCGTTATAAAACTGTTTCTTTGCCTTTTGCTTACACTTAAACTTATTTCTCCCGTCCTCCCGCCGCCCGTGTAAACACTGTTTTCAGTCGTTGCGATACAAAAACCTATACGTGCACCAGCGCTAGTTTTAGCGTACGCCATACTTAAACTTATAAAAGAAACATTCAAATATAAGTGGATCAAAGTGATGGTTAGACGAAGTTAATTTATAATGAATTTGAACTACATTTTAGCTCAAATCGAGTCTCGCTTGGGTGAGCTGGCCGGTTTATGGGAGAAGCTGGCGCTGGCGTCGGAGCTGAAGGGCAGCAAGCTGCAGGAGGCGGCCGCGCAGCAGCAGTACAACCGAAGCGTTGAGGACATCGAGCTGTGGTTATCCGAGGTTGAAGGGCAGCTGCTGAGTGAGGACTATGGCAAGGTAATATTATATCTTAACTATCATAATATATAGTTTGATGCGTAAGTAATAGTCGTAATAGTCCATAGAGGCTTAGTCTATGGTAATTGCTTACAATCAGACAGTCCGTATATTTGTTTGCCAGCTTAGTCATATAAAAATCTTAGGTGGATACAAGTCCAAGGAAGTGAATTGCTAGGACTGTGTATACGTTTCTGCAAACGTATACGTGCACGTTTACTTTTATACAAGGCAAGTAAACCTTTGACGAGGTACTGATCCAACATACAGTGCCCGAATACAAAATCCACTTTGCGTGTAGTGATAAGATAATTTTTAACCACTACATTTTATTTAACGTTTTCAACTTGTCCAGGACTTGACCAGCGTGCAGAACTTACAAAAGAAGCACGCACTACTGGAGGCTGACGTGAGCTCTCACGCCGAACGTATCGAGGCTATCCGCAACCAAGCCGAACAGTTCATCGAGAGAGGACACTTCGATGCTGACAATATCAAGGCGAAGAGAGTGAGTGTTTAGCTATAAAACTTAATTTGCAAGAAGTTAAAGGTGTATAGTACAAAAATTTCAAATACTTTCAAACGCGGTCTTTATAAAAATTTTAACTACAGCCAAATATAACAAGGATCAAAGAATCATCTGACTCTAAATATATATCAGTAATTTAAAAGCATTGACCATTCAACTGGTGCATACCTATTTATAAATATTATTTGTTGTTTAGGACGGTCTGGTAAATCGTTACACTGCACTAGACAAGCCCATGGCTATCCGCAAGCGTCGTCTATTAGACTCACTGCAGGCTCAACAACTGTTCCGCGACCTTGATGACGAGGCTGCCTGGATCCGCGAGAAGGAACCTATCATCGCGTCCACTAATAGAGGTCTGTATTTGTAGAGTATAAAAATAGCTTACTTTAAAAGTAAGTGACTTATCTCTGTAGCATGTTTAAAAAAATCCACACATACAATCATACACAAAAAGGAAGAGGTCCTAAAGTTGAGCCTTGAGAAACACCCATTGTTATAGGTAATCTTGACAACCTCTATATTCATTGAAGTCAACGTATTGTATTCTATAGCCTAATTAAACATATATTAGATTGCTACCTAGCAACTAGATTTTAAGCACACCTAACATCATAAAACCTAAGTTGTGTTCTATACAGTCAAAGGCTTTAGGAATATCGATACAGTAGTAATAAAATTTTACCCACAAAATAGGTTTAAATTTATCTTATTGCACTGTTTACAAAGACGATAGTGGTGATACTGAAAAAAATTTTGTGCTGCGCTTATTACAATGAGCGCCGGCACTAATTTGTGAAGTAGGTAGCTCTGCATAGGATGGGTTTATTGAGAAGTCGCATAAAACTCAATGCTGGCATATTACTTGGCGGGGGACAGGTCGCGACCTGATCGGCGTGCAGAACCTGATGAAGAAGCACCAGGCGGTGATGGGCGAGATGGCGCAGCACGAGGCGCGCGTGGAGGCGGTGCGCGCGGCGGGCGCGGCGCTGCGCGACGCGGGCCACTTCGCCGCCGACGACATCGGCGCGCGCCTGCAGCAGCTGCACGCGCACTGGACGCAGCTGCAGGACAAGGCGCTGCAGGTACCAAGTACCGCTCACTAGTATCAATACAAAACAACATCATCAAAAAGGCCTGACAGAGTGTTAGATCTTGCGAAGGCGTTTAATACCGTTCCCGTCCGTATTTTCTTACATAAACTTGAGGAATGGATGTCAGAGAATTCAATCCTCTAATCAAGTTACGATTTGATCTTTTACAGTGATACCTCAAAAATCGCTTCTAGATTGTCAAATTTGATCGTCACTGTAACAGCTCCCCTTCTACTATGGGGTTCAACAAGGAAGCATATTAGGGCCCACATTTTAATTTATCCTAATTGTGAACAGCGCAAACAAGACTTGGAGGATTCTCTGCAAGCGCAGCAGTACTTCGCGGACGCTAATGAAGCAGAGTCGTGGATGCGTGAGAAGGAGCCGATGGCCAACACGCAAGACTACGGCAAGGATGAGGACTCCTCTGAAGCTTTGTTGAAGAAACACGAAGCGCTGCTGTCCGACCTCGAAGCTTTCGGCAATACGATCAAGTCGCTTAGAGAACAGGCTAATGCTTGTCGGGTAAGTTGCGGCAAAATATTTAAATAAAATATTCATAAAAACTATTATTGCTCGAATAGAAAACTTGTTCTAATTATCTTAAAAATATTTTTATAATGTATTAAGTTTGGTATAATTGTTTCTATTCTCTGAAAAAGCATTAAATTTATTTTCAAGTTTTGTACATGTTTGGCGCATTTCATCGTTTAACAAGTTAATTATGATGTTTATTGAGTTTTATCTATTCAGCTTAGTTAAAACCTAATTATGCATTATCGATATTAAAACTTGATGTTAACTAATTACCGTATATTATTTATGAACAGCAACAGGAATCGCCCGTGGTGGACATCTCAGGCAAGGAGTGCGTAGTTGCTCTATACGATTACGCGGAGAAGTCACCACGCGAGGTGTCCATGAAGCGCGGAGACGTGCTCACATTACTCAACTCAAACAACAAGGTATGTAAATACATTGATACAACTGTATAGCAATTTTTTTTTCAGAAAATGTTTTAGGATTAAGAGAAAATGGTATTGATATTAAAGGAGTCTGCCTACTACACCATACCTTACCATACCATAAACGTGTCAGACAAAAATCATTCTTTGTATTGAAAAGTATAAGACTGCCTACTAGACCGTTCCGTCACCGACCAGCACCGTCGTGTGCCATGCACGCTCAGCATCAACAATTTTTGACAAGAATATAATAATACGCTCAAGTAGGCATAGTAGAGCATATCGTGTTGCTTGCCGATCCTGATACGTTCATAGCACGGTGTAGTGGACAAACTCCTTAAGTGACAGAATACGAAACTCTAGCATGTGAGTCATATGTAACCTTGAAACTAGGTAACTATGCAGCTTTAATATCTTGCATAAATAATTTGTATTATGCTATGATAATACATATTCCTAGTTTAGAATTTTATCAAAAATTATACCTCAATTGTTCGTAAAACTTCCGCGTCGTGTTTTAAATGAAAGAGCCGTTTCTGACTTTTTAAAATCGAGTAGGAACTTATATTTAATCTATTGGTTAAGAGCTTGGAGCCGCCCCATCGGAGCGCCAAACGTCAAACGCATCGACCGCGTTAAAGTAAAACAAAATCGCACTAGGCACCCTAATTAAATGAACAAACGCGAGTAATGTGGAATGTGAAAGAAAGGTTTGATACTGTCTCACAGTAATTTTCAGCTATTTTATAATAATCATGATAGTTTTACGCGACGTACCGTTTTGCATGAAAGCAGTCTTTAAAAAAAATAACAAACCAATAAAATACATTACGATCGTATTGTCGAAATGGTCCAGTGGATAAGGCACTCGCTTCGTAAACACGAGGTAGTGGTTTCGAATCCGGGCAAGTACCAATGTGATATTTCAAATCATATGTACTTTCTAAGTTTATCTTGGACATTTCTGACCGACGGTGAAGGAAAACATCGTGAGGAAACCTGGACTTAAAAGTCTGAAATTGCCAATCCGCCTTGAGCAAGCGTGGTGATTAATGCTCATACCTTCTCTATATGAGAAGAGGCCTTTGCCCTGCAGTGGGACAGTAAACAGGCTGGTATTATTATTATTATTAAAATACATTACCTACAAATACAAATAGATCACGATTTGCATATCACAAGCTGATAGCGAATTACGTCACTCATTATCACATTTGTGGCTATACGATATATTACAGAATAAAACTTGTCTCTTACAGAGTACGCTAATCTTTACTATTATATAAACCGGAAGAGTTTGATTGTTTGAACGCGCTAATCTCTAAAACTACTAGTCTGATTTGAATATTTCTGTTTGAGCATGATAGCTCTCTAGCTCTCTCTAGTTTCAACCAATAAGAGATCAATGATCGACCATTCTGACACTATAGTGATAGCAGACTTAGGCCCCAGTTCTTGATGAAAGTTATAGGCTATGTAACATCACACTGAGCAAAGCAGTAACTAAAGACGCGGGTGAAACCGCGCTGCGGTAAACTAGTATATGTATAAAAATACAGCCTCTTCCTGTCCCACACTGCAGGGCAAAGGCCTCTTCTCAAATAGAGACTACATGAGCATTGATTACCACGCTTGCTCAAGGCGGATGGACTCAGTATTGCAGTAACACTTAATGATAAACAGTAGGATTGTAACCTTATCGATGTTTATCGTTATTTAACTGTAGCCCATTGTATGTACATACTATGTATTACTTAATTTAATATCAATCTGATAATACAGGCATTATTTCGGTATTTTTTATGATTAGAAATCAAATTTTTGTATACCAATAGCTTTGTTCGTTATTGTTAGTTAATCTACTAAACATTTAAAAGAAAATGTAGGCATATAATACATACAAATACCCGACTATTATTTAATAAAAGCGCCGATGTATTATAAAGCTTTTAAATTGATAATCATAGCTGAATGGTTAGTGTAAATTATAAAAAAAACTATAGCAGTACATCTATTATTGAGTATTTTGAAAATTTCATGTCACTTTCTATATATTCATAGTGTAATTAATTTGTAAAGTTATGTCTAAAACGAGCATAAAAACAATGATCATATTAATCATAAACTATTATGCATACTTTACCAAACAAAAGACATTTAAATTCTATTTATTTTTTTAATGATAGGGTATGTTATTTTGATGAAATATTACGAAGAGCTATTGTCGACTTAAATTCCGTAGCACAGCCTTAAAACGATTTAGATGTGCCGATCGCCCGAATATCATTACTAAAAGTTTGTAATGGATCTTTGTGAAATCTGGGCTATAGTAGTAACAGTGGTGCCCGTAAGCGAAATGGTTTGACAAATAAAATTAGCAGTCGCTTGCTTAGGCATGTCAAAAGTAACTTAGATTTTACTTCTTTCATAATACTGACTCAAGAAGTACCTTGTCGATCTCGATTGTAATTCTACTACACTTGCTTAATGCTTGGACTGTAATGTATTCTTATAATATGCATAGCTTTTTTTTATCATCATAACGAGGTGTTCATTAATTATTATTTGTAATGAACAAATCCATATAATATTTCGTCACACAATGCATTTTCTTTTTATGGATAAAATCGAAACAATACGGGCACGTCTAGTAGAGTTATATAGAGGTTTACAATCAATTGTTATCTGGTTCAAAGCGAAATGTTTATGTAACGATCGTGAAACACGTGCGCAATAAAGCACATTACACGATGGACCGCATTGCCGAACGAACGTGACTTAAGTAGCTTTATTATTCCACATTCAAATTTGACAGCGAGAAACAAAAAAAATGATAAACAGATAATATTGTTTTATATATGTACGGCCAGTGTTAGAAAAAATCGAATATTTTTTAATATATTAATCTAAAAAGTTTGTATAGGTAAATCATTCTGTGATAATGAAGTGATATTAGTTAAAATGATAGTGTTAAGTTGGTTGTGTGTGATAGTGGTCGAGAATCTGTTTGTAAATAGGAAGCGTGATAAGAAGATAACACGTGTGAGTGTTGCAATTTGATAATATTTTGTATATGTAGTACCGTGTTTCTGAATTATCTCTAGTAAATTATTCCATGCATAAAAAAGTTGACTGAATTAGATAATAAGGCAGCAAAATTGTTGCTATCCTCACACAAAAAGTTTTAAACATTTTTAATTTCTTATTGCACAATAGTAAAACCATGGACATAGATGTGAAAGCAATACATCTCTAGCTTACCGGCATGACCATATTAAAAGCACTTCAAATGCTTCTCTTTTGATCGACAATGATAAGTAATTTTCTGAAGCTGACTTATTAAGCGGCTGATTTAAGTACCTAAGCTTTCAGTGTTGTTCTGGATGCAAGGATTGACAATACAATTCAGGCTCCTGTTTTACGCCTGTAGATTACGTCAATGGTAATCACATACCACTTACAAAATGTCTGTTTGTCAGTGACGTGCATAGAATATTTAAAACTAATCGTCATATTATACAAATGTTCTTACAAGATTGAGATGTAAGGTCGCGCGCAATCCATATGTGTAACAATGCATTGCAAGATGTTCATAACAAGTCGTAATACAGTTGGTATTATTGTTTATTGAATGTGTAACTCCTAACTATTCTATTTAGTCTATTGTTTTATTGTATAGTCGACCACATATACACCACCATAAACAACAATTTCCATTTATATTAAAACTCATTACAACTGTCACTGGACTCAAGTCACTTGCAAGCAAAAATAGACATTATTGTTCCTACTTACTTTAAGGGTGGTGAATCAATTTTATTGTATTGCTATTAGTATCAACACAACTGGCAGCTCAAACGTTTGTGATTAAAGTAGTTTGATGATACCTTCAGTTACCTAATAAGTCTTTAACCTATTAATTACTATTTAAATGAGCAACAAATGGTAATTTTTGGTTACATAGAACACTTCGTTTTGTTATCAATACGAATGTGTAATGCATTAGATAATTATTTACGCACAACGTGTCGAAATAAATGGGTATTAAGTAAAAGATACGTTGTTTTATGTTTCTATGAAAATTAGGACATGAACTAAAAGCACAAAATTTACAACAATTGTTTTAAACAATTCAATTCTGATGACTGTAGCGGCAAATAATAATAATAATAATAATAATAATATTCAACCACATGCACACAGCGCCATTTAGCCCCAAATTAAGCAATTATATTTGCTTGTGTTATGGGTACTAAACAACTGATATACTACTTATATACTTCTTTTTTGTAAATACATACATATTATAGATAGATTACACCCAGACACAGAACAAACAATCATGCTCATCACACAAAGGTTTGTCCTGGGTGGGAATCGAACCCACGACCTCCGGCTTAGCAGTCAGGGTCACTAACCACTAGACCAACAGGCCAGTCAAAAGGACTTAAGGTTAAAAATATTGCATAGGAATATTAATGTCTTAATTTTATTAGCAACGTTCAAATTGCTGTATCACGAAGTTGGTGACCACAACTAGTTTGTGCATTATGTTAATATTAACATTTGTTAAGCATTCAGCCTAATTTTCGCCTTCCTTCGCTAGACGCTAATCAAGACTCATGACTCTGATCCACGTTAATTAATTGCCTATTTTTACCTTTAAACTTAAAAAAGCACATATTATTATTTTTAAAAACAACTTTAGGTATAAGACTGCCGCTGTAGTTCGGCGGTACTATGTACGGACTGGCACGCAGAGGTCGCGGCTTCGATTCCCGCTCAGTGCAAATATTTGTGTGCATGAACATGTCCATTTGCATTGGTCGGGGTGTTTCTATGTGTAATATAAGTGTATTTACAAAAAAAAGTATTTATGTATATCCGCATTCTAGAACCCATAACACAAGCAATGATATATGCTTGTTTTAGGTCTAGAGGGCGTTGTGTAGTTGTAATGATATGATATAAGAATATGGAGCTTCTCTAGGCCACACTATAATCTTGATGCACACTATTTATCCTGAATACAAATTCATGTGTTACATCCGCACTTTTCGCATTTTTGCCGACATGCGTCCACACATTGTATTACCGATCCGGATCTGGTAACCAAGAGTTTTGTATCCTATTATTTACTACATAGGGTTCTATATATTTTGTATTATCAATATTCACCGCGAGCCGTTATAAAGGAAGTTCATATAAATTCGGTCATAATGCTCTCTTCAAATGAATACACTAATTGTCGCCTCTATCCTCAGGACTGGTGGAAGGTAGAGGTGAACGACCGCCAGGGCTTCGTCCCGGCCGCGTACGTGAAGAAGATCGACGCCGGCTTGTCCTCGTCGCAACAGAATCTTGCCGACTCCAGCTCGATCGCTGCCAGGCAGAACCAGGTCAGTACATGGCGATTGAAATTAAAAATGTCCGACATAGCAATAAATTAAGTAATAAAGGTACCTAAATTAATATTATAAAGAGAAAAGATTTTTTTGTATGTTTGTTTGTTTGTTATGGATTAATTAAAAAACTAAGTATCCGACTCAAAATATTCTTATACCAATAGAAAGCTATAATATCAGCCAGTATAGGTTATATTTTTTGTATTATGCCCAACCACGCTGGAAACAGCTAGTAATAAATAATGTGAAACATTGATATTTACGAATACTATAAAGCAGCTGGATTTCTGAATAAAAAGCTATCCTAATAGTTATGCGACAAAGAACTAATGTTTAGTTTGCAGATTAAGCAAGTTCAAATGAAGACGAATGGACACTGACCAGCCTGAGGCCCTAGACAAGTGGCATAGATTTATATTCTATTCATAGAATAGATAAAAAATGTATGGGATTGACATAAGCTTACGACAATGTTAGCGTGAGCTTATGTCAATCCCATACTTTTTAAAATCTATTTTATGAATAGAATCTATGCCGCTTGTCTAGGGCCTCTGGTCTCTTACACTGATGATCAGAAAAATGTAACTGATTGACTGCTAATGGCGTAGGTTCTGGTGTTCATGACGTACATTAAGAGTGGCATATGTCTGGCAATGAATTGTAGTAGACCAATAACACCCACCTGATATTTATACTTGCACGTTTACATAATTCTGCTGAAAAGAACTACGGAATTTAACTCCGATGTTGTATTATTTGCAAGAAAGTGAATTATGTGTATGACTTAAAGCATATACTGTTGTCTTGCTTTGGCTGATTTAAGATCAGAAACATTTAAGTTTTATTATAAAACATATCTGAGAAATTGTTGTTTATAAATATATGTAAATATTATATATTACGAGACTGATTAAACGAAGAAACTTTCAATTTTTCTGCTATTTTACAATGACATATATTTTTAAATGTAATTCCAAGCATTACGATATGCATGTCACGATTCATACATACATTCTCGAGATATTTACTCATTGGAATAAAACAGTTTTTTTTTTAAATTAAGTTTGTTTAAGACTTTAAAATGTTTGAGAGCAAATAAATGTTTATTTTTTTTTCTGGTATATGTAACTAATATAGACTACGTTGTGTACAGATAGAGGCACAGTATGACAACTTGCTGGGGTTGGCTCGCGGGCGACAGAACAAGCTCAACGAGACCGTCAAGGCGTACGTGCTTGTGCGTGAGGCGGCCGAACTTGCTACGTGGATCAAGGACAAAGTAACGTTGGATTTTAACTAGATGCCGATCATGTTTTTTTGCGTAAATTACGTTTTTTGATGTAGATGAGTCGATCAAACAACAATGCAGACCATTCCTCATAGGGAATAATAATATAATGTTTGTGACAGCAGAATTTATGCACTGACAATATAAGAGTCAATGAGGGACAGTTACTACTTAACAGTTCAATATCAGGGGGGCTGTGCAATAATTTGTTTTTAAAATGACTATGCTATACAAAATAAGTTAATTTCATGCAAATATGTTTTAAACTGATACAAACAATTACAAAAATTTAAGCTGTAATGTTATACGATAGAATTTATATAGCTCCATTCTATATAAGTCCACATGGATGACAAAAACATAATAATTCTGAATACATGTAAACAGACAAGAGCAAGTTTTCATTTTATCCCGTGTTTAGGAAATGCACGCGCAAGTCCAAGACGTGGGCGAGGATCTGGAGCAGGTGGAGGTGATGCAGAAGAAGTTCGACGACTTCCAGAACGATCTGCGCGCCAACGAGGTGCGCCTCGCTGAGATGAACGAGATCGCAGTACAACTCATGACTGTGGGACAGACTGAAGCCGCGCTCAAGATTAAGACGCAGATGCAGGTTTGTGGATCATAATATATCACTTTATTGTATTTCAATTTGACCTTACAAATAGAATGATTAGACACAAATTACACTCAGACTCGGCTTTTGCTGGAGGATTTTACTGCAGATACATGCTCTCACACTGTGGTACAATGGTTTGAAAAAGTTTATCTACCAGCATTTTAACTCTACGTTGATTTCTAGGAGCTGAACTCAAAATGGACATCGCTGCAACAACTGACGGCAGAGCGCGCGGCACAGCTGGGCTCTGCGCACGAAGTACAGCGCTTCCACCGCGACGTGGACGAGACCAAGGACTGGATCGCAGAGAAGGAGGCCGCGCTCGCCACCGACGACCTCGGCAAGGACCTGCGCTCCGTGCAGACGTTGCAACGTAAGTCTGCAGTTATACCCCATGTGCGGCAATACAAGCGTCCAAATATTGTCGAACCTAAATATTATTTAGTGCTGTTAATCTAATAGCATCATTACCAAGCAATATGTTTTTCTATCTCAGGCAAGCACGAAGGTCTAGAGCGCGACCTGGCAGCGCTGGGCGACAAGATCCGTCAGCTGGACGACACTGCCAACCGTCTCATGTCCACGCACGGCGACAGCGCCGACGCCACCTACAGCAAGCAGCGCGAGATCAACGAGGCCTGGCACCAGCTGCAGGCGCGGGCCAACGCGCGCAAGGAGAAGCTGCTCGACTCGTACGACCTGCAGAGGTACGTACACCTACGCACACGAGCACGTACACGTACGCACACATGCGATATACTTCAGCTAGACGACACGGCCAACCACTGATCGTCAGCGCCGACAGCTCAGTGTGTCATTCGTCAACGCTGAATGTAAGCGCGGGTCGTTTTAGCTATTGATTGTAATATTTCTGTAACTTTTCACAGATTCTTGTCCGACTACCGCGACCTGATGGCCTGGATCAACTCCATGATGGCCCTAGTGAGCTCGGACGAGCTCGCAAATGACGTTACCGGCGCTGAAGCCTTACTCGAGAGACACCAGGTACTTATGACAGCATACCATAAAAAATACCATCTTGTATATTATTAAATTCATTTGATTGCTCCTCAGAAGTGACTAATAGTGTGATATTTGCACTTAATGATGTAGATATTTTACTGTACATTATTAGAGTTTGAAAATGAATACATACAATAGTGGTGCGTATTGACGCATGTGAATCTGAAGACATTGGAAAGAGATTCGACTCGAGACGTAAATCGCATGACTATCAATCCTCCAACTAAATTTTGACCAACATAGTACACTTCTACAAACATCCTATCGAGAGTCAACCCTGGACTAGCTGAGGTCGTCCAACTTATTATTAAATGCACCCGACTTGACTTAACTACTGTTATCAATATGGTAACTTAACAGCCGGAACCGACTTTTAACACGCGCTCTAACCAAGGAGACGCTCAGATCAGATACCACTATGCGGTCACCCATCCATGGGCCAACCGCACTCCTTGATGCTTTACCCCCGATCAGTGAGCGCATCGAGCTATGAGCGCTTTACTTGTACAATACAATTTTATCATTCTGTACAATATCTAAATTTATGAAGACGAGAATGGCGTTCTGTGGGTATATAAAATAACGGTTGGTGACTGTATTTCTAGAGCCAGCGTTTGGAGATTGACGCGCGGTACGGCATAATGCCGCAGGTCAGACGCATTGCACGCATGTGTGCCCCTTGCCTAACAATTATTCTTGCTGGTTTTGTAACCTTGCTACGTGTCATATCGTTTATGTATAGTCGACCACATATTTGCTTTACCACTTTTAGAAAAAAATATCATCAAAATTAAATAAGACTCATTATGACAGTGACAACTCACTGTACTGAGAGCACTTGCAAGCAAAAATAGACATTATTTTTTTGTGATATGCAAACGGATGGTAAGGGGGGTAAAGCAATTTTATGGTCGACTATACGACATAGTAGAACTAAATATACGGGAATTCACGCGATCATGCATTAGGTACGACGTTCTAACTCAGGAGTTTATAAATAAAATGAAATAATTTTCTAAAGTTTGTAACAAATTGGTATTGCCGATCAGAAGTTCAAAAAATTTTATTTTCTTAAAATTTCTATAGGTACTAAATCGTGTGATAAAATATTTTTACAAATTAGCAATAACCTTTCTACATTTCTTGAAGAGCAATTCCTGAAACTAGTTGAACTGGTTGGCAATGCTAGTAATTACTAAAATCAGGACTAAAATATTGCGAATAAATGGCTTTTTCGCCCATACAATGTAGAGTGTGATTTGTGATAACTATAAGATATATTTCCTTTTTGTATGATTCAGACACGAATCTTGAAAGTTAAGACTAAAAAGGTAATTAATGAACTAAACTAAACGTCGTAAAAACGAATACACGCCAAGGTAACTACACCAGCAAGAACTACACCTGTGTATTAAAACGCAATAATACACAACACTCGATGTGCTACTATTTATATAATGAATTAATACGTATATAGTGGCGAGGGGTAGTTAGTTACCCTAACATAACTACATATATAACACACAATTGTATTAACTTTGATTTTTTTATTGTTGATTTAATGTTTGTTTAGTACTGTCAATATTAAAAGTATTTATATGATTTGTATAGTGGCCGCATCTCCAATTGTGACGCCTGTATGTAGGCTTATAATAAGTAATAAGTTGCCCATACCTTCAGCTTATTGCTGTAGTCATTCATTGTAATACTGAGCAAGATGCTTTACCATGAGGTAATACGCAGCAAATTTTATTGATATTGTTTTAAACTCTGAGCAGATTTATATTAAAACAAAACTAATACGCTCGATCTGACATTGAAACATACCAGTATTATAAGAACTATTTCTTGCCTGGCTGCATATTATCTGACGTCAAAAAATAAATTGTACTTTTTAATTAAGTATATAAGTATATCTGATCAAATCAAAATGAATTAAAAAATATTAACCAAATAAAATAAAAATAATATTTTATTCAAAATGTTTACTTTTGTTGACAGTACTACATTTTTTTTGTGTGATTTTACAGTGTCTTCCATGTGTTTGTGATTTTGTCTACTTTTCTATACTTTACTACAATCTCTATGTTATTTGTTTGTTCTACAATATTTTCATTTCGATACTATGTCTGTTTATTTGTGTGTTCAGTGTACAAACTACGAAACAAAGTCAAAAATTAATTTGACCAATTTTTTGAGTGTGTTGTAAATATTGATGTACAAAAACATTGTTAGGTATTAACACTTTTAGGGACAGTAAACGTATATGGCTGTGATGACAATAAAACATCAATCGTGTCTACAGTAGTGTCCATGAAAGGGTTAATTGAATTTAATTTTTTACATTAATCAAATTCGACTTGATTAAGTAATAAAGAAGCTATTTAACCTATTTTTTCCGTAATATAATATGTGTATTATTTTATATTTAATAGGAAATTTGTATAATTCGAGAGAGAAATAGAATGTATGAATAAAGTGTCATAAACGTAGATCAGGTAATCGGCAGTCTTGATCTCAGACGCTTAATGAAAATTTAGACAAATTGACTCTTATTATTCGCACTAACGTATTACTCTGCGTTTTTCGTTATAAACAAAGTAATTTATTGTAGTGTTGAATAATACTCCTAAAAATACTCTAAAAATATGACCTCAGTAGATAATGCATCTTCTATGTATAATAGGAACATCGCACAGAGATGGACGCGCGAGCCGGCACCTTCCAAGCTCTGGAGCTGTTCGGCCAGCAATTACTGCAAGGCGGCCACTACGCCAGTGTCGATATACAGGAGAAGTTGGCTAACATGAGCGATGCACGACAGGAGTTGGAGAAGTACGTATTTAGTGATAATTGATATCAAATTGTAGAATTTTTTTACATATTCTAGCGAATTTACATCTTTGAGGGATGAGGGTAGTAGTACAGCGTAAGCATTTCTAAGGCCAGCTATATCCAAGTCATAATCCAGACTGTGCGATTTTATAAAACCTATGCCTTTTATAATATGATATTTCTGATATATTACTGGTATTAATACACTGTGTAACGCATTGTTAAACTGTGGTACTTTAACAACAAATACTCACAGGGCATGGGTAGGACGCCGTATGAAGCTAGACCAAAACTTGGAGCTGCAACTATTCTACCGCGACTGCGAGCAGGCGGAAGGTTGGATGGGTGCCCGGGAACAGTTCCTAGCCCCGTCATCAAGGGAACCGGGCGACGTTGCTGATTCCGCTGACTCTACACAACCAGACAATGTTGAACAACTCATTAAGAAGCACGAGGACTTTGATAAGGCTATCAATGCACATGTAAGTAGCAATCTTGTTAAAATTTCACTGCAGGTTTTCTTCAGTTGTTTAGGCGAACAATCTTTAAAACGCGGCAATGGTTACTGTAGGAGATCTAAGTATGTATTTATCGACTGTATCCTAAATCACTCTTGTTGTCTCACTAACCGTTTATTCTTCACGCTTGCTACTTCTGTGAATTATGCGGAGTTAAAAGATGTATGAAATAAAGTATTCAGTGTTACAGGTCAATGGAAATGGTTGATATTATTTTTTTAAAAGTAAAATAGAAAAATATATATTAAAATAATATGTTTTCTAATGATATTTTTACTTGAATCTAACAGGAAGAAAAGATAGCTCAACTGCAGACCTTAGCTGACCAGCTGATGGCCACTGACCACTACGCGGCCGACGCTATTGACGACAAGAGGCGACAGGTCCTCGACAGGTGGCGCCACTTGAAGGAGGCTCTAATTGAGAAGCGATCCAGGTAGGACTTACATCCGAGTAAAATTTTACTGCCTATGTTCAACAGAATGCGCAAACAGAAGAAACATTCTTTGAATGTAAAATAGAGCGTGTTTCTAATATGCTGTAACATCTAAAATTTTTGAATAAATATATACAATTATTATAACCATCTAAATTTTGGTCATAAAAGTAGTAAAGTAAAAGATTGTAAAGAAAGGTAGTTTTTTGTTTTGGCGTAATGTTTACTTAGTATATTATAAGCATGCTCTATTTCCCATTTCAAAGGGTAATCTTTTTTGTGCATTCTGTTTAAATGTAAAATGTTAATTTAATATCTCTATAGGTTGGGCGACGAACAAACTCTGCAACAATTCTCGCGCGATGCCGACGAAATGGAGAACTGGATCGCTGAGAAACTGCAGCTCGCTACTGAGGAGAGTTACAAGGTATGTGACAATAATGGAAAATTATCATATAAAGGATAGGTTAGAGGATATTGTTAAATAACGAACTTTACTAAATCAATGATATATAGAAAAGAACATATTGTAAATCTCTATAGTTAAATGATTAATTCAATAAGGTTAACTTGGACTTAATTTAATGTTATTTAATAAATTGATTAGTAAATAGTATCCTTAATAACCTTCATTATATAGTTGGTTACATTAGTAAAATAAATACTTTATGTAGATATTTCTGAACTCTGAAAAGCACTATTTTTTTATATTGTCATACATCAACAACAATAAATACCAATGTTTTAACTAACTAGGATCCGGCGAACATTCAGTCAAAGCATCAAAAGCATCAAGCTTTCGAAGCGGAGTTAGCCGCTAACGCCGAACGTATACAATCCGTGCTGGCCATGGGAGGTAACCTCGTGCAACGGGGACAGTGCAGCGGTTCTGAAGATGCTGTACAGGCAAGTATACCAACAACGTAACTTTTTAAAACTGGTCCAGACTTGCTATAGGTGAAGAATGGAAGTCATGGGGAGAGCCCTTTTTTTTTTTTTTTTTTAATTGACCGCACTTAAAGTGCGGCCGGCCAATGGATCCTCTAACGGAGTCAGAGCTCTTGTTTTCCGTTGTTATTTTATTGCTTATTTAGTGGGTTTAGGTTTGGGAGTTTACAATTTTTCTTTACTTTTACCAATTTACTTATTTTATTTACAATTTTTATTTACAACATTTTTGCCTAATTCTATTTTATTTTACATTTAATTTTACATTATTTTTTTTTATTTACATGTATAATTTTAATTTAAAATAAAAATTTACTTTTTAGTACATATATTTTACTATGGGTCTGCACCACAGTGCAGGGCGTGTTTGCAACAGTGCAATCTTAGTTTGCAAGTTTGGAAGCCGCCGCTGCACTGTAGTGCAGATCTCAACCATAACTTTATAAATATAGACGCAACAATTAATAAATACCCACACGAGACAAGGACAGAAAACACACAACAAATAAGACAGCGCAAACATATAATAAAAAAGGCCAACAAACGAAACAACACAACAAGTACCCCTCCACTGTGCACACTGCACAGGCCAACACTAAGAGCCGACCACAGCGCATTGCCAACTTCTCCCTCAAAATGGAGGGAGACTGCTAACGGAACTCTTCTCTGGCTTGCATTTGTTATAATGTAGTCCAAGAGACAGAGCCGTGCAGGTCCTGGACTGCGCTGTGGTGCGGTGCTGGTGGATGTAGAGTGCGGTCTGTACAGTATGCACAAATGGACATCACACGACATACTAGTGTTAATGAATTGTGCACCGGCAGCCTCGCTCCAATGGGCCACCTTAGCAGTAGGCCACTGCTGACCTTGCTAAGGTGTCCCATTGCCGCCTGACTGGGCACTGCGCGTCGAAGGCGTTATGCGCTGTGTCAGGACACCCAGCCTTCGTGCAGTTGCAGCAGGAGGGCCGCTCCGCAAGCTTCTCCTTGCACGCGTCTTTGCGATGCGGCCCTCCACAATGGCTGCACACGTCCTCAGTGTCCTGACACAGCCGCCTTGTGTGCCCATAGCCTAAGCACCGAGAGCACTGCACCAGGGGGGACTGATCCTCAACTCTGACCCGCTGGAGGTCAATATGGACGGCCCCGGCCCCCGTCAGGCAGCCCCACAATCGGGGTGACACCTTCACCACGATGTGGGCCACCAACGGGTTCCCGGTCCTCTTCCGATATCGGACCTCCATCCGGTCATCGTCCCCGCCGATGTCCTTGAGGAGGTGCTTGTTCTGCGCCCTAAGCGCCTTCAGCACCTCCTCATCGCTGTTGTAGGACATTACGTCCTTAAGGACGATCAGCGGGTCCCTGCCTGCAATGCTCTCGATGTGTAGGTCCTTGCTATTTGCCCGGAGCTTGGACTTGACACGCTCAAGTTCTTCCGCCGATGCACAACCCAGGATCACTCTCTGGTCCTTTACTTTTCTAATTCTGTCCACCTGGACCCCCTCTTTAATGGCCTCGGTGGCGCTTCTGATTTTCTCCACCACCTGGTCACCGGTGTCCATCTCGTCGTTTGACTTGATAATAATCGAGTGCATGGCCGACGCTCCCCAAGCTTAAGGCTTCGGGGGTCCGGCCAATGCACTCGCATAGGACACCGGTGCCTTGCGTAACTCCTCTCTGAGGCCCTCCATTTCCTTTTTGTTTTCTTTGGGGAGAGCCCTTTGCCCAGCAGTAGGATGATTTAGCCTAACAGTAACAACTGCTATAAACAACGAAGTCGTTGCCGATGGGATAAGGGGATGAAGAAAAAGAGGACCGAGGAAGTGATTGGGCTCCTGGCGCTCTCAATGCACAAGTTATGCGAAAGTGGTCATAAATTTACGCACATAAGAACTGTTTTTCTTCAGCAAGTTTCACCCACTTTGTTTCTTCCTTAGTAGTTCAACTATTTAAATTCACGATTATTACAATAATTTTGTTTGTCTATAGGCTCGGCTAGCCTCCATTGCTGATCAGTGGGAGTTCCTTACTCAGAAGACCACGGAGAAGTCTTTGAAACTGAAGGAAGCTAACAAACAACGCACATACATCGCTGCTGTCAAGGATCTGGACTTTTGGCTCGGAGAGGTGAGTTGACAAACATTTATAATGATACTAGCTGTTGCCTGCAGCTCCGCCCGCGTCAATGTCAGTTATATCGCATTTTCCATACAAACTTTAATCCCCAATTTAAGCCGTTCAAGCTATTTTTTCGCGATAAAACATAGTGTTATGTTGTTTTCCAAAGTTTATTCTATCCCTAAATAAAATTTCATCAAAATTGGTTGTGGTTTAGGCATTAAAAGCAGACAGACAGAGTTACTTTCGCATTTATAATATTAGTATGGAAAAATAGAAAATTCGATTTATTGCTTTTATATAAAAATAAGTGCTCCAGCTTCCCTCTTGTACATATTATATTTAGATATAAATTGCATATATTATATACATAAATCTATGCTGAAAACCCTATCAAAATCTGCTGAGTAATTTAAATGATATAAGTGTACAGACAGCATAGCAAAGCGTACGGACTGGCTGTAGGTTAATTGTCTATTTGATTTGATTTTTCTTTGTTTTAAACTGTGTTTAGAAGACAAAATCCAGTAATCTTAATATAAGATTTATTTTAATTGTAAATAAGATATGTTTACGTGTGATATTTATTTAAGTATATGTTTTAGGTTGAAAGCCTATTAACTTCGGAAGATTCCGGCAAGGATTTAGCGTCCGTTCAGAACTTGATGAAGAAACACCAACTGGTCGAGGCCGATATTCAGGCCCATGAGGACAGAATCAATGGTAAGCGATGTTTATTTATCAATATTTTTTATTGTATCGTGTTTATGTTGTGCAAAAGTTTGAAGTGTTTTATAAATGTTAATGTAAAACTTTGGTTTTTTTCAGTGTATATCTTTCCCTCGTACAAGAATTGTTCTATAAAAAAATTACTAAATTTTTATAATATAATTTCGTATTACTTACATAAAATATTCATGTAATACTTCACACGTTAGAAAGCGGCTTGAATATTCTAATAGAGAATGGCTAGAAGCGTCATGTCGTAAGATTAACACTAATGCGATCGACAAAATTTTTGATATGTGGGAAATATGGCAAAACTCAAATTGGCTAATTGGCCAAACCCGCGTTAAATCCATCCGCCCTCCTCGGCGGTGCGCGGTGCTGTGTGGTAATCGCCTAAGCAATAGAGCGAGTACCTACATGAAATCTATTTCCTTCAGACATGAACAGCCAGGCGGACGCTTTAGTGTCGTCGGGCCAGTTCGACAGCGCGGGCATCGGCTCCCGGCGCGCCGCCATCAACTCGCGCTTCGAGCGCGTGCGCAACCTCGCCGCGCACCGCCGCGCGCGCCTGCATGAAGCCAACACGCTGCACCAGTTCTTCAGAGACATCGCCGATGAGGAGTCCTGGATCAAGTGAGTTATGTGAACATCATAGGGAACATCGGTGGCACGAGTTCCCACTTTCTTTCTTCCTCATTCCCTTTACCTGCTCCACCATCTTCACAGTAGGCGGCAGCCTTGCAGAGCTCTTGACATTGCAGAAATCCATGAGCGATAGTTACATCGGGTAGGCTATTGCTTAGTCTGTCTGTCACTGTTGACAAAAAAATTCCGGTCGATTTGAAGGTGACCGTCTTCTTAATAACTGCATTCGATTCATTTTTAACCTTCGTAAGTATGATCATGTGTCTACTTATCGTTCCGAATTAAAATGGTTACCTATTCGTCAACGCCGTAGCTTGCGTGCTCTCACTACACTCTATTCTATTCTTAACTCTCCTTGTTCCCCATCTTACTTAGCTCCTTACTTCCAATACTTGTGCTCAATACATGACAGAAACCTTCGCTCGTCACAAAACCTCCTTCTTGCTTGTCATTCACATTCGACAGATTTCATTCACTCCTCTTTTATAGTCCAAGCTGTTCTTCTTTGGAATAACCTTCCTCTAGAAGTCAGGATGTCCACTAACCGTTTGATATTCAAGCTGAAAGTTCGTGCTCTTCTCTTCGAGAAATTGTTGGAATCATCTCGCTAATTATCCATACTATGGTATATGTATATATATAATATATATTTATTTATGTATATTGTAATAATAAAATAGTATATAATATTATATGTTAGTTTTATGTACTAGTGTATATGTTAGTTACATATAAATATAAATTTAATTGCCATGTTTTATCCTTCGTAAACTGTGTTCTTTTAAAAACAATTAATATCACATTGCTTCATTTACTGCACCTACTTCAAATGTCTCTTCACCACCTTGGGTTGACTGGTAGAGAATGCTTTTAACATTAAGTCCGCCGTTGTACTTTCGTGCATGAAGTTCAATAAATAAATAAATAAATAAGGTCGGAACAGATTACGGGTGGCGCAAAACGGCCTGACGATGTGAAGTCACACAGCTGTCACACTCGAAACGGCACGGTGACGTCTTCTATGTAAACTATTACATTTACTGGTCAAACCGCTGACCAAGTCAAGCCGTCTCTCCCCTCGCCTGTTGTCTGTTCTGTCTTTCATTAACATAGCAAAACTATGTAAAATTATCCATTGTATAATGTCCACCAGTACATGTTAATGTACAGTTAATAATCAAATAACACTAACAAAATTTTCTATCCTCAGGGAAAAGAAACTTCTCGTGGCTTCTGACGACTACGGTCGCGACCTGACCGGTGTGCAAAATCTGTTGAAAAAGCACAAACGCCTCGAAGCAGAGCTCGCCAGTCACGAACCTGCTATCCAAGCTGTGCAAGAGGCTGGGGAGAAACTTATGGATGTGTCCAATTTGGGTGAGTTGTTATTTACTACTGTTTATTGCTTATTATAAAACCACAGACGAATAAACCACTTAAAAGTACATACGGCTTATAATCACTCGCCAAACGTTAGCGATATAAGCGCCGATGTTCGCGCCCATTTCGATAGTGTTAAACATTCCGCGTTTGAAACCGACCAATCACAGTCGTGCTTTTACTATCGACATTATTTTTTTAAATAATTCATAAATTATAAATAACAATTGCCGAGTCGTACTTTTTTACTTTTGTTTTTTAAATTAACGTTGTTTTTATATTGCACAGATAAATAATTTGAGTGTGAATTAAGGTTTTTCCATTGATATTATAGGTGTTCCTGAAATCGAACAACGTTTGAAAGCCCTCGCTCTCGCATGGGCGGAGCTTCAGGCTTTGGCGGCTGAACGTGGCGCTAAGTTGCAGCAGTCGCTGGCTTACCAGCAGTTCTTAGCCAAGGTCGACGAGGAGGAGGCTTGGATCAGGTAAAGATATATTTGTAACCAACGATTATAGTTTGTTGTGTGTTATGCAATAAAGTATTTCTTTAGGGTATATATGACAAAGCGCAGCGCAGAGTATGCCTGCGAGGTTTTATAAAAGCATCCCACATTTACCATCATCATGTCAGCCAAAAGACGTCTACTGCTGGTCATAGGCCTTCCCCCAATTTTTGTCACTTTAGTCGGTCCTTCATCCATAGGTTGTCCGCCACCCTTATAAGGTCGCCCGTCCACCTTGTGAGGTTGAGGTGAGAGGAAGCAACTCTGCGAGCTGATTTGATGCAGATTATGCATCAAATCAGCTCATGTGAAATCCTCTCTCCTACTATACCGACTATGCTGTGCCTGACAGGGTCCATGATTGTTACATAATTAAGATTTATTTATCATCTGTTAATACATTATGGAAGCAATAAACGATTGTGTATTGAGCTACGTCAGTTACTTTGGTGCCCACATTAGCCGGAATCCAAGGATGCACCTTCTCGAGCAGGTTTCCGCACGAATCCCCGAATATTTCTGTGTCTGTTCGTGGATGCGCGAGGCTTTGGCCCTCTACTGACCTCACAGTTCGGTTCGTGCCCACGCCGCGCTCACGTCGCTTCAGTGCGATAGACAATGATGTTGTCGTTGTTCTTCAGCGAGAAGCAGCAGCTGGTGGTGGTGGGCGAGTGCGGCGACAGCATGGCGGCGGTGCAGGGGCTGCTGAAGAAGCACGAGGCGCTGGAGGCCGAGCTGGCGGCGCGCGGCGAGCGCGTGCGCGACCTGGCCGCCGACGGACAGCGCCTGCTCAGCGACGGCAACCTGCACGCCGACGCGCTCGCGCACCGCATACAGGCGCTGCAGGTGACACACGCGACCTATACACCAGTTCTTTATGCTAGCTTGCCAGAACGCTGACATCGTTCATTGACAGCAGTCGAGCGTACAAATATAAGACACGCTACGCTGACGTCCAGCGCAGATTCATTGGTAAGAGCTGCTGACGGCGCGCGTCAGTCTCGCGCGTACGCTGACCTGGGACGTACGCAAGCGAGCAAAAATAGCGTTCAGTAATTTTGTTATCACGGGTTCGAAGGACTTTTTGTATCATACGCCATTAACGGTACCTAACAGATGTCAGCGTAGAAGGAACTCAAGCCTAAACATAAAATCACTATCAATCACTTATAGTTAATTAAGAGAACCTATGTTGAATATGTTTATTTATGTTGTAATTGTATGACCGCTAATTATTTCTATAAAATTAAAAACGACGAAACCGCTAAATACACCTTCAAAATAAATAACACTACCTCACTTTTGATATCTGCAATATTTTAAACAAATTTAATTCACCAGGCTAAACTTGAAAAACTGACTGGCCTGGCGGCTCGTCGCAAGACGGCGCTAGTGGACAACTCGCTGTACCTGCAGCTGCTGTGGAAGGCCGACGTGGTGGAGTCCTGGATTGCCGACAAGGAGACCCACGTGCGCTCCGACGAGTTCGGACGAGACCTCTCCACTGTACAGACTCTGCTTACCAAACAAGATACTTTTGATGCTGGTATGTATTGTAATCTACCGAAAAATAATGCGTTAAATTGTAAATAGTATGTTACGGTTCACAATCATTCGATAGTTCACAATTTCACGAGATAGATTATAATCTAACGGTATTTACAATTTTATGGTTACATATTATGTTTTCTATATACATTTTTGATTGGTTCTCATGTTTAAAAGCTTCAGTTATTTATTTTTATATTTATTTATAGTTATTAGTAAAATGCAGATAATAAAAAAATAATACATGATATTTGTGGGTTACTTAAAATTAAATGAAAGGGAAATAACATATATCCTAATAATTATTTACGTGATCGGTTACGCCTAATTTTTAGAAAAACTTTATATGTCGTGTTTATAGAACCAGAAAATCGTCATATAAATAATTATCAACTATCATCAATATTCGTTATCGATAGCGTTTTCCTCCCACCCAGTATTCGCTATAGATAATTGTATGATGTTTGCGCCAGGTTTGACCGCATTCGAGCACGAGGGCATCCAGAACATCACGTCCCTTAAAGAACAGCTGGTGCTAGCCAACCACGAACAGACTCCCGCTATCGTGAAGCGTCACGGCGACGTGATCGCGCGCTGGCAGCGCCTGCTGGCGGACTCGGCCGCGCGCAAGCAGCGCCTGCTGCAGCTGCAGGACCAGTTCCGGCAGATCGAGGAGCTCTACCTCACCTTTGCTAAGAAGGTACGGAATCACTTACAGAACAGAAGACACCCTGTAAAGGCTTAGGGTTGAATCACATCTGACAACCACACTTTTCTATGTTTCTATCATTTTATTTGAATAAGAATTGTCATTTACTAGAGTGACGGAACGCGACAGCACGCAGTAGCGTATTGCATGCTGCCGCGTTCCATTGCTGTCGAGATTAAATTTCGAATCATTTCAAAAATTCGGTAAAGATAAAGCGCTCACTGCTTTGTCGTTTTAATTGTCTAGAACCACAAGCGTCTCTTGAGCGCTAATGTGTAGTGTTCCAAACAATTGCGCCAACTTAGCTCACTGCGCCGGTTGATTCGACTCTCTTGACTTCGATATGACAATGTATTGAGTATTACCATACATTTATTTTGTGTGCAATTTGTACTGAACTATATTTATAAAACGGGTCTACTCGTGTTAGAAAATTATTATAAGGTGTCATACCTCTTTACCCGACATTTCGGTCGAATTACACCGACCATGGTCACGGGCTGACTGATGTAGCCAGGCGTCGTCTTCGCCTTGAAGCTCGGCATTCGGCAACTACCCTCACTTTGTCTTTTGTTACACTGTTTTGTAAAAAGTCAGTACTACGACACACAACACTCACGACGTCTTCACCTTGGTCTACTTTGTCATAACTGCGACGCTCACACCTGCTGATTACTGGATTCCAAGATGGAGATAATCCGTCTTCTCGGTTGAAATTTCTAACACGAGTAGACCCGTTTTATAAATATAGTTATGTGTACAAATCGTGTGAGTTTAAAATATTTAATTTGTACTGAAGCCTCAAGCTCGAGAAACGAAAATTTTTCTAGAAATTATTTTTTTACTCACTACTTAGATAATCTGTATTTACTTTATGTTGTTGTTGTATAGGCGTCAGCATTCAACTCATGGTTCGAGAACGCGGAGGAGGACCTGACGGACCCGGTGCGCTGCAACTCCATCGAGGAGATTCGCGCGCTCAGGGATGCGCACGCGCAGTTCCAAGTGAGTGCACGTAACATACATATTATATCTAGTAATAGTAGAGACATAGGCCTCACTCAAATTTTTCCAAATAACAAGTGTGGCCAAAAAATCATGGGGGGTTTTGAATGCCCTCATAGTTCATTTTAGTATTCACATAATTAAATCCTATAATTAATGCTCCATCATCTTCATCAGTCATGTACTAACAACCGACTGCTTCATGACTCAAGTGACGTTGTTTGGGGGAAAGCTATGTTCAATAATATACCTATCTTTTATCAGTCAGAAAATGACTGTTAACAAAGAATTCTTCCAATCAGTGGCGTGCACTCCATTATACAGAGTGTATACGACGGTATGACATTAAATGCAATTACGTATAGTATGTGACATTATAAAGCGAGACAAAAAAAATCTACTAAATATCTTCAATAGTTTAGACACAGGACAAATTTTTTAATTTCTTTAATTCTAAATTAACACTATGTAAGTACGTCAAACGGTCACTGACTTAAGTCATAGTCCACGTCGAAGGATAAACGTTGCCGTTCATTACAGTTCAGTGAACTTGTCATAATAAAATGGTGTATTACTTCGTTACTATTAAAATATTATTTATTTTGTTAGAAAATTTCAAATTTTTGTTTTTCGTCAAATTACTTTTGTGATTAATTAGAAATCATTATATGGGCTAGTAACACCTGTCTTTTCATTTAATGTCAAACCGTCGTATACACTCTGTATACTTTGACCCCATTCTACACTGTGTTTCGTCGTCTTCATGATGTGTACTCATAATCTACATTGTAACAACAATTATTTTCCTATAGGCGTCACTGTCGTCAGCTCAAAGTGACTTTGAAGCGTTAGCTGCTCTGGACGAGCAGATCAAGTCGTTCAACGTAGGCGCTAATCCCTACACCTGGTTCACGATGGAGGCTTTAGAGGAGACCTGGAGGAATCTGCGCAAGATCATTGGTAAGCTAAATATTCATTTTATATAGGTGTATAACCATTTGGGTTCAACATTCAGTGGGTCATTCATTGAATGCCACTATAATAAATAATGGATGATCTGAACAAATTCTGATCTTAGATTGACTACTTCCACTACTAAAAGTGGTGTTGAACTGTAATAGTGTGGTTTCAGGTACGATACCTGAATTGAGTTTTGTGATAGAGCTTTTCTATAATTATCTAGAATTGTGCTCAGTGTAGGGTAAATAAAATGTCCCCTGATACACAACATAGTTAGTATAATGTGTGTGTTATTAACTTATTATCCCCTGCCTACATTTTCAAAGTAAAAAAGCGTATGATATATTTACATACTAGCTGCACCCCTTCCCCCCCACGGCTTCACCCGCGCGTAAATATGTTTTATATCCCTCGGGAACCAGACAGATTTTCTGGATAAAAAGTAGCCTATGTCCGTTTTTAGTACCAAACCTACTTACATACCAATTTTCATCTTAATCAGCTGTTTAGGCGTTGTATGGTAACAAACACACACACAAACTTTCGCATTTATAATATTAGTACGATTTTACAGTCATGCATACATGTGATTTGTCTCTAATAAAGTTAAATTTGTTTAACAGCTGAGCGCGACGTGGAACTAACAAAGGAGGCTCACCGCCAGGAGGAGAACGACAAACTGCGCAAGGAGTTTGCTAAACACGCCAACGCGTTCCATCAATGGCTTACTGAGACACGGTATGTGGTATATTATAGCTATTACGTGAAGTGTATTGTACGATTATTACATTATACATACACGAATGTGTCTTATCGTAATAATTTTAAGGTTCATTTGACGAGTATGAATATTGTACTCATTTCTACGTGGGGCACTTCCATATCCACAAAGTGATACGTCGGATGCAAGAGACTGTAGCCCAAATATTCAATCGCCAGTCAATTTTAAGACAGTGAAGACAAAGAAAATGACAGAGATAGCATAACACTTAAAGGCTACTTAAATTGATCGACGTTTTAGTATTTGAGGCTTTAAAACAAAATTTACTAAATGTAAGTTGTAGTTTTCACGGTAGTAGATCCACACTGGTTTCAGCATGAATGGGCCGGATCGACCGGGGACATACCCTCATATAAGTTCGACGAACGAAACTCTCACTTACCGAACGAAACGCAATAGTACCGATACTGTACTGACTGTACTGACTGTACTGACTGTACTGAGTGCCGGGTGGAGCACTAATTTTCTCCCTTCCCTTTTTCCTTTCTTCCCTTAGTCCTTATGAGTCGTCAATCAGAATGTTGATGATATCGTGTGTATACAGGTACCGGCTGCTAGGCTGGGACGGGTAATGTATTTATTGTCGCGTGTTATATACTAAACATTGCGCGCTTTGCGGTTTGGCAAACATCTCTTATTGTATAGTACACTGCAGGACGTCTGCTACAAATATATACCGATAGCAAAGGTTAAGAGTGTTAACACCTTATGAATAGCAACATGTCAATTTAGTGATTTTCAATTATTATCATTTAATCTGAACTATAATTTTTTAAAAATATGGTCTGCTAACATTTTATAATTAGGTGAAAACTGTTTATATAGTAAGAAATCATTGGGTTTACAGTTCTATTTAATACATTGGAAACTTGTGTTGCGTTATTTTCATAGAAAAATAACTGTAAGCATTATGGTTACTTACTTTTTATACAGCTTCTACCGAATTCTAATGTTAGTTGATCACATTCATAAAATCGATCATAACTCATTTATAAATCATAGAAAAGACGTAACGTATGACGCTAGATTGCGACGTTCCTACTCATACGAATAAACCCTCATAACTGTCATGAGTATACCAAAGACAAGGCAAGGAAGCACCAACTCTCTTGTTGATCTGTATGCAATCTCCTCGTCTATTACTGCCTGTCCTGTAAACTTTAAATTTCTTGTATAACTATGCAAATATCGGTAATAAACGAAACATTCATGGAATGCCAATGTAACATAAGGTTTTATATGCATCCTTATTGCAATCACTGTTGTATACAATAATTAACGTTATACTTGCAGGGACTATAAAAAATATTATTATATTATTTGATGTCATCAAGGACTTTTTAATTTGCCAAGCTGATATAATCGTTGTTATTCTTCTTACATCATCAATGTCTGTCCTGTTCTGCTTAAACAGATTGGCTTATTTAAATTATACTTCTATTAAAATATGTCAATTAATGTCAGCTAAATAATAATAATCTGTACATACATTTTACTTCTTTGTCTAATTTTTAATCTGTCTGTTATTTTTATTTCTGTTTATAACATGTACTAATTTACTCTAATAAGGTTTACCAATACTTGTAATTATGAAGATCAGTCATCATTATCCAAATGAGATTTGTGTGCACGAAACACAAGAGCTTACCACGTGTTATTCTTTCTTATAAGTAATTATAAATTAATTAGACTTTACCAACAAATTAGTACTTTAAAACACTATGTATATTTTATACATGTGTAATCTAAAAATGTGAAGTAGAAATTAATAAAAATAAATATCCTCAGCACATCGATGATGGAGGGTACTGGGTCGCTGGAGCAGCAGCTGGCCACGCTGCGCACGCGCGCCGGAGAGGTGCGCGCCAGGCGGGCCGACCTGCGCAAGCTGGAGGAACTTGGTACGTAGCCACCCAGTACACACACATCACATACTAGATGTTATATGTTCGTCTGCATTACGAATATCTCCAGAATACATTCTAACAAATATTGTTAAGGTGCGTTAAGCAGTTTACAGCAATGTGACTAAGCAAACTATAATTGAATTGTTTTTGTACGCAGGTGCCGCTCTGGAGGAGCACTTGATCTTGGACAACAGGTACACGGAGCACAGCACCGTGGGGCTGGCGCAGCAGTGGGACCAGCTCGACCAGCTGTCCATGCGCATGCAGCACAACCTGGAGCAGCAGATACAGGCCAGGAACCACTCAGGTATCACTACAACCAACGATGATAATATAAATATACCTATCATCTACATACTCCACAATCCCTGGCAAATTTTAATTACTTTTTTATTTTTATTTAAATGATGATAACAAGTGAGTTCAATATGCTGTGATCTATATAGCCAGCCATCTATCGTAAAACTTATAACACTGACCTCCAGTTTCTGAAAGGCTGATCAACGAAATATTAACTAATCAATCACTGTTAAATCTCATGTGAAGTACCAATTGGGTTGCTAAAAGCACGAATAATTAGTTCCATTTGATCTAATTAATAACTAATTAGATCATATTATATTAATTATCCATGCTTTTAGATACTTCACATGAGATTTAACAAGTGATTAGTTAATATTTCGTTGATCAGCCTTTCAGAAACTGCGTGTCAGAGACCTAATTTTGAAATTACTAGTGGTTGCCATAGATAAAATTGCATTATGTACAATTAGAATTAGAAAACAGAACAACAGAAAAAGCATATACTTCAAACACACAATTTAAAAAAAAAACTATGTCTAAAATTTCTTTAATAATCATTTTACTAATTGGATCATTTAATATGCAGGTGTGAGCGAGGACGCTCTGAAGGAGTTCTCGATGATGTTCAAGCACTTCGACAAGGACCGCTCTGGTCGTCTCAACCACCACGAATTCAAGTCGTGCCTGCGCGCGCTGGGGTACGACCTGCCCATGGTCGAGGAGGGACAGCCCGACCCGGAGTTCGAGGCTATACTCAGTGAGTATGGGCTGATTATATGAAAGTGATGTAGGATACGTTATATAACTATTAAACTAGACACCCATGGAAAGTTGTTGATGAGTGTTGAGTGTGTATGTAGATATATAATTATGTATAATTATATATAAATACACTTATTAATAAATCATTCTTATTATAACCTTATTTTGTCTTTCTTGTTTTTAATGGTACAAAAGAAAAGACGAAACACAAAGTAAGATTAAAATTATACTGCTCTAAGAGGTGGTAGTAGGTCCCCTGGTAACTTTACTAATGTATATGAGGCATATGAACCAGACAGATTATTGTCTTGTTTGTTTGTTTGTTTGGTGTTTCTCTTGTTCTTTATAAAGACAGCAAACCGTCACACTTTGCAGCATGTGATGTTTTTTTTTACATATAAAGATGAAATTCTAATTAAATGTTGTAATTTGTAGACGTGGTGGATCCGAACCGCGATGGGCAGGTGTCCCTTCAGGAGTACATGGCGTTTATGATCAGCAAGGAAACAGAGAACGTGCACTCGTCCGAGGAGATCGAGAACGCGTTCCGAGCCATCACCGCGCACCAGGACCGCGCTTACGTCACCAAGGAGGAGCTATATGCTGTGAGTCCCATTTGGTTTGATTTCTTACCAAGTGAGTTTGAGAATAGAATTTACGACGTAGAATTTTTAGGTGTTTGAAAATGTAGTTGCGTATGAGTCCATTGTATTCTCAAATTATTATAAACATTATTATTATTTAAATACCTATATTTACCAACTTGAATAGTTGTGAAAATATCAAAATAAACCCCACATATTTCAATATAGTACTGTAACAGCTTGCCCTTAGCCTTATAAAAGACTGTTCAACAACCTATAATGGAATAAAATACTGATCTGTATATTCTGCTTACAGAACCTCACCAAGGAGATGGCAGACTACTGTGTGGCTCGTATGAAGCCCTACCAAGACCAGAAGACGGAGCGACCCATCCCCAACGCGCTGGACTACATCGACTTCACTCGCACGCTCTTCCAGAACTAAGCGCACGAACGGCGCCCGACTACGCTTACTTATATTAAATCACAAAAACAACATGTCGTTTTTAATTTTTGTGTCGTGTCCCACCTCACGCGTCTGTCCCGCGGTCGGGCGCCTATGCATTACTATTTATAGCACTCTATTCAATGTTTCCATTATTCAAGAACTATATAGACTGATTCAAAAACATTTCTTAATTGTAGCGTTAGGCTGTTACTAATTGCATTAAAATTTTAATGTGCGTGTCGTTTTGGAGAAGCGTTCTTGTGTTCGATGGTCGAGCAAGCACGCGACCGAACGACCGTGTCGTGGCCCCTACATCGTATGGGAGAGGGAGAATTCCTTTTCTCTGAAGCTAGCAGAGAAATAAGAAGCTGCCGGTATCTGCGACCTTTATCTACATTCAGAATAACTATCTAATGTTTGCATTTCATAAAGTTTATTTGCTTAAGCATTTGTAAGCTAAGAGTAATAAGTATTTTATCGCGTTCATTGTGCTAAGATTCTATTTATTTTTTGTATTCTAATACATAATCTTTTCAATAAATATTTATTTCAAATTATGTTGTTTTAAATATTACATCTAAACTTTTTAATGTTCTCAATATTGTTTATAGCCTTAGAGCATTAAACCAACAGGAGTGGACACGCGCTCTATTTCCCTTGCGCAAAAGTCTGCCACTTTCGGCGGGGGACGGGGTAACGCGAGCAACGCACACTAATTACAATGTTAACTACTAATGCATTTTTAAATCGCGTCGTTATACACGCACACAATAAAATTATTACACACTAGCTTAAACTAAACACACACAACCACATTCACACACAGGGACATCTATCAGTTTACGCTTCCTTAGCGTAAAACAGTTAGAGCTTGACTCTGTCGATATTTAGTATCGATGTTTAGGATTTCATATAAGTACGCGAAAGATTTAATTATTTTCATGATTATTATGTTTGCTTATTAAAATGAGCATTATCTTAAAGTCAAAGTCAAAGTCAAAGTCAAAGCATTTATTTCATTTAGATCATAAAGTATGATGCTTATGAAAAGTCAACATTACATTTTGTCAGCCAATTGACCTACAGCCAGTTCGCTGACGAGGTAGAGCTGTGAGAAGAACTGGCAAGAAACTCACGCCACTCTTTTCAATCGCCAGATAATTACAGTTATTTGAATGAGTTACAATTTAAACACTCAACGCAACCAAAGAACCATACAAAGTAATTATTACAAATTAACTAATTAATATAATACTAAGATTAAAGAAAGAAAACAAGGAATTCAATTATTTAGTTTCAACTAGTATGGTAATTTGACTACGTATTTTAATTAAACTGGTAAATGCACCCCCTGGTCACATTGAACGACAAGGTAATACTGGATTGAATATTAAATGTAAGCCATGCCAAGATTGACCAGTCATCCCAAGTAGCACCCGTTCACGAGCATGACGCACGGGCCAGCCATCATCACCCTCGCCATATTAGAGGGAAGGTGATGACCCGGCCAATACGACACCACAAGCAATGACATTTTAGTGAGCATGACAATGCAGGGCATGGGTGGTAAAAGAACCCTAATAAAATGTATTATGCCTTACGAACTCGTAATGATCATGATATGCATCTACTTCACATTAAACTTTTACTACAATAGTCAACATAATTACAATAATAGTCAATATAATTACTATAATAATAATCAATATACTGAATGATAATAATAGTCAATATAAGTACAATAATAAAAATATCAATATACTTAATGATAATAATAGTCAATAAAGCTACAACAATAATAATCAATATAACATTAATCTTGCATTAAACGAGCAACTATACCCATGCTGCTTTATCATTTAAATAATCATTAATAGTATAATAACCCTTTAGAATAAGGCGGTTTTTAACAGTTTGTTTGAATTTTTGTAGGGGTAGATTCATAATGTCAATGGGTAATTTGTTATAGAAACGTACACCTAGACCCGCAAATGAGTTGTTTACTTTATGTAGGCGATAATATGTACCAACTAATTTATGTTTACCTCGAGTATTCACAGAGTGCATGTCACAGTTTCTGGAATACAAGTCTATATTTTTCTTGATAAACATAATATTGGCGAAGATATACTGAGACGCCACCGTCAGAATACCTATTTCTTTAAAAATCTCTCTTAGTGAAACCCTAGGGCCCAAATTGTAAATAGATCGCACTGCTCGTTTTTGAATTATAAAAATTGAATCAATATCCGCAGACTTGCCCCAGAGCAGTATACCGTATGACATCACGCTATGGAAATAGCTGAAATAGACAAGTCTAGCTGTTTCTATGTCGGTAAACTGTCTTACCTTTCTTATCGCAAAGGCTGCGGAACTGAGTTTACCAGCAAGACACGATATTTGGGTACCCCATTGAAGCTTGTTATCTAAAGTTAAACCCAAAAAAACTGTAGACTCAACAAAGCTCAAAGTTTCATTATTTAAACTTATATTAATAGCTAGGCTTTTAGTATTGGGCATAGTAAATTTAACACATTTAGTTTTCTTTGAATTAAGCAGTAGGTTATTCGCACTAAACCAGTCCAGAACTTTCACTAGTGAGCTATTCACTTTATCAATGTTAGTTTCCTTACGATCCACTTTAAATAAAAGTGATGTGTCATCAGCGAACAGTACAATGTCGCAAAAATTCTGAATATGGAATGGCAAATCATTGATATAAATCAGAAAAAGAAAAGGGCCTAAAATGGAACCCTGTGGCACGCCCATAGCTACAGGTAATCCGGTAGACCTACTTCCGTTTATATCAACATATTGTATTCTATTGCTTAAGTAAGTGGCAACTAGATTGAGTGCAGCATCCCTAATACCATAATGACTGAGTTTTCGTAGAAGCGTGTTGTGTTCGACGCAATCAAAGGCTTTTGAAAGGTCACAGAAGACACCAATAGCATCCATCGAATTTTCCCAGGCACTATAAATATGCTTAATCAATGTAATACCTGCATCTATTGTAGAACGACCTTTAGTAAAGCCATATTGCTCTTTGTGTAACAATTTATTTGAGACAAAGTGACTTTCTAATTGCTGCAAAATTATTTTCTCAAACACTTTGCTAATAGCTGGCAATATGGAAATCGGTCTAAAGTTAGTTGCGTCACTTTTTGATCCATTTTTGAATAAAGGTATTACTTTACTGTGTTTCATCAGATCAGGAAACACGCCTGTGTCCACACATCTATTAAATATTGTGGCAAGGTGTGGAGCTATACTAGATATTATATTATTAATTAGATTCGTTGAAATACCCCATAAGTCAGCAGTTCTTTTTGAGTTAAGTGACTTAAACACTTTTATCACATCATTGGGGTTAATATACTTGAAACTAAATAAAACGCTGCACTCTCCCACGCTAACCCTAGCTAAAGTTTCGGCTTTGACTGGGCAAGAATCTAAGGACCTGGTTGCATTAACAGGTATGTTTATAAAGAAATTATTAAATGTTTGTGCTACATCTAAATTATCTGAAATAATTTTATTATTTACGTTAAGTTCAAAGTTAGTATCCCGCAATGTGGTTCGTCCAGTTTCATTGTTAATGATACTCCAAGTTGTTTTGATTTTATTGTCAGATTCTTTAATTTTATTACTTATGTATAAAGATTTGGCTGTGGTACAAGCCTTTTTAAAAATTTTTGAATAATTCCTAACGTAATCTACAAAGTTCGGATTTGTATTATATTTTTTCATACCATATAGTTCAAACAGTTTAGTTCTACTTTTATAGATGCCTGTTGTTGCCCAGTCACAAAATTTAATTTTAATATTTTTATTGAAAGTCTTGGGTTTAAAAATATTTTCATATTCTACCTTAATTAAATTAAACAAAGATAGGTAGAGGCTGTCAGGATCGTCGCGACTAAGATCTATATTGGTAACTTTAGTACTAATGTTCTCGCTAAAGTGTTTCAGGCGTTCAGAGGTCACTGGCCTACATGTGATCTTATAATTAACTTTAGGTATTTTAATTACAGGCAATTCAACCTTTTGCCCATAGTGATCAGATGTTAAATCATTCAATATAGAACTATTTAAAGACTGACAGTTGCAGAAAATATTATCTAGGCATGTAGCAGAATGAGTAGTAACTCTAGTAGGTTCATAGAATAAATAATGTAAGTCAAATGAGGTAAACAAGCTAATTAATCTACTACATATAGCTGATTCCTCAAGTAAGTTTACATTAAAATCACCACACACAACCACATGCCTGTTACAAATGCTCAAGCGTTTCAGTACATCCTCCATTACAGTTTCAAACAAGGTGAAGTCACTCTGTGGCGGTCTGTATACACACACAACAATATGTTGCTCAAGCTCCACACAAGATATTTCAATTGTGCGCTCAATGGAAAGCTGTACTATATCCTTACGCTCCTTATATTTTATACTATTACAAACATATACTAAAGAGCCACCATGTATAGCTTTCTTCCTAGCAAATGCACTACCAATACTGTAGTACTCATTGTTCATTATAAGTTGGTCACATTTCAGCCAATGTTCAGTGACACAGAAAATATGAATATTAAGTAATCTTAAAAATAATTCTATTTCTAGTTCCTTGCCGGATAAGCCCTGAATATTTTGGTGAACCAAGTTCAAATAAAATGACTCCTTATCCTTTGTCTCATCTACTAGTTTAAACTATTAGATGTATTGATATCAGTAGTTTCACTACTTTGTCCTACTAAATTCTTCAATACCCTACAGGTATCTGTGTCAGTAAATAAATTATATGCTAACAATTTAGCAATTTGTTTTTTGTAAAATGTTGGCAGATACATAGTATCTTTTGTCAATAAAAATTTACTAATAAATATATTTATGTCAAAAAATGTCATGAAGTCACTAAGGCGACTTGTAGTATTATAAATTAATAAATTCAATTTTTCAATATGCTTATTTTGTATATCTGATAAAGCATATGAATATGGTAAAGCACAAAAAATAAATTTACACCCTAAACTATCATAAAGTGAAGTCATTACTTCAGTTAACTGCAATATGTCTTTTTTTGTAGCATATAAACTGTTACCATATAAAACTATAACTGTTGATTCTTATGTTTATATTATATAGAACAGTTTTAGGTAATAATAATCTATTATAATTTTAAGGTTTTTTTTTATTTAAGCACTTTGAAATAGACAAAAGTAAAGTAAATAGTTCATAAACATGAATTAACTAAAGGTAATTATGTTAATTCATGTTTATGTCCATATTACAGGAAGAATAAAACAGTGTTTCTAACTAGCACACTTTTTTGTAATTATTATCAAAAAAGCCCGTCATACGGTCGGGCTAAATTTATTTGTTAAACATTGTTCGACAAACAAATCTGGTTATGCGGTCGGGCTCTCCTACTATGTTTACTAATGTTTATTCAATACTTCCGATCCCTGATAGTACGGAACCCTCGGCGCGCGAGCCCTACTGGCATTTAGCCGTTTTTTTTTTGAAGTTATACTTTTTTTGACGCGATTGGGAAAAATGATGAGAGTGAATTTTTACGATGCGCGCGCACACCGACAGAAAAAAGCAACACCCTGAAGTTAGTTGCGAACCTTTTACACACTGAAGTTAGTTGCGGATCTTTGTGTGTCGTATCAGTACAAATAATCTGTGTGAATAAATAAAAAATATTTTGGCGTTTATATCAATTCAAATATTTATGTATGTATGCGTTGTATTATTATTTGGTATTTTTGGATTGTTATGCCAAAGAAGTATAACTTCTTACGTGCGTACATGGGTACCCACTCTTTTTTTTTATTTTACTACTGCGCACAAGGATGTATGTTCAATAACCACCACCTGTTGAAATTTGTTCTAGTGTGGATTAAAGATTGTAATTAATTATTACGTCTCAATTTTACGTGTATTATTCCTAAGTATGTATGTATATTCAAACCAAATAATACTTTGAATTAATTGTCTGTTGCTATTAAATTTCGTTCCAACTAAGCAGAGCTTGTAATTGGAGGATTTTGTTCTCATTACATAGTAACAAGACACTGACATGAGAATGTATGAGTAGATTTTTATTAGAGAGATATTTTATCTGTTCAGATAACAAAAAAACAACAGAATATATTTCAGAAAGTCTTTATTTAAGTAGGTATAATAAAATACTGAAAAACTGTGCAATTTAAATTAACCTTATAAATCTAGTTTAACTAATCCTAGGTAATGCAATAAGAGGAGGTAGCGCACAGCGAGTTTACTTGCTAAAAACTGAGCTCTCCGCCGCTTGGGGGGTAGGGAGGAGGTAGCAGTGCTGGCAGCACAGAAGGCTTTGTCTTTTAAGCTGTTAGTCAGATACTTGTACGCTTAGGAACCCACTTATATGGTTCCTACAATATTGGACCCAAGCGACTCGAGGCGCTGCTTCTTTTGAAAATCTAAAACAAACAAAAAAAAAATTAATTTAATACTGGAAAACCAATATCGATATCGTGATTAAACTGTCTCATCTCTAATTATGTTAAAGTGTGACCAGTTTCTTAAAAATAAATACGCTTATTTTTGTAAGAAATGAGCAATTATCTTTCGGAATAAAGTGCACTAATCTTGTATATTTGGATTTATTATCTCATTTTACTTGTTCATTTAATATTATTTTGTGCATTACTTGGTAAAAAAAACATTGGTTTTAATTAAAAATAAATAAATATGGGAACGGTGACACAATAATGTACATCCAAAATGAAACTTATTAGATATGTCAACAAGGCGAGATATAAAAAAGGAAAGGTTAGTTTTTATGTTAATTCAACTTAAAATATTACCCCAGATTGGAGTATTGATGATAAGCCTGGCAACACTTGTTGATTAGCATTTTATTTGGTTAAATTGCTAATTTAATGCCTTATTTAATATTATTAGAACAAAATAATACTTACAGGTGGAATGTAATATTATCCTTTTGTAGACTTGATGTCGCTGAACGCTTTTTACACCAAAATACACTGCAATTCGGCATTTCTATTGAGACGCTATTACGCATGCACTGATAGGTGACATGATGCGGAACGCGCGTCAACTAGTTTTATATAACGGGTATGACCGGTGGGCTGGTACCTTTGGCAGAGGGGTACGCCTGTCAGTGGCCTCTCCGGTTGGTTTAATGCTCTAAGTTTATAGCACATAAAGTTAACTAACATAAAGTTGGCTAATATTCACACCTTTACAATCATGTTAGGAAGCAAAGATTAACAACACAATATCGGTCAGTAGTCCATTTTTATTTATGTAATAAATTATTTGTTACATTGATAATTGTTAATATATAATTTTTACTACATCACATCACATTATCAATACATATTCATATATTTTATTATTATATTTTATCCCAGTCCACCAAAATGGTGCTACAAATAGTTTTAAAATTAATAATTATTATAAATATTTAATCAACTTCAAAGCTAATTATAATTGTACATATTTACAAGTACTTACAATATTTATTTAGAAACAAGTCATACTGAAATTTAGATGTCAAGTTTAAAATGCAGACCAAACGATATACCTTAAAGCCTTATTATTCTCAGTAGCAAGATGTCAGAATCAAGCTTGACTTATAAAATAGAACCTGAATTTATTCTACAGAAGATGCTGCCGCTAGAGAGCCACTGTCTTTAAATAGGTATGACGGATACCTTTTGGCAAAAACGGCTAACTAAGAAAAAAATATTGGAACACCCAGCTTCGTTTTAATGCTACAAATAGAACGACAACTTTGTCGAATCTTAATTCCTGATAGTTAGTTGTTTTAAATTGCCACTGTTTCAACTGTTTCCTATTTCAACAATTTCATTCATTACAAAAACAAATGATTTATATTTACATAATTAAAATCATTGGACTGGCCTCAAACAAGACATCATGAACGATCAAGACAAGCCATTTTTGGTTGTTTTAAAATAATATTACAAAGACAGGCACGAATCTGTTCGATTTTAATCAATAGTCTGTGCTAGGCCTTAGATGAAGTTCACACTTTGTAAATCAGATGCTAGACACTAGCCTCTACAAATAACTCCAGTGAAGTATTAGGTTGGGGCTACACTTGCGCTCGCTGCAGCAGTCTGAACTCCTGCGGTGTGACGAGAGGCTGTAGTTTGTCCAGTAATGGCTGTGGTAGGGGCGCCCGCGCAGGCTGCAAGTAGGGGATCGATAGTAGTTCACGCACTGAGGGGCGAGCGCGCGCGTTGTATGTGAGACACCATTTGAGAGCCGCGATCAGTGATGGAGGGAGGTCTGCAATGTTCAATATTACATGTAAAGATATGCCAAGATTTAAGACACAAATTCGCTTAAAATAAACAGCGGGCTAGGGATGGTCAGAGCTAAACGACATACCGTGACTGTTTATTTTACTGTATAAACTGTATGACACATAAAACATACGTATTCAATGCCGCCAAACATCGATGTCATTCTGTTTGTTATCTTTACTCATCTCTTCTACGCTTTTAGTTTCCCTTTAGATAAATATAATCTAAGAAAGAGTTACAAAGGACTTCGTAAAATGTTTCATACTCACGCTCAACGGGCGGATATTCAATGCGATAGTTGGGGTCGAGTATGGCGGCTAACTTGGCGAGGTTGGGGATGTGGCCGAAGGGCGTGCGACCGTACACCATGCTGTACAGGATGCAGCCCAGCGACCACACATCTGAACGAAACGATATCTGAAAATATAATAGATCACATCATATTTACACACTCTTTTCATTAAGAAACGATTATCTCAAACTAATTGGTCCAAACGCGAATTTTCTAGCTCGTTTACTAATACAATTACCTACTATTTAGAAATAGCATAGTCTTTTAAAAAGAGAAGCCTCTAAAGTAACTTATATTACTTTGTGTAATTTTTTGCAAGTAGTAAGCAGACGCTGGTATGTAAATAACAAAACTACTTTACATGAAAGGCAATCTTATTAGTCGTAATAGAAGTAGAAGTAGACGAACTAGCAAGATATACGAAGCATATCAGTCAGACAAGGCGTTATACCTTGATGGGAGCGTGTCCTTCGCCATTAGCGACGCCATACCCCCCGGCGCCGCCCATGAGCGCCTCGGGGCTGATGTAGGAGTACGTGCCGGTGGCCTGCGCGCGCACCACGCTCGTCGCGTCGCTGCTGATGGCCGACGCGATGCCGAAGTCGATCAGCTTCAGCCGACCACACACCAGCAGGAAGTTCGCGGGTTTTAAGTCCGCGTGGATCACGCCTATGAACATACCATTGACTTAGAGGCTAGCTTGTTAGATTGTATAAAACTTTTACTCTCTAGGAACACTATGGTAATATTCTATACATTGGTGCTTTTCTGTGCATTCGAATGTTGACCTTAAATTACAGCCCATGAATCTCGCTCATATCCCATATCTTAGTTAGCTCGAGTCAAAACAAATGAATGTTAATGCGGTACCTATTAGTGTATAGTCCAGACTTAGGCTCGAGCGGCGCGCGCGCGCTTTGACAACAGCGACACTAGCATTAGTGGCGCACGGGCGGACACTGAGCTCACAATTGCATTGACACGTGAGCTCAGCATGGGCGCATCAGAAGGCGCGCTCGAGAAACGCAGAATCAGCTTTACCATGCTCGTATATGTAGTGCACACGTATATGTTGTGTAGGAAATGGTTCACATTATCGTACAGTCAGTCAGTGTCACAGACAGTACATATACATACCATGCTCGTGTATATAGTGCACGGCGTGCAGCATCTCCTCCCAGTAGTGCAGCACGAGCGCGGGCGGCAGGCCGGCGCCGCGCGCGCGCAGGAACGACGACAGGTCCGTCTCGCCTACCTCCAGCACCATGCGCAAGAAATGGTTCGCGCGGTCATACTCATAGTCGAACAGTCGGATGACTCTGTCCGAGTTCTGCAGCTCGCGCAGGAGCCGCACCTCGTTGATGTAGCCCTGCGCCAAGTCCTGGTCCGTCGCCAAGTACACGCACTTCACCGCGTACTCGCACGACGTGCCAACTTCCAATACCTGCGCATTTACAACATCAAATTATCAATCAAAATGTGAAGATATTGTGCTAATTTTGTCATTAAAACATTTTTGTATTGTTTTTTACTCATGCACTTTTTCAGCAAGTAGGTATATTTAAATTAGTTATGTTGTTTTTAATATTTTAGGTTTTAATAATAACATATTGGATTATGCATCTGTAAAGATATTGTAATGGCCTCATTTTTTTTTATAATTTGCATGTTGAATAACACATGCAAGTAGTTTATTAGTATAAAACAACAACATAAAACTGTTACAAAAAATTTTCAAAAATAAATAGCTGCTATAACACATTCATAGCAAGTAATATAACAATTCATCAGTTATCTTACTTTTATTAATTTGATTGAATAGTCCAAATGCCAAATGATTTCTTGCATAGTCAGAATTTTAACCCCTGTAGAACAAATTTGTTCTTCTGGAAGTTTTATCATCAGCAATGAAAATAGTCTCTGCTTACCCCATTAATGGGAGACAGGTGTGAAGTTATGTATGTACATACATACAATTAAATTTATCTTGTGTAGTCTTGCAGACAAGATTAAAAAGGTTCATAATGGTGAACAACCCACCAACAAGTAATAAGTAGGTTGGTAGCATTTTTTTTATGTTTGTAATTTTGACATTATTGGCACAAATCATGGTAAATGATAACCATAACATATATCCTTTAACATGTGTTCTCTAAACATTGTAGAAACAACGCCGTAGACCAGAACTGTCCAAAGCAATTTATTCTTTCGTTATAATACTGCAGGCCTTCATCTTTGTGCTGCCCACAGTATTATAACGAAAGAATAAATTATTCCATTTTTCAAATTTTAATGGTACCTAGCTATAATAGCAGGCTTAAAAAAAGCTATGAAATCTGATTTTAATTTGTGTGATCCTATAATTTATTTAGTACTTTTGAAAAGAAAAAGGAAATATAAGAGTAAGGAACCTTCCAGCACTCTCAAAAGGTATAGCTATGTTTTCTTAAAATTAAATAATTAGCATTCTAGTCTCTGCTTTGTAAAAAACTCACTTTGTATACTTCACTGGAGCCTCCAACACCTAACTTCTTTATAAACATGTACTTTTTGTCTTTTATACTTGTTGTCTTGAACAGAATCTTTGAGTTATTATTGTTTAGAACACCCTGAGGGTACGAGGGTGTTGCCACATATGAGGCAGGCATTGGTTTTCTATTCAGTGGTGTCTCAGGCACAGGCACCTGCACCACAGGCTCTGGACGACTCGGTGGAGCAAGTGGCTCATCTTTAGAAGGATTCTGTGTGAACAACTCACATCTTACTCTGTCCCTGTTTTGTACAAGTGCCTTTTGAGGAGTTTTCTTTTTACTCTGTTTAGCAGAGCCCGGTGTAAACTTTCTAATGCCTGATTTTATTTTCGGTGTCGCCGATTTTACCTTCTGAGCACTACTTGGTACTTTCAGTACTTCTGGTGTCCTTTTAATACACGAATTCTGTGGTTTTGTGATTATATTATTCTGTGGCATAAGCACATTGCGTTTTTTGTGTTCTGAACTTGGATAAACATTTGTATTTTGGTTTTTGTGAACACTTAGTACTGATTGTTTCTGGTTTGGTACCCAGTTGTCGCTGGCATTTTCTTTATCGTGTTCATTGTAAGGTACTTTCTTCTCTGAAGCGAATGCTTTTATATCTTTCGGTGGTGGTTTCACTGTTGGTGTATAAAACTCTTTGTTTATTTTTGTCTTGGGCGATGGCTTGTTTGTCACCGTTTGTCCGAATGAGCTGTCGCTTTCATCAGCGGAGCTGAAGCTATTGTCGCGACTGTCCGCTGATTGCTTCAAAGGCATCAAATTAGCCAACAATGCCGACATCGGCATCGGTGCGAACTTGATGCTGTTTGCCGTTGATTCTGTATTACCACTCATTTTAAACAACGATCAACACATTTGGTAGCAATGTCTCAACTATATTATCACTCTTTAGAGTTATTAATTGAACACGGAATAGGTGAAACGTAATTAAAGTGTAATCTTTATCACTTTTCAACTCTGTCACGAATCCGTTAGTTTTGAACTTTTGACAGTTGTTTACTTACTGTTTTGAAGTTTATTCCGTGTTACCATACAAAAAAATCTAACAGACTTTGATTTGTCAAAGTTTCTGAACGAATTTTTCTTAGGCTTATTATAGAAAGCTCTAAATTTCATTCGGATGTTTTCTTTTTGCACACCAGTCACCATCTCTATAACGATACTTTGTGTTAGAAATGAAGATACAAGTTGATTCCATCTTTTGTTTTCACGGAAGATAGATGTCATTTAGTTTCATCCACATTTTTTCTATTTTATCATTGTAATATACCATTATTATCCTCAACAAGAATATTATTCTACACTTGACGCTGGCAGAAATAGCTGACACAAATCGTCGGCTCTGTTGCCAAAAAAAAGGAGAAGATGAAGAAGAAGAAGAAGATACAAGTTAATTGATGAAGATTGCTCGCTTCTTTCTGCTAAATTGAAGCAAAATGAAGCTTTACACGTTTTTAGCCAACAAAGCTTTCAGTTTGACCACAACGCAGGTCAACTACTTCCACAACTGAGTATGAGTAATTTAGATAAAGAAAATTAATATTATTTAAAAATACTAATAAAAAACAAACCTAAATCACTCGGTGATGGCATTATAAAGTCACTTTATTCGCTTGTCCATCCAACTAGCCTGGGAGATGCTGCTACGATATCGACTACAAAAGTCAAAGCAAGTCAAAGTTAAAAAAAACTACATGACAAGTTTCCCAAGCTTTATGACTTTCTGACTGATTCTGAAATAAAGTTGCCTGAACTTATTATTTAAAAGTGAGAAGTATTTATATTACTTTGATTTTTTAAATTCTGTATTTATGCACACAAATTGGCCTTAGCGTTGAAGCGTTTACGCGTCATGAGTGGCAACGTCGCAATTTAGTGTCATAATTGGTAGTTTTCATTTTTTTTAATTTAATCGGAGCTATATTTTTAAAATATGTGCTGTTTAAATGCTAGAATTAGGTGAAAGCTGTTTAAAAAGTAAGTTACCATAATGCTTACAGTTATATTACTATGAAAATACCGCAACTTAAATTTCAAATGTATTGTACCCGCATAAATAGTATTAGCAGAAACTATATATAAACTATATTAAAAGACAGGTTTTATCGATCAGTTCATGATTATATTTATTATTAATAACTTAATCAGTAATTGATTACACTTATTACGATACAATAACATATTACAATAAACCTATTTAAAAAGCATAGATTAGCTTTACGAGGATTCATTCTCATCAGTCGACTTCACAGGGTATCTGCATTCAGCATGGCCGCACTCGCATTTCATCCATTTTGATTTCACAGTCCAGAACTTGTCTCCATAGTCAAATCTGAAACAAATAAAAAAAGAAGATATATTGTTGAAGAACACATTCGACCATTTCTTTACTAGGTTTAATCTGTGGTCTGTGTTTTGAATGGTGTTGTTGCTAAAAAAAATAGCTTATGAAAGCCTGCTCTTTAGTCTAGTACTGGCCACTTAACATAGCGACATAATTCACCCTCTATCTAGGTACTTGTGTCCTGAGTTGAGATAAATAATTAAATAATAATCAACATGCATGTACTTATTTCATTGTACAACTTAATTGAATTAATAACTAAGCTAATTTACTTTTATATGTAATTTACAAAAATGCCGATAATATCTTTTATACCGTCAATATTAAAGACCGACAATGGCAACACTGCGTATATGTAACAAGCGTTTTCTACTAATAGTTGTCCGTATACGTATTGTCCTGTGTACAGCGACCGTGGCGTATTTAGGTATGGTATACTTACGTGAACTCCTCGTCGGGTTCTATGTCTGTAGTAGCGAAGAGCGCGACTGTGGGCAGCCTGAGGTCGCGCGTGTGCGTGAACACTCTGACGGGCGCCAGGTTGGGCGCGCAGCTGTGGTTGATGAACCGCGCCGCGCTACCGAACTGAGCCGCGTCCACACACAGCTGGCTCTTGTCTGAACATTGCTACAATAAAACAGACTATTTATGTCAAATGTTTAAGACTGACTCCAAATTGGATGTACGCGTAAGGACGAAATATCGAGCCGTTCGGTTCTGTATACGTGGACGTGCACGTAGCATTATATTTAAATGTTTTCGAGACATGAACACAATTGAACTTTATGAGTATGAGACATGTTACACTGCTCGTATGATGTGGCAGTGTGTAGCTACAGAGTCAGTGTGTTTCGACTTTTAATTTAACTAAATCTTGATACATCGAACTTAATCTAAGCAGTGTCAAAGTTTACAACGCCAACACAAGATCCCAGATGCACATACCTCTCTCAGGTCAGGCTTGACATCGAGCGCGAACATGTAATGGTCGGCGGGGCGCGTGTCGGCGTGCGGCAGCGCCAGCAGCTCGCCGCAGTACAGCGCGGCGCACGCCCCGCGCAGCACGCGCTGCCTCGCGCGCAGCCCCCAGCCGCGCGCGCCGCCCGCGCGCACCACCGCCGCGCGCACGCACAGCGAGCCCAGCGCCGCCGCCTTGCTCACCACAGCGTTGTTGCAGCGACGCTACCGAGGCGGGACACAGATGTAACTATGTACTATACACCACCGCATGTCATCGTGTCCTCGCATGCAGCTAAACTAACATGTATCTGCATACGCTTTGTATGCATGTACGGTGGGCCAAGAAAGTGGTCTACCAATTTTACTTTGACCTTTCTGTGACCTTTGATTTATTGCTAAGGTTGACTTTTCTAACAGTGTGTAAGAGAAAACGACCTTGTTCTTTCATAACAGTCAAATTAAATTTAACTGTAGGGTGGTAGACCACATTACATGTGCAGTCAAACATGTTTTGGCCGGCTGCACCTTTTTTTATTGCTGACAGTGGCAGACGAGCATACAGCCCACGTGTTAGTAAGTGGTAACTGTCGCTCATTGACGACTCAGAGTCCCTAGCGACCTGGAATTGCAGGAGCAATCTCCTTCGATGCCAGGGACTCATGCGAAGCCGCTGCATACCGTGAAGGGAGTGAGATAAATGAAAGGATCGAGGGAGGGAGAGAAAAAAGGAAATTGGGTCTCCGGCACTCTCACTCTATACATGCGTACAAAGTGCTGCGAATGTATTTTAATTTAATTTATGATTTATGGTAGGTATCTAATAAAAAAGAAACAATTAGCGAAAAATTCAACAAGACAGATTTCATGCAATAGTACAAGTAAAATAATAAAAAAAAACAATGAATATTAAGATTCCTTACCAAATTACATCCACAAGTTTGATTACACTCGAATAGCATAGGCGGGTCGTGGTAAGGAAAGTTGGCTTGTAGCCGTCCCCGCGTATACCAACAACGTACACCTAACGTGCAACACGAACACTCGTTCGACGAACAATCACCATCTTTGCACTCGCAACCCTAAAACAAAACATACATTCTTTGTAGCTTATTTTCTAAAAATCGATTTTATTATATAACGCGAAAGAGTTTGTTTATTTAAACGCGCTGATCTCTGGCACTACCAGTCGGATTTGAATCATTCTGTTTGCGTATGATAGCCCAGTTCTTGAAGAAAAAGTAAAATCTATGGCTATGTAAAATCACGCTAGTGGCGACAGGATCAGAGTAGGAAGCAAAGACGCGGGTAAAACCACGCTGTGGAAAGCTAGTCTGTAATAAAGTATTTAGGAGTGCTCTGAAAATGAAACAAAACCAGCATCTTCATCTCTACTACTATGTTAAGAAGGTAATCTTTTTATTAAGTTGGTAAATTAAACGTTTTAAGGACGCGTTCTCAAAAATCATAGGTATCGAATCGCACCAATACATAAACAAATTTCACACACACATACATAGGTCAGCCTAACTATGGCGATTATAAGAAAATAAACTCACGTTGATACTTTAGAAATAAATTTTTATTTTGTTTAATTGGAATGACTTGTATTTGAAATTTCTAGTAGTATGTTTTTTATTTTGTACTTAGAATTAGTTTTGGTGGGCATGGAGTCACACATTGCGTGAATGGACATTTGCGAGAAAGACACTCGCGCGAAAGACTTTTGCGTTGAACTTTGCTGTTTTTGAACCTATTGTTTTCTGAGTGTCCCAGCGATGACTAAATAAGAATCCTAATTCAAATTTCATAAAAGCAACCGCCATTTTGAACTACTGTTTTTGAACCGATTGCTTTTAAAATCAATATCGGAGTATGCCAGCGATGACCAAACAAGAATTTTAAGTCAAATTTAATTAAAGGAGTCGCCATTTTGAACTTTGTTGTCTTTGAACTGATTGTTTTCAAAATCGATATCTGAGTGTCCCAGCGATGACTGAACACGAATCTTTAGTCAAATTTAATAAAAACAGCCGCCATTTTGAACTTTGCTGTTATAGAACCAATTTCATTCAAAATCGATATCTGAGTGTCCTAGCGATGACCAAACACAAATCTCAAGTCAAATACAAATAAAGCAGTCGCCATTTAGAACTTTGTTTTTTTTAAACCGATTGCTTTCAAAATCGATATCTGAGTGGCCCAGCGATGACTGAACACGAATCTTTACTCAAAATGAATGGATCAGCCCCCATTTTGAACTTTGCTATTTTTGAACCGTTTGCCTTCAAAATCGAAAACTGAGTGTTCAAACACGAATCTTAAGTCAAATTAATGACTACAGCCGCCATTTTGAAATTTGCAATTTTTTAACTGTTTGCTTTCAAAATGTATGTAGTGAGTATCCCAGCGATTTTAAAAGCAATCAGTTTAAAAACAGCCAGGCCCAAAATGGCGGTTGCTTTAATTAAATTTGACTTAAGATTCGTGTTTGGTCATCGCAAGGACACAGAAATATCAATTTTGAAAGAAATCGGTTCTCTAACCACAAGGTTCAAATTACTAGCTGCTTTTATTAAATTTGGCTTAAGATTTGTGTTCAGTTATCGCTGGGACACTCAGATGACGATTTTGAAAGCAATCGGTTCAAAAACAGCAAAAGTTAAAAATGGCGGCTGCTTCAACAAAATTTGATTTAAGATTCTTGTTTGGTCATCGCTGGGACAGTCAGATATCGATTTTGCAAGCCATCTGTTCAAAAACAGCAAAGTTCAAAATGGCGGCTGCTTTTATTAAATTTGACTTAAGATTCATGTTTGGTCATCGCTGGGACACTCAGGTATCGATTTTGAAAGCAATAGGTACAAAAACAGCAAAGTTCAAAATGGCGGCTGCTTTTATTAATTTTGACTTAAGAATCTTGTTTTATCATATTTCACGCAAAAGTTTTCGCGCTAGTTTCTTTCTCGCAAATGTCCATTCACGCAAAAGTCTTTCGCGCAATGCGCAAATGTCTTTTGCGCAAGTGGATTCGCGTTAAGTGTCCTGATACCACTCCGGTGACTTCTACTGGAACTAGCTGATTAGAAGAGCTGGGTATAACGATTATGGGCTCGTTAGGTTAATTATGATGAGACCTTACCACCGGACATGATGGACATCTCATCATAACTAACAAAACGAGCCCCTACTCGGTACGCCTAGCTCTACTCGTTAGCTAGTTCCAGTAGCAGTCACCGAAGTAGACCTTCAGGTCACTTTATCATGTTCGGTGGTAAGGTCTCATCATAACTAACAAAACGAGCCCATACTCGGTGCACCTAGCTCTACTCGTTAGCTAGTCCCAATAGCAGTCACCGAAGTAGACATTCAGATTTCTCAGCATGTCCGAAACGCAACTAATAATAATAGCTACTTAGGTACTTATAGCAAAAACAATAATACCTTGACAACTATTTCGTATAAAATGCTTGCAACTCTTGTAAGTATCAAATCTAGTATTGTCAACTACATTGTGTTTATACAACGAAATTTACGAGTCGAGCAGCTTCCGATAAGCGACACAGGTCCACTCACGACGGGCGCCGAGCGCGGACTGATTCTTGTTCACAAAGCTCTGTTCAATGCGATGAAAACAACTACCAAACAAAATAAGTCTTATTACAATGCATCAAGATTCACGCTGCATAGCAAAATGTATAGAAAACGACGATATTATTTTTCATTGATTTTCGTGTTAATTTGTAAAATGTTAAAAAAATAGTCTGATATTTTATGAATTGAAGATATTTGCTAACTTTTGGTATTTTTAAATTTAGAATATTTTGAATATAATAAGAAAAAAACAGGTCTCGAAATCAACACGATTTCGTAAATTCTGCATTGAGAGTCAAAGAACAACGGTTTTTACTACATTGGAAATAAATATTATTAGAAAAAAACACGTCCCATCACAAGATAAAGAACCATTCTATTTGTAGTATCTGCTAGATATATAAAATTGTTTATTGTTTTGCCACAAAATGAACCGAAAAAGGGGTTATTTTTGATAGAATTGTAAATGCGTCCTTAAGATGGAAATACTGGATACAAATTGTTACAGTAGTAGTCCTTGTTGGTTTTTAACACGAAATATCAAAGTACTACCCTCTCACGGATCAATGTAAAATATTAATTTTCATACTATTAAATTCATTCGAAAAGTGTTTTTGCCCGAGGCTGGAATATTTCTTCCTTTCTTTCTTAGACTGCCGATAATAGCCTGGCTATGGCTAAGAGAACTCTGCAATATTCTATGTAACCACTTACTTTAAATTGTAAAAAAAAACTCTGAAAAGAATCTTAAAAAATTACAATATTTCGTGTTTTACCTGCATAGTATCTAAAGTGTTGTCAACATTAATAGGGTGAGGCATCACATGTCGCGTCACGTACGTGAAGTCGTCGGGCAACGTTGCGTCGTCAACCTCGTTGATACACGGGATCGGAAAAGCTTCCCGACCGTTTGATATGTCGCTGGGCAAAATATTTACAATAATTGTGTAATTATTAATGATACTATAGTAAAAAAAAAAAATTAACATAATAAGACACATAAAATTTAGTACCAAATTGAGGGTACGTTGCATTCACACTACAGTGAATTCAATTGTAATTTATATATTAATAATATTAAATTTTGAACGTTTATTTTATTGGCTGTCAGTACCTGGAGAGTAGGCGGAACTTGGACACTTTGTCTCTGACGGCGATGTTCATTTGCATGTTGAGCGAGATAGCGCTCTGACACTGCGCGGTACACACCTCCACTGGAAGCTCGCCTGCTGAGTTCTCTATGTCCGTCTAAAAACAAATCATTTTCATGAAAATTTTAATGCTGTCAACTCCAATAAAATATGTCTTGGTGTCACATTTTATCCTAGCCAAGGTCCGAGTAAAGATCCCGGAAGACAGCTCAGTATGCATTTTAGTTATTAATGAATGTTCCTCCACTTACCCTTGCACCCCTCGCGAGTAATATAACCACACAAGCGTAGTGGCCTTGACGTGCAGCAACATGACTGTAAACAATAATTTTATTATAAATTTCCATTGTTTACATGCGTTTACTTTTTACTCAACCTTACTTTTATGAGTCCCAATATACTACCCTGAGAAACACCGATTCGATTTTGATATAAAAATATGATTGATTTTGATACAAACTTTCTTTGTGTTGTTTTTAATAGGTAAATGTAACTTTCTGTTACTATCAATCGGATAATTAATTAACACAGTAGCCAAAAGTGTGATTATTGGCAGCAGTGTATGTGTATAAAACAAAGTCGAAAGCTTTGATTAAGTCTAAATATACTGACAGTGCCGACGTCTGTTTGCGGTTCTGCCCCAGTGCATCACTAATGCTAGCTAGTAATTGGAAAGACTGGAACAACGAGTGAGCGGAGCGAGACGGCGGTAGGAAGCTGAAGGATCGACAGCACGGTGTGAATATCACACTGCAGACGTGACGGTCAAAGTCAAATACATTTTCTCATAATATGGGTAATGGAATTAATACTTATTAACCGACACCCAGTTCGTTGAGGTAAGGTAGGGTCATGAGAAGAACTGGCAAGAAACGCAGGCCACTCTTTTTATTCGCTAGGTTATTACAATTTTTGGTAAGTTTAATTTCAAGTAGCATGCAAAGTGACGCAGGCAATACACTTAACTCTAATGTTGAGTCAGCGTTGCGCCGGGCGTTCTGTCGTACTCGGTGCACGTCTGGCACTTTGTGTCGTCTTCTATATTAGCTAGTACATTACAATTAATTTATATGTACCGTATCGCTCCGCCCGCAGTCTGTTTCGACCTTACCAGTACAACTGTATTAATTGGGCGACATGTTTTTTTTTTGTAATTTTGACGTCTACAAATGTAAATATAATAAAAGAGGTAAAGTGCACCGCGCCGTTGTCACTCTACGTGTGAACGCTCCTAAGTTAGACAACTCACAGCGGCGTGTCGGCGTGCGCGTTGAGCGCGGCGGCGGCGCGCGGCGCGGCCCCCAGCAGCAGGCGCAGCGCGCGCGCCGCGCCGCCCAGCGCGCACCAGTGCACCGCGCCGTTGCCCTCGTTGTCCGTGGACATGGCGTCCGCGCCCGCCTCCATCAGCACTCTGCACAAATGCGTACCACTATATAATATATGCCCCATAGTTTTAATAAAATGTGCGTTTGTGACTATCGGCATAGCAGAAATTAGCGACGCAAACACTCAATAAACGATTAATTTGGATGCGGTGGAAAGATTTTTTTAAATTTTACAGAACGTAGCGGATATAAAAAAACAACAATTGACGTCACAAGTTATAATTACGCAGTAGGAACTAACTTGACAACATCGGCGTGGTCATTCTCGGCGGCCCACACGAGCGGCGTCCACCCGCCCGCGTCGCGCTGGTCGACGAGCGCGCTCGTGTGCGACAGTAGCAGCGAGGCCACGCGCGCGCCGCCCAACTGCGCGCACATGTGTAGCGCCGTCATACCATCCGGACCCTGCATACAGCGAGTAGTGAGGCTTGTTGCTTTAATTACGTAAGCACAGACGAATAAACCACTTGACAGCGCATACAGCTTGTTCTCACTCGCAAAACGTTAGCTCCGATGTTCGCACTCATCTCGATAGTGTGATAGTGTGAAAATTGGTCAACTTGACTCCGATAAAGGCAAAAATGGTGTCAACTTGACACCGATAAAGGCAAAAATGGTGTCAACTTGACTCCGATAAACGCAAAAATGGTGTCAACTTAACTCCGATAAAGGCAGAAATGGTGTCAACTTGACGCCGATAAAGGCAAACATGGTGTCAACTTGACTCCGATAAAGGCAAAAATGGTGTTAGCTGGACACACAAAAACGTCTTTATCGGAGTGGCTAAACACTGTCCAGTCACTATGATAAAGGCACGTTTGAAACCGACCAATGACAGCCGTGCTTTTACTGAGATCAACGTCCTTTGCGAGCGACTTGTATTTCAAACAGAAATTCTTTCATGAGCACTCCTCAATTTACTCTATGGAGTAGGTGAACGTCAAAGCAAACGGTAAGCGTACCGTTTACGGGCAGTTGAACGTGAACGCGTACGTAAGTACATACGTAAAGTACGATTAAAGTTTGATTTAGAATATGTAACGATACAGGCGCTCATGGCTTGCGTTCATCAAAAACGTAACTATACAACCATCCTTAGTCGTGCTGTATATATCTACTATCGTATGCTTAATTTATTTATTTATTCCGGAAACAAAACAATTATACATGTCACCTTACTATTTAAGTATACAATAAATTAAACTAATGTATAACTTACTACGTTTCCAGAAATAAAATAATGGGATTTAGTTTAAATAAGTCTAGGTTTTTTAACCCAAGATAGATCTATATCTAGATTTTCGTACATAATTAATTTGATAATTACAAATAGGGTGATGACTAAGTATATATATATATATATATATGTGTAATTTTAGCATAAGATATGAAATTATGCTAAAATTACAAGAAGCGTCTAAAAAATCTTGCATCATCGTAAATAATTATGAAATTATGTGAACTATGACGACATAATTTTGTATTTTGATGCAACCCATAAACAAATAGTGTTTTAAGAATTCATAAAAAGTAACTCAATCAACCCTTAACTGGTATTGGTAAAAAGGGCAACGTAACTAGTATCGGGGGGTATACTGACCCCATTAAATAAATACGATGATAAAACAACCAAATATATTATTTTGTAATTTATTTTTTTTGCTTTGTAAATAAGAACTTCTAATCTAAACATTAATTAATTAAGATTTTTTGGCATATTTTATTCAGATAATACATGTTTTATGTTTAAAGTAGCTATCACCTTCTAACTGACACATACTTTCTTAGACACAACTTTAGATACTATTATTTATATATTTTTTTTATTATTTAACCTATTCTATCCCACTGCTGGGCAAAGGTCTCCCCCATAGTGCTCCACAGCTCTCTATTGGACGTTGACATGGTCCAGTTTATTTTTTTGAAGTACTTCTATTTACACAATAAAGCAGCTATTTTGGTTACAATTTTCACTTCAGATTTTTGATTTCCCTCTTCCAAAAGTTATAAAATTTTAACGTCGTATAAAAATACCGTCATAGTGACGATTATTTACTGAATTAAACTAACTTTAATGAATAGATAATAAAATTTTACTAAATAAAAAAAGCACATTTCTGGTATCGGGGTCATTTTGGACCCCATCGAGTATATATTGGCGTTTCTAAAAAATGCCAATATGTATAATATAATCTGCTGCACCATGCCACGTAATGAGATTACCTAGGAAGGCAAGAGTGTAGGTGCTTAGACTGCGAAGTTATGATAGAAAACATTAGCCATTTGGGTCCATTTGGAACCCAATACCAGTTAAGGGTTAATTATTGTCATCAACCCTATTATTACTGCTTTTCACAAACCATGTCGAAGATGAATAGACAAACATACAGAAACAGAATCACAATTATACTATTACACAAAGCACTTACCGGGAAGTTAATATCACAGCCAGCAGCTAACAGATACCGAATCACTTTAATCAGATCTTGCTCTTTAGGTTTTGCAGGAGTATCTTCTACACTCTCACTCTTATCATCTTCCTTCTCTGTCTTTTCACTGCAAGCAGATTCTTTATCAGGATCTACTTCCATATCTTCAGTCTCCTTGTTGGTATTTTCTTTGAGTTTTTCTTTGATTTTTTTATCAGGCTTTTCGAGAAGAGCTAGAACAAAAAATTTCATGTATAGTATAGATTGAAGTAATCTAAATAATATTGCTTGACTTATTGTTTAGTATGAGATAACAACAGTTGCGTTTCACATTGTCGGCTCTGAGATCATAATATATCTTGAGCTCGTATTGATAGAACAGTAGTGATCTACCCGACTACAATTTAATAACTGTTTGCAATATGTAACTGATTTTTCTCAGCTGTATTTATTGTGTGCGTGCGTGTATGTATGTAAGGGCGCACGTGCACGTGGACGCATACGTATTTGTGTGTCGTTAGCTTATTATTTGGGGCTTTCTATATATAAATGTTTTATTATCTATTCTTGTATACCTCTCCGTTTAATTAATGCCTAAAAATGTATAATTTGAGGTCAAATATATTAGTACTTACTGGCAATAGCTAGCATGAGCGGCGTGCGCATGTTGTTATCAGTCGCGTCGAGGTTGGCGCCCGCGTACTGCAGCAAGTACATTGCGCCCACGTGACCACAGCGAGCGGCTGCGTGCGCGCACGTACCACCGGATTGTGACGATAGCGGACGGTTTATGTAACTGCTTGATACTGCAACCATTATGAAAATGTATTTTTTTTTTGTATACTGCAATTTAAAATAGTATTAAAAATTTATTGACTAACCAAGTTTAGGTAGCAATTGGTCCACAGATTCTCCTCTCATAATAGCTTCGCACAAATGTGTGGGTGATTTACTCGGCGCCTGCGCAAGTGACTTTAACTCTATTGGAGGAGAGGGCAGCAGGTCCTGGGGGATAATCGGAGTCTGGTCCACCTTGTAATCGGCCGCAGCGAATGATATGTAGGCTGGCGTGCTGAGGACCAAAAAAATATTTTGATCATTAGGCGCTAATTCGCTGTTAAGGAAATAGAATAAAATGCTTTTTTAATAATTTGATAAAATTGATGTGACTCTTTGTCATATATTCTCTTCGTTGAATTCGACCATAACCTTGACATTATTAGCACTAAAATTTATCCTAAAAGAACTCATTAGACTCACCACTGCTCTCTCTGATCCGGCAGAAAGATTCTCTTGTTACTGCACTTCATCTCGACCTTGACCTTGACGCACTCGGTGTTAGCCGGCAGCCACCTGTACGAGTAAACGCCACAGTGTGGACAGCCTGGACGGTTGGATTTCACGTCGTTGTATGGTAAACCGCAGTCTAAGTGGAAAAGGTGACCCAACGAGCACTGGTAGAATGTACCCTGATGGAGGAATATTAATAAGTTTAAATTTATATCCAAACAAAGTCTATTAATAAAATTTTCACTATCATTTAAAGAATTTCTTTCTGAAGATATATTTTTATAATGCATGCAATTTATATGTAAAGATAATTAGTACACGAGCGAAGCCAAGAAGATCGTTAGTAATATATAATACCACGGACTTTGTTTTTTTAAAATTGTACTTACTTGTGTACAAAAGAGTCCGCAAGCCGGACAGCACATATGCTTAGCTAGTTGTGCGGCGTGAAGTGCGCACGAGAGGAAGTAGGGCGCGCGTGGCCCGGCGCGTAACATAGGGGCGAGTGCGCCCGCACTACCCGTTGAGCCCGTTCTCCCCGCAGTAGAGCGCTCGCGCCGCGCACCGTGCGAACATCCCACGCGGATACCATCCACTAGCTCTATAGCTTGGCAGAATACTGGATCTGAAAGTTTTGAATTTTTTTTCGGTTAGGATGCGTTTTTTCGTTTTGAATTGGCCAATCACAGTGCTCGAAATCTCCACTCCGCATCAGTGGAAACAATGTAGACTTTTAAATAAAATATGTAAATACCCGGACCAGCGGAGTCGAGCTGGACAGATCGGAGTCAAGCGGACTGTCGGAATCCAGCTTTGGTCTGCTTAGATCAGCTCCACTCCACCCTACTCCGCGTCAAAAAACCTTATGGTCGACGAAAAATTTGGTCTACTAGTTTCACAAAATTTTCTGTGACATCTAATTATCGCTAAGGTTGACTTTTCTAACGGAGTGTAAGAGAAATCGACGTTATTGTTGCATAACGTTTAAATGAAGCTCAACCGTAGGGTGGTAGACCTCAATTTTGTCCGACTGTACAACAGTAAGGATTCAAAACCTCAGAAGTGAGAAATATCAATATAACTATTTCAGATACAAACTTTTGATAAAGAAAATATTGTCAAGAAACAAGGATTAAAAAAAATCTAAACTGCCAATTCAACTTCAGTAAGCGTGGCAACTGAAGCTTATGCCTTCTCTTAGAAAAGGGCCTTTCATTGCAGTGGAATAATAATGAGCTGGTAAGACGATAATAACACATACATATACATGATTCCGTTTGCTGACATCTCCGGTTTATAAACTCCCCTCTATCAACTAAATTTCAACACCATAGATTAACTTTTTTTTAAACAACTTTGGTGGCAAGCAAGCATACAGCCCACCTGATCGTAAATGACAACCGTAGCCTATAGAGATGGCTGTGTTTTCCAAGCATTACGAAAGTAATAATGCTTAGAAAACACAACCAAATCATTGCCAACCATGGAAAAGAGGATAGGGAACGAAAAGGGAAAAGGATCAGGACCGAAGAGGTATTTGGACTACCGGCGCTCTCACTCACCGAGCGAAACACATTAGCATGAAAACTAATATTCTTACGTCGATCTTCTATGAGAGGGTAGTACTGCCCCGGTCGATCCGGCCCATTCACGAAACCAGCGTGCATCTACTAACATTAATATTATTATTTTTAAATTTACACCATTTCGTCTTTCTTGGCTTTCTCGCGACTTTTCTTTTATACTATACTAGCAGCGCCCAGCGGCTTCGCCCGCGCGAAAATTGCTATGTGGTTAATTAATGTAACTCGTGAATCAGAGGGATTTTTGGGATAAAAAGTAGCCTATTTCCCGAAACCAAATCTATCTACATACCAATTTTCACTGAAATCGGTTTAGCGGTTTAAATTTAATATGGTGGTTAAATATTCTTAAACTTTCTAAATCACCGCGCAATTTTTCTAGTTTTTCTTTCATAAGAACCTTCTCCTGACAATAACAAACACAACAAAAAAAGAATTAACGAAATTGATCTAGCCGTTCACGCGTGATGCCATGACCAAGGAAAATAGGGATTAATTATTATACACATAGATATAGATGTAGATATAGATGTAGATTAACGGTAGTAGATCCACGCTGATTTCAGCATGAATGGGCCGGATCGTTCGGGGAAGTACTACCCTCTCATAGAAGATCGACTTAAGAGTAGTAGTATCTGTACTACTGCGTTTCGTTCGGTGAGTGAGAGCGCCGGAGGCCCAATTTCCCCCCTTTCCTCTTTCCTCACCTCCCTCGTTCCCTTCCCCTAACCCCATTCCCAGACGCCATAGTGGAGGCCACCATACCAGCAGTTTAAGACGATGGCTTTTGGTATAGTGGCCGCCACTTCTGGATTCCACTGACTGCTTACCATCAGGCGGGGTGGAGTCACTTTGGTAGGCTCTAATATAAAAAAAAAAAAAATGTACAGATTAACAGCCTATTACATACCAGTAAGATCCTCGGGGGCGGCGTACACATTGCTGGGCGTGAGGCAGAAACACGTAGCGACTATAGTAGACTCGTCTACAGGGCAAGCCGCTTCCGAACCTTCTTCACCGCCAGCCGGGTTGCTGACAACCCACATCATTATTATAATGAAGGGAGTAACGCAAGACCAACAAAATACCAAAGAGAAAAGATTACACTTTTTGTGTTTTTTTTGTTGCGACTTAAAAAATTCTTAAATCTTTAGAAAGCTACAAATAAGACGAGTAACATAAGCTACATTTTATTTAACATATTTTTCAGTAATTTTAAAATTTTTATATATTTTAAACGCTTTTGTAAATCTGAATGATGCAATACGACACTTTTTCAATGATATTTTCCGTAGGCCAAATGAAACTTTTGATGACTTTTGAGCAAAGTGAGGGTGGATGACTAGTTAAGAATACAATAAAATATCATTTGAATGAATAATTTTCAATGAATCCTACCTATTCTCTTCTAATTCAGCATCTGTTGATCTACTCCTTCTGCGTCCTGGACTGTATCTGCAAATGATCAGATTTATAAACACTGTTCTAAATAAATAGTGAAAAAGTCGCTATAAGACTATCTCTGTGGTTTAGTGGTACTGTGTATGAACTGCCACGCAGAGGTCGCGGGTTCGATTCCCGCTCAGCGCAAATATTTGTGTGCATGAACATGGCTATTTCTATGGTCTGAGTGTTTCTATGTATAATATGTACATTTTTACAAAAATAAAGTATATAAGTATGTTTACTCGCATTCTAGAACTCATATCACAAGCTATTAATATATGCTTTCTTTGGGTCTAGATGGCGTTGTGTGGTTGTTGTGGTATTATTATTATTATTATTGTAATGGTTAGCTGTTAAGTTTTAAACCAGGGGCCCTACCACAATACAAATAAAAAAAATATATAATATACAAAAATACAAAAAAAAAAAAAAAACCACAAGCAATTATATATCTTAATATAACCTTACTTTGTCTCTATCCTTGTTTTTACTGGTACAAAAGAAAAAGACAAAACACAAAGTAACATTAAAATAATGCTGCTGTAACAGGTAGTAGGCACCCAGGCCGTGTATTTTAATTGGATTTTTACTGACATTCATTTATTTTTTTTATTGATGATACATAATAATTATTATCCATACTAATATTATAAATGCGAAAGTAACTCTGTCTGTTACACTTGCACGCCTAAACCACTGAACCGATTTTGATAAAATTTGGTATGGAGATTGAATAGACCTTGAGAAAAAATATAGGCTATCTTTTATCACGAAAAAATGGCTTGAAGAAGTTAAAATAGGGGATGAAAGTTTGTATGAAAAATGCGATACACGACATTCACGTGGGCGGAGTTGCGCGAAACTACTAAAGAAAAGTCAAGTATTTCTAAGATATGTAATGTCATAAAAAAAACATAAGCATATAATATGAGCGATGTCAGGATGGGTTGTTAGTAATAAATAACTTGATAATGCTTACATAGCATCCTCCATTTCAGCATCAGATTGTACGTCATCAGCACCAGTTGATCTATTTCTTTTTGGTTTAGGAACCCTAAGAATGAATAGTATAGCATAATTATTAAGAACAAAATGAATGTAAATGTATCTGGCCTAAAATGTAAGCTTACCATTCTATTACATCACAGTAATTGACTCTACGTTTGCTCTTGGATAAACGTTTTGAAGACCGCCGTGTTGACCTATAAAAAATAAAATTATCTAATTTAGACAACATACATACATAACTTCACGCCTGACTTTCATTAATGGGGTAATCCTAGATAATAAAATGCCATTTGCTGCGATCTAAACACACCTCCCTTAGACAAATAGTTTGTAAATGTATTATGCAGTAGTACAGTAGTAGATCCACGCTAGTTTCAGCATGAATGGGCCGGATCGTCCGAGAAGTACTACCCTCTCATAGAAGATCGACGTAAGAGTAGTAGTATCCGTACTACTGCGTTTCGCTCGGTGAGTGAGAACGCCGGAGGCTTAACTGCCCTCCCTCCCCTTTCCTTACCTCCCTCATTCCCTTCCCCTAACCAAATTCCCAGCCGCCGTAGTGAAGGCCACCATACCAGCAGTTTAAGGCTATGACTTTTGGTAAGATGGCCACCACTTCTGGATTCCACTGACTGCTTACCATCAGGCGGGATAGAGTCACTTTGGTAGGCTAATATAAAAATTAAAAAAAATTCGAAATGTTGTTATGCTTGGTAAATTTGTATGTGACAATCCCATGGTCTGCGAGCAAAGAGAGACGTAAGGCAGTGGGGGTGGCAAAACATGCGTGAGGGACAGGAAAACCTGACAGGGCAGATTTATTATAATATTATGTTTGGTAGTAACCTCGCCAGCCATCCGCATGTACCATGAGAGTATTACCAACGAATTTGCTAAGTTATAGTATAAATTTCAATTTATGCATACTAAGAGAGACAAGATGTATTGTGAGCCTAATACAAAAACATACTTAAGTTCATCCTCAACGGTTGGTGAAGAAACTTCACTATCATTCAATCCATGTGAAGAAGTATGTCTAGTAGACCGTCTCTGTCTAGGCTTGTTTTTCTTCACATCTATGGAACATTGAAAGTCCTCATCCGATTCTTCATCAGTCTCCAGAAGCTTGCTGATAACATTCGGATCATCATCTATTTCATCATCATCATCTTCTTCATGTTCTTCATGTTCTTCATCTTCATCATCTTCTTCATTTTCTTCTTCAGCTCTGTAAAGAAGGTTTGTAAAAAGTTTTAACATCACAAATGAATATAATGGAAACACAGTATTAAATAAATAGACAATGTGTTTGTCTATTGTTATGCTGTCCTTATGTGTCCATTCCAGTCCAAGATATTTATCATAAACAGAATATTTTTTATTATAGAAAATATATCTTTTATGTAAAATTTAAATTGCTTTAAAAGATAAGTTGTGTAAGTGCTTTAAATAAAAGTTATTTTTCTTCTTAAGAGCTCAATTCTTGTTGGTGTAGCATCTGCCAAAAGTAAAAAAAAATAAATGTTAACAAATTTTAATATTTATTCTTTAATTTAACATTATCTTACCTATTTTCACTCTCTTCCACATCCTCAGGCGTAATAGCCTTTAAGCCTAGCTCACATAAGTGTTTTAACTTCATCACAGTGTTCTGACTCTGGCTATCATCATCTGTGGTTATTTCCACCACCTCATCCTCAACCACAGGTGCAGGCTTCTTCTCTTCTACAATAGCAGGACGGGCAGACCGTCTTGTTCTCACACCCTCTTCTGGAGACTTCTCAACTTGTATACCAAGACGAGCGTTATTCTGAGACTCTAGCCCAATACGAAGCTCCTCATTAGCTAGTATTTTAGCAGTAGGTTTTATTCGACGGGATAAACGCTGTGGTGCTGCTTGAGTTTCATACGATTTTTCTTTTCTTGCTATCGCGTTTGCTAGCACGTTATCACAGTCTTTGCTACGGCGTCGCGTAGAACGCTTAGGTGTAGTGTGAGAACTGTCGGATTCATCATTCTCAGATGTTGTTAGAGCACCTGATTTGTCCTTCTTGGGCGACGTATCACTATCACAAATCCACTCCCATTTCCCTCGCGTTCTACTAGACCTCCGCGGAGCTTCCTCAGTCTTTTCTTCAGTAGAAACAATTTTCATGTTGCTACTTTTTGCATTACTCTTTTCAGAGCGAAACGTCAAAACTATACGCGGCTTTGGTTCCTCTTCACCTTTCTCAGTTCTCTTTGCATCTGTTTGGTCCACAGTCACAGTTAAGTTGTCACTGGATGGTTTTTCAACTTTTTTCTTACCAGGCGAGTCGTCATCTGCATTCATGATGTCTTCAAGGCTGCTGCAATTCTCTAGCTTGGCTTTCTCCCACTTTTAATTATGTATATTGTACTTTAATTTGCAATAATAAAAGAAGAACAATATCCGGCAGCGTAAAAGTACGATTACGAAATAAAACTCACAATGTAAACAGAAATCTGTTAAAAAAAGACAGTTTTGTTTATATTTCACTCACGCATCTTGATTTCTACGATGATTGTCATCTTCGATTATTATTATATACACGACAAATTATTAAAACTTAAACCACAACATAAAGCAACATATAGAAAACTTATTAATTTAAAAATTTAATAAAAATAAAAACGATACAGAGTCCGAGTGACATTCATACACAGATTATGTAGAGAATAGAGAACAAGTAGAAGTGGGTGTTGCAAACCATAAACAGTTTTATCTAGGTATTGCTCCAATACCCAATAACTATATATTGGCCCATAGAGAAACAAGTTATCGGTTCAAACTAGGTATTCTTTACTGCGTTATATGGAACAATGCATAAATACCAAACGCACCACAAATAACGGGTTTGACAAACTATTTAATCCTTACTGCGTGAAGTGCGTGAAACGAATAACCGAATTTAGAAACACAAAAGAATATTAAAGGATGATTAACTCATTTTAAACTCTATTCTAATGAGTTAGGGTTGCATTTAAATAATCAAATTTGTTTTATAATTTAGAGAATATTATTATTGTAGATAAGTATGTGCATACGGCTTTAAACCTTATTGCATACCTGATGAATGCACTTTGAAGATTTATTGTTTAACTTTTAACTCACTTCAGAACCTTGACCTTGAACTGGACATTTGCGATGAAATGAACATTTTGAAATAAAATAAACAAAAACATCGATAATATAACTCGTGTTATGTATTCTATTTTTTATTCATAACATTTTATTCATTCAAAAAAGAAATACTAAAGGTCCTAGCACCTAACGACATGTAATAGTGCAGTAATACGCGCAGTTGAGCGCGCTGTAATGAGTCTAATGAGCCACATACATACATGCATACACACAAGCACACGCACACACATACACATACGCACACACGCACACAAATACTTAAACACACACATTCAAACAAAACCTTTTATGCTAATATTTACTAAAAGTTATCGGTAGCTTGACTATAAACTGTTACCACCCTTTGTTTTCTCTACTAACTCTAAACTGTTAGCTATATATGTACTTCTTTATTGGCGTATTAGGAAACTATGAAGATTGTAATTGTTTTGTAAGCTGTGAAGTATAAATAAACGAATAAATAAATAAATAAATAAATATAAAATAAGCAATATCTATTTAAACATACTTACCTACTTAATGCAAAATAATGATTGTTAAACAATAACCAAATACTTATAATAATATACCTACTAATAACAAAAAATATAAAAAAGTTAAAAAGTTATTTGCGTCTACACAAATTTTTCATAATAACTAAACTCATAAATCGTTATAACTTAGTTGTCATCGTGTAAGGTTTCAAATACGTTGTATGTTAAACAGTTTTCGAATAGGTATCTATTCGATGCATTTATAATAGGTACCCCAAACCGAATGGGTTCAAGCCAATATCTAGTTATTGAAATAAACAGTTTCAAAAACTGTTATCGATATTTAAAACGATAAACAGTTAAGGTATTGCAAAAATGCGTACCAACCCACCGCTAAGAACAAGTAACTTGTTCTCAAGTTCGTTCTAATGTGGTTGGTGGTAACCATAGACTATATATTTATTGCGCCTCAGAACAAGTACTAAAGCATTGCGCCGACACAGGCACAGAGTATTGAGATGGAGCTTTTAATTTTGTTTTGAGAAAATGTCTCCCAATGTCCTATAAAAGAGGCCAGACTTCTTGCAAACTGATCCTTACAAATTTAATTGAGGTATCCTTTAATTAATAATACCAGCCTATTTACTGTCCCACTGCAGGGCAAAGGCCTCTTCTCATATAGAGAAGGTATGAGCATTAATCACCACGCTTGCTCAAGGCGGATTGGCAATTTCAGACATTTAAGTCCAGGTTTCCTCACGATGTTTTTCTTCACCGTTAGTCAGAAATGTCCAAGATAAACTTAGAAAGTACATATGATTTGTAAAATCACATTGGTACTTGCCCGGATTCGAACCCACTACCTCGTGTTTACGAAGTGGGTATCCTTTAATTAAGCATTGTTAAATTAATTAATTATTATTGATTTACCGTTGTACCAATCCAATGTAGTTTTAGTTTATTTAGTTTTTATGCAACCGTAATTTTTCATGGTTTACTTGTAAGAATAATAAAATTATATTAAATTAAAAATGAGAATTTTTCATAAATCTATTGAAAAATATTTAAGTCCAGTATTTTGTACCAGCAATAGAACTTAACAGTTACTTTAACAGTTTGCCAACCAAACAGGATAGTTTTTTTTGGTTTCCTTTTTCTTTCGAAATTGCCAAGGGACCTACATATTTACAGTCATGTCATCAGTAGGTTGTTTTTTTTCGTGATGAATTGATGATATATCAATATTGGTGCGCATAGTCGATATTGATAAATCGATATCGGCGCATAGTCGATATCGATAAATATCGTTGTTGTGAAGTGTCAATATATCGATATTTTTTGGTTTTCAATATAACGTTTCATCCCTAGTGATTAGTGATTGCGTGCTATCTCTTGTAATCACAGAGTACTTGTAATCATCAAGTAATCAAATCACAGAAAAGTATTTGTATATTTTGTATTGTGTAAAATATTAAGTAATGTTTTTCTGAAAACTTATCGGCCTGTATACATTAGTAACTAAGCTTCGATCGTAATTTTACTCTTTATTGACGACTTAGTTAACAAGTGCTTGTATCTACTACAATAAATTAAAAACTCATGATGAATCAATTATTTTTGAGTCCTGACCATATTTTACAAGGAGGATACTTTCATGCCACTTTAAGGCAGTTACAAGAAAACAATGTGACCATCGCACCCCACAATATTATGTATCCGGTGTTTCTCTTGTAAGTACATTACCTTAAAAAAATTGTACGCATCATTGAGCCTCTGTAATTAACGCTTTCGAATTATTAATCGGGTACTAATACAATGTTGCGATATTTATAAATGCTGTATAAATTTTTATTTCCATAATTCATCATTCCATTTCTTTGAAACTTCTTTGCCGATGAAACGAGACTTTATATACTTATTTATTTATGTTTTTAAAAAACAACTTCTCTACTAGAGAACAAGCTCTGTGTGTCTACTTTACAAACATACAATTAACTGACGCAAACTACACTCAGACTCGGAACAAACAATTGTGGATTATACAAAGTTTTGTCAGAAAGTGTTGTGGGGTTCGAACCCAATACCTAGCACACAGCTGTCGCTTGCGTTCCCACTGCACCACAGAGGCAGTCAAGAGTGACTGCTAATCACAATATTCAAATTGTTTCAACTCATGTACCTATTTACATTATATTATTTTTAGTAGACCTTTAGTATCATGTTGGCGATTTTGCTGTTCTAACTGTATAAAACTACTGTTTGAAATTTTAAAGTCACTAATATTCCGAAATCACTAATGGTGCTTGCATCATTGCAATATTTGAACACTTCTATCTCAGAAACTGCTAGCCTCATTGGAAACCAACTTAATGCCCTACTAATGCTAGTAGTAGTATTAATTCTGATGTTTTTCACAGAGAGAATGATGATGCTGTGCAACCAGTGGCTAGTATGCCAAATGTGAGCAGATATGGTATAAATCAACTCATCCCAATACTTACCGACCTGGTTAACAAAGGATTGAAGTCTATACTAATTTTTGGCATCATTGGAAACTTGCCGAAGGTAATGCTAACATCTTAAAAACATTACACACAATTTTGCAAACATTTATTATTCACGAACTGGTGCTCGCAACTTTGCTTGCATGAATTTAATATTTACACAATATCTTAATAATAAAAGCCTATGTGTTATTCTGACGTATGTGTTGTAGATTTTGCATGAAATACTCTTTCAACAATCATTCACACAATCCATACAAACACTTTTATGACATTAGTGTGATTAGTTTTTTTTAATAATTTTAAATATTGTCCTTAGGATGCAACAGGCACTAATGCAGATTCAGCAGAGAATCCTGTAATAAGAGCCTTGCCGAAGCTTAGGGCTGCATTACCACAGCTACTCATAGCGTGTGATGTATGCCTCTGCCCTTACACTTCTCATGGTCATTGTGGCCTCCTCACTGCTAATGGCGCCATAGATCATGCTGCTTCAGTGAGGAGGATTGCTGAAGTGGCTCTAGCTTATGCTAAAGCAGGTAAATATTCTATGTATAAGTACAATCAAACCAACTGAACCATGATAAGTAATTGGAATTATGCAAGCTAAAATACTTCTGGATTCCACTTACTGCTTACCATCAGGCAGAGTGGAGTCACTTTGGTAGGCTAATATAAAAAAAAAAAAAAAAAAAAAACCTAAAGTTCAAAGAACAGAGGCAAAAAAAGTGGAGACATTCCTTACCACAACAATTTTATTTGGCCCAAATGCATATAGAACTACTGTACTATAAATATCAGAAATCACTATTGTCATATTTCTATTGACTGCCTCTGTTTGGTGGTACTGTGTAAGGATTACCACATAAAGGTCTTGGGTTCGATTCGCAGGTTGGATAAAGTGATATAGAGTTCTATTCTGTATAGGAAATGCAGTTACACAGTGCTGTGTATTGTTCTATTTCAATGTTCTTTCCAACAGGCGCCCAAGTTATAGCCCCTTCTGACATGATGGATAATAGAATTAAAGCCATAAAAGATGCTCTAGTCTCCTGTAAACTACAGAACCAAGTAAGTATTGTGTATATACTAGCCTAGCTAACTGCTTCGCGCCCGTCGCTATAAGCGTGATGTTACATAGCCTATAAACTTCCTCAAGAACTGAACTATCATACGCAAAAAGATTTACTCAAATGTGACAGGTAGTTCCAGAGATTACCGGGTTCAAACAAACTCGTCCGCTTTATAGGTATAATAGTATAAATGTAGGGAAAAAAACAACGTGATTCCGGGTATGGGAAAAACACTTTAATAATGTATGTATTTGCATTACAATGATATATCTACTCTTTAGTAGAGTTAGGCTATATCTATAATGAGTATACATATTATTATAACTGATAGGCAGCTATTGAATGTCTAAAGTTGAGATTGTAGTACAAAGGTAACTAATTGTAGAATTCAAGGTCACTAATTGTAGAACTCAAGGTCACTATTTGTAGAACTCTCTCTGTAAGTAGTATTCTTGAAACCTTTTATCAAAATACCATATTACACCTCTTAACCTTAAACTTACCTTCTTGTTACTCAAAACCGGACTAATTTACAGGTGTCAGTGCTATCTTACTCATGTAAGTTCGCATCTTCTATGTACGGACCATTCCGCGATACAATGAAGAGCTCTCCCATGGAAGGTGACAGGAAGTGCTACCAGCTGCCGCCTGGGAGCTCCGGTCTAGCCGCTAGAGCTGCTGTGAGTTTTCATATATTACTTTGAAACTTATAAAGCTCTTTTGTTTCCGAATGTGCAAGGGAAAAGTGGCTTCAAATTGGTGGATTTTTGTACAATTCGGACGATGGCTCAGACAGAGACACATTTTCGACATATTTTCGTTACTTACATAGGCAGCAAACAGCGTGCGTGTTGCTGTGCATTATGGTGCATGTTATGTATACCATGCAACATTTAATCTTATGCTAATAGTTACAAGACCAAAATTACGAAAACTAATAAATTGATTTTGTTTTAAAGTAAAGTCTTTCAAATATCTTATATGACAGCTTAAATGCTGCAAAAACATGCCTGGTAAAGTTTGTGTGTATTCGCCAAATTACCTCATGTTTATTAATGTAGAAAACAATAAAACTATACCTATACAAAAAGGTAACATTAAAAGAACATGCACCTGAAATATAAATAGTAACTACCTATTTTTGGCTTAAACTTAAATACCTCTAAGTAACTTTCTAGTCCAAACATAATTACATTTTAAATCTTTACAATAATTGTAGATAAAACGGTTAAAATAAATGTTTTTTGACTTTAACTTTAGTCTCTGGAAACGTCTAATCTATAAAGAACTGATATACATACATGCTTACCAACAAGTTGATAACTGTCTCGACAATTAAAAACTTGTAGATAGGTAATAAATTATGTAATGTTAATTTGATAACACCTATTATTACTCTTAACCGCTGCTCGCTTTTAAGATATTACATAAGTTATACTAAAATTAGTTTCTCAATCATACTTTACTATGAATTGAAAATATTGGAAAGTTTAACACTTTCCGGGTCAGTAAACGTTAATGACCGTGATGACAATAAAACATCTATTGTGTCTACAGTAGTGACCATGAAAGGGTTTATTAAGGGCGAAAGTAAGTATCGTGCAACTAAATCGTTCAATGAATCGATGAATAATTACAAGATTGAATACTAATTTCGGAAATACCGAAGAACGAAACTCCGGTGCATGGACAATTTTAAAAGGACTCTGTTATGCAGTATCCCTGTTTGTGCGTTACGCAAATATTTGTATCTGGGTATCATATACTTATGCCACATAATATGCAATGTCAGAGGCCTTAATTACCTACCGCAACCCATTCTCCCTATAGATACGATCGACAACGGAAACAGTTTGTTGTGTCTTTTTAGAATTGTTTATTTGAAACTTAAAGAACACCACCATGTCTATAGGATAAGTTTTCTACTTACCATCAGGTACATATGCTTTGTGAAATGTTAACTGTTTTTATTTCTTTATTTTCTTTCTCATCAAAGTTGTAAAAAAATAAATCAAATTTAGCTGTACTTACCCTATTGACGTACGAGCATATACAACCTGGTGTTTTATACTTCTCGAATGCAATCAATCAACCGAATGATATACTGTAAATATATACTGAAACCATCACATTAAAAAGCTGTAGGAACATCTACATGATGAATATATATGCCAAGAACGGCCTTGCATTGTACAGTTTAAAAGGTTACTGTTCTACAGGAACTAAATACTTTTGCCTGTTACGATTTGTTCCAGGCGCGTGACGTGGCCGAAGGAGCGGACTTCTTGATGGTGAAGCCAGGCCTACCGTACCTGGATATTGTCAGGCAGACCAAGGACCAGTTTCCTAATCATCCGCTATTTATTTATCAGGTATGTACACTATACAGCCTCGTTGCCTTCTTTTTTATTTATTTTTTTCTTACAACTACACATAACGCCATCTAGACACAAAGTAAGCATTTATTATAGCTTGTGCTTCTAGAATGCGGATATACATACTTAAATACTTTTTTTTTCGTAAAAAATTCATAATATACTTAGAAAAGACCAAGCCTAAGTTCATGCACACAAATATTTGCACTGAGCGGAATCGACCTGCGACCTCTGCGCGGCAGTCCATACACAATACCACCGAACCACAGAGGTCGTAATCACATTGAAAATCTCATTTTAATTTACACATTTAGAGAAAATGTAGGTAGGGTTGGACATTATACCAGCCTGTTTACTGTCCCACTGCAGGGCAAAGGTCTAATCTCATATAGAGACGGCATGAGCATTAATCACCACGCTTGCTCAATGCGGATTGGCAATATTAAACTTTCAGTCAAAAATGTCCAAGATAAACACATAATATGATCTGAAATATCACATTATTACTTGCCCGGATTCCAAGCCACTAACTCGTGTTTACAAACCGGATGCCTTATCCTTATCCATTGGACCATTTCGATTGTTTTAAAACGAATATCCTCCTAAAAATAAGAATGGAAACACTATCTTCGAAATTGTACCTATTTCTAAAGATAATTATTGAAAAATACAAAACATGATAATGCTAGCAATAAATCGAGATAAGACACATCTCTTTTGTATATTTTCTCTGAACTTTGAAGATAATACAAAACTTTGATTAAATATGTTGCAATCTATACTCATAATTAAAATCTGTTTGTCTGTTTGTAATAATAACCTTTATACTGAAGATCCCAACAGTCAACGCCATGTCAAAGAACTGTTAAAGTCATACGATTAAAATGACTAATCGCCATAGGGATAATAGAGATTGCAATCCCGCAGTTCATCCAATCCAACACACACACAACAAAATTCAAATTGAAACTACAAATTTTCTTGTAAAATTCAACTTTCATTAAACACTAGCTGCGCTTTGCGGCTTCGCCCGCGCGAAAAATTATTTTTCTTCGTTCAAGTTTAATGATGCAACATTTATTTTATTTTTGATGAGGTAACATTAGCTCCCTACCTACCAATATCGTACGATGATTTAATGTATTTTAATGTTTTGTACCAGGTATCTGGCGAATATTCGATGATCTGTCGCAGCGGTGATAAGAACGAGATCGAAACCGTTCTCATGGAGACCTTGACTTGCATGAGGAGAGCTGGTTAGTATATATAATTTTTTTTATCTGGTTCTGCTCGGCTAAGTAAGAATGCGACAATGAGGGTGTTTAGGAAAATTTTCGTCACCAGTTTGTTGAAAGGTCTTTCATTGTGACACCGCTATCAAAACAAATATTTTTCAGAGCTCATTTAGGAAATTTTAATGTATAATTTACAAAATGGATAATTCACGTGTTTAAGGACAAAATAAAATTGGTAAGTGGGTTTTCTAAAATGGCGCCCACGAGGTGGCAGCACCGATGCGTGAGTTCTAGCTGTCAAGCGCTTTTTGAAAGCTAACCCCTAAACTAAACACTCTCATTAGAAGATTGATACTACGGAAAAAGACAGCTTGGCTTTTGTCTTTAGAATCATTGTCAGACATAGCATCACACCTTTTTCTGGTTATATTGAGTGGTTAGTGATCAACCTAGTGGCATCCGACTTGACCTAACGACTGTTATCAACGTGGCACGGAGACGCTCAGATTAAATATCACGCGGTCACTGCACTCTATGTTGCTTAACCTGATAATCGTTTACCGATCAGTAAGCGCAACGAGCTGTAAGAAGAATGTATTAAGTTACATCATTTTAATGTAAGTTACGTGTAATGTGTAAATTATAATCTATACATATAATAAAATTGGAGTCTGTTTGTAATATTGAAATAACTGTTTTTTACTACATGTTTAATTATGAATATATATACGGTACATACACCAAAATAACATTTTTTTAAATTTTTGTCTGTCTGTCTGTCTGTTTGTTCCGGCTAATCTCTGAAAAGGCTGGATCGATTTTGACGGGACTTTTATTGGCAGGTAGCAAGTATATAGCAGTAGGTATGTAATAAGGAGTAACTTAGGCTACGTTTATTTTAGACAAATTCTTTTATATATTATGTGGCCTGAGTTTTTTGCCAGTTCTTCTCATGACTCTACTTCGTCAGCGAACTGGCTGTAGGTTAATTTGCTGACATTTTGTAAACTTTGACGTTCATAAGAGTTAATTTAATTAACTTAAATGAATAAACATATTTCTTATTTCGTTTCATATAAATAATAATAATACGCAGGCGGAGCTGCGGGCAACAGCTAGTTTACAATAAATCATATTCTACTTTATTATTTTTCAAAAGTGCAGGTATAGACTATGTTGTGTCTCACATAACAGAGGCGAGCTTTTTGCCATATTTCATGCTAATATTGCCTAATATCAACTAATATTTTATAGAGAAAAGATTAGATTTTTTGTATGTTCGTTTGTTTACCTAACCTAAGTTCTTTCACCTTTAGAAATCAATATATTCAGCGGGTAAGATAGGCTATATTTTATAGTTCATATTATTTTCAGTCATTTTCAGAATTTCAATATTTTAAGCGCCTTCTTAATGATGACGATACTATTGCTATGATATTTTCCGTAGGAGTTTGTTTTGGGATCGAATGAAACTTTTAATACCGATGTAAAGCGAAAGCGGATCTCTAGTGATTAATATGTATAAAATTATGTAATTTTACCTGATCCAGGGCAAAACTGCTCGTAGGTAGTAAAGTGTATGTTCATGTGTAAAGTCACATTCTCTTAGGATAGTTTTGATTGTACATAAAGCTACAGGTAAGTTATACATAATCATGCTTGTATTGTTGCAGGTGCTGACTGCATCATCACATATTTCGCACCTTTAATTTTAAGTATACTATCACGGAAACAAACTAAATAATTTTATACATAGTTAAAGTTGTTTACTGTTTTTTTTACTATATCAAACCAAGCCAATCAAAAGGAAGAAGGGAATGAGGAAGAATTAAAGAAAGACTGAAGGGGTATTTGGGATACGTAACTTTTTTTTTATATATTAGCCTACCAAAGTGACTCCACCCCGCCTGATGGTAAGCAGTCAGTGGAATCCAAAAGTGGTGGCCACCATACCAAAAGCCATCGACTTAAACTGCTGGTATGGTGGCCTCCACTATGGCGGCTGGGAATGGGGTTAGAGGAAGGGAATGAGAGAGGTGAGGAAAGATGAAAGGGGAGAAATTGGGCCTGCGACGCTCTCACTCACCGAACGAAACGCAGTAGTACGGATACTATTACTCTTCGATCTTCTATGAGAGGGTAGTACTTCCCTGGACGATTCGGCCCATTCATGCTGAAACCAGCGTGGATCTATTACCGTACAAACTAAACTAACTGTACATTTTATATTGAGTTTTCAGTGTATTATTAGTACAACACAGTGGCCATTGGATGGTTGGTAACCGCAGTCCATGGGCCGCTGCAGGTCACATTCCTGACGCTACGAGCGTCAACCATAGATAATCGCTATTTGTTCTACTTCGAGCTCACTTGCATGCTACTTGAAATTGTAACTTACAAAAATTGTAATAACCTGGCGATTAAAAAGAGTGGCCGGAGTTTCTTGCCAGTTCTTCTCATGGCTCTACTTCGTCAGCGAACCGGCTGTAGGTTAATTGGCTGACATTTTGTAAATTTTGACTTTCATAAGTGTTAATTTAAATAACCTTTAAGAATAAATATATTTTCATTTTCACAAAAAAAGTGGCAGGAGCGAAATAAAAGCTGCGTTGTGGTTGGCTATTATAATTTTAAGCATTCGAATGCATAGAAATGTTTAAATAGTATAATGTTTTTATGTTACCGAACACCGGTATAAGTTGTGCGTGTCTGGAGTTACCTCCGTCAACCTACTGTTGTAATTATGCGGAATTATGTCCTCTCTGTTTATTTTAGATCACAATAATGAAGGTTTAGGGTTTACATATTTTAATATCTGTACTAATTAAGTTATTTTATAAAGCGCAATAGTTTGTTTGTTAGAACGCGCTAATCTCGGCAAATATTTATTTATTTATTTATTTATTAATACTTCATACACAAAAACACATGTATAGGCGGACTTAATGCCAAAGGCATTATCTACCAGTCTACCTTGGGGTGATGCAGAGATAAATGAAGTAGGTGCATAATAAGTAAGGTAAATTTAATAATAAGTTATAAATAAATATATACGATAATTAATAAATACTTAATAATAGAGTACATATATTATATATAAAGATACTATATAAAAAAAAAAAAAAATATATATATATATATATATATAATACACTATATACCATATATAAAATACACAACAGTATGAGATGATTTTGCCACATTATTTTGCTAATAATAGTTCTCGAACTTTGACTTTAAACGTGTAACGGTTGGTGGACTTCCTGATTTCAAGAGGGAGGGCATTCCAAAGAAGGATAGATTGGACAGGGAAAGAAGAATGAACAAAACCACTGGTATGTGAGAGACTTGCAAGAGTTAGATTATTAGATGAACGAAGGTTTCTATCATGGGTAGAGCTGAGATATTGAAAGTAAGGAGTTAAGTAGGGAGGTGAGTTTGGGGATGTAAGGATGGAGAAGAGTGTAGTGAGTGCACGCAAACTACGGCGTTTGACGATAGGTAACCAATTCAAAACGGAACGATAGGTAGACACATGGTCATACTTGCGAAGATTAAAAACGAATCGAATGCAGTTATTAAGAAGACGGTCAAGTTTGTTGAGAAGATCTGCATTCAGGTCGTAGTAGCATACATCACCATAGTCGATCAGCGGAAAAATTATGGCCTGCACAAGCATTGCCTTAGTCCTGCATGGAAGAAAATTTTTGAGACGATACAGAGCACGCAGAGTACCGGTAACCTTTTGACAAACATATGTCACTTGGGCTTGCCACCTTAATGTGGAGTCAATTATTAGACCGAGGTCTTTTACAGTTGTCGATAGATTTATTGCTGTCCCGTCAAAGATAATCAGTGGAAGATTTGACGTGTCCAACTTGCACGTAAGGCGTTGACTCCCTACGATGATTGCTTGACACTTTGACGGGTTTACAGTTAAACCAAACCTATCTGACCAGCATTTAATATGTGCGAGGTCCATATTAATAAGGTTAACTGCTGTGGATATACTGTCCACACTAGCCTGCGTATACAACTGCAAGTCATCAGCATACAGATGATACGAACACTGAAGATTTTTAGTTATGAGATTAATGAAAATAGAGAATAACAAAGGAGAGAGAATACCGCCTTGAGGGACGCCAGAGTCTATGTCACACCAACTAGACGACTTCTCATCGAGTCGAACTGACTGCTGACGCCCTCGAAGATAGCCAGAGAACCAATCCAGAGCCTCGGGAGAGATCATAAGATAGGACAGGATGGATAACAGGATATCGTGACTGACGGTATCAAAGGCCTTGGAAAAATCGATTAGAGCTAGTATCGTGACTTGGGTGTTTTCCATACCGTCTCTGATATCGCCAGTCACTTTGAGGAGTGCGGAAACAGTGCTGTGGCCTGGTTTGAAGCCGGACTGAAACGGGCTTACCAGTTTGTGGTGATAAATGTAGTTAGCCAACTGCTTGTGCGCGCAGGCCTCCAGCACTTTGGAAAGGAAGGGAAGAATTGATATGGGTCGGAAATGACTGGGTAAGGAAGGATTTTGTATTTTAGGTAAGGGGATAACGTAGGCTTGGCGCCACGTTGACGGAAAGGTACCGGAAGTGAGGGAGAAATTAATGATGTGGGTGATAGCTGGGAGGAGATGATCCAGAATGGTGACAATCATGCGGCGGCTAATACCATCGCTACCTACCGCATTGGATTTAATAGCGAGGATTGACTTTTTGATCTCTGCCTGAAGAACCGGAGAAAAGGAAAAAGATTCAATGTCGAATCGAGGTAAACCAGCTAAATAGTTGATTGTATTACACTTAGTTTGGTGATCCAAAGAAGTACTAGTGCTGAAATATTTATTGATATCATCCAAACTAAGTGTCTTATGGATGTCTACGCTATGCTGTTTGCCGATACCTAGGGTCCTGAGGAACTTCCAGATATCGGCGGGAGATGAGGAAGTGATATTGTTTAGAAAGTGTCGGCGTTTTGCGTTTCGTATCATCTGATTACACCGATTTCTTGCAGTCTTAAAGGCAACCCAGTTGTCATCACACCGAATTCTTCTATACTTGCGAAAAGCTCGGTCCCTGCGCCTCATCGCCATTCTTATACCTGTTGTGATCCAGGGTGCAGGCTGGCGTTTCAATTTTACTTTCCTTACAGGAGCATATAATGCAAATACCATGCAGTCAGATTTGAATAATTCTTTTTGCGTATGATAGCCCAGTTCTTGAGGAAGGTTATAGGCTATGTAACATCACGCTACTGGCGACGGGAGCAGAGTAGTAAGCAAAGACGCGGGTGAAACCGCGCCGCGGCAAGCTAGTATGTTTATAATTTGCTCAATTCCTTTGCGCTTTCACTTCCATAAGTACATACACTGTTGTATTGTTAAGTTTATAATAATGAATTAAGACATGGGTTGTTTTATTTAGGGTAATGTATGTTATTATGTTAATGTAGTTGATATAAAAAATATGTGTACTTACTTGAGTTTTATTTATAGTATAACACTAATAAGATGTGGATGGAGAGTAATAGCAAGAACCACTTGTGTGTTGCCAACTTATTAAAAAATTACTGGCATAGGTTTATGTTGCCAGTAAAAAAAAATCCTTGACCAGCAATAAAGGAGCTTGAGACACTTTGGAGTACCTAGCTCCTAGTTAGACACTAAATACAGGTGTCTAGCATATTGTATTATATAGTCTTCCTGATTAATCCATTCGGCTGTCATTCAACTATAATCAATACATTTATATTCGGAATAAAGCTTTCTATCACTAACCACAATTTATTAGAGTAAAATCGTACCTCAAACCACGATTATCATTGTAATAATTGCAATAGAAAATAATGCGTAACAACTTGTACACTATATTTACATACTTACTTACCTACTTAACTTGTTTTTTTTTTCTGAAGGGGTGGAAGGCAGATGTGTATAACACTACGTTTCTATTACATCATTTAAAGTTAGATAAATAGCTACTTGAATACTACGCAGACCTAGATCTACGTTTTTCAATCCGGGGCAGGAACTTCTAAATGGCACTCCCCGAGCTTTAACGAGTTGATAGAGTAGTGACAGGGCAGCAGTTCTGAATTGGCGCCCGGGAAAGGTGCCCCGTTGGTCCTCCCCTAGATCCGGCTCAGCTACTACGTGGAATTGAACAGCTCACAAGAAAAATATTTATTTAACATCATCATATATCAACTGAAATACATCTGCTGCTGAACATAGGCCTTCCCCAATTTAACATTTCGAATTTATTAAATTTGTAAGGAAAAGTACCGTAGACAACACGTTTATCAGCGCCATCTTGCGGGATACATTGTTATTCAGATCCCCTTGGAGGTGGAGAAAAATTAGGTAGGTAGGTACTTAATGTTCAGATGTTTTAAACAATACGTTGCTTACGAAACATGCAGCGGGTTATTTACTATCTGTTTTATAGATATTATTATCTAATTAAAAAGCTGACGTGGCCTTTATGAATTCGAGAATGATGCAATGCAATAAAACATGCATTTCTTTACATTGTCTATATGAAATTAAAAATATAGCCTCGTGTGTAGGTTACTATTGTTTAACATTCAATGTTAATTTAGTCGGGGTCGAACCGAACCCGAGACCCTGCGTGTAGTCTGTACCTACAACCATTGAACCACCGAGGCTGCCAAAAATAAAAATTTTATTAGTTTGTATACTAAGTATACTCATTAGAAGCGTCGTCATGAGCACAGTCTTAAGGTGCATATTAATACTGATTACTGTGTCATGGGTGTGATGTTCTTTTTTTAATTTAAAAACGGAGCTAGGTGTAGATAAGTAGGATGTGATTTTCCTCGGAGAAGAAAGTACGTAGGTACTACATAGCTAACTTTTTAATAACTCATATCTTAGCTCCACGAGGTCAGTCATTAGGATATGGCATACATTTATTACTTAATCCTGTTACCTTGTCTTTCAATATGACCAAGAAGTGCATTTACCATTTTAATTAAAATTGAAATCCCCTCTTTTTTTTAAATCTTGGTACGTAATTACTAAACTTATTAAGAAGTAAGTTCTTTGGTTGCGTTGAGTGTTAAAACTGTAACTCTCTGCCAATCTAAAAACTTTATTATTCTGGTGATTAAAAGAGTGGCCTGAGCTTCTTGCCAGTTCTTCTTATCGTCAGCGAGCTGTAGGTTAATTGGATGACTCCATGTAATTTCGAGCATCCATCTTAATTTAAGATCAAAATGAAATACTTAACTAAGTGAATGCTCTGAGTTTGAGTAGGTATAGGTTACAATAATAATAATTACCTATCTATTAGGTATATACTGAATGAAGTGCCTATGTAAGTATGTATGACGCTGAGAACACGGTGCAAATAATAGTAGCACAGCTACAAAAACCGTCGCATAGTAACATAGTTATAGCTATAAAAACGCCTGATTGACAAAATTCTAATTAAAATACTACAAGTAGGTTAGTATATTAAATTATGTACTATACAGCTTTTCTACCCAGAAATATTACGGTAGTAGATCTACGCTGGTTTCAGCATGAATGGGCCGGATCGTCCGGAGAAGTATTACCCTCTCATAAAAGATCGACGTAAGAGTAGTAGTATCCGTAGGTACCTACTACTGCGTTTCGTTCGGTGAGTGAGAGCGCCGGAGGCCCGATTGCCCCCCCTTTCCTCTTTTCTCATCTCCCTCATTCCCTTCCTCTAGCCCCATTCCCAGCCGCCATAGTGGAGGCCACCATACCAGCAGTTTAAGACGATGGCTTTTGGTGTGGTGGCCACCACTTCTGGATTCCACTGACTGCTTACCATCAGGCGGGATGGAGTCACTTTGGTAGGCTAATATAAAAAAAAATATAAAAAAATTATCTGCCGCGTGTACCTACGTCTGTGGTACCTACCTAATGATAATTTAATTTAGTATCTGTCTGATCGATAAATAATGAGACACGCTAGAAGGTACGAGAAAGTACAGGAAAGCTAAGTTAGATCTACTACAACCGGTATAATGTAATCTACTTTAAATCTAGCCAATACATTCATACATTTCAGGTTCATTTTACTTAGTTGCAAATAAATTAAGTATTATGTTATGATTAGAATATAGGTATTTGGAGGAATGAATTTAAGTAGAATATCGAAAGATTTTAAGTAGAGTCGTCTTGGAAGAATTTATGAATAGGAATCGGCGAAGGTCCAAATTATAAGCACTCGTAATCTTTATGAAGAGATTGATTGATTGAATTGCACCAAAATGAAATGCTCTAGTCTAGTTTCTGTTTTCTGCAATAGCGAAAGACAGGCGTGAAGATAATAAGACTTGCATGTACCGAAACAACTTTAAAATTAGTTTACTCAAACAGATTGTTGTATTTTTTTCGTTTATTGTTCTTGATAGTGTTTGATCGTGTTTTATGTAATCAAACAGATATAATGGTTTTCATAATATTTCTTTAAATAAAGTTTTAAAAAGATTTATTCAATATTTCGCAATTTTTAACACACTTAACTCCCGTATTTAAAGTTGGCGCTAAAGAGAATGTCTACCAAGGGCCAGTTATAAACGTGGGCCAATCATATTGCGACAAATACGCATACTTGGCTCAATCACTACAAAGATATTGAAACGTCATCGCTTTGTGGACCAATCATGTTAGCCCACGATGTTACACTAGCGCTAAATAATAGCGACGGCCGCGTGTGAAACATCAGTTTTTCTTGAAAAATCGAAGGTGCATGAACAGATACCGTGAATTTGTAAAGTGTTTTATTCAAAGTGCTTGTATCGTGGCAGTGAACTTCAAATAGGAATTAAGTTATATTTATTCATCGATAGAATTAGGTAATTATAATTATATTTCTCTAGAATCTAATAAAATTCTTTTTTTTTAGACCGTAAATTCCAACAAAATGTAGGTAAAATGTGACCGACTGATGTACATTTTGCGAAAAAGAATTAAGTTTCTTATAAGTAATGTCTGTGTTTCACAATTATATTACTTAAAGCCCACTTTTTGTTGTCTAAATGCTGTAAGATTCTTCCAATAACTCATAAAACAGCATGTAATCATGTAACGTCAGCATTCTCAAAGAATTTTCTCGACGCGACGAGTGGGCCGGTGCCGCGTCCTACATCTCCCTTGGCCATCATTATTGTCCCGTTAGGATTGTCAATGCCGTTATAGGTGTTACTGGGTACTTTCCTTTTCTATAAATTGAAGCTTGGTCGCGTTTGGCTCGGCGTTTCATTAAATGACGTGTACTTTTGAGTGTTACGTGTCTTTATTATCATCTGGTACATTTGAGATTTTACGTGTATGACAGCTTGAAAGTTTCAGGATGTTGTAAATGTAACATTACTGGTTATTTGTTTCAGTGAATTGTAATATTGGATGCTGAAAATGCGGTGGTGCTTACTAGCGTTGGCCTGCGTGGTCGTGGCGGTCACCGCCGACGACAAAAAAGAAAAAGATAAGGAAATCGGTACCGTGATCGGTATAGATTTGGGTACTACATACTCATGGTGAGTTTTTATGGAAAATTTTCTGAGTCACTTTCTTTTTTTGTATGCCCATTACCGTTACATACCTTAGCATGGAAAATATAGCCTTTATGTACTTTTAGATACTAGTACATTTAATCTAACCATGTAGGTACTTATAAAACTGTCCACATGTACAGTTAGAGCATTTACTTTAACAACTTGAACTTGTATTCTTGATTAGGTAGTCACATTTAACATGGTTAAAACTAACATCTGTCCATGATTCCACTCATACCTATGTTATGCTATTGGAATATTAAATTAAAATCATGGATAAAATAGATTGTCTTCAATCTTACTAACTATTGATTGTTGAGTTATACTATTTATGAGTTATTAAGAGAGTACATTAAAAAAATCTATTTAGGTGCAGAATGTTCAAGTTGCAAAATGTCAAGGTTGCAAAATGTCCAGGTCCCAAAATAGTAATAATAGGAACTTCTGGATCTAAAGTAAGTACACCTTATGCTACCGAAACGAATTACACACAAAACAAATTAAAATTTCTTGATGCACCTCAGAAATATGATTCAAAAATTGTTAAATAATTTTTATTTGTTTCGTGTGTAATTCGTTTCGGTAGCATAAGGTATACTTTCTTTAGATCCAGATGTTCCTTTTATCTTATTTAGCGACCTGGACATTCTGCAACCTGGACATTTTGCAACTTGGACATTCTGCACCTAAAGGAAAAAATTCTTTAAATTACATTTTCAATTATTATATTTCGTAATAAGTATTAAATTGGCATCCAAAATTCATATAAATATTTCTTTCAAGCGAAGAGAGCATTCTTTAATAACCTAAAAATTTTAATATTTTGATATATGTACATAGTCTATTTATTTATTTTATTAATGAAAATTTTCAATTGTCTACAGTGTGGGCGTTTACAAGAATGGTCGTGTTGAAATCATCGCAAATGACCAAGGTAACCGTATCACGCCCTCATACGTGGCCTTCACGGCCGACGGCGAGCGTCTCATCGGTGACGCCGCCAAGAACCAGCTGACCACCAACCCAGAGAACACAGTATTCGACGCCAAGCGTCTCATTGGTCGTGAATGGAGTGACCACACTGTCCAACATGATGTCAAATTCTTCCCCTTCAAGGTTGTTGAAAAGAACAGCAAACCCCATGTTTCGGTCATGACATCCCAAGGCGACAAGATCTTCGCTCCCGAAGAAATCTCCGCCATGGTGCTTACCAAAATGAAGGAAACTGCTGAGGCTTATCTTGGCAAGAAGGTGACCCATGCTGTCGTTACGGTACCCGCCTACTTCAACGACGCTCAGCGTCAAGCCACCAAGGACGCCGGAGCTATCGCCGGACTTCAAGTTATGAGAATCATCAATGAGCCTACTGCTGCTGCTATTGCTTACGGTCTTGACAAAAAGGACGGCGAGAAGAACGTCCTGGTATTCGATTTGGGTGGCGGTACCTTCGACGTGTCTCTGCTGACTATCGATAACGGAGTCTTCGAAGTAGTCGCCACCAATGGTGACACTCACTTGGGTGGTGAGGACTTTGATCAGAGAGTAATGGAGCACTTCATCAAACTGTACAAGAAGAAGAAGGGCAAGGACATCAGGAAAGACAACCGCGCCGTACAGAAACTGCGTCGGGAAGTGGAGAAGGCAAAGAGAGCTCTTTCATCCAGCCACCAAGTTAAGATTGAAATCGAATCCTTCTTCGAAGGTGAAGACTTCTCTGAGACTCTCACCAGGGCCAAGTTTGAAGAATTGAACATGGATCTCTTCAGATCTACTCTGAAGCCAGTACAGAAGGTTTTGGAAGACGCCGACATGAACAAGAAGGACGTCGACGAGATTGTACTTGTCGGTGGTTCGACCCGTATCCCCAAGGTTCAGCAACTGGTTAAAGAATTCTTCAACGGCAAGGAACCTTCCCGTGGTATCAACCCTGATGAGGCTGTCGCTTACGGTGCCGCCGTCCAGGCCGGAGTACTCAGCGGTGAACAAGACACTGACGCTATTGTACTGCTTGACGTCAATCCTCTTACCATGGGTATTGAGACAGTTGGAGGCGTCATGACCAAGCTTATCCCACGTAACACCGTTATCCCAACCAAGAAATCACAGATCTTCTCAACTGCTAGTGACAACCAGCACACTGTCACCATCCAGGTGTACGAAGGCGAGCGTCCAATGACCAAAGACAACCACTTACTCGGAAAGTTCGACTTAACTGGCATTCCACCTGCGCCACGTGGTATTCCTCAGATTGAGGTCACCTTCGAGATCGACGCCAACGGTATCCTGCAAGTATCTGCAGAGGACAAGGGTACTGGAAACCGCGAAAAGATCGTCATCACCAATGATCAGAACAGGCTGACCCCTGAGGATATTGAGAGGATGATCAAGGATGCCGAGAGGTTCGCCGATGAGGACAAGAGGCTCAAGGAGCGAGTTGAGGCCAGGAACGAGCTGGAGAGCTACGCATACTCTATCAAGAACCAGCTCCAGGACAAGGAAAAACTTGGTGCTAAGGTTGGTGTCACTTTTTAACAATGATTTTATTTTTTCAGAGTTTAGTAGAGTAGAGAAACAAAATATTCTGTTTATGCAGCAGATTTTGTAAATTTTTCTTGAATTCTTGACACTTTGCTGACATTTCACTCTTTTCTTCTCCTCAATCATGTACTTTTTTTAACCATTTTGTGTTTTTTGCCAACAGGTAACTGATGACGAAAAAGCTAAGATGGAAGAGGCGATCGACGCCGCGATCAAGTGGCTCGAGGACAACCAAGATGTTGACTCTGAAGAATACAAGAAACAGAAGAAGTCCCTCGAAGACGTCGTTCAGCCCATCATTGCCAAACTGTACCAGGGACAGGGAGGCGTGCCGCCGCCCGGCGCGGGAGGCGAGGACGAAGACTTCAAGGATGAGTTGTAACCAAACAGACTTTCGAACGTGTGATCAGCCAAATGTGATCTCGGATCACTACAGGCTATGCGCTGGATCACACGGCGCGGCGCATAGCCTGTAACGTAACACGGATGCGGAGTGTTTTAGCTCGTGTTGTGTATATTTATTAGTATGACTGAATGTGCGTGTGCGCTTGTGGCGTGTGCGGCGAACGTCACAGAACCGAGATCTGATCGAGTTTCTGCTGCTGCGCACGCACTGTTGTGGGTGATGTTAATTGTAAAAATTTTGATGCATTTTTATTTTTAGTGAAAGCAATAGTGTGTGAATTTTGTGAGGCCTGCTTCCATGACTCGTGCTTATTAGTTCATTCGGCATTTGTTAAAGCGAGTGACGAATGAACTAATACAAGTCTCATTTCATCGAGACTACCTCAGTGTTCATAACTGTATGTATGTAATTATTTTGAGACTGCAGAATTGTTAGTTCATAATTAGCAAAATAATTAAATAATTATGTAGTAATTAAATAATTTCAATTGAAGTACGGAGGAGTACATAAATAAAACAATTTTTCTAACGATACAATCTTTTTATTTATTTATACGAGGGTAAAACACTAGGAAGATAAAACTAGTCGCCGCATACGTTACGTAATTGACAACCAACAGAGATGTCGAAGGCGGGGGCTGCGATCACAGCAGCTTGGAGCTTCACTTGGACCTTGTCTGTGTACGGAAACATATCGATTAAAAACTTTTAATTACGTCTAAACTCAAGTAGCCTTGTTACTACATACGGCTCTCGTAGCTGTTAGTAATTAAGTCAAGCATTATTTAGTCGAAGCAAAAAAAAATAACACCGTGGAGATTCTAAATTAATGTTCGCCAGACTACAGTCAGTAGATATGGACGTAAATATTATTACTTCTTCCATGATAGGTACCTACAGTCATTGAACTATGCTAATTAACGGACATAGGTCCACGCTTAAATTGACCTTGAACAAGGAGAGACTAATAAACGTTTCTATAGCGCGCCTGTGCTGTCAAGGTTGGAATCAATAAATATTTATGGATCACTCAAAAGTTTCGTCCTGTGTCGGAATTGAGTCCACAACCTCAGCTATTGAAGTCCCTTTTGCGCACCTCGGCCTATTCAAACTGAGCGGTATTCGCTACCACCCATCTACCACCTGCTGTAGGATAATGCCCTGTTCACACCAAAGCGTATTTTGCTATACTTGTAAGTAAAATATAGTGTGTTTCGCTGACGAAAGTATGAATTTTCGACTGTTCGAGTGGGTATGCGGTATTCCGCTATAGCCGCGGAACTTCATACTAAATACCTGAGCGAAATTCGCGCGGTATGTAGTACGTAGTAGCGAATACCGCTTATGTTTTGAATAATCCCACTATTGTTCTACGGAAACATAGTACAGTCAAAACCAAGTTCAGGGGCCGTCAGTGACGGATTTACCAGCAGGGTGAGTAGGCTGAAGGCTCCAACCTGGAGCCTAGGGCGGCAGATTATAGAATGCTCGGCCGACAAATATGGCCAAAAATGTTATTACAGAAATGAAAAAAAAAACCTTTATTTAAAGCGGAAGAGTTTGTTTGTTTGAACGCGGTAATCTCTGGAACTAATACACGGATTCGAATAATTCTATGATAACCCCCTTTTTGAGTAAGATTAAAGGATGACATCACGCTACTGGCGACGGGAGCAGAGCTGTAACCAAAGACGCGCTGCGGGAAGCTAGTGTTTTAATACCTAAAATAGTTTGTTTTACCAAATGGTTCTGTAGCGTCCACATCCTCGCCGGTGATACCGGCCGCCGCGCGCAATTCTGCCAACGCTTCAGAAAAGTACAAGTCCAGCTAAAAGAAAATAAACATTTTTGGTGTAGGTACTTACACAAGGTATTTTGTACGGTTTGTGTACCTACGTAAATACTATCAATTCCTACTATTTAGAGGTTATAGATCTCCGTCAGTGCGAGAATGAGCAGGAGATTTCTAAAAACATCAATGTTCTCCCGTGCATCGGAGAGCACGTTGGGCTATATTGTTCTTTGGGCCTCTTTAGCAGCCAAATAAGTCTGACTTCGACTACGCAACAAATGTTTTGACGATCCTATCTCTAATCATAGCAGTTTTAACAATCGATTAACGATGCTGTCTAGGTAGGTATAGTCTAATAATCAAAAGTCTATTTAGAATGAAAAAAAAACAACTTAAATAGGTACTTGTTAAAACAAAGTGTGCAGTAAGTTAAGAACAATTCCATAGATTACATCAGTTATTTATTATATTACCTATACACCTGTATGCTAGATACTAAGCAGATTGCCATAAGAAAAATATGTAAGTGTACTTACCTATATTACAAAACATAGCAACATCTTAATACATCACATCATCATTGTGTTTACAATACAATTAACAGATAAACTTATTCAGTTATTCTAATATCGGCCACGTAGAATCGTAACTGTTTCGTCACAGTTATCAACGAAATGTTCGGGCCAAAATTACGGTTGTTACCCACCTGTGAGTCAACGACTTGCAAAAAATGTAGGCTAAGACTAAGTAACGTGACGAAAACTAAAATATCGATAACACTGATATCGTTTTGTCATCGTGTACCTAACCGTTTTGTTCATTCAGCTATTTGCTTGTTCTACCAGAATATGAGTACAATTTGTCAGTAAATTCGACGATTAGACGGATTATAGTGACTACAGTATCCTACAGTACCTATCTAAAATTAAAATTAGAGCTGTTCCTGACTCAGAACCACACGGGCGAGATTGATAGGTAACTATTACTAAATAAAATACAACCTCAAAATCTACATTAGCCTCTTCGTTGTGAGGGTGGCGTATGGCACCAGGAGTTCCATAGGGCACCGTCTTGCCAGTACAAGGGTCCACGGCACTGGCGAGTGCGCGCGCTCTGCAAGTTCCTATGTCCGCATTCAAAAATATTATGCTGCAAAATAGAATGCACTCTATTGAAATCTGTGTTCATTATTTCTGTACTTATAAAATAAACTAGAATATGAGTACCTACCTACCTGCGGTACCTACCTTTAGAGATATTAATTATTGTATGAGGTAGGTACTGAGCAAACGCATCTTTCGTCTAGGTTATTCACCTCTAAGTACTTTAAATTATTTTAATTAAGTACTTACTCCATTGCTGTAGGAGCAAACCTTATAAAAATGGCACAACTGTCGTAGTTTCGAGTCTCTGCACAACTTCATAATTGGGTAAGTACATATCTACCTACTTACCTTAATAGATAGATCACATCATACTTTATGATATAATCTCTAAAATACGCTGAGCAAAGTATTTATTTTGAGTAGGTACCTAAGTACTTAAGTGAAAGTAGTTAAGTAAGTAGGTACACAAAGTGCATTGAACTATTAGTTCTGTACGTAATTAATTACCTACCTATACCTACCTAATAGATATTTTTCCACTACACCACGTATCTACCTACTTACAATATTTAAATGAATCTTTGAAGAGAGAACAATATTATATTATTTTTAAGAGCAGAATTCCGTGAGCGAAGTTTTTATTAAGTAAGTAACTAGTATACTAATTTAGGTAAACTGTATACTTACCTCCATAATAATATTTCAAGACCTTTCACTTATTATAAGTGATCTAAATCGAGGTGACTAGTACAAAAGCGTTCACTACCTACACTGTCTGGAAAGGAAGATATTTATGTAGGCTCGCTCGAGTATAGTATCCATACCTACTAATATTATAAATGCGAAAGTAACTATGTCTGTCTGTTACGCTTTCACGCCTAAACCACTAAACTGATTTTAATTAAATTTGGTATAGGGATAGAATAGACTTTGGAGAACAACATATGCTGTATATTATATTATATATTATATTATCACGAAAAAATGGCTTGAAGGGGTTAAAATATGGGATGAAATTTGTATGGAAAATGCGATATAACTGACATTCACGCGGGCGGCGCCGGCGCTGCGGGCAAAAGCTAGTAATACCATAAAATATATGGTTATTAATTCAGTATTTACACACACAATTACAGTATAAGAAATGTAGAGCGCCTTACCATACCCAGACCAACGCACTTTTATCTGTTACAGTATGACGAGGGCGACCATATATAATCTGCAGTGGATCATACTACGTTCTAGATGTCTAGTTAATAAACTTATGTTCACCATGCAGGTAGCTACACAAGGTACTACTTAAATATTAAATAACTAAACACACCGATTCGGTGGAGTGGACATACGGTCCAGATATTCGAAGTCACTGCCGCTGCACGGGTATCCGGCTAACACCCAGCCATGGTCAATGCAATCCTGTATCAAAAGCAAGGTCATTTTGAAGAATATTTTAGACAAGGTAGGTTTCTCCCCTCAATAACATTTTCCAGGACAGTAAACGGATATGGCTGTAATGACAATAAAACATCTATTGTGTCTACAGTAGTGTCTATGAAACAGTTAACTTCTGCAATGCAAGAGCTTACCGTGAAATCAATGCCCTTTTTAAAATTTAAAAAACAGGAAAAGAACAATACCTGACACAAAACTTCACGCTTGTCTTCCAATAATGGGGTAAGCAGAAACTATAGAACGCTATTTGCAACGATCTAAAATCCTTACTTATAAGGTAAAATAGATTACGCTAACCTTCTGGATCAACCGATGCTTGATGACCTCAGCTCTAACTTGAAAGCTGGTCCCGAATTCGCGAATACGTCTGCCAAGTTCGTTGTCGCCTTCACGAGCTTCATTGAATATGGTGTCAAAATACACTGTTGAAAATACTAACAAGTAAGTAATGATTATTCCAACCGAAACAAAAGCGGACACTCTATAGGCTATAATAATATCAGTTTTTATTACTGGACTGCCTCGCCTTGGTCGTTCAGTGGTATAAAGTACGGACTGCCACGCACTAGTCTCGGCTTCGATATCCGGATTGGGTGAAGTGATATTGCTACAGTTGGGTTTTTTTTTTATATTGTCCGCGTTGTCCGAAATTGTTGTCGGTAAATGGCAACGAGCTCGACTAGGTACTGCTACATGGAACCTAACCGAAAATGATATTTAACATATCGTATGTTTAGTAGCAGATCTACACGAGACACAATGTTATTTCTATTGTCTGACATTATAGCATACGAGCGAAAGAGGTTAAGTACCTACTAGTTAAATATTTCTTATCTATAGAGTATGATTCATAAAATCCCAACACCCACTTCGTTCCTGGTCAACCTCATTTATAAAATGTGGTTACTATAGGTAACCCTTTAACCATTTTACCAACTTAATAGTTACTTACTTTTTTACGTGTTGACAAGCATACCCTGGTCTACAGTAGGTAGACATTTGCCACACAAAATGTATGGGATTGACATAAGCTAACAAAAATGTTAGCGTTAACTTAATTATGTCAATCCTATATATATATATTTTTATATTATAGCCTACCAAAGTGACTCCATCCCGCCTAATGGTAAGCAGTCAGTGGAATCCAGAAGTGGCGGCCACTATACCAAAAGCCATTGTCTTAAACTGCTGGTATGGTGGCCTCCACTATGGCGGCTGGCAATGGGGTTAGGGAAAGGGAATGAGGGAGGTGAGGAAAGAGCAAAGGGGAAAAATTGGGCCTCCGACGCTCTCACTCACCGAACGAAACGCAGTAGTACGGATACTACTACTCTTAAGTCGATCTTCAATGAGAGGATAGTACTTTCCCGGACGATCCGGCCCATTCATGCTGAAATCAGCGTGGATCTACTACCGTACTCATTTATTACGTACGGTACGACGTATTGATTAATCTATGCTATTCTGTGAGCATTTATGCCACTTGTCTAAGTAGGTTCAGGACTACAGGAGTATAACTTGCACGTTGCTGACTCTGATAAAAATATTTTTACTACATGTTGGTAGATATTTCTACATGAGTAGGTCTAGGTCCCTATATATAAGTATAGATATACAAAGCTTAAACTATAAAACTTACAATAAACTAATCCAAAATGTTTGGCAAGTGCCTTCGCTTGAGAGCGACGCCCGGAGCCCCTTGGTCCCAACAGTAGCACTCGGTAGACACCCGGAGCCCCCACCACGTGTATCCCCTGTTTAGGACCCTGGCTCCCCGCCCTGCAGGCCTGGACTGCGTTCAAGCACTTATTGCTCAACTTTGGTATGTCATCCTCCGGTTCAATGTGCACTTCCTAAAAGCAAAGTGTAATGTGAATGATGTTGTTGAAACGACATACATTCTCAAAGTTCATCATATGAGGTAGGTGGCACTTATCAAGTTAAGCATGTATTTACCATGGAAATAGAAGCAAATTTTCTTGTTCAGTTACACTACCTAGGTACTATTATTCTGAAGTTTAAAACGACGGCAATTAAATAACTTCAAGAATATTATGTTTTGACATCAGCTGAAAGACACTTTGAACAAAGGCTCCTGCCTGACGTAGATTAGATTTTTGATGATCACAGGATGTTATCCGTCCTGTTGTGTTCCCACTTTCCGTCACCATCATAAGTGATGTATATCCGCTACTATTAGGTGGACTACATTTTTGACAAAAAATTTACCGACATATAAAATATAATTATATAGGTATATACTTACTTACATATTTCATAAATAGCTTTACGCCTTTTATCCCCGAAGGTGTAGGCAGAATAGTAAGTGTGTTTAACCACATATTTTTCGCCATTTTTTATTCTAAATTCCATGTCCTGTTGCATTAAATCGGGCAGAATATTACTTTAAGCGACCCGGGGATCGAACCAGAGATCTCTGCGTGGTAATCAGTAGGTACACAGTACCACCGAACCACAGAGGTAGAATAGGTACCTACTTTATTTATTTACTAGCTGCACCCCACGGCTTCGAAAATGCGTAAAATATGTTTTGTTGTATCCTTCGGGCAGCAAACCGATTTTCAGGATAAAAAGTCAATGAATTTCTCCGTCACCGAATCTATCTACATACCAATTTTCATCGAAATCGGTTCAGCCGTTTAGGCACTGAATGGTAACAAACAAACACACACATACAAACTTTTGCATTTATAATATTATGAGGATTGCGCCATATCTAATGTTACGTACATTTTAATTTGAAATTGATCTAAGTATGTCGGTAAATAGGGCGAATGAGAGATATAAAAAATTGATAAATCAATCGTCATTTAAGTTACTTACTTATCTTATAATAAGTATTTCTAATATAGGTTGCGACTCACTCGTGTCTTTATAGTTAAACAGTCGTTTTATTCTGACTTTCTGAGATACCTACATGTGCAGTGCGTTAATTATGAGTGATATTAAATTTGAGTGTATTAAGGAAACGTGTGTGCAAGTGTTTCAAAAAATATCAAATAGTAATTAAGTAACTATAATCTAAATAAAATGTATCTACACAGTTGTTGATTTATATGCAGCCATATTTTTAAAGATTTAGTTAAATAACGTACCTACCTATTTTGGTAATTTGTTTATAGGCTCATCTACAATATAGGTACCTACACATAATACACACACAATTTACATTTTCGGTATAGAGGACTATTATTTATACTGTGCTATTAGTGTTTATATATTATCAATTATAGAAGTGCAAAACATAAAAAATATATCGTATTATCTTGAATAGCAAAAAATATATTTCGTGAGAGCCGTATCTCACCTTCAAAGTAGCTCTGTACACATATTTGAGTCCCTCAAAGTCCTGTTGGAAGAAGTTCCTCTCGGGGGTGTGGTCATCATACATAGGTGGGGCGGGGGGTGGAGTCTTCATCAGCACTAGCGTCACTGTAGGCAGTACTCCATCTTGTTGCAAGCAACGCGCCTCACGGACGGTGCATGGGTGATCTGACAAACAAATTTTCGTTTCGAAGGACGTTCACTACTAGACAAAGGCCTGTCACAAACATTACCTTAGGTCTTTGTACCCCTCAGATCTCGATTTTTCCAAATCGGGGCTGGTACTTAATAGTGGTTCCCCTAACTCCAACTTGTTGGTAGAGTAGCAACAGGGGAGCGGGCGATCGTCATTCGGCTGATGATGGGCGGGGGCGGATGGTCGTCATTCAGATGATATGATAAGCAGGGGCTGGTATATCAGTATTTTGGCGCCTTCTCTTAGAACCGAGCACCGGTGATCGCAGTGGTAGTAGATCTTATGACAGAAGGTAGGTGCGCTGCTGATCGTCCTGAATTGGATGATTTGCTGCCACCTTCTTAGTGATAGGTTTGATCGCTATTCAGTTGCTAGTGAAACACCTTTATACGAGCACGAGGTAGGAGGTTAATAAGTGCACAAGAAGCGAGTGGTGGCATCACCAGTTCCCAAAACTGGATGACAAAGCCTCCGGGTTAGTGCGTTGTATCTTGTATAGATAAGTACGTCCAACAAAGCAGTGGCTTACCATACATTAACCATCCAGCTTGAGGAACAGGTTCCTTCTGTGTCATGTATTTCGTGACCTTAGACAACAGTACGGGCGATATACATCCTGTCACATAATCGTCATGCTGTAAGTACAAGTAAACAATGTCAGCTTCAATGGTAGTGTAGAAGTAAAACCTACCTATAAAATAAGTTTGACAGTAGAATAAACTAACAAAATGTAGTACTTTCTTTGAGGTTTTCTGACAGACTATTACGGGGTTGGCAACGAGTAATTTACTTCCGGTAACTACCTATTTCATCATAATTTAGCCGAGTGACGTCCACTGCTGAACATACACCAGGCCTCCCTAAATTTTGCCACCTTGATCGACCGATCGACCTCACCCTTATCAGGCCGTCGGTTGGCGTCATCGGTTTATCTTGCAAGGGCCTGCTAACTATTTAGTAGTAGTTATAGATATAGTTATAGATATAGTAGGTATAGATATAATTACTTTTTCATAATGATCAATGACACATCGACGCGTAATTACAAAACATCCCAAATATTTTATCAATTGTTTCGCCAGCAGTTTCATATCTGAAATAAAGATATAGGTACGGTTACTTACCTATTACCCAAGTGTCTGAAAAGAAAAATCAGATATGGCTCACAAGGACACTACTTACATACACAAGCCAAAAATACGTAAGCAACACCCTTGACAAGTCGCGTTGACCTAGTAGATAAAAGACACCACTCAAGTTTGTAGGTTCGAAACATTGATAAACAAAAAAGGGTTTTCAATGGTTAGAAATTAAGTAATTTTAGGCGGCTTTATGCGTTATTTTTTTACCTACAGGTTGTTCTAGGTTTACTACATGTGACTCGCGCCTAAATAGACAGGTATCGTAGTAACTAATAAGCCGTCATTTATCTTTATCAATACACGTTTAATACCTACCTTTGTGTAGGTACCTTCTTAGGTATAGGTATGTCTAAATCAAAATTAATAAATTAGGTAAGTAAGCAGGTACCTATTTGTAGATCCGGTTCCGTTAACAATATAACTCTATCTACATCTTTGGAGTTGTACTGCTGGCGATTTAGATACACTTTCATGTGCTTCAAGTGATCATTGGGCAGATTGAGGATCAGGTCTCTTATCATATCCTGAAAAATTAACATCTTTAACTTAACATTAGTTGTAGCGCTTTCAGTCATAGCATTCAATTGTGACCTTAGAGCATTGATAAGAAGGTTTAGCTACGGGTGATGGAGAGGGGAGCGGACGATCAGCGGTAGATGTCTTAGCGAAAAGGAGGCGGGCGGTCTTTAAGTGTGAAATCAAGTATCAGGCACAAGCTTTATTTCAAAGAGAAGTCTTCGAGGTTGTTTCCAAAACTGTTATTAAAACCCATATATGGGGGAGCTGCGGCTGCTGCCCCCCTCTGCCCGTACTTCGATACGCCCATGCTAAGTATCTCTGGATCAAGCAGAGATAGTTGTTGGTAGACAGAAAAAAATATCTGCTTCCATATTCTTTATCATTATTCTAGTCTCTGTCTGAACCCTACGATTGTACTTTTGGCAATTGAATTATTGAAAAATTTGAATCTATTAATTAGTTACAACAATTTCAAAGTAAGAAAACAACAGTTATTGTAGACTAATTTAACTTAACCCGGATGACACAGAGATTTGTAGTTTTGTAGGAACACAATATCGTCATGGCCAATTAATTGATAATCATTGTTACGAGTTCGGTTTAAGATTCGTATAAGTACATGCTAGGATACATGGCCTCAGATGTGTAAAGATTAACGCGACAAAAAAATTGTTTCGTCTGTGCTCTATTTATAGCATCGATAAGAAAAGTGTGGCACAGCGAGCATATCCATAGGAGACGTCACAGAATAGGTACATTGTAATGGAGCTACTTCCCCAGACGTCTTCATAAATATTACAAATTGTAATATTTATGAAGACGTCTGGGGAAGTAGCTCCACCCCGCAAAGTGTCACAGAAACTACCTAAATACCTAGTAGAATTCTTCTTAACAATTAGGTGTAGTTGTAATCTGTGCTAATTAAATATTTTAAATAGCAGAAGAGATAATTTAAACCACAAGTAGAGATCTATCTACCAGACCCACAGTGTTTCTTTTTTACATTATTGCAGGCGGCATCGGCACCCGGTAAGGCGCCAGGCACTTTCGTACGGCTTATCCACTCATGTGCTTTCGAAGTCTGTGAGTGGTGGTTACAATATTAAATAGATATGAAAATACCTAGTAGGTATATTATTATAATGTAGGTAAGTAAGTACAATAAATACCTTGAATAACTTATACAGTCTATATTTTTCAAGATACGGTATAAATCTTAAGGGCATTGTTAGTGGTCGTTTTGTGCTATCCGTCTCCGTCATTTTCTTTAATGAAAAATAACGAAAAGTATTAAAATAAGTCAAAATATTGTAGAACGTAACTCAACTTCAAGTTAATTTCTTTTTTTTTATTTTGAGTGATTGTAGTATTGTACTGTCATCTCATTACGAATTTAAAGTTGAGCGCAAGGAGAATACATAGGTACATATTTATTTTAAGGCAAAAGCATTTCATTTTACAAAGATAAATAAACATCAATCTGCAATCGGCTATGACCTTAGAGATGCTCTAAGGCTATGACGTGCCCGAACCATACTTATGTTTTAGGTTTTTAAACGTACTATCAGCTGAGATACAATAATTATTCTTAGTCTGTCACTTTGTCACTGTCAATTTCACGTTTCTCCCTCTGTCAGTTAAATGTTGAGGTTATGTTTACGTAACTTTACTTCATTCTGAGAATCATTTGTAGACTAATTACCGGTTGTATTCGGTATAATGTTATGACAATAACTAGAATGAAGGGGTCAAATGTCTTACAACCTTATTGATAAGTAGCAGAGGCTCGACAATTACACCATGTGATTTATCCACTCGTCGGTCACGACATGACGAGACTACTGTTTTTGCCGTAATTGCTACATAATTGCGTTGTTAGACCGGCCAAAAGTGGAGTGACGTGCACATGAATAGCGTCCATTTGTTCAGTAGATATTTAGTGAGTAGACTTCTTGTTAGAATGTCGTCTACAAAAAGTTATGAGGTAGGTACGGTTCAAGATTATAATAATATTTTCTTACATTATTTGATTACTTATTTATATCTTGTGTTATTATTATGATTTGTCGGTGTTAAGTGTAGTTTTCTAGTTTTACGGCGGTCGGTCACATGCAATGTTTCTTTAGATTTCCTAATACCTTCATAAATATTAAATAATTGTATTTCAAATCTCACTTTTTCTTATCAGTTTTATGTACATTGAAACGATTTGATAAATTTGATTGTTGATTAAATTCTAATTGTTTGTAAACATAATTGATATTTTTAATTTTAGTATTATTTTAAGTAGCTATAGTATTTATAGTAGATGATGTTTTCAAGATATTCGAACACTGTTAGAATGTATAGTGTTTACAGAACTAACACTGTTTGCCCAATGTGGGTGAGTACAAACACTAGTTTTAAGTCACTAAACAGAGTTTATTGTGATGTCTAGCTATAATATTGAACTACACATCTTGTCTCTTACATTTTGTAAGAGGCAACTTGAGAAAATTAATTTTACTAAATAGTTACACAATTTGCACTCTGATAAAATAATTAATTTATAGGTTTGTTATCAATTCACCTCAGGGTTACCATTCATCCAGATTTGTCTAATCATGTTCAGATTTTCATTTTTTTTTTTACCAAAAAAAAAAATGAAAATCTGAACTACCAAAGTGACTCCACCCCGCCTGATGGTAAGCAGTCAGTGGAATCCAGAAGTGGCGGCCACTATACCAAAAGCCATCATTCTTAAACTGCTGGTATGGTGGCCTTCACTATGGCGGCTAGGAATGGGATTAGGGGAAGGGAATGAGGGAGGTGAGGAAAGAGGAAAGGGGGAAATCTGGCCTCCTAGATTTTATTTTAATTTTAATTAACTTAAGTAGTCTCATTTTTAATACCACCACTTTTACTACTCAGTTTAAAATATTTTTAGTGCTTTATTTTGTTTCTAAAACATCCTTAATTAACTGTCCACATTTTGATGAAGTTATTTGTCATTTTGTCTGGTTTTTGATTGTCACTCAATTAATTGTTGGCTTTTAAAACTTCATTATTGCTATTGCTGGAAAAGGAAAATGTATTTATTCATATACCTAGGTTAATTACAATAACTCTTATGAACGTAAAAATTACAAAATGTTAGCCAAGCAACATACAGCCTCATCTTTGTTTGTCTTCATATATTGGTAATACAAGCTACAACATTATTGAGAAATCATCGACTAGCAAGCTATTCCAGCATCTAGCCTTGCATCTACTGTTGGAGGTTGAAATTCAATTAGAACAAATTTATTTCAAAAGATATATACAATTAAATATATTGTTTCAGGATGCAATATGTAAACTAAACTCCTTGCAATCAAACAAAGCAAATATAGAACAGATTAGGAAGGACATAAAAACAGGCCAAGTAAGTAACATTGTAGCTGAACTTCAACAGGTAAATAAATATATTTTAGTCATGCATTTTGCTTGATTCATTTACATTGGGGACTCCACTCTTGGTATGTATATCATAGCATTAGTCATTGATTCAGGTGGGACTAGCATGTAAGTTTTATATCTCTATTTGTATCTTTAGGTATAGGCTGTGTGGTTCCAGAGGGCCTAGATAAGATGCATAAATGCTAATAGAATAGATTAAAAATGTAGGGGATTGACATACACAAACGCCAACATTGTCGTCATTAGATTATGTCAATTCTTTGTATCCATTCTATGCTATTACCATTTATGCCACTTGTCTAGGCCCTAAGTTCAGAATAGATAAACTCTCCATCCTATTTCTATGAGTGCCCTAAGACGTAAATAAGAGAACACTAGGTCTGTTATCTACTATTCTGCCCGCTAAGCTTAATAACTACCAAGGCAACTGAAACAAGTAGGATTTTGTTACGTATATGCATTTTGATTGATTACTTTGATTCAACTATGCCATATAAATGATGCTTGATGCTTGTCTACCCCTTTCTAAACCAATTTCCAATTATTTTCGTATCTAAACATAAGCAATAGATATACCTCTGCTTTTATTATGTAAGATGCCAATCCGGTTCCTTTTTTTAAAAGGTTCATTTCTTAAGTCATTCAGTAATCATTATCAATCATACTTACGTAAGTAGCAATAAGGTAGCTTTCTTAATCAAAGTTAATAAACAAAATTACAATAATTTCGCAGAATATAATTTGAATGTCTTTGTGATCCTGTATAGACTGCCACGCAGAGGTCTCGGGTTCGATCCCCGGTATGGGTAAAATGATATTGGGTTCATCTGATGAAAAATTTTCAGTATTAGCCTAGAGTCTGGCATTGTGCCAGTAAATGGCAACAGGCTTGCTTCCTGTTACAAGTTTGTGAACAAAAAGATATACCTATATAGATATATGATGGTATGGTGCGATGTAGTGGGCAGACTACACCGTACCATACCATGATATATGACCGTGCTATGAACGTATCGGGATCGGCAAGCAACACGATACGCTCTACTATGCCTAATAGAGCGTTATATTTTTGACGACAATAATTGTTGACGCTCCGTGCATGGCTCGCGACGAACCCGAGCCGTTCCGTCACGCGTCGCCGTGACACCGTGTCGAAACGGTCTAGTGGGCATAGTCTCATACTTTTCCTGACACGTTCATAGTACGGTCATGGTATGGTACGGTGTAGTGGGCAGACTCCTTTAAGCTATGTTGTATTATAATTTCTTAAATATTTTAACTAAATATAAATTGGTTTTGACTTGTGCATTCAGACTCTCCCTAATAAATGCCACATATAGTGCCTGTCCACTGGAGCGAAGCGGTAATTATTTGCAATACTAATAGTTAATAGTTATCTGTTTATTGCGCTCCGCGGGCTCGCCTTTAGTGTTATCGATCAGGAACAAATGGCTACTCTAGACTAGTCTTTGCCTATACCCATTGTGCCTTGTTATTTTATATTGACGCTTTGTTACAGAAATGTACAAATTTAAGAGATATGGAGAACTATTTGTCGAGGACTGGAGTGTCATTGAGCAAGTTAGATGAGTTATCTGTGATACATGTAGCGGGGACCAAAGGAAAGGTATGAACTTATCCCGCGATTATAAAATACTAGCTTCCCGTGGTGCGGTTTCATCCGTGTCTCTGCTTACTACTCTGCTCCCGTCGCCGGTAGCGTGATGTTACATAACCTATAACCTTCCTTAAGAGCTGGGCTATCATGCGCAAAAAACAATACATTCTAATCCGGCTGGTTGTTCCAGAGATTAGCGCGTTGAAGCCAACAAACAAACTCTTCCGCTTTATATAATAGTATAAATAGATATAATGGCAACATTAATAAAAATACTTTTTTAGGGTTCAACGAGTGCAATGTGCGAATCCATATTACGCCACCATGGGTTCCGAACAGGATTCTATTCGTCGCCTCACTTAGTGGCAGTACGCGAACGCATCAGACTAAACGGACAGGTCATCTCTGATGAAAAGTTTGCACAGTATTTCCATCAGGTGTTTGACTTACTGGATAGCAGTAAGGTAAATAGAACCAATATAATTTAAAGTTGTTGGCCGACTACCGATAGGGATGGCTGGAAATCGATAGATGAGGGCGATTTACGATCAGTCAAGATGTCCAAACTAGTTGAAGGTCTATGTTCTGCAATATATGTTTTTGGGATGATATGATGACAAGAATAAAGTCGTTCCATCTGTCCTTTTCTCCGCTAACTATGACGAATAATAACATAATAAAACATAACCACTTCTATTTTGTATTCTATTGTATTTTAATAAAAATTAAAAAACGTAAATACATTTCCCAGTCATATTGAACTACAAGGTAATACTGAATTAAGTATTAAATATATGTCATGCCAAGATTGACCAGTCATCCCAGGTAGCACCCTTTCACGAGCATGACGCACAGACCAGCCATCATCACCTTCGCCATATTAGAGGGAAGGTGATGACCCGGCCAATATGACACCACAAGTTGCTATAATTATAATTAATTGCCACAGGTAGTCGGGCTTTCAATACATCGCGCATTCTATCGAGGTCAGCAAACCGTTGAATTTCTTACTCTGGTCTTTTGGTGGATTAGCCACGGTCATAGTTTACGGTTAGCACTACGTTTATTTGTCACCAAAGCTGTAAAAAAATAGGCATTAGGATTGAACCACATCTGGGCAGAAACAAACCGTACTTTGCTATGCTTCTACCACACAGTGTGCCGCCGCTCTTTCTCTCTTTCTAGTAAACGTTACAGAAAAGGATGGAATCACAGAGGATGGTGGGCGATAGGCTCGATTCAGCCCTAGTTGGCAGGTTCACCGAACTACGTGTTGTAAGGTTTTGGTGAGCCTGCCCATTGAAGGTTTTATCTCCTCATGTGTCATGTACCTAACATAGTTTTTGAGTTATATTGTTACTAACACAAGGATCTACTGGTTTGAAAATAAAAGATTTTTATTTTATTTATAGTAAACTGCGGTTTTTTACTGCTAGATGTGATTCAACCAGTAAAAGCTCATTTTCGTCATTAAAGTTCTCACACTGTTTCAGGCGTACGAAGGTGACATGCCAAAGTATTTTGCGTTCCTGACAGTGCTCGCGTTCAATATATTCCTTAAGGAGAAAGTGGACGTAGCGCTTGTCGAAGTGGGCATCGGTGGGGTCGTCGATTACACTAATATTTTAAGGTAATTTCTGAATGTTATAAATATATAGTAGGACGCTTTTCAGCCAGTTGGACAGAAGAACAAAGTTGCAGGTATGGACTGGATGTGGAAAGCGGAGGATCGAATGTTATATAAGGTTAATAGGGAGAGGCCTATGTCCAGCAGTGGACTACGATAGGCTAATTGATTGATCCATACTTCCATACTAATATAATGAATGCAAAAGTAACTCTGTCTGTCTGTCTGTTACGCTTTCACGCCTAAACCATTGAACCGACTTTGATAAAATTTGGTATAGAGATAGAATAGACATTGGGGAACAACATAAACTATTTTTATCGCGAAAAAAGGGTTGAAATAAGGGATGAAAGTTTGTATAAAAAATCGTTAATGTATTAGACAGAGAATAAACCGATATGTTCATGATTAGTAAAAATATATTAGGTAAGTATGCGTTAACAGACATTCACGCGGGCGGAGCTGCGGGCAACAGCTAGTAAATAAATAAATATATCTCTTTACAGAAAAGTTCCTGTAGTAGGTATAACAGCATTAGGACTAGACCACACGTCGATACTCGGTAACACATTACCAGAGATAGCGGCTGCCAAGGCGGGCATTATGAAGCGAGGTTGTGAAGCTTACACCGTTTTACAACCAAGAGATGCTATGGACGTGTTGTATGACGTTGCGAAGAATTTTAAGGTATTTTTATATACGTTATAGATTGTTGAAGCATTTGGGCATTTAGGATTGCCAGTGATGTGATTGGCTGGAGGTAGAATTATACGAAGAATATTGTAGTGGGTTTATTATGCATCAATTGGGTTTTTTCACCTTGACACAGAATACTTGGCACGATTTTGGCCTAAGCCTGCGGTCGCAGTTGACAGTAAAAATGTAGCTAACAGAGCTTACCACTGCAAGCGGAAGCGAGCACTCAATTTGGCTTGTAATAGTTAAAAAATACACACTAATAATGTAATTTCTGCTATTTCAGTGCCCGTTAACAGTAGTTCCTAACTATAACACTTATACATTCCCTAACAGAGACGAAGTGCATTTACCCGTAAACATAGAAGCTTACCAAACAAATGCCTCATTAGCCATACAGCTAGCACATGCCTGGATGAGAATCACTAAGCCACATAGGAAAAACGGCTTTAAAAAAGTAATACATATAGTTCAAAATGGTATAAATAAAGTTGCGACTGAGGCTATTGTGAAATGTGTGACAAAGGAAACTATGGAAGGACTGGTGACTTGTAAATGGCCTGGAAGGTATCAAATGGTAAAGTCCGACTATGCGGATTTTTATCTTGATGGCGCACACACGAAAGAGTCTATGGAGATCTGTGCAGAATGGTTTAGAACCAATAATAGGTATGTATTTATTTTATTCGTTACTAAAAAATCGTTGCATTACTAGCACATAATGTCCTACATGGTTACAATCGCCATTAAATATTTTTAAGCCTCATTAGCTAAGTTACGCGCAGTACCAACTTTACCAATAAAACACATGATCATTTCAGATTGCACCACAAGACTCTCATATTCAGTGCAACAGGCGACAGAAACGGCGAGATCCTTCTAGAACCTCTACGCAACCTAGGCTTCAGTTCCGTCTACTTCGTCATTCCAACCGCCTACAGAAATACTAACGAAAATAACGATAATTATTCCAAAATAGAAGAAGAAGAATATATAGCTCGATGTCAGAATCACGCAGATATTTGGAAAGAGTTTCATAGAGGCTGTATAACAGATGTCAAAGTCGCTAGCTGTGTGATTGATGCTTTGGTCAGCATTAAAAAAAATAAAACTGTCGATAGATCATCTGTGCTCATAACGGGGTCATTGCACCTAGTTGGAGCGGCGTTATCAATATTAGATCCTAATTTAGAAGGTTAAGTTTAATAACATTTATTTTAAATTATGTGTTGTGTTATTGTTTTGATTCCTATAATTCTCAAATTCAAAGTTCTATGCACTATGGTGTCCTCACCATTAGTTATAAGTGGTCAGAGATGTCGGGTTCAATCTTTGGATCAAGTAGTTTTTTTTTGTTAAGAGATCTTTTTTACTACAGAATAAATCAAGTAAGTAGTATTAGAAGCTGGAGTTCCTCAGGGCTCAGTGCTGGGCCCTGTGCTTTACAATATTTTCACCTCCGATCTGCCTCTGTCAGAGGATGTCACCATTGCTACCTGTGCCGATGACATTGCCCTTCTTGCATGTGATGACAATCCGCAAAAAGCCAGCAATAAGTTACAATTTCTCTTAGACCAAATTAACACGTGGCTTATTAAATGGCGTATTAGAGCCAGTGCTCAAAAGTCAAATCACACCACATTTACCCTAAGAAGAGAAAATTGCCCATCTGTAAAACTTGGAAGTGATCTCCTACTTGACATAGACTGTATAAAGTACCTTGGATTTCACCTAGATCGCCGTCTAACCTGGAAGACCCATATAAAAAAGAAGAGATATGAAACCAACCTGAAGTTTAAAAACCTGAATTGGCTCATGAGCAGAAACTCAGTGTTGTCGGTCGACAATAAACTTCTTATTTACAACTCCATTCTTAAACCTACCTGGACTTACGGTATTCCGCTTTGGGGTACAGCCAGCAAAAGCAACTTAACGTGCCTTCAACGCGTGCAAAACCACATTCTTCGAACAATTACCAATGCCCCATGGTTCACTAAAACTGAGGAAATCCACCATTATCTTGGCGTTCCATTCATTGTCGAGGAAATTGAGAAGCACAAAAATACATATGCAGATAGACTGGCTCTGCATCCCAACCCGCTTGCGACCCAACTGTTGGACTCTTCTGGTGTAGTAAGAAGGCTGAAGAGAAAGGATGTCCTTTGAATGGGAAGTTGTGGCACTGGCTGCGCTCCCTCCATCTTATTTCACATCACTCAACAAACTAGCTTATAGTCTTGCGACTGATTGCTAATAGATATACCAATATTAAAAAAAAAAAAAAAAAAAAGTAGTATTAGCCCGAACCTAGTAAATGACAATAGGCTAGCCCCCTGTTAAACACCCGGATTTTTGGACTACTGCCTACCCCTTTTAAAGAAAAGGCGTGATGCTATGTATGTAGGTACATTACATAAAGGTTACGAATAATAAATTAAACAACTAGATTACATATACTCGTTTTTTTTATAAAAATACAGCGTACAGAAGGTAAGTATGTGGATGTAAGCCGCGCTCATATACAACCAGATAGAGGTTCTACTTCACTGATTTTCACTGCAGCCTAGAACTGGTTACTAAGACTATCCAGCACGATGGGGACTGCCTTGGGATCAGGAGACGCCAGTAGCTCGTAATACATATAGCTGTTCTAGACGACCCCCCAAGCGTCGGTTAGTGATGGTTTATGCTGCTTCATTTTGAGATATTTGATATCTTATCTACAAGATGTAGAAACTCTACTGTTCATAGTGTGTTGGATTTGCTGATTGCCATCAAGGATGTTTCTGTCTGTCCAAGCTGCATCCATTATAGTTTAATGCCGAAGCAGTGGCCCGTTAGTTCTTTGTATAAAATACTCTCGTTCCAGTATTCTTATTATATAGTTAACTGTGTGTCATTCATGTCTAACAACCTATCTACATCTGTAAGCCAGCTTATTAACCTATCCAAGTACCCACCATCTTGTTTATAACTTAACAATAGTAACTGCATATGTTGATACGCAGTCTGTTGTTGTAATAAATATTCTAACCTCTTATCCCGCAAGGACAATAATTTTATAAATATAATAGCTATTAAATTCCACTGTATTGGTTTAAACATAATATTATTGGCTTTTAATTTAAATGTGTTAATTAGTAAACGTACATCTGCACTAATTTGTAAACTTAATAAGCCTAAGGAACGTAACAAATCAGGCAATACTCTATTTAGGTGTTCGCATACTATTCGTCTACGTAATGCATTCTGTGAGTTTTTATCAACTAAAGGAAGATTTGTTGTATTCTCTTCAGTTGCATCTAGCGGTGGTGCAATCTCTTCTATAACAGGCTCTGGTATCTCAGTCTCTCCAGAAAAGAATGCTTTTACTTTTAACTGCATTTTCTTGCTCTCTTCTTGTAGCATTGTGTAATCTGGCAACGGTCTTGTCTCTCTTTTCAACGTGCCATTATCAAATTTCCTGTCTTCTAATTCAAGCATATTCAACTTTTTACATAACGCTTGATACTGATCATACGCATTGGAACTGTAAAATATACCCTTTGCATAATTATTTAAATACTCTTTAATACATCCTTTATCGGCCACCATTTCTTTTACTTTTTCATCACCAAATAACAGTAACATAGTATCTAATGTAAACCACTCAGCCAGGCATTTCTCTACTTCTATAGTGAGTGCGGTTACTAGTGGTTGCTTTTTCTGTATGACCTTTGACTTTTTGCATTCCTTTGTTTTATTTTCTGTAGTAAATCTAGAACCAGCAGAAATAATTGGATCTATTTTCTTTTCTGGTTTTTCTATGATATCTCCTACAATATTTAGAGGATTTGCTGGGGATTTTTTAATAACGGGCTTTTCTGTTATTGGTTTTGATGTTTCTTCAGGTAGTGGTGTTACAGTTTTAGGATTGATTAACTCATTATTATCTTTTATATCTTCTTCATTTATGCCCGTATTGATTATTATATTAAGATCATTTATTTTATTTATGAGACCATCAACTTCTTTGTGAGTAGCTTCATTTTTCTGTTCCTTAGATACTTGTTGACTTGCAGTTGACTGTTCACTCTCATGACTATCCAGGGCATTGTCAGGCACATCAACAAGGCTTGCTTGAGCAAACTCATTGATAGAAGTGAAAGACTTCTTATCGGTAATCTTAACCTTGTCGATTATGGTGACATCAACTTCCTCTCCCATACCACCAATTGTATTTGTTTTAAGTAAATGAAACACAGGCATATCTTCATACTCTCTAAACCATAACGGACTGGTTAACATCTGTTTCTCTACATACATAGAGGCGTTATAACATGTGTTGCTACAAAAGTTCTTCCTAGTAGTAATATCATAAACTTTATTCGTCTTTAATGATATTCTGTACTTTTGTTTTGGTATGTCTTTCACTGAAAGTGGCTTTTGACATAATGGGTAACCACACAATTGGATAATGGATCTTTCTTCAACTATATCTTTGAAATGTGATTGGTTAATATCCGGTAGACATTGTAACAAGTATTCCTCCGTAACACCAGGCTCAAGGAGGCTTTCCACAATTTGTTGGGCTTTTGCATTACATTCTCGCTTCCTTAGAATAGCTTGACGAATCTGTTCCTTTGTCATATCTTCAAGCTTTCTCGGTTTCTTCTTGAGCTTCTGATTAGTTGATATCTCCATTTTATAAAATTAATAAAAATAAATGATAATTTAGGAAAATACGGCTCCTCTGTTTTTTTCTGTGGTTCGTACCTTTCGTACTGTCAATGTCATGTCATGTCAGTCATCAAGTCATCTGTCATTGTCAAAATTGTCATCATCTAGAACCACAGATTAATGAAAATAAAGATACATAAACTCTCTCTTGGATTTTACCACAGGATTTTACTGTGGAATCAGAAACACGTGTTTTATTCGCCACGAGTCTTCTCCTCAATTTATTAGCCCTACAGCTCCCCACAACTTCGTAAAAGTTACATGGTACTCTATGGGTTGGGTTGATCGAGAGAGGGAACGCGACAGCACGCAGCACGCCACCCGGCTGCTGCTTTCAGCCCAAGGTTCGGCCGCACACTCCCAATTTATTTTTCGCTCTAGTAAACAACGATTTTGAGTTACAGAAAAAGTTAGAAGCATTTGAAAGTGCCATTCTATTCTGCCAGTTATAAGAAGTTCAACCTTTTTTTTTTAAGTTTTAAATCTAGTAGGTTGTTTGGGGTCATTTTCAACTGATTTTACAAAGTGATGTGACTCAATTGCATAAACTTTGGCAGCTGTCAAAATAAACATCAAATCTTGCATCATGTGAGTGTCCACATAAAAAATATATCGATATTTTATTCGAGGTAAAATATCGGATCCCAGCATCGATGTTTATCGATATATCGCTAGATAACATCGATACTTTTTCACTATCGAATACTTTCCACAAAAGTTTAATATAAAGTTTGTGGTCCTTGATTTAGTAAGTGTGAATGTAGAATTAGGGACCAGAGCTGAGTAACATAGTTAAATTACAAAGTGTAATAATAGTGATTTTCTATGAGTGTTACTTGAATAGAATTGTACTACTAAGATAGTGAACCGAAAAAAAGATTGACTTGAACCAATTAAAACAATCTTGAACCAAGAAAATTTTAAAGAAGACCAAATTATTTTAATCAAGAAAAAAGTTCTTGGCTCAAAAATTTCTTTTTCAGCTCAAGATTTTTTTCTTGGCTCAAGATAATTTCGGTCTTTCTTAAAATTTTCTTGATTCAATATTTTTTTCTTGGTTCCAGACAACCTTAGAAGACGGGTCGGGATAAATTAGATAATTAAGCTGGTCACTCACAGATGTCACTATCTTATTGAACCGTAAATTTAAAATTGAAGTCATCAAGTAGTGTTAAAATTATTTAGTTCTTTAATAGATTCGACAAAAAATATAAATATATCGATAGAACGAATATAATAAATATTTGTCAAAACAGCGAATCATTCTAGCGTACTGAAAACATCGAATAATTTCGATCTATCGATACTTTGTATCCTTATCACCAAATTTGACAGATGAAGTCAGTCAGTCAATGACATTTGACTTTTTCTTCATTGCAGAATTTTCAACACAATCAATCGACGATGTTTATAATAATACAGTTGCGTAAAAAAATTAAGCAGCTAAATAGAAGTTTAAAGAGAATATGAATCCCTGATGTGATACGTATCCTGTTTAAATTCATTGACAATAAGTTAGAACTGTGTGTGTCGGTAGAACTAGTGCATTCAATTCTTTACTGTTTATTTTATCCATAAAATGTGTGATATGGATGTCTGTAATAAACTGTGATATCTGGAGAGCGGATGGTAAATAAATACATAAATGATAAGTAACTGAAAAAGGTATAGCAAGAATTTCGAGGTAAGTGCTATTCAAAAATTATTTAATTCTACTTTCCTACAAAAACTGGATTGACGTTACTACTACTATCGTCTATTTTTGAAAAGCTTTGAACATCAGCATCTGGATTTTTTTGACCTGTAATAAATATAGGTAATAAATTTTTGCAATTAGGTACTAAAACACGCTTACTTGCTAAGATTTCATAAAACCTGCCTAAATTTTTAAATACTGTTCTAAATTGTATAGGTTATAAATTAATTTTACAAACATAAATATGCTGGATATAGGCCACCCACAATTTTTTGCCACCTTCTCCAGTCGTGAGACGACCTCATCCATCCTTAATAGACTTATTGAATAATATATTTTATTAGAAAAAGTATATCTTTTGTCTACATAGGTAATTTAAGTAAACTATTATATAAAGCAGAAAAGATTGTGTTTTTTGTTTGAGTTTGTTCGAACACACTAATTTCTGAAATTACCACTTGGATTTGAATAATTCTTTTTGCGTTTGATAGCCCATTTATATAATAATAAACTAAAGAAATACCTTAACATGGTGAAACTGTGCTGACTGCGACATCATGGTATTGTTGCTAGTATCTATTGTTGTTGTTGACACAACACCAACAATCTGTTGTTTACACCACTAATGTTACCATCAATGAAATGATTTAGTAATATTTTTGTCGTCCCTTGTCTTAGAGGCCAGTTGCATCAACAGATTCACTTTCAAATTAATTGTGGTGTGTTGTCAAAATATAATGATAAAATTGCCTAGTATAAATATACACCTGGTCTGCTGTTACCTGGTCTGAAGTTAGTTTTTCTGCAGCGTTTTGTGCATGTCGCATATTTTGGCCTTGTAATCCATTAACTGACGTATGTGTATGAAAGATTATTTAATGTTGAAGAGGTAAAAGAGGTATGTTTGTATCGCAGCAAATGGCGTTCTATAGTCTCTGCTTATGCCATAAATTGGACAGATGTGAAGTTATGGTAATCCCTTATTTCTGTCATCATTCAATTTAGTACCAAAAACATTTACTGCAACGACTGCATTTGCACTAACTGCAGAGTGACTGAGTTTTAAATATTTGCTTGTCGAAATGATTCCTCTCTCTATGATTCTAAGACACACTAGTATTACAAGAAGTAACTAGATATACCTAAACTAACCTTATAAAGAGGTTATGTTCATAGGTACATATGTCAATACATCTTATCAATATTATCAGGGCCGCGTGTACGATTCTATTACACTGTAAAGGCATTTTGTTGGCCTATAAAATTTCTACGCGATAATATCAAATTAGATAATGATTCATCATATTGGCCAATTATTATTCCACTGCAGGACAAGGCCTCTTCTCATACAGAGAAGGTATGAACATTAATCGCCACAGTTGCCCAGAATTGGTACTTGCCCAGAATTGAACTCCCGAATTCAAGTTTAAGCTAGTTTATGCTAGTTTTAGTTTACCGCTGACCCATTACGATTAGATAATGAATGATTTCATGGATATAATTTCATAGATAATTAACTTCTTGTTTCCGTAATTGGTTTATCGACATCTGCGATAGACCAGGAAAAGAGAAAATATTGTAGGTATTCAAAGTCAAAGCTAAATAATTCATTCATTCAAATTATATCATATAGATTATAAGTACCTGGTTAAGAATGTTATAATCAAAGAGTTATATATCTAACTCATTTAGCCTACCTAATTTTTAGACAAAGGTGAAACCGCAATGCCTCTTTTTTATTTTTTTGTTATATAGAGGTGAAATGCATTTCAACGAGGCGGCTATGTCGGACTCGCTGGCCTGAGATGGTAGGTGGCTGAAATACATCAGCGGCCTACCTAGCGCCAGCCCGCACCGCGTCGTCCTTCTTTTTTCATTGTTTATCAATCTTGTCACCTTTCTAGTACGTATCATCTATATGATTTGATGACCTGCAGATTATGACCAGGAAAGAGTAGAGAATATTTCTGCTGCAATTAATATTTTAAACCGGAACTATGATTATGATATCCTATGATTCACTATGGTGATACTATCTAGACCTGAATGCAGATCTACTTAATAAAGTAGACCGATTTTTCAAACATTGCATTCGATTCGTTTTTAATCTGCGTAAGTATGATCATGTATCTGCACATCGATCCCAGCTGGGGTGGGAACCTACCCTTTTAATCGAGTTACCTTAAACGCAAGATACGTCTACGTTGAGGTCTACGTGCGCTGACTACTCTCTACTCAATACTTAATTCACCCAATGGTCCGTCTTACCAACCCCTCGATTTCAATGTCTGCTCAAGCCATCACAGAAATCTTCGTTCATCTAACAACCTTCTTTTTCTTTGTCCTTCTTATAGCTCTGGGCTAGTTCACTCTTTTTTCAACATTCAATCTATTCTTCTTTGGAATGCACTCTTTCTCGAAATCAGAACGTCCACCAACCGTAATATCTTCAAGGCTAAAGTACCTACATCAGGTCTATGAAAAATCACTAAAAGAATCGTTTTGTGATATTATGAATATATTTCTAACATATTATATTTAATATGTATGTAGGTATATTAATTGGTGTACCTATTTCTTTCTTTAACACTAAAAACCAGCACTCATTGCACCTACCAAATTTCGTCTCTGCATCACCTAAAGCTTGACTGGTAGAGAATGCCTTTGGCATAAAGTCCGCCTTTATGCATCAATTTGTATTGTGCAAAAAGTTTATAAATAAATAAACCTTAAGTGGAACTGGTTAGAAACTCAGGCCAAACACTAGGCAATTTTTGGTACTTACAACAATTTATAAGAACTCGCCACAATAAAATTAGGTTTAATAAAGCACTGTTTCTCACCAAAAAGTTCATGAAATTTGCTATATTTTTAGTTGAAATATTCCCGACACATATTCTTGTCCAGCAAAAATAAGCTAACAATGATTCCTGTCACAACATTGATATCTAATATGTTTTTTATTTTATTACTATTAAGTAATAGTATTAGTTAACAGTTTTACGGGTTTTACGAGAACAGAGTTCATTAACCTATACGTTATCTTATCAACAGAGTTCATTAACCTATACGTTGTGATAAGCCACAAATTGATTTAAAAAAAGAGAAGCTTTGTATTAAGTACTTTACAAGGATTATATCAATATTTTAGGATATCGTCATCATCACAGAAAGTTTTCGTCTGCTGGACATAATATAAAATAATCTAGTTAAATTAATACACTCACAGGCACAATTAACCGCCCACCTAGATAAATCGTTACCCGGTTTGTTTAAATTAACTAAGGCTGATTTACTGTTAAATGTTTTGTTAAGTGGATACTTCAGCGATAAAATAAACACTTATACCCTTATTTCGTCCCATATTTTAGTGTCATGTAAGCATTTTTAAAATTTAATAATTGCTGTTGTGTTGTCGTGTATACATTACCCGTTCTTGTGCACCAAGGAGTGTGGATATTGATACGTTTCAATTTTACGTATTGTTTAGTTGTTTAAAACACAAAAAAATGCCACTTGATGCAACTGGTGTAGCTAAGGTAGCTTTAGCTCACATCGCTTGTATACAGCTACACACGGTGTACCTCGAACTACGGTTCGGGATGTCATCCGACGGTTTCGGGAGACGGGCTTATAGACAAGGAGGCCATATCAAGGCCGCCATCGGTACACTTTAGCTCGAGATGACCGCTTTGTAGTGATTTACGTGTTGCGAAATTAGTTTTGCACTGCTACGGAAGCTCGTGCTCGTCAACATGCATTTTTTTCATGATTTTATTTTTTTTAAGATATTGAGGGTTGCTTTAAATGCACCTTTAATCAAATATGCTTTAAATTCAAAGCTTTCTACAAATTGAAATAAATACGAGGTGGGTCGTTAATTGTGCCTATATATATTATAAATAAGTTGATTGTGAGTGAAGTCGTGTAGTTTTACGTTAGAGGGTTCCTAGTCGTTTCAAACGTAGGTATCTATACAATGACGAAACATGTAGGTTTAACATTATTTTATAAACATTGTAATTAGGATAAAGAAATTACCATGTCCTAATTGATTATATTATATTTATTAATAAAACAATGCCTAAAAATGGTCGTTAGTATTTAAACATAGTCACCATTGTTCTAATATGTTTAAAAAACATGCTTGACATCTATAGGCATCGAATACGTAGGTAATGGGTAGCCCTTGTGTTGGTATACGTCTAAGGTGGTGGACTACATAAAAGTCATAGACTAAGTAATAAATGTACTACAAATTAAATTTGGTTCTATGTTGATAAAATTAGTGTTCAGTTTGCTTCAGCAGTGATTTCAGTGTTCACAGACCGTTATGTGGAATTGCCGTACATTAAAGGTAGGCTTATGTTTTAGCATTAATATTACAAATTTAAAGTCTCACTCAGGTTTGATTTTGAATAAAGTTTAAGATTTTGAGGTAAATTGAGTTTTTTTGCCAAAAATGATCAGGATTCAGAAGCTTTGCTACGTAAATGGTAGCAGACACCATGGAATTCGAAATAGCTGGTGAAATGTATGTAAGCCAGTCATATCTATGTGGCCGTCGTGCTTTGTTATTATATTACTCACAAAAAATTAGAGCTACAGAATATGGCGTTGATACAGTTTAATATGGGCCTTCAAAAACTTTGCTTTACCTATGTGATTTTATTGACCTGACTCGGGCATCGTGTCCCGGACCTCAATCGAAGCGATTGCAATAATCTCGCTATTATAATGTTTATACAGATTAACAACTTGTTAGTTATTTCCGTAATATCGCTTACATAAAGTCTATTATTCATTTGCACAACTTACAATATTTTTATAACATAACAAAATGAATCTTGTTACAAAACTCAAGCTTACTATCAGATAATGTTCAAAGTGATGAAACGTCTTGGAACTAGTTGCTCGTGTAATGTAGGAGTTGCTAATTGTTAAATTGGCGTTGACATCCGGTGGGAAGCGGGTACTAGCGGGTAGTGCCGTTTGACAACTAACTAAACCAATACGACAGTCAATAAAATTGCTTTTCCATTCCGTTTGTTCTTGTAACATCGTAATTAGTTGATAAAGAATGCACACGGGCTAATGTAGGTGCCTTGTGCAAAATAGGATTATAACAAAGTTATATAGAGAAAATAAGTACTTAATAAATCCTAATGAGATAAAATAATTATCGTGTTTGCACACCGTATTGTCTGTTATCTAGAATAAACATTGTGCTGTGTGCATACGAACTTTATTATTGTTAGTTTTCTTAGATACTAATATAAAGTTATAATATAAAGTGAGGCAAAATTGATTGAAGAGAAATACTGGACGGAGTTGTGAGGTCAGTCAATGTTGCTAGCTATAAAATATTAAGTTCGTTAGTATTTTGTTCAATAATTTTGTGAATTTGTGTAATAAAAACGTGAAGAATCAAGATCCTGTCAGTGATGAATTTGTTTCTGGTAAGTAAAGCAGTTTATGTTTAGGTCACTGCTGACGAGCAAATATTGATGACTCCTTAGCTAGACGCGATAGACAAAATGACCGTAGAACGAAATCTACATTATAGTGTACTAGATTCCGTATGTTTGCATTTAAAATGTGGCTTTACATATGAACAAGAAGTTTCAAAACATACGGTACGAAGTACGTATTTTGAAAAAGGAGCTAAAAATTACACATATTTAAGTATATTATACGCATAAGTGACGGGTTTTTATACGGACGAGCGAGCGGAGCAATTTCGAAATTATCGTTTTATAGAAAATATATATGAAAGAGCATAATATGTGATGAAGACAAGAACAGGACGGGAACGTAGCACTTACGAAACTTATTAGGATATGGGTGTTAACGTTGCTTTCCTCGTTTGACAAGAATACTTAATTATTCTACTTTAATAATTTCCACATGCTATCAACATTCGGCTCACTTTCACTCGCGACGTGACGTATTTACGACTTCGACAACTTTAATTATGACGATATAAGGAAGTAGAGTATTTGGTTTAATTATGTTTAAACTATACGTACGCCCTCGCTTCGCTTCGCTATCAATAGTATCATTCGGTCTTACAACAAACGCCTACGGAGAATATCATAGCAATAGTGACTTAATCCATCATTCAGATTTAAGTACAAAATTTAGAAAATGACTAAAAAAAATATGTTTAACAATATGAAATATAAGGCTATGTTACCCGTCTTATCTGTAGCTTTCTAAAGGTGAAAAAATTTTTTAAATCGGTAACGTAGACATTTAGTTAAATAGTTGCAAACAAACAAACATTCAAAAAATAAAATCTTTTCTCTTTTTAACCGACTTTAAAAAAAGGAGGAAGTTTTTAATATAGATAATGTAGTTTTCTAATGAAAAAAGTCGAAATCGTGAAAATCTTTTTAGTATTTTGTAAATTTCATCGGCCCGTTACTATCCCACTGTAGGGAAAGGCCTCTTCTCATACAGATAAGGTATAAGCATTGATCGCCACCATCGCCACGCTTGCTTAAGGTGGATTGGCGATTTTAGTTTTTCTTTATGTCCAGTTTTCGTCACGAGGTTTAATCTTTAATTTATCCATTAGAAATAAGTACAAATCCTTACAAATAAATCTTTTCGTTGAAGAATAAAATTACAAACAATGATAAACAAGAAAATATATAATTTAATAATCAACGATCTTTCAACACCATTTCGAACGATTAGGTTCAGTTCGCGTATAGTTGAATTCCGTCGGGCAGTCGCCGCCGGAACAGCACGGGCCCGAGACGGCAGTGCGCGTGTTCCGCACGCGCCTCTCAAGGGAGGGGAGGCTAGGCCCCTTAAATCGGACGGGGTCCGCTCGCGTGTGATGAGCGGGCCATGGCCCGTAGGGGTCGCGGATGAATACGCGAGCGTTTCCTGTGACCCCGACACTCTGGACGTCTGGAGGAACACCGTGGGTTTTAGTCGGTATGCCGGCTGCGCTTTGAGTGCGGTCGGAGAGTCCGACATAAGCCAGCCTTGCCCAGGCGGGTGCGTATGCGTAATGCATTTCCCAAGTAAAAAAAAAAAAAAAAATAGTTGAATTCCGTAAAAGTTAACACGAATGATAGAATCAAAATAAATATCTTACTGTGAGCTATTTCATTGCAATGATAATAATTACAAGTTACAATGATCAATTGTTACTTGTCGCAATAACATAATTATTACAATATTTATAACAGTACAGTATTGTAAAGGTAATTCGTATTGTACGAATTAAAAGTAGGATTTATTTTAATTGTGGGTGTGTGACTGTTCAGTATATCGGCTTTATGAGACGCTTTTTCACGCTCCGCTTACAAGATTCGAGATCAAGATTAGAAGGAAAAGCGCGTTCCAGGTTCATTTGGTTCGAATCCTTTTAGAGTCTACTTTCATGTCGCAGGATTTGCTTCATGTGGGAGTTGAAGGGCTGGCAATTTCTAAAACTGACAGTACTATTTGCGAAATAGCTAGTTTACGTAGGTTGCAACTTCGAAGCAGGGCAACCAATTTGTCATCTATCGTCGTTGCGCCTGCAAAAGTCGCTATGTGATTTTTAAGTATTTTGGTTTTTGATGCCATTTTGATCCTTATTCAAATGGCATCAAAAACCAAAATACGTAAAAAATCACATAGCGACTTTTGCAGGCGCAACGACGCTATGTTTTCTATGCTGTCAACGCGTAGTCGTCGTCTTCGCTTATCGTGATTTTTCTGTGTGTCTCTATTGATCAGATAGATGACGCCACAGTGACATTTACAAATTCACATGTACTTTTTATTTTTAAGTTTCTCTTGGACATTACTGGCTAATGGTGAAAGAAAATATGAAAAAACATTCCTAATGCGCTTTAAGCAAGCGTGGTTTATTTGCCATTCATGCCCGAGTCTTCTCTATGTCTTAAATCTGCATGGGATAAGAATAGGCTTGTTTTTTTATTATTTCGCAGCCTTTTCTCCAATTTGACATTAAAAGCTACGATGTAACTTAAGTTGTTTCTTTATTAGTATCATATCTTGTTTCAGACGAGCATACAACGCAGGTGGCAGTCAAGATGATGCACATGTGGTTGTGGTTCGGTTACGACCTCGGCGAGTTCATGTTTGCTGGCTTGGACATTAGCACACGATGGGCTTTCGCACTCACCTGGATAGTACTCTTCGTTGTCGCGATGTTTTTTGAAGGCTCTAAGGTAAATCTAACTATACCTACTGAATATTTGTGAAAACAGAACTCTCTTAAAATAAGAGGCACAGAGTTATCACATTAAACTATTATAGGTCTATCATAATCTATTTTGATTGATCAGGTTATATCTACGTTAGTTATATTATAAAGATCAAAAAAGCTTACCAGAAATTGAACTAAAACTATATACTCTCCAAGTCTCCAGTAATTAGCCACAGGGGACGTGGTATGCTTTCAAACAACTTTGCTCATTTCTTGGAGAGGAAGACTGAAGTCGTGTTTTCACAAATTATCTGCTATTTGTTTAATGAACAAAAAGCAGATAGTTTGTGAAAACAGGTATGATTGACTATAACTAAGTAGCCGAGTGGATGGATACAACTGCTGCTGGCAGCTTTAAAAAAAAGTTCAAGACGAAAAAAAATCCAACTTATTGTTGCAGGTATATCTCGCGAAAGTTCAACGCACCGCCTTAGCAAAGCTACTTCCTTACAGATCGGACGAAAGACGAAATCTGCTATGTGAGAGGTAGGTTATTTTTAATAACAATTTTATTATTTGTGTAAAATGTAATATCACAAAATGCAGCAAAGGATTCTCACTACCAAGGTGGACCGGCAACCTGTTGAAGGCGGCGGGCAACCAACAGACGAGGCTTACGATTCGTGAGGTACGCTTTGGTTGATGTTTATGTTTTAATTGATACGATTATAGGCATATGATTCGATCTAAGTAAAGATCGCACTCCCTTGAATCGATTAAAAAAATCGGTAGATCGTATGACCGTGAACCCTACACAAGCGGGCAAAATGAAAATCAAGATCCTGTCTGATGCCGAGGAGAGTCTATGACATTTCTGGACTATAATATAAATTTGTGGCTTAGTTTAGTTACACGTCATCTGAGGATTGATTGAGGATGACACATGTGAATAGGACGGACAATGATTATCATCTGCACAACGCTATCAATGTGTATACAGGGCACAATGTTATAAAACAATAGCCAACCGTTTTACTAATATGCATTTGTTTTGATTAAAATTATTTCTTGTGAATAGACATGTAAGTAGGTACTATAATATAAGTAGTACTTCATTTATTTATATTCATACTGTCCAGTTTTATCAATTGACTAGCGACTCGACTCCTGTATCCATTTCCGTATTGGACACTTCGCACAGTTACGCACATATCACTTCTCAATCTATTATATTCCTACGGCAGAGTATGAAGTACTGTTTACCCACGCTTGGTCCGGATTACTGATTTCAGATTTATAAAATTTCTTTTCAGTCCAAGTTTCCAGTGGATGTTTTTCTTTACCGTAAATCAGTACCTAATGTTCCGTCCCGTGTGCGGATCTAATACAATAAATTAAACAGTGGGCCCAGTTTTGTTCATTATGTTTGATCAGTTGGAGGGTATTTTGGCACACGATATATAAGTGCCGTGTGCATTACGTTTTGCACACGTTAACAAACACGTCGATCTGTCACGTGTCACCAGTCCCTATAATATTTATCGACAGATTAACTTGTGTCTTCAAGAACAATGGCATGTAGCTGCCACAAGTTAAATATTATTATTGTATATAACTACTTATAATATCCAATAATAGACATACGTATTTATTTATGTAGCACATTATTTATAACTAGCTGTTGCCCGCATCTCCGCCCGCGTGAATGTCGGTTATATCGCATTTTTTGGTCATATTAGTGTGACATGCCAGTATGACCACCGAGAAACGAGGATTTTCCATACAAACTTTTATCCTGTATTTCAACCCTATCAAGACATGTTTTCGGGTCGTTCTTTGTTCCCCAAGGTGTATTCTATCCCTGTACCAATCGATTCAGTTGCGTGAAAGCGTAACAGACCGACAGACAGATAGATAGTTACTTTCGCATTTATAATATTAGTAAGTATGGATAAATGCTTCTGTAAATCCATTGATTTATAAAAAAATATAAATCAATGTGTAAATCACTAACAGGTAGGTGAGACTGACTTGTAGAACGCCGTAGTTTGTGAAGAGCTTTTACTTGTTACTTGTTAACGCTCGTTTTTTGCACCTAGTCCGCCTATTGTGTGTCTTGTTCAGAAAACGAGTTTGATAGAGCCCATGTGTAACTGCGTAGGTCATAACTTCTCAGTTCTCTTGTCGTGTCCACTTAGCTTTGGTGATAGTTCGGAGACAGCCTCTTTTGACTGTCTACAATCGTTAGAAGTTGCACAGCATCTTGTGTTGTTATCGGGCCCACTTTCGTATCCACTATTAGTGGGTTATTGGATCTTCGTTTTGCCAGCTCATCATTTCCTAGAGATCAAAAATGGCTTATTATTTGACTTAAATTCTGAAAGAACGCCGCAACTATAAAAACATAAGATAAGCAATTACGCATCTACTTATGATGACTTATGTCATATTAATTTAGACAGTTTGCCTTTTAATCGTATTAGGCCTTTTTAATATAGCAAAAGGTATGAACATATTTTTATAAGTTGATTGCAAGCAAGGTGGTGTATGTATATTCGACCATTAAATTGCTTTACCCATCTTTAGAGTAAACATAGTTATCTCAAAACAATAATGTATAGTTTTGCTTGCAAGTGCCCTCAGTACAGTGATAGTTATCAGTGTCATAATGGGTCTTATTGAATTTAAATATTGATGATTTTTTTATAAAAGTGGTAGGTAAAGCAAATATGTGGTCGACACTATACAGTTTATAAGGTTTATATTACAATTTAAATAGTTACAATAGGTAATTAATTCACTATAACATATCGACCTTGACCAAGGTGACGTCGATAGTAGAGCGGGTAAATGTAACATGGCACGTAACAAGCCATTGACACAGATACCTTTCACCACAACTATGTTAATTGTTGACGTATTGCCAGTATAACTGAACACAAAACTTGTATAGTTTTAAATAGGTTTTTTTTTATACAACCAACATTGGTGCCAAACAAGCAATGTTTGTGCATACGGCCCAACTTAATGGTAAGTGGTAACCGTAGCCTATAGAGATGACTGTGTTTTCGAAGCATCGCAGAAGCATAATGCTTAGAAAACACAACCAAGCCGTTGCAGACCACGGAGAAGGGGATGAGGAAGGAAAAGGACCGAGGGGGTATTTGCGCTGCCGGCGCTCTTACTCACCGTGCGAAGCACACAGCATGAAAAGTAATATATTTTTACGTCGATCTTTTATGAGAGGGTAGTACTTCCCCGGTCGATCCAGCACATTCATGCTGAAACCAGCGTGTATCTACTACCGTGATATATTTGCATACTACTTTACTGCTGATCCACCTTGAGCAATCGTGGTCATCAACCACGCTTAGCAGGAGGATCGGTGTCTGCTTCAATACCAAAAAATCAATTTTATGCTTTTTTTTTTGGAACCCAATAATTTGCAAAATGTTACAGACAGGAACTAACGGCATTAACGAATCAAAGACAAATTTTTATTCAATATTTTCTATTCTAATTCGATTAATTGTTAGTTAGGACTTAGGTGTAGTTTATGTATAGAAAATAGAAAGTATAACAATTTTGCTTTACCTAACCTACAGTTTACTTATCCGCTATAATAGCAACGGTTCATTATAAGAATCTGAACTTTTTGCTGTTGATATAAGAATGCAATTTGTTTGTACGTCTAGAACTAGACGGTAGCAATATAATAGAATGTAGAGTGCACTTACTTAGCATAAATATAGATATGTATGTAACACTAAAGCAAATCAAGATACTTTGCTACTTTTGTACATAAAGGGGTTTTTTTTTCAGAATTAGTATTAATGTCAGACTGTTGGGCTATGAGGTTTTGCTTTGTACTTTAGCAGCGCACGTCACCATCATCATCATCATGTTTTGTGCATTAACCACGCAGCAGGGGCTCATGGCTGGTGCCCCGCTACAACCAGTTCCCGTTATAGCTACAGACTCCCTAATCATATCATATCAGCCAAAATTCGTTCACTGGACATAGGCCTCCCCCAATTTTCGCCACCGTGGCCGGTCGTTGGCCGCCCTCATCCATCGGTTGCCCCCGCCCTGCCCTTATAAGGTCATCGGTCCACCAGCGCATGTGTTTCTTTCCAATTCTGATCGTGGGTCGAAAGAAAGAGCAAAAGTGCCGCCATGCAAGCAGTTTGCTACAACGCCTTTTGGGAGAATGTCTACCACTTTTAAACCCTCACTGACTGCTTACAATCAGGCAGAGTAGAGTGCTAGGCTTGTATAAAGAGCAGATACCACATGTGTTTGTCCCAATCGCACTTTACACCGAGTGCATTACACTTTATCGCCCCACTATAAACAAGCTATAATTGAATAAATAAAAAATATTTACATTACTATTAGATTGAGAGTAAACGAACCCTATGAATGGGGCACAAGGTTGAATTTGTATTGACTCATAGTCTGATTACGTATTTGTATATAGATAGGATGGTAAGTGTTATGGTATTCTTCGTAGTAGGGCACTGTGGTTGTGTTAGGTAATTTATTATTTTGTACTAACCTTCCGCGGCGCGGTTTCACCCGCGTTTTTGCTTACTGCTCTGCTTCCGTCGCCATTAGCGTGATGTTACATAGCTTTTAACCTTCCTCGAGAACTGAGCTATCATATGCAAAAGAATTTTTCACATCCGACTGCTAGTTCAAGAGATTAGCGCGATAAAGTCTTCCGCTTTATATTTATTATTTTGTATACGGCGTTGCTGCATGTTCATCATCATCATTTAGTCGATAGACGCTCACTGCTGGGCGACAAAGGTTCAAAATATGGAACCACCCCATCTTTTTTTTATATTAACCTAGTGACTTGTAAAAGTGACTCCACTCTGCCTGATGGTAAGCAGTCAGTCGCATCCAGAAGTGGTGGCCGCCACTCCAAAAGCCATCGTTTGAAAGTGCTCTGACCGTGGATGTCGTAAAAGGTGACTTAGCCAAACAACAAGTAACAGGCATCAGCGTTAACTGCGCTAGGTTTTTAATATCAGTACTGTGGTACCCAACTTGCGTGCCAAGTACATCTTCTTTCTCTCATATTAGCCAAGAGATGTCCACTGCTGGAGGCCTCTCCCAATTTCCGCGATCTTGGCCGGTCATGAGCCGCCCTCATCCATCGGTTGCCTGCCATCCTTGTCAGGTTGATTACGTTATAAAAAAATACTAGCTTTCAAGGATAAAATAGAGGACATAGCAACACAACGACTCGCATATTGGATAACCGCTGCGCTGTTATTAATTTATTATCAATCATCATAATATACATTTCGTAGAAAAGACTAGGTATAGTTATTGCAGTTTCTATTGTAGTTTCTTTGTATTGTTTATTATCTTTGATTTAATAATCTCTAATAGTACAATGTAACTCAATTGTGTCAAGTGTTTTCGATAAGAAAGACATATTTCTTATCGAGTAATTGGCAACTTAAATTGAACGTATAAGTATTGGTGTGACATTTCACCGGGCTTTACCGGGAAAACTTGCAATTGGATCTGGTCTTTTAGGCATGTTTAAGATTTATTACTGTTATTTGTCTCGCATGTTCTCCCAATTTTTTGTAATGTGTGGCAATATTCGTGAATATGTCATTCTCATTAAATACTGGACATTACATTTAACAATAAGTTTTACCGCCAATATCGTCTAAGAACTGTTGAGATTTTTAATTTAATCCAAACGTCATGTTTGGTTAGGTATCTACTTTTAAAATAATGGAATACGTGCAATATTAAAAAGTTATAAAGTACTAGCTGCGCCCGACGGCTTCGGCCGCGCCGAAAATGTGTTTTGTCTTGCTCGGGTAGCAGACAGATTTTCGGGATAAAAACTAGTCTTATGTCCGTATTCGGCACTGATCTATCTACTTATCTACATACCAATTTGCATTGAAATCGTTAAGCCGTTTAAGCGCTGAGTGGTAACAAACACACACACACGCACACAAACTTTCGCATTTATAATATTAGGTAACTGACTTAGCGCGGCGCGGTTTTACCCGCGTCTTGCTTATCTATCTATCATCTATCATACGCAAAAAGAACAGTAGTTCAAAAAGAACAGCGATTAGCGTGTTAAAACAAACAAAATTGTTTGAACGCGCTAATCTTTGGCACTTCCAGTCGGATTTGAAATTTCTTTGTGCGTATGAGTTCTTGAGGAACGTTATAGGCTATGTAACATTACGCTACTGGCGACGGGAGCAGTCCAGTAAGCAAAGACGCGGGCGAAACCGCGCCGCGAAAGCTAGTAGTAGAGATAGATAGGATTTTATAGTTGACGTTGATTGTGACTTTGGTGAAAGTAACTTGAAGTTTATAATAAATCATTTTGTGTACTGTATTAGAATGTCACCGATACATATAAATAAAACTTAAATGTTTCTCCTTACTAAAGTGCGGCGATGTTGCAGGGAACAAGGAATCATGGAACCGACCACCAGTCGCAACACGAACAACGGGCAGGCGAGCCGCTGGGAGTCTATTAGAGTAAGGTTAGTACAAAATAATACTTTCTTCTGAACCCATAGATGTCTGACCCCGTCATAAATACTGCATTAACATGTATTTGTTCTGAGTTAAATAATGACTTCAGTAAAATAATGGTCAATAAGCGGGTTGCGCGGCACGACTACAAACTAAAGACTGCTCTGTGGTTGGCTGTTTCAAGGTCAAGCATTCGAATGCACAAAAATACACCAATCGCAGTGTCCCTAGAGAGTTCCTATGCTAGCTAATACTTGTATGCGTTGTGCGTTCTGTTGCCTGGTATTTATGTGGTATCTATTCTGCGAGTTGTTTTTACGTTAAGGCTCAGCGCAGACAGTGAGGAGCGCAGCGGAGAGGATTTTATTAAGGCACTCAAAAATCAACTTTAAAACTATTGAAATAGCGCACGGGACTTCCAGCGTATTTTCGATGACGCGCAACTCGCAAGCATTATTTGTCAGGTTCATGCATATATGCACTTTTTTTCAATAATATTAAAAGTTTATTTTCGAATGCCATAATAAAATCCTGTCCGCTGCGCTTCTCTCTGTCTGCGCTGACCCTAACGCGATCGAAACGTTTACCGCGTTTGGCTCTCTGATTGGCTAAGAGCTTGAAACAGGCCAGTCGGAGCACAGGACGTCATAAACGTGTCGATCGCGTTAATGTAAAACAAACTTCCACTAGGCACCCTGTAGCGAGTCAACTTTAAGTTCGGATGTACTTTGTCCAGTTGCTATGCTATTTCTCTACTAAAAACATCAACGATTATGACTACGACATTGCTAAGTGTATAAAGTACTGTGTCTGTCACTAAATATTTATCCATTTACCCGTATCATCATATCAGACGAAAGAAGTCCACTGTTGGACAGGCCTCCCCCAATTTTCCCCCGCTTGGCGGGTCGTGAACCGCTCTCGTACCGACCTATCCTGATCGAAAACCTGCAGATATAGCGTGAGTAGGTCTCCGAAAGGTGGTTCATTGATTCAATAAAGGCAACCGATGGGTGAGGGCTGCTAACAACTGGATATTTTTGAGGAAAGCTTATCCAGCATTGAATGTCGTTTGGTTGAAATGAAGATGATTAGATACTTCTGTTGAGAAAGAGCATGCGGTATCGAAAGCTCGAAACTGCTCCTTTGTAGGTACTGTTTTGTGATGTCATTAACAAGTAAAATGTTTGTCGCAATTTTTGTTTTTCTGTAATTAGCTTAGAGCCTATATTATATATTGCCTTGCTATTTGTCAACTTGTGCTCTTTTTCTTTTAAGAATTCTATGAAATAATCTTTTTGTTTTGTTTTCAATTTATATGTTGTGATCCGGTGTAATAGGGTACAAATACTGTCTAAGTTATTTAGAAACTAGGTACCCGAGTTATGTTTTGTTTAAAGTATTGTGTCACAATCTTGATTCATTTGATGAATCATTTATCTAACATCAAACTATAAATGGAAACGACTTTGTAATCACAATAATATAACTACTACTTAATAACAATACTACATAAAATTATAACTTTCCTAACAAAACCGATCTAACGGCAGTTAAATTTTGACCTTCATAATGTTAGTAGATAGTAATTCATAGACAATTGTTATTTAGCTAATCAGTTTAGATATCAAAACCAGATTATAATAATTTAAAAACAAATATATACTTAGATAAAATGATGACCTACACAATTATTAGTGCCGTATTTTCGTGACTCATTAATATACTCGCAGTTTTGTTAGCGATATTAGTATCGCATAAAAAACGACAACGCATTATGTTACATTTATTGTTAGTTCCGTCACAGTCTTAATAGTCAGCCGATTCATGTACTTGCGCGGGTCAACGATGAGGGGGATATGGGGAAGCGAGCGGCAGGATCGACGAGCGCAATCTCACTTAGTTTGCGCTCTCTAATCTGAAGGGGTGTACGTGTAACGAGTTTAATAAAAGTACGCTTTTAACTACTCCGATGAATCGACTTTAATTACTTATATTTGCGCGGACGAGTCTTACACTAGTCGTGATACGTTTGGCGGATTGCAGGTGCCTCCAGCTAATGTCATCGACTATTGCGATAAACTGGAAGCGAATTTGATGTAACATTTCTGATCGTTTGTTGGAAACGATATATAAAATTGTATGATGTTTTAAAAAAGGTTGAGTTTAAAACACGACCCTGCGTTTGTTTCACATTAGAGTTTCTATTGAAATTGTATATTCGCATGAGAATTCATTACATAGTAAAATTTAATAACATAACTCTAAAAACATCTAGAAATAAAATAAGTAGTAAATATTCATTCATAATTTTTGTATATTAAGAATATGACTACCTATAATTCCTTCGTTATTTCAAATTAAAACTTATGTAAAACTAGCTGCGCTCCACGGCTTCACCTGCGCGTAAAATATGATTTGTTGTATCTCTCGGGAACCAGACCGATTTTCGGGTAACAAAGTGACCAATTTACCTTGAAATCGGTTCAGCCGTGTAGGTGCTGAGTGGTAACAAACACACACTCACACACAAACTTTCGCATTTATAATATTAATAGAATATTTAAGTAGTTTTTGTTGTGACAACCTTGATCCTCGACCGAGTTTCTGTGCGTAGGTATACGCAATGGCGGCATGTAATCAACGACAAAGGAGTCGGACTACTGGTAGGTGCTTATTAATACCCACAGTATTAATAAGCACCTACCAGTAGTCCGACTCCGTCTTTACTTTAACAACGGTCTCGATTGCTTGGATAAAATAAATTTATGTATTGGAACATAATTGCTTGCAGAGCAATAGTGAACACCCACCAGTCGCTGGTATTCCTGATGCACAACGTGGTCGGCTACCTGCTCATGTTGGCCGTGATGGTGTACAACGTGCATCTACTGCTCGCCGTCGTCTTCGGCATGATGCTGGGTTAGTATAACTTCAGATTTATTTTTTATTTCTGACAGTGGCAGACAAGCAAACAGCCCAAGTGATAGTAGGTAACTGTCGCTCATGGACGACTCAGAGTCCCTAGCATTGCTCCTGCAATACCAAAGACTCTGCGAAGCCGCTGCCTACCATGAAAGAAGTGGGGCGGGTGAAAGGATTGAGGGAGGTGACGAAAAAGTAAAGGAGAGAAATTGCGCCTGTTAGTTGTAATGTTGGAACTTTTGTCAGAATTTCTTTTTCTATACAGTTCTGAACTAAAACAAAAGGAACTAACGCAGAGTTTGATAAAGTTTGATAGACACTATAGTAGATCATATTCTATTTACGGCGTGGCAGTGTACGGAAGCACCACACTTACACTGGATGTTAACCTTCCATTGGGTCATGTTGTCTTGCAACGATGATCTTGAAATAAAGGAGTTACTTGGAAGCAGCTGGACTCGATAACGCAGTTCAGACTGGTCGATCCTATGCATTCTTATGATTCCCTCGTTAATAATAATCGTGTTTACTTTATAGTAGAACTAAATATACGGGAATGCACGCGATCATACATTAGGTATTTACATACCTTATTTATACATTTATTACATCGGCCGTGGTCACAAGCAGACCGCGTCTGCTTGTGACCACGGCCGGTGTAACCTGGTCAAAACGTCAAGCAAAATAAGGTATGTAAATACCTAATGCATGATCGCGTAAATTCCCGTATATTTAGTTCTACTATATCATGCAACGCGAAAGTTTAAAAGTAAATGTTTATTTTATAGGTTACTTCTTGTTTGGCACTAAGCTAACAATGCAACAGATGCAGTGCTTTAGCACGAAGAGAGTCGTCATTTGTACACCGGAATGTGATGATACCGGTAAGAACCATTACTGTCATACATTAGCTTTAGTCTATACACTAAAAGTATATCGAGAACTCAATAAATAGGCAATTAATGAATAATTAAATGCAACTTACACCTAATTTCTCAAAGGTAGATCAACGAAAACGCTTGGTTAATTAGTTTAATTTGTGATTAGTAAATTTTTTGTTGAACAGCCTTTCAGAAACTGCATTTATTTATTCATTAATTGCCAATTTATTGAGTGTCATCATTCTTTGCCCGAGTCTTGATTTATCATCTAGTAGCTACTGTTAAGAACGCATACGATCATAATAACTATCGGTTTATCGTTATTAAAACCTACTTTCTTTTATTCGTTCTATTCTTTTTTGTCTTTTAGCAAGGTAATTGCGAGTTATGGTGACTTATGGACATGGCTGTAATCTTGTCCATAGGTCACCATTACCATTTTAAATCTATGACTAGCCTTCAAATATAACATTCTCATCCATCTAACTAACATCATCCACCCTATCCTAAGATCGTTGCAACAGAGAGAAGTGTACGTGGGAGGAGTGTGAGGGCAAGCTCTGCAAGCAGATGGACGCGGTGGAGCTTCAGCAGACAGAGATGGCGCTCACACAAGACTATCACTACAAAAAGAATCGATCACCTAAACTTGACTCCACTCTCAACCGCAAAGTTCTAGCACGTTCCGCATCCGAACACTACATGTTTAAGAACGCTAAGAGGGCCGTGTCCACCTACCTGAATATGAACAGACATTAATGTAATTTTTTGCAGTATTGGATAAATCTGTAGTTTTGTAGACAAACCACACCTAAATACTGAAAAGAAAACTTTTTATACCATCATCTTGTCGATATTGTTATTCAGTATTGTGACCGTGACTTGTGCAGTGTCTGACTTAAATTTTTACGAAGTTATCCTTAATTAAATAAAATTAGCAGCGATGGAAATCTATGAAATTTTTGATTCAATAAATTGAATTTAACTAATTTCATGTTAATAATAATTACAGAGTAGTATCTCTTTATGTCGACACAAAGCGTCTATTAAAGAAAAATTTGCTTCTTGATGCTAGTAACAGGTCACACTGAAAGCTACAATTTAACAGAAAAGAATCATTTTCGTGGACAATTATTATAAAGAAAATTCTTCTCCATGTGTCATTCTCAAACGTCTTTGAGTAGATTTCATTTGGTCCAATGTGCAATGTACACTGACGGACTCATAAACTGCATCAAAGTGATAGACGACTTTGAAATAAATATTTTAACCAAGTATGCAAACTTTCTATACAGATTAAAATTGAAACCTCTAGATAAGACTTTTTTGAAGAAAAACAGTAATTTAAGGAAAATTGGTTTAATAAAAAAAATGGTTTTAACAATAGACACAAACTTTATCAAGGGTTTATTTATATTTTAATAAGGTGTATTACCTCCACTTGCCCTTATTACGGATTCTAATCGGTTCCGCATAGATTTTATTAGGGTTATTAAAAGATCTTGCGGAATATTGTCCCATTCTTCTGAAAGTGCTGTTCTTAGTGCTGCCACTGTCGTGGGCACAGGATTTCTCGCATATACAGCTCTTCTTAAGTTGTCCCAAACATGCTCAATGGGATTAAGATCCGGGCTGCGTGCTGCCCAATTCATTGTACGTATCCCAACCTCTTCGCAATATTGTCGAACTTGTGCAGCAGCGTGCGGCCGGGCATTATCCTGCATTAAAGTAAAATTTTCGCCTATGAATCCCATGTAAGGCACCACGTAATCTTCTAAGATCTCTGTTATGTAGCGATGTGCAGTCAAACCCCCTCTATTACCGTTTTGACGGACCATGTCTAAGAACACAAGTTCTGTTCGCCCGTTCATCGATATGCCACCCAGACCATACACGAACCGCCTCCAAAAGGAACACGCTCCTCAATGCAACTTTGAGCATATCGCTCCCCACGTCGACGATAGACTCTTCTGCGACCATCTGCACCATATAAACATGTCCTACACTCGTCCGTGAACAATACGGAGGCCCATTGCTCTTTCGTCCAATTTAGGTGATCACGCGTAAATCTTAAGCGAGCTTGTCTGTGAGCTACAGACAACTTTGGACCATTTGCTGGTCTAAAAGGGGTGATATCCGCTTCCTTTAACCTTCTTCTTATTGTTCGTGCACTCACATTTACTCCACGCATTTCATTAAGCTCTGTTTTGATGTTAACTGACGTGAGGAAACGATTTCGCAGGGAAGTTAACAATAAATCAGTCATCACGAACGGTGGTTGCTGGAGTCCTGCCTGTACCACGTCTCCTTCTGTAAGAACCTGTCTCCACAAACCTTCTGTATATTCTAGAAACCGTAGACTGGTTTAAATTTAAATTTCTACCAATCGTTCGTTGATCCAAGCCCTCCCGCACCAGTGCTACAATTTGAGCGGCTTGTTCGGACGAAGTATCCATATTATGGTTCAAAAACTCTCGATGAGTTAAAATACTAACCCAACAATTCTGCTGGTAACAATAATTCAATTGGCAAAAGAATAAAAAATCAATGCGAATCAATTTAAAACTTTGCTTTAAATAACACGCAAATCTGATACTACAAGTAAATTTTCTTTTCCCGGCTATATTAATTTGTTTTACTGCAGTTCTATTTTTAAATTTTGCTTTTTTTTAAGATTAAGAGCCAGTCTCTCCATATAATTTAATCTAAAAAGTTTGCATACTTATTAAAAAAAATCATTTTAAAGTAATCCTGAATGCAGTATATGAGTCCGTCAGTTCACTTTCGGTGACCTACTCTTTCGACATCTTAAGCATTAAAATTTGTCCTCCCTATCTATTTCTCGCTTCTCTTCTCTCACTCCTAAAAGACATCCAAACTACGTCTGCATTTTCATGTCACGGTCCCATTACCGACAACTGGTTATGGAAGAAAATCACACTGATGTTGTTTGTTTTTGTATTTTGATATTCAAATTCACAGAGCATGGCTTTTAATCTCAATTTTTATTTTGTTGCGATTACAGTTTGTTTTAGAAGTGTTTGCACAATATTTTGTCGAATTAGCGCAGTAAAATAGATAGATTGATGAAAAGTGTAAGAGTAATAGTGCATCTGCTGCCAGTTTCTGATGTAGTACACATTGGTATACATTCTACGACCGAGGAGATGGCGATAAAACCTGTGTTGTAGGATATAATATACCGGTATAAAATTAACGGACACAAAGAACACCAAGGCCCAAACAAAAAATTTAATTCAATTTTAATAATTAGATTAAGATATATCGACGTAGGTTAATTTACGACTAATTATTTTCTTTCTGTATAATTTAGCTTTTATTTTTGTAGTTTTATTGTGTGATAGTAACATTTAGAAGAAAGTACGCGTATTTGTATTTTTTAGTACATTTTACTTAGCACATTTACTATTTAAATAGATAAGTAGATACTTAGCGAAAGTTACTAAGTCTCTATCTAATAAGTAACACGTGTATTTTTCCGCAGCGGAGAACACCACGCCTCCCCTGCTGGATTCATCGATGAGCTCCGAATCAGACTTCTTTATCTGTCAAACGCGCACCTGCATCCAACCGTCACATTACTTCCCAGCGAACTCGCAAGGTGGCAGCAGTAACGAACATGCCACCTGTTATTATGGCGCCAAAAAGTGCCCTTCGAAAGTTGCCAGAGTGAAAAAAATGCAAGCGACTTCGCACTGTCACCACGAAAGTGAAAAGGAGGACAGTCCGAGTGTTGAAGATGCTCAACTTTTAAGAACTGAGCGACAGGGTTGCTGTAAGAAAAAACAGGAGCCACCACCTGAAGAGAAATGTTGTAAGAAAGAAACGACGGTTAAAGTTCATGAGGTGGCCCCAAGTCAGAGCTGCTGTAAAGAGGAGAATCAGACCCGGGTGGAAACCAGGGAGCAAAGTCCGCAGATCACTTGTTGTCATAACACAAAGACGCCCAGTGACTCGCAGGAGCAAATTGTTAAGTGATAGTTTGTGCAATAATATTTACAAGGAACAATGAGTTCACAACTTGGTTTTTAACTCTTCTTTTAATTTTTTTTATATGTGTACGTGAAAAGCAATATACCATTTGAGGCTCCGGTGGTAAATAAAAAAAACATGCTTTGAACTGCTTGTTCACCATATTAGATACGATAGATAAAATTGGAGAGGCTTTAGTTTAGAGGCTGGGGTCAAATGAGAAAATTTTAGGTCGTATTTTGTATATTTTTATTTATACATTGATATTTTTTGCACACTTCATTTTGTTGTTTTTAATGGAAGAAAAGCTTGAAAATATGCTCTGTATCATTTACATAATTAGGTAAGTATATGAAAATTGCAATCATAAACAAAAAGTAAGTACATACAGACTTGGAATAAGTCCCGTGAATCAAACTTTTTATCATTAAATTTGATCGGATTCTGGTTTGACCTCGGTCTAGGGGTTACAATCCTTAGAATCGCAGCGACTGTTTTCAGTATAAGCAGTACTAACTGCTTTAACAATCGTCGTTTCGTCTCTTTTTATTGTTACCCAAAACGCGTTACTTTATATGGATGTTGCGAGCTTGTTTGAGTTTGTTTGCAATGTTCCAATTTATAGTAGAACGTAGGACGCTTCGTGAACTAGTCACCACATGTGGTGTATGGTGGGTGGTGGTTTTTGACCTTCTCGAACATAGCTCCATTATGATTCTGTGATACCGAACGAACGAAAATAAGATAATTACTAAACGAAACATCCATACGTGTGACGTCATTTGTTACATTGTCGCGAAATAATGACACATAAATTAGTGAGTATTTTTTATTTGTACATATATTTAAACTGTTTATTTAGTTATAGATAAATACATAATTTTAATATCATATCATTAGTTTTAAAGACTAGATATCCGAATTTTTAGTTAGTATCCCTGTCAGTGTTGCCAGCTTTTTATATAATGTTTATCGAACAATATTTGGCCATAGATTAGTGATAGACTTTTGTAATGTATTACCAGTTAGAAAAATATTGAAATAAATTACGACTGATAAGCTATTTTATAATTGTGATGCTGTGCTGGATGAATGCTTCATGTTATATTTATGTGTAAAATTTGACTGTATGACAAAGTGCGGTTATATTGTTAAGTAGACGTCAATTAAAGTATTATTAGAAAATGAAAGTTTCATTGAGAGTGGAGTAGTGTTTTAAACGCACACAAATCTGCAATCCTAAAGTAGGAAAAACTGCATCGACAAGAGCCATGCACATATATTATACATTTAGAAAGTAAGGTGCTCAATCTGTGTTCAAAATTATTGATAGGAAAGCAAGATTGTAATATCTCTCAATGTGACCTTCATAAAATAATATTTAGTATTGCCATTTCTATTTCCTACTAAATATTAATAATGTTTTTTATAACTTGCAAATTGACCACACTTTTTTTAATTCGATACGTAAATTTGTTTACACGTGAAGTGTCTGTCTGCCTTTTCAGTCTTTATGTTGCGATGTGCCTTAAGAGCAAAAATTGTATGTGGGCACTCGTTTATTTACTGTTGAAATATAGATGAAATATTTTGGTTTTGATGACTTTTTCTTCTATGCCTTTTACCCTTTACCTTTTCAATTTTATACTGTTTATCAACAAAACAATCAACAGAATAAAAATTATGGTGGTGTACATTCAAAAGTACAAGGTTAGCAGAATTTTGTAAGAGGTAGCTTAAAAATCTGTAGGCACGGCAAAGTCGAGCAAAAAAAAAAAGCGGCACGGCCGTGCCATCCTTTTCGGGGTATTTTCGACTACCTTTTTCGTTGTTTACCTGAATTGAAATAAAAATTGTGAGTGCGATTGCCAAGTCAATCTATTTTTTTTTTATATATATTAGCCTACCAAAGTGACTCCACTCCGCCTGATGGTAAACAGTCAGTGGAATCCAGAAGTGGTGGCCACCATACCAAAAGCTATCGTCTTAAACTGCTGGTATGGTGGCCTCCACTATGGCGGCTGGGAATGGGGTTAGAGGAAGGGAATGAGGGAGGTGAGGAAAGAGGAAAGGGAGGAAATTGCGCCTCCGGCCCTCTCACTCACCGAACGAAACGCAGTAGTACGGATACTAATACTCTCAAGTCGATCTTCTATGAGAGGGTAGTACTTCCCCGGACGAGCCGGCCCATTCATGCTGAAACCAGCGTGGATCTACTACCGTCAAACATTATTTTAATATTATATTTATTTAAAACATAAAAGACTTTTAATATTGATAATGGTCACACTTTAAGATGTTGTTAGGTTAGCTAATTACGTAGGTGATGACTTAAGACAGAAGGTCCTTAGATCTATCTGTTATCTACAGATAGATCTAAGGATATACAAAATTAATTTATTTTCGTCCCAATAATATTATGCCATCAAAAACATCTTGTAAAAAAAACAAGTCTCGCAACTTATTTCTTCTACAGTAAAAAGTTGTGAGATCCATGTAATACAAAGTCAGTTCATTTATTTAGCCCTTACTTAGGGGCCCCTACTTAATTTACAATATCGATAAATAACTTGTTTTTTATTTGAAGAATTTACATACCATAATATAATAATAATAATAATAATAATATAATAATATTCTACCACATTCACACAGCGCCATCTAGCCCCAAATTAAGCAATTATATTTGCTTGTGTTATGGGTACTAAACAACTGTTATACTACTTATATACATTTTTTTTTGTAAATACATACATATTATAGATAAATTACACCCAGAAACAGAACAAACAATCATGCTCATGACACAAAGGTTTGTCCTGGGTGGGAATCGAACCCACGACCTCCGGCTTAGCAGTCAGGGTCACTAACCACTAAACCAACAGGCCAGTCAAATAATAGTGTTTCTATTTGCCAGCATGATCACTTCACACGGACTTTCAAATAAAAGCACACAATTTTATAATACTTTTTATTTATCATCAATATAATAATAGAACATTAAATGAATGATATTTTATTATCTAAGTTTGTTTCAACATAATCACAATACGATGCGGCGGGCGCGGCTGCTAACTGTTACCAGAGATTCTACAATATTCTCCTTAATATAATTATACAGGTCAATAGCATAACACAGCTATACAGCTAAATCATTGTAATGCTACCTGTCCATAGAGGTTGCAGAGCGAAAAAACGGAAGAATATTTAAAAAAAATAACAAATAGGATTGCATTAAGTCTCTGCATTAAGTCCGCTGGGGCAGAAAGGTTCTAGAGTGGCGACCACGAACCGGAAGACGCAGCGTGGGCAGACCCCTCACAAGGTGGACCGACGACCTTATAAGGGTGGCGGGCAACCGATGGATGAGGGCGGCGAACGACCGGCCACGATGGCGAAAATTGGGGGAGGTCTATGTCCAGCAGTGGACGTCTTTTGGCTGATATGATGATGATGAAGTCTCTGCTTCGCTCTAGTGGCAAATATTTTTTTCCGTTTCTCCGCTACGTGACCTCGCTCCGCTTTTATAAACAGGCAGCCAAACGGAGGCTGCAGAAATAAATATTCACTATTCTATATCACGCTCAGTGCTTCAGCTGTATTTATTTAAACTGTGATAGGTTAGCTATTTCTAAGTATAATTTTGAAGTAGCTTTCATACCATATTACAGGGAGGTAGCTCAAAACTGTACTTAGTAAAGCAATAAACATTACTCATAAGAGTTCACTGGTAAGCTTAAAGTTAAAAATAATATAATTGATACTTAAAATAATTAGATAACATAGTTGTCACGCCTTTTCCGTAAAAGGGTAGGCAGAGGGTGTGTAACATTGATTGCCTGTATATTATAGAAGCGCCTACTACAGCTCAAACTAAATACTTTACTTTACTTGGCATGGAAATTGAACTTTGTACCTCAGCATAGCAGGCATACTACCATTACATCACCAGCGACAGAAATAATAGGCATTCTGCTTTCAATCGTACTAAAGGTAAGAAGTTTCAAAATAAAAATAATTATAATAATCAAGCAAGTGCAATCTGTTAAGTCATGAATAGAGTAATATAACAATGAGGCGTTTTGTAAAAACATGATTATGTACAGGAGACTTGCCAAACTTAATAAAAAGTATATAAAATATAAATGTATACCAAATCAGACGGGGTGAATAGAACAAAATTCTTCAATACAGAACATACACTTTCAATCAACAAATCGACCGTGAACGATTCTATTGATTTCAAACTGTAAATGAATTTTGATTTTGAATTTTTGCGAATAGAAGTCCTTTCACCTAAATGGCGCTAATTGTTAGCGAATATTTTTCTAAAGACCCTCATTGAAGAAGAAGTGGCAAGAAAATCAGCCCATTCATTTAATGCTCCAGATAATTTTTTGGCATACCTAAATTAGGAGTAGGCTGAGTACGACTTTGACATTTCCCGAGCTGTGTTGTTCCACGTAACGTAAGAGAGCTTGTTGTCAATTGTTGGACACTATTCCAGACTCTGATACCAAATATCACTTTACCCGACTCAGCGATCGAACCTGTGACGTCAGAGATCGACACAGCATCACCGAAAGAAAAATACAACTAGTATTTTTGTAAAATATGATTATTAATTAGTTAATCAATTTCTATTCATCCCTTTTGACATTAACAATAATTATAATCACTAAATCTGTCATTATTTATCGCCTGTTTGTATTTTAACTTAATTGTATGCGTATTGTATCCTTATCATAATATATCCAGACTAGAATATTTATAAAATTTACAAAATGTTCCGAACAATATTGCACTATTAAAATCAAAAATAAAGTATAAGTGGCCAATAACTTGTATTTATATTGAAACTATCATTGTGGTCAAACTGCCATACAAAGAACGCATATAAAACACGCTACAGAAAAAACACCTATAATCTTTTAAATATAAAGACCATTTTTCTCAAACATGTATTGTTAATTTATGGTGTTCTGGATAAGTAGGGCAGCGTGACTATCTGAGTATGCGTGTAGAGTTTAAATAATCAAAGTGCGTGCCGTGAGTTTAGGGAACTAATATTAAGTATTTTGTTGAAATTATACTATTTTTTTAAATGAATATTATTATAAACTTCGAAAACAGATTAAAAAGAACAACATCAGTTAAAATAAAAAAAAATGTTGAATGTTAAAAATAAGGCGGCAGAGACAAAACTATTACAAAATACATTATGGCACTCGTGGCTGAAGAATGACGTAACAAACCGATAGTTTTCACGAAGTTTTCACACAATCCTGTCATTATTTATTTTTTATTATTATATATCAATTTTCTTTTTAATCCATTTTCGACCTGAATCACTAAAATTGTGTGGTGCTAGACAATATATTTAGTTTAGTTCAAGAGTAGCAAAAAATAAATAATAAATTCGAGTATATCCCTTAAAAGTTCAAGAAAAAGAACCCGTCTGTCAAACTATATTGAACTCTGAAAACAAGCCATAACTGCCGATTTTCATTCAGCATATTTGTGCGATTTACTGAATACGTACAATAAAATGTATAAATAGTGGTCCATTTTGTCACATGAATAAATGTCACATTATAATGGTGACCAACCGCGCCCTTTCTGCGAGGTTCCTATAAAGTTAAAGTTAAAAATATGGCCATGTCTCCATATATTGTTTACTTGATTTTATGATATAGGATTATTTGTTTATCTCCTTATCCAGTCCTTTCTCTTTAATAGCTTCACAATAGATAGAAAAAAATATTTGCGTATTCGAATTTTTTCTATGATTCCAATCGTTACGTCGAGATAAGTTAGAAAAACTAATAATAAATATTACATAAAAATATAAAGCCAATATTTTTTTTAGCTTTACATAATTTAATATGTAAAGCTAAAAAAAAAATTGGCTGATTACGTCATTAACGTATCACTAAAAACGACAATTTATTCATAAATAACGTATCACTGAAAACAACAATTTATTCATAAATTGTCGTTTTCAGTGATACGTTAATGACGTAGTTTAATCAATAGTATTTTATTAAATTAATAAGTTTTTTTTTTATATTATAGCCTACCACTCCACCCCGCCTGATGGTAAGCAGTCAGTGGAATCCAGAAGTGGCGGCCACTATACCAAAAGCTATCGTCTTAAACTGCTGGTATAGTGGCCTCCACTATGGCGGCTGGGAATGGGGTTAGGGGAAGGGAATGAGGGAGGTGAGGAAAGAGGATAGGGGGAAATTGGCCGCCGGCGCTCTCACTCACCGTACGAAACGCAGTAGTACGGATACTGCTACTCTTAAGTCGATCTTCTATGAGAGGGTAGTACTTCCCCGGACGATCCGGCCCATTCATGCTGAAATCAGCGTGGATCTACTACCGTAAAGCATTTGACTATTATTCATCAATCACACTACTAAGCCCAGAAAAATTGTTATTGTCATCAATACAGGACAAGGAGCTTCATAAAATCTATATTAAACAAAATATAATATAATGCAACCCTAAGACCAACAATTAGCATTCTGGAATGAACGCCGCAAACCTAGCACAGGCTAAGACAACATCAAATTGCCTACATTTGGCCATAAGTCCTCAAGTCACGTGCTAGGCCTACAGAACTGTTAGTGGGAAGACGGAAAACGACACCTGTAAGAGTTAAATTACGTAATCTAATCAGGGCGAACCTCGTCTGTTAACAGCGAAAACTGTGTCGAAATATTAGCGAATAACAAAACTGCACTGCATAGAAGAATGCTTATACTAAGCTCAGACGCTTGAAACAAAAATTGAGAGTATGATATAATGTTTAATGATAGTTACAAATCGACCAGCTTAAGTGCTAAATCATTTGTCGTACAGTGCAGTAGTGGGAAGACTTTTTACGACTTACTCCGCCCGACTGTGTACGTCTTGCACGTCGTACGTATACGCGCACGCCAAGTATACGCATATCTATACAAGTTGCACGTAATGCAACTTTTTGTTTGAATATACCTTTATTTATTTATCTAAGTTTTATCATTCTACTAATGTTTTTAGTACTTTTAATTTTCATATTATTACCGTTTCGCGTACATTCGTTATTGCCTAACATTTCGATTTCGCTGTCATCAAACGTTAGTAAACTATTGCCTGTCGAATATTCCTTCATTTATCTTCTACTTACAATATTAATATTTTGTATGTGTCATAATTTGACTTAGTTTTAATATAAGTTTGTATATTTCACTTAATATTTCTACGACAACTTCGACTCGACAAGCAACAGACACTTTCCTAGCTTAATCAGTACTATACTCCGATCGCATATAAGTAAACCGTGTGGATTCACTTACATGAAAACCAAACCCAGTAAATCGATAGTCAACTTAGCAACAATCAGAAGTTAAGTTTTTATAGAATTCATAACTATAAAATAGAATAGAATATTCTTTATTTCACACCACATAGAAAGAAAAGAAAGAAAGAAAGATTTCTTTCTTTCTTTCTTCTTCTTTTACATACATATACGTTATGAATCTGTTCTTATACATGTAGAAAAGGTCGGAAGCTTTCTTTCTAGGCAGACTAAAACGAGGGAGCTTACTTGCGACCAAAAGATGTTTATGACATAAAGGATCTGCAAATCGTGTCGCACTTTCATCGAGCAAGATATATAATAACTTTTTTTAACTTTAAAATAAATAAAACAGATGCTTTGCCGACTATCGACCGTCTGGCCCAACAATCACAGATATAAAGTCGTATGTAAAAAAAATAAAATTAACCCAAATATAACGTTAACTTTCCCCTAAATCTTTAACATTAAAGTGCAAAATTTATTCAAAATCCTTAACCTATCGACTTTATATTAGAACTCGTGTGTCTTCGTCATAATTTATGTTAATTGTTCACTCTGGAAAACTTTCTACCAAATAGAAGTAATAGACGTATCGTTATTTAATAAATAAATAGTTAAAAAGAGTGACATATTTTAGATTTCTCTTAAAACTCTTACTCAAACATTTCAGAACACTGAGAAATATAGTTAAAAAAAAACTTAACTCCCGTTTTAACTAATCGTTAGTGTCCAAAATGTTTGAGCAAATATTTTAAGGTATAATAATCAACAAGTAATAAGGGCAAGCTTAACATAATCGCATTAATCTAGGCCGATTATTTTAACATACGGTCAAAAACCGTTCGTATTTATTTTGTTACGTAACATGTCATGTGACGGCATAAGCCTTGTAATAGAAAAGAATTCTGTAAGGAGTATCAATACTAGATTTAAACGTATCGATATAGCTTGTTACAAACACATGCTACATAACAAAATGTATAAACATGTTATGCTTACAAAATATTTATTTTGTGATATTAAACCGTATCGCCGATATAACTATAATCAAAATTAAATGATCAACCAAGTTGTCGATCATACAATTTTGACGGCTGTGCACATTTGTCAATGTTTTTTTTTTTTGTTAACCATTTAGTAACTACTTGTTAATTTAGTATAACTTTAAAGTGTCAATGAATATCATATTTCTATATATTTCTATATAATTGGCTACACTACTGTGCCTTGAATGAACGCTTTAACTAGAAAACACATGCTACGGCAAAAACGCGCCTAAAGAAAACATCTTATAATCGGTTTTTCCGTAATTGGCCGTATGTAGATATTACGCTGTTCCATAAAGTCACTACTATGTAGATCGTGTCGCAAAATGGTTTAGTTCAGACTCATTATGTGTATGTTCATTGTCATCACTCATTCATTGAGTTTGAAGAGTATATTCTCAATTAGGTACTGTTAAATTTTGATTATTTAGTAATTTCTTAGCATAACGGTTTTGGAGGCGAATGTACATATATTTTTATTATAATATAATACCTCATATTCAATTGTGTTGAAGAGTAATCGAAAGGATTTTGTATATTTTTAATTCGTTTTCTTCAAATAGTAATAAAAAATAATCCTTAAAAAAATTAATCTTATTTCTGATTACATTAATAGTTATGTATTGAATTTTATACATAATATTTAAACAATATTTGAATTCGACCAAACCTTTATGTCACGTCTAGTACGTAAAATCAAAAGAAAAATATAAGGCAAGCGTCGAATTTAAAGTACAGTTTTAAGGATTGTACATAAGTCTTAAAATAATTTCATAGATAACTTAAACCGGTCACAACAAAACACAAATCAATTATGCATACAACTCTCTATAGCAAATCAGCTGTTAATATAAAAACAAATACGGCGCCCTACAGGTAAAAGGATAATGGTCCGGACGTGCGCATTGCTACTGTGGTACTGACCAAATCCGGTACGAAACAACTGCAAGTAACCTTCGCATGTTACAACCCACCTTTTGTCTCCCTCTAATATGTCAGTCTCTCGCTCGCACGCAAAGTAAAACTTCAATTGTTTGGTACGTTGAATTTAGTCGGTGCTTCAACCTGTAAAGCGGATAAATGCGCGTGCTTGGATAACCGCAAGGTGTGTTGTCTCGTCACGCTCGACGTCATGCCTAGGCCATCAGCTCCCAATACTGCATGACACGTTCACTGGATGATGTCATGCCTTGTGGCCGAACGAAGTTCATTTCTATTGTTTTGAATCGCTTCTTTAGTTCTGCGTCGAATGACTGTGAATAGAAAATATAATTTATTGGTTGGTTGTACATGATCATATCGTTTTGGAGACCGACATTCGATAATAAAGTGCATATTTATCATTATATATATCATTTAGCATAAGAGCATAGCAGCAAATAAATATTTTTGTTTCTTTCTGACGAGCCCAGCGCGCTCACATCTCCTCATTCACGTACATGTGTGTACATGTGTGTACGTGCGTGTGTGTGCGTGCGTGCGTGCGTGTGCATGCGTGTGTGTGCGTGTGGGTGTGTGCGTGTGGGTGTGTGAGTGTGGGTGTGAGTGTGGGTGTGTGTGTGTGCGTGTGTGTGTGCGTGTGTGTGCGGCGTGTGTGCGGCGTGTGTGCGGCGTGTGTGCACGTGTGTACTCACGGTGGCAGTGTCGGCGAGGTCGGCGGGCGGCAGCGGGCGCGCGGCGGCGCCCTGCAGCAGGCGCGCGGCGGCGGCGCTGAGCGGCGGCGCGCCCGCCCGCTGCAGCGCGCGCACCTCCCACAGCATGGAGCCCAGCGCGCGCGACGCGCTCGCACACGTCTCCTCCATCACGTACGGGTCCGCCGACACTGCAAGCACGCACCATATCTCGCTTTATATCGGCAGTCGACACTTCGTAAAACTAAACAGAGATACACGATAGAGTACGTTGATGAACTCAGTGTGCGCGCGCCACGAGCGCAATCGCGACACGCACGCCGTGCACACGCCGCTCGCCGGTGAAGAGCAACACAAGCGTCGCGTTGTCGCACTCAAGGAAGGCGTCCCATGTAGTGTCAGTCTAGTTATATAACTTTACTTACTTATATTAGGTGAGTCCTCGTAGCAGATCATACGCTTGAGCGCAGGGTGTCGTAGCAGTAAGTTGGCTACGAGCTGTAGCAGGCCTACGGCGTCCTCGGCCGATGCAACGAGCGCCAGTCGAGACAGACGCTTTGCGAAAGCCGCAACTAAGGCTTCAGGTAAATGGCTGGGGACAATAACAAACGTAATAATTAACAACAAAAAAATATAGTTCAATATTAAAAAACATAGTAATTAATATATTTAATTATATTTATATTTATTTACATAATACGAGTAGTTCTGAGATGCCATTTAAACACCAGCACCAGTATCTAATGAATTGTAATCTTAAAATAACAGTCAAAATCATTTTTAACATATAAAAATGAGAAATATAACTTACGTGGAACTAAGGAATATATCGGCGAGGTGCATGAGTCGCTTCTTGTATCTCGTGGCGAACATCTCTGGTTCGAACATGGCGTACAGACGGTCGTACATGTCGGGGTAGTCGATGTTGTGCACGCGCACTAACTCCAGCACGCCTTGCAGCGCTAACATGCTTATGGGACCACCTAGGGACAATAATAAAGCTGTAATATTGTGTTTAATTCACAAACACCGAATGTAGTTAAAATTATCTTATATATTATCTTTTTGACTGGCCTGTTGGTCTAGCGGTTAGTGACCCTGACTGCTAAGCCGGAGGTCGTGGGTTCGATTCCCACCCAGGACAAATCTTTGTGTGATGAGCATGATTGTTTGTTCTGTGTCTGGGTGTAATTTATCTATAATATGTATGTATTTACAAAAAAAAAAATGTATATAAGTAGTATATCAGTTGTTTAGTACCCATAACACAAGCAAATATAATTGTTTAATTTAGGGCTAGATGGCGTTGTGTGAATGTGGTAGAATATTATTATTATTATTATTATTATATATAAATTATCTTATATATAGTATTAGATAGACTGGTAAAATTATCTGGTAACTGGTTTCTAATTGGTATTCTAAAATGCCAGTCATGTGTATACTAATGTCAGTAATACGTACAGACAGCGGCCACAAACCCTACAGAGTACAGTACAGATCGCCGATCTACGTTTTTATGACTACCTACGTACAGACGGTATAGTACGGTTATACGTACGGTTTCGTACGTAGTCGCAAAGCTCGTTTACTGCGACGCAAGTTGCGCTAAGTTTAGAAAGCCCAATATACGTTATCTATAGTTACCAGCGTCAAGACTGTCACACAGCATGTCAGTAGCGAGGTGCGGCTTAGCTAGCAGCGGCATGAGCCGCTCCACCAACAGCAGCAGCGCCCGCCGGTGCGTGCGCGGCTCCCCGCACAGCGGCCACTGGCACGCGAAGCCCCAGCAGCGGTTCGCGTAGCGCCGGCACACGCCCGGGTTGTACGGGAACGGCGCCTTGTCTACAACAAATACACAATATAATATATAAAGATTGATTTTTTTTTATATGACTATGGTGACAAACAAGCATACCGCCTGATGGTAAGCAGTTACCGTAGCCTGGACGCTTGCAACACCAGGAGCATCACTAGCGCGTTGCCGACCCTGTTAAATACCTTTTAACTCCTTTCTTGAAGAACTCCATGTTGTAGTCTCTTGGAAAAACCTCGACGGGAAGCTCATTCCACAACCTTATCGTACGAAGAAGAAAGTTTCACTGAAACCTCACTGTACAGGACCTATAAGGTTCTAAGGTGTGAAGATGAACTCCTAGCCGATGGCGGGAGGTGCGATGATAAAAAGTGGCCGTTGGCACCATCCTAAACCTACCTTACTTAAATTAAATACCTAGTACTTACAATTTAATCTATGTTATGTGCCTAGATTTTGGTTGTTTGTTACTTTTTTTTTTTTTATTATTATTATTATTATTGTGTATTGTGCAAATTTATGTGTTGTCTGTGGCTTACGTCAAATAAATGTATTTTCTTTCTTTCTTTCTTTCTTTCTTTCTTTCTAAACAATTCCTCAAAACCCAGCCCATTGTACAGGCGATAGAATACACATAAGGAGGCAACGTCTCTCCTTAAGCCTAGTGATTCAATACTGCCCGTTAGCCTGGGATTGTCGACAACTCTTACAGCACGCCCTTGGACCGCGTCAAGGGGCCCAAGCTGGTATCCGGGTGCTCCCGCCCAAAGATGGCAGCAATACTCCATGTGGGGACGAACTTGACCTTTGTAAAGCAATAGTCTTTGCCCCACACTGAAGTACCGCTACGCCCTGTTGAGCACACCGAGCTTTTTGGATGCCAATTTGGCTTTAACCTCCAAATGACTGCGGACCTGGACGCTGCTGGAGATGTCGATTCCCAGGATCCCAAGGCTTTCAGATGTTGTAAGGGCTGTGTCTTGGAATTGCGGAGTATCTACAAATGGAGCTTTCTTAGCGGTGAACGTGCAGACTTGTGTCTTGGTGGGGTTAAATTGGACTATATTTAGTCGTCCCCAATCAGAGACTCTTCTCTCTTCTCTTATAATCTGGGGGATGGGAAAGCTGTTTGCCTATCCATTATCAACCACTAATGGTGTGAGAATTAACTTTTTACTCTTCTATACACAAATAAACTGTCAATACGACTCAGGAAACGGACACATAATTGAAAATAATTTCATTAAACTCATGAATATATTACCTTCAGTTCCACACAGCAGCTTCTCCTCTTTCTCTTCTACATCTCTCTCCTTGGTCTTGCCCTTGTTGTCCATGGTGATCTCGCACACCAACAACTTGTCTAATAACTCCAAGTAGTTCTGCATGTAGGTGGATGTTGGTGATCTGATAATAAGAAGAGTTTAAGTACTCTTACTAAAGGCTAGTTTCCACTTCGATTATTGCGAATACAGGTGATTAGGGTATTTTGTGAGTAACCATGCCCCGCGCGTCCTTCCTTTCCCTTCACTCGCAGCGTGCCTGCTACTAGACACAGTAAACACGTGTTGACATGTTTGTTTAGTAGTTAGTGTATAGCGCGTTGCAGGAACGCTCGCTTGTCTCGCACTACACATTCTAATCACTAATTGCTAATCATCTGCACTCGCACTAATCAAAGTGGAAATTAGTCTTTAGTTGTTAAACTATAGTAACTAGTTCTGTTATGCCTTTACACAAGAAATGCATGTGAGACGAAATAATAAATACTTATATTCTGTCCGGCACTAGATTTTACAATCACGATCAGTAGATAGAGACATGTCGAATAACCCGTAACCGTCGAGCATGTAAAGATCAATAAAAATTGAAGAAGCAAATGAGGTATGTTTGCATCGCATCAAATGGCGTTCTACAGTCTCTGCTTACCCTGTTAATGGAAGACAGACATGAAATGATGTATGAAGTATCAATGTTTGTTCTGATAGCCACAAAGTTTAAAATTACTAAGTGCGAATAAGTGGAAAGGATTTTCTATTTAATTACTTTAAATTTGCTATTCTTGATAATTGTATAAAGCTTGTAATGTGAGCTTACTTGCGATATGCGAGTGTGGAGAGAACCTTCAGTCCGTACTGCTGCACATCCCTGTACTCGGTGAACTCCTGGAAGCGAGCTATTGGCGCCGACATTGACACCTCAGAGTCCAGCAGCATTATAAATATGTTCTGGAACAATATTTGATGGTAAGTGGCAACCATAACATAAAGAGATGGCTGTGTTCCAAGCATTACAGAAGTAGTAATGCTCAGAAAACACAACTAAGCCGTTGCCGACCACGGAGAAGAAGACCGCGGAAGTATTTAGGCTGCTTTATAGACCTTGAAGGAATTCAGGGAAACCAAAAACTATTTGTAACATTGCGCGTGAATAGAAATATAATACGCGATTATTTATTCGGTATTACTTACGAAAATCTACGATTAAACAGGATTACGTTATATCATAAGTGCTGCTTTATAGACCTTGAAGAAATTCAGGGAAACCAAAAACTATTTGTAACATTGCGCGTAAATAGAAATTATTATTATTTATTTATTATACGCGATTATTTATTCGGTATTACTTACCAAAATCTACGATTAAAGAGGATTACGTTACATCATAAGTGCTAAAGAGCTGATGTTTACATATACAAGTAACGTCCAATTAAGCGGTAAAAATATCTGCTGCCTAATCCTCAAGTTTCCGCTTCATGTTTGAGAACTCTTTCGAATGTTGATTTCTGATCAGACGGATTTCAAAACTTATACGAATAACGATTAAAATCCGATGCATACACTTTCGTCTAGGATTTAGAAAAAAGTCCTTTTCTGACGGTTAAGTGGTCTATTTTGTATGCTTATTCCCAATTTATATATGATTTATACCAAAACAAATTATGGTCATACCCATCTATTTAATATGCCTCTAAGAATTATATTTATGGGGTGATTTGCGAAATTGTTTACATTACAAATATTTTGCAAGAGTAGTCACCATGAAATCTCTTTCATTTGGTTGAGGACGACTTCAGCCAAATCGATATTTTTATCTCAATAATAATAAAGAATTTGAATCGAATGTGTTACTATTGTTAACATTTTTAAAGAAAAAAAAAATAATTAAAATTTTAATAAATAAATCCTCGAAAAAAAATATCATTCATTTATTACAGCTGCAATATGCATAGCCTAACCTGCAGACATAGTACCACAGATGTTACATCTGTAGGCATGCTATTCATTTTGAAGGGCTAAGCAGAGAAGTGCGTTCGACTCCGCACTTCCCTGCTGAGTCCGACGATTTCGATGCAGAGCCTGGTGAGGTTGGCTTTACGCATGCGCTATGCATTCCATCTGAACAACGACGCGACCTCGCGTCGGTCGCCCGACGTCACCCGACTGTATAGGACAGTGGCCGAAGTCACTCGTGCATTCGGATCGATTTTACAAAATGGCTTGTCATATTTTGTTTGCGTTGCAATTTCGAGTTATCGTGTTTTAGTTTAATTATTATTGTATGTCATGTTACACGATTTTGTATGATTTGTTTACTGATATAGTGGCTATCGTTTCGGGTCAAAGTCACACACATTTATTCATTTTAATCAATTTAAATTATTATGTGGATGACAGGAACGACAAATATAAAGGTCAATACCTCTAAAAAAGAATTTCAGCCAATTAGTAGAGTCATGAGAAGAACGGTTTTTTCCTGCATTCTACAACATTCCGAATAACTAAACCCATTTTGTGTGATAGTATTCATTCAACCCTCCCTTATCCCATCTAAAAAAAAAACGGCAAAATCGAGGTCGAATTGTCGCCTATACATAATTATATACATCACTCTAAATAAATACATACAATCAACATTATCTTCGCGTGATGTGTTTGCTCTAGGATTAAATGATACAGCTTTGCGGATATTTCTTTACATAATCATTTCGTAAGCTATGTTATGGAGCATAGCACGTAAACGTTACAATACAAAACAGGCTGTGTAAACTAGGTGATAACTATATTACATACAGGCTAATGTAATATAGCGAATAGAAGTAAAATAGCGATGACTGCGAAAATCGGTAGGGTTGCCCAGACAGTAGTTCTACCCATATGGACTAAATAGGTGATGTGTTGGCAGAGGGCTAAACAAGCACCCGTAACTTACGGGCGTTGTTTTAGCGGAACATACAACAACAGAAAAATGTCGTAGGTATAGTTTCGTCTTATCGCGCTAATGCGAGACAGATGTAAACTTATGTGTAGGTAATCTGTTTGCTAACCTAAAGATACATAACACGCTCAGCAAATAACTGGTAGTGATGAACCTGTTAAATTTGGCAATGTGTTGCATAAGGCTTATTATTGAGGTTCTCGAAATTAAAAACAATTTGCGTATAACTATGGCCGGCAGCAAGTAATTTTGTGTTTATCATATTATAATTGGATATAAACCAACTATAAATGTCAATTTTTTTTTTACTGCATGAAGACAATAAAAATTAAAATGATGAGGTAGCCAAAGTGCATCTCATCCCGCTAGCATCTTCAACCTTGGCCTAAACCTCCTAAAAGCAAAACCTTAGCTTCTGATATCATTATTATTTCACCCAAAGATGTCCACAGACGAATACGGAGTGCTCTTAAATATTGGTAAATTTTACCCAAAAGGTTGGCAAACAAATTGATGCACAGCAATATTCAAAATCAAAACAATCCTACCTTAAGCCTGACTGACGGGAAGTAGTATCCAGTGGAGTCCTCGAGCGGGTGCTTGCCCTCGGCCTGCAGCAGCTTGCAGGCGGTGACGAGGGCCTGCAGTCGCGAGCTGGTGCGGCCGCGCTTAATGCACTCCACCGCGCGGCTGTGGGCCGCCTCGTAACACTCGCGGAGCCATCGCTTGTATTCCGCTTCTGGACTGTGTTCTATTAACAAAATACGAGTTTTATAGCTCTATGCTCTTTTACTAACTGCTACAGTTATGTATATGAGTTAGCTGATGAACTATTTCTATCTATATCTATCTGGCCAAGAGATCAAGGTAATCACCTCATCTGACTACCACCGTTACAACTTGTGTCGAGACTTTTAGAGAGATGGAAGTATACTTAGCACATTGGTGCATTGTCAGAATCCTCAACAAGAACAAATACATAATTATTAATATTTGCAGAAATAGCAGTTAATTACTGAGTATTCTTAAGATCATATAATCATGATGATATTCATAAAAATGTTAGCTAAAACACTGCAATAAGGACTCAATTTTTGTACCAAACCCAAAGCTACTACATGTCTATGTACACAAACCCACAAAAGTAGTATTCTCAGAATTACTACATATCCTTTATTATAAATAAGGCTTATAGTGTTTCAAACATACATTATTGAGTCCAAGTAAAAATAAAACAAATGAATGAAAGACCAATATGAATAACAATGTAGTGTCCTTGGTAAATGCCCTTCAACAAAACAATGTTAAGTATTTGTCCTTCACTGTATATTGTATGAATAAAGTTGACCTCTACACATGACATCATGATAAATCAATTTGTTGTTATACTGTATACAGTCTTTGTATTTATAATATAAGTAGTTGTTGGTTCCTGGGACTATGGAATATACAAATAAATACACCTTTATTGATGAAGTAGTTATTCTGCTGTCTGTTTTGATGGTTCATTAATAAAGTGTATATAATAATAATAATAATATAATATGTGGACACTATCACACACTGTCGTCTAGTCCCAAGCTAAGCAGAGCTTGTGTTATGGGTACTAGATAACTGAAATATAATACATATACATACTTTTTTTTTTGTAAATACATACTTATAATACATAGGAAACACCCAGACTAAAGACAAATACAAATGTTCATCACACAAATATTTGCCTTCCGTGGGAATCGAACCCACGACACCCGGCGTCACAGTCAGTTACACTAACCACTAGACCAACGGTGCAGTCAATGTATGAACTGCTATTGCTGAACTAGCCCAATAAATGGCAACAGGCTCCTTTTATATTGGGTTCAACATCAGTTGAAATGTGTGTATACACTGCTGCCTACCTCCTTAGGAAATAAAAGTGTGATGTTATGTGTGTACACATATGTAAATACTAGCTTTCTGTGACACGTTTTCATCCGCGTCTTTGCTCACTGCTCTGCTCCCGTCGCCAGTAGCGAGATGTTACATAGAGAGCTGGGCTATCATACGAAAAAGATTTTTTAAATTCAACTAGTAGTTCCAGAGATTAGTGCATTAAAACAAACAAACAAACTTTTCCACTTTATATAATAATATTGACAGGCACAATATAAATAGAGAAGCTGGGTTTATATCCATATTTAATTTAGTCACACAAAACTTTTGTATGGGTTTAGTTATAAGCTAAAGCTGCAAATAAACTGTAGTAGATTAATCTAAACTAATATACATATACATACTAATAAAGGGAAAGATTTGATTCTTTGTATGTTTGTACCAATTTAACTCAAGAACATAAAAAAGATTTTTTTTTGTATGTTCGTTTGTTACGATTTAACTCAAGAGCTATGTAATTTATTTAAGAAACTCTTTCACCTTTAGAAAGCTACAAATAGGACAGTTAACATAGACTATATTTTATTATGTTTAACATATTTATTCAGTAAATTTTAATATTCTAAGTGCCTTTGCAAATCTGAATGATGTAATATGTCACTAAAGATGATATTTTCTGTTGGTATTGTGAGATCGAATGAAACTGTTGATACCGAAGCAAAGCAAGGGCGAATGTCTAGTGCTAAATATTAACCAATTATTAGTATTATCCTAGGCAGATATAATTATAATTATGGTGTTCTGGATAGATTTCATCTATGTATCATAATAATTAATTAAATCCATACTAATAATATAAATGCAAAAGTCTGTAGAAACTCTGTCTATACTTGTTATCCCTTTACACCTAAACCACTGAACCGATTTTGATGAAATTTGGTATAGAGATAGAATAAATTGGGAAACAATAAATCTTTTATAGCGAAAAATGGCTTGAAAGGGTTGAAATAGCGAATAGAAGTTTGTATGAAAAATTCAGTAACTGACATTCAAGCGGGCGGAGCTGCATGCTAGTTTTAATTTAAGTCAAATTTTTATTGGAATCGTTTCGTAATCCACATACTTTTTTTCTAAACAAGAATTAGATTAATTACACTTAACTATGTTCATTGTTGATTTTTAAAAGTACGATTCGTATTTATACAGTGATGATATTACACAGTGAATAATTGTCAATGTAAAATCTATTTTTAGCTAAAGCTGAAAGTAACAAAAAAGTATGTAAGCAGTATACAACCTATAAACATGTGAGTAGGTATACAAACACATACATGCGAGTGGCCTTGAAATATAACCAATTGGACACAAGTGCCTACATGACAACTAAAACAGTCCTGGCAGAGGCCCCTATTAATCTGCCTAGGTGCCCACACTTTACAAACTGACATTAAATAAAGCTTATTTAAATAAAAGCATCGACATAATGGTTATAAAGTTCAATAATACAAGATAGCCGCTTTGCGGTTCGATTAGCCTTTTAAATAAGCAAATAACGTCACATGTCATGAAATGCGATGACAACAACAGTGAACAACTTAATTATCTTGTAGGATTAATGTTATTTGTCTCATTTTAAACGCTACCTAAAACATGAAATGAAGCAACTGCGTCTTATAAATACAGATAAAATCAATATTATTGCGCCTAAAATAATATATAAATCGGTACAGTACTTCACACTAACCTGGGGGTTTCAGAGGCACAATATTCTGAATCAGGTCACCTCGACGTAACAGTTCAGTAAATATCACTTCCACAGTTAGCAACAAGGGGGTATAATTATCAGTTTCAGCCTGAAATATAATAAATAACCATCAATAAAAAACGTAACCTGTGACGCAGTTTTTAAATGCTATTATACCAACCTAATACAAATTATGCTTACCTCAAACATTTGTAGAATATCAGCAAGATTATTAGCATGTTTTCGAGAGTTTAAAAACTCATTTGCTTTGTTTCGTAGCTGCGCCGAAATCATTTTTGATAAATTTTGTTGCACATCAGCCATTTTTGTATTGAAAAGAATTTGTCAGACCAGTGTTGCCAGTGATTGACTTTCAGAAGTTACATGCTCAAAAAGTAACGTTTTCGAGACAAAAGTAACATTAACTTTATTAATGTAGAAAACTACTCTAATACTGAAGTAGGTATTTCTATTACGCAAAAAATAAACCATTTCGGTTTCTTTCATAAGATCTATCTATAGACCAATTATTTGGTTAATCATTTTGAAAAAAGAAAATGATAATTTTATCAATAAATTTAATCATGAAATTTTTTTACTTTTTTTAATTTTTTTTTAATCTTTGTATATTTTTAACTCCTAAAAGTTGCGGAAAAGTAGCATTTTGAGTCGTGTAACATGAAGGTAACATGAGTGGGCCAATAGTAACGTAAAATGTTACAAAAGTAACATACTGGCAACTGGCAACGAGCAGAAAGTGAACATCAGGCTGAAGCTGCGTTCAAAGTTTAGAAATTCAATGTTAACAAGTGTTTATTTTTTATCTTGGCAACTTAGTATGCTTTATTATATATATTATGTAGTGTTAATAAACTTGTAAATAATACTTTCGTTTTAACAAAAGAAGCTTAATCAATAACATCAAGAAGATATAACACAACAGAACTTGTAAATCACACTTTCACAAACAACACACAATTATAAATAGAAATGGTTTAAATTATAAAAAATACCGAATAAACGATTATTGAATGGAATAACTAATAATAAAACTAATTGCAAAAACTTTCAATGAGAAACAAGGAAAGGAATCAATATATTTTTTTAGTTTCTCTAGCTTTTAGCTGCTTTATCACAATATTGCAACAGCAAAAAATAAATATACCCCGCTCTGCGCCACTGCCACTGCGCCTCTGCCAAAATATAATTTTAGGTTGTATTTGTGTCAAATGAATGTGCTGACAAGCGGCGGCATTTGTTTTGAAACAAGTTTTCTTGAATTTGTATATTATTTTAACAATAATTGTAGAAAATGGATGGTGATTTGTATGATGAGTTCGGCAACTATATCGGGCCGGACCTAGAGTCGGACTCTGATGATGAACAAAGTGTGTACGGACAGGATAACAGAGATGCGGACGAGGATGCTATGGAAGAAGATGAAGACGCCGATGCGGAGCCTGAGGCTGCTCCAATGTCTGTCGTACTGCATGAAGACAAACGGTAACCTTACACATTGTAATAGAAACAATCTGCTTGACAATGTATTTTTTGTTTGTATATCAAACTTTTTGGTTATCTCTTCCTTAAACTCGAATTACATTACAGATATTATCCACAAGCTGTGGAAGTGTACGGGCCAGATGTAGAGACGGTCGTGCAAGAAGAAGACACACAGGCGTTGGACAAACCGTTGGTAGAGCCTGTGAAACACAAGAAGTTTCAAGTCCAAGAACAAGGCCTGCCGGAGACCAAGTATGACATGGAATATCTAGCTGATATGCTAGACAACACTAATCTGATGAGAAATGTTACTCTGATGGGGCATCTACATAATGGTAAGTAACTGATACAACAGAACTAAAAACAACAGAATAGCAAAATCTAGCTGCCTATTGCAGTATACTGCTAAGTATTGCGCCTTGGTAGTAAACATGACATTTTTGTTGATAATCCCTGTTTAATCTCTAGATACTATTTCAAACAAGAATTATGAAAAGTATAAATTTTGTCTCCAATCAACAACTCTGAATTTTAATTTTCCAGGCAAAACATCATTTGTCGACTGCTTAATCCGGCAGACACACCCTGGCACAATAAACACAGACACGACAATACCCATGCGGTACACAGACACACTGTTTGTGGAACAAGAGAGAGGTGTATCCATCAAGTCTATGCCCGTCACATTATTGCTCAAGAATATCAAAGGAAAGTCTCATCTGCTCAACATTATGGACACACCAGGACATGTTAATTTTAGTGACGAAGTGACTGCCGCTTTGAGGATTTCTGATGGTATGTTATTTTTATATACTTTACTAATTCAGTCAATAGAATGACTATTTGGTAATATATCACTCAAACAAAATTTAAATGGGATTGCGGCTTGTCATGCTTAATAGGTTAATTGGTGATTATAATAGTGGCAGTCTACTACAGAATGCTGTTGACCATCCATATTTACCTAATGTATCTCATATGTGATGAATTGGGTGCCATTATTCAGATGACCAATTTCAAAATGAAGTATTGACAATCAAATTTTAGGCACCATTTATGTACACCCGGAATGAGAAGGTACACATTTACTGCTAAATCTATACTATTATATAAAGTGGAATAATTTGTTTGTTTGAACACACTAATCTCTGAACCTACCAATCGGATTTCAATAATCCTTTTTGCGTATAGCCCAGTTCTCGAGGCAGGTTATAGGCTATGTAACATCACACTACTGGCGACGGGAGCAGAGCAGTAACCCAATACTCGGGCGATATCACGCTGCGGAAAGCTAGTAGGTTACATGAAAGATAAGATTCACTGTCTTTACATAGTGTAATCAACAAGATGGATGTCCTCCGACTAACAACTCTGCTGTCCACTGTATTAATAACCTAACCATTCTTGTTTCTAAATAAAATTCTTACATCTCTCTTTTCATCCACAGGAGCAGTCCTCTTCGTAGACGCAGCAGAAGGCATAATGTTAAACACAGAGCGTCTCCTTCGTCATGCGGTGCAAGAACGAGTCCCTTTAACTCTGTGCATCAACAAGATTGACCGACTTATACTAGAGCTAAAGCTACCGCCCGCAGACGCTTATTACAAGCTCAGGCACATTGTAGATGAACTGAACTCCATGTTAGAGACACACCAGCCGCAGGATAATCCTGATGAACCCGCTACTGTGTTCTCACCTTTACTAGGTAAGTAGCTTTGACAACCTAAATGCTAAATAAATAGGATTGAAGAGTTTAAAGGAAGGTAAGTTACTGTATGTGTGCCTTTTCGAACTCTGCAATATTGGGCATTCCAGAACCAAAAAATTACACTTATGAAAACATGTTTACATAAAAATATGTAATACATTGAAGTATAGTTATAAAAATATCAAATCAAAATATATTTATTCAGTAAGGTTAACTGAAACACATTATGAACGTAAAAAAGGGTAATTAGGGTAGGGCCATGAGAACTGGCAAGAAACTCTGGCCACTCTTTTTGATCGCCAGGTTATTACAATTTTTGTAAGTTACAATTTCAAGTAGGTAGCATGCAGAGTGACACAGGCAATACAAGAGAAGACAAGGCATGGAAGTGACAAGGCCCACTTAACTGTCTAAAGGTTTAAATTACATGTGCTGTCAGAACATGTGTTATGTTATCTTCTTAATAGTTAAGCTCTGGTTATACAGCGGGCAGGACAGGACCGCAACGTCACGCAAGGTAGTTGTATCATGTCAACTAATACATTTACAACCTCTAACGACGCTCCACCTGACTTGATGTCTATTCGACCTTAGGGACTACGTACACTTATTCAGCTCTATTCAGCTTATGCCCATAGAAATCAACGATATTGTATGGAGACGCGTACGCGTCCGTTCAGCTTGTGCATGCGTACGCGTCTCATAGAAAATCGTTGTTTTCTATGGCCATAAGTTGAATAGAGCTGAATAAGTAGTCCTTAAAATAGCATAGCATGAACAGATATAGTCAGTTAAAAATGTGGCTCTAGTTTAGACAAAATTTTCTGTGAAATCTAATTATCACTAAGTCTGACTTTTGTGACGGAGTGTAAGAGAAATCGAACTCATTGTTTCATGACGTTTAAATGAAGCTCAACTCAACCGTACGGTCGTAGACCACATTTTTGCCCGACAGTACCTATAGAATAGAAAACTTACACAAATTTTATAATACCCTATAACATTTACCCAGGTAACGTATGCTTCGCCTCATCTCTTTACGACGTATGTTTCACTGTGGAATCGTTCGCGGCTATGTACGCCGCCGCACACCCCGCCTCGGGTTTGCGCGCGGCTGACATGGCGGCGTGGTTGTGGGGCGACGTGTACTTCAACGCGAAAAACCGACGCTTTACTAAGAAACAACCGCATGCGTCTGCGCAGAGAAGCTTTGTTGAGTTTATATTAGAGCCGCTTTATAAGATTTTTGCACAGGTATGTGTTTTCTTTACTTGTTAGTGGCACGCACCTAAATCACTTATGTATACAATGTGTTTTCCCCTGAAACTCGAAAAATATAATTAGGTGGAGTTCAATTGTCAGATAAAGTAAGAAATAAGGTATTAGAGAAGAATGTAAATATAAAATGTAAAATAAAAGTTTTCTTTACTTTTTGACATTTACTGGGCACATGCTAAACTAAAATGGCTTCTATTTCTAAAAACCTAATATTGCTTTACCCAATTTCGCATTAGATCCCTAAGCTGGGTAAAGTCGAATCCCGTGATTTACCTCTAATGTACAAGTATTTCTAAACATGCAGTAATTTCTAAGTGTGGTACTTATTGTAAAACCGTAGCTATAATAACAAGCTATTTCACAGGTGGTGGGTGACGTAGACGATACTTTACCCGCTGTGTTGACAGAGCTGGGCATTAAGCTTACGAAGCAAGAGTCCAAGCTGAACGTACGACCGCTGTTACGACTCGTGTGCACGCGATTCTTTGGAGATTTTTGGTTTGTACCTATTTTTTTTTATGTGTTATGGTGTATCTATTGAATAATCTAGGGTCTATTTTTTGAGTAATTTTATACTCTTAACTTTGTAAAAAAATAATAACAGGCAATTTTTGTAATACCTTTACAAAAGGTGAGGTTCACAAACATGAACTAAAATGAATTAACCATGGAGTATTATTTCTGGTTGAAACAATCTGGTTGAATCGACGCGGACCTCAGCAAAAATCACGGCTATGATTGGTCAAAACGCGCCTTTATCAAAGTGAATCTATGCCATGTTGCATACTATCGAGATGAGCGCAAACATCGGCGCTCATATCGCTGATATTTCCAAAAACAAGCCGTATGCACAGTCAAATGATTCGTCTATGGAATTATATCCTGACTTCGTTGGTGTCACTCTTTGGTCCGCGCGTGTGGCGGGGGACGGTATACTACCAATAAACATTAACATCAGCAGCGACGGTGTCCAACTGACGCTCCTGTCAGGTGACCTTCGCCTTGCGCACACGTATTACTATGAGTGTTACGTTCGTAACTTACAAAAATTGTAATAACCTGGCGATTAAAAAGAGTGGCCTGAGTTTCTTGCCAGTTCTTCTCATGGCTCTACTTCGTCAGCGAACTGGCTGTAGGTTAATTTGCTGACATTTTGTAAACTTTGACGTTCATAAGTGTTAATTTAATTAACCGATATGAATAAACATATTTCATTTCATTTCATTTCGAATTTGCCAAGCTATAGCAAATTAAATATGTATGTCGCAGCGGTTTCGTGGAGATGCTAGTCCGCCACGTGCCGTCCCCGCTGGAGGCGGCGGCGCGCAAGGTGTCGCACACGTACCGCGGCGGCGCGGGCGCGCTGCGCGCCGACATGCTCGCGTGCGACCAGGCCGCGCGCCTCGCCGCGCACACCACCAAGATGTACCCCACCGACGATTGTACCTTCTTCTTGGTGAGTATCCATACATTACTCCCTAATAGATACCGCATTTACATTTATTTTACTCAAACTCGATGCATTTATTACATTTGGATCATAAAATATGATATTTATAAACGTCAATTAACCTACAGCCAGTTTGCTGACGAGTTAGAGCCGTGAGAAGAACTGGCAAGAAACTTACGCCACTATTTTCAATAACCAGATAATTAGTTTTTCGTATGAGTTACTATTTAACCACTCAATATTATATAACACTCAAAGAACCGTACAAAATAATTATTACAAACCAATATCAACCAACCAATATAATTACCAAGTTTAAAAAATAATTTTAATTACCTATTTAGTTTCTAATCTGTCTTGTAACGAAGGAATGAGACAGAAATAAGCAAAAGAAAAATAACTAATTGGATAGTTTGTGTCTGTTAACTGTACATTTGGGGTTCTAGAGCGTTTACTTTCTTGACAAACACTAAGTCTACTACCTGACTCATAATAATATGTTCAATAACATATAACCCTCTATCGTAGGTGCTAGCTCGCATAATGTCGGGCACGTTATACGCCGGACAAACAGTGCGCGTGCTCGGCGAGAACTACAGTACGCAAGACGAGGAAGACTCGCGTATTATGAACGTGGGACGACTCTGGATATATGAGGCGAGATATAAGGTACGTTGTGATGCTTCGAGTAAGTATATTGTTCTAGTAAGGATAGTATACTTACTTGTTCCAAAGTAATAGGATATTTTACTCTATATGATAAAAATAAAAAAAAATATTATTGAAATAGCTTAGGCAAAAAGAAGTCGGAATACTTTAGTTTTAGTTCATAAAACAGAAAACTAAATTTTAAAATTAAATTTAAAGGTTACAGCTTTTTTAATTTGTTTAGAACGTTTAGAAGCTCCACAGACAAAAGGTTATCACCATTTAATGCAAGTCGCCATGTTATTACGTCATACGGCTATAAAAAGTATGTTAATTTAGAATGTATTAATGTGTTTTACAAAGCCATTTCATGACCACAGAGCAATATGGCGTCCACTGCGTCCAGCGTTTTCGTCAAATTACGCGCGGAATTTGAAAATGTAAAATTTAAATGCATTTTTATGGCACTCAACGATTGAATACAATATTTTCGAATTTTTAAGTAGTAAGAGGACTATAGAATCTAATTGAGACACTTTTCAAAAATAAGTGTAATAATCTATTACAAGCATAGTTTTATATGGTCACTAGTTCGTGCTTCACACTAGAATTTCCTGTGTCGTGAAGACTAGTCTCTTTCCTATAGATTTAAGTTTATCTATAACTAGCTTAACGTAGCGCGATTTCACCCCCGTCTTTGATTACTGCCCTGTTCTAGTCGCCAGTAGTGTGATGTTACATAATCTATAACCTTCATCAAGAACTGGACTATCATACGAAAAAAGAATTATTGAAACGTAGTTCCAGATATTATCGCGTTCAAACAAAAAAACTTTTCCGCTTTATATAAAAAAATTTAGATAAAATTGTCACTAAGTCAAGCAATATCGTGCAGGTGGAACTAAACCGTGTGCCAGCGGGCTGCTGGGCTCTAATCGAGGGTATCGACCAGCCCATCGTGAAAACATGCACGTTGGTCGCTGCTGACGAGGACGCCGAGTTACACACATTCACGCCGCTGCGGTTTAATACGCAGGCCGTGGTCAAAATAGCCGTGGAACCTGTTAATCCGTCTGAATTGCCCAAAATGTTGGATGGGTTGAGAAAGGTAAGGTTTATTTTTTTTTAATAAGAGAACTCTCTTATTAGCATAGGGGACAAGTCCTGTGTCAGCTAAATTATTAATATTATGCACTCCATGTAAGAGGTTTCGTCGTTCCGATAGGCTGATCAACGAAATATTAACTAATCACCTGATAAATATCATGTGAAGTACCAGTTGAGGTGCGAAAAGCATTAATAATTAGTTTAATTTGATGTAATTAGTAAGTAACTACATCAAAATAAACTAATGATCCATGCTTTAAGCGTGTTTATAGGTACTTCACATAAAATTTAACAGGTGATTTGTAATTTTTTTGTTGATTCGCCTTTTAGAAACTGGGATAGTCATTTATCCATAACTAAACATGCTATTCTCAATTTTACGAAAATCAATACATTACGAATTAGTATTTTTTCTATACAATTTTAAAAAAATAGGAGCAATTTTATGTTTTAGGTAAACAAATCATACCCCCTGCTATCAACGCGCGTGGAGGAGTCCGGCGAGCACGTGATACTGGGCACGGGCGAGCTGTACCTCGACTGCGTGATGCACGACCTGCGCAATATGTACTCGGAGATTGATATCAAAGGTAAGGCACCAATCGATCGTCAATCGATTGTCGACTGACGGCATCGAACGATGGTAGAATGGATTAGTCGACGCCGTCACCCGCTGCCCGATTTCGACCGATGCTATCCACCGGCAATTGATCGATTAGATAGTCGATTGGTATCCGTCGATAAATTTAAAGCTACCAGACCAGTCGATCTACTTCGATCGATGTTAATCGATGCTGTCGATCGACGATCGATCGATTGGTGTAGTAACACCCTAACAATACATGAACGATACTTACACAGTCAACTTACCAACAGACACGCACAATGAGGGTTTTCTAAAATGGCGCCCACGAGGTTGCAGCACTGAGACGTCAGATCCAGGCACCTGTCAAAGCGCTTTCAATGTTTCATAGATAATCGTAAACGATTCTATGATTTCAAACTGTGAATGAATTTTAATTTTGAATTTTGCGAATGGAAGACCTTTCACCTAAGTGGCGCCAACTGGTGACGACAATATTCCTAAAAACACAAACCTTCCTTCTTTGTAACAGCCAATCACAGCGCAGCTATTACGTTCCGCGCATTCCACTCCCGTCTGTTAGAGGTGGAATCAGAACAATAAATGTTGTGGTATCTATTAGGAGATAATCTAAACGTTTTTTTTTAAAATATGTATACTTATTTTCTATTCTGTTTTCAGTGGCTGATCCAGTGGTATCATTCTGCGAGACGGTAGTAGAGACGTCGTCGCTGAAGTGCTTCGCGGAGACGCCGAACAAGCGCAACAAGCTGACGATGATCGCGGAGCCGCTGGAGCGAGGCCTCGCTGAAGACATCGAGGCAGGCGCCGTCTGCGTCACCTGGGACAGGAAGCGCCTCGGAGAGTTCTTTCAGACCAAGTGAGACTACTTTATAATTATGTCTCTTTCGGGAAGTATAACCCGCTTGAAAGTTATAACGTCGTAGCCATTGTGGCGGCGGCGTATTAACTTGGCTACAACGTCGTCGGCGTATGGACGACGTTGTCAACCTTTAGCTACGACGTCGTCGACCGAGTATCGACCGTGTGTGTCACGTCATAGGCCGAATGTCGACCGTGTGTGCTACATTGTAGACCGAGTGTCGATCGTATGTGCTACGTCGTAGACCGAGTGTCGACCGTCTAAGCTACGTCGTAGACTGAGTGTTGACCGTCGGTGCTACGTCGTAGACCGAGTGCCGATCATGTGTGCTACGTCGTAGACCGAGTGTCGATCGTGTCTGCTACGTCGTAGACCGAGGTTTGATCGTCGGTGCTACGATGTAGACCGAGTGTCGATCATGTGTGCTACGTCGTAGACCGAGGGTTGATCGTCGGTGCTACGACGTAGACCGAGTGTCGACCGTCTAAGCTACGTCGTAGACCGAGTGTCGATCGTGTTTGCTACGTCGTAGACCAAGGTTTGATCGTGTCTGCTATGTCGTAGACTGAGTGTCGATCATGTGTGCTACGTCGTAGACCGAGGGATGATCGTCGGTGCTACGACGTAGACCGAGTGTCGATCATGTGTGCTACGTCGTAGACTAAGTGTCGATCGTGTGTACTACGTCGTAGACTGAGTGTCGATCGGTATGCTACGTCGTAGACTCAGTGTTGATCGTCGCTGCTACATCGTTGACCGAGTGTCGATCGTCGGTGCTACGACGTAGACCGAGTGCCGATCATGTGTGCTACGTCGTAGACTAAGAGTCGATCATGTGCACTACGTCGTAGACTGAGTGTCGATCGTGTGCACTACGTCGTAGACCGAGTGTCGATCGTGTCTGCTATGTCGTAGACTGAGTGTCGATCATGTGTGCTACGTCGTAGACCGAGGGATGATCGTCGGTGCTACGACGTAGACCGAGTGTCGATCATGTGTGCTACGTCGTAGACTAAGTGTCGATCGTGTGTACTACGTCGTAGACTGAGTGTCGATCGGTATGCTACGTCGTAGACTCAGTGTTGATCGTCGCTGCTACATCGTTGACCGAGTGTCGATCGTGTGTGCTACGTCGTAGACCGAGTGTCGATCATGTGTGCTACGTCGTAGACCAAGTGTCTGCGCTACGTCGTATTCAATAACTTCTGCCTTATGGTCGCTAACGCTTTGGTTTCTTTTAGTATTGTTTTTGCAATGCTTACTCAAACTCAAACTCAAAGCATTTATTTCATTTAGATCATAAAGTATGACACTTATGAAAAGTCAACATTACATGAAGTCAGCCAATTAACCTACAGCCAGTTCGCTGTCGAGGTAGAGCTGTGAGAAGAACTGGCAAGAAACTCACGCCACTCTTTTCAATCGCCAGATAATTACAGTTATTTGTATGAGTTACAATTAAAGACTTTTTTATATTAAGCCTACCAAAGAGACTCCACTCTGCCTGATGGAAAACCAGTCAGTGAAACCCAGAAGTGGTGGTCACCATTCCGAAAGCCAGCACCTGAAACTATTGGTATATCATTAGCCTTCAGTAATCACTCATCATGACGATGATAATGATAAAAATATAGTATTTATTATTATTTTTCAATACAGATACGATTGGGACTTGCTAGCGGCCCGTTCGATCTGGGCGTTCGGGCCAGACTCTACGGGGCCTAACATTCTGGTTGACGACACGCTGCCCTCAGAAGTAGACAAACATTTGTTGGCATCAGTCAAGGACAGTATAGTACAAGGTATATTGGCACTAGTATAAAGATATTATAGGTGTATTTAATAAACAGTTTCGATAATTGCTTAATTTTATTGTATAACTATAGTAAATTATGTTTATGTCGTCATTGGTGCGTCTAATGTTGTGTTTTATGTTTGAAAATACGAAGTAAAATAACGTCCTTTGGCATTCTGTGTCTGGGTGTAATTCTATCTATAATATTTATGTATTTACAAAAAAAAAAGTATATATGTAGTATATCAGTTGTTATACCCATAACACAAGCAAATATAATTGCTTTATTTGGAGCTAGATGGCGCTGTGTGAATGTGGCAGAATATTATTATTATTTAAGACAAAAATGAATGGGTTCAAGAAAAATTAAAGCTCTAAGTTTAAGTTTTAAAAAAGCATATACTTAATAAATGTTTGTGTCATTTTGACATTTTTAGTTTTTTTTTTATGTTTATATTACATTCTCTAAGAACAATAATGCTATGAGATATGATTACATATTTATTACAAACATATTATTTGACTAGGCTTCCAATGGGGCACTAGAGAAGGCCCATTATGCGAAGAGCCGATACGTAACGTGAAGTTCAAGATATTGGACGCAGTTATAGCACAGGAGCCGCTGCACAGAGGCGGCGGACAAATCATACCTACTGCGAGAAGGGTGAGTATTTTCTTATATAACATACACAAACGAGCATACCAGGTTACTGGAAGTTTACTATGGATAGCATGTTGTCTTCTCACTTAAGTAAGGAGAATTGAATGAGGAACGTGAGGGAAGGAAGAAGAATAACTAAGTAATTGGATCTCCAACACTTGCTTACGGAATAAAAACGAAGCTAACTAAAAAAAAAACTTTACGCAGATAATGTTTGAAAGAGTAGCTATTAATAGACCTCTACTCGCTTATACCAGCAAAAATATACTATTACGAGTCTAACCCCTAGTTTCTGAAAGACTGAACAATGAAAAATTAACTAATCACCTTTTAAATCTCATGTTAAGTATCAATTGGGTTGCTAAAAATATAAATAATTAGTTTAATTTGATCTACTTAGCAACTAATTAGATCAAATTAAACAAATTATTCATGCTTTTAGGTACTTCACAGGTGGTTAGTTAATTTGACGTTGATCAGCCTTTCAGAAACTGGGGATAAACAATGCAAGGAAGTTTCAAAGTCAAAGTCAAAGCATTTATTTCATTTAGATCATAAAGTATGATGCTTATGAAAAGTCAACATTACATTTTGTCAGCCAATTGACCTACAGCCAGTTCGCTGACGAGGTAGAGCTGTGAGAAGAACTGGCAAGAAACTCACGCCACTCTTTTCAATCGCCAGATAATTACAGTTATTTGAATGAGTTACAATTTAAACACTCAACGCAACCAAAGAACCATACAAAGTAATTATTACAAATTAACTAATTAATATAATACTAAGATTAAAGAAAGAAAACAAGGAATTCAATTATTTAGTTTCAACTAGTATGGTAATTTGACTACGTATTTTAATTAAACTGGTAAATGCACCCCCTGGTCACATTGAACGACAAGGTAATACTGGATTGAATATTAAATGTAAGCCATGCCAAGATTGACCAGTCATCCCAAGTAGCACCCGTTCACGAGCATGACGCACGGGCCAGCCATCATCACCCTCGCCATATTAGAGGGAAGGTGATGACCCGGCCAATACGACACCACAAGCAATGACATTTTAGTGACCATGACAATGCAGGGCATGGGTGGTAAAAGAACCCTAATAAAATGTATTATGCCTTACGAACTCGTAATGATCATGGTATGCATCCACTTCACATTAAACTTTTACTACAATAGTCAACATAATTACAATAATAGTCAATATAATTACTATAATAATAATCAATATACTGAATGATAATAATAGTCAATATAAGTACAATAAAAAAAATATCAATATACTTAATGATAATAATAGTCAATATAGCTACAACAATAATAATCAATATAACATTAATCTTGCATTAAACGAGCAACTATACCCATGCTGCTTTATCATTTAAATAATCATTAATAGTATAATAACCCTTTAGAATAAGGCGGTTTTTAACAGCTTGTTTGAATTTTTGTAGGGGTAGATTCATAATGTCAATGGGTAATTTGTTATAGAAACGTACACCTAGACCCGCAAATGAGTTGTTTACTTTATGTAGGCGATAATATGTACCAACTAATTTATGTTTACCTCGAGTATTCACAGAGTGCATGTCACAGTTTCTGGAATACAAGTCTATATTTTTCTTGATAAACATAATATTGGCGAAGATATACTGAGACGCCACCGTCAGAATACCTATTTCTTTAAAAATCTCTCTTAGTGAAACCCTAGGGCCCAAATTGTAAATAGATCGCACTGCTCGTTTTTGAATTATAAAAATTGACTCAATATCCGCAGACTTGCCCCAGAGCAGTATACCGTATGACATCACGCTATGGAAATAGCTGAAATAGACAAGTCTAGCTGTTTCTATGTCGGTAAACTGTCTTACCTTTCTTATCGCAAAGGCTGCGGAACTGAGTTTACCAGCAAGACACGATATTTGGGTACCCCATTGAAGCTTGTTATCTAAAGTTAAACCCAAAAAAACTGTAGACTCAACAAAGCTCAAAGTTTCATTATTTAAACTTATATTAATAGCTAGGCTTTTAGTATTGGGCATAGTAAATTTAACACATTTAGTTTTCTTTGAATTAAGCAGTAGGTTATTCGCACTAAACCAGTCCAGAACTTTCACTAGTGAGCTATTCACTTTATCAATGTTAGTTTCCTTACGATCCACTTTAAATAAAAGTGATGTGTCATCAGCGAACAGTACAATGTCGCAAAAATTCTGAATATGGAATGGCAAATCATTGATATAAATCAGAAAAAGAAAAGGGCCTAAAATGGAACCCTGTGGCACGCCCATAGCTACAGGTAATCCGGTAGACCTACTTCCGTTTATATCAACATATTGTATTCTATTGCTTAAGTAAGTGGCAACTAGATTGAGTGCAGCATCCCTAATACCATAATGACTGAGTTTTCGTAGAAGCGTATTGTGTTCGACGCAATCAAAGGCTTTTGAAAGGTCACAGAAGACACCAATAGCATCCATCGAATTTTCCCAGGCACTATAAATATGCTTAATCAATGTAATACCTGCATCTATTGTAGAACGACCTTTAGTAAAGCCATATTGCTCTTTGTGTAACAATTTATTTGAGACAAAGTGACTTTTATGACTATAGCTTCAAACTTATATGCCTACCTTACTATGTCTTAACACTTTCAGGGACAGTAAAAGAATAAGGCCGTAATGACAATAAAACATCTATTTTGTCTACATCACTGTCCATGAAAGGTTTAATAATGATTGTTATATCTAGGTGGCGTATTCAGCATTCCTGATGGCGACGCCTCGACTGATGGAGCCCTATCTGTTCGTAGAGGTGCAAGCGCCGGCGGACTGCGTGTCTGCCGTGTACACAGTACTCGCTAAAAGAAGAGGTAATTATGTTCATTAAATTTTAAAACTGACTATCTTACCTATTTTTAACAGACTTAAAAAAAAGGAAATTCTCATTTCGACTGTTACTTTTTTTATGTTTGTTATTTTCGACTGGATGAACCGATTTGGATAGTGTTTTATTTCAAAGTTGGTGCTTCCCGTGTAATCCCATTTTAATTTGGTCCAGTTTTGACAATGGCATCCATGAGAAAAGAATATAAGACTTAAATTTGCATTTTTTTTACTTTTAGTTTCCTTCCTGTTTGAAGTTGTTTTTTTTTTGTTAAAATAATGTTTGATTTATTATATTTCAAAATGGCGATGCGTTTTTTTTTGTACTTATGTATTTAGGCAGCTTTGTAGTGTAGAATAGAGTTCGAATTTTAAAATTCTTTATTTGCAAGAGTCCAATAACATAACAAAATATTTTTCAGTCACATATCTCCGTTTATCACCATAAAGAAAATGTGCATGTTATCTTATTATTATTGACACTTTATACCGACGTCCACAGGCCACGTGACCCAGGACGCGCCCGTCCCCGGCTCCCCGCTGTACACGATCAAGGCGTTCGTCCCCGCGATAGACTCGTTCGGGTTCGAGACGGACCTGCGCACGCACACGCAGGGCCAGGCCTTCTGCCTGCAGGTGTTCCACCACTGGCAGATCGTGCCCGGGGACCCGCTCGATAAGAGCATTATCATCAGGTAATAAACTTTATATTATGCTTGAAAACTGACTGGTAGAAAAACGCTCCCGAAAATGAAAATTTTTGGTTTGGTGATTTCTAAGAATTTAAGAGTAAATGCAATCGTACATATGATGCGCAACCTTGCGTGTTATATTATTAACGTTAAAAATGTGACCGCAAAATAAACCTGAAACTGAAAATAAAATATTTACAAAGCAGTGGACCAATTTGCTGCTCGAAATAGGAACTCAGATAGCATAGACATTAGTATTTGGTGTAGTCTACAAGTTCGTCTTTTCGAGAGCGTTAACCTTCCACTTGGTATAATATACGTGTACCTCAAATCTAAAATCTTTATTTTCTCGCCAGGCCACTAGAACCACAGCCAGCAACCCACTTGGCGCGCGAGTTCATGATCAAGACGCGGCGTCGCAAGGGGCTCAGCGAGGACGTCTCCATCAACAAGTTCTTCGACGACCCCATGTTGTTGGAGCTCGCCAGACAAGATGTGCAGTTGAATTAAATTTAATTACATTTTAGTACCTATATATGTGTTTTATTGTATCTTTACTAAAGTCGTACGTGATGGCCTAGTGGTTTAGGTAGGGGGCTATTCATATTATGAGCTTATATTAAGTATACCAATGTGACCTATGTTTATCTTGGACATTACTGATTTACGCGAAGAGAAACATTGTTAGGAAATTAATAGAAGAGGCCTTCTTTCATACTGCAGTGCGACAGAAACGATCAATTTAATAATTTTATGACTTTTAAGATTCATCCTTCAACAATTTTTGATACCAAATTATACGAACCCACCGACTGCAAGCAAAGAACAAGATCACCATCATATTGGCCCATTATCAATCATCCCATGCAGGGAAAGGCCTCTTCTCATACAGAGAAGGTATGAGCATTGATCGCCGCGCTTGCTCAAGGCGGATTGGCGATTTCAGACTGCCTCAGAAGTCCAGGTTTCCTCACGATGTTTTCCATGTTTTCCTTCACCGTCAGTCAGTAATGTCCACATAAACTTAGAAAATACATATGATTTGAAAAATCACATTGGTACTTGCCCGGTTTCGAACCCCTGACATCGTGTTTACGAAGCGGGTGCTTTCACCACTGGGTCATTACGATTTATTTTTTTAGTTATCTGGTTATAATCGAAGTACGTTTAGATTGCCGGCAATAATGAACGCTGTGCAGAGTATGCGAAGCTGAGCGAAGTGGAGAGGAGCGGAACGTGAATTGGCTAATCACAGTGCTCGAAATTCAGTGGAGTGGAGATTTCGAGCCTTGTGATAGCATTGGCCAATTTACGGTCCGTTACGCCCAGCTCCGCGTCAGTGGAAACAGTTTAAGAAGAGCTGAGCGGAGCTGAGTGAACTTTCAAATAAAATATGTAAATACGCGGCGCCGGGCTGGACAGAACGGAGTAGAGCGGACTGTGGTGCCCCCGCTAGGCACCGCCTCCTCCACCTCCATCAATGGATACACTTGCCACTTTTCACTGCTCTTCTCTCCACTCCGCCCAGCTCCGCGTTAATGGACACGCACCCTAAGTCTTGGTCCGCCTATTTGTTTGCAAGTATTCACAAAAATAGTCAGTGCTCTGAAGTATAGTTTACTCCTATCCTTTTTCACATTAAAGGTTTTTGATTGACTCTGACTTGCTCTTTCTAGACGATCAAACGTCAAATATACTGACGCGCCTACTTGTCAAAGTTGTCAAATGTCAAAACATCGCGCATGCTGTGCTGATTGTTTTCGCAAAATATATTTTAGGCAAAAATAGTTACACGATCGTAACATTTAATATAACTGTAAACTAAAAAGTAAACTACACAATGGCTCGCGGAAAAGACAAGAAAAAGTAAGTATACTTTGTGATAACCAGTATCATAATGTTGATATTAAGGTACACTAAATGTAATGAGTGCCGTGGTGTTTTAGGCGTAAGTTGGAGAAGAAGCAGGAGGGTGACGATGTGCCTAAGAAGGTGCCGCACACCCTCGAGTCACTCCGAGAGAAGGATGAGACTATGCTCGTAAATGCCGACGAGGAAGAACAGATAGAGGTTAGGTTATTTTTCATGTTATAGTGATTATGTATTTCTTATTATGATTTCATACTGTTTAAAAAGTAATTATAGCTTCGTTTACCCTATTGGACACACGCTGAGCGGTGAATAAAAAATAAATCTAGAATACAATGTTCATAGAAAATTAACCAAGCAAATTATTACAATATTTAACTGTTAAAAAATATTAAACAAACAGCTGTAAACTACCACTCTCACAAATACAGGCACAAAAAGACATGGAACTGGATGAACTATCTTCATACTACGAGAACTCATATGAACCTAAAGTACTGATCACATACTCTGACAATCCACACAGCAAGACTCGAGTGTTTGGCAAGGAGCTCAGTAGAATGATACCTAACTCTATATCTAGGTATAGACAGAGGTGAGTTTGAGCATATAAACCATTTTAATAAAATTCTGAATAATACCTATTAAGTAATATTTATTTTCAATCATTTGTTTGTTCTTCTTTAAAAAGACAACTCCAGCACTAAGGAACAAGCACAAAGGGCTTGTTACTTAGTGCTGGAACCCACAACCTCATGCACAGCAGTTGCTTGGGCTCCTACTGCATCACCGACACAGTCAAAATCGTTGAAATTCTAAGACATTAAATGCCTTAGAATTTCAATTACTTCGTTAAATATAAAGCTAGCAATCTGCTTTAGCACAAACATATTTTTATGCTTTATCCGACATGATCACAAATCATTAACTTTGCATATTATGTATTATACATATAAACCTTCCAGATCAAGTGCTCTAATGATTAAAAGTTTAGAAGATAACAGAGAAACAATTGTGACAAATTTGGAGATAGAAATAGATTATTCACACTCACAACGATGTATTTAGACAATACTGCTGTCCATTAACTAATAGTTGTCACTTACAAAACTCATTGCTTATTAAGTAACATGGCGCAACTTAGCACAGCACAGCAATTGCTTGAAGCAGGTTGCTAGCTTTATAATTATCCAATACTATATCTATAATGTCTTTACAAAAAAAAATTAAGTATGTATATCCACATTTCTAGAACCCATAAACGGAATCTTAATAATATGCTTACTTTGGATCTAGATGGCGTTGTATGTAGTTGGTGTGATATTATTATTTAAAATCTATAGATCATCAGTAAAACGTATAGTCCAGTCGTCAATCCGTGAAAACGTAACAGACGTGATCATCATCAATGAGAATCAGAAGCAGCCCAACGGATTCCTTCTCATTCACCTGCCGAATGGACCGACGGCACATTTTAGACTGTCCAGCTGTAAGATCACACCTGAGCTGAGAAAGGATTATAAAGAAATTACTACACATAGACCTGAGGTACTGCATTGGTATACTTCAAACTTACAAGTTTTTCTTAGCTTTATTTTTCTAAATGTATTTCTTGGTTTAGTTTTTATACAACTCAATTTAATAAACTGGTTTAATACTTGAAATTTTTATTACTTGGATGTGATGTGTCCAAATCACTTGGTATGCAGAGTACCTATTTATTCTTATTGTCGAAGTATAACTAATTAAAGAAATTTCGATTTGTGCTACTTGCCGTTTAGTGTGGTCTGCGATTACTGACGAACACTCACCTATATAATATAGCGCATTTTGTATTAATTTTAAAATGTAACTATTGAGTATATAAAATCTAATTCAGACTTAGCAAATTGATTGTAGAGTGCACACAGGTGGTCACGTAACCGTTAAGTACATAAATCAGTACTTATTGTTCGCAACTGTCTCTACATTAATTGCTTGTTACACAGGTGATACTAAACAACTTTAGCACGCGGCTGGGTCTCACAGTGGGTCGTATGTTGGGCGCTTTGTTCCACTACGAGCCCCAGTTCCGCGGCCGCCGCGCCGTCACCTTCCACAACCAACGAGACTATATCTTTTTTAGACATCATCGGTATATATATTTTGATACTTTTCTATTTTACGGTAGTAGATCCACGCTGATTTCAGCATGAATGGGCCGGATCGTCCGGGGAAGTACTACCCTCTCATAGAAGATCGACTTAAGAGTAGTAGTATCCGTACTACTGCGTTTCGTTCGGTGAGTGAGAGCACCGGAGGCCCAATTTCCCTCCTTTCCTCTTTCCTCACCTCCCTCAATCCCTTCCCCTAACCCCATTCCCAGCCGCCATAGTGGAGGCCACCATACCAGCAGTTTAAGACGTTGGCTTTTGGTATAGTGGCCACCACTTCTGGATTCCACTGACTGCTTACAATCAGGAGGGGTGGAGTCACTTTGGTAGGCTATAATATAAAAAAAAAAAATAAAAAAATTTTCACTGACGGTGAAGCAAAACATCGTCGGGAAATCAGTGTGAGGCAATCTGTAATTGCTAATCTGCCTTGAGCAAGTGTGGTGATCAAAGCTCATGCCTTCTCTCTATGAGAAGAGGCCTTTGTCCTGCAGTGGGTTGGTAAAACTGGTTGGTTTTATTATTACTGTTTTTCTATTACGTTTTTTTGTGTCTGTTTTAAGTGCCGATTGTAGGTACTAAAAAATGTTTGAGATTCAAATTCGTTCCTATATCTGATCCATGATAAAAGATAAAGAAAATGTAACCATAATAATTTCAGCCGACAGATATTCACTGCTGGACATAGGGCTCTCCCGAATATCTACATTTTACCGTGTCGGTCGTAAATTCGGTCGGTCGGTTGCCCACGATTTCAGAATAATCAGTTCTGTGAACTATGTGCCATTACCTTAAAATTACGAATAGTTATTATACGGTGGCAGATCCACGCTAGTTTCAGCATGAATGGGCTGGATCGACCGGGGCTGTCCTACCCTCTCATAGAAAATCGATGTAAGAATATTAGTTTTTATGCTAATGTGTTTCGCTCGGTGAGTGAGAGCACCGACAGCACAAATACCCCTTCGGTCCTCTGCCGTTTACCTTTTCTTTTCTCACCCCATATTATTACTTCTACTATGCTTGGAAAACACAGCCATGTCTATAGATTACGGTAGATTGGTGGATACAGGTCGCCCTATGCTTGTTTTTCACCAAAGTTGTACAAAAAAAGTTACAATTACACAAAAAAATATTTTAGTCGTCGAAATATTTATCGTCAATTAGTACTTTCCGTATAAAAATACAGGTTCTCCAACTGATATTTTATAGCCATAAATCACTCAATATTTCAGTTACGAGTTCACACAAGACGGCAAGCGCGCTAAACTTCGAGAGCTCGGTCCACGGTTCACTCTCAAGTTAATATCGCTGCAGCAAGGCACCTTCGACTCCAAGCGCGGAGACTACGAGTGGATCATAGCCGGCAGGCGACACCAGCTCGAAACCTCTAGAAGGAAATTCTTCTTATAATGTACCTATCTTATGTTTAAGGAATAAAATAATTATCTTGTAATGTTTCTAACTCTTTTGATTTTAAGGATTCCATACCTCAAGAGGCAAAACGGAGCCCTGATAGGATCACTTTGTTGTCCGTCTGCCTGTCCTGACAGGTATAAATTTCAGCTTGATGCCTGTATCAAGCTGAAATTTATACTGAATACCTCTTAACCTTCTTATTCTCTGCAACCTCTTAAATCTATGAAAAAAAAAGTTCTATGTCACTGCAATCATAGATATATGAGTACGGGACCCTCAGTGCGCGTGTCCGACTGGCACTTGACCTGTTTTTCAAAAACGTTACGTTACGTTTGTTGGACGGTAAGGCATGTTTGTTCGGTTCAATCCCTATAAGAAAGTGGTTTTACTACTAACTTTTTTGCTTTATAGAGGTTTGGAGTAAAACCTCTTTTGTTGAACGAGGGACGTTTACTGTCAATCATAATTGAAATGCCAAAATATAATGAACTTTCGATTTTAGGACTTTAGTGCTAAATGAGACAGGACCTATATTTGTAAATCTTGCTAATAGAAATATAACTTAAAAAGATGACTTTATCTGAACCTATTTTTGACTTAACTATCGAAGAAAATGATTCTACGCAATCTACGCTGCATCAAAAAGTAAGCGTTTTGCCGTCTCCGCTGCATCAAAAAGCAAATGATTTCTCGTCACTGAATAAGCCTTTAACAGTACAACAGCCGCAGTATCATCATAGGACGTCATTTTCACCATCTCAGCTGAACTGCCATCAAGATATTCGCCAAGACATCCCTACGAAGAAGTCCAGAAACAGCAATAAGGTCGCAATGACTGTTTCAGAACGTTGCAAAGCCTACCGAGAGCGTAAAAAGAAAAATACAATACAAGTCAGCAGACTAATAAAGGATCAAATAGTTTTGCCTAAAGTTGCCACGAGCGATGTTAAAACGACGATTTGGCAAAGGATTTTAATTTTTATAATGGAAGATAATCCGAATATAATTCTAGAGACGAAGGAGTACAGGGTTATGTGCTGAAGAACATTTCTATAATGTAGTTCTGTATTTTTTGCCATTTTTAGTTTTAAACCAACTCAATTAGGTACCTTGTTTACTTATAAATTATATGTCAATAAGGTTGAAAATAGCTTACACCTATTTTTTACAAGCACTGTCGATGTCTGATCACTTGCCGATAGTATTTTGTTTTGCCAATTGCAACTACCTACTTAAAGAGATATTTTTTTAGTCAGACTTTGAATGCTGAATTTATGTATTTAACTCTAGGTAGGTACTCACTTTGCATATTTTGAAACTGCATTTTTCGAATGTTCCACAAATTCCTAGTAACTAAGGGTAGTATTTATAAACGAAGCTCAGGTATTGAGTACGCGTACTAATACCGTCTCTTTCTAACTACGGTCTCGGGCCCCTAGAGAGATAGAGACAGGGATATGATTGAAGTGCGCGTACTCAACTCAATACCTGAGATGCGTTTATAAATACGAGCCTAAATCAGTTTTGGCGAAATAGTTTGGCCACGAGGACCACCAATAAGGGACTACGCACATTTATTCAGCTCTTTCAGCTTATGTCCATAGAAAACAACGTTTTTGTATGGAGACGCGTACGCATGCGGAAATTGCAAAAAGTTTTACGAAGAACAATCAATGCAAGTGGAAGGGTCACAAAATACAAAGTGAAAACGTTTTGCAACAATCCTATTTAAGGGACTGCAGGCAGAAGAATAAACTAAAATAAATGTTATTTAAAACAATAAAATCTTATCTAATTCAATCAGATATTTTATTTCTAATAACTCTAACGTGCTACCTGGACTTAGGTACGTTAGAGATTGATGTGTATTGTTTAGTGTCCAAAGAAAAAAAAACCTGTTGAACCATAAATAACTTTATTTACCCGTGGTACAACCAGTTACGGGGAGAGGCTTGTTCTCGCTCGGTAGGTGTTTAAGATAAACACAATTTGTGACGGTAGGATTCCAGGAGTCTTGGGAACTTGAACCTTTTCAGTAGCCCGGATCCGGTAGTGCTATTTTGTGGATTATATTAAAACATCAAATTTGCTAATCAACATTTTATTAATAAGAAGTTTGCCGCCTTTTGGTTAACAGTTATAATAATATGACATCTGAATATTGGAGAAGTACCGTGTCGTTACAAAAGAAGTAAAAGTCTGATAGTAGATAGCAGCATTTTTGACAATGTTTTGTCAAGGAATAAGATGGTATACATATTATGATCGCTACACATAACTTTGACCTCTTTCTTCTCGAAGTGTTCCATCCATATTTCATGTTGCTTGCACGCAGTTTATTCATGCCATTTTGCTGTAACAATATATTTAGCATTAACAAACTTGTAGTAATAAGTAGGTATATAGTACCAATTGTAATATACTCAGACGCGAAGGTTATCAACATGATTGTTTGGGTTCTCTCTGTTGAGGGAGACCTGATAGGGTCGGGTCATCATTGTAGTACCTATATGTCCTCCTTATAGGATTTAATAGAGTGGGACCAAATGCCCCTATCCAATGTTAATTGTATATTTATAACATCCAATGTTAATTGTATATTTATAACATCCAATGTTAATTGTATAATATTTATAAATTGTATATTTATAACATCCAATGTTAATTGTATAATATTTATAAATTGTATATTTATAACATCCAATGTTAATTGTATAATATTTATAAATTGTATATTTATAACATCCAATGCGACTGAGAGATACATACCGTTAACTAACAGCTTTGTAATTGTATTATTTTCAACCTGTAAACAAAAAATACAAATGATAAACATGTTTTAAAATCCTTTAATATTACAACAATTATGTTATAATCAGACGCGTTTGGATCAACATGGTTGTTTGGGTTCGCTCTGTTGAGGGAGACCTGATTGGTCTAGTCATCATGTTAAATCCATACTAATTATAAATGCGAAAGTAGTCTGTCTTTTACGCTTTTACGCCTAAATTACTGAACAGATTTTAATGAAATTGGTATAGGGACAGAATATACCTTGGAGAACACCATAGGCTATATTTTATGGCAAAAAAGTTTTTTGAAGGGGTTGTAATGGGACATGAGTTTGTATAGAAAATGCGATATAACAGACATTATGCGCGCGGAGCTGCGGGCAACAGCTAGTATCAAATAAATAGTAAGTTACTATTCGCCTCGCCTTGCTCCGCTTGGTTTACTAATATCGATACTGCTAAGCCCCTAATGTGATAGGTTGATGCTTCATCGAGAAACACACAATATAACAGTAAAAATCACATCAAAATCTATTAATAATAAATTTATTTTTTTATTTTCCTTCACAAATTGTCTGGCTTATGCTAAAATACAGGTAGTAGAACTAGGATAATTTGCGAAGGACTGGTGCCTGAAATGGGTTTGTTAAACCTGTGCTACAGGTCACCAGGCCCCCGAAGTGACGACACAATTGCTAATGCGAAAGTGGTAGGATGGTTGATCTCTAGTTTCAGTTACAACAGTATTATCAGGCATCTAAAAGAAACTAAAACTAAATAAAATAAAAACTTAAATAACTAGTAAAATGTAAATGTAAAATAACTTGTATACTTATATGCAGGTAGTGATAAGTTATTGAAAGGTTCGTGAGATTAGAGTTTAAACAGACGAGACACTTTCCAGCGACTCCTATACTACGGATAGATGTTTCACGACTTACAACTTAATCTAAGTAATAATAGGTACTTACATGCCAATCATTGTAATCTGTTAAGTTCATCAAGTTATTGATTGTCTGCAAATAAAAATAATAAATTTTTACGTTTGCTATAGTAATATTACAACTAAGCTAATTGCTAGGTGTAATCAGATAAGATAGTTATAGCAACAGCATTATGTATCAGATGTCCCTATCTGTGATCATCATTTATACTATTATATAAAGCGTGAGAATTTGTTTGTTTGAAGGTGCTAATCTCTTGAACTACCGGTTGGATTTGAAAAATTCTATTTGTGTATGATAGCCCAGTTCTTAAGGTAGGTTTTAGGCTGTAATGTCACGCTACTGGCGATGGGAGCAGAGCAAAACTTATCAGCGGGTAAAACCGCAGTTCAGGAAGCTAGTTTATAATAATTATAAACAGTACTAGGTAGTCATTCTATTGTTGGGCAATAGTACACTGGCATTGGATGGCGTGGTATACTGGTATTTGGAAACTTGCTATTACAATTGTTTACAAGTCTTTGCTATTACAATTGTTTACAAGTCTTAGGACCTGTTCCACTAATTGCTGATATAGTGTGTGATAACCAATTCAAAACTTAACTGACAGATAGTAATCAAAAATCACTTGAAGTACCTGATAACCTTAACCGACATACTCTTTAAAAATATATAAGACATTTAACTAGAAGATGTTTTATCTGTTAGATATATTATACGGACACTTTATTTATTTATTTAATAATGGTACACCAACAGCTATACATAATAATCACATACTTAAGACTATTTGGATACAGTAAAAATTCTTATATGTACGACAATAAAAGGTGTACTCAACATTTACAATATACATAGAAAGGACATTTTTCAGGACACTAGCAGCTAGAAGTAGAACAGGCCCTTAATGTACTTTCTAAATGTAACTTATATATCTTGAGTTAAAATAAATTTACTAAATGGACTTTGTTTTGTGTACAACCAGTTTGTACTCATATGTTTAAGGTCTTGTATACGACCAGTTCGTAGACAGGTAGTTATAAAAATGAGCGCTATCCGTTCTATATTAAAATTGAAATTTAAATCTTACCAATTCTAGTGAATGTCTATTGGTAATTCAGCTGCAGATTCATACAGTTCTGAAATAGGAAACACTATTAAGTACTAATTTTTTATTTAAGTTTATTAAATAATATTTGTAGTAATAATCAGACGCGTAATGTTATCAACATGGTTGTTTGGGTTCTCTCTGTTGAGGGAGACCTGAAGGTCAAGTCATCATTTTAATTAAAGGCTGGAATTATTATTCTTAATAATAATAGTAGAAAAAAAGAAAATGGTCATACTAACCTACACAATTAAAGTCTATTTACACCAGATAATCGATAACACGGATGAAACTGCGTTTGTTTACAACTAGGAAAGTACAAACTTACATTTTCAATTTTTTAGACATTGTCCATTTTACAGTTTTGTAACCTGTAACAAAGAGCTTTGATAAGTAAGACATTAAGACTAAGGTATATTACAGGTATATATTTTTTTGTTTGTAATCAGTTTAGATAGTTATGGTAACAGCACTATATGTCAGATGTCCCTATCTGTGATCATCATTTGAGAAGTAGCAATGATAGCTCTACCACGTCAGCGAACTGGCTGTAGGTCAATTGGCTGACAAAATGTAATGTTGACTTTTCATAAGCATCATACTTTATGATCTATATGAAATAAATGCTTTGACTTTGACTTTGACTATAAACACCCAAAGAATGTAGCTTAGTAAATTTTAATTAAAAAGAAATAATAATTTTATGAGCACAACAATATTTATTAAACAATAGAAAAATCTATGTTTTACCATTATAGTAGCTGTTGTAGGTAAAAGAAATAGACTCGCCGGCGCAACACCACGTGTTACTTGGTCAACGGTCAGAGAGCGAATGCCCCCTCTCCGCCCACACTTTGTGTATCTAGGCATTTCAATGTGCAAGCCCTGTAATACAAAGCAGTACTGTAAATATACATTAGTCAATATTATAGTTCTTTAGTTATCATTAATATTTCAGATAGGAGCGAAAGACAATGCTGTATGTACATCAAAGTGTTCAGCTGAACTATGGACTCATCATTTGGAATATACTAGTTTTTTTTACTGTTTCTATAAAGTCTGTTTTAGAGAACTTTATATTACAGGCAAGCTATAGATTTTTAATATGCTACGTTTTAAAGATAGAAAGTTTGTCACTAACAGTGGCTCTTTATATACAATAGATTGTTCGGTGCTTAAGCTATGTCAATAAATAAATAGATATTATATTGACAGTATTGTAAAAGCGATTCAGCGCTGAACGATCCATAACATAAAATCGGGTTTTAAAAGAATCTTTTATTCAAGATTGTATAAAAAAAAACCAAAGTAAATAATAAAAAACTTTCACTCTGTAAATATAGTAAAACCTGTAATTTATCTATAGACATTATTATTATTTAAAGTTTATGGTAAGCATTTCTGTCTGGGATAGTTTAAATTTGTTACTTACATAATTTGTAACTTCAAAGTGCTCCATGTTTTTGCAAACCCTGTAATACAAAGGAGTACTGTAAATATACATTTGTCATTATTACAGTTTAATATTTATTAGTAATATATCAGATAGGAGCGAAAGACAATGCTGTATGTACATCAAAGTGTTCAGCTGAACTATGGACTCATCATTTAGAATATTGTAAGTTATAGCTTATTATTGCATAGGAGCTGCTGGCGTTACATGTTTTCCTTTGGGTATGAGGTTAGAACAAAATACGTGTTTGGTTGTCTTCTTACATAAGGATTAAGTATATGTATAACACTTCACGCAATGTTGTATTGGTATGGCTCATTAGAACCCTATGTTGCGTATACCTTTTCATTTATATTATATTTTTGTGGTTATTAATCACTGTTGCCTCCAATGCATCTTAAAGCTTTTAGTAATAAGTGATAAATAGTTATGTGCATTAATTTTCTTTTTCAGTGGTACAAAGACAAAAGATCTCACTGTAATAGACAAAACTATATTTTATAACTGTGTTCCAACATAAGACAAAAATACACTGTCACATTCAGCAGGCATTGAATTACTTACCATTATCTTTTCGTCTAGGACCTCCAATAACCTGTCAACAAAAACAAATATTCTAAATTCAAACACTAAAAAATATTACAATTATATAAGAAAAAGATAATCAGCATGCTTTAAAAGCATTATTTTGTACATCAACCTCACAACAGGCTGTCCTATGCTACAATTTTGAATAAAAAAGCATTACTAGTAAAAAGTAATGTTAAATTTATAATAAAATTTAAGCTAAAAGAGAATAAAAGTTCCCTACTTTAGAATAAGCCCATTGTAAGGCAACTGAGGGTTTTCAGCTGCACTGCGCTGTCATCATGTTAGTAAATAATAGAAGCAGTGTGATTTAAGTATTTGAAATGATACCATTGCGCAAATACAAAATAGATATTGGTTATTTGGTTATTGCCTGTTATATTATGATTCTACATAGTTTTAAAGCACAATAAAACAGGTGTTCATAGTAATAAAATGATATCTATAGTGACTTTGCAGAATGTTTTATTTAATATTGGTTACAGAAAGTTTATCCTACAACTCTCTTCCCCCAAGCATGTATAGTCTATTCCAATTCTAATTTCGGACAATGTAAACAATCCTCCATATTGCCATTGTCTATGGTTTCATGAATTTACTAGTGACGGGGAAAAGGATGATAAAAATAAAATTAATGTCATCATACATAATTAAATAATAATTTTTCATTCTTTTTTTTAACATTTTTAAATAATAATACGTTTACTAATACTCTATTTGCGTTATCGATTAATTCTATTTGATTTGTTATTTGTATTACTCCAAAAAAAATACATAAATAAAACTAAATACAAATTTATGTTAAATATGATATTGTATTTTATTGTAACCGTTGAATTATAAACTTTAAGATAATAAGACAAACAATTTACTTATTGTGTAAATAAATGTAATTTAAATTAATCGTTGACCTCTAATTACAACTATTTGACCACGGACTGAAATGGAATAATACTGGGATACTTTTGAATATTTTCCCGCCTGATAAAAATAATTGTGAAATATTGATTATAAATATGGAATTTGTATGTATGTTACGATTTTATTATACTATATTACAATAAAACAAATGAACTCAGACTTGCGAGGGCAAATGACAAAATATTATGTACCTATGATATGTATTGGTTAAACTTATTTCTTCTAATAAATTACAACATTGGTTTTCAAAGACATTATAGAGTACAGAAAAAATAAAACTGTTAATCATTTTGACGTCTTAATTCGACCACAAAAAGTAATTCGTAATTTTATTAAATAAACTAGATTTGATTATTAATCATTAGTAGAAATAGTTGCAAAATGAATTATATAGTGAACAGAATGTGTATAAACCCATGTGTCATCGTCTATGGAGTTTTTGATAGAAAAATATTGAAAAGACTGTTTGTTTACATTGTCCGAAAATGGATTTGGTCGATACTGTAGGTGGCATGGCATCCATATAACATTAATATGGTATGGTAATGGAAATTAGTTAAGATGTTAGTGTATTGTGCATTATGAAGAACCTCCAAAGGACAATTGGTCAGCAAAGTTAGGAATCTGATCCGATATTTGAGGTAGAACTATGAAGCAAATTAACACACATGCAATAAATAACAACATCCAGTTTTTGCAAATCCCTGCACACATCAAAATTTTATTCCAAATACAAAATCACATCGCCCATTCTGAATCAGAGCTCAACAATTAAATTATAAATATTTATGACTTACCATTAATCTTTCCAATGCAGAACAGCTTTCACAAATACTTATTATTATTCATCCTAAAACAAAAGCTGTAGGTTAAACAAAGTTTTGCCAAGTATACTTGTTTATGAGAATGGTGGAATATCAGCTAGAGCTAATATACATGCAAGATCATGGTTTATCAATGGTTAGCACTTATCATCATGTAAAACAATAGTAAATATAACATAGAATCTGTAAAATGAGACTAATGGCAATTGGGGCAATCTATGGCACTATTAGTTAAAGATCTTTCACATAATGAGTCTTAAGAAAAAACAGTTTATTTCATAATAAGTTATGGTACAATAAATTGTTTAGAATACCCTTTTAAGCCTAAAGTATGGAAGTCTTTAACAGTATACACGTGGTATCAATTCATTATTGCTGCTGGTGATCACTTCTTAAGTATGTTTTTAATTTCAGTGTATTGACAAGTAATTCAAACTATGCTTCTACTTGACACTAATGTAAAGCTTTTGCCTTCAGGTCTCTAATATACTAAATATACTTTTGAAGTATACAGAAACATGAATTTGTAATCCCTATTACCCACATCAACAATCTCTTAGCAGCTCAATGTGTAGGTATACTGTGAAGCTTACCCTTGTCTGGTTTCTTGTATTTCCCCTGTACAAAAATGCGTGGTACATCAATTCCTTCTTTAAAGTTGACGGTTCGTCGCTGTACATAAGTGTTCATGAGGATCTCAAAGCCTGCATCCAAAAACAGCTTCTGAAGTTCCTCTTCTGTGAAGTAGTAGCTCCTGGAAAGATAGACAAAGGCTTAGACGTCGCATACATAACCAACAGTAACAAAATAAGTCTTGGGCAGGTATATCTGAGGATTGTTCTAAATAACTGAAACATAGCTTGAATGAAAGCCACGTGGTCTAAAAATAAGGGTAGGTAAAGATTATCTGAAATAGGTAGGTAGGCAATGTTTGTGCTTTGCTAACCTAGTTCCGTCTTGCCGCATGTAGAAATTGTCTGCGATTTTGTGTCCCGGCTTGAATCGCAGTTGTGCCATGTCGTAACGACCGTAGTCTCGGAATAACAGCACGCCACCGGGGCGAAGCGCCCGAAACGCTACCCTGGCCACCTGGTGCCACGATCCGGGGTGGATGGCAGATAGCACAAATATAAGACTCGCTATGTCTACAGACTCTTCTTCAATATTCTCAAATAAATTATCAGTAGTCAAATCCGCGCAAAAGGCTCTCATTCTACTTTCATTGTAGAGCTTGTTGGACTTAACAAATTCCACTGCACGTGGTGAAAAATCACACGCGTAGAAGTAGAAATTTGAAAAGCCCTCTTCTACTAAAGGAAACACCATGTTGCCGACACCACACCCAAGCTCAAGAAACGTTATTTTATCATCAACTTCAAAATTTATAAGCTCTTGAAACTCACGTGTGGTCCAATGCCGGTCTCTAAAGAATTTCGTCTCATTTCTCTTGTAAAATATGTCCCAGTGTCTTTTGGCATCTTTCTCCAGTCTCACTGCTTTAGCTTCTGGTATAAGTCGCGAGTTCTGAGCTTTCAGACGTTGTTTTTCTTCTTCAGTCAGCTCCTTGAAGCGATGAACAAATACGTCGCCATTGTCGCCGACACGTTCAACTTCATCGGTATTCATCTTAATCTTTACATGTGATTTCAGAAATCTAATACCCTAATTCGGTTATAGTGATGGTTACCGTTATAATTATAAACTTATTTTATCATATTTTCTTAAAGAATATAATCAAAGAAATAAAACTCAGGTTACTGCCAAATGAAAATGACAAATGAATAGTGGTGAGCGTTGAATGAACGAACCGTTTTTTTAGACTGTTTATCTCGCATGAACGGTAGACTAGTTTACGGTCTACCAATAAACTAGTTTACTCGTGAACGAATAAGCCGTGCGATGACTCGACGAGAACGAGAATGAACGACCGACAACATTCCAATTTCCGAGTAAACATACTTTAGACCTTATGAACCTGAAGGAATACGAACTAATCATCAAAGACTAGCCGTCGACACAACGTTTGTCGACTAGTTTTGGTCGTCGACGACTGTCGACAAAATGACGTTGTTTTGCCCACTAGTTTCGGTCGTTGACGACCGTTGACAATACAACGCGTTGTATAGTTGACGGCCGAAACTAGTCGAAAATAAAACTGTTTTTTAAACTAGTTTATCGTTGACGCTAAACGGTCTCGTTGCGTTGTGTCGAAATACGTCAACGACCCACCACTACAAATGAATTGAGTAAGATGAATTTACGATAGCAATTAGATAAATGAATGATGAATGAATTATGGAATGAAGTAGATTAGATTGTAGAAATTTAAACAGCAGTGTAGCCAGTGACCGAATTCCAAAAAAGTTACACTAATCAGCACAAAAAGTAACACTTTCGAGGCAAAAGTTACATTATTTATATTGAATAAGAAAGAAAGAAAAATATTTATTCTGACTCACACAATACATTGACATGCCCTGCATAAATAAGACATAGCTAGATACTTTAATTTTTCCACCCTATAGTTTGAACCTGACTCCAAGCTACTTTTATCTGTTATCAAAACTTAAAAAAAAGTTAGGGGGAAGAAATTTTTGACCTACAAAGAAGTGAAGAACACCGTTTTAGCGTATTTTTAGACGAAGCCAAATATTTTTTTTATGAAAGTATACGCAAATAGCTCGCAGAACTGACAGCTGTTGGGACAGAAAGGTTCTGGAGTGGCGACCACGAGCCGGAAAATGCAGCGTGGGCAGACCTCTCACAAGGTGGACCAACGACCATATAAGGGTGGCGGGCAACCGATAGATGCGGCAAACGACCGGCCACGATGGCGAAAATTGGGAGAGGCTTATGACGAGCAGTGGACGTCTTTTGACTGATATTATTCTGATGATACACAAATCAATTAATGATGAATGTATAAGTATTGTAGGTGAATATAGAAAAATTAAAACAAATTCGGTTTAATATTTTAACTGCGCCCAATGCGCATTCTAAACCTGGTAGCCAATCGTACAGATTTGTTTGTTTGTGCACTGAGTGAATTCACCAAGACTACTTTGTGCATATTAGGTTATGTAAATATATAATAATCAATCAGTATGTTACTATTGCATTGGGTAAAGTAACTTATAAAAATAGATGTAAGTTTAAAAAAAAAAAAAAAAACTCCTTCACGCCTTTCCACGAACCTAAAAGTACTCTTGTATAATCTTATGCCAATAGCGTGTTTTTGTTCACCTCTATTTTTCTATAGAGAGTGTATCTCAAAAACTATTGGGAAATTAAAAACTGTACACAATGTGAAAGTGGTAGAAAATTTTATAGCCTTCCATTTGATAGAAGAACACTTATTCTCTAGGATGCACCGTTTTGGAGGTATTATTATTAATTAACTAGGGAACAAAACCATTCCCATCACTTTGGCTCACTTCCTAGGGAAAAGGACTCTTAGTATATTTACTCCTCGTGTAGCACTCATTATGAGTTTTGACTATGAATAGTCATCAATAGTTCTACGTAATTGAATGAGATACCTGAAAATGAATGAGTGAGTTGAACTGTTTGTAACAAGTGCTACCAACTAAATTTTAATCCTTCATCACGTTTTATTTATAATAATGATCCATAGTATAAATGGTGTTTTTAGTTTATTAAATATTAGTACTAGCAACTCGCCTCAGCTTGGCTCGTGTACAAATTATCTTGATAATTACAAATTGCATGTATGTATTAAAACATATAAACCTTTAGAAAATGGTCTGAATGATAGCTAAAACGAGATTAAAATACATTGAGCCCAAGAAAGGTCTAATATAGTTAGAATTGGTTGAAAATAAAATAATATGAAATTGCAAAAACATTTTTATAGCAGTGCAAAAACCAAAAAAAAACCAGTATGATCACGAATTATTTAGTAATTATGGCAACATTGAAAATAGTGTCAAACAAAATGAATAGTTCGTTCCTTGTACGTTCACTTCATTCAATGATCAGTGTTGCTAGTACATTTTACTACATTACTATTTATTTACGTTCCTTTTTCTAAAATGTCCATTACTTACACTCAATATAAATATAATTTATTTTGAAGTAGTAACTGTAAATAAAAGTTGTATAGTTTTAGTATTATCATATTTAAATTTTAGATGAAAGTTACCTTTATCATAAATATGCTGTTTTAAAGAAGAGTTTTGGCCGAAAGGTGTTGTGTATCGTCGTTTCCGTGGAACTATAAACAACACAGCTCAGCGTAACACGGCGCCGATACAAAAATAGTGTATTATTTTATTATTTTATATGTATTTTAGGTTAAGGACGCGTTTACAATTCTATCAAAAATAACCCCTTTTTCGGTTCATTTTGCGGCAAAACGATAAACAATTTTATATATCTAGCAGATACTACAAATAGAATGGTTCTTTATCTTGTGATGGGACGTGTTTTTTTCTAATAATATTTATTTTCAATGTAGTAAAAACCGTTGTTCTTTGACTCTCAATGCAGAATTTACGAAACCGCCATTTTGGGCTTGGCTGTTTTTAAACAGATTGCTTTTAAAATCGCTGGGATACTCATTATATACATTTTGAAAGCAAACAGTTAAAAAATTGCAAATTTCAAAATGGCGGCTGCTGTCATTAATTTGACTATTGATTTTGAAGGCAAACGGTTCAAGAATAGCTATATAGTTCAAAATGGGGGCTGATCCATTCATTTTGACTAAAGATTCGTGTTCAGTCATTGCTGGGCCACTCAGATATCGATTTTGAAAGCAATCGGTTTAAAAACAACAAAGTTCAAAATGGCGACTGCTTTATTTATATTTGACTTGAGATTTGTGTTTGGTCATCGCTAGCACACTCAGTTATCGATTTTGAAGGCAAACGGTTCAAAAATAGCAAAGTTCAAAATGGCGGCTGCTTCTATTGAATTTGACTAAAGATTCGTGTTCAGTCATCGCTGGGACATTCAGATATCGATTTTGAAAATAATCGGTTCAAAGACAACGAAGTTCAAAATGGCGACTGATTTAATTAAATTTGACTTATGATTCTTGTTTGGTCATCCTTGGGACACTCAGATATTGGTTTTGAAAGAAATAGGTTAAAAAACAGCAAAGTTATTCAAAATGGCGGCTGCTTTTATTAAATTTGACTAAAGATTAGTGTTCAGTCATTGCTGGGCCACTCAGATATCGATTTTGAAAGCAATCAGTTTAAAAACAACAAAGTTCAAAATGGCGACTGCTGTATTTATATTTGACTTGTGATTTGTGTCTGGTCATCGCTAGGACACTCAGATATCGATTTTGAATGAAATTGGTTATATAACAGCAAAGTTCAAAATGGCGGCTGCTTCTATTGAATTTGACTAAAGATTCGTGTTCAGTCATCGCTGGGACATTCAGATATCGATTTTGAAAATAATCTGTTCAAAGACAACGAAGTTCAAAATGGCGACTGCTTTAATTAAATTTGACTTATGATTCTTGTTTGGTCATCCTTGGGACACTCAGATATTGGTTTTGAAAGAAATAGGTTAAAAAACAGCAAAGTTATTCAAAATGGCGGCTGCTTTTATTAAATTTGACTAAAGATTAGTGTTCAGTCATCGCTGGGACACTCAGATATCGATTTTGAAAACAATCGGTTCAAAGACAACGAAGTTCAAAATGGCGACTGCTTTAATTAAATTTAAGATAAGATTCTTGTTTGGTCATCGCTGGCATACTCCGATATCGATTTTGAAAGCAGAAAAAACAGCAAAGTTAAAAATGGCGGATGCTTTTATTAAATTTGTATTAGGATTCTTATTTAGTCATCGCTGGGACACTCAGATATCGATTTTGAAAACAATAGGTTCAAAACAATGATATTCTAATATCATTGGTTCAAAAACAGCAAAGTTCAACGCAAAAGTCTTTCGCGCGAGTGTCTTTCTCGCAAATGTCTATTCACGCAAAAGTCTTTCGCGCAACGCGCAAATGTCCATTTGGGCAAATGTTTTTTCGCCTAGCTCTACTCGTCAGCTAGTTCCAGTAGAAGTCACCGAAGTAGAACTGCAGGGTACTCCATCATGTCCAATGGTAAGTTCTCATCTTATCTGGTAAAAGGAGCCCATATTCAGTACACCAAGCTTTACTCGTCAACTTGTTCCAGTTGCAGTCATCTAGGTAAACCTTAGAGTGACTCCATGCTCTCCAAAACTAATTCTAAGTACAAAATAAAAAACATACTACTAGAAATTTCAAAATACAAGTCATTCCGATTAAACAAAATAAAAATTTATTTCTAAAGTATCAACGTGAGTTTATTGTCATATAATCGCCTTAGTTAGGCTGACCTATGTATGTGTGTGTGAAATTTGTTTATGTATTGGTGCGATTCGATACCTATGATTTTTGAGAACGCGTCCTTAAGGTATTTATTGTATGGGCTTTGATGCCTGAAATAAATGAATTATTATTATTATTATTATTATTATTATTATTATTAAATTAAAATTAATGATGATTTTTTTAATATTAGCCTACCAAAATGACTCCTCCCCGCCTGATGGTAAGTAATCAGTGGAATCCAGAAGTAGCGGCTGGGAATGGGGTAGGGGTAGGGAATGAGGAAGGCGAGGAAAGAGGGGAAATTAGGTCTCCAGCGCACTCACTCACTGAACGAAACGCAGTAGTACGGATACTTCTACTTTTACGTCAATCTTCTATGAGAGAGTAGCACATAATTCTCTGGTTGATCTGACTCATTCATGCTGAAACCAGCGTGGATCAAATAGTAGAAATCCGTTGCATTAAGTGAATTAAAGTGAAGTAATATTTTTACTCCTGAGTAAGGTACCTACATCTAATCTACGCGGGAGTAATAATATCACTCTGATTGCTGCACTCTGTCGTGTGGTTGTCCTGTTGTCAGTGGGGTAGCCAAAAACCCCAAAAATAACTGACATACGCCGCCGTGTCTCCTTGCGCTGCTGGTTTTAGTCACCATCTAGCTCAATTTGTATTTTTACCTACATTTTACTCGGCCTGGGAATCGTTAAGACCTCTGCATGGCATTCTATAGACAGTACTACTAAATTACCGAGGCAGTGAATCCATAGTTCTACCAGAATTTTCAATATTGATAGTTCTCATAACGCTTCTAACAAAATCTGTGAGATATGCTGTGCAGTTGTTATGATAACATTTACGACGCTTGAATCGTTAAACGAGAATAAACTTCGTTTACGTATCAACGACTGACAGCTGACATCAATCAGATGTTGTTAGCTCAGTTAATGTGGTTGTCATTTAATTTCATCCACATTTTTCAATTTTTATCATTGTATTATTTATACCATTAATATTATCAACAAGAATATTATTCTAAACTTGACGCTGGCAGTAATAGCTGACACAATCGTCGGCTCTGTTGCCAAAAAAAAAAGGAGAAGAAGAAGAAGAATGATCTACATAGCTTCCCGTAGCGCGGCTCCACCCGCGTATTTGCTTATTGCTCTGCTCCCGTCGCCAGTAGCGTGATGTTACATAGCCTGTAACCTTCTTCGAGAACTAGGATGTCATACGCAAAAATATTTTTCAAATTGGACTGGTAGTGCCTGAGATTAGCGCGATCAAACAAACAAACTCTTCCGCTTTATATAATAGTATAGATGGTTCTTGGGTCGTATTACATAGCCTATACATAGATAGGTACTGTCATAATGACCTCCACGATCCAGGGTAACATTCATCAACACAACACGATAGTGTTTGATAAGAATCATTAACACAGGATAAAACTTTGTATGATCTAGGTACCTATATATTTTGCCGAGCCAAGACACTTAAAGTATAACACACTTTGTGTTCAAAAAGCATTTACCTACCCGAAAACACGACTTATATTGACGTTCTGGGGCCTAAGTCTGCTATAACAATAGTGTCGGAGTCCATCTTTTGTTTTCACGGAAGATGGTTCTCATTTAATTTCATCCACATTTTTTCTATTTTTATCATTGTATTATACCATTAATATCATCAACAAGAATATTATTCTAAACTTGACGCTGGCAGAAATAGCTGACACAATCGTCGGCTCTGTTGCCAAAAAAAAGGAGAAGAAGAAGAAGAACAATAGTGTCAGAATGGTCGAATCTCTGGTTGATTTTGACAAGTTTCAACCAAGAGATCAATGATCGACCATTCTGACACTATTGTGATAGCAGACTTAGGGCCCTGGTAGTTAGCTTAGACTTAGCTTGCTACGTCTTAGATGCCCGGGGTCGAACAAATTGCTAACAGTGAACAGTAGGTAGGCAATCATTACATGAGTTATAACGACATTGCTGGTGTAGTAGTGGTAATATGTAGTAGGTATAGGTACCTCTAAGCTGTGCCCAGTTCTTTTTTAGCACAGGCGTGATGTTTATGCCAATATGAGCTACCAAAAATGCTATTATAATGTCAGTGGTAGATGACTAACAATTACAATGGTTAATGATTTTCCACACATTAATAAAATTGCTTATCATATCCGCAGTTGACGTAACGTTCAAATTGTACGTAGGTCTGTACAAGTCGTACAAGTAGGAAGTAGGTAATTGTTACTTTATGTCAGTTTACAACTGCTTAGAGGTTGTTAATTGATAACAAAGAAAATTCAATAGATACCTCACTCCTCGTGTATTATGGCGAGGTGCGTTCACGAAGTTGACAAGAAGATGTATGTTTGAGCTTCCAGTGTAAATAAGTTAAACAGTATTCGTCTACACAAAAAATACTGTAGATTAAAAAAGAAACACAATAACAGAATAGAATATTAAAAAATGGCTAAGTAACTTTGTAAAAAATCCTAAATATTACCATAAAAAATAACTAAAAATGTTCTCAATTTTATAATTTTCAACGACATTGATATGATTTTTTACAAAAAGGATAACATCTATTGTTCTAACACAATAACAGATAGATTTTTATTCAATCGTACAGTAAAACAAAATTTAAGCAAAATGTACGTAATTTGTAATGATTTCGCGTTCGTCAACTTGCCGAAGTCATAATTAAACCTTTGCGAATATCAATCTTATTGAAAGACGTGCAAGCGTTACAAGATTGTAACGCTTGCACGTCGGTGATATAGTAAATTTTGTGAACCGACCTCGCAGCAAGTCTTTTGTCGCCGAATACCTAATATTCGTGAGCCCCTTCCTTGTCCATAGTTTATCATAAGCCGAAAGACGTCCACTACTGGACAGGCCTCCCCCAATTTTCGCCATCTTGGCCGGTCGTGAGCCGCACTCCTCCGTCGGTTACCTACACCCCCAGACTAAGTAGAGAACAATAATAATAATAATAATAATAATATTCTACCACATTCACACAGCGCCATCTAGCCCCAAATTAAGCAATTATATTTGCTTGTGTTATGGGTACTAAACAACTGATATACTACTTATATACATTTTTTTTTGTAAATACATACATATTATAGATAAATTACAACCAGACACAGAACAAACAATCATGCTCATCACACAAAGGTTTGTCCTGGGTGGGAATCGAACCCACGACCTCCGGCTTAGCAGTCAGGGTCACTAACCACTAGACCAACAGGCCAGTCAACAAGTTCCTACACCTATCGTCAGTCCTTGTGAAGATCGTTGTATTCTACAAAAATGCAATTGTAAAACTTGTAATGAAGAGCAAATAGTTTTGTTCCTTTTCAAATAAGACTTAACAACTAACATGCACTTTATTTGTTAATATGGTTACTTTCTTCAAACGACAACTATCATTATACTGTTATCGTTAGTTGTGTGTAGGTCTGACAAATACTTAGTAATTAGTAAAGGAAGCATTCATTACCTATCTGTCATATTAATGGGCGTCTAGCTTCTTGTAAAGTGTAGTAATGAAATTTTAGCTAGATTAATTTTGTCGTGCGTAGTAAATTACCACAAGAAATACCTATGGAAAGCTCAGAAAATAATATCTTACCGTTCTTCAGCCTCAGAATATGATAGTTTATTTTATTAAATTTTTGCTGTTTACGGTAGATCGGAAAAGAGAAGTCCTCTCAGAAGTCTCAGACAGAATATCGTCGTAGGTTTTAAAGTAATGCGTTTCATACGGTAAGTGAGAACTTCCTCCGCCCTCATCATAATGATGCCTCCATGCTACTATCTTTTACTTACTGGTGAATGCTCACATTTAATGTATCTAGTCATTAATAATAACAAAACTTTTGAAAGTTAGCACAATTTATCGCCATGGTATTACGTCGCTGTCAACTCAGCATTGATCGCTCCACGAATGGGTCAACACACCTTGTTTATGCAATAAGCACGTAGTAACAGCATTGCATCAATATGGTTCACTCGCGTTACATTCTATCTCGAGGGATTGGCAGTTTGCAATAGGCAGCTCATAATGTTACGTTTATACGTTGATATACGTAAAAGGTAAACCTGCAATCAAATGCACCTCTAAATGGTTAGGTATTTAAAGGTTTTATGGATAGTAAAAAATTTAATTGAATCTATGTTCTCATGATTGCCTTATTGCTCGGTTACTCGATCCATGAACAAGTTTGAGAGTTCGAAAATGTGCAAGTAACAAAAAATTATCTAAATCATAACTTTTGTTTTGCGATAACCGTGCGAAATCCTAGACTAAAAGAAAAAGATCCTAACTTATTGAAACTGATTGAAACTTTTGCATCTACCTAAGTATCTACACAATATGTAAAAAACTCTCTCTTCTCATTTAAAAAAATCTTTTCTTTTTTTAATACATTTTGTGCTTACATACTAGAATGTTATCATAGCTTCTTCCAGACTTAATCAATACTTGTTACTCCACAGTTAGTATAAAAACAATTGTTATTTACGTATACAATCCAGTGCCCTACTTGTAAATGTTGTCAGTAGCAACAATAAATAGTACCTAATAGGAAGTAACGAAGTAGTATCAAGGTCATACTACTGAAATAATTAATGAGTTCTATGTATCAATTAGGTACCTTATCTATTATTTGATCTTTACAAAAAATAAACGAGCATTGACACGAGTGTTTGTTAAATGGTATGGTATTTATAATTATGTTGTGTAACATTGTGTTTTTCGTGAAGATGACTATCGACCCGTTATACCTACTTACATATCTGCCTAACTCGGCAATAATACGTTAAGTTATGTATCGTATGTGATCCAAATAATCCTAACCCCCGTATTCATTTCGATGTTACTAGAGGCAGAATGTAGTTTTTTCGCTTTTGAACAATGCAACTTCACTAATACTTATTTACCTATTTTAATGAGTGAATCATATTCTAATAGACATAGGATTGAAAACATTTTACACTCGTGAATTGCAAAAAAATAAGTTCTCCCGCGACTTTCCTTATATAGCTACATAATTAATCATTATATTAATGGTTTATTCTATGGGAATCTGGATAGCCCTTATTGTTTTTATCACCCCTAAAGTCATTAGCCGTGAGGAAGTGGTAGGTAGTGAGGGAACTTGTCTATTCTTGGCTTTGTGTCTCTAAGGGCCCTAACAGATATGACGCGATCTTAGGGGTAATAAGTTTACTTTTTTATACTGTGCGATGCTCTCCAGCGGGGTCATTTATTTCGTTCAATTTTATTCGGATTATACGGTAAAATGTTTTAGTAAGACCTAGTTTTAAATTTGGAACATGGGACACTGCTGTCACTGCAAATACTAGTATCTAAATGGAAACGTAGATAGAGGTGATTAAAAAGCATGTAATTATTGTACCTAAATGATTAATAAACATGTCATAAAATTTCAGAAAATCGACACGGACACGACTTTTTAGAGCACTGGCTACATTTTGAAGTAAATGTCCAACAAAAGCAAAGTCCGTACCAGATACAAATATATACTTACAGTCTTTGTTTGTAGTGAGAGTCGTTTGTCCTAGGCAGGTAAGCGAGAGGTTCCGGGAACTTCATTGTGTGGCGAGCAAACATCACGAGGTACACGAGCGATGTATTGATCACTCGGTGAAATATTTCACACGTTGTACTTGGTGTTCGAGAAAAGACTGTGTCAACAGTTTATCTGTTATGGTTAGGACCAACAAATATATCTATGGGTCTGTCAAACAGGACACTATGGGCGATCTGTGAAAAAGAAGACTGGACAATGATCTAACTTCTATGTGATTGAGTCATAGTCACTCACATAGAATAGAAGCTAGAACGTTTTCGAAACATTTTAGTTACAAACCCAAAGACGAAGGTTGTCTGCAATGATACCTACTCTTGATCTAAATTTGATTTCATTTTACTTCTATACACAGATAGTACAACAAAATTAAGCATGATTTATGAATGCTCCAATTTCAATAAGTAAATTGATTTCTTCGTTATTTGCTTAGTTTTGTATTTGGAGAGCCAAAGTTATTATTAAACTCATGTCATGTCAGATTTCGCGGAATTACTTATTGAAATATTTACCTTAAATTGATGAAGTATGAAATTATTAAGCGGCTGTGTTCTGTAAAAGAATTTAGGTGTCAACTGGAAGACATAAGCTATAGAAAAAGCGCATCAATTGTGTTTATGTTTAGACTCGGTTTTCCTAAACTTGTTATGTAGTTATATTATTTAACTTTCGCTGGTTTCAGCATAAATGGGTTTTATGTATAATACATGCAATTTATAGCTAACAATAATTAACACGAGCTAAGCCGAGGCGCCTAAATAAAGATGTCCTCCTACTTCACTGTTCTGAGGGTGTCTGATGAATAATTATGTAAAAAAAAAAAGTTATAAATTACATAACTCTTCGTTCTAAGTCGAAATGGTCCAGTGGTTAAGGCACCCGCTTCGTAAACGCGAGGTGGTGGGTTCGAATCCGGGCAAGTACCAATGTGATTATTCAAATTATATATACTTTCTTAGTTTATCTTTGAACATTTCTGACTGACGGTGGAGGAAAAACATCGTGAGGAAACCAGAGGCCCTAGACAAGTGTCAAAGATTTCTATTCTATTCATAGAATAGATAAAAAATGTATGAGATTGACAGAAGCGTTGGCGTTAGCTTATGTCAATCCAGTACATTTTTTAATCTATTCTTTGAATAGAATAGAAATCTTTGACACTTGTCTAGGGCCTCTGGACTTAAAAGTCGGACATTGCCAATCCACCTTGAGCAAGCGTGGTGATTAATGCTCATACCTTCTCTATATGAGAAGAGGCCTTTGCCCTGCAGTGGGACAGTAAACAGGATGATATTATTATTATCATAACTCTTTGTTTGAACCGCATCTTCCTATAGACTATAGTAACCACTTACTATAAAACGAGCAAAAAGCTTGAATGTAGATTGAAGAAGATAATAAGTATAGTCACGGGAGAATAGAATGTGCAGACAGACTGTTCCTATTGCTTCTAAAGTCCTACATGCTATCAGATGATCCACTGCAAATTAAAAACCCCTTAGATTAATCCGGCGAGCGACATTAAACCGCAGTAAACACACATAGCTTCGCTGAACGAGGTCATTATCATAACGGTAATTTAAAAGATTGTTGCGGTTATCTAATTAATGAATTACATTAAAATAAATTACTGTATACATACCTATTTAGCAGTAATTGCACAGCTGGTGGCAAAAGTGGCGTGCACAGAGATTTTTGACAAGGTAGGTATTTAATTATGTTGCTAAATTATAGTTGTAATTTGGTAGGCAGTGCCATTCTGCCTATAAAGGTCGATCAATACATTATATGTCGTTAAGAAGAAAAATCGGTTGAATCATAGTTATTGCTACTTAATTAATTCTGAGAATATTTATAGATTTTTATTCTTATAAGAGCGCCACGGGAGAGATTGCGTCAGCTAATACAACTAAATTGTGACAGTTAAAATATTCTGTTTTCTAAAAGTAGGTAATTTATTGGTTAACAACCCTAATTCCAAGTACATAATGTAAATATATACGAGACTAATACAAGGAAGAGCTAATGAATTTACATAAAATGTAAAATTGAAAAATGTAAACCCTATTGTAAAATTTAGTCAAATAATATGCCTAGCTACTTATTTATTATATTTATCTACTAACATTTTAAATAGACATAAGTACTTTAACATATTACAATATGAAAGATTGCATTAAAGAATAACTTGAAGATTTGGTAGATAAAGAAATTTATGTATCCGTAAAGCAAACTAATATGACGTGCCATCTATTATCTTGTTTCCGATAAGTATTTTTAGCGGTTGGTCAAGAGATGGCGCTAGTTATGTCGTCGCGAGTTTGTTGTTCTTTGTGCAAGGCGAGCGTCGTCGTAGAGTGTGGAGAGCTCCAGAGACACGCAAACAAAGCGTTTGTTATTGTTATCACCAAGATTAGTTGAATCATCATTTGTAATAAGGAGTTCTTATCGAAATAATACAAAACTTATGTGGCAGTAAATATATTCAGAAAATATCAACCTTGATCGTAGGTATCTATCGATTTCATCAATGTAAAAAAGTTTGAAATACAAATCAGTACGAATACATAAATGTATAATATTGTCGACTTCATTTGTAAACTTAGCATTTACCTTATAATTAATAGTTCAGTTTAGTTTATTACAGTTTAGCTTTATTATTGCTCTATACAATATCGTACCGTGTAGCCGTCCACACGTTCTATGTCGTACACGCTAACGCTAGTCACTTAATTTAGATTAATAATAATTACATATCACAATGAGACGTTCCTTCAACATGATACACTCGCACACAAATAATACAAATACAAAACGAAGGCACGAGATCTAACTACATCTACGACTACTAGTATAAACATGCCCCAGTAACGCAGTAACGTCACGCTAAATGCACTCGCACCGCAGCTCAGTCGAAGTGTTGCGTTTGGAAGAGTCTTATCACCTATTCAAATTTCGGTAGCGTTAAATGTTTCAAAGCGGTTCTGGAATGGAATACAAGTTGCACGGCGGCGCGGAGCGGAGGTCGTTCCCCGCGCAGGCCGCACCATGGCCGCACTAATGGAATGTCGGCGTGCAGCCGCTCCCGGCGCTGTGTGCGCCCGCGCCCGTCCCCCGCGCGGCCCGGCGCAGGTAGCCCGCGCCCGCCACGCGGCCCGAGCCTCGATCATTACAACACGTCACACGGACGACCCAAAGTCCACTAGCCGCCTCACACGCCCCGAACGACTACACACTATTCTTCTCTTCGAACTTATCAGCCAGCTCGCCCATCAACTCTTTGTATATGAGAGGGTCGATGTTCTTCCCGAGCTGGTAAAGCACGAACCAGTCGCCGATCTGCAGCTCGCGCGCTACCGCCTCCACCTGCGTCTGCGGCGCGAGACGGCTGCGGGCGCGCAGCAGGTACAGGCGGACGCGCGGGCCTGCCACCACCGCCATGCGGTAGATCAGCGAGATGCCGCTCAGGATCGACAAGATTATAAACCAGAACCACAAGAACACGTAGATCTTTTCATTGACAATGTTCAGAGGCAGCACGCACAACCCGTCGAACTTTTGCACTGTTCCCGAAGGACCGTATTTGTGGAAGGTGCACTTTGTTACTTTCGGAAATACTCGAGCCATCGGGTCCACTCGTTCCTCCGGCTCCATTTCAGTAAAACTCACTACATCGCTGCCGTACGTGGAGAACTCGCCATCCAGAAAGAAATCCATAAAGAATATTTGTCCCACAACGTTGATAAAATTCAACACTTCACAGATAAAGAAGCGAAACGCGTAGAAATTCTGCGTGTGCAGATTTGTATGGAAGTAGTCCACTAACAACTTTTTTCGATCAGCTTTGCAGTCTTCTCCGACAACTGGGCAGTTGAGATCGAGCACTAACATCTTGATGCGGCCTCCTTCCCACGTTTTCCACAAATACCGAGGCACATAAAATAATATGGCTTGGAAAAACAACACAAAACACACCCATTGGTAGTACTTGTGGTACTTAACCTCATCCTGGCCTTCTACGTGTGTTGCCACTCCTGCCTGAACCATATCCTTGCCGACGCGTCCCACCAGCCGGTTGGGAATGGTGAAAGTCGAGTAAATCCAGCAGTACGTGTCCATAACGGCGAGAGGTATCTCATCCACAATGCAGTCGATGGGGTCGCCGATGTATTGTCTCGAGGTGACGAGCAGGGAGAACGCAATCAGGATGATCACGGTGGCTTTGTAATGTAGACGGAATACATTGTTGTCGATGCACACAGAGTCGAGCTTAAGAAGCCCCTTCACGGAGCCGAATACGTCAAACATGGCGGTTATGCTTGCCACGAGCGCGCGGCGCGTCGTACGCGGTCGAGTAACTTAGGGCGTGCGCTTCGCCCTCGCGTCGAGTGCGGAATGCTCGGTCGGTGGGGAGCTTGTGCAGTAGTTCGCTCGAGGAGGGCGCAGGCCGCGGGGCGGTGTGACGCGGGGTGCGGGCGCTCCCCCCCCCGCGCTCCACCGCGCTGTCGACGCAGACTCTCGGGGTAACGACACAGCGCTGACCCTATTTCTTCGTGGCGTCATCTGGTAGCCGGCAGTGACGCCTGCCCAGGGGCTATGCATCTCAGTTGTGATGACTGATAATGCTAACGGCGATTCTTACACTGCTTGATTAAATACTTGTCTATGGATAGATTGCATCACTCGATTTAGGTTCACTGTGAAATGGTAATCAAATATGCAATAACGGGAAAGGGCGACCGGTCATACTTGTATAACTCGTATCGGCCGCGCGAGTCAATCAGACGCGAGTAGACGTATGTACTTACTTAACAGTTTGAAAGCGCCTTGTGACTTGACATTGTGTTGTGCTAGTTAAATATCAGATTATTTCGGTTTGCAGTCAACGTGATTTGTCTTTGTGTTAGGTAGTTTACTCACTTGCTATGAGAGCTCGTAAATATGGGTATTGGCGATATCATTAGCGTGGGTGGAGCACGTTGATGATAATAAGTCGGTCAGAGGGTAATAGTTCAAGTGCAATTAATCTTATCGTAGTGCTAGTATTGTGTTACCTATTCTACATGAAGTAACACGATCAGCTGAAAAATATATCATTTACGAACACATTGTCTGCTTCTCATTGCTATTTCTCGTTGTACGCTTTTTACATTTTTTTTTATTTTCTGATTGAAACGAATGTGCCAGCTTTTCTCATATTTTAGTTTAAATTAACCTTTTCATTGATGATATTAATGTTTTTAACAATGGTAAAAGTGAAAAATGTTAATGACATTGGCATCTCTCGTAAAAACGAAAGATATATTTTACTAAGTAGTTACTACCTGTTGTTTCGATGTCGACTGACATTGAAAAATGCAAAATAATTTAAATGAGCAAAACACTGATATTAATAATGATAATACTCTATAGGACTGAGCAGGGAACTCTTATGAATACATAACAAGGGCGCTACAAAAGATCACTTCTCTGGTCTATAATAATAAAACATTGTTATTGCGAATGCTATTAAAAATTGTAAACAAGTATTAAACCATTTAGCTCAAGTTATTACAAATTGACATTAGATAACAATTAAATAATAGTAGTTAAGGTACGTTTAGAAACAGGTTTTTTGTAATACCTCATAACAATGAACGTGCACGTAGGTAGTTTTTGAATCGCTAACCAAACCAAACAAATGATTTGGTAGCTGTGTCATGATACCTACGCAAATTCAAACTGACCAAGAACTGGCTTCTATTATACGAAAGATTGGCAGCTCGTTTCATGTTAGTTTTGTGCTACGTGAAATATCGTAGTAGTCTATTGTGGTATTTTCAGCCTTTTCTTCTAAAAAGTCTAGCCTATCTTTTTTAGAAACGGATATAATTTTATATATGAGTAGTCTCAATATCGTTTCTGATTTCTGACCCTTCAGAAAGGATTATACAACCTCGTATTCAGTATTCATATCTTCCACGCATGAGTAAGCTCTGGAATAAATGCTGTGGATTTTTGAAGCCCCATGAGAGAAATCTTGCATTTTAACTTTTTAGACAAGAAACACCATTTTGACGGAGATTTCTTTTGACTTGTGTACCCTAAGACTAATTAAGTATTTGACGAGTGTCAGCGAAGTCTGTGGCAATCTCCTGGCATTGCAGAATTCCGTTGGCTACCACCAGGTTATTAATTTCTCTGTCACTGTAAACAATAAAAAACCTAAAGACGGTTCTTTTTCCTCAATAGTAACATTTATAAGTAAAACCAATCATTTGTTTCGCCTTGGACGTCAAGTGTGTTACTTACATATTATAGATGTTTCGTTTAAACTACGAATAACTTTATCGCATTGATAAACGCCTGATAAGATTGGCTTTCTTACGAAATAGCTCAAATACGTTGCATTGTTTGATATATTTAAAAGAATAAATAAAATTTTGAAATGCATGTACTAAATAGACAAGTGTATTAGACTTTCCTATAGAAACGTAACCTGAATGATTTTATCAGATTCAAGGTGTTCGCAATATTAAATTTATTCATTTAGGTAAATAAATGAATACTTATGATCGTTAAAATGACAAAATGTCAGCCAATTAACCTACAGCTTAGATTCTTTTTATTGCAGAAAGTGGCAGACAAGCATACAGACCACGTGATGCTAAGTGGTAGTAACTGTCGCTCATGGACGACTCAGAGTCTCTGGCATTGCTCCCGCATGCCAGGGATTCTGCGAAGCCGCTGCTTACGGTGAAGGAAGGGGTAGGTGAAGGGATTGTGGGAAGCGAGGAAAAGGAAAGGGGGCAAATTGGGCCTCCGGCGCTCTTACTCACCGAACGAAACTCAATAGTACAAATACTACTACTCATACGTCGATCTTCTATAAGAAGGTAGTACTTTCTCGGTCGATCCGGCGCATTCCTGCTGAAACCAGCGTAAAGCTACTACCGTACAACAGATGGAAGTGAAATAACGAAAATTATCAAGTGTAAATGCCTGATCAAATCCGGAGGCGTCCTCTGGACACAAATCCACCAAGTAGTTAATGTGCAAGCACTTTCAAGCACTTAAACTGACCGAACGTTGAAAAAACAAATAGAGATGTGTTTGGATCGTGACGTTCTATATCATTCTATATCGAATCTGCGTACCCTATTACTAGGCATGAGTTTATTTCATCATATAAGCTCGTAATTATTCAACTCTAGCGACAACTCTCGTCTTTTTTTAAGTTTGCAGTATATCAGCAGTTTCAGACGATGGTTTTTGGTATGGTGGCCACCACTTCTGGATTCCACTGATTGCTTACCATCAGGCAGAGTGGAGTCACTTTGGAAGGCAAATATAAAAAAAGTATGTATTATTGATCGCTTAATATATACTGAGTTAGGTGAGTTTGTAGTTTGTTACATATACTACCTATAAAATGTGAATAACCTCTATTCTTTTATGTTTATGAACTGTAATTAAACAGGTAATAAAAGTTGCACGTGTTGTCTAGCCGTTAAACGTATAGTAGGTTTATACCTACATATATTATATAGCTTCACGCCTTTTATACCCGATGGGGTGGGCGGAGGTGTTAAACCACCTATTTTTCGCCATCTTATTTTAATTTTAGGTCCCATGTAATAGAGGGGGGAGGGGGGTCTTTTGCCATTTATTGAGCACAATGCCAGACTTCGGGCTAATACTGAGAATTTCTCAATAGATAAATCCAACATCCCTTTACCCGTCCCGGGGATCGAACCCGAGACCTCTGCGTGGTAATCCGTACACAGTACCACCGAACCACAGAGGCAGTCTGCTAACTAATTTGGCAAACTGTTGGCATGGTGACCGTCACTGTGACGGCTTTGTAAGACATTTCACGCTATATTTGAATAATTCACAAACCTTTGTTTAGTTTTACGATTTAGTTTTATTACTTTCAGCTTACATTCAGTGAAATCCAGGAGTAGTGAACACGATTCGTATTACTATCGTCGCGATATGCTTTTTGAGATGCTTTTCTCTCCCCACTTATAGTGTTCTGTTATCAACAATTTTGAATAGCATTCAGGTTTTCATCACTCCTATCCATTGTGTTTGCCGAAATCTTGCCAGTAAAAGACATGACTAAGAACGTGGGTGAGGATATATTATAGCACGTATGTAAGAAAACAGAAAGTTGATATGAAATATCATACTGATTGCAAATGAGTGACATTGTTAATCTAATCTGGTGCTGTTTTGATATTGTCGTATTGCTTGGTTAGAATGTGGTCTAAGTTGAAAGACAATTTAAATGTCATAAAGATCGATTTGATCCATGCTTAATTATGGTGTAAATCGGTTGGGCCGACGGGGAAAGTGTCTTCCTATAAAATATACAGACCTTATTAATCTTTTGTCTTCATCTGCTGTTTTTGTTCTCTTATACGGTTGGTCACGGTTTGATTGTGTTCTTAGACTTCTACCCAATCTAGGCTCAGATTTAAAAATGTAATTTTCAGAACCATACCGTAACTGTAGAAAAACTGGTTAGTGTAATAGCGAAATTGGTGGCACACGACACCCCTCTCCACGCATTAAAATGTTGTCCTCTTGCCTGCGGACTTCCAAGCTCATCTAGTATACGAAATACTAACTATATGGCATTTTTTTCTGGTTACAAATGATATATCAATGCTATGTCTGTGTAAAAATGAACACACAGGGGTCCACAGTGTGAATTAACGGATTATGTAGTATGCATAAAAGCTGATGCCCTAACTCAGAATCTTTTAAAGGTATCTGCATACGTAACGAGAAAATTTCTCGGGCGGGACGTAAACGGGACGGAAACGTTACTGTCACACGTCACCCTGTTCACTCAGCTCTATGAGTGGCATGTACCCGTCCGTGTCTTCGTGACATAATATGCTTTAAGAAATAAAAAGAAAGAAAGTAAAAACATTTATTGTGCAATAAACACGAGGTACAGATTAAGCTCTTAATATAGATTTTGTATGAAAAAAATTCCGTCCCTCGTCCTTACATCGCCTTATGTCGCCTCTTGACGAGAAGCATAGTAAGAGATAGGGAGAACTGCAGATTACATATACTTACTATATTGCCATCAATCATAAGTATTCATGAATGAATTAATTATAATATTGTTATTGTTTATTACTAATTGTTGTTTGGTTAAGCATTGTTGTGATACAATTTTATGACGTATCTTAGGTCTTTATTGACGTAATTCCTGGGTTTTATATCCTGTAGCTGAGAGTGGGTAATACGCAAGGATATTTAAATTTTATCAATATTACAGTAATGACTAAATGTTATTGAACGACAGGACAAAAACAAGCAAGAAACTAAAGTCAACGAATTTGTATGTTTACGACACAAAACTTCTTAGAGAAATGCCTATATATATAAAAATATAGATTTTCTTTACTGAATGTCGGTGAAGGCAAATATAGTGTGGAAACCAGAAAAAAATAAAAAATAAATTGCCTATTAAACAAGCACTTAATAATCATGCCTTCTCTATATGAGAAGAAACCCTTACCTGTGGCGTAGTAACGAGCTGGTATGATTAAATTTTTTTAAAAAGAATATCTATGTTTTCTTAAAACATATCCGAATTCCGTACCTAAGACAGCAGACTCACAATACCACTAATTTACGAGGTGATTTAAAATTTCATACAAAAATGGTTGGTATCAGTAAGCATCAGTTAACTCAAAAAGACACGTGATAGAGCATCATGGCCGCGCTCTCATATCGAGAGATTACATTTAAATATGTACCTTGACACAAAACTCCCTATTTTATGAGCTCCTTATTTTAATAGTTATTGAAGTAAATATTTTATCTGTTTCCATGCTTAGTAGGCATACCTAATTAGCTATTGAGTTATAGATGTGTCTAAAACTAAAATAGTGATTTTTAAGACAATTCCTGAGTTGGAGAACATCAACAAGCCATGTGTCGCAAATTAAAAAAAAATGATTAAAGAGGGACAAAGTATAGGAATCGTTCCTACAACCTTTTGAACAGTAGCCGTGTGCACATAGACACTGAGATAATCAAACAAAAAGTTTGCAATACAGGTTATGGGCACTGCTTAGTGGTTCACATGACTGAATATCCAACCAAATGATTCGTGAACATATTACCTATTAACCTGCAGTGCAGTGTTTCTTTAGGCGAATATTGAGTAGATACCTTTAGAAAACGCAAACTATTTAAATAATAAAAAAATATTTAGTTTTCAATAGTACTTAAACTATAATTTTTATACTCTTATTTACCTTTTAGCTACAGTATATAGGTAAACTACCTTAAAGGCAGTCATAACACTAGTTTTATGATTCGTCAACTTGTGTGTCTTTACCACAGCGCATTCACCTGGAATGTTAAGTCTACACAAGGAAATACCAACAGTGTGAATACGTGCATATTTTCCCTAAGTCAGTTGGCTAAGGTGTAAGCTAAGCTAAGGTTTCAATACTAAGGGCTAATTTTTTTTTTTTTTTTTTTTTCTATATAATATACTAGCTGCGCCCTGCGGCTTCGCCTGCGCGAAAAATGGTATGTGTTTAATTAATGTAACTCGGGAACCAGACCGGTTTTTGGAATAATAAGTATTTTATTTCTCCGGCATCGAATCTATCGGTAATCGGTTCAGCCGTTTAGGCGCTCAGTGGTCACAAAACACATTCAAACTTAATTTATAATATTAGTATACCGACTATTGCCTTCAGCGTCTTTGGGTAGCCATTTTGAAGTCGTTTGTTCTATGCGGTCCGTGCGTGGCTTCGAGATCTTGCTCGTTATCATTTCATCATCTTTATAACTCTAACACCCATTTTTTTAAATGCTGATCGACGAAAAATTCAATAATCATCGTTAAAATCTCATGTCAAGTACCAATTGTGTAAATTAGTTACTAATTAGATCAAATTAAACTAATTATTCATGCTTTTAGCATGCTTTTAGGTACTTCACATGAGATTTACAACACATATAAGCTTAACATTGAACAATTTATAAGACTAGCTTGCCTCGGCGCGGTTTCACCCGCGTCAATGCTTACTGCTCTGCTCCCGTCGCCAGTAGCGTGATGTTACATAGACTATAACCTGCCTCAAGTAATGAGCTATCAAACGCAAAAAGATAATCTGACGTTTAAGAGATTAGCACGTACAAACAAATAAACTCTTTCGCTTTACATAATAGTGTACTTAGATAGATTTTAACTCATCATGCATGGTTACTGCTTTGCTGTCATAGATCGTAGCGTGATGTTAAATATCTATAGCATTTTGGCTATAATATGCAAAAAGAATTTATAAAATACAAATGGTTGTAGTTTTAGAGATTAACGCGTCCAAACAAACAAACTTTTCAGCTTTATTTTGTTAAGTATAAATTAGTAGGTACCTACATTAAATTTTTCAAATCACTCGTTTGTGGTTTTCACTTGAAATGTTTACGCAAATACAGGGGTTTCCGTCGTTCATTCATAAATGCGTATATTTTCCTTTTCTTACAGGCTAAGGATAATGTGTGCGTTACGATTGCTCCGCCAAGTTATCGAATCAGAAAACAACTTTGCCCAATATTTTGTCGTTGTCTAATTCTTTTTCGACAATTTTCGACAAATTCAGTCTTCAACAGACAAAAATAATTTGATCTCTAACCCAAGCGGTTGCTGAGATCTCCATGGCCGCGCAATCGTACACGTTACGTTGGCGCGGCCAACTTAAAACCCTTTTAACCTCTTTACTTCTACTTCGACAATTTTTTTGTTTGTACCCTTCGATTTCGACAAATTCCGACAAAATATTGGGTAAAGTTTTTTTCTGATTCGATAACTTGGCGGAGCAATCGTAACGCACACAAGAAATTAAGATTCTTGAACAGTCTAATCCATGTTCGGAGTGACAGCGCGAATTTAGTTCTTGGAATAAAAACCAGAAGCGCTTTACATTTCTGAACTATAAAAATTTATAGGCCGGTAATTCAGTAATAATGAATTTTACTCAAACTCAAACATTTATTGCGAAAATGGGTACATACAATAAGTTAGTAACGTTTCTCCAAATGCCGCCTCATTGCATGCAATGTGGTTGTGAAGTTATTTAATAAAATTTATGGTAATGTCAATACAAAAAATTTCAATTAAAAATGACAATAAGTTCAAAATGTCAAATAAGTGTTGGTACATTGTTAGGTAATTTTATATAACTAGATAATAATAATTTACAAACCAATACATTATACAGCAAGAGTGTTAATAACAAATATATATATATTTGATTAAAAATTAGTTACATTTAGATATTAATTGACTCATACTATGTTATCTATAAAGGAAAAAAGTTTTGTAAAGTTTGTTGTAAAGTCGATTTCGCGTTCGAAGTGACAGCGTTTATTTAGCTCTCAGAGGAAACACTACAAGCACTGTTTAGTTTTTATATACAAGCATGAATAGGTGGTAAGGCTATACATTTGCTATGTTCCTATTGTTAATTTGACAGCAAAAGTCAAGCGTGTTGAATAGTGTGAGATATTTTTAACCGACTTCAAAAAGGAGGAGGTTATCAATTCGGTTTTTTTTTTTTTTATGTTTGTTACCTCATATCTCAGTCATTTATAAACCGATTTGAAAATTTTTTTTTTTATTTGAGAGGGTATACTCTGAAATTGGTCCCATTTTTTTGTGTCTATATATTTATGAGTTGCGAATTGCGAAAAAAGTTTGTAAAATGCTAACTTAGGTTGACAATCATCATCATCGAAATAACTCATGAAAAAGTAAATTAGCTGTTTTCTTTAATCTGTTTTGCCGCTAAATTCTAACAGTGGATTTCTATATAATAATAATACCAGCTTGCTTACTGTCCCACTGCAGGTCAAAGGCCTCTTCTCATATAGAGAAGGCACCACGCTTGCTCAAGGCGGATTGGTAATTTCAGACCTTTAATTCCAGGTTTTCTCACGATATTTCCTTCACCGTCAGTCAGAAAATGTTTAAGATAAACTTAAAAAGTACATATCACTTGAAAAATCACATTGGTACTTGCCCAGATTTGAACCCACTACCTCGTGTTTACTAATCGGGTGCCCATGTACTATATACCGTATGGATAGTATGGATCGTTCAGCGCTGATTCGCTTTTACAATATGTCAATATGTCTATTATTGACAGCGCATTAGCGATGAACGCAAAAACGGGATTTTAAAGAATCTTCGATTAAAGTTTGTATATAATAATAATAATAATATTCTACCACATTCACACAGCGCCATCTAGCCCCAGATTAAGCAATTATATTTGCTTGTGTTATGGGTACTAAAACAACTGATAAACTACTTATATACATTTTTATTTGTAAATACATACATATTATAGATAAATTACACCCAGACACAGAACAAACAATCATGCTCATCACACAAAGGTTTGTCCTGGGTGGGAATCGAACCTACGACCTCCGGCTTAGCAGTCAGGATCACTAACCACTATAAAAATATAAAAATATAAAAAGCCAATGTAAATCACGTCCAACGGATTTTCACCCAAGTATGATTAACATGCTACTAAGCCCGTCTATGTGAGAAACAAAAGAATGTTAATCGTGTATTCGTAAAATACGCTCTCTGTACATGTACTTCATGTTAATAGTGCAAAAGTAGACCGTGTATATGTATTTTGTTTTTTAGTTTCACGGTCGGGACCAGAGAGTCTACCATCACCTCTTATAGCAGTATTGTTACTTTGTGTTTTGTCTTTTTCTTTTGTATCATTAAAAACAAAGATAGAGACAAAGTAAGGTTTTTTAGGATTAAGTGAATCAGTTCAAACCTTGATACTATTGGACATAGACCTTAAGGCCTGTTCAAACCTGAGCGGTATTCGCTAACATCTGCGCTAGAGAAATCCAAGTGGGTATACGGCAATACTACTGTTAACACTAAAACGGGTTTTGCTATCCTTTTGATAGAATATCGCGCTCATGAAGGTTTTCCACTTTTCACCAGTTAGAGTGAGTATGCGGTATTCCGCTCTAGCCGCGGTACTTCATCCTAAATAAGCGAGTAAAATCCGTGGGGTATGTGCTTCTACTCATAGCGGCAGCGAATACCGCTTATGTTTGAATAAGCGTTTAATCATGAGATGTTCGCAAAGCCACAAAACTTAGCGAGTGTGTTGGTAACTGTAGTAAAATGCTCCTGCCCGTTTCCTGCTGTCTTTAGTTTCTTTTTACCCAAGTCACTGACCAATAAATGATTAACGGGTTAAGCAACATAGAGTGATTGATGCTATTGATGGGTAAACGCATAGTGGTATTTGATCTGAGCGTCTCCGTACTTCGAAGGGCACGTTAAAAGTCAGTCTCAGCTGTTACCAAGTTGATAACAGATCAACTTGGATGCCTCTATGGGCAACCTGAACAAATTCTGACTCTAGATTGACTTGATGATTTCATATTCTATGTAAATTCGAAAATTACTTTTCCTAAGTAACGTGCTGTGAATTGTCATACAGGCGGTATTGAATCACTAGGCTTAAGGAGAGACGTTGCCTTCTTATGTGTATTCTACCGCCTGTACAATGGGCCGTTCTAAAGAATATTTTAGGATGGTACCAACGGTCACTCTTTCCGCCATCGGCTGGGAGTTCATCCTCATACCTTAGAACCTCTTAGGTCCCGTACAGTAAGGTTTCGGAGAAACATCTCCCTCGTACGACAAGATTGTGGAATGAGTCCTTCGTCGAGGTTTTCCCGAGAGACTACAACATTGAGTTCTTCAAGAACGGACTTAAAAGGTTTTTAACAGGGTCGGCAACGCGCTCGTGATGCTCGTGGTGTTGCAAGCGTCCATAGGCTACGGTAACTGCTTACCATCAGGCGGGCTGTATGCTTGTTTGTCATCTTAGTCGTATAAAAAAAAAATCGACAGGTTTGATTCCGCTCAAATATTTTAACAAATCCAAAGATAAAATCATATATTTTTTACCCTAATCTCATAAATTTCAGTAGCAGATCATCAAAGTGATCTTTGCACGTACATACCTACATATATATCTGTCATATACAACTGTTGATTGTAAGGGTATTAACTTGTCGGGGCTTTATCTAAGTCCTTATAGTTATATACTTTCTTAATCTTCATATATTGGGCCTTTATCAATATTATATGCCGACTCGTGCAGCTGAAGAAGTTTTTATTTTATACAGAAACATGATTTAATACAACAAACTATAAAATACGATATCAAATTGCGCCAAAGTTTAGGATAATGCTGTCCCCGCTGGATTTTTTTTTTTTAATTAGTTCATTTTTTGTCGTTAGTTAAAAAGGTAGAATACCAATTATATCACTTTTACGGTAGTAGATCCACGCTGATTTCAGCTTGAATGGGCCGGATCGTCCGGGGAAGTACTACCCTCTCATAGAAAATCGACTTAAGAGTAGTAGTATCCGTACTACTGCGTTTCGTTCGGTGAGTGAGAGCGCCGGAGGCCCAATTTCCCCCCTTTCCCCTTTCCTCACCTCCCTCATTCCCTTCCCCTAACCCCATTCCCAGCCGCAATAGTGGCAGCCACCATACCAGCAGTTTAAGACGATGGCTTTTGGTATAGTGGCCGCCACTTGTGGATTCCACTGACTGCTTACCATCAGGCGTGGTGGAGTCACTTTGGTAGGCCATAATATAAAAAAAAAAAAAAAATATCAATTACCAAAATATAAGGTAATTTTTTCCTGTGTTAGTTAGTAACAAAATATAAGGTAATTTTTCTGTGGTAGGTAGTAAGTAACTGATATTAAATAATTAAAATAATCATCATAATTAAGCCACTCCCAAAATGTTTGATAAAGGCATTAACTACGTTTTGCAGGCGGTTTAGTGAACTATAGTATCTAAGCAAGGTGATTTTTAGTACTTAAGTATCTCTACTGCCCGTTATTTGGTATTCTTGTCATTTGGATAGGGTGGCTCAATATTCCATTACACAGCAAAGCAAGTCATGTATTAGGTATATTTATATTATAAACATTTGTAATGTTCATACTTATTTGTACAGTAGCAATAAAACTAGATGTACTTTATGCTCGACAATTCTTTAGCGATAAACAAAAGTGATGATTTGGTGTGACCTGGTCATATTTGAGTTTCAAATTTCCCTCTCTCTTGCTATCAGAGGTGCGATTGGTCTTTAGATATAAACCAATATGAGACTTTGGCTTATTTACAAAGGACAGACGGTAGATGCATTTCCTTTTCCGAATGGGTATTCAATTTTAGAAGCAGGTACAACTTTTGTAATTTTTTTTTTATTTCTGACTATGGCAAACGAGTAACCAGCCTACGTGATGGTAACTGTCACTCATAGACGATTCGGAGCCCCTAGCATTGCTCCTACAATGTTAGTACTCAACGATGCCGCTGCTTACCGTGAAGGGAATGGGGTAGGTGAAAGATTGAGGGAGGTGAGGAAAAAGAAAAGGAAGGAATTTGGGCCTCTGGAACGCAATATGAGAGAGAGAGATCTTCTATGAGAGGGTCGGTACTTCCCCGGTCGATCCGGCCCATTCATGCTGAAACCAGCGTGGATCATGAACTATTCAAAATTCTTGGCTATCATTCAACTAAAATATGCATGTTATATTGAAATTATATGAAATTACTTCTTTCGGAAGGAAATTGTCTGAATTATTGTGAAAATGTAAGAAAATCCGTTTTGTGCAGAGAAACTAACAGAAGAAAACTGCGATTTTTGAAATCTTTTAGAGACTTTAAAAGCGAAATGTTTCTTTCAATGTGAAATCAATATGTCAATATTCAATTTTCCAAAGCATTGTGTACTAGTTACAACATTTCACACATTAGAATATGTATGGTTAATATAGCTCCAGTTTTGTATTGAAATTCTCTCGTTTGAGAAATGTTATCGCATTGAAAACAAGAGTTCACATGCAACACCTACCTAGTTAAACAAAATAATGTTTTCATAATATGTTCCTGCAGCTGCAGCATACTGCCTAACTGAGAAAGAGCGCTGTAACCAAAATATACGTTGCGGAAAAAATATTCCTATGCCATTATATTTAGGAGTTATTTTACAAAACTTATCGCATGTAGATAAGTCTTTTCTTTAGACTTAAACGCTTAATGCATACAGCATATATCAGTATTGGAATGATTGATTACATTGTGTAATAGTGTCACATTATTATTAGATATAGAATTTTTTGTAGTTGCAGCAAGCCCTGTATTGCTTTACAAACATTAAGTACAATGATAATGAACTCAAACAACAGCCTAATAATAATTAGGACAATTTTGTTATTTTTATGGATATTAATGGCGGGGACGCATTTAGATATTATTTACATGACATGTAGAATACAATAATACATAATTATTATAATGACATGACACAATAGATTACAATAATCTATATAGGTATATATGTATATAATGCTTTGTCCTGAATGACTGACTGACGGATCAACGCACAGCCTAAACCGCTGATCGTAGAGATCTTAAACTTAGAGGGTGTGTTCTTTGTATGACGTAGGAATCCGATAAGAAGGGATTTTTCGAAATTTCACCTCTAAGGGGGTGAAAAAGAAGGGCAAAGTTTGTATGGGATAATGTGATTCCTTAGTCCAATTTACTACATTTACGGATCCCTGGATTTACCAAAATAAGGGAAATAATTATATTGCTAATGTTTAATGTTGGCTGAATCATATTGTTTACTACATAATTATTTAATTATTTCCTTCTCCCTATAAGATCGGCAACGGCTTTTGGTTGTGTTTTCTAAGCATTTTTGCAACGCTTAAAATATATAGCCATCTCTATAGGTTACGGTTTCATCCATAACTTAATTGTTAGTCTCTTGTCGGTGGAACTGATGAAATTCCAGCCAAGTCTCTCTGTCTAGAACCATCTCCTTAACCTCCTTATACGACATGGCATTAGCACTTTTCTTTATTTGATTCATATAGTTTTTTCGCATTCCTTCTATCTGTCGTATAATATGGCCAATCATTTTTCCTCTTCTATTTTCTATTGTCTTGAACAAGGTCCGCTTTTTTTTCACTCTTTTCAACACCTCTTCGTTTGTGTTTGTGGTTTTGTGGCATTGAGCAGTAAGAAAACTATAACATAGTTAGACGTAGACTTGACGTCACACGGCGGTCTGATTCATCACAGATTAACAACAATGAATGGACGAGTACTACGGCACAGAGTACGTACATATTTACAGGCTATTTATCTAATCGCTATTGTTATTATAATGAATATTTAATGCAAATAGGTTTGTTTCTGCGTCATTTACTAGGTTTACTATAAGGATATGTTGATAGCAGTAGATGTACTAAAATAATTTCATTGTTACCATTATTTCACTTTCAGGAAACCTACCTACTTAATATGTTTTGTTCGGTGAGTAAGAGCGGCAAAGGACTAATTACCAACTCGGTAAAGTCAAATTCAAATATATTTATTCATTTACGTTAACTGAATTAACACATAAGAACGTTAAAAATTACAAAATTTCAGTCAATTAACTTACAGCCAGTTTGCTGACGTAGGGTAGGGTCATGAGAAGAGATGGCAAGAAACTTTTATAAACCAGGTTATTATAATTTTTTCTCAGTTACAATTTCAAGCATGCAAAGTGACGCAGGCAATACACTTACTTAACTCTGATAAGTAATTAAATTACATGGTTTTATGTTGTGAAGAAAACATAAAGCAAAATGTGTGCTTTACAGGCTGCCTCAATTTGCATATTGCTACAAAAAGATAAAGGCAACATGTGATCTGTTGTAAGTATTTCTGTTATATACTACGGTACTCTTAATTTTTCTTCTATATCCCTTTCTTAAACGGTCAGCAACGGATTGGTTGAGTTTGCTTTGTTTCTTCAATGTGTAGAGAACAGAGTTACTCCAATCGGATCCCATCTTCATAGGTTACGCTTACTACTTCATATAGTCACGTAGACTGCTTGCAGGGGTATGATAGCATAGTAGTAAATGTTACTACTATTACCGGTGCTCTGTTCAAGAATGGTTACTTTACTTACATCACACTTATTTGCACATAATTATTATTATATACAAGTACTTATTAGAAAGATAGATACTATATTTTTGATATAATCTTTTTTTTAAAGCTTTATTTATAATATTACCTTTTTTAACGAGGAACTATTTTGCATGTTACCTGTAGCTTCGTCATAATAAATAACAAATATACAAGTATTCTTAGTTTCTGAGAATATTAATTAAATTTGCCTGTTTGCAATTTCCTTAAACGGGATTTTACGTGCATAATCAATCAATAGTGCAGTGATAAGTTTTTTATAGGTGTGTAATAAATGTCTTAATTATTGCAAAAATGGTAGGGTTAAAAATGGGAGCAGCTACTCCTGCGTGGCCATTACTACGGTTGCTATGGTTACCAACCCGCATACCACTTGCTGACTTTAGTCAGAGTATTATTAAATAAGACTGTTATAGATACGTAATGAGTTATCGGACGGGACGTATCTCGAACGTATGCACCGGGACTATCGCCGTGATATAGGTATGATCTTTCTACAAAATGTATATTTTGTATACAACAACACAACAACCACACAACGCCAGCGCCATCTATACCCAAAGTATTAATAGCTTTTGATATGGGTTCTCGAATGCGGATAAACATACGTATACTTACATACTTTTTTTTGTAAATACATTCATATTATACATAGAAACATCCAGACCGCGGTACGGTTTGATACGGTAGTAGATCCACGCTGATTTAAGCATGAATGGGGCCGGATCATCCGGGGAAGTACTACCTTCTCATAGAAGATCGACTTAAGAGTAGTAGTATCCGTACTACCGCGTTTCGTTCGGTGAGTGAGAGCGCCGGAGGCGCAATTTCCTCCCTTTCCTCTTTCCTCACCTCCCTCATTCCCTTCCCCTAACCACATTCCCAGCCGCCTTAGTAGAGGCCACCATACCAGCAGTTTAAGACGATGGCTTTTGGTATAGTGGCCGCCACTTCTGGATTCCACTGACTGCTTACCATCAGGCGGGGTGGAGTCACATTGTTAGGCTATAATATAAAAAAAAAGACCAATGCAAGTGGCATGTTTATGCACACAAATATTTGCACTGAGCGGGAATCGAACTCGCGACCTCTGCGTGGCAGTCCATACACAGTACCACAGAACTACAGAGCTTAGTGTTTATGGTATGAAACGATATTTCCAATATTTCCCGTTCCATCCCTTCAGGTATGCCGCGGCTGCCGTTAAAGTTGATGATATGATGTGTTTTAATCGCAGTGCAAATAGGCTAATAGGGTTAGTTAATTAATTATCAATTAATTTTAGTAATCGTGAATTATCAGGTGCCAATAAAATTATTTGCTTGTATTTGAGCTTGAGATAATTGCATACCCACCTATATTTTATCATTAATTTGTTTGATTGCGTTCCACTTAACGATATGACGATATACATGTATGTATATTGAAATATATGTGGGTATAACATGTTCTGCATGTTCTTTCCTCATTTTAGTAGGTCGTTTATAAATTAAATACTAGATTATGTATTATAATATCCTTCACCTTGAGAAATTTGTTCTAAATGTAGAGATTCGGGATGCATTATGCATTGCCAAAAAAATATTACATTCTATACCGCTTGTAGTATCTAAGAAGAAGCTGATAAGCGTTACATTTCAGTAAATAAATATACACATGCATATCTTTTTATTATATGGGACTATTCCAAAATACGTACTTAATTTTTTTATAGAACTTTTCTCGAAACAAATCTTGGTTCATATTATGTTCTACCTCGTACCTACAGAAGTTGCAGGCGCTCCTACTGCGCTACAAACACCAGAATTTCTGATCTTCTTAATTTAGTTATAGGTAAGTAAGTAGGTAGGTACTTCAAGTTTCCTTCCGATATTTTCCATTGCCAATATCAGCAATATCCAAGATAAATGATAATCCACTTAGAACGTAGTATAATGATTACTTGCTGTTTTGCCTCGATAACTACCTACGTGATGAAGACGTGATAGTAAAATATCGTTATCAATGAAACACCCAGCCTTTAATAATCAGTTGTAAATTATTAACCTTGGTTCTTAGGTGTGGCTTTTATTCGAGATTGGTAAATAGATGACTTCGATATGTAATCATGCACCTACTTTTAAGTGGCTATCGTTAAGTTGTTCCAGGCTCATTATTATTCTTTTTTATTGTATAAAACGATAATTGATAAACCCTACAAATAATAATGATCTATATATGTATTAAACATGATAAAGACTGTGTACTTAATGTTTTTGAAGAGAATGTGCGCACGCAGGTGTGAGATTTGATATTAAAGTTCCGAAAAGAATGCAAAAGTTGAAATAATATTAAAAATTTATAATAGTAAGAAACAGCTTTTTAGACAAATTTCATGTTTAGGTATAACGCCTTCATTGGCATCTTGCGTTTAAGGTAACTCGATCAAAAAGGAAAATTGCTGATAAGGTTTTCTAAAATGGAGCCCACGAGGTGGCAGCACCGATGCGTCTAGCTGACAAACGTTTTTTTGGAATTTAACCCTTGATTGGCCCAACGTGAAAGTTGAAGTGGCGCCAACTGGTGGCGAAAGTTTTTCTAAACACCCTCGTTGACAATTGACAATATTCATTGTAATAATAATTTACATTAATTTATCGGTAATATTATAGTACCTACTTAGCATGAACAAAAAGCTTATTCATTATGTTGACTGAAGAAATGTTTGTCATTTTTTCTCCTCCATCATATTTCGGTAAAACATTTATTAAGTTGTATAGTCTTTTCAAGGGCTCATCACTGTCTATCTTGATTTCCAAATGTTGGGTGATTTGGTTGAATTATCCCATTTTAATTGACCTGAGAATCAAATAGGTGCCGTATGCATATTCAAGTGTACTGAACAAATTTTTAAATAAATTTAACTATAAATAGGTACTTAATGTAAGTATTTAAGATTATTACACTAGTAGATATATACCTGCTACCAGAACGCTTAAATACTACGTGCCTAAATGCATGTTCATACCTACATACAATAGGTGATTCAATACATCTGAATAAGTGATTTACATAAGAATATATTATATGGAATTATATACCAAGAATATTTATTTGTCATAATCATCAAATATAGGAATGGTTATTCACAGAAGTTGTGTTAAATAGGTAAGTCATTGTAGGTGTTGTAAAACATTATTAAATTTAAAATTATTTTAATTTTTAAGAATGTAAAGTGTGAATATAAAAATAAATATAAAAACATTTCAGTAATTCTAACAATTCTCTTTACATGAGAATTATAGCAAAATTCTTTAATACATATATTTCTTGATATTACTATTATTTGACTGGGAATGTTCTACTTGTTTACAAATGTTTTTCTTCTACTTGGAAGCTGAGGTAGATGCTCTTAACACCTTGATTTGTCTACAGTCCTCCTGAATTTGTCCTCTAAACTCTTCAGAATCATGAACCAATCACGCAGCCAGTACTCTATCACAAGTCGCAAATATTATCAGAATTATCACGATTTTATCGAATCTTGAAGAGACTTTGATTATACCGCCCACTTATAACCGACGTACGATGTCGGTAGTGGTTAAAATAAGTACAATATATTGCTCCTTATCAATGATAACATTCAGTGTCGATATTGCTCCAATTTGTTTGACTTCTCAAGGCCTGAACGTTGGTTATACCACTGCAAAGTAAGGTATCTAAAGCTTAGATTATAGTTTAAACGACCTAGAACCAAATGGTTTATTACTTTCAACTGTCGTGCAATTAAAACCTGAAACTTTTTACCACCATATTATTATGTGTTTTCGAGTCTCTAATGTGTATTTATTGTCCAATAGCTTGCTGCAGCACGGATTCATAAGCAAGTTACATTTTTGGTTACTGCTCCGCTTCTATCGCTCATAGCGTGATGTTACATAGCTTATAACCTTCCTCAAGAACTGCGCTCTCAAACGTAAAAATCAATTTTAAAATCGTCAGTTATCTTCCTACAACCTAACAAATTTGTTTTTGAATTTCTCATAACACACAGCAAACGAAACTTGAGTCTGCTTCGCATGTTACAATTCTACCTCGTTACAGTATAAAAACAAAGCCATACGGATGGACACGATAGTAGATCTCTAAATATACAGCAAAGTTATTTAATTTTGAAAATCTACAAATTTCTTTATACTATTGTATGAAGCAAAGGAGTTTGTTTGTTTGATTGAACGCGCTAATATCTGAAACTACCATTCTGAATTGAATTATTCTTTTTGCGTTGGATAGCACAGTTTCTGAGGAAGATTCTAGGCTATGTTTATGCTAACATCACGTTACTAGCGACGGAAGCAGAGCAATATGGAAAGACGCGGGTAAAACCGCGCCGCGGAAAGCTAGTCCGTATAAACATTATGGAAATTCTCAGAATGATAGTGAAAGCTGTATCATGAAGTTCGCAAAAAAACAGACAAAATAAAACAGTGTTTTTTCTTTATATCATAACAGTATGTATGTATAAGTCAAAATATCCCAGTGGTTGTTAACACGAGGAAGTGGGTTCGAAGTGGGCAAGTAACAATGTGATTTTTCAAATCATTGTACTTTCTAAGTTTATCTAGGACATATCTGGCTGACGGTAAAGGAAAACATCGTAAGGAAAAGAAAATCTTAAAAGTCTGAAATTGCCAATCCGTATTGAGCAAGCGTGGTGATTATTGCTCATACCTTCTCTATATGAGAAGAGGCCTTTCCTCTGCAGTGGGACAGTAAACAGGGTGGTATTATTATGTATTTATACTTAATCTACAATGGTACATGGTGACCATTTACTTTAAAAAATTGCTAATCTTTGCCGGTACTAAAGACCCATGTCAGCAATACATATAAAAAAGCGCATATCGCAAGAGTCATGGCGGAAATGATTCACATAAGGTATGGTGCCTACTTATAAGTGAAAACTTGTTATAAGATCGTCGATCTGATAAACTTGTGGTTATGTAAAGAGCTGGCGCAAAAGGAGGACAGCTGCGGTTAATTGTCCTGACATGACTAATGTAGACAGCCGAAACGGAGACAGTGGTCGCAAATGTATATAACTTCTAACTGATGGGAACTGTGATGTCGTTTTACGCTTACCGAGTGTAAGTGGCAAAGATGAAACAGAATTTTTCAATGGCCATCGAGACATCACACATGTCTCTTCCAAGTAAATAAAAGAAATATCCTTTGATCTTTGGCGATAGATGGATGAGGATGACCCAGGATCAATTCGAGTACAGATGCTTGTACCAGCCAAAGAGTGATAGTGGATTAATGGCAATGATAGCTCGACTAGGTAATTTAAATTGTATGTAAGTTATTTTTATTTAAATCGTTATAGCCATAAAAAAAATCAAAATCCTGTTTAGTTTGTGTCAAAACAAAACAAAGAAGATCATCTCAAAGAGTCCTGAGGCTCTAGACAAGTGTCATAGATTTCTATTCTATTCATAGAATAGATTAAAAAATGTTTTAGTTTGACGTATGCTGACGCCAACGCTTATGTCAATCTTATACATTTTTTATCTATTCTACGAATAGAATAGAAAACTTTGACACTTGTCTAGGGCCTCTGTTACGATAGGAATACGCACGTACGGGAGGCTCATGGCGGCTTGCAAAAAATATTAACGTGTCAATTTAGCAACGGTAAACACTAGCTTAAAATATAAATTTAAAAAGACGACACGCCGCGCCGTCGAGACGAAAGAAGAAGAAGCTTTAAAGAATCATCCTTCAACAATATTTTGATACCAAATTATACGATCTCACCGACTGCAAACGAAATACAAGATCATCACCATATCGGACTATTATTATCCCACTGCAGGGAAAAAGCCTTTGAAAAGGATTCGACTATTAAAGTGGTCGTTAGTTATTGAAGCCCTTAAAAGCTATCTTTGGGCTAAATTTCGATGCCAAAATATTCACAGAATTCTATTGTAAAAAAATATGCCAGAGGTCAATCTTTGAAACAAAGTGAGGCGAGTCATGTTAGGACATGTATATCACACGTTTGGCTACGGTCACGACCAGTTTGGCGAATGATGGTAGCCTTCATTAAACTCAAGACTTAGGTACTAATAATATATATATGTTATCCTGACCGTATCTGGCCACGGCGACTGGTGTCTGACTATTAAGAGCTTCGTTGGTGTGCTCTTAAGTGACTGACGTAGCCTATTTTTACAGCAAATATACGACCACATTCGCTGCAATTCAGCACTCCTCCGACATTATAATTATAATTAATGACCACAAGTGACCGGACCTTGAGCTTATCTCACTTAGCATCGAGTTCTGCTCTACGTCTTCTTTCAAAATTAAACACCTTAGTGCTCACAGTACGCCGCCACATTGGTCTGCTGCTAATGTCTGCCATTGCTATGTTTCTAGGTCACATCACATCGCTTCATTCATCTTTAAGACTTTTTTTGTACGATTAAGACGACAAACAAGGATACGGATTACCTGACGATAAGCAGGGGGTCGTTCCTCGTACCCTCATGCAGTTACCGTAGCCTATGGAGGCATTGCTGACTCTCGAGCCCTTGAAATTTGCTGACGTTTTAGCATTTTAAGTCTAGGTACTTAATATTTAGGCGACAGTGCCTAGATAAAAATCATTTTTAGAAAAAACAAAAGGATATATTGTTCCATCTAGAAATGTGTTGTCATCGAATGACGCGGGGCGAGCGGTGATGATGACTATTAAAAGTAAGATGTCAAGGGTAGATGTCCCAACAACTGACACCTCCTGATATAGATAGTATTGATACTTGCAGTAATTGGAGAGCTGTTTTATCGATTTTTGATTATATACAGATAAAATTTTATTAAAATATAAATTTATATATTCCTTTTATGTGGTATTAAATGTTTACATTATTTAGAAATTCCCCGTTCATTTATTTTATTACTTAATAAGTATAACTAACAGAAGAAATGGTATTTAAGCTGATTTAGGTATATGTATGTAATTTTTAAATCTTGGTAATTAAATTAATTGGTTGATTTGTAATAATTACTTTGTATGGTTCTTTGGTTGCGTTGATGTGTTAAAATTGTAACTCATACAAAAAACTGTAATTATCTGACGATTGAAAAGAGTGGCGTGAGTTTCTTGCCAGTTCTTCTCACAGGTCTACCTCGTCGGCGAACTAACTTTAGGTTAATTAGCTGACTTCATGTAATTTTGACTTTTCATAAGCATCATACATTATGATCAAAATGAAAAATGCTTTGAGATTGAGTTTGTAATAACTTTTAAATTAGTTTCATTTCTCTCTACATAATAATAATGTTAACTACATTAAATATAATTAATTCCATTAAGCACTTATGGTCAAAAGCATACAATTTTTCCAGAGTAATAAGTAGGTTCGGGTTTAATCAAAGAAGTATTAGCTATCAAATAAGAGATATTACAAATCTGTCGTACCTACAAGTGTAATAAAATATATGCTTTTAATATAGGCTCGTAATAGCTTCTAGACGGGTAGCCTCGCATCGTGCACCGCGCGAGCAGACGGGCCAGCAGAGGGGGCAACGGGGCGGGGGTCAGACGCGTGAGTAACACGGAACCTGTCAAACCTGCAGCCGAGAGATGCTGAGAGCCTCACTCGCTCTCTCGCGAAATGCCTTCTTACTAACAACACTACAAACCATTATCAACCTTATGTAAAAGAATAAGCCTACATTATACCACTTTATAATAACGCTGTTAGAGATTGTCTTCTATTACGGCTACAAACGCTTTCAAAAAAAGTTTAAATATTCATTTCAATAATGAAACTTTGCTATTGCCGTTTGACATAAGGATTGTATTTCTTTGCACTTTTCATGTGTGTGTAGCAAAGAACTTTGAACTATATTTCATCAGTATAAGACTGATATCGGCGTGAGGTAATGCACAAATTTATGTCTTTTATCGTTGTCAAAGGAGTAATGCACAAAACATGTTTAAGTTTGAAGATTCTCAGAATTGAAAAACGCTGTCGTTAGCTAGGACTGTTTTATTTATATTCTGTTAAGAAAATTAAGTTGTCCTGATTGGAAAGCTATAAAAACTAGCCGATGTATAAAAACGCTTGGATGTTTAATATTACAAGTTATTCATGTGCCTAATTGTGGGTTTTATGTCGTCTAAGTCAAACATTTGCTAAAATGATGACATGATTTGCCGCGTTTTTCCAACTCTATCGGAGACGTCTTCCAGTCTCACAGATTATAATTAAAAGTGTCATCTGATCTAACCTTTTCTTATATGTTTGTCAAAATGTTAGGTTTTTTACCAAATAACAACACAAGAGCTACATAACGCTATCAAGACCAAAAGTAAGCAAGTGTTATAGCTTGTGGTATGACTCCAGGTTGCCTGACGGTAAGATGTCAGTGAGGACCAGAAGTGATAGACACTATCCTAATGACTATCAGGACATAGTGGCCTCTATGTCAGCTTAAAACGGGTAGGCCAGCGATACTTAATACAAAATCGGTGGCCAACTGTGCAACATCTACTAATCCAGACCTAAAACTTGAAGCTTAAAAACTGTACGAGGACATATCTTTCTAAATTTTGATGCCGGTTTTGAAGGTTTAAGTGCTCACAAGAATTCCTAACCCCTTTCACTTCATTAGGGCAACTCTGCGATCTATGTCGATCACTTCCTCGTTTCTTATACGATCTCATGGAACGACACCTGACATAGCCCGCTCAATTAATCACTTATTTAAAATCAATAAACTACTTAATAAAAAAAAATGTGGCATGATGTAACTACAGAAACACGTTTTTGTCAAAGTCTTGTATGTCTAACTCCTATTTAATTTTAATTAAAACCGTTGTGAGGTCCAAGATTATCTTGTCTAGAAATCAAAGTAAAGGTCAAGCAACTTCAGAGACTCCCGAGTGTCAGCTTGATTTCGCAAGGGCTTTATTGATACTGACTTAAAGGAGTCACAGTGATGGAAACATGTGTGGGATTACAAGGCTTTCTTTCCAGTTCTTTCCTATCTTGCAAGAAAACACCAAAAAATTGCCATCTCGCCTTCTAAGCGACTTTGAGGTTTCTTAGATCATAGTTACACTAGGTAAATGTACAGAAGTTTCATACTCGCCATTTTTTTTGCACTAGAACTTTTAGTTGTATTTAAAAGACATATAGATACATGCATATATAAAACGGTCAAGGACCTTAGAGGAGACTAAAATAAAGTAGGTATGTACGTGATTTGCACATTATTAGACTGGTTTAATTATCTCGTTGAACTACAGACAAACGAGTTTCTGGTATAATTAATACGCGTTTACTTAGGTAAGGTAAGCGTGTATTCACGCCTGTCGCATAGCGGAGTAAGCAGAAAGTACGGATCTCCAAAATTTGTTTATAATTTTTTTCGTACACGTCGATTATATAGGAACCAATTTAGAAAAATTAGTTCCCATTACATATTAAATGTTCAATGTAAGTATGCTTTTCTACGATAATACGTAGGCACAAGAGATACTTTGCTTTATAATCTAAGACTACTAAGTTATCTCGTTATTTATTAAAACAGTCAATAAACATTCGTACAGGTATCTATATCGCCTATTACTGTTAATTCTTTAAAATTCCAATAGCGAAAGCTTTTAGACGAAACTTAACTAATCGACTTAACTCTGTGTTCACGACTACGTACGCACATTGCATTTTTATGACCACAGTCCGGTCCCACGAGCCGTATTAAAAATGAATACAAAAAATGGTCGAAGTAAAAACCAGTATGGCCATCCATCCACGTCGGATTAGTAACAGGCCTATTATTGGGTTGTTTACCCTATAAGTTTCGTTTGTTTTCTATTACCAATTTGACACTTGCGATTTTTGAAATGATTCGAATTTTGGTACTGCTGATAAAAACTTATATGGTTGCTTGTCTGTAGGTATATGGTATCCGGTCTAGAGTAAAGAACCACAACATGTCTGCTCTTTGGTGTCGTAAGACATTTTTTATATTAGCCCACCAAAGTGACTCCACCCCGCCTGATGGTAAGCAGTCAGTGGAATCCAGAAGTGTTGGCCATCTTTTTAAACTGCTGGTATGGTGGCCTCCACTATGGCTGCTGGGAATGGGGTTACGGGAAGGGAATGAGGGAGGTAAGAGTAAAGGGGGGAAATTGGGCCTCCGGCGCTCTCACTCACCGAGCGAAACGCAGTAGTACGGATATTACTACTCTTACGTCGATCTTCTATGAGAGGGTAGTACTTCTCCGGACGATCCGGCCCATTCATGCTGAAACCAGCGTGGACCTACTACCGTACATTTAACGGCAAACTAAATAAAGTCAAAGTCAAAGACATGTTATTCATTTAGGTTAATTGAATTAAGACAGAACGTTAAAAATTACAAAATGTCAGCCTAATAACCTACAGCCAGTGCGCTGACGTAGGGTAGGGCCATGAGAAAACTGGCAAGAAACTCAGCGCACTCTATCAATCACCAGGTTATTACAATATTAAAGGGCTACCGATTCGCCTACTAAGCGTGTCGATTGTAGTAAACGTATTTAGTTATCTTCGACCTGATACAACTTTGAGTTTTTCATTATTTCCGAGTCTGATGTGATTTGGGTCAGTTAATTATTAGCTGTTAGAAACCAAGACCTGTGTTTTAAGGGCGGGAGTCTTCTTCCTTTTTTTTAATTTGTCGTAATTGCCATGCTTCACAAACGAAATCAAGTAATAGGAGAAGAAGGAAATTGTTGAAATCTAGGCGTTTTTTACATACTTAGGTACTATGCAAGTATTGTAAACCTTCCGGGAGAAATGTTCTCAAGTATATAATCAATGGTTCCAAACTATAGTGAAAACAACAAAAATACATTTTATTTAACAAAAAAATAAATTTATGCATATAACTGGCTGTTTTCTTAAGCTTTGGAATAATAATTATTGAATTCTATTTAATAATTTAATCGATGAACACATATTAAAATAACTATGCCTCTATACAAAAACGCTCTTGCATGCGAATGCACAATTTCCTTTTAGGTACAGTTTTTTTTTTTTTTTTTATTGCCTACAGTGGCAGACGAGCCAACAGCCCACCTGATGGTAAGTGGTAACTGTCGCTCATAGACTTCCGCAATGCCAGGGGCTCCGCGAAGCCGCTGCCCACCGTGATATTAATGCTCTCTATAAACCTCGTTTGAAGAAGGACATGTCATAGCGTTTGGGAAACACCGTAGCTGGTAGTTCGTTCCAGAGCCTGCACGTACGTGGGAGAAATGAACGCTGAAAACGAACCGTGCTAGACGAGATCGTGTCCAGGTAGTATGGATGAACTTTGCTGCGATGTCGAATGGTGCGATGATAGTGTTTTAAGATCACACCTGGTAGACCGTTGAGTCGTCTTTCATCGTCACAATTGATCTTAATTTAAAACTAACACAATGCAAATACATTTCTTGTTTAATATTAGAACAATTGCGTTATTATAGTAAATAAAAATATCTTTGTTTAACAGTAAACAAATTGCTTTCATTAACTGTGTTCTTAGAAAGAATTGAGGAGGTAACAACTGTCTAGTGGCCGGGCAAGAATTAGAAAGACACGTGCTACTGTGCAAGATTCTGTATGTCCTGTCATATAGGATAAAACACCGTGGCACTTACAAAAAATTCTAGTGTGTAATTTGTGTCCGATAATATAATTAATTTACTATGTTTTTCAAGTACCCTGCGATACAGGAGTCGCTTCATCTATAGGTACTGTTACATAAAGCGGAAGCGTTTCTTTGTTTGTTTGTACGCGCTAATCTCTGGAAATACCAGTCGGATTTGAAAATTTATTTTTGTATATGATAGCCCAGTTCTCGAGGAAGTTTATAGGCTATGTAACATCACGCTACTGACGACGGGAGCAGAGCAGTAAGCAAAGACCGAGCGCCGCAGAAAGCTAGTTGATGATACTGTTGGGAAGTTGCGTTTTAAAATAAAATGGTGTTTAACCTCAATAAGTACTTTCTTCTGTCTGATAATCTCGTATAGTCGTGTTAGGTATACAGCAGGTATATCTCATACGATACAGGATAATCAGGTTTAATTTAATGTAGTCCTTTGTCAGCCCATGTTGCATTAACTCAAATAATTATAATAGCTGACAAAACGGATATAACACAACTCTACCTACCTCTTATTTGCAGCCGGCGTGATGCTATTTGTATGTAATAAGACTGAACATGAAACATTCAGGTTTTAAGCAGAGTAAAGGAACAATAGCCCATAAACATGATCACAAAATATACTCGAAGTACTTGTCAGATGAACTGTAATAAGGTTACAAGTATTGACTGCCGTGGCCATAGACCGAGGACCACCGGCCGCGGACAATGTAGATAGGGTTGACAGTTCTCCAGTCTTTTAAAGAGAGAAAAACATATATTTGCCTCTCATACAAGTGTTAAACTAATTAATGCAAGTTTAAGTGTTCACACAACTTAAATTACTGTTTTTCATCTGTTCAAAATATTGTTCAGAAACTTCATTATCTTCTTCTATCTTTAGTCTAGATTTAACTTTTTGTAACATTTAAATTTTTTGTCGAGAATATTAATATTACTTTTGGCAATAATAACTGACTTAATTGTCGCTTCTGTTGAAGATATTCTGATGAAGAAAGCTAGCGATGGTTTTTTTTCATTATCTCAATCAGTCAATCGAATGATGGAGGTCAAACTATCCCACAAAAAGATGGAAGGCAAAACTACCTAACACGAAACGGGCACAGCGATCTGTGATAAAATTGCAGCAAATGCGATCGCCACTTCGTAACAACTTGACTGTTAAGAAAACTGTCGTTGTCAACAGGAGGGAGAAGACAGGACTAAGTATGTAATTTGGTGTTTATAGTCCTCATACGACTACTACGACATTACGTTGATATTATACGAGAAAAAATTTGTAGTCGATTTAGCCCATTTATACAAAAACCAGCAAAAATCTACTACCTTAGTGTATTAAACTTAAAACGCAGATTTACTTGCGTGAAATGAAAATTCACCTACTTAATATCTCTCTATATTTTATCCTATGTCTTATTTTGATGTATAAACTATATTAATGTAAATTTTTATTAAAATACATTCCGAAGTTTCTGCGTGAAAGAGTAACAAATATTCACACATCCAGTTAACCATAAAACTTTCGTGTTTATAATGTTAGTTGTGGTAGTAGTAAGATGCTATTTTTTTTTATCTAAACAAATATTTGAAGTACGAATGTTGAAGGTATAGTACAGAACCTTCAACCCTAGTGTCCGCTCGCGGCGCCGCTGTGTCGTCATAAAGCTAAGGTATCTTCACTAAGTACGGAGGTTGTTGCTAGTCAGACTATCTACTATAGCTCAGTATTCAACTTATAAATTGTAATGTAACACTGTGTTTTTTATTAGATAACAATGTAATTGTTCAGCTGTGTACGTTTCAGATTTCAACGAATAGAAACGTATGATAATCTTTACTAATATCATAAAAAGGTAAAGTTTGTAAGTTTGCATGTAAATGGTAATGTCTGGTAATACTGACCGATGTTAAAAATTTTTTTTCCGACATAAAGGTAAGTACATTGACCCTAAGTGCTATGGGGCGAAGTCGCAGGAAACGAAAAATAGTGAAAATTTAAAGACTGAGTGTGTGGAATATAGCATCATTCTTTTTCTTTTCGTAATATTAAAATGTGATTAATGAAATACTAGAAAATGGTCATATTATTTGCTATTTTAAACTTCGTATTATAATTGTTACGCACAACCCACATACAACACATAGTATACTTATTCATCGCAAGGTTGAATATCTATTTAATACTTTGCCCACTGAATTCGTCACTGCCCGTAAAAAAATATATAATTTACATAATAATTGTGTAAATTTCAAAAGATATTGCAAACAATAAATACTTTTGTCATGCATGATGCAACCGCCGTTTTCTGAAAACCTTATCATGAAGAACTTATCTAGTAGTTGGGTCTCAGCCAGGAGATTAACCACATTTATCATGATAGTAGATGTATTCTGTCTTATACTTGTCTATAGAGGTCAATAATTTACTCATGCTATGACTGTCTCGGTGGCGCAATCAGTGCATGCGATTGTTATGCGAGACATTCAGGGATTGATGCCACTGATAACAGTGGTCCACAAAAAATTTGGGCCAAATTTTATCTGGTTGGTAATAATTTGCGTCAGTTAACACTTTCCGGGACAGTAAACGGATATGGCCGTGATGACAATAAACATCTATTGTGTCTACAGATGTGTCCATCATGAAAGGGGTAATTGTATATTTATAAAGTACCAAACGACACAGGGTCTCGTTTTAAAGTAAACCTATTCAAGTTGTTTTCAGTCCATCCAAAATTTGTCTAGAAGTGATCGCTGTAAGCGATAGTGATAAGTTTATTACATTTTGCTTTTGATGTAAAGGCGTGAAGGACGATAAAAAATGTATTATTCTTAATCAATGTAACTTTTTGCAACACTGGCCTTTCTAAGTTTATTTTATTTTGATTTTATTTAGTTTTTTATTTGTCTCTACAACAATGAGTACACCATTACATAATAAAATATACAATGCAACTTAAATCTAAGTGCCCCATTACTTAAAGAAATTAAATTATGCGCTAACAAACTGATAGGTGCATAGACCTTTCATATAAATTGATGAATAGGTTAAGCAATTTAATATACCGATGAATAAATCAACTGAATATTATAACTGTTCAATAAAAGGACTCAACCAGACAGCGCAATTTTCTTAAGGGCAGACACAGATGTATGAAACAAGTCAATGTCTGTTTCGTTTATCCGTAACATTACTGAAACGGTGAAGAAAAATAAGAAAACATCGTAGGAGGATCGTACTTTTTGATTAAATAGAATCATAACTAAGATAAGATATTTTTTATAAGATAGCCTTAGTTCTCAACGCGCTGCCCTGGCACGCACGGGTTCCATCCAAAGAGTACGAGTAGTTTATTTCTACAAAGCAGCTCTGTCACTTATCGTATCAGCACACTGTTTTATTGATACAGTACAAGCAGATATCATAGTTGCCGGGTCAATTATCGATTAATTACTACTAGTACTTGTGTTATTTATTTTATTTGTGTGGATTTGTAAAATGTCCTAACCCCTATAACCTTTCAGCTGTTTAATTTTAATTAATTAATTAAAAAGTATATTTAAAATAACGTATCATCACACCTTTTATCATAAAAAGGCCATCTGAAAGTATAAAAGTGGTCTCCGATTTATATTATGGAAACACCCCAAGTTTTCCCTCGGGGTCCCGACTAAGGGATGACATGGTAACGGGGGTCTATTGCAGGCAGCAGCGGTACATGCAAATTAAATGTCATCTGCGGTCACCAATCCACTTGCCAAATGGGGTGCGAGCGCGTATACCCCCCAAGTTTGCCTCTTGTTTTGATTTAGTGCCCGTAGAACCGTGGAATAATTAGGGTGCCCGTAGGCTCCTCGACCTTGTGGTGACTGTGGCAAACACTTCTCACTAAGAGAGTCCAATGTACAGTGGATGTCTCTAGGATGAAACGTTAAAACGAAATAACGTTAAAACGAAATTAAATTTATGTAGTTTCCAGGTCGTTTTTGGGGATATAAAGTAGCCTAAGTCCGTCTCGGGCACCGAATCTATCTGTATAACCATTTTCATTGAAATCAGTTGAGCTGTTTAGGCGCTGAGTAATAACAAACACACATACACACAAACTTTCGCTTTAATATCTACCACTTATGTCACACGTGTTGCATAGGCAGGGAGATCCTCACGATGTTTTCCTTAACTGATGTCAACGTGTAATTTAAAAATGATTTATTATTTCGCTTCATTAGAATAGAGGTACTGAAACAAGTATGACACAAGTTTTAGGGAAATAGTTCTAAAGTTACACACTTTAAAGTGCTTTTCCTGTAGCTTTACGATATGCACTTACGTTGTTCTACCTTCGTAGGTCAGGTTTGTACAGTGATAACGGTAAATAAAACTTTTCATATTACACTTCAAATAATCTTCCTTCGGCAGTATTTACCTTTTTATATAGATCGTGCTTCTTAATTTACGCGACTGATAGGAGGTCAATGACATCCTTATTGCATGTAGGTCGAGAACAAAAAGTAGTTCATTATAGCTATTATATGGAGTAGGCTGTAGTCAAACAAACCGAGGAATGAGGGTGTTTAGGAAAATTTTCACCACCAGTTGGCGCCACTTCAACATTCACATTGGGCCAATCAGGGGTTAACTTTCAAAGAGCGTTTGACAGCTAGACCAGACGCACCTACGCTGCCATCTCGTGGGCGCCATTTTAGAAAACTCTCTGAGCAATTTTTTTTGTCCTTAAGCACGTGAATTATCCATTAAAAGATGCCGAAATGAGTACTAAAAAATATTTGTTTTGATAGCGCTGTTAAAATGGAAGACCTTTTACCAAAGTGACGCAAACTTATGTCGTAAATTTTCCTAAACACCCTCATTAAACAGGCATCTTTTCCTAGTCATGTTGGATTGGGTTCCATGTAACAGGGAGAGAGCTGGTTGTTATTTTCCAGGCAGAACTTCACTCCACTCAGGGATAATTACGGATTTCTTACAGAAAAATTTAATATCACTTAAAAGACCCGGGAATCTAACTACAGATGTCTGTCTGCGTGGCAGTGCGTACTCTGTACCACTGACCCACCGAGGCAGTTTCTTCTCTTTAAAATCATTAGTTTTCGAATACTTTTAATATTGTCTGAAAATTCACATGCCTACCACCACCTCATAGCAGTACTTATTATTTAAATCTTTCTTTGTGTATTGTCTTTTATTTTTGTACCATTAAAACAAGAATAGAGACAAAGTAAGGTTATAATAAGAATGCTATATGAGCTTGTAGTAAGACATTTTACAGAATAATATAGGTATCATAGTATATTGAAGACTTCTTGTAGCATGTGATTTTACAGATGTGAGATTCTAAAAATGTGCACGCGATTAATATAACTGTTTTTTAACAAGGAGCCTTTCACCACCTACTATTGTCTTTTAAAATAGCTTAGCTGAAGTCTACAACAAATTAAGGAAGATCGATTGGCTGACTACTTGTAATGTTGCCTTTTCATAAGCATCATACTTCATGATCAAAATGAAATAAATGCTTTAAGTTAAGATTATGTGACTATCACTACATGTGATATTAATGCGTTTTATTTATACGTTCTTGCGTTATATTTCAGATAAAACTAGGTAAAAACAAATATTGCTAAACAGATATTTGAGTAAAGTGCAGTTTTTGAATGAAAATGTATCTTGATATTTTTATCTTTTTAAAATTTAAAATCTCTAACTTCATTCGCATGTTGAATATAAAGTATGCTTTAACTTTCATACTTGTATCTAAAAATATTCTTATCTTTCTACCAGTGGATTTAAAATTTAGTCTGTTCTCATTTGTTGCATCTATTTCATTTTAATTAATTTTAATTATATGTGGTAGTTCTGGATTGGTATGCAAGACCGTGGATATCACATGGCTCAACACATTTATCCATAAATTTAAGAGATGGACTCTTATCGGTGGATCTGATGCGATTTTCGCCACTTTTACACGGTACAAATTAAATAAGGTAAAGTTATTATTGTAACTTTACACTGGAATGAGAGCTTGAATTTAATCCTTTATACAGAGCATAGGTGACTTAGGTCGTGTCTTCATCTCGTTCCTGAGAAGTCCCTGTCCATATATAGTATTACCGTGTCCATGACTAATAAAATGGCCGGCAATTGGCATGTCTGTGGAATTAACTCATAATTAGCTTGTTAGTGGACTCAAAGCTCGATTAAATAATTATCATCTCGTAATTGTGATACTCGTAGTAAGTGAGTATTTTTGTAGAATAATATTAAAGATTTTCAGAAAGAGATCTGAGAGCTTCTAACACAAGATTAAGAAAAAAAATTGTTACTAACAAGTTGAACTTAATGGTCTAAAATAAACGATTATTATTATTAGGGCTTATACCGCCCACTATATTTCCCAAAAGTTGTGGTTTTCTGTTATTTGTTTTGAGTACGTGGTGTGCAATAAAGAATATCTTATTCTATTCTAAAATTTGTAAAAGGCAAAATTAATTTTGTCTGCTTTTTTGAAAGTTTTGTAATAATCGCCAAACTTGGCAAGTGTATTAGCGACAGCCAGCAATAGGTAGGTACCTACTTATTGAACTTGCAACTGTTTGACTCGCATATTAAACAACTTGCATCGCAATGATAATCTGATCAAAGAAAGTAGATTCAAGATAAGAAATTTTGATAAAATATACCGAAAGTTATCGATTGTTCAATCACAACTCACTGCATCGGTGATGGATATCGCAAGGAGACTACTTTTACCAAGAAATGAAACAAACATGTACGTTACACCTCACCTGATTAAACTTAGTCATTGTTTTCAAAATAGTGACGAATAGTTTTCACTGATACTAAATTGAGTCAATTATGTAACTAAATAAACAACTAACACCAAAAGTGTAACAGGAACCAGGATATGTAGGTGCCGAGGACTATGTTATCACTGACGCAAGCAAAAGATCGGTAACACTTGTAGACCTAAACATGCAAATATAAACTAAGAAAGCGCAGCAGAAAAGTTTTGCGCTCATCGAAGTCTTAACACCTCCACAGAATGGAACTGTCTAAGACTCGACATACAAGACCTGTGATTTTACTTTATATTTTTCTTTACAACATAGTAAACTGTAATTACTTACATATAGAGTTAAGTGTATTGCCTGCGTAATTTTGCATGCTACTTGAAATTGTTACTTACAAAAATTGTAATAACCTCGCGGTTAAAAGAGTGACCTGAGTTTCTTGCCAGTTCTTCTCATGGCCCTACCCTCACGTCAGCGAACTGGCTGTAGGTTAACTGGCTGACATTATGTAATTTTTAACGTTCACAAGTGATAATTTAATTAACCTAAATAAAATAAATATCTTTTGATTTGATTAAATTTCTTTTGATTTCATTTGATGAGGATACAATCGAAACATTTACTTTACTTTAAAAAGACAACTTTGAATGCAAGAAGGATGAATCTGTTTAGCACTTTCCTATCTAGAACTAAAAAACCTCAGACGTAGTCTCAATAAAGTCATACTTGTAGGTACGGTTACAGAACAAAACTAACTCAAACTTTATTTGTTTATTTCTCCTAAGACTGGTAAGTTCTAACGAACTGTCTTTTGTTGCTCGAGCGCTAACATGCCCCTCTACAAACGAGGTATCAAATGTTTTTTTGTTTAAAGAGAATATTAATTTCATGGTAGACAGTCGGTTTCCTGAGCTCCTGCTGGCATTGCAAAAGTCCATGGACAACAGTTATACTCTGGTAAGTTGCTAGCATGTCTGCCAATAAAGGCAATAAAAAACAAATTCCAAGACAATGCGACAACGTTGTTCACACCATTTAAACTCAACTGGAGAAGAATAACTTATTTGAACTGAACGAGGCAAAAGGCCACGTGGTATTAAAGTCTAAACGAACAATAGTGTCCCAATATGGCGCTGATTAACGGAATGTCAGTTGCGCAACCGTAGACGACGGACGACGGACGGGTCAAATGAAACGGGACCCGTTGAACACAGAATATAGGTCGAAAATGACCTTCTATAGATATTAAATGGCCTTAATTATTAACGAGATGAGATAATATAGCGATGATATTTGTAGCTACTTTGACTTTACTTTGGAGGTTATTTAGAAATGTTTGATTATAAATGTAATACTATATTACTTTCAGAAGTAAGACACCTCCACAAGCAGATCCAGGAGGGATGTCAAGACGTCAAGGCCTCTCCAAACTGAAATCCTATATCAGCTACTAGGCACCGCTAAACATCTCATTTAAAACAACGTGAGTCAGTAGAATCTGACAAGTTATGTTAGTACTAGCTGCTCCCACGGCTTTGCCTGCGTGTAAATTATGTTGTGTATTCCTTCGGGAACTAGACCGATTTTCGGGATATCTACATACCAATTTTCTTCGAAATCGGTTTGGGCGTTTAGGGGCTGAGTGGTAACAAACACACATACACACACACACACTCACAAACTTTCGCATTAATAATACTAGTAGGATTCCCTCCTGTTGGCAGACTAATTGAAACTACGGTGGATACTGATCGTTAAGTAGAATAAGACAACAACTTAGGTTTTATATCAAAATTGAGAAATAATTTGCTTGATTTGATCGAGTTATATCTATGTGAAAGAAAAAACAACTGTTAGATGTCTTGTGTATGTTATGTTCCCGTTATAATACAACCACAGCAATATATAATATAATCGTATAATACGAGAAGCGCAGGAGTGATTTCAAGGCTGAAGTAATTGCTGGCTGCCGAGATGTCGCTTCCCGCGGGACGCCGGTACATACAATTACTGGGCACTGTTACGTGACCATTTGCTTGTTATTATTGTATGAATGCTTGTTTATTTTCATATCCTCGTGTGCTGACTCTGGTTGCATGGAGTGAGGTAGAATAGCGATGTAGGTATATAGGTAGCAAAGAGTATTAGTGATTGAGTTCGCTTTATTGATGTTTTTTTTTGTTGTTCTTTCTGACTTTAACCTAATTTTTATATTAAAAACACCAGTAATTGTGCCACCGCATCGCTAGGTGTCTTCTGATACAGAGAAAGCATAAGCATCCCTACACTTTTCCAAGTCAGATTTGTGATTTCAACCATTTTTTGATAATCAACATTTCTTATGAACTTGATTATGTCATATTATTATAAAGTATAGGTAGTTTATTACTCACAATCTGTGTAGGTATAATCGCGAGTTTTAATCACTAAGAATTCTGAGATTAAAAGGTCATCAAAACATAATGTTTTGACCATAAATAATTATCACAAGAATTTGCGTGAGTAGCCAGTGGTTTAATCATTCCAGGCTCACTTACCACATCGTTAACCTAAAGACGCCCATTGCAGGACTCTCCCTAAAAGAGGTGTACCTACTCGACAAAGCCCTGGGTAGCCTCTAGATTATCGTCTTCATATCAGCCCTAAGACGTCCATTAGACATAGGCCTTCCCCAATTTTCGCCGATCGCAAGCCGCACTCATCCATCAGTTGCCTCTAGTTGCTAAAAGCGAAATAAGAAACAGAAGCTAATCATTACATCATACCACGTATCAAAGTCTCAATAATAAGACAGCGGAACATAAAAACATTAGTTGAAACTATTAATAATACAAGTATACTAGCTACCTGCAGCGTAGTTTCACCCGCGATAAGTTACATTTTTGGTTACTGCTCTGTTTACATCACCAATAGCGTGATGTTACATAGCCTATATCCTTACTTAAGAATTGGGTTATCAAACACAAATAGAATTATTTAAATCCAATTGGTAGTTCAAGAGATTAGCGCGTTCAAACTAACAAACAAACTCTTTCGTTTTATATATTAGTATAGATATACCTACCTACTTAGTTAGCGATGAGTAATGGTCAACACAAAAGCAGGTAGCTACACGTTTGAATATGGGCTTGAGGTTCGACAGGTAACCGGCTGGTTTCTGTTGACCTATTATAAAAGAATCGTTGTGATGAATAGTGCTAAATATGGAGAGGTATGCAAAAAACTATACAAAACAGTTTGGATATAGACAGCCGTCGCACGGCTAAAATAATAAAATCTTAATAGATATTGGTGGTTAGTTTTCTCTATAACTACGCATCTAAGTCAACGCTTACGCCAAAATACTAAGTACACGTCTATCGAAGACATACTTGCTTTCACTGATGTACTTTATACTAAGGAGTCTAAAAAATGAGAAAACCCGAGATACATATAGTTATAGCACAAAACATCGCAACGAAATTTTCAGAGGGTCTACCACCACCTCTTATAGCAAGCACCTCTCTATTACTTTATGTTTTGTCTTTTTCTGTTGCACTATTAAAAACAAGTATAGAGACAAAGTAAGGTTTTATCGAGATTGTTCTAAAAGCTTGTGATAGGGCCCTGGAGCCCTAGACAAGTGTCAAAGATTTTTATTCTATTCTATCTATAGAATAGATAAAAAAATGTATGGGATTGACATAAGCGTTGGCGTTAGCTTATGTCAATCCAATACATTTTTTTATCTATTCTATGAATATAATAGAAATCTATGTCACTTGTCTCAGGCCTTTGGTGTGGTAGACATCCCTTATCCCCAATTCTGAAGTAAGACATTTGAATTTCGAATTTTGGTATCGGTAAGTGAATTAGTAAAAATATAAATCATCATTACCCGAAAGCGCTACTGGACATAGACTCAATATTCGCCATCTTGGCCCGTTTTGAGCTGCCCTAAAATTCATTCTTATACAGAATTAATTAACCCTGTACATTTTTTTGCAAATTCAGATAAATTTAGGATCATGAATATTTTTGTGCTCGAATTTTGTGCAGATTTGTTCGGTCCTATTCCTTTTCAAGGTCAAACGTGCATGCAAGCGCAATCGAAAACTGAACAGGCAGGCAGTGGATAATATATAAGCATATTCTATTCTATTCTATTCTATTCTATTCTATCATTAGTAATCACATGATTTACAGATATTGTTTTTTAATATCAAAAAATAGCTGTCGCGGTGATCCAGTGAGACTGTGCCACCGACTTACGCACAGGGTCTCAGGTCTGATTCCTATAGATATTTTCAAACAGTTTATAGCAAAATCGCTGATTTCGTTTCTCTATTTCTACGTTAACTTCTTTTAAAGCACAACCATGGATTTTAATACGGTTTTCACTATCATCTAAAGAATTTCTTACGAAATATTTATGTATGATACAAAATTACATCATTATACCTACTCTTGTGCGCAGCCGTTAGTGTAATGTATAGCAATTCAAGTTCTCAAAAGTTGCTTATTCAATCATTACCTAACCTCTCCGTGTCGTCTCAAAATCTCAAAGACACGTATTGATTCGATCAACACCAATCATCACTATTATGCGTAAATGTGGTAGTCTAAACTACTTTCCTAACGGTGTGGTTTTATCTCTTTCTTTTCTTCCCAAAATTATGTTTCGTCTTTTTCTAGCGTAGGTGTAACCCAAATAGCTGGATTTGGAACGTATGGCAGGTGAATCAGAAGAACAATTTTAAACAGAACTTTATATTTATATGTTACGTTTAGGGCTCGCTAATATATAAAGTTGTCTTAACTTTAAGTACCTTTTTTATCATAGTAGGTATTGCTAAAACAATAGAAGCGGTAAGACATATTGGCGCCAGCGTAGTAATGAACAATTATAGGCCTTAGTGTTACGGGAAAAGGTTTATATTTGCAAGTTTATGTCAATAGTGCTGTTATTAATTGTCCCTTGTTTTGTCTAGGGTTTAGATTGACCAATATTCTTATTGTGGCACTTAGGATGTTCTTGTAACCATATACCTACTACAAAGGAGCAAAGTTATCAGACAATAACCCTAAAAAAAGAGCATAAGACAAAATATATAAATTCATAACCGTGTTTTTATTGTCATTACGTTTAAAATTGCTTAGCAATTCTTCTAACCACTGAAAAAGAACTACTTACATGTGAATTGCAGCTGATAACGGAAACCTGCTATTAGGTAATATGAACGTCTTGTAAGAAGTATTTAACTTTGATGATAATCCACGTTATCTAAGCAAAACATAGAGATTAGTGTAGCTCTGTTATCGGACATGTGGCGTCAAAGTCAGGGCTTTAAACTAACTGTAAAGATTAAGTCCTATCTCCCAAAACTATGTTTTTAGAGATCTAATGTAAAGATCATTATTTCGGCTGAAAAACATTATTCTACAGTTTAAATAGTAATAGAAACTTTATTTAATATTACTACTTTACTGTTACTAAAATACTGTGAAAGAAAATATTTACAGGAACCCTGAAAATTTCAAGGATGATTAAGACTTAAAGTGCTTGGTACTTTTATCTTTCTTTATTTATGTATCTCTCACAAAGGTATGTAAAAAATCCATTTGTTTGTTTAGGTTGTGTAATAAGAAGAGTTCTTTACATTGGTAAAGCACCAGCAAGAGACAACCTTATCGCACACCAGCGAAGTTATACAACCTAACGATCATATATACCTTAGCGAACCTCAGACAAATTATGACATCAGAAGATGGCAGTAAGTCATCTAACACAAGACAGCAGTTTTGGGATAAGACTGCTGCCGTCTCATTTAAAGCAATTATGGCAAATACTGAATACTCTGCAAATGCAATGTCGTTGTCGTGGACGTCTTTTATACAAAATATTAGTTGCCATAAAAAGGTACCTACTATTATAAATTCCAACTTGATGCAGTCTCAGCATTACATGCTATTACTTTGATTACATGCGATTGTTATGTAATCGTTATATCAGATAGATACAACTGAGTGGATTGTGCCCGCCCGGTCTTGTGATTAACTAGGGATTATCTAGTATTATGACGTTTACTTACAGCGCTCATAGTTTTATTTAGAGATTGAAATCTCGTGATAGCTCGCATTCTCAGCATTTATTTTGTTCTGTTCTCATTCCAAAATTATAATAGTCCAAATTAGGCTTTTATAATAAGTTTCTCGTTCAGATGTTTTTAATTTAACGACGGATATGCTCATTGTTTATGGTCTTAATAATATTAATAAAAAGTAACAGGAATAGGAAATCAAATTTGTACAGGGCAAAATCTGTGGGGTCAGTTAGTAAACAGCACAATTTATTGACTTAAACTTCTGTGTTAATTGTATGGTGGTGTAGGTCAGCAAAAAAGGTGGGAATGTATTTTGATTCTGGGGTGATGAACAGCTTGTGATTCAATAGGTTGTTGGCTGTTGATGCTCAGGAATGTCAGGTACCCGGAGGTGATATGGAATCCTTATTAATTAAAATATTTCGTTTTGCACAGGCATGGGACTGAACGTACTAGTTACACGCATAATGGTAGGTATATCACAAAAGATCCTAAAGAGTCGAAGAGCTCTGGCCCATTGTCCATTGGTCTAGGTTAGGCCGAGGCATAACATTTGAGTGTCGAGTTGTTACAAACATATGTACAATCAGACTTAAAACAAATATTTGTTGATCATAATTTGACAAAGATCAAAGTCCAAACTTTTGTCCTGTGTGGGAATCGAAATCCGCAGCATCCTGCATAACATGTACAGCAGTCGTACTATCTTCCGCTGCGCCATCGAGACAGACAACAGTTTTAATAATTAATCATAAGATTTATAAGTTTTGATTAAGCAATTTGCACTACCATCATTTTACAAAATTCATCACATTATTAAATAAACTTATGCAAAAACGATAATATACAAATTGTTTATATTGACCGTTTTCGGAAAAGCGCTTGGCAACAGCGACCAGTGACTAGCTAGGACTAAAAAGGCACAAAAGCCTAAACAGGTTCGTTCAAGTCTGACTGCGTTCAGATGTCGTATCCTTGATGGACATAGGTCGCAAGTTAAACATTATCATTTAGCAATATTCAATCTTGTGTCAATTAGCACAAGATTAGAATTAGCCAAAAGACGTGTCTCGTATTACGCCTTTTATCCACCGAAGGTGTGACGTATGCCCAACTGCATTCCAGACAGATTCACATGCTGATTTAGTTTTTATTGACACGCATGTTATGCTCATTTTGGTGAAGGTTAAGGTTTTTAGAACATAGCCTTAAACTATCTTATCACTGAAGTTTATAAATATTGCTTGAACGGTTTATTACAGTGATTTGATGTTCTGACAGTGACGGCGGTTTAAAGATATCTACTTACATTTGATGAAGGTAAACATTTGAAGAAATCCAGACTCAATAATTTCGGCCCAGCTCGTAATATTCTCATCCCAGGATAAATGCCTCTTCTCTTACAGAGAAGTAATGAACATTCATCCATCATCATGCCTGCTCAGGGAGGTTCTAAGATTTTATTCTCATTTCAATTTCAGACATACATTTTGTTTTAAGTTTAGGTTGGCTCAAAATATTTTTTATTAACTATACAGTTAAATAAAAAGATCATATTATTGGTATTTGCCCATCTTCAAACCCAAACAAACTCTTATACTTTTTTTTTTTGTTTTTAAGAATTTATTCACCATAAAAAGATACATTGACACATGACTGGCCTGTTGGTCTAGTGGTTAGTGACCCTGACTGCTAAGCCCGGCGGAGGTCGTGGGTTCGATTCCCACCCAGAACAAATATTTGTGTGATGAGCATGATTGTTTGTTCTGTGTCTGGGTGTAATTTATCTATAATATGTATGTATTTACAAAAAAAAATGTATATAAGTAGTATATCAGTTGTTTAGTACCCATAACACAAGCAAATATAATTGCTTAATTTGGGGCTAGATGGCGCTGTGTGAATGTGGTAGAATATTATTATATTATTATTATTATATATATTATACATTGTTTATAATACATATGCAAAATCTACTAAGTATTATATAAAGCGAAAGAGTTTGTTTGTTTGAACGCGCTAACCTCTGAAACTACCAGTCGGATTTGAAAATTCTTTCTGCGTGTAATTCCCCAGTTCTCGAGGAAGGTTATAGGCTATGTAACATCACGCTACTGGCGACGGGAGCAGAGCAGTAAGCAAAATGCGGATGAAACCGCGCATCGCAAAGCTAGTGTAGATATATGAAGGGAGTGTCTTAATCACTAGCCTATCTCGACTTTCCTTTAATATCTACCTTCTTTTAGCATTATAAAAAAAAAATATAAAAATAAAAAAAAAATAAAAAAATATGAAAAGGTGAATGGTAGGTACATGAAGAAATGTCATTTTCAAACTGAGGCATCGTGACTGGAGTACAAATAACCACTATGTTGAATAGCTGTACTCAGAGCGTGCTGTATTCGTGTTGGTAAATAGGGTCACGCTGGAACTCTTTAGTGAAGTAAAGGTAAACTGTACGGCTACATATATATATAAATAATGTTTAACGTTTGAAAAAGAATTATTTGTGGTAGAAAATTCAGCATGAACAGACCGGGAAGTACTTACTTTTTATCAGAACACCAGCGTATTCGTTTTCATAGGTTTTGTCCGGTGTGTGAGAGAGCCGGGCGCTCAAATTTACCCTCTGTCTTCTTTATTTTCATTTCCGATATAAAAGGTATTACGGACGAAATTGTAGGAGGTAGAACAGAACGAGGATCCATATACATTAATCATTTGCAAATCTAATAAATACATGCTTTTACTGTCTCGGTATTGTCAATTTTAAATGTTATTTGCTTCGTAATAAAATATTTTGGGCTCTAAACAGAATAAAACTATATATGACAAAGACGTATACCTATAAAGTATAAAACTTAATATCAAATGTACTATACTAACGTATAGTACATTTGATACGAGATATTAATCATGTTTAAACTGCGTGTTAATTGTCGTTGTTTGTCGCGATTCATGACAGCCACATTTGTCATCGTTACTTCTTATATCTTTAATTCTTTTGTGATCTTGTAGTCGTATACAGTAAAGTTATTTATTTATTGCTATAGATAAACCTATATTTAGGTATATAAGCTTGATTGCAAATAGTTGTTAATATGTTACTTACTACGTGTTTTTTTAAACTAAACTTATAAGTGTCCACTTGTAAATAATGCATGCAAGCTCTGCGATCCGATGATATTATCTGCTAAAGCTAGCTTTTTTTAATGTTCTTTGCCTATTTAAGCAGCCCTTAGAAGAAGCGCATGTCTTACAATGAACGTCTGGAGGAAAAATATTAAAAATTAGTCATAATCTTAGTATATACATTTAACGTAATATTACATTTTCCTTTTGTTAATCACTGTTATTCTACGAACAATTTATTCGAGGACAAAATAACAAATTGGCAATGACAAACAAAATAAATGTAACAATACTATTAATGACTTAAATGTACATAATAATTACCTAGAAAACTTTCACTAGGTAGACTTAAGCTACTCTTGGAGAAGTTTACTATAGGTAGGTAGGCTTGGCAGGCGCATAGGCGATTCTGAGAAAAAGAGAAAAACCTTTACTCTATAAATTGTATTGATCTTCAGCTCATCACGCTTGCTCTAGGTGAATTACCAAATTCATACTATTTTTAAATAAAGATTAGATGAAAAAAATGGAACACAAATAATTGTAAGAGATAACAATACAGAGTCTAAGTTGTAACCTTCGAGCCCTCGTACCACCACGTGGGTCGTATGCGTATTCAGACTTCTTTGCCACCTAATTATTCAAGAGCCAAATAAATTTATCAACTTATTATAAAACAATTTATCAAAATATCAATTAAATTATGCTTAGTAGTTTTTGCCAATTTGTCTGATGCATAGAGCCAGTATTAAAGGTCAATAGAACACACGACTACTTGTCACCACTGTGATGTGTGTGAGTGTGTGGGAAATAATTGTGTGTGCGTGAGTGTGAGTATGAGTGTGTGTGTTGTGTGCAAGTCACAGGTCAAATAATGGTCAGGTTGAATTAGTCGCTTGTCTCCAGACTCAGATCTTAAACGTGCTATGTTATAAAATCTCCGATAATGGTCTGCATTGCAATTTGCACTTTTATAGACTACCAGCAAGCCGTTTCGACTTGTTTTGGATATAATTGTGCGTACCTAAAAGGCTACAATATTATTTTATTCAACTATTTTAACGGGGACAGTGTACGGGGACAATGGGAAGTATTTTTAAATATTTAATTGAAGTACCGCTGTCTCCGTAGGACAGGGACACGGCGTACGGGGACAACGGGAATAAACCAATAGCTGTCGTAGTTCCAAAGATATTAACTTTGTACAAACTAAACTCACAATATTTATTATGTTTATGTAATAGTTACAGACAGTTCTTCAGCATTTAATTCATTCAGCATTCAGCAGTACAACATCAGGGTGCCAAAACGGGGAACAATAAAGAAGAGGACGTCACACCCATCTCCACTCGAAGCTGTGTTCCGGATGATGATGGATTTGTGAAAGTCTAAAAGAAACGTAGGAGTCAAACCTGCCGAAATAAGTGTGGTACAGCACCCACAGGGCCCAACTTCCTGTTGAAACCTGCCGTACCCACTACGCTACTGTATGTCTCGCGCCTGCATCACTCCACAACGACTCAGGACCTCGTGGAGGACATCAAGGTCAAGGCCACTTACATCGTGAGGGTAGAGCCTTTGGAGTCACGTCACAGCGTGAACTTTAAGTCGTTCGTAGCGCGTGTGCCGACGAAGGCTCTTGAAACCTTCACCAAAGAAGAATTCTGGCCGAAGGGCGTGGAGTTCCGGCGGTTCCGGGGCAGGCTGCGAAACAACGGAACTAACACCGACCGACAGGCACAACGAGAAGTGTCATCAACTCATCATAGATTTAAGTTATTTTTAATATATATTTTAGGTTACGGTATTTATTGATTAACTTTTATTTAAATAGTGTGTAGTATACTTATATTATAATGTATGTATGATAGTCTGTAAGATATATATTGAAAATTGTAATCCCGATGGTACCTAAGATACAAGCACTAGCTTAGTTTGGGACCAAAGGGAAACTACTTATTTGTAATAAAATGTAATTTATATTTATGAAATAAATTGAATTGAATTGAATTGAATTGAGTTGTAAGTAAAGCTTTTCAGCTTATTATAATTTAGTAAGTTTAGACACATAGTGTTGAGACTTCTAATATTAAAATAAACGCGCTAATCTCTGGAGCTAACGTCAGATTTGAATAATTATTTTTGCGTATGATAGCTCAGTTCTTGAGAAATGTTATAGGCTATGTAACATCACGCCACTGGCAACGGGAGCAGAGCAGTACGCAAAGACGCGCTGGAGGAAGCTAGTAGTTAATTTTATAACCATATTGTCTCCAAAAACTTTGTATTTTAAATACAAATATACTTCACACGTTTTTACTGAGGAAGCAGAACTAAATATAGTTATTATGAGTTTATAAACTTCTAATATATTGCTTTAATTGTTTTAAACACCTTGAAAATTATACTATAGAATATTATTTAGATTAATGTTACGTATTTTACGAGGATAATACAATGACGTCATCACAGACAAAGATAATATAACGGCGTAATGGACAAGTTTTGTATTAATTAACTGTGAATTACTAATCTGGATTTTGTTTGAGTTGATTTAAGTTGATGAAGAGTTTTATATATTCTGCATTTATGTAGAGAGTTTAAAACGTTATAGTTATAATTTATACTATTAAATAAAGCCGCAAAGTTATTTTAGTTGGTTGTTTGTACGCGATAATCTCTGGAACTACCAGTAAAATTGAAAAATTCTTTATGCGTACTGTTAGGAGGGCTTCGCTGGGTGTCTTTTTAAAAAAAACCGCAAATTATACCGACACTAAGTTTTATTAAGAACTTATTACAATATTCGGCACACACAATTGCGACTAAGGAAGCTACCGATCACCGTGACGCGCGACGTTCAGAATCTAACTAACTCGGTTTTTATTATAGAACAAGTATTACAATAAAATGCTGACGCGGCTATGGAAAGATGCAGTCATGCACATTGTGCTTAGTAAACGTTAATTATATGGTAAATTAATATAATGTATAACAGTACGATAGCTCAGTCGAGAACTATAGACTATGTGACATCACACTACTGGCGACGGGAGCAAAGCAGTAAGCAAAGACGGGGGTGAAACCGCGCCGCAGAAAGCTATAAATAGAAAGAAAGAAAGAAAGAAAGAAAAAACATTTATTTGTTCTCAACAAGTTAGTTTACAGAACATATCAACAATATATAGTAATAAATAAAAAATAAAAGTAACAAACTTAGTGAGATACAAAATGGCCCTAACTCAGCTTTGTGCCACTTTGCGAACACAGAGCAGCGCTGTTATTCTGTTAGAGCCAAGATGGATGGTATTCTGGTATGAAAATATCACGGATTGATCAAAGAATACCCTGACATTAATAACAATCGTATATACAATTTGTGTAGATTGAAATAAGTTCAGAAAATATTTATATACACGTACTTTTACCTTTACGATTTTCGTGAAGCCATGGCTAAGTGGGCCAGAGCAAAAAGTCTTCTAAACAGGTCTAGCCATGCGAATATTTTAAAGGTAAACATCAATGTTAATTATTTAAAAATTATATTATGTTAATCGTATGTGTAAAACAACTGATGAAATATAGATTAAAACATATGGATAGTACAACAATCCAAAGGTCAAAGTTCCCTGACTTTTTAAGGGACAAAAACCATTAAATAAAGTTACCTTATTAACATAGCTTCACGCCTTTTATTCTTGAAGGGGTAAGCAGGAGTGTTTAACCACCCTCTTTTCGCAATTTTTTTATTTTAGATCTCATGTAACAGGGGTCGACCCTGTTGCCATTTATCGGGCATAATGTTAGACTCCGGGCTAATACTGCAAATTTTTTGACACAAAACCCCAATATCACTTTACTCGACCCGGGAATCGAACCGAGACCTCTGCGTGGTAATACGTACACAGTACCATCGAACCAAAGAGGCAGTCTTAACGGTATAAACTATACATTTCTTATAATATTAGTAATCATAATTATGAGTATTTTTTTAAAAGGCCAGTGAGATACACGATGACCCTTGTGCGCGAGCGTCGCCGACAGGAATGCAGTCTTGCGAGCTTCTCCGTGCTAGACGTGCGCGCGCGCACACATCGGTGTTCTGTGAGGAAGATCACGTTGTATGCACGGGATGGCTGTGTGTGTGCAGCTGTACCTACTAATGGTTTTAAACTCGACTGGTTATCACGGTTTCGAGTGGTTATGTAGTGAGAATGGTTGTTTCGTTGTGGTGGGTGGATGATATTTACATGTATAAACAATTATTATGTAAAGGTTACAACAGACATATACCAGCAAAATTAAATAATCGTGATAAAAATCTTTTCACAACAAAATATTTTTTCAGTCTTATGCATTGTTAAAAATAAAAAAAGTATCACCATTTGCAGTGAAATTAATTACCTAATAAAAGCTATAAATAATTAACTATTTTATTTTTAACATCAATATAGATCATCTTTACGATACAAATATATCATTTTCTCATTAAATCTTGACTCTAACCTTTCACATGCACATGAAAATATAACCATAACGCCGACGAATGATAATCACGTGAGAACTAAATGAGAATATTACATCTAGTACCGTCCGGGTCACATGAACCCGTATTGTTTATGGTAGTGTGTTCTCAACAGCACAGCGAATTTTTTACAAGTTGTCGACTGGTTCTCATGTAACCTCCTTATGTAATTATTTATTATATCTAAATGTCACCATATACAGACAGTTTACTGTAACAAGGTAAATAAACGGGTTTAATTACATTATGACTATTGGGGAAAATACTTATGTAGACGAAAATATCAAAAATATCAATAAATATCTTCATGGTTTAGCGCTGCTAATGAATGAAAGCATAATTACAGCGTTGAACATACCGCTGACACCACCATCTGTCATTTTATTATATTATTGTTAAAACAGACCTTTGACCTGACGACTAGCTAGCGGTAGGTACACGAGATAGTTACTAGTCAAATAATAATCCTAATAATTATAAAATGAGAAAGTTTGTGTGTGTCTGTTTGTTTATTACCATTCAGCGCCTAACCGGCTGCACTGATTTCGATGAAAATTTGTGTACATAAATTCGGTGCTAGAGACGGACTTAATACTTTTTATCCGGAAAATCGGTCTGGTGTCTGAGTTACATTTTTTTTTACAACAACTACTCACAACGTTAAACGTTTAAGCAGCGTGGGTAAAGCTACAGGGCGCAGCTAGTAAAGTTTATAAAAATACAAGTAATTACGCTACTTCTGCTACTAGTCGTGCCATCATTGCTCATATTCTTTTTAATACTAAATAAAATAGAACATGACTACACGAATAGACAATATTGTCTCTGTTAAGGTGGTACACAACGACGAGGAGATCGGTCTTTCTAAAAACATTAAAATAACACAATCACTATAAAAATAGGAACGTAATACCCACGTTCCTATTTCTGTGATGATGTTTTGTTAATCTTTATGAAAATATTCTACACACAATTAAATACCGTAAACAATCGGCATTACTCACACAATATTTACAGGCTGAAACTGAGTCAAGTAAGTCACGAATTGCTATTTGTAACTGTTATTGTTATCACTCATAACTGTTTAACACTTAAGTACTTAACATTAAACTAACTGGCTTAGAATTCACTATGAGGAAGAAGGCGAGGCGCTCATAGCTCGTTGCACTCACTGATCGATAAACAATCAGCGGGTTAAGCAACTAAGAGTGCGGCTGGCCTATGGATGGGTGACCGCATAGTGGAATTTGATCTAAGCGTCTCCTTGCTTTAGAGGGCACGTTAAAAATCGGTCCCAGTTGTTGCCGGTCAAGTCGGGTGCCTGTATAATAAATTATAAGCGACCTGAACAAACCCATTTTCCAAATTTTTTTATATGATTTCCAGTGCCAGTCTTTCATAGGGAAATTTAAAGGATCCCAAACGGTTCAGTACTTCATACTTCTATTGCTAAATTGAAACTTGGAGCACATTACTTTTTCCCAATATTAAACTGGGGTCTTTTGAACTGGGTATAAAAAAGGTCAACTCGCCCCCAGCTTGACACAATGGCTTTTTGAACGATGTACCAATGGGACAGAGTGGAGTTTTAAAAAGTAATTCTTGCTGGAACAAAGCTTTTGTTTCACGAAATATTTTATAAATGTACAATTAACTAAGTACCTACAACTAGACTCGGAACAACCAAAATATTTTTTGAATCACAAAAGTTTTGGCCTATGTGGACATCAAAACCGGAATGCACAGATGTAATTTACGGTAGTAAATCCACGCTGGTTTCAGCATGAATAGACCGGATCGTCCGGGAAAGTAACGGGTGGCGCAAAAGTAAAGACACTATTTGGTTCAGCTATAACATTTTTTCTAAATTAGAAAACTAGATTTAGATTTTTTTAAATGTATATTTGTGCCATTAAATTTCGTACCATTAGGATTTAAAGATGATGTCTTTTAAATGGTGACCTCCTGAGTTGATACACATTTGAGCCCTATTTATGACATTTTGCATAACTTGCCGTAACACTTCCTGCGATATGTTCGTTATTTCTTGACGAATGTTTTCTTTTAGAGCTGCGAGAGTCTGTGGCTTGTTCACATACACCCGAGATTTCAAAAAACCCCAAAGAAAGAAGTCTGGACTGGTCAGATCGGGTGATCTTGCAGGCCAAGGCAAATCGCCAAAACGAGAGATAACTCGGCCTGGAAAAGCGTCCCTCACTAAGTCCATAGTGTCGCGCGCTGTGTGTGCCGTAGCGCCGTCTTGTTGAAACCAGATGTGCTCCAGCCCCAATTCGTCCAAACTGGGTATCAAAAACTCACGTAACATGGTTCTGTAGCGTTCTCCAGTGACAGTAATCGCATTGCCTCCAGCGTCTTCGAAAAAATAGGGTCCGATCACTCTGTCAACACAGATGCCACACCATACAGTAACTTTTAGTGGGTGTAGAGGTGTTTCTTGAATAATGCGCGGATTATCAGTGCCCCAGAACCGAGTATTCTGCTTATTGACATGCCCTGAGAGATGGAAATGGAAACGCAGGAAGTGTTACGGCAAGTTATGCAAAATGTCATAAATAGGGCTCAAATGTGTATCAACTCTGGAGGTCACCATTTAAAAGACATCATCTTTAAATCCTAATGGTACGAAATTTAATGGCACAAATATACATTTAAAAAAATCTAAATCTAGTTTTCTAATTTAGAAAAAATGTTATAGCTGAACCAAATAGGGTCCTTACTTTTGCGCCACCCAGTACTAGCCTCATATAGAAGATCGATGTAAGGATATTAGTTTTTATGTTAATGTGTTTCGCTGGGTGAGTGAGAGCACCGGCAGCCCAACTACCACCTCGGTCCTCTTTTCCCTTTTCATTCTTCATCCCCTTCTCCGTGGTAAGCAACGGCTTGGCTGTGTTTTCTAAACATTATTATTTCTGCGATGCTTGAAAACACAGCCATTTCTATAGGTTACGATTGTCACTTACCATCAGGTGAACCGTATGCATGTTTGACATGAAAGTTGTATGTAAAAAAAGTGTCTTCCTGAAAATAATGACGTATGTTTGACTTATCTTGTCATACATCGTTAGTTTTTGTAATTAAGGAAGATCCTTGCTTGTAAGATTACTCACAAATCTCACTCTGTGTCTAATTATATGTACATAATATGTATCTGTTGCGATCTAAGTGGCATAGTTCTTAGAGGTGACAACGAAAAATATTTAAAATAAAAATTTAATAGCGCTTCTAGTGTTTACTCTAAGAACAAATTTTGCGCTGTCATTGAAAAACGTTAAAGTTTGACTCATACCTACCTATTTAAATCTACAAAAAAAGGTCAGAATTTTGCACAGGTATTCTTTATCTTACATGCTACTTGATGTACAAGACACACTGTGAGATAAGTTACTGAAATTTAGGTTAGTTAGTTTTATGGTTACATTTCGTAGTTTGTTTAAATCTAAGTAAGCACCGAATTCCAGGGATTGAAAAGATGTCGTTGTGCCTTGCATAACTCACAACGAGGCTAACGTAAGATAAGTTAGAAAACAAAGGAGTAAGAAATAATGAAATATAGGAATTTTCTGAAACACACACAATGATTGTATTAGTATTAGCGAAATGTGATGTACTTATCATAAATTGAAGAACCCGTAATCCACATTTAACACGAATAAATATATATATTTCATTTCATTTTTATTTCATTTCATTTCATTTTATTTCATTTATAGTTGTTGTTAAGTATGATAGTTAAATTTATAGTACCTATTTCATTATTTAGTTAGTTTTTTAATAATATGTTTATTTAGGCAATGCATGACTAAATATATCTTGCATAGATACGTTATGTTCAATTACAATAGGGATGAACATTTGTTTCAACAGTCTCTTACTAAAATCAAGAATTAAATGCTTTAGACGAATCATAATGACGCTTTTAAATTGACAACACAATAATGTTCATTAAAATTTCTATTGAACCGATGACGATGATGACATCAGCATTACGAGCTCGTATTACGAGGTTCGTATAACACATATGTCTTACACGTGTTGTATAGCTTTATTGTTTAATCATTCATAATATTGGTAGATAGAATATTCTTTATTGTACACCAATTACAAGTTTACAGTAATATTACACGAGACATAAACAGAAGATAGAAAGAAGTTGTACAATGGGCGGTCTTATCGCTAAGAGCGATCTATTCCAGACAACCTTTCTCTTCCAGACAACCTTTTTATAATATTAATCTGAGAACACACACACACAAACACACACATACCCACACCTACAAACACACACGCGCGCGCACACATGCACGCACGCACGCACGCACGCACTCTTATACGGCACACATACACACAATTTTTTTACAATATTATAAAAAAGCAGTTCATACAGAAAAATGTTAAGTAATTTTTATTACGCATGCTCTAAGTACCTATGTCTTTGAGAAATCATTAAAATAGTAATAGCTTTATAGACATCATAACGTTTGCCGTTTTATCAACTACTATTTAACGATAACAAGCCGATAACCTAAATAACACAACACCTATGCTGCACCCGACCTGAAAATTAATTTGATGATTACAAATTTATTAATTTATATGTACTTCTCTTTTTCGAAGGAGTCACCTACGTTTCACAGGCTATGTTGGATCCTATGGAACAGGCGCAAGTCTGTTGCGTTTATCTTATAATAGTAGATTAGTAGCCAAGGGCTGTAAGGCATCAATTGCAGTTCGAGATATTTATGGTTTATAGTTCGAGAGTGCAATTGATGCTTACACCCGAGCTAACTACTCTGCTTTACATCTCGATTGTGAGGTAAGTAGAAAAAAACCGGCATTACAAGAATAAAAGTTTTCTATTCCCGCCTTTTATCTTCTTAGATTTAAATTTTTTTCAAGAACAAAATTGAGCTTCGCCGTTCGATATTTAAAATTGATGACTATTATAATCATACGAAGACAAGGCTGAATAGCGAAGCGACCTCTTTTGTCATTGGGCTGAATGCATGATGTCTATTGCCAGTATGATGGTTAGATGTACGCGAACTTTTTGAAAGAGTGAGGTAATATTTTTTTAATTACTTACCACCCTAGCGCTTTTCTAGCTAAATTATTACCCTAGAGCGCTAATTGGTCACCTACAACCCCATTTGGGAGTAGTAAGTAGGTCCTACTTACCGAATATGAAAGATGTAAAATATATTTTTTATACAGCTTGGACGGAAAACCAACATACAAAATGATGTTTTGTATACTTAAATGAGGCGTGAATAAAGGCTTGAGATTTGTAATTGTTATATATTAAGACGTACTTTTTTGATTGATAGAATTTTTTGACTTGAAGGTACAGGCAGAGGTTTATAAAACCTACTAGAAAATAAACATGCGGCTCACCTGATCGTAAGTATACGCTATAATTTCTAAGCATTGCATGCAAAATAAATGCTTAAAAAATGCAAGCAAGCCGTTGCCGACAACGTAGGGAAAAGAGGATGAGGAAGGAAAAGGAAAAAGGAAGAGGACCCAGAGGGTAAATGGACTGCCGGCATTCTCACTCACCGAGCGGAACCATTAGCATGGAAATTAATATTCTTACGTCGATATTCCATGAGAGGGTAGTACTTCCTCCGTCGATTCGGCCCATTCATGCTGAAACCAGCGTAGATCTACTACCATGTCGTATTTTAAAAGAAAAAAAAAAAACAAGTCAGTACCTATTATATAAAAAACTAGCTGCGCCCAGCGGCTTCGCCCGCGCGGCAAATGGTATGTGTTTAATACGAGAAACAAACCGATTTTCGGAATAAAAAGTATCCTATGTCCGTCTCCGGCACTGTATCTATGTACATTCCAACTTTTATCGAAATCGGTTCAGCCGTTTAGGCGCTGAGTGGTAACAAACACACACATTTTTTTTTTTTTTTTTTTTATGTTATATCCTACCAAAGTGACTCCACCCCGCCTGATGGTAAGCAGTCAGTGGAATCCAGAAGTGGCGGCCACTATACCAAAAGCCATCGTCTTAAACTGCTGGTATAGTGGCCTCCACTATGGCGGCTGGGAATGGGGTTAGGGGAAGGGAATGAGAGAGGTGAGGAAAGGGGAAAGGTGGGAAATTGGGCCTCCGGCGCTCTCACTCACCGAACGAAACGCAATAGTATGGATACTACTACTCTTAAGTCGATCTTCTATGAGAGGGTAGTACTTCCCCGGACGATCCGGCCCATTCATGCTGAAATCAGCGTGGATCTACTACCGTTTTAATACACATATATACACATATTTACAATATAAAATTTGAATTCTGCTTTGGGTCTAGATTTAATTGGTTAGGTAATTTACTCATAGGTATTTTTTATTTCTCATAATACCTATTATTTTTAAGGATAGATTAATTTCGCGTTGAAATTAGCGCCCTTGTAGACATCGTATACCTACGAGTGTGTAATAGTTTTTATAATAGTTTTGTAATAATTTAGTTTTATATTATCTAAAAAATCAATCATAGCAGACACATGATGATAATTACAACGGATTAATTAGATTGTAGGTATACGGATTTCGATTGTCTAGTTTATTAAAACGATAATAAACATAATTTACGAGTATATTTTATTATTTAATTCATTTCTCTGTGATTTTTTGTGTATTTGTGGTTAAAAGTTAGGTATTATATGTTTTCATCATCATTGGCATCATTCATTCACTGCCGATGTATAGATATTATTTAAAAGCAACTATAAACTAAAATATACTTTTTATTTTACAAATGAGCCCGTACCATATTTGGTAAAGGACCTGGAAAATTACAGACGCGCAGTTAGCTGCAAAAAAGTGAAAAAGTTCTTCTTTACACTACTTGCAGCTCGAAAACACTATCTACAATGTATTGATTTTAAAAATCCATGTTTATATTATCACCCTGAAAACGCCTACTGTGGGTTTGCTATAGTCATAACCATAATCGCAGAAAGGATATTTTACTTAGTCTTTAGACACACATGAAGAGACATGTCGTTTAAATTGTAGGCTCGAGATCATACAGCATTTTAAGCTTATTCGTAAACTATTGGGAAAACTTCAATATGAGTTAAAGTTAGTCTCTTTGGACCCCCCAGGGAGTACAGGTTCAAGGGGAATGCTCCATTGTTAAAATTAGTAGGCTGTCAAATTAGTTAGGCCGCTATTAGACTATCATAGAAATATGATCAAAGATGTGTAAGTCATTTTTAAATGAAGAACATATGACGGTATAATAACTACATGTGATTATCAATGATCATAGTTTTAGGGTCGTCGAACTATGATCATAGAATTTAACAGATAGGAAATCATATTTATATGATAATGTAATACCGCTCTTTGAAATAAAAATTTAAATGTAGGTACATAAGTTCTCATTTCTCGTTTTTTCGTTCTCATTTTATGTACTAAGAGCGCTATTCAGTCTTGCATGCAAATACACACGAGTATGTTATGCCATCAGGTATTGAGCTACTCCTAAGTTCGTCAAACAAAGTTATACGTCATACTAGAACTTAAAGAACAAGGTCCACGTATTGTGGGTGTATATCATCATAACTAATTATTAGTAATTGTTAACTAACTTAACGTTCCTTTAACTTTATTTGGTTGCATTACGTTATAAAAAATAAGGTTTTATGTATAGATGCGTCTTTGTTTTTCTTTTTTCTTCTACAAACAGCATAAAGACGTCCATTAGAGAAAAATAAGGCCTCTCTTAAACCGTGGTGTTTACCATAACCACCACGTTGTAATGATGACCATAGTAAGTTGAAATTTAGTACTTACGCAGGTAACGCAACGCCTAGTATTCCCGTGGTCGCCTCTTGCGATTTCCAAGGAACGTGATGGAATCATGGTTAGTTCTATACTCTTGTATAACGATGACCACGCAGCGTAACACTGTTGTGGTACACCACATAATATTATACTCATACAAAATTCTATGTCTATGTAATAAAATGAAAATGAAAATATATTTATTCATATAGGTTAATTAAATTAACACTTATGAAGATTAAAAATTACAAAATGTCAGCCAATTAACATACAGCCAGTTCGCTGACGTTGGGTAGGGCATAAGAAGAACTGGCAAGAAACTCAGCCCACTCTTTTTAATCGCTGGCTTATTACAATATTTGCAAGTTACAATTTCAAGCAGCATGCAAAGTGACACAGGCACTTCACTCCATAGGTAAAGAAAATTAAAAAGTAAAATCTGTGTTTTACAGGCTGCCTCAATTTGCATATAGCTTTAAAAGGTAAATATAACATGTGAACTGTGGTAAATGGTATGTATGATACGACAAATTAGTAAGAAACAATAAAAACAAACATTCAGTGAAGAGGTATTTTTATTAGCATGTAATCAGCTATAAGAATTATCTATAAATATGAGTTTTCTTTCGTATTACTCCTACTTGCCTAATGTTGAGTGGTAGCTGTCGCTCATGCACAAAATCGCCAGTAACATTTATTTAGACGACTGCTAAGTAACATAATGTAAATCTTATATGGCATGTCACATCTATGCTCATAAAACATCAAAGTAAGCTCTACGTTACGATGTTATATCTAACAGATAAACAAACACTTGATTAAGTCACTGTAACTCCAAACTTATAACATGTGTGCAGCTGTGGCATTATTTGTATTTGTGCTTAGTATAAGCTAGTTTAAAACTTAGTATCTTTAAAGCCAGTAGCTTAGAAACAATAGTGTGATAAATTTATATGGAATTCAAATAAATACATATTTATTAATGTGTAGTGTAGTATAGTGTTCTAGCTGACGGTATTAGTAGTGAATAGTGAAAAAAACTATTTATTCGGTCTTTTTGATAACCAAAAACGAACACAGGACTAAATTTAGTCAGTTAAAATAGTCTTTTTATAAAGTTCTGTAAAAGGACTGTCTCTGCTAAGAATTTTTCTATTTCATCAAAAGCTTTCCTTGTCTGTCAAGTGGCCGAAGGAATCCAACAATTCTGCGGAGCTGGAGTGCCATTCTTTCACAGTGAAATTTAAAGAGTTTCGCACTAATTTTTTCAGGAGTTTATATTAATGTAACCTACCTATATCGTTCAATAAGCTGATATTTTTTCAGCGCATGTGTTTTCTTTAAATTTTTTATTGTCTTTTATGGGAGGGGTGACAAAAGATCTCAAAAAGATACATAGTGGAGGCCATCATTACATGGGCAGATAGGATGGTTCCAAATTTTAGACAGGACTGCCAACTTTTTTATTTGATTTGTAAAATTTCAACTGCAATTATTGAATAATTCGGTAAATAAGTGTTGTACCGTGTATCGCGTTATCTTATCCTTATCATACAGATATTGTGGTGACACACTAGCTCTGTGAAGTGTCACGTTAGTGTTGTACTGTCGCTCTTATAGTTACTATACTGCAATTTTTCTACCGATTGTGGGAGCTAATTCGTAAGTGCGTGTGCTGGATTTGGATGTCCGCTCTTGAAGCGGCTAGTTTAAAGGTGAGGGACAGTTTATTATGTTAAAGGGAATACAAATGTGTGATAGAATACATATAAATATTAAATTGTTGTTTATAAGTATTTTTGACTGCTTCAGTGGTAGTAAAAGTGCGTAAATGGCTAGGTTGTTTCAATTCTTGCACAGGACAAAGCTTTGTGTAACCAATAAGTATTAATTTCAGGTCTAAATGTACTTCTTTGTGTAATTAAGTTCGTTACATAGAACTTAACTACACAAAGTAGAAAACTAATTAGTTTTCATAGGAAATGACTGTGCTCTAAAAGGATTTTAAAAACAATTTTAAGGAAACTTAAGCGACTGTTATCGTAAGAAAAGGAAATGAGGAAGTACAAGGAAAAGGACTGACCGACCAAGGGGGTATTTGACCTCGTCGGCCTTCTATTTTCTTTTGTATTGTACTGCAGTTAGGTGAACAAAATTATGGTCGATCCTTTTGTTTGGCTATCTGGTATCTGACGTAGGTATACGGAAGCATATTTATAAATTGTTATGGTTCATATCACTGTGTTGTTTTTATTCATTTATGACGACGTTGTCTGTCTACTAAGTATGATATTATTAGGGCACTAACCGGCATAATAAGTGTAGTGACCATGGTAAAACTTTATCGTTGAGAGAGGGTCATGTTTGAAAGTGCCGGCAGCTCATTTAGCCCCTCGGTCCTCTTTCTTTTCCATTTTCCTTTTTTATCCCCTGCTCCCTTCGTCGCTCGTCGGTAATAGTAAACAAGCGGGTATCTTAACCACTGGACAATCAGGCTTGTTATTTAAATAGCTTATGGCGGCTGTCACACGGGAACGTACACCGGAGAGTGATGCGGGTCTAACCTTCACCACACTTTATGTAATATGTTGACAACGTGTCTGTATACAGGGTACTTATTATTGAAATATGTAATTACCGATAACACCGAGGTCTCAATACTAATCAGCTTCTATACTGATCGCAGATTCTTATGCTGGCATAGCCCTGAGGAGAAAATCATAGCAAAGTTTCGTACACGTCTGAAAGAACGAGAAAAGTTAATACTTCATCGAGAAGAGCAGAGCTCTTGAATAATTGAAGTCAATAATCTCATCGGATGATAATTGTTAGACGAAGCTCATGGATTAAGCCACGTGCTCTATACAGATACCATCACTGGCACTAAGAGTTAGCAGTGTAAGAACATAAGCTTCAAAGCCACACAATCTGTCACTAAAATCGCTAATCAGCTTGCTATCGGCAATTTTGCAGATGTTATAATAAAAGCCTCTATAATAATAAGCATTTAATTCTCTCTAATCGGTCACTCATGTCTATGAATCGCGGCCAGCATTGCGGTAATATCTGGAGCGGATAATCTTCACAGGTTTCAATTCAGTGCGTCTCTCACGATCGCGTAGAATTTGGAAGACGATGAGTCTTTCGTCTTTCACTTGATCGGTCCATCTGGTTGGTGAACGACAACGCGATCGTTTGCCTTTGGTGTTCCCAACGAAAATCAGTTTTTCCAGACAAATCGCCTCTACGTATTGTGTGGCTGAAATACGAAAGAAATAATGCGTTGTTGGTATCTGGCCGACAAGCCTCTAATTAATTACATGAAAAAAATGTATCTTTCTTTTTGACTTATGTAATTTTAAAGGTAATTTTAATGGATATGTTACAATCAATTATAGCGTCCGTCAATAGCAGTGTTAATTGCAATTGTAGTTAACACAATATAGTAGTTACACTCATGTATTGCAATAAACTGTATAAGAATTACGACCTAAGAGTTATACAGCTTTTTGGTTTAGATTTTCATGAAATACTTCCTCACTTGTTAACAGGCACTGTAGCTCGGGACGTTTTAGACATCTAAACTAATATTATAAAGAGAAAAGTTTTGTTTTTTGTGTGTTTGTTTGCAACAATTTAACTAAAAATGTACGTTACCGTCTTGAAAAATTCCTCTACATCGTTAGAAATCAATAAATGTCGGTTATCGCATTTTTCATACAGAATTTCATCCTCTATTTCAACCCGTTCAAGCTATTAAAAGATAGCCTATGTTATTTCCCAAGGTATATTTTATATCTATACCAAATTTCATCAAAATCTAGTTAGTGGATTAGGTGTGAAATCTTAACAGACAGACAGAGTTACTTTCGCATTAAATATATAACTTTTATATTTATTTTAAAATCAAACATAATTATTAACATACCCTTGTTCTCTACATAATTATTACTTATGAACTTATGAGACACAGTTACAAGTAGGTCGTTGATACCATAAAACATTATTTAAGTACATATTTAACTAAAACAAATAGTTATCCTTATCAAAATAGCGAGATTTCGTGCCATACATGTCATATGTCGGTCACGGTGATTCACTTAATGTTCTAGGAAAACCATAGTTAATTCATGGAATACTTCAAGTAGCAGAATGACTACTTAAAGTACTGTTGCGACGAATACCTATGCTAGAACGTTCGTAAGTACTTACCTACTCGACGAATACCTAAGCTCTAGAACGTTCGCAAGTACCTACCTACACGTATAACAATAGATCAACGGCGGTAGGCATACCTACGCGTCGCAGCTAAGTACCTACACTCATTGTTCTGTTTTCGAGAATTGTCGGCATCTTTGTGGTAATAACTGGGAGGTTCTAGAAGTCTATTGAAGGACTATAAAAAGGATTCGAACGTCGGCACTTCGTTCAGTTGTGAATACAGCGATCTCGAGCGAACATCTAAGCGATACGGAAGTTTAAGAAGAGCGATATATGAAGCGTTATAGTGCAGTATAAGTCTTTATTGCTTTAAATTGTTACTGTTAGTGTATTGTGCGAGTCTCTAATAAACTCATCATCGCGTAACTGGCATTTTACCTCGAACCCCATCCTGACACGTAACAATTGGTGACAGAAGTGAGAATGCCAGTCACACCACGCGACGAGGGAGTACGCACTCGACGACAGGCGGCGGTAGACGAAACTCGTGAACCATCGATTATGGCCGATACTGAAGAGACTAGCGCAGCAGTATTTAGTGATCCGGGTACTTCTGCGGCGTCTACGGGTGTAAGCTCTGGCTTTGACATGTCGTCTCTTTTAGCCATTATACAGGAGGGCCAACGTCAAGCCATGAAGGAGCTGAAGGAAGTTCAACGCCAAGCTGAAGAGCGTCAACGCCAAGCTGAAGAGCGTCAACGCCAAGCTGAAGAGCGTCAACGCCAAGCTGAAGAACGTCAACGCCAGGCTATCCGTGAGGACCTTCAAGAAATGATGGACTCTAAGTGGGAAGGGTTCAGCACCGTCATCAGTTCTCTTCAAGAAGACGTTGAAGTGGTAAAAAAACGTACCAGCAAACATGATGAAATTCTCGAATATGTCCAGACCACCATGAACCATCATGACAAGATGATTAAAGAGCTGCAGAAGACCAAGGTCCTATATTCAAGCACTACGCCTATGGCCGCGGCAGTCACTTCCGGAGGTCCCAAGTTCAAACTGCCCTCCTTTGACGGCTCGTCTTCCTGGACGGCCTTTCGACACCAGTTCGAAGTAGTTGCCAAAGGAAATGGATGGGAAGATGATCACGCACTGACGGCGCTTACTTTGGCACTTAGAGGGGATGCACTGCTGATCCTAGAGAACTTGCCTGCTGACCGACGAAACTTAGACGCACTCCTGAAGGCATTGGAAGCTCGATTTGGCGATAAGCACCTGGAGCATGTTTATCGAGCTCAGCTGAAGGATCGAACTCAGAAGTCGAGTGAGGGGCTTCAACAATGGGCTGCTGAAATTGAACGCCTGGTACGACGAGCCTATGCCTCCAGTACATCATCTGTGGACCACATAGTTGTGCAAGCTTTCGTGGATGGCATAAGAGAGTTTGAGGTCAGAACAACTGTTCGGTTGGCACACCATACATCTTTAGAAGCGGCCTTAGCACATGCCCTTGAGGTGGAAGCTGTGCGAAACGACTATAAGTCGCATAAAGTACGGGAAGTTGTTGCAGCTGTTAGACCACGAGGTGGGCCTATGTGCTACGGATGCGGCAAGCGGGGCCATATCCGAATCAACTGTCCAGACCAGAGAAGAAGTAGAATGGTGTCAGCTACTACTCAGGTTGATGCTAGTCAAGATCCGTTACGTCAAGCCCCCACAGTGCAAGTATCACAGGCATGTGACGGTAATAGCCTGGTAACAGCTGGAGAAATCAATAGTAAACCTGTTCGCTTTACGATAGATACGGGCGCGTCGAAGACCATCGTACGACCAGAACTTCTGCGGCGAACAATTCAGTGGGAAGACGCACGACCATCTTGCAAATTGCAAACAGTGACTGGCCAGCCAGTGACCGTCCTCGGAGCTACAGATGTGAAGATCAAACTAGGAGAGAAGATTTATCATCAATCTGTTTTGGTGGCGAGCATAACGGATGACTGCATTATCGGCTTAGACTTCCTACGAATGCAGCAGTGCGTTGTCGATATTGCTAAAGGTGTTCTAAGCTTCCCAGATCAAGAAGTCTTTCTGGAAGGCTGTTCTTCGATAGCGGTCTACAGTGCCAAAACGGTAACCTTGGCACCGAGGTCAGAAACCTTAGTCGACGTAAGGTTCCCTGAGGGTGTGACTGCTGATCGTTGCGTCATGGTAGAAGATCCTGGGCGCTATACCAGTCTAATTACAGCCAGAACTTTGGTTATGACTAGAAGTGGAGCAAAAGTTAAAATTGCCAACCTCAGCAATTCGGCGATGTTATTACGGAAGAACGCGATCGTTGGACGATGTGAGGCTGTGAGCAGTCTGAGGAAGATCCTAGAGAACGTCCAGACTGCCTCTTCGGAAAATCATATGGGCCCATTGCTAGAGACCACGAAGAAAAGTTTGTCACCCAACGAATATCGGGAAGCAGAGAAGCTGCTACTGGACTACAAGGACATTTTCACTAAAGAAGAAAACGACCTTGGAAGAACGGGGTTAGTTAAACACCCGATCGACACAGGTGCTACACAGCCTATTAAACAAAGACCTAGACGAGTGCCACTAGCAAAAGAACAAGAAGTAGCCGAGCTGATTGGGAATATGGCACGAACCAAGATCATAGAGCCATCATCCAGCCCATGGTCTTCACCTGTGGTACTCGTGAAGAAGAAAGATGGCACTACCAGGTTTTGTGTAGACTACAGGATGCTTAATAACGTGACCAAGAAAGACAGCTATCCTTTGCCCCGTATTGACGACACTTTTGACATGCTTGGAGGCATGAAGTGGTTCTCTACGGTAGATCTGAAAAGTGGCTACTGGCAAGTGGAACTCCGGCCAGAAGATAAGGAGAAGACTGCATTTACCACCGGTACTGGAATAGGCCTGTGGCAGTTCCGGGTGATGCCTTTTGGATTGTGTAATGCACCCGCTACGTTTGAAAGGCTTATGGAACGCGTACTAGTGGGTCTTTTGGGAGATGCCTGTCTGGTGTACTTAGATGACGTAATAGTTATGGGACGCAGTTTCACGGAACATCGCAGGAATCTTGAGAAAGTTTTTAAGAGATTTCGTGAATCAAATTTGAAACTTAACCCGAAGAAGTGCGCCTTTTTCAAGAAAGAAGTTTCGTTCTTAGGCCATATCATTTCGGATAGAGGTGTTCGAACGGACCCAGACAAAATAAAAGCGGTGCAAGAGTGGCCTGTACCAAAAACTAAAACCGAAGTAAGAGCTTTCCTGGGCCTCAGTGCTTACTACCGGCGTTTTGTGAAGAACTTCTCTGAAGTAGCCAAGCCATTACACCACTGACAGAAGAGTAGAGGAACTTCGTTTGGGACTCGGATTGTCAACGTGCATTTACACGACTCAAAGAGTTGCTGTGTTCAGCTCCAGTCCTGTGCTACCCTAATAGAGAAGGCAGATTTATTGTGGACACAGACGCCAGTAATACTGGAATCGGAGGTGTGTTATCTCAGGAGCAAAATGGACAGCAAGTGGTCATCGCCTACTTCAGCAAGTCTCTATCGAAGCCTGAGAGAAACTACTGTGTGACTAGACGTGAATTACTAGCAGTTGTGAAGACCTTACAACATTTCAATAAATACTTGCTGGGAAGAGAGTTCACACTACGAACGGATCATGCGGCACTGAAGTGGCTACTACAGTTTAAGAATCCTGAAGGCCAAGTCGCGAGATGGATCGAACAACTACAGGAGTACAACTTTGTAATAGAACACCGCAGTGGAAGGATTCACTCCAACGCTGATGCCTTATCGCGACGTCCATGCACCCAGGATTGTAAACACTGTTTGAAGCATGAGTCCAAGGAAGTAGTGAAAATGGTCAGGAGTCAGGGGACTGATGAATCCTGGGACAAAGAGGAAATCAGTAAGGCACAGAAAGAAGACAGAGACCTAAAATTAATAATGGACAGGAAGGCTCAGGGTCGGAAACCAAAATGGCAGGACGTATCAGCCGCAAGCCCAATTACGAAGGCCTACTGGGCTCAGTGGGACAGTCTGAGTTTAGAACAAGGCGTGCTATATAGAAAGTGGGAATCACCTGACGGGAAGGACCAAGTTCTACAGATGGTGATCCCGAGAAACAAAGTTGCACCTGTTCTGCGCTTAGTGCATGATGGTGCATCAGGTGGTCATCTTGGTGTGAAGAAGACTTTGGTAAAGGTGAGAGAACGGTTCTACTGGGTACGCTGTCGGGAAGACATCGAGGAGTGGTGCAGAAAGTGCTCTACGTGTGCTTCAGTAAAAGGACCTCGTACTAGATCAAGAGGCAAGCTACAGCTGTACAGTGTCGGAGCCCCATGGGAGAGAATTGCCATTGACGTAGCTGGACCATTTCCCGTGACAGAAGACGGCAACCGCTTTATAGTAGTAGTTCAAGATTACTTTACCAAATGGCCCGAAGTGTTTGCGACACCAAACCAAGAGGCTCAGACCGTGGCCAAAAAGTTGATCCAGGAAGTAGTGTGTCGATTTGGTGTGCCGTTGGAACTGCATAGTGACCAGGGAAGAAATTTCGAGTCAGCCCTGTTTCAAGAGATGTGTAATCTACTCGGCATACATAAAACACGGACAACACCAGCGCACCCGCAGTCTGACGGCATGGTAGAACGGTTCAACCAGACTTTGGAAAACCATCTGGCCAAGGTTGTCGAAGACCATCAACGAGACTGGGACCGTTACATTCCACTCTTCCTGCTATCATATCGGTCCGCGGTTCATGACACTACAGGATTTACGCCGGCCAAAGTCAACTTTGGAAGAGAGATACGCCTACCAGTAGACTTGATTACCGGAACACCTCCTGATACGCCAAAGCCGACAGTAGAATACGTCGCAAACTTGCAGGCACAGCTGGATAAGACACATGATCTAGTGCGAGATAACAACCTCAAGGCTAGTGAGAAGATGAAAACTCGCTATGACAGGAAAGCAAGTAATCATGGCTTCGAGGAAGGTACGCTCGTGTGGTTACATAATCCTCTCAGGAAAATCGGCAAGTCACCGAAGCTACAGGCCCGCTGGGAGGGTCCCTATAAAGTGATCACAAGGATCAATGACGTGACCTATCGTATAAGACAGGGCGATAGAAAGAAGCCGAAGATCGTCCACATCGATCGACTAGCACCCTATCACGGTTCTAACGCTGCTCGGGACGAGCATGATTAAGAGGGGGGCAATGTTGCGACGAATACCTATGCTAGAACGTTCGCAAGTACTTACCTACTCGACGAATACCTAAGCTCTAGAACGTTCGCAAGTACCTACCTACACGTATAACAATAGATCAACGGCGGTAGGCATACCTACGCGTCGCAGCTAAGTACCTACACTCATTGTTCTGTTTTCGAGAATTGTCGGCATCTTTGTGGTAATAACTGGGAGGTTCTAGAAGTCTATTGAAGGACTATAAAAAGGATTCGAACGTCGGCACTTCGTTCAGTTGTGAATACAGCGATCTCGGGCGAACATCTAAGCGATACGGAAGTTTAAGAAGAGCGATATACGAAGCGTTATAGTGCAGTATAAGTCTTTATTGCTTTAAATTGTTACTGTTAGTGTATTGTGCGAGTCTCTAATAAACTCATCATCGCGTAACTGGCATTTTACCTCGAACCCCATCCTGACACGTAACAGTACTTTAGTAAATATGGTTCATGGTGTAGTGTTTGTAAAGGTTGCCTGGAAGAAATCGCTCTTAGCGATAAGACCGTCCATTGTAATATGTATTGTATTGTCAGATCTATAACATATTTGTAAGTTTGCTGTATCACTACATAGTATAAAGCAAAGTCGCTTCTCGCTGTCTGCCCCTATGTATGCTTAGATCTTTAAAACTACGCATCGGATTTTGATGCGGTTTTTTTAATAGATAGAGTGATTCAAGAGGAAGGTTTATATGTATAATACCTGCAAAATATAGTAGAGAAACACTGGTAATTTTAGAGGTTCCTAATGTAATGCAGGGACATAGCGGTTGCGGCCGTATATACCGGCTGGGAGCCGCCGGCCTCTAAAGAAAACATGTTTGTATTGTCTAATGATAAAAAAGCTGTGAACCTTGTTTAAAAATACATTCAGTAGTATATTTAGTATCTGCATAATACCTGTGCGAACCAGGGCGGGTCGCTAGTATACACTAAAGTGTAAATAAATAAATAAATAAGGTAGGTCCTTTAGTAAATATGGTACATGGTGTAGTGCTTGTAATATTTGTTACAAGAAATTGTATAAAACCGTAGTAGATCCTTGAAGGTTTCTCAATTAATTTAGGAATCGATCTTCCCTCTAAAAAAATCACCGTAAAGTGTTAACGTGAAGTCGAAATGGCCTAGTGGATAAGGCACCCGATTCGTAAGCACAAGGTAGTGGGTTCGAATCCCGGCAAGTAACAACATTTTTTTTAAAACATATGTACTTTCTAAGTTTATGTTGGACATTTCTGACTGACGGCGAAGAAAAACATCGTGAGGAAACCTAAACTCAAAAGTCTGAAATTGCCAATCCGCCTTGAGTAAGCGTATCGATGATGAATAATTTCACAACAACTACATACAACGCCATCTTGACCCAAAGTAAGCATAAGTAGCTTGTGTTATGGCTTCTAGAATGCGGATATATATATATATAATAATACCGGCCTGTTTACTGTCCCACTGCAGGGCAGAGGCCTCTTCTCTAGAGAAGGTATGAGCATTAATCACCACGCTTGCTCAAGGCGGATTGGCAATTTCAGACTTTTTAAGTCCAGGTTTCCTCAAGATGTTTTCCTTCACCGTCAGTCAGAAATGTCCAAGATAAACTTAGAAAGTACATATGATTTGAAAAATCACATTGGTACTTGCCCGGATTTGAACCCACTACCTCGTGTTTACGAAGCGGGTGCCTTATTCACTGGACCATTTCGACCTTCACTGGACCATTTCGACCTCTATGCTCTATACTACTCTATATATATATATGTACGTACTTAATTTTTTTTTTTTGTAAGTACATGCATATTATGCATAGAAACACCCAGACCAATGTAAATAGACATGTTCATGCACATAAATATTCTGAAAATGGAATCGAACCCGCGACCTCTGCGTGACAGTTCGTACACAGTATCACTGAATCACTGAGGCAGTCAATAAGTAGGTCAGTAAAAAAATAAAAGGAAGTCGCTGGAAAGCGTCTGACTGCTTGAACGTGCTTATCTCGAGAACTACCTAATAAATTTGAAATTATGCAATAAAAATGCTGGCAACTAATGACGACCGGCCACGGTAGAGAAAATTGGGTGAGGCCTATGTCCAGCAGTGGACATCCTTTGGCTGATATGACGATAATGATGGAGGAATTATTTGTATATAATGTTACAAAGGAAAAAAAATCTCATCAATCTATTTTCTATTCCAGATCTAACTTCAAATGCTCCACTGAAGAACCAAAGTCACAATGTTAGCAGGCGCATTAACCCAGCTGTCGCCGCGGTTGCGGTTCACCTACTCCAAGCCAACCATCGAGAACCTGGCTTTCAAACTTCACTACAAGATGACTGTGACCATGCTGCTGGCGTTCGTGATCCTTGTCTGCGCCAGGGAGTACTTCGGAGACCATATCAAGTGTATATCGGATCAAGGTGTTCCGGATCACGTGATACAGACTTACTGCTTCTTCATGGCTACGTTTACTATTGTAAGTATATTTTTGTTTTATTTAAAAAAAATTGATAGATAAGGTCCGAAACAGATTGCTACCAATCAGTTCCTAGAGAAATCAAAAGGGAAGGTTTGTATTTAGCGGTGCTACCTGGGATGACTGGTCAATCTTGGCATGGCATACATTTAATACTTAATTCAGTATTACCTTGTAGTTCAATATGACTAGGAAATGTATTTACTTTTTTTTAATTTTAATTAAAATAATTGAAATCCTCTATTTTCGTTTCTTTTCTTTTTTTAAAAATGTTATTAAATAATTAGTTGTTTTGTAATAATTACTTTGTATGGTTTTTTGGTTGCGTTGATGTGTTAAAATTGTTAACTCATACAAAAAAAATTTAATTATCTGGCGATTGAAAAGAGTGGCGTGAGTTTCTTGCCAGTTCTTCTCACAGCTCTACCTCGTCAGCGAACTGGCTGTAGGTCAATTAGCTGACTTCATGTAATTTGACTTTTCATAAGTATCATTCTTTATGATCAAAATGAAATAAATATTTTGACTTTTGACAGTGGGTATCCTAAAGCTGGGATGTTTTGAAAATCTTTCAAGAAGTACTTCATACTTCACATACACATGACCAGAACATGTGTTTGTTGCCTTCTAGTTGTAATCTCGGCTCTTTTAAACTGAGCGTGAAAACATCTCGAGAAATAGTTATGAGTGAACATACCAGCTGTTTGACATAATGGTTTCTGGAATTATGTCCACCACTTCTGCAGATTTTTTACCATCAATCAGAGAAGACATTAGAAGGCTAATATAATATACATAATAGTTTGTGCGCCTTTGGTATATAATTTGAGAACTAAATTTGCAACCCCCGTGTTTCGGTCGCCTTTCGATCGAGTTACGCAAGATATACCCGGTCTGACTTCGGCTTGAGCTGCCTGTCTGTAATATGTCAGTCATTTATATATTTAGATAAATATGTCATTGGAATTGGAAGTATAATATAATCTAAAATATCTAATCTTATCTGGGTTTTTAGTATCAAGTGCAGCTCCGGTTGGACGAAGATATACAGCGCAATGTTTTAAACGAATTGTAATGATGTAATAAAACAATATATCTTTATTTTTATTTTTTTTTACAATTTCATCAAGCAAAAATATATAAAAAGAAAGCAAACAGACCACTTAGGCATCTCTTACAATATATATTTATTTAAATAGTGTGAGAGGGTGATCCAGTAATTTGGTTAACTTTAGTCAGTAAATTAGAACTTAATTTTTTAAATTTAAATTTCAAAAGGGAGAAAGTGTCAAAAAATGTATTCGTAGTTGTTCTTCAAAATGAATGACTAGTGAAGAGACACTATAACTATGGCAAAGATACAAAAGATGCAGATTAGCTTCTACCTAATAAGCTAATGCATATTAAAATTTTCTAATAGAACATTATTCAAAAAGGCGAAATAAGATAAGGCAAAAATAGTTTATTGCTAAAAATAATAATAATGTAATATCAATAGTAAGTTTGCTATAGTTATCAGGGATAAATGGACTCATCAGACTCCTCTTATCGGCCATCGTACGAGTAGCGAGTAGCTAAGGGAAAATCCCTTTTGTGTTTAGTATACGTAAGAAAATCACATAATTGAGGCATTTTCACTGCCTCTGTGGTACGACGGTACTTGTACGGCCTGCCACGCAGTGGTCACGGGTTCGATTACCGCTTAGTACAAATATTTGTGTGCATGAACACTACGTGTCTATTTGAATTAGTTTGGGTGTTTCTATGTAGGTATAATATGTAGGTATGTATTTATTAAAAACCCGTATCACAAGTTATTAATATAAGCTTACTATAAGTCTAAATGGCGTTGTGTATTTGTTGTGTTATTTATTACTATTATTTATTCCTTTGGTTATCTACCAGGTTCGTCACTACAATGAGAGTCTTCTACAAGCCGGGTTCCTACCTCACCCCGGCGTGGGTCCTCTCTCAGACTCCGACGAGACCTTACACCACACGTACTACCAGTGGGTGCCCTTTGTGCTGTTCGTGCAAGCCATCTGCTTCTATATGCCGCATTATATATGGAAGAAGAAAGAAGGTTTGTTGATATGATATGATATATCTAATTAGGTCCGTCCCTACAACGAGAGTCTCCTACAAGCCGGGTTCCTACCCCACCCCGACGTGGGTCCTCTCTCAGACTCCGATGAGACCTTACACCATACGCGCTACCAGTGGGTGCCTTTCGTGCCGTTATATATGTATGTATATATATATGGAAGAAGAAGGAAGGTAGGTTGTAGGGCATTTTTTGGGAGATGTGAGGTTTGGTATCGAGCGTATACCTATGTGTATTAAAAAATTTGTGTGTGTTAACAAGTGCGTTTAAAGCATTGCATAAATTTGGAATGAATACTTATTTAGTCCATTGACTGTAAAATATATATTTTACAGTCAATGCACTGAATAAGTACACACTTTATTGCCATACCTACTAGATGAAATTCTTTTCAGTGCTCCGGTACTAAGTAGTAAATGTTTGCTGTAGTTAATATCATCATCCTCTGTACATTTTAGGGTCGGTTTTCAGTCAATACAGAACGTAACTAGTATTTTACACGATGTGACTGTCATCTCGGTAGCGATAACGATAGTTTTACGATAACACGATCAAACGTTTACCGGGTTTGGCTCTCGCTTGGAGCGGCCCAATCGGAGCACCTAACGTCATTAACGCGTTGATCGCGTTAACGTAAAACAAACTCACACTAGGCACCCTGATCTCCACAAATCAATCGTATCTGAAAACTGCATTCAATATCATGCATGGACTTGACGCAATATGTTTTAAAAGACGGACATTAACCCATAGACTATCTCACAGATCACAGAGTATCTCAATAATTGTTAGTTTAATCTTATCTTACAACATTGAGGTTAATATTTCATAGAATGTGTGAGACCTGCAGCAACGTCGCATCATGTATCAAGATTGTATGACATACCGATGTAAATGTTATTCTACGAACGTCAAATTTACGAATAATCTTATAGTTACCGAGACATTTGATAACAGATTTATCTAGTCTTGGTGTTGGCATAGGGATTAGGAATTATCATGCCACGAATATTAACTAATTATTTTGATGAAATATAACGCATAAAGATATAATTATAATATCCACGTTTTACCAGATATGTTGAACTATGGTTCAGGATATGGTACCTACTTACAGGAGGCGAGCCTGTTGCATAGCTGGCACACATAAAAACTGTAAAAAAAAATACAATACAATAAATAATACAATTTTATACCAGTGTGTTTTATGCTTATCTCTTCAGATAATATAGGCTTGGAACTTAGACACAAGAAATATTATTTGCAAAAACGAATATGTTATAGCTCTTATGTTTTAATTTCTATAACTACTATTTTCAAAACTACATTATTTTAATGACAATTAGAACATAATGTGCTTGGGTGCCTTAGGTATAGCAGTAGCCATTTATCTTATGAAATGTATAACAATAAACCAATTTTTCTTTATCTAGGTGGTAGAATAAAAGCCTTAGTAGACGGCCTGCAGTACGCGAGTTTGGCTTTAAGGAACGAAGATATGAACGTGAGAGGCATGGACGTGCCTTCTAAGGACACCATCAATAAGCGACTGGATATTATCAAGAAAGATATCATTTTAAGGTATATATATTATATATAAATCAATGAAACATTAAAATAAAGTACATAATGTAAAGTGAAAAACTTTAACCAACCATAAGATAAAGAAAATAAAAGTTGGAGATTTAAATTTTATGACAAAATGTTTGTGGCAAATCCACATTAAGCTCATTCTCTCATTTGTCCGTATTTTGTGTAGAAGGTATTTATTCTATTCCCTACAGCACCTCAAAAAAAACTAGCAATCTTTTATTGCTTACAGCTATATCTTAACCAGAATTTGGTCTAAACGGTTCTTTATTTGCTGCAACTGTTTACTAAGCTCTGAAAAAGGTAACTTCAAGACAATGTACCACTTATGCTAGTTTCTTCTTCATACTCGGTGACTCTTGAAATAAAGAGAATGTAGGTCTGTATCATGGACAGTAAAAAAATAATAACTACGTCATTAATATCAACAGGTTAAAAATAACCCGAACCTGGTCAGTGTGGTTGGTAGCGATGGAGGTGGCCAACCTGGTGCATGTCATGTTACAAATCTGGATCATCAACATATTTCTAAACGGACAGTTTATAGCACTAGGAGCAAAAATAATGGCCTTTGGCGATTGGAATCAGATCACAGATCCTCTTGAAACTGTGTTTCCGAAGGTTAGTATAGATGAAAGTTAAAACCTTTTTTTCATAAATCTTTCATGGCAAACAAGCATGGCCTACCTGAAGGTAAGTGACAACCATAACCTGTACACTTGGCTGTGTTTTTTAAGCATTGCAAAAATAATGCTCAGAAAACGCAAGCAATACGTTTTGCCGACCATGTAAGAAGAACGGACGTGGAAGGAGAAGGAAAAAGCAAGAGGACTACAGGGACATTTGGGATGCTGGCGTTTTCACTCACCGAGTGAAATACATTAGTATAGAAACTAATATTTTCTATGAGATAATAGTAGTTCTCCGGTAGATCTGGCCCATGCATGATAAAACCATCAAGCATCTACTACCGTAATTAACTTAATTTATTTATAATTACTATACAAAGTAACGAACATGGTCAAAAGTTGAGGATTCGTATAAAATTTTTGGTAACGTAAAAAACATACACCTAAAAATGAACAGCGCTCCTAATACTTGATCTGAGAATAAAATTTTCTCAAACAAATATTTCACGTGAGAAATAAAGCACTATCAACTGATAAGCCGCTCGCAGCCGTTCGCAAACGAGATATTTGGGGAAAAGTATCGTTTTCCGCAGGTTTTGCGGAATCATGTGACTCCCACGACAACACCGTGCATTACAAACTTAACGTGCTTGCTTAGTTTAATCAATGAATAAGACAATAGTTTGTAAGAAATATTGACTGAGTAATTTATAACCAGGGGATACTTTTTCTTTTTTTTTTTGTCTAAAAATATACATATTATTCAGTCGTGTTGCGTGTTCACAACATGCATTCCAGATTGAGCCAAAAAAATATATTATAAAAAATTACATTATTGTTATTAAATTACCACATTACTGTACTAATATAAAATCTTTCTTAATGCAGGTAACAAAATGCATCTTCCACAAGTACGGTCCGAGCGGTTCGATCCAGCAGCACGACGCGCTCTGTGTGATGGCCCTCAACATCATACACGAGAAGATCTACACTGTGCTGTGGTTCTGGCTGTTCTTTTTGTTCTTCGTCTCTTTATTTGGTAAGTATTTTTAATAAGGTCGAACTTTTTAGAGAGGACAATTTTTTAATGTTAATTTAGCTTTTACAACTCGACTTGAACATGGAACCACTCATCGCTTGGATGTCTTAAGAGGCGACTAAAGAATTATCAGATAACAAGGTTACCTTCTTATTATCACCTCAGAGCCATCACCAACCTTCCTGCTAAGCATGGTGCCGACGGCAAACTCCTACCACTGGAAGAGGCTAATGTCCTGCTGCAGTCAGATTAATGATGACATAGCTTGTGGGGAATGCCACTCAGAGATCGCAAGTTCGATTCCCGCTCAGTGCAAATATTTGTGTGCTTATAGGAATATGCCTATTTGCATTGGTCTGGTTAATTCTATGTATAATATGTATATCCGCATTCTAGTACTTACTACATATCCATAACACAAGCTATAATAATTATGCTGACTTTGTGTCTAAGTGCAGGGCCGGACCGTGAGTTTAGGGAGCCCTAGGCTAATACTACTTAGGGGCCCATCTAATTACTTAAAGTATTTTATAGGAAAAAAATAAGACAATAAAATATTTGATTTATGTTACCTATATTATATTATACTTTAATGAGTTGAATGAGTTTGATTAATCTCAGGATTCGCAGGGCTACAAACCTTAAGATTTGTTTAATTTAATAAAATTATGGATATTTTTGCATTATGGTCTATTTTTGACTTTGCCTTTACTTAGCTGAGGAATCCACGGGGTCCTTGGCTGAAGCCCAAAAAGCCATATGGTAGATCTGCCCCTGTCTAAATGGCGTTGTGTGTAGTTGTTAAGATATTATAATATGTACTTGCTTCAATAATCAAGTTCTTAAACATTCTGTTCTTTTCAGCCGTTATCTGGCGTATCCTCTCTTTCTTTCTCTACCGGCGGTCCCTTCGGTTCAACCAGCTGATGTTCAATAGGATCAGCTCTGGCAAGTTTGACCCTTACAACGTTATTTGCGTGGTCAATGGCTGCCAGTTCGCTGATTGGCTTTTCCTTTACTATTTAGCAAAGAACATGCAAGGATTCGTCTTCCAGTAAGTATTTTTAAAATTTAATTTTGTGATTGTTCGTTTTCTTTTTTAAATTCTACACGAGATTTTTCATGTCGTCATCACAAGACGGAACAAAACAGTGATTTGAAGTAAATCGTGTGTGTACATCAAGTGACTCGATTTTCGGAGAGTCGCAAGTTTTACTTTGCCCCATACTTAGTAACAAATGCCAACCACGTTATTTGTGGCCTTCATTAGGTTTTATACTGCTGGTTCGTCGCGTCCGTTGCTTCATCACGTCTAAATAATTGCTACCTTTCCAGACAACTTTTCGTCCAGCTTTCCGAAGAGTTGAAGAAGCGGGAGATGCCTGACAATGACGTAGGCAACGAGAAGCAAGGAGCCGAACCTGTCCTCGTAAGCAGAGTAGACTATGACGACGAAACATTGCCACTCAAGGATAAATCCTCATGATTTGTGAAATGAGAACAAATAGTGCATTTATGGTTTATTTTATTATGATTTTGTGGTATTTGCCAGTGTGATAGGTGTTTAACCACCTATCTGGAACAATCGTTCAATAGGATTGTGTCGTAGGTCCACCATGATTAACATGCTTTTTCTCTTTTGTGATAAATTACATCATACGAGAAATGCTTTTACACTCTCCTTACCTGTGAGAAAATTTAGTTATCAGTATAAAAACTAGGAGCGCTGTTTATTTTTCATACAATAATAATAGTTGTTAGTAGCAAGGAAAATCAATTGCCTACTCTAAGGTAATCATAAAAAATGTACATACATACATAACTTCACGCCTGTCTCCCATTAATCGGGTGAGCAAAGACTATATCGCCATTTGCTTCGATCCAAACATACCTTCTTTGCCACTTCAACATTCAATAATCTTTTTATAAACACACTTCGGTTACGGGTGCTTGTAATTGTGCACTTTGTCAACTCATTTCCTGTAAAATGAGACTGACTAAAATAAAAAATGTAATGAATTATTAAATTAAAAGATAGAGTATTACATTTCGAATGATAGGCTTACGATAAATTTGACAATATATGTAGATAATACAGGGTAATAAATATATAATATTATTTTCTTTGTAAATGTTGAAATTATATTTAATTATGATGTTGATAGCTAACATTGCCATAAGAGAAATAAAAGATATTTTTTATTGCTCAAAGTGACCTTTATATGTGATTTTAGTTACGGTTAAGAACAAGGCCATATGTGTCTTGTATTTTCTTAATTTTCCACTTTATTTAGTTTTTCCCTCCTCTAAGTTCCTTTGAGTTCGCCAGATTGAGTTAAGGTTATCTAACTATCAAACTTTAATCAATTTTAGAACTTTAACGTCTTTTTTTATTAGCCTACCAAAGTGACACCACCCGCCTGATGGTAAGCAGTCAGGGGAATCCAGACGTGGTGGCCACCATACTAAAAGTCATCGGTCTTAAACTGCTGGTATGGTGGCCTCCATTATGGCAGCTGGGAATGGGGTAGGGCAACGGAATGAAGGAAATGAGGAAATAGGAAAGGGGGGCATTTGGGCCTCCGGCGCTCTCACTCACTGAACGAAACACAGTAGTACGGATACTACTACTCTTACGTCGATCTTGTATGAGAGGGTAGTACTTCCCCGGTCGATCCGACCTATTCATGCTGAAACCAGCGTGGATCTCATCTAGCGGTTTAGTGGAGCGTCTATGAATTTAATGACAGAACGCAATCAAATTTAAGCGATGAAAATTTGTATCCTTTTTGCTACAAGTTCTTGGGTACAGTGGTGGAGTGAATAAGTCAGTGATCCCGCTTACGCCAAGTTAAAAGCTCTTCGCTGAAATATCAAGGCTTACATTAGTCTGAAATAGTGAGTCACTAAATTGCAGTCGTGTACACTCAACTTTGTAATAAATTGTCTAGTCTATTAATTATGTGTTTTGTTATTGTATTTTTATAGTTTATGTTAATAAATTGTTAAGTTAATTGTGTATTTAATTTTTCCTCGTTCGTAAGCGTTAGGTACTTAGTTTGTGAAGTAAAGTACGATCAAGTAAAAATGTGTACGTACTACATAAATGGTTCACTGGATCAATCAGTAGGAAGAAGAAAGATAATCATCCCACGCAGGCTCTGCAGTCTCATAGGTATGTTAGTTCTTCTAGAAAAGAGTTAAAAGGATTTTGACGATTCGTTCTTTGTGGCCTCACTCCTATGATCGTCGGGTGGGTCTACGAGGTGGTCTCAATAAAGAATGAAACACATAACAACGTTGCGTCGCCGAAACGCCAAAATCGACGGCACCGATGTTATTAGCGTTGTAGCAACGCAAGCCCATGTGATTCGGCTCTAATGCAACGGTCAGAAACGTGCAAGTCATATTCCTGTTATTCCAACCGTCCGTCCATAGACTACGGCAACTGCCTGTACTGCCAGTATTAATCGGGATGATAGACATAGAAATACCAGTGTACCTTTGGAAGAGGCCTATTCTTAGCAGGGGACTTTTAAGGCTAGGCTGATGTCGCTATTTTATAAACAATTAAGTGGACAATGGTTCATATCATTCAGTCCCACTAACAGTAAATTTGAATATAATTTAATTATTACTAAAGTTTTTATGCTGTATTTTAAAAACTTGACTACTCTATTTTGACTACAATTTAAATGTGAAAAACGTGAGAAAATATATAAATAAATAGTAAATTGTCTAGAGGTCAGTTACATATATTAATATTAATAAGAATAATTATTGTTAAGAAGTTATAATAATAGATTGTTAGCCTAGGGTTAAAAAGAATCAATTCCCGAGGTAGTTAGACCCGTGGCTATAGTCCGAGTAGGAATTGATTCTTGTACCCGTGGCAAACACTCTACTTTTCATTTAGAATATAAGGAAAATAAAACTAGTTGTTTATCTAAACTATTTATTGATAATAATATATTAGTAGTACCTACCTATTTAAAATTAATAGTCAAATTAGGACAATTCGTGAAAACCGATTAGAGGTCACCGTACTTTATAAAGTACAAGCATATTTTTAAATCTAGATTATATATTTAAAATAATTTACGGTATCCTGCCTTTTTATTTTTCTTCATCATTAAACTAGTCAAATATACCTATAAGTATTATGCGGGTAGTGCGATATTTTTTGGTAAAAGTGTCAGTTGAAGTTGGATCACGGAAACAGCGTGCAGGTGAGTGAATTCTTTAGCAAATATTTATGAAAACACCTATTAGTTGTTTGTATTTATGTTTCATTTGTACAAAATACATGCCAAAGTAAGTTACTAACATAAATGCAATCAAATAATCATTATAATTATAAAAATATAGTCATATAAACCTTGCTGTACTTCATTTAGTACAATGACAACACACATGAGTAAAATAACTTTTTTCATTTCAGATATCAAACAATGAGTAGAAAACGATTTACGGTTCAAAATAATTTCCAAGGGCTTAAGGAAGCTCTTGATACTATTTTGCGTGATGGTGATGATGACGAGTTTGATTTGGCTATCATACCGCCAAATCCCAGCGACTTGACTGATGAAGAAGAAGGTGCTGACGAAGATATGATGCCATCTTCCATGCCAAATGACATACCTGGAACTATTGAGGTATTTACAAATAACGAGCATAGTAATACTGATGATAGCGATGACAGTGATGACGAACCGCTGGCGTCAAAGAGAAGGCATGTGGCTTCTACCAGTCAACCAATCCCAACCTGGCGTAAATGCCCTCCTTCATATACATCTACTTCTCATCGTACTTCTGAAGTCTGTGATAGGCAGGCTGCCATACGCGAAGAACTAAATGGTCTAAACCCTGTACAAATATTCGAAAAACTTTTTGATAAAGATATTATTGACATGATTATATCTGATAGTATACTTTATGCAAATCAAAACAACAGACATGATTTTCAACTAAATTCTTCCGATTTGAAAAAGTTTTTAGGAGTATTGATATTGTCTGGGTATCACAAGCTACCTCGAGAGCCTATGTATTGGTCTGTAGATGAAGATATTGGTGTAGAACTGGTCACCAAAGCTATATCAAGGCATAGGTTTCGTGACATAAAAAGAAACTTACATCTTGTAGACAACAACCTAGCAGCAACGTCAAATGACAAAATGTTCAAGATAAGACCACTAGCAGACAATCTTATGCAGAAGTTTTTGCAGTGGGGAGTGTTTCATGATAGTATATATGTAGATGAATCAATGGTAAAATATTACGGTCACCACCCTGCTAAACAATTTATTCGTGGTAAACCAGTCCGTTTTGGGTATAAAAATTGGGTAGCAGCCAGTTCTACAGGGTACTGTTACTCTTTTGATTTCGATTGTGGAAAAGCACAAATCACGAGTCCTGATACGTTGGGTTCACGAGTTGTCAAAAGTTTATTGGCGAATCTGAATTGTTCGCCAGCAAATCATGAAGTATTTTTCGACAACTTTTTTAGTAGTTACAATCTGTTAGTTGACCTGAAACTCCTTGGTTACCGTGCTACAGGAACTATACGAGAAAATAGGACAAAGAAATGTCCTTTGACTAGCATAAAGGACATGAAAAAAAAAAACCGTGCCTCTTATGACCACAGATTTGACAAAGAAAATGAGCTGCTATTGGTACGATAGAAAGATAATAGCGTCTGCACAATGGTGACCAACTACGACACCATTGAGCCACTAGGGACTGTCAAGAGATGGTGTCCTGTAAAGCGAGAGAAAACAGATGTGGCTATCCCACATGTATTCCAAAATTACAATAAGAATATGGGCGGTGTTGATGAACTTGATCAATCTATCTCGTTGTATAGGATTGGTATTCACGGTAAAAAGTGGTGGTGGGTAATATTCACATATATGTTGGACATGGTTATTGCTAATGCCTGGCGTTTACATGTATTGAGTAATGAAACATTTATGGATCAACTCATGTTTCGCCGTCATATTGCACGATATTATCTGCGCCAAGGCGTACAAAGAAAATCGCGCCAGTCTGCATCAGTAGTTGAAGGTCTACCTCAGGATGGAATTGGACACTATCCCGTCAAAATTGTAAAACAATTGCGGTGTGTGGTTTGTCATTCAAGAGTGCAATGGCAATGTAAGAAGTAAAGAGTGTTTCGAAAATTTTCATACCTAAGCGGTCAGTGTACTTCCTAGAGTACACCCCTGTAATTTGCTGAAAATGTTACTTCCATTTATTTTTTTTTCAGTTCCTGTTTTTTTTACCTTGATTTTAGTATAAAAATAAAGAAAACTTCAAAAAAAGTGTTATTAGTTTTGTTTGACCTCTAATGGGAAAAAGATTTTCTATGATACAATTTGCCTCGTCTGTAATGAAATCTGGTGTCAATATTTCGCTTGAACTCATTTTTTATATTCAATTCAAATCTTAGCACAAAAGTCCGTCACAGATACATACATAACAGATTTTAGTATCCCGCCAATTTACATATAATAAAAATGTAACCGGTCGCTGTCTGTACATTGAAGATATTTTAGAAAAATGTTATTAGGATCTTTATAAACGCAAATAGAACCCAAAACAATGATTGTTACAATTTTTGTCTGTTTGTCTGTTTGTCCGTTTGTCTGTTTAATAATAATAATAATAATAATATTCTACCACATTCACACAGCGCCATCTAGCCCCAAATTAAGCAATTATATTTGCTTGTGTTATGGGTACTAAACAACTGATATACTACTTATATACATTTTTTTTTTGTAAATACATACATATTATAGAAAAATTACACCCAGACACAGAACAAACAATCATGCTCATCACACAAAGGTTTGTCCTGGGTGGGAATCGAACCCACGACCTCCGGCTTAGCAGTCAGGGTCACTAACCACTAGACCAACAGGCCAGTCTGTGTCTGTGTTTGTCTGTGCGTTTGTTCACGCTAATCTCAAAAACGGCTTATCCGATTTAATAATGGTTTTCACTGATACATTGTGGTAAGCTTCACTTAACATTTAGTGTTTGTTTCATGTCAATCGGTTCATAAATAAAACAGTTATGCCAATTTAAATAATCACGTCATACATGTGGTATGTATTTAGCTTAGGTTAGTGTGTTTTTAAGTTAGGTTAACACGTCTTATTTCTTTATTAAAATGTAAATGCTTTATCAGTTAAAATTTAAATAAAAGTTAGATTTATATTTTTCTGGACTTATTTTATTTTTACTCATTACGAAATAGGTGGAGTTAAAGTGAATTACGAAATAGTAGTAGTCGATTTACGCTGGTTTCAGCATGAATGGGTCGGATCGACCAGGGAAGTACCCTCTCATAGAAGATCGTTGTAAGAGTAATAGTATCCATATTATTGCGTTTAATTCGGTAAGTGCGAGAGCCAGAGGCCCAACTGATGCAGAGATGACAATCCTCGCAGCATGTGTGGGACCAGCTGAGTATCCGTGGAGTCATTGTGTGGAAGGTGTGGGTCAATTCGCCGGCCAGGGAGACCCGTATAAACGGTGGTGCCGCTGGCCACAGGGGCCCAATTAGACCTAACCGTAGTATTACGGTAGTAGATCCAAGCTGGTTTCAGCATGAATGGGCCGGATCGTCCGGAGAAGTACTACCCTCTCATAGAAGATCGACGTAAGAGTAGTAGTATTCGTACTATTGCGTTTCGTTCGGTGAGTGAGAGTGCCAGGGGCCCAATTTCCCCCTTTCCTCTTTCCTCACTTCCCTCACTCCCCTAACCCCATTCCCAGCCGCTTTAGTGGAGGCCACCATACCAGCAGTTTAAATCGATGGCTTCTGGTATGGTGGCCACCACTTCTGGATTCCACTGCTTACCATCAGGCGGGGTGGAGTCACATTGGTAGTAAAAAAAAAATATTACCACCCTAAGATGCTGCCCCACCAGGTTGCGCATAATCCCGGAGTGGTTCGTCGTGCAGGTTGTTGACCGGATAGTGGGACCCGGCGACCATTTCCGAGAGAGTACGGGGGCCCTTTGCGAGCAGTACGTATCTAGCAGCGCATGAGTTTCCGTCTAACTTTGATCCTGGGTCTTTTAAGCGGGGCGTGAAAAAGCATCTCACTAAGCCGCCATAGTGGAGGCCACCATACCAGTAGTTTTTCTTTTGGAATGGTGTCCACCACTTCTGGATTCCACTGACTGCTTACCATCAGGCAGAGTAGAGTCACTTTGGCAAGCTAATATATAAAAAAAAAACCTTATAGCGTTTTTATTCCTCGGATTCCTCTCATCCCAAACAATTTCCCGTTTAGTTTTAAACGAGTTCAGTTTCCAGTGAGCCTATGTTTCGCGATGACAATAATTAATAAAGCCTAAGGTCAGACACTTAATGTTGTGAGTGTGGATCTAAATGATGCTGTTTTTCGCATGGTCAGCTTTATGTGGATTTGTCACGTGTAAGTAATCCTATCTCCGATGGCTGTATAGCCATCGTCTAATATCGTATCGTATCGATGGTCTAATATCGTATATAGAGAACCATTTACTGTAAAGTTTTTCTTATTCGCCTAAACGAAGATGTTTATAATTCAAAACAAACCAAAAGATATATCCAAAAAATGTTGCCCAAAATCACTATTCCACGCGGACGAAGTCGCGGGCACAGCTAGTTTTAAATATGAAACTCGCCGCTTGCCGCGTAATTGTCGCGGCACTCGCGGCTTATTCCGCTCAAAGAAGTTTGCGCTAAATTCACACTGGCTGTTTAGAAAGTCATGCATGACATTTTTTAAATTAGTTTTTTTTTTACATAAAACTTCACAGCTGACAGCAGTTCTATTTTTAAAGTTCATTCCGGCCCGAGGGTCGGGATGAAATTGTATGAGTTTTTCCCTCCTTAGGAAAGGAAAGCAGCATTTTCCACCTAATAATCAAATCAAAACAACACTACTTCCCGAGTATGAGAAATGAAAAGTAATTTGCACATTACTTCTAAGTTCATAAACTTACAAATCAGCCTAATGAAATCCACTGCCGATATAAGTAATCAAGTGTCAATCAAAATTTGGCAAGCGATTTGGTGACTTATACCGGTATTTACGATTATGTTACCTTTGAAGAAAAACTGTCATTAACTCAGCTAGTTACACAACACATTTACTCACAAATTGTTGTTAAACTTAACTACCCGTTTGTATACAAGCCTTGACATTTGTGCATACAGCCTTCAGTTCAAACCTGGGCATATCTAAGTGTTAAAACAAATAAAATGATGAACAACATTTAACAGATGTAGGTAAATAGACTCAAATGAAGTTGTGATGTGATTTAGACAATTAGCACGCGCCAAAATCGATGTCTGGGAAGTAAAGATGTTTGGTTTGTCGTGTACATTTGAAGGAAATAGTATCTATCGTTATCAGGGTTATGCAATATAACTGCTGAAACAAAAAAGGGTTCTTCATTGTTAACTTTAGCTAACAGGAGCCACAGTGAGGGGCGTGTGGTTGGGATTGATAATAGAAAATAATTCATAGAGATAAACTCAGGACGTAGCTAAAAAAAATCCTTTCTTCCCCAGTGATTCTCTGTGAAAATTTTGCAGTTGTCTTGCGGGTCATGCGAGGGAAGATGGAAATAAACTCATTGTTTGCGATTAGATTTTGTCTCGATTCATTCATCGTTATTCCACCATTATCAGTCTTTCCAAAGGTTCTATGCTGTAGGTAATAATGAAATATGTTCTGCGCAAAGAACTGCTGGAGTAGATACTTGACGAACGACTTAAAGAGCTGATGAACTAAATTAATGTCTTTTTGTAACAGGGATGATGAGAACTGTCAAATCGACGTATTCACTCGCGAATTGTATGGAAAGACGTTTGTTACGTCGAAGTTTTTATGTTTGAATCCAATTTTAAAATTATTGCCTTAATATTTTTTTTCAATGATGCCAATTTTTTAGACGAATGTTGTGATTACACCGCAATTTCATATTTAGTTTTTAGTCATCTTCCTAATATTAACTGATATTTAACACAAAGTTTCTGACGTGTCTATTAAAGTTAGTAACGGTATATAGGACTCAATGACCTCGTCCACCTGAATGTCAAATGTATACATAATTATGCATAATATCACGTCGTCGTGCACCCTCATTCTCTATCAGAGGGCCTAGCTTGTGGTTCTCTGATAGACAACGATGACATTGACATAAACTAACGCCAAAATTGTCGTTAACTTAGGTCAATTCCATATATTTTTTAATCTTCTATTCCATTTAAGCATTTAAGCCATTTATCTGATTCTACGTGTCATCTAGAGATTATGGTTTCTTTATTAAATGAACCTGTTTGTAGTTCCTTTGCGGGACAAAGGCCCTTGGACTTTCAAATTCCTCTATTGTCAGAGGTCTCCGGCTTTTTATTGCAAAAGGTGTCTTCAAGTTGTCAAAGAATACCTATTATTATTTATCTCGTTGAGTCCTACAAATTCAAGTACTACACGGAGAAATACCAAATACCGGTTCTTTATTTCTTTTCTTGTCCGTTCATTTTACAGGTGAAAGGTTTTTTAGAGGTTTTAATTAATCCCACCCTCTCCCTTTTTATCCAGAACGACACGTGCGGGACTAAAGTGCCACCCTTTCACAGTGGAATCTAAAGGGTCTCGAAATAAACGGTTCAGCACTTCATACTTTTGTCGCTCAATTAAAGCCTGGAACTCTTTGCCAGCGCATGTGTTCCCATCTAATTTTGATCCTGAGTCTTTTAAGCGGGGCGTGAAAAAGCAGCTCACTAAGCCGCCATAGTGGAGGCCACCATACCAGTAGTTTGGCTTTTGGAATGGTGTCCGCCACTTCTGGATTCCACTTACTGCTTACCATCAGGCAGAGTGGAGTCACTTTGGTAGGCTAATATAAAAAAAAAACAGGTTAACGGTTTCAGCTTTTAGTTAAAGACATGAAATACTGACAATCAAATAATATAATAATAATAATAATATCACAACAACTACACACAACGCCATCTAGGCCCAAAGTAAGCATATTTATATAGCTTGTGTTATGGGTTCTAGAATGCGGATACACATACTTAAATACTTTTTTTCTTTTTATAAATACATACCTATTAGACATAGAAACACCCAGACCAATGCAAATTGCCATGTTCATGCACACAAATATTTGCACTGAGCGGGAATCGAACCCGCGACCACTGCGTGGCAGTCCAGACACAGTACCACAGAACCACAGAGGTCGTCAAATGAAAAATACTTAATGACTCATTTACTTACAGCATTAAGTCTAATTTAAAAAAAATTGTCCAGTTTACCAAACTTGGCAAATTACAAATGCCATCATGTCTATGCTATGCTTGTCTATCAGATTGTTGACCCAGCCGAATGCTTCGGGACGCTGACTAACCGACTTTACCAAAAGAGGTTACTAGGTGTAACTGTGCTTTGTGTATGTAACGTTTTACCTACTTGTTCTATGAAATTTCACTGCTAATTAGGATTAATTAGACGTTGTTTATTGTGTGAACGGCATACTTTTCAGTTGTATCTTAATTTTAGTACGACTAAGGTATTTTTTGTTTTTCGAAAACTTTGAAGTAATACAATAAAAAAATTAATATAAGTTCTCTAAAAATTATAAAGAAAAATATGTAAACTAAACTTATTTATTTGTTTAAGTATTATTATTAGAGTTTTTTGAATTGTTTATTATTTTTTTGGTACTTTTTTTTTGGTACGTCAATAAATGTAAGTAGGTATTATGTTTGTGAAAGTTTAGATCGATTTAGGTACCTTAAAGTGATTTAGGCGATTCAGCCAATATAGGCCTCCAACAATTTAGGCGATTATTTTTGTCTTAATTAGGTGCTTACGAATGTGGGACTTACCATTATTTATGAGATCATTAGATCTATGGTTATATTTTTTTACGTCATACAGATGGCAATATTATTATTATTTTGACCTTGCTGTCCTTATTCCTTGACCAAGATAACACTGAATCCTTGCAATAGTTATGCAATTGTCATTAATACACAAAGCTTGTGAAAGTAGAAATGGTCCAGTGGATAAGGCACCCGCTTCGTAAACACGAGGTAGTGGGTTCGAATACGGGCAAGTACCAATGTGATTTTTCAAATCATATGTACTTTCTAAGTTTATCTTGGACATTCCTGATTAACGGTGAAGGAAAACATCGTGAGGAAACCTGGACTTTGTCTGAAATTGCCAATCCGCCTTCAGCAAGCGTGCTCATACCGTCTCTATATGAGAAGAGGCCTTTGCCCTGCAGTGGGACAGTAATAGGCTGGTATTATTATTATAAACAAAGCTATTTAATCGATTTAAAAATGGCATCGAAATTACTGATGATTTTTACTTATTCTAAGTAGGTACTGGTACCTATCTGCCCGCAAATTGTATTGAAAAAGACAGTATTTTTTTCTACGCAGATTTAAAGCTGGCATAAGTCCGAGCCACCAACTATGACAGCAGTTTGTCGACAACTCTCACTCTGAAGACATTCATCTATCGAACGGAGACCATTCATTCGACCACGTGTAAGAACTTCCATTGAATGGCTTACCGCTGCCTTGATAATGGCCCATCTTGTGGAGATTGTCAAATGTACAACTTTCAAAATGAACCTTCCATTGCCATCGGTTATTAGGGTTATAGATCTATTATTAAGTACTTTATCTTGCATTACTACTATCTAGCATCAAATTACCTACTTTGACTTAAGAAGAGCGTTTTGAACTTATGTTGTGGTGTATCAAAATTAAAACAGCTTAATTACCTATGTCCCAAAGTCCCTTAGTAAGGTTCCCAAAATTTCGGTGGCAGGTCTGTAACGTCACCTACTTGTGTAGCTATTCACACAGATGAACTATCACCTACACAGATAATTAAGGCTTACCATTGGTCAGACATCATGTGCATATAGACTCACATTTATTGTTGGCCTTTCGATACCATTTTCAAGTTCATGGTAAAGAATAACTGTTGAATCAAATACGTGGGTCGGTATATCCAAGATTGATTTACGTATTTCAAAAAGGATGACACGTTCAGTAAAATTAGGTAAAATATGTTAAATGAAAGATATTACAGTCGTGTTAAAACAACAGAAAGTTAAAGCAACGCGTGACAAGAATTCTTAAGAAAGTTCAGTTGGGTACCTAAGCATCTAATCTACCTCCTACAGCGTAACCGCGGCAGGCAGTAGGCAGTTATACAATCTTAACAGAGGAGGTACTAAGTATTTGGAAGTGTCAAAGTCAAAGTCAAAGTCAAAGCATTTATTTCATTTAGATCATAAAGTATGATGCTTATGAAAAGTCAACAATACATTTTGTCAGCAAATTGACCTACAGCCAGTTCGCTGACGAGGTAGAGCTGTGAGAAGAACTGGCAAGAAACTCACGCCACTCTTTTCAATCGCCAGATAATTACAGTTATTTGAATGAGTTACAATTTAAACACTCAACGCAACCAAAGAACCATACAAAGTAATTATTACAAATTAACTAATTAATATAATACTAAGATTAAAGAAAGAAAACAAGGAATTCAATTATTTAGTTTCAACTAGTATGGTAATTTGACTACGTATTTTAATTAAACTGGTAAATGCACCCCCTGGTCACATTCAACGACAAGGTAATACTGGATTGAATATTAAATGTAAGCCATGCCAAGATTGACCAGTCATCCCAAGTAGCACCCGTTCACGAGCATGACGCACGGGCCAGCCATCATCACCCTCGCCATATTAGAGGAAAGGTGATGACCCGGCCAATACGACACCACAAGCAATGACATTTTAGTGAGCATGACAATGCAGGGCATGGGTGGTAAAAGAACCCTAATAAAATGTATTATGCCTTACGAACTCGTAATGATCATCATGTCCCATTTAGAGAGGTGTCCTAAATAATAAACCTGTAGTGTGGAACTCCATTGGTATCCAGATCAGTAATACCAGTACAATGTGATGATAAATAAGTAAGTAGGTAACTACATAAAACCATTTACGATACTTACAAAGTTCATCTTTTTAATCATCTGTTCCTGCTTACCGACTGCACTCTTTCAATAAACACGTCTGGTTATTTTGTAAAAAATAAGTTACTTACTTATATATTTAACTAGCGGCCCGCCCCGGCTTCGCTATTCTTCGCAATTTTTTTAAAAAATTGTGATATATAAAGATATCTACTTTTGTATGGGAATATAGAAAAGTGTTTTTTTCTCAGACAATTTTTTAATTTTTTCTCTCCGTAAGAACCATCCTCGTACTTATAGGAATATTATAAGAAAATTAAAAACTGGGACTGTCGCAGTAAAGCTATTGCATAGCATTTTTTATCAACTTATGCAATTATAATTATTTATTTATTTTTAATTTATGTAGTATTTTTTTTCTTTGATATTAATTCAAGTTACACTTTTTGAGCGTGGTGACCGATAAGAAAACATTTTTTTTCTTTTACTGAATAAATGAAAAGATAATATCGTTTAAAATATTTTTATTAAGTATATTACAATACATGTATGTTATTCAGGAATTTTTATCATCCTACTAAGTATTTTACTCCGAAAAAGAATGAAACTGGGACATTACATTGATGCATTATTACACGTTATTAAAATCTTAGTTTCATTTCTATAGTTCTACCAGATAAAATTTATCGCTTATGTGACAAAATATTAGTGTGTGGTAAAAATTAGCGCCACTAGTGTTTATCCTAAGAATAAATTTTCAAATCATGGTAGGTGGAATGGAGGGTGTTAGGTTTTATTTTCGTTACGGATTTTCTTGATTTGGTCGCCGCGCTCAAAGCCTGCGATAAAAGCTATGCAATAGCTTAAAAATAATTAGCGAAATCGGTTCAGCTGCTCTCGAGAATTGCGCTTAGCAACACATTCACCGATTCATTTTTATATTATAGATTCCCGTGCTATAATTCCCTTTCCAGGCGTAGTTAAATAAACAATATTTAATAATAGTAATTTGTATCACAACTTCACGTTGTTATCGGCGAACGGTCAATTTCATTCTTGCGTTCATCTAAGTAGTTACTATAACTACCTATATTTCATAATAGAAACTGGGCAATATTATGTCAATAGAATTAGGTAGGGGGGTTAATTCTACAAAATTACAACCTCACAATCGGAGTTTTGGCATCGTTTCACTAGTCTGCTTGTGACATATTATTTGTGATTTTAATTATAAGAAGTTATTTTAAATAAACCAGTTAGTATATTTTTAGTATAATAGCCAAGTGCTTTTTTAAAAGAACATGGTACTGATACTATAATATTTTTATACTGACTGTACTGTGTACGTACTCGCGAAAAGGAAGTTAATGGCTGTGATTTGAATTATTAGAAAGAAAGAAGGAAAAACAGTTTATTTTTCACATGTAGGTGACACACACAAGAATATGTAAAAAAAAACATTCAGCCACAGTCAAAAAACAAAAACATAAAACTGACAAAAAAAAACAGAGTAGGTACAATGGCACTGGACTTCACACAAGCTCGAGTGCAGATTTTATGTAATATAACTATATATTTAAACATGTTATAACTTTAAGGTATTTTTATGACTGTTTTCTGAACAAATCTCTGATTTTAATTATTTAAAGAAGTTATTTTAAATGAACCAGTTAATATATTTTTGGTTGTATTGCTGAGTGCCTATTTTATATAACATTATAATGATATAGATTTTTATACCGTCTGCACTTTATACGTACTCGCGAAAAGGAACGAATGGGCGCTGCTGTTATCCCAAGGGTCGAATGGGTACTCAAACCAAGAAAGGGTCAAATCTTTAGTGTCGAATGGGCTCGAAGCCCCTATGTTTTTAGAGAAAAGGACTTTTAAGAGGTAATAAATTCTGCTTCTACTTTTCCAAATCGCATTTTCTTACATGCTCAAAAAATATAATGTGCATATAATATTTACCTTGGTCAAACCCTACCCCGACGGCGTTCTTGAAGATTGAACTCAAGTTTTAAATTCGCCACTGTTCTTCTGTTCTTGAAGATTTTTGAGTGTTGGGGACTATTCGTTATATGGTTATCGTCTATGGTTAATTTGATTTCTGTCCCTGTAAATATATTTTACCACTTAGCTGTTCCCCTAGTCCATATTAAATAAAATAATAATACCAGCCTGTTTACTATCCCACTGCAGGGCAAAGGCCTGTTCTCACATAGAGATGGTATGAGCATTAATCACCACGCTTGCTCAAGGCGGATTAGCAATTTCAGACTTTTAAGTCCAGATTTCCTCACGATGTTTTCCTTCACCGTCAGTCAGAAATATCCAAGATAAACTTAGATAGTAAGGCAAAAAAGTTTAAATTTTAGTCTTTATTCAGTATTAGTCACTGTATAGTTTTTTATTATTAAAACTACATTAATTGTTCTACTGTCGGACAAAGGGGCTACGTTCCAGTAATGTAGGTGTTTATGATCATTGTCTCCACAATATGCTGACTCAAAATAAACAAATATATTTCGATGATCTTAAAGATCCGTATCTTAACTGCAGTTATTATGGGTTTGTGGTTTATCATCACCATGACTTCACCATCACTATTAAGTACCTGTATTCACTGGTAGACGAGAGTTATTGCAGGTGCCTTCCAGAACTATCAATACAAGCTTAGAGTCAGTCCCAAATTGACGCCCATTCGGGTCTTTACCATGTCTTCTATGGTCAAAAAATTTAATCGTGTTATCTTAGATATCTTTTATTTAACCGATCTTTAAACACGGGGACAGTTAATACTGATAATTATTATCTTTGCTGTTCAAGGTTGGGAAGAATAGATTACTTGCAAAAATGTCTCAAAGTATCTACTTTGAGACATTTTTACCTTGGTACCTTTGGTACCTTGAAGAGCACCAGTTAATAAGCGACCACAAGGACGACTTCTTTTACGATCAGTCGGCTCCTGATCTAACTAAAACATCATTGGATAAGCGCATCGGAGGTCAGAGTCATTGCTACGGCAAGCATGCCTCAAATTCTTCTATTGAAGCTAGGTACTAAGGTACCTTATCATCAAGAATCACCGAGGACTGAAGGTGAATCCTTCTGGCAATTATTTTTAAACGGATTTTTGTGTAAATAAAATTATTTAATACCTAGGTACCTACTTATTGATATGTATGTATATAATTACATAGCTTATTCTGTTTGTTTGTAAGTAGGTACCTACCTACTGTATAAAAAATAAAACTATTTGTTTCAGAATAAAATGTTTTTAAACCCAAACCTACAACAATCAAGAGTGCCTGTTGTACCTACTATATATTATTTTATTTTACTTAGCAGGATTTATTAAAAAAGGACCTACCGCTTTATAATAAAAAATATGAAATGCACTAAAGTTTTATTAAAGCGTAAAACGAAACGTAAATTTTATAGACTGGCAAGAATCAAGATGGCGTCAGCGCGCGCTTTACATTCTACTACCGTCTCTTTCTGTCACTACGGAGAATGTATTGCTATCTTTGTTAACGCAGAACAGATAATAATTTTCTTTCATGCCTGTGATGTAAAACAAATTTTATTGTGAGAGTCGGGTCAGTCGTGAAACGGAGTACTTTTCTTTGACGTTGCATGGTTTCGTTCGTTCTGTGGTGTGTTTTGCATTTTTCGTGATTTTTAACAGAAAATTTCGATTTATATTGAGACAAATACCGCTGGCATTGCAAACACTTTACTCGGTATGAATGTGTGTGTTTTTATCAAAGATTTTTAATAATTGTTTTGTGAAATTTTAATTTGTATACGAAAAGGAAGAACTAATTTTCCGCGAAAAACATTTTTATTAGACAAAGGATATTGTTTGGTTGGTGCAGTGTATAGAACAAGAATAATCAAAATTGGTAAGTAGATAATTGTAATTTGTAAGTCGGTCGCGTAACATTTTACGCACCACGATATTTTGAGGAAGTAGCTAATACAAACACAGCTGAATGTATACTGTCTTAATTTACTAATAATGGTTTCTAATAAGGTTTGTAAGGAACCTGTACAGTTTTAAGAGATACTAATGATAAGCCTTTATTTGCTGTATAAGTACCTACTTACTTATTTTTAAACATAAAGTTTCTAGTTAGAAACTAATTCAAATTTCAAGTAGGCCATAGACATTTTTAAAAAAAAATAAATTTTATTACTTACTAAACTAGTAGCATAAGGAGAGAAGCACCTTTAAATTGGTTGATGTTGAATAAATCTTCTAATCAAATAAGTTTTATTAGAATCATATATGATTTTGTATGCATAAATGCATAAAATACCTATTTTAACAAAGTAGATCACCATGTTCACCCCACATTCTTAAATATTTGTGCACTACTTTTCAGCACACTAATAAATTCTAAATGAATAACCAACCTACTTAGTTTGAAATATTTTATTTACTTATTTAAATCATTTGAAATTTTTTATACCTACATTTTATAAAAATATTTTGACATAATACTCAGTGAATATTACTATAAGAAGGCATGAAACATGCCATGCATATGTGCGGTAGGCTGTAGTAGATATTAAAGAAAAAAACAATATTTGCAATCACTTATATTCTTGTCTAAACAACAGTGCACAACAACTTAGGCCGAGACTAGATTCCTATCTCAGTTTGCTACTACCTAAATTCTGTAACTGAATCTATGCCCAAATATATGTACTCTGTGGTACATACATTACACTAACAAGTGGCTATTCTTGACTTATCACTTGATAATGTTCTTAGTGTGAAGTTAACATTATGTACCAATAAGTTAATATAAATACCTACCTATTATTAGAAAATGCTCTAGGCATTCAGTCCACAGTACTGAAGTCTGAATAAATAAATAATTAATAAAAATAAAATATTTATTTATTTTATATTATTTTATTTTTTATTCAAAATATGTGTATGTATTTGTCAAGCGCTAGAAGATTTTTCATGTATATTACAAACCTGTGGTCTTCACACTAGGCAAGCCTGTATAGTGAAGACACAGCTTATTACAACACAAAAAATTGCACAATTTGCTTTTTCTAAATAAGTTGTAATAGTAAATAATAATAATATATAATATAATAATAATATGTGGACACTATCACACACTGTTGTCTAGTCCCAAGCTAAGCAGAGCTTGTGTTATGGGTACTAGATAACTGAAATATAATACATATACATACTTTTTTTTTTTGTAAATACATACTTATAATACATAGGAAACACCCAGACTAAACACAAATACAAATGTTCATCACACAAATATTTCGCAGTCAGTTACACTAACCACTAGACCAACGGTGCAGTCATATATTTTATATGTCTATGGTATAAAAATTATATAGGAAATTTGTGAAAAATATCTATACTATTATATAAAGTCGTAGAGTTTGTTTGTTTAAACATGCTAATCTCTGGAACTACCAGTCAAATTTGAATAATTCTTTTTGCGTATGATAGCCCAGGTTCCCGTCCCAGTGTTTGCCTTCCAATTATATCAGTAATATTTAAGTTAAATTTAGAACATAGGTAAATAGAATTCCTTACTTGAAGGTAAAATTTCAGTGATATGTAAATGTAGGAAATTCTTAATGCTGTAGTGGTCAGTGAATCATTTATCATAACATTATATGTAATATTAGTCATCCAATAAATATAACTTTATTATTGTATAGGTATATCATAATGTGCCTTTTAGTACTACTACTATTAGAACATACCTTCTTCTTCTTCTTTTCGCGGGCTCGTTTTCCGCATGTGGTCCCTTCGTAGTTGGGCCTTTTTGCGTGATGGTTTGGTTTGTGTACCCACTGCCCTACTGCAACCATCCAAGCTCCTTCCAGAAAGCGGCCAGTTTGCCGGGTCTGCTGCAGGCCTCTCGGAGTGTGCTTGGTGTTCCCAGGTGTTGCGCCCGTTGCTCCACGACCTCGCTGCAACCTGGGCTGTCCGTTTGACCTATAACATGCAAATGTTTGTTAAGATTACTGTGCCCTGTTATGGTCCCTACTACATACCGTAGGTCCGCCCTATTTAAGCGCAGCAGTTTTTTAGAGAGTCGTCCGTCTAGAGATGGCATAGTATAACATACCTTACATATATTTATAAAATACTAGATTTTAAATGCAGCTCCGCCCGCGTCAATGTCGGTTATAGCATTTTTCTTACAAACTTTCATCCTCTATTTCAACCCCTTAAAGCCATTTTTATCTATTCTATCTCTATACCAAATTTCATCAAAATCGGTTTCGTAGTTTAGGCGTGTAAGCGTAACAAACAGACAGACAGAGTTGCTTTTGCATATATGGAAATGGTATGGATAATTAAGTTTAACAAATATTTAAATTTCATTTTGTTAATGTTCATATTAAAAACCTAACTCAATTTAATAATACTCGTACTGAATTGCATCAGCTAGTAACAAAAGCTGAATTGCAGAGACAAAGTGTAGTAATGTTTTATATTTACTCAAATTTTCTTTGTATTTAGTGGTTGGTGCTTATATTTATAGAATCTATTGATGAATTTCTAAACGACTTGCAGCTAAGTACTAGAATCTCGGAGGGATAAATCTGGAAGGTTGAGTGCGCTAGAGATCATAGGCAACTGTAGACCTGGCCCTAATGAGGTTGATGAGCATTGTATTGTATAGAAACTGCTGCTCATCTCATGGCACCTCATTAGGCCCAGGAGGCTTAGGTACTACTTTACTTACACATCGCGCTATTTTCTTCTTACGGGTCCGATAAATGGGAAACGCAGGCGTTTCGGCGAATATTACTTCAGAGTGGCTTAGTTGTAACGCGAGATCTGTACATCATCAAAAATTTTTTTTTTAAATTAACATTAGAATTTTGTGCCTACAAACATTGTAAGTTACTTATATACCTACAAAAGTATGTGCAAGATTAACCTCGCTCAATATAAGAAAATATCAGTTGTTAAGACGTGACCCATGTGGTTCCATAGCAAGCGCACGTGCTTCCCCAGCGGATAATGACCGCACATTTTTGTGGCCCTAACCAAAGCAGACCATATAATTTGGTCCATCCTGCTCTCGCGCACTTTAATCACTTTTAATGGTAGATCGCTGGGGGCGGGGCGGGTGATTTATAGCCAAACATGTCTAATAACGACCATTCGACTATGACCTTTGGATTTTCAGTCAATGATTTAAGCATCAAGCGATTAGAAGGATCAGTTGAGGTCTATGTTTACTGGTGGTACCTCTAAGTTCGTACTGCCCAAAAATGCCAGGTGTCGATTCGATCTAGAATAAATAGCTTCGAAGCAATCTTTTTGCTCTAGTTATATAGATTTTTAAACTATACGAGGATTGGAATGTTTATTTGATTGTAATGCATTAATTTGTATTTTATATCCGAAAGAAAATATTTGTTTTAAAATCTATAATATAAAAATGAATCGCTGAATGTGTTGCTAAGCGCAAATCTCGAGAGCAGCTGAACCGATTGTGCTAATTCTTTTTTTATAATATTTCTTGAAGTACGAGGATGGTTCTTACGGAGAAAAATTTTAAAAATTGACTGCAAAAAAAATTAAAGAATCGACTTTTAGGCGGTACGAAATTCGCTGGATCAGCTCAGCTAGTACTTAACTAATATTTTCATGTATGATATGTTTGAATGTTGTGTATACTTATAATTCGAATACTATATATTCACAATTAACATGTACAACATAATACACGTAGATGCTCAGATCGCCATTTCCTGGCCGATTGTATGCGATACAAGGCTTGAATTTTTAATGGGGAAATTCCAGTGTTGTAGCAACTTGTTGCTTGACTTTCTTAGTACCTACTTACTTATATACTTTAAACAATAACAGAAGCAAGTTTTACGTTTGCGCTGCAGGTTAATAAAATCTACCTACCTATATTAGGTACTAGCAGCGCATATATGTTTGTATCCTTCGCGAACCAGACCGATTTTCGGGGTAAAAGTATGTCTGTCTACAGCACGGAATCTATCTACATACCAATTTTTATCGAAATCGGTTCAGCCGTTCAGGCGCTGAGTGGTAACAAACGCGCACACACTCACACACAATCACGCACGCACGCACGCAGTGCGCAACGGTTTTGTTGCATTTTCTTAGAATTGTTTTTGAGATGAAGAGGCAGGATAGAGAACAGTCAGGTTTCAGTTGCCGGTTACCATCAACCATTACTTCGCCTGTTCGCTACTGTAGTCGTATAAAAGGTCTGCGATCGAATGATCTTGGGTACATAAAATCCTTGATTAGCCCTGTACATACTTTCCACAACTGATCATTATGTATTGTCTCATCTTCACCTTAATCGCTCATAATTTCTAATTTACCTTCAATTATTGACATACCAAGCGGTTCTATTGTTTGTCTTTTAAATGCTTTATTAATTATTGCTATCCACGCCAATGTTTTGACTTGATACTGAAATGTTATGCAATAAGTAGTAACAAACAATATGCGTTTGCTTGATACTACACGTTGCTATTCATGGTGTATAATATTAATACGTTTCATCACCAATTGATGCGGTTGTTTGGTGTAGTCTACAGTCTAGAATATAAATTCAACTCTCAAATCTCTTCCTATAATTGACTAACAGCGTATTTAGGTTTCTTTTTATTATTTATTAGGCCCCAAATTTAGCAAGCATTCATAGCTCTCGAATTCTATGGACGCTTATGCATCTATCACTCACGTTTTGCAGACTCTTAGACATTTATTTTGATAATATTTCACTTACGACACAGGAATTACACTTACGGTCTCAGACAAATTGAAACATAATCGACCTACTGCAAGCAATAAGACATTGTATGCGTCATTCATCTTCATAGAGGTTGTGATCCACGAAAACTTGTTAGCTAATGAATATGTTTTAAGACACACACATTTCTATTAAAGCAGTTCTGCTAGGAAAGTCCCGCCAGCGACAGCACAGCTCCAACAGTGACAATGGCATATATAGCTATCTATCTTTTGCCGCTTTTGAACGTCCATTAGCGATATTATCATTAAAAAAATGTTGATTTATCAAGCCATCAACTTGTATCACGTGCAAGTGAACTTCCATATAGACTAGTAATAAATCACATTAGTATCAAATTGCGGGCTTATATGCTAATTGTTCGTCGGTAATCGACGACAGGTTCCGATTACGATGCCAGACTATGCAACGCGATACACAGTTGCACCTCCAGCTCGCCTTGACCGCGAAACGAGCCTGTTATACTGTATATATGTATACCTAGATCTTATCTATATGAGGGTATGCCAGCTGGTGGTAGAAATGCTGATTTAACCTTGAGATAAATGTTGTATGGCGAAAATGGAGACATGGTTGTGTAAGAGCAATGTTGGGGCCTCAGTTTCCAACTAGATCCTGTAGTGATATCTGACTACTTTGCCACTGAGACAGTAAATTATGAAAGGCAGTAAATACCCTTAAACCATTTAGAGGTGCATACATGTAGAAATATAACGTTGAATACTTGCTCAAGAAGAAATGACGCCCTGGTGTTAAGCAAAAACTCTTTGAAGCCTCAGAGGTCTGAGTCTGCAGCGTAGTGTAGTGAACACTGAAAGAAATTCTTCTGATATGCTTAGCATTTAACTAAATCTTCAGGTTCTGGCCAGCGTAATTTTTTTTCAGATCGTAAACCTAAAGTCACGTCCCAAACAGGTAATATCTCGCAAAGCCATCAACAATTTGCGACGTGACTCCGGTAATAGGGCAATTTTGCAACTTTTATTGGCGTTTTATGTGTCTGTGTTAAATAATCTTGCTCTATTACAATTAATGTACTTTTTGGCTAATTACTGCACTTTATAATCTCCTAGATCTATTATTAGATAAAATTTGACAGATTGGCCTCAAACTATAAATAAATTTTACTAAAATACCAAATTAAGTGGTATATTCTGGCGTGGGCATCCCACGAAACATTCTCATAACAGTAGGATATCACGATATTACAAAATATACAAACAATGAAAGAAAACAAAACAGATTCAAAATGTTTTAGGGTTAGTTCATAGCGCTCCGATAAATAGCGCATTCCACTCCAGATTAACATAATTTGTATTTTTTTTTAGAAAAACGATACCAACTTGCCAGTGACCAAACAGCAGACATAATTTATGAGTATGTTCATTACATTCATAATTAAACAATCGTTGTGTTTGATCACTGTCCGGCAGCGGTCGCGATCGCTCAGTACGAACTTATGACGTCACGAATCATGGCCATATGTGGCTATGTTGATATCAATTATAATTTTGGGTCTTAACTTGCTGCGTTTAAATTTTGACTGATATTTGCTCCGTCTATTAGCGAACTAACATTTTGTCGTCATCGCCATAAAGATCTTACGCAAATATAAATTTAAATACATAAGCAAAAAGTGATAAAGTTCCTGAGTTATATTTTTAAGTCCAAAATTTACGTAATCCTTGAATGATGAACGAAAATGATGCAAAATTGCAAGCAAAATACGAGGCATTCCATGAAATACACGTAAACGATGCAAACTCAGACAAAGCACACCTAGTATTCCACTAAATACATCCGTAGATGGGCTTCAAATAAATATAGCACATCCGTATTGTACTTTATGAAATACCTACATAATACTACTATAAATTCCCTTCAAACACAAAAACTGTAAATACTGGCGTGTGTTTTCCGAATAAAGCACAGCCATACCTGATGTATGGATATTTATTAAGATTCACCAATTAAGTGTGGTCTTGTCTGGAACAAGAGACCACCCCTTAACCGAAAATTTTAAAGATTTGGATACATGCTACAAAACATAACAATACCTAACCTCATGCGAGGTCGTGCAGGTCGCTACTTAATATAAACCGTAATAAAATCTATAAAACCGTCATTTTAATCTATATTCCATTTATTATTATTATTTGTAAATGTTTAATATTGTTTGCACGCTGTTAAATTTGTAATTCAGTCATGAGAATGATATAGGTACAGCCTTTTAGTATTTGACTATGTGGGCTGGTCTGAGGTCATTATTACCGTTAACAGTCGAGCTTTATAGAGTTCATTGTAACTTGCAGTCGATATTCTTACATGGTGTTTTAAAGGATAAAAATATAGCGATGATCCAAACTTTTATGAATTTTTGACTACAAAGACCGAAGTTTGAAGTTCAAAGGTTTCTCAGGTTCTTCAAAGGTTCGTTCAAAGGAATCAGTAACGTGCCTTTGATTTTTCGAAGATACGAGTAAATTTTATGTACTCTATGTTTACGTTTAAGAAAATGTACCAAGTACGTGAACCGTCTTTTTTGTTTCTTGAGAGTGCGCGGAACTGCCGAGCAAGAGCTGTGAGTACAAGTATATTTCGACAACGATACAATTTTTGGTTGATTTAAGCACCACTATAGATAAATTGGTTGTATCATGTATACTTGTCTTTTTCATTTCAACAATTGCCTCGTGCAACAGATGGTAGTCAGTAAATATAATGATCTCTCGTCATTGAAAGATATTTAACACTGATTGTCAATCGATGCGTCAAATTGTCTCAATTTAATGTTTAAGTGGTCTTGTTTTTATTACAATAATACGAGTATTTAATAGTCAATTTTATCGACTATTCGTCAGGAAACATTAACTAAGTAACATCATAAATAGCCTAAATGTCTAGGAATTTACCAGAGAATCCCGAGCCTTGAAGTCTTTACACATAGTATAAATTTCAAGTAAAGTAGGCATGTTTCTAAAGGTTGACTGCTACCGCCAGTGTTTCTGGTACGTCTTTTACTTGTTGTCTCATTCGTCCGCTATCAGGTCGATGTCAGATGAGATGACAATGTTTGGAGAAGATTTATATCTTGCTTTCAACGTCACCTGACAGTTTACACTAGCTTAACGGTCACTGTACTCTCCTCTTACTCTAGCACTGTATTCTAGTACTTCGGCTCTTACAACACGCATGGGAGATGTGCTGTATATTCTAGACTTTACTCGTGTCTTCCCCACGATTTCATTCGCTGTTTTCTTTCGCATTCTATTATTCAATTTAACAGCGTTATTCAATTGCTTAAGTCATTAACTGTTAAATAATTACATTTTAACTAGCTTAGACATTGATTGCTACAAATGTTATTATATTTTTTAACCAAGTTAACTATAAACATATATATGGCAACTTCGTCTGCATTATCCTCGATTTTTTTATATCGAATTCGACGGCCTTAGGGTAATAATTTTTATGAGTTTTTTGCCACTTCTTTTTACGGCTCTATCGTTGTCAGGATATTAGCCGTGGCTAAATTGACTTACTTTGGTTATGAGTTTATGTTATTCACAAGTCGATTCTAGAGTTTATATTTATGATCTCAATGAATAGATCAGTTTGACTTTGTCATTACTAAACACTCATTCAGATGGTATTATTGTTTAAATAACTAAATACGCTATTGTTTATTCTAGCACGTTATTTATATTGTTGTATGTTTAGAAAACAAACCTCTTGTTGACTAATTATGTTATTAAAATTACATTGTTTAAAGTCATTTCCGGTTGTGGTGTCTAGTTCCTAGTTATAGCCGTTTTGAATGTGATAACTCCCTCAACTCCCAATGATGATAGACTACGTCCAGCAGGCGACAGCTTTAGCCAAATGATCTAGTCCATGCTACCGGCACTTAGGGTGCCAGAGATGTGACGTATTTGTTATTCTGTATAAGACCCTTGATCCGTCTACTTAATTAATGCACATTTTTTACTCTGAGCGGTATCTACTCTTTGGTGTACCTATTAAAGTCTTTTGTCACCACAAATTATATAATGTCATCTTTGAGTTGTTTGTCGTGCGTCGCAATGACTTCATCAATAAGTTACAATTTATTTTAAATATTAAATTAAATAGGTTATAAAAGTCTCATTAATTTGCATCATACGTACTCAGTCAGTCACCGTTAGTTTCATTTCCGCCTGTCTATCATTTATGAGTCTTAAGTCAGTTTGATAATTATTTATTAATTAACTTTATTCACAAGTTGTACATGGTTGGGCTAATGCCAAAGGCAATTTCTACCAGCCAACCTTTGGGTGATGCAGAGATAAACGAAATACGTGCAAGTTAACTACAAAATATTATTGCCTGATATAGAAAATATACATGACATGTGTGATGATTCTGCCAATCTGTCGAAGAGGATATCCCGTGCCTTTAGTTTGAATTTATAGCGGTCCGTAACTGACAATATTAGTATAATATTTTGTTAAAGAATAATAGGTTAAATTACTTGCCTGTTTTCACGTAGGTAGCTTTAGCTCAAGGTGTAGTCAATTTTGACTTCATTTTGATTGTATGTCGATCATTCCGCACCATCGAATATAGTTGCAAATTGGATTCGATTACCTAATTGAGAAAAAGGAGGGTATTCTGGTTGTCGTGAGTTGTGTGTGTATTTTTTCGTTCTTTCGAAATTAAATATAAACAAGTTGTTTGCTCGCGAAAATTTATTATAGAAAGTTACATTTAATTGTGATAATCAAACATAGTTATTATCAAGTGGCATCATAAAGAATAAAGACAAAACAATACAAATTATAATCTTAAAAACTAAAGTGAACTAAAACTACCTTAAACATAGAAAAAGTGAAGAGAATATTTACATATATACAATATTTACAGTTTTAAATCGGACTAATATTTACCTAACCGTAACTGCTCTCTTTGTGCTATATCATATCTATGGTGTTGTGAATCGCAGGGTTTATTTTTCCCATAAACGCAAACTGAGTGCAACGCCATCTGTTGGTACATAGATACAACTTTCATACAAGTGAATATTGCAATTAAAATGGCTAAATGCACTGCTTGTGGCAGATTTGTAGCAGCTAAAGAGGTAGCGGCTTGCTGCACATGCAATAATAAATATCATTTTACTTGCGTGCAACTTAAAGAATCTCCAAAAGCAAAAAATGAGTGGCAATGTCAGAGCTGTAAAAAAATTAGACCACAAAGGAAACCAATCGAGGATGACTGTGGCGGTACTCCTTCCAGCTTGGCTAGCACAGTTGCTTCATTTGAAGACGCTCCAGAACATGGATCTGTACTGCTTCCTGGTGCAGACTTAAATCAACAGCTTAAACTCCTGATGGATGAATTGCGTAGTATGAAGAAGGAGATCAGAGAGGAGCTCAGAGAGATACGTCGCGAAGTGGCCGAGCTCTGTCAGTCTGTCGCCACATGCAATAAGCGAGTCGACAGTTTAGAGAGCAGAGTTACAGCACTCGAGTGCCGACAGGAAGACGTCGCCTCTGAGGGTTTACTTGGTAAACTTGAGCAGACGGTGACGAATCTAAAAACGGAGCTCAACGACCGAGAGCAGGAGCTGCTATCTGCCGATCTCGAGATCTCCAATCTTCCAGAAGACAAGGGAGAGAATGTCATCCACGTCGTCGAACTCGTGGCGAAGAAGTTGGGCGTGTCACTCGAGGCGAGAGATGTCGTCTTCGCCGAGAGAGTGGGGCCGAAACCTCACCAGGCAGAAGGAGAGACGTCCGGTGCGTCTACCGCCGCTGGTGCAGCGACGGGCGGCGGCGCCGGAGGCCGGCCGCGCCGCGTCGTGGTGCGCCTGGCGCGGCGCCAGCTCCGCGACGAGCTGCTGCGGAGTGCGCGCACGCGCCGCGGCGCCACCACTGACGACCTCGGGCTGGCAGCGCCACCGCGCCGCTTTTATCTCAATGAGAGGCTCACCCGAGTCAACAGGCAGCTGTTCTACCGCGCCCGACAAGCCGCCGAGCGACTAGGCTGGCGCTACACTTGGACTAAGCGCGGCAGAATCTTCACCAAGCAGGGCGACGGTAAGCGCACAATCAACATACGCTCCGATGCGGACCTTGAGCGTGTTTTTGGTCTTGATCCCCTTAAAGACAATAGTATTAATTAGTGTCACCATAATTATAACTTTAGTATTTAAGCTTATTTATAATGAATCTACTCTGTTTATTCACTCTCTGACTTATTTAGTTTATATACAATGGTCATATTATATATTTTACTTCAGTTGCTGTATGTGTAGTGTAATTTTGTGTGTGGTTGTATTGTATGATACAATTAAAGCTTGCTATCACAGCAGTAATAAAAATATAAAACAGACATTACTTCCAATAAACAAAATTAATTATAATCTTAATACAGTTAATAGTTTAATGACATATTATAAACATTTATATATATATACTATCTATGCCCAATATCTACTTAAATTTACTCCTGATGTTCATATAATAAATACATTACTATGTTCATTTACAACAACTCTTATATGTTCATATTTTAATAACTTCATACTAATTTGCCCTCATTTTGAATTGTATTACATATGCCACACATACATTAATAAAAATCACATAGTAGCAAACAATTATAATAATCATGATAAATAATAAAAAAATGCGTATTGGATTCTTTAATGCAGGGTCACTTGGTTCGCGTCATGAGGAATTTCTTGTGGCAATGGAGAATATAGCAGTTGATATCATGGCAATTAATGAGACATGGCTTGGGGAGGGAGAGGAGGGCCGCGCGCCATCGGTGCCTGGCTACCGGCTACGACACACGCCGCGTCCACGTGCTGTGCGCGGGGGACGCGGCGGAGGAGTGGGATTTTACGTGCGTAAGGGCCTGACTGTGCGCACTGTACCTCATCCACATGCACCAATGGTTGAACAAATGTGGATTAAACTTGTACGCAATTCCAATTCGATGATTATTGGTACAGCTTACAGACCACCCTGGCTAGATGTCAACATTTTTTTGGATGCAATCACCGACACCTTGTTCTCCTTTAGCAGCGCTGACAAGATACTTTTGCTTGGTGACTTTAACATCAACGTTCTAGATGTGGAGGAGAATAAGACTAAACTATTGAATGGTTTTCTAAATTACACAGGCCTTAGGAATGTGATTGCTGAACCTACGCACTTCACAAGTCACAGTCAAACACTCATTGATTTGGTCTGTACAGATGCCCAGATATGTGAAACCTCTGTTTTACACATACCTGAGCTCGGCCAACATGCTATGATTGCAGTGGAACTTAATTTTAAAACAGAGAAATTTACTCCTTATTGGATAACTTATAGGCCACTGAAAGATATACTTCCTGATATTTTCAATCAAGATATAACCAGAATGGACTGGGATTGTATTATAGATTTGGGTGATATCAATACCATGGTGGATACATTCAACTTGTATATGCTAACCTTATTTAACCTGCATGCGCCATTCAAGAAGGTTCGAATTAAAGATAAAAGATGCCCCTGGATAACTGATACAGTCAAAGATATGATTAAGCTTAGGGACAAATGTCATCAGCGTTTCAAGGTTACCAGGTCTGATTCCTATTGTAACATATATAAGAACCTCAAAAGTGTAGTTACAGCTGCAATATTTAGTGAAAAGCAGGCTTATTTTAAATGTCACATTAATGAGAATATTGGCAATCCCAAAAAATTGTGGAATAACATTAAGTCTGTTATTTCTTATAAAAATAATAGGGAACATGACTTGCCTTATTTTTGTAGAGATCCTGAGGCTATCAATAAACATTTCCTTGAAGTGCCTGGCAGTGGAAGCATTACCATATCAGATCTAACCTTTTTCGAATTTGGCAAATATAGCTCGGATAATTTCCATCTTCAACCAACTAATGAAGTGGCAGTTTTAAAAGTCCTACAGACTCTAAAGTCCAATGCCTTAGGTGTTGATGACATATCTCTAGAGATGCTTATTATGACTCTACCTCATACACTCAAAGTTATTACTGCCATCATAAATAAATCTTTGACCTCTTTTGTTTTTCCAGACTTGTGGAAAATATCTAGAGTGACACCTATCCCTAAAAAGTCAAATCCCAGCTCATATAAAGATCTCAGGCCAATAAGCCTACTGCCTTGCTTATCTAAGGTCTTGGAAAAAATTGTATGTAGTCAATTGAGGCATTATATGGAACATCTTAAAATCTTACCTGAGAAACAATCAGGATTTCGCAAAGGGTATAGTACTGCCACTGCCTTGATTGATATTGTGGATAACATCCTGGAGGCTAGAGATCAGAGAAAGGGGACACTGCTCACCCTGCTTGATTACTCCCGCGCATTTGACTCTATAAACATCACTCTTTTACTATCCAAGCTCGCATACTATGGCTGTGACACTGACACAGTGCGTTGGTTTGATAGCTACTTGAGCAATCGCTCTCAATTTGTGCAGTTGCAGAGCGGTGTGGATGGTAGTTGTATCACCTCTTCTCTCAGTCCTGTAGCACGCGGCGTCCCACAAGGTTCGGTCCTCGGGCCTTTGTTGTTTATCATCTACACAGCTGATATAACTAGCTCCGTGACTAACTGCAACTATCATCTGTACGCTGATGATCTCCAGCTGTATATCTCTTTTTCTCCCAGTGAATGTCTCGAGTCTGTAAATGACATGAACAATGATTTAGACAAAATATCAGAGTGGGCTCATAGAAATTCTTTAGTACTTAACCCCAGTAAATCTAAGTTTATGATAATGGGCTCGAGGGATATCATTGGGAAGATTCAAGACAACAAGCCTGATGTTAGGATCAAGGGTACACCAATAGAACAGGTACTGGAGGCTCGCAACCTGGGGGTGGTTCTTGATGGTATGTTACAGTTTGAGACTCATGTACTAGAAGCTGTACGCAACTGTTTCTACCGTCTAAAACTGCTATACCGGATCCGTCCTCACCTTAGTGTAGACATGCGTATTACATTGTGTGAATCGCTGATTTTGTCAAGGCTTAATTATGCTGATACAGTGTTTGGACCCTGCCTCCACGGTAGGACTGAAAGGCTACTGCAGAGGGTTCAAAATGCATGCGCTCGATTCTGCTTCAATGTACCGCCTCGTTCACATGTTACTCCCTACATCAACAATGGAAACATGATGAAGATGTCGACGCGCAGAAGACTTCACTTGGCCACTTTACTCTTTGGCGTTATATTTAATGAAAGGCCCGAATACTTATATAAAAAACTTACCTGGTCGAGTGATCATAACAAGCACAACACTCGTGCGTCTACATATCTTCTTGTTACACCACAACATAGAACTGCTGCTTTTCGTGGCAGTTTCAAGTTGACTGCCACTCGCTGCTGGAACAACTTGCCGCCGCCCATTCGTAATCTAAGGACAGTTCAAAGTTTCAGCAAGAATTATAAACAGTATTTATTAAACGAACAGAAGCACCAAACATGAACTTACCACCATGTCTTTGCGTAGAGGCGAGCAAGCGTCCCACCAGCAGTAACAAGTTTTCACGATGTAGGTCATCAAATCAATTATGGCATCAGACCAAGTAACATGACATACACACACACAAACACAACACACAATCAATTCCCAACAATCATTATCACTTATTTTGCAGCTTAAACACATCATGAACAATAATTTACAAGTTAAACAAATTTAAGTTTTCTACTTTTCACATTGTTTCACTACACCAAACTTCATCAAAGCGTCACTTGTATAATTTTTAAATCCCGCGCCTTCTCTTGATCTTTGCTATTGGCTAATGGGTGTGGTAATGTCAGTTGTCACAGCCAATAGGAAAGTTTGCGTTCCGTTCCGTTTTATTAAATTATATATGATACAAATTATTGTTACATTACATGTCATATATTACTATTTAAATAATAACTATTAAAATTATATTACAGATTTATATATTTAAACATTTTATAAGATCATTATCATATTTACTTATTTATTTTAAATATTTTGTTTCAATCTACACAAATTGTATATACGATTGTTATTAATGTCAGGGTATTCTTTGATCAATCCGTGATATTTTCATACCAGAATACCATCCATCTTGGCTCTAACAGAATAACAGCGCTGCTCTGTGTTCGCAAAGTAGCACAAAGCTGAGTTAGGGCCATTTTGTATCTCACTAAGTTTGTTACTTTTATTTTTTATTTATTACTATATATTGTTGATATGTTCTGTAAACTAACTTGTTGAGAACAAATAAATGTTTTTTCTTTCTTCTTTCTTCTTTCTAATGAGTCGCATTATACCATTCATTATGAGGCGTACGTCCAGCAGTGGACTAATTTCTTGATTTGGCATATAGAAATAAAGGCAAGTTTTATTAGTATTTTGTGTTTTTCATTGGAGAAAGTTCTTTTCAATTTCAAATTAAAGACATCGCAGAATTGTTGTCGCAATTGCCATGCTTGGCAGATGACTTTTTGCCACTTTGCCATGTGCCGTTAGACAGCTATCAATCAGTTGACTGATTGCGCTAGTTAAGTATTTACGACTACTAACAGTGGTTTTCTTCATACAAACCTTAATCCAAGATTCTTGTAAATCTTGGTTGTGCCGTTCGGCGCTGAAGCGCTGCGCTGTCCATAAGAGACATATTGACATAATTATTGTAAAATCGATTCAGCGCTGAACGATCCATTGCATAAAATCGGATTTTTAAATAAAGATCGTATTAAATAGCCATTGTAAGTTGTATATACATCGCTAGTAGGCGGTAGTATCGTCACTTGTTTTATCATACAAATCTCAGATCGAGTTAATCAAGATGAAGATCTCGATTAACTCGATCTGAGATTTCCAAGTAGCATCAGTAAACCACTTTGCTAACTTAATGGGACTACATCTAGCTCTGTTTCTAACAAACCAATTAGTGTTTACCAGTTCTTATGTGTAGCCTAACTTTTGTAAGGTTGTATTTCCTTATTCGTACATGTAACTGAGTTTGTCGAAGTGTGTTGGCAATAAGCGAATTTGTGTAATGTTCGTGTATCAATCTATAGTACATTTATTATCGAAATGCAATTGTTGTTGTATAACTTTATGTGGGTGGATTTACTAAATAATATAAAGTAGGGGTGGAATAACTACATAATATATTAAATGATTTTACCATTTTTACAGACAGCACAGAGTAGTTAATCCGTTGCTATCTTGCAATTATGGAGTCAGTAGGAAAGTGACTAGAACGCAAAATGTCCACTTATGATAAGCGACGACATCGCAAAATGCACACAGTTCGATTTGTAAAATCAGGTCCGAGGTCGTTATAAGCCTTATTCGCAAAATTATGACTGGTAGTTTCAGAGATAAGCGCGTTCAAACAAACTAACAAACAAACTCTTCCACTTTATTTAATAGTATTGATTATTGGAAATTTCTTTACATTTTTGTTATAAAATACAGACCATTTTTAGCCATTTGCACAGCCGCTACTTACCAGTGTGAAACGGTCAACAATCCGTCTAAATAACTCGTACGTCCTGGCACCCAAGTGCATTGTGACGTAAACCGTGCATTCATTGGCCGATCATGTCAATTGGAGCCGACGACAATTGACCAATTGGACTCGCTTCTACCACCCAATAATAGGCTCGACAATGATCTAATGTCATGCAGTTATGTAGGTTTGTTATCAATAACTGGTTTAAACTGGTTGATATGAACTGAACTGGTGTACTTAATCACCTTGCTGTCGTCAGCTCGCCTGCCAAAATGGCATTGCAGGAGCATTGCTAGGGACTCTTGAGTCGTCCATGAGCCACTTACCATTACGTGGGCTGTTTGCTCGTCTGCCACTGTCCACAATAAAAAAAAAGGAATGAGTGTTTAGTAATTGCATTATTAAACTAATACTTCACGTCAATTTTCTATGAGAGGGTAGTTCCTCGGTTGATCCGACCTCCAGATATCAGCAAGGATACCGTAAAACATTACTGCCTATTTTTGCCTTCTGTGCATTTCATGCCTGTGGTATTGCAGACGTCCGCGAGCGGCGATCACTATGAAGAAACTGGAGGACCGTTGAATCACCTGCAAGACTAGGTAATAAAAAACATATGAAAAAAAAAATCACTTTATTTTAGGCAGGTAGGTTTTTTGTTTTTTAATAATATTATTGCTTGGTGATTAAGTACATTAATGATGAACATGAACAGTACGGATTTTCTCCTTAGGAAGTCGTTTCGTCGTCGTCGGTTTAGGAAGATTAAATAATGCATACATGTCCTATCATCCTCACACCCATTACAACTAACTTGGTCTTATAGCTATGCAATATATCCTTACATTTAACAAACATTACCTATATAGTTTTTATGAAGTTGCCCAAATACTTAAACACGGTGGCACTATGGCTTTTGGAATGGTGTCCTTCACTCTACTGACTGACTGTTTAGGCAGAGTGGAGTCTAAAAAAAACTTAAGAAGTTTAAGCTAGGCTTAAAAATCTTTCTGTCTCTAAAATTCATATTACAATGACAGAAATAGCGTAAGGTTTAAGGGTCATTTAAAATTGACTGAGGTTTTAGTATTTAAGCAAATGAATTTTAAAATGTCTGTGATCTATTTTAACCACTGAATGTCATTTAAATTAGGTGTGATTAGCTTCATTGTGTCAAAGTCAACTTTAATAGATGTTTCAATCATTCAGAACGTTATAATTTGTCTTACAAGTCATCACCCAGTACTCAGTGTTTGGTATTTCTAGTAAAAAAATGTATGCAATTCGAGTATTTAAATAGGAAAACCTTATTTAAGTTTTTTTATAACATTCTTATCAGTGAACAGAGAGGTCTTGTTGCGAGACATCTATACATATAATAAAAATGTAACCGATCGCTGTCTGTACATGGAAAATATATGAGAAAAAATACTATTGGGACCTATATCAACGCAAATAGAACCCAAAACAATGATTTTTAAAATTTTTGTCTGTTTGTCTGTTTGTCTGTTTGTCTGTGCGTTTGTGCACGCTAATCTCAGAAACGGCTTATCCGATTTAAATATGGTTTTTCACTAATATATTGTGGTAAGCTTCACTTAACATTTAGTGTTTGTTTCATGTCAATCGGTTCATAAATAAAAAAGTTATGCTAATTTAAAGAATCACATCGAACATTCGTTAATTTACTACGAAATCTTATAGAAGCAGATATTTTAACAGGTTGCGGAATAGCTGATAGTGTTTTTATTCCTCGGATTCCTGTCATTCTAAACAGTCTTTCATTTAGTTTTAAACGTGTCCAGTTTCCAGTGAGCCTATGTTTTGCGATGACTAATTAAAATAATTAATTAATAAAGTAATTAAAGTAAAGGTAAGACACTAAAAGTTGTGGGTGTGGATCTAAGTATTAGCTGTTTTTCGGTCAGCTTTATGTGGCTCTATCACGTGTTAGCATTACTAGCAGCCTGTATGCTTTGATCTCTGATGACTATACGTCTAATCCATACATCCATACATATTATAAAAGGCTTTGTCCTGACTGACTGACAGACAACGTAAAGCCTAAACCGCTGGTCGTAGCGACTTGAAATTTGGAGGATGTGTTTGTCTTAATGTCTAGAAGTATACAAAGAAAGGGTTGTTAAAAATTCAACCCTTAAGTGTATGAAAAGGGATGAAATCGATTGTAAGTTACAGCTTTGAAATTTTGTTTTGGAATACTTTTATTTAAATAAAAAATACGCCCATAATTTTTTTTTTACTGGGGTGGATTTATAGGAGTGAAATAAGGGATGAAATATTGTATGGAAAGATCTTTGCTTTTGAAGTTGGCGACTTGAAATTTGGAGGGAGGGGGAAGGGAGGGGGAGGAAGAGGAAAGGAAGGGAGAAGTGAGGGGAAAGTGCGGGGGTAGTGAGGGAGAAGTCAGGGGAAAGGGAGGAGAAAGTCAGGGGGAAATCGACTGCCTCTGTACTTCGGTGGTACTGTGCATGGACTGTGAGGTCGCGGGTTCGATTTCCGCTCAGTGCAAATATTTGTAGCATGAACATGTCTATTTGCATTGGTCTGGGTGTTTATATGTATAATATGTATCTATTTACAAAAATAAAGTATTTAAGTATGTTTATCCGTATTCTAGAACCCATAATACAAGCATATAATATGCTTACTTTGGGTCTAGATGGCGTTGTGTAAAAATAAAAAAGGAAGAGGGAACTTAGGGGGTGTGAGGAGGCAGTGAAGGGCAAGTGAGGGGCAAGTGAAGGGCAAGTGAAGGGGACGTAAGGGAAAGTGAGGGAAGTGCGGGAAAGTGAGGAGTCAGAAGTGGTGGTGAGTGAGTGGGAAGTGAGGGAAAGTGAGGGAGATGGGAGGGGAAGGAAGGGGAGGGGAGGGGAAGGGGAAAGTTATTGTAGTGTAAATTTGCCTTTGTGTATTGTATGTTGTTTTACGGGGGATATCTTTAGGTAGGTGAAAGAGGGTTTGTACGAATGGTGATGATGATGAGATTAGAAACAGTATGCAAAACAGTATTTAAACAATATAAAAATGTCTATTGAAAAACGATATTCATGCGAGCGAAGCCGCGGGCAAAAGCTATACATATATAAAAACGAAAGGTCACTCACTCACTCACTCACTCATCTCATCACGAAATCTCAAAACTACAAGTGCTAGGAGTTTCAAATTTTGGAAATAGGTGCTCTCTAAGACGGGATTTTGCGAAATTTATTTCCCTGGAGTACAAAGGGGAAGAAAATTTGTATGGAGCTTCTATAGTTTTTGAAAATAGGAGTGCCAAGTTTCGTTAAATATCGCAAAATTTCGTCTGTTTTAGGGGTAGTGGGTGAATAGATTTAAATCGGATTCGCCTTAGAGACGGATTATACTGATATTTATTACTAATATATAATGTAGGATTGCCGTAAGATTAGGTAAGAAATATTCTCATACAGGCACACATCTGAATTTTCACGCGAACGAAGTCGCGGGCAACAGCTATCTATACATATAATAAAAATGTAACCAATCGCTGTCTGTACATGGAAGATATATGAGAAAAAAATTATTGGGACCTTTATCAACGCAAATAGAACCCAAAACAATGATTGTTACAATTTTTGTCTGTTTGTCTGTTTGTCTGTGCGTTTGTTCACGCTAATCTCAAAAACGGCTTATCAGATTTAAATATGGTTTTCGCTGATACATTGTGGTCAGCATCACGTATCATTAAGTGTTTGTTTCATGTCAATCGGTTAATAAATAAAAAAGTTATGCTAATTTAAATAATCACGTCATAAATGTCGTATGTATTTAGCTTAACTTAGTTTGTTTTTAAGTTAGGTTAACACGTCTTATTTCTTTATTAAAATGTAAATTAAAATGTAAATACTTTATTAGTTAAAATGTAAATACAAATTAGATTTATATTTTCAGGATTTTTTTTTTTTTGTGATAAAAACATGTTTGTTAACACGTTTCATTACGGAATAGGTGGAATTGAAGTGAATTACGAAATAGTAGTAGTCGATTTACGCTGGTTTCAACATGAATGGGTCGGACCGACCAGGGATGTACTACCCTCTCATAGTTTTCGACGTAAGAGTAATAGTATCCATATTTTATTGCGTTTCGTTCGGTAAGCGCGAGAGCCGGAGGCCCAACTGATGCAGAGATGACAAAGCTCGCAGCATGTGTGGGACCAGCTGAGTATCCGCGGAGTCATTGTGTGGGTGGTGTGGGTCAACCCGCCGGCCAGGGAGACCCGTATAAACGGTGGTGCCGCTGGCCGCCCGCGGCATTGTACAAGGGCCCAATTAGACCTAACCAAAAAAAAAGAGACTGCCCCACCAGGTTGCGCATAATCTCGGAGTGGTTCGTCGTGCAGGTTGGTGACCGGATAGTGGGACCCGGCGACCATTTTCGAGACGGTACGGGGGCCTTTTGCGAGCAGTCCGTATCATGGAAGCCCGGAGGCCTAAGACCCTTGAGCCTTTACAGCTGCGAAGAGACATCGCCTCCTCAACGGCCGTCTTCTATCGCCTTTACCACGGAGAGTCTTCTCAACAGCTCTTTAAATTAATTCTACCCTCTCCCTTTTTATCCAGAACGACACATGCGGGACTGAAGTGCTACCCTTTCACAGTGCAATCTAAAGGGTCTCGAACCAAACGGTTCAGCACTTTATACTTTTGTCGCTCAATTAAAGCCTGGAACTCTTTACCAGCGCATGTGTTCCCACCTAACTTTCATCCTGGGACTTTTAAGCGAGGCGTGAAGAAGCATCTCACTAAGCCGCCATAGTGGAGGCCACCATACCAGTAGTTTGGCTTTTGGAATGGTGTCCACTACTTCTGAATTCCACTGACTGCTTACCATCAGCCAGAGTAGAGACACTTTGGCAGGCTAATATAAAAAAAAACTTTATTCCTCGGATTCCTTTCATTCCAAACAATTTCCCGTTTAGTTTTAAACGAGTTCAGTTTCCAGTGAGCCTATGTTTCGCGATGACAATTAATGAGTGTGGATCTAAATATTAACTGTTTTTCGCATGGTCAGCTTTACGTGGATTTGCCACGTGTAAGTAATCCTAGCAGCCTGTATGGCTTTGATCCGCGATGGCTATACGTCTAATATCGTAGATAGAGAAGCATTTACTGTAAAGATTTTTCTTATTCACCTAAACGAAGATGTTTATAATTCAAAACAAACCAAAAGATATATATCCAAAAAATGCTGCCCAAAATCACAATTCCACGCGGACGAAGTCGCGGGCACAGCTAGTTGCATATAAACGTGATAATGAACATAATGTGCCCCTAATACAAGACATAAACATAAATTGAAAAGAACAAACACTTTCCCAGTAGTTAGGTATCTCATTTCTCCAAACATAAGTAGGCTACGTTTTAATACACATTAAATTAAACTGCAGTCTTTATATGCGAAAGCTTAATAATTGTTTTCACGTTCAAGTGCTAGTTTTAAGATTAATTTACTTTCCTCACTGTATCTGGCTGCTGTGAATATATTTTTATCGTCGTCGGCCTCGTGGTTATCGACATATTGACAAATATGTACGTAAAACCAGTAAGCTAACAATGCAACATCGATCAAAGTAGCAGTCGTATGCAGAATTATCTATCACGTGCAGTTCATAGGTCAATTGCCAATTGTCTGACCTAATATCTTGCATTATAGATAATTATGGTAATAGAGGAACTTGATTGTTAAGTCAGTATAGCTACAGCTTGGTTTAAGGTAGAATTATATTGAAAAAGATAAAAGAATTAAAGGTATAAGTCTGATCAATTGTCTTCTTTAATAAATGCCTTAATAATATAAAATATAAATATCAGCTTGTGACACTGCAGAGCATGAGAGCAAAGGATTCTTCTCATACAGAGAAGGCATGAGAATTTATCGCCACGTTTGTGTATGACTTAATGGTGAATTGGCAATTACAGACTTTTTTTAAATAGTCGGATTACTACTCAGGAAATATCCATTTTGCGTTTTCTAATCTAATCTTGACGTATTTGAATGTCTGGAAATAAAGAACTTCAATAACGTTGAAACTGAAAAATTTGGTGGTTCATGGTTCATTTTTGAAGACTAGGCGACCACTTGTGTTAGTTTATTAAATATCGTATTCTATTGTATATTGCCTTAGTAGGTCTATATGCATAATAATATAAGTTTTTGTTATAATATTCACAATTTACTGATCAAGAAATTACTTTTCTTATCAGTTCATTTGCCAATAATTATTTCCTATAACGAGGCCAATTTCCTATTTCTTTTCAATTGTAAATAAAATTAAATATAGCTTATTACATTTTGAATAATCAGTATTGACCGTTATTTGGTGAATGTGATATTGCGTAAAAGGTGAACGGATTTTTTACAGCAATAGATTGTTAAGGTCTATGTTTTTTGTGTACCAAAATGATCTTACTTTACATAACTGATGTTAAACAATCAGTTGAATCCGCGGGTGGTCTTCTATCCTAGTTTCCATTATAGCAAACAGGTATGGTTCCTTAGTGAAATGCTTTTCCAAAATCGACTACAAGACTGAAGTCAAATTAGGAGGACATTCAAGCGCTGACTGACGTACGTGAGAGTTGGTCGTTTAATTTTATTCGATAACATATTTGATATAATTTTTTTAATATTTGCTGCGGTATGAGTCAGGAATGCATTTGGGTTGAAATAAGAAAATATATTAATATTTGCTGAGGATGAGTTAGAATACTAGTTCGGGATGAGTGAGAAATGGGATGAGATGTCATAGGATGAATACAGAACAACCCCAAATTACATTTTTTGTATTGACAGTTTGCTTACGTAGTTTGAAATATTTGTCAAATCAAAATTCAACCTTAAAATAAGTAACTGATGCTTTGCTCATTTATGTTTGCAAAATCATGTCTTAAAAAAGAATAGCGATGTTTCATCCTATTCGAGATGGACTTTTGGACTCAAGGTTAGTAAATTTAGGTTCGTAACCCTGTATTGTATTCCAAAAGTCGATGATAATTAGAACTTGCCGAGGCAGCTGTTTTAGCTATGCGCTCAGGTTTATAGTTTTGTTATTATAGACGTCGTGGAGCACTAATTTTATTTAATGTCTCTAATTATCTTTCTTCAAAGCTTTACAATCAATAAACTGTAATTAATTTAAATTAAAGAAGAGATTGTCTGCTTTCAGTATTCAACAACAGAAACTAGTCCCCCTTTCTCTAGACTGTACCAAAATAACACACCTCCCTTTTTAAAACTTTACTAGCTCGTAAACTGAGTACGTTGGCTATTACCTCTCTGTACATTATCCTGTAATAAAGGTTAAAATCTGTTATTCATAACGCTGGTTCCCTGAAGTTTAAACTTTCTCGGAAAATGCTTTGGATTATCGCCAAAGCTATTCGTATTATTAATTGGTAAGTGCTATGTCAAATGCAATGTTACTTGAACTTAACACCGGTAATGTCATATCAAAAATAACTTCTGCGAATAGTGTGGTTATTTCTTGAAAGTAGAATAAACTGACAACTAGTCCTGAACTCTATTGACTCATATGCATATATGTACGTTAGTAGACGTTTACTGGTATCGGCGTAATTTTTTACTCTCTGTAAGCATTATCGCACTTTGCACTGCGCATTTACTTTGGTGAGTCTCTCTGCTGAAGAAAGTTATCTATCGAACTAGTGCTGATCTTATTGATTTTATTCCTTGGATTCTTGAAGATCACACGTAACTGTATATTCATTGCTAAACATAATATACTTCAAATCCTTTTGCCGATCACTCCTCCAGCAACAAGTATGGTTGCCCATCTCTGTTATTACTTCATCCACAAATCGCTTTATTTACATGACGCTTCAATTAATACCTTTTGTACGGCAGCATTGGGAGCAGTTGCTCCTTGTTATGGACAATCAAAGCCACAATTGGCATTAATGGTGGTCAAGGTAAATACGGACGTATTTGCTGACCGTCTTTAGGAACCTAATAACAAAAGATTGTTACTAGGTCAGAAAATAGAGACAACGGATCAGGCAAAAACTTAAATATAATTCATGTGTGTTTATCAAAGTAATTGAATTTTATACCATTAAAATTTTTGAAGAATATTTTCTTTCTATAATTTCCTATTTACACTTATTTGTGTGTATTTAAACACAAGATTTAGTAAGTTTCTTTTCCTATACCAATGTTGAAAGATAAGCACCAAAGTATGCCAAAATGTAATGAAATGAAATCTGAACTATAAATCTGATACACCAGCCATTCAGATATGGACCAAATTAATTCAGGGCAGTTATAATGTAATTGTCACTTGAGTGATAATATCCCGAATTAGCTCATCATTTTTACCCTATTGTCACGTTTTCCAGGACTTTATCATTAACGCCGTTTCATGGCTGCTCCAATTCCGTATGCATTTGGTGCAAAGTTCCATTAGGTTTAATTAGTTTAATGGTTTAATTTGAGTGCTAACGGAACGGCAGTTTTGTCGCCTAACCGCAGATCAGCTAATACAAGTAATCTTCGGATTTTAATGGAGATGCAAAGAATCGGTCAAAACGAATATGTGGAAATTATTTGACGAAGTTTGTGATGTTGTGTATGCTTAGCCAACTATTTATTATGTTATAAGTAATATCTAATGATTCTTATGTAGATTCATCTTCTAGTTTTCGTTTAGTTCTAGTTGAGCAAATAAGCGATATTGCGAAATACTAACTAATAGCAAAACTAACATTGACATTAGTATCAAATTGAGATTCGTGATTTTAAGCGTTTCATTTATTTTAGCTTCGAAATCATTTTCATCATCTCAAATTAGTAGGTTATTCAACTTTTTTTTTTAAATCACGTCGAATGCAATAACTATCTATTATCATCCGCTATATATATACGAGTATCTTCTTTATGTACCTGTGTTTTTTTATAGAAAACTGTTGTCATTAAAACATGACCTTATTAGAAATTTGTTCTCTTTTCTCTAATTTGTTTGTTTTCTTTGAAAGTGTCGCTAAGCGTGCCATCACGCTTCGATTTGTCTACTTAGCGTCTGCGACAGATTTCAGTCGCTAAATAGTTCTATTAAATTTAACTTAGTTGTATTAACACCTTGTAAAGAAATATTTTGGAAAGTGTCTCCTCAATTAGAATGCTAATCTTAAAAGTTATTTGGTTGACAAGTTATTATAAGAAATAGAAATAGGTTTTACTCTGCGGCAATCTAGAGTGGGTGGAATTGAACACCAAAATACCTGAGCATTTGCCGAGAAGGAACGAACTACATGTCGAATATCAGTTCAGTTGTACATTATCCAATAAATTCTTGCGGCACGTGCAAAATTTTATAACTGATTTATTGCATGTGCATGTAAAGAAGGTGCTTCTGGCATCTAAACTTAAACAGACTAATTTTCTGACGAAATCGAAACTCAAGTCGAAGAACATACAGGTCTTGAAGGTAGAACTACTTTGAGCCTACAATTAGGTGTCCACTTGTCCAGTCTACTGTGAATCCAAACATAGGTATGTGTTTTGCCGTTTAATTGTCTGCTTGTTACCTATCATAGGCCATAGATGTTTAAAAACAATACATTGCATTATAATTGATGACAAATTAATGACTAATAAGCGACGTAGTAATCCATCGGTATTGACTTTTGAACTTGTACATGATAATATTTATTGTTTAAATTAACGATAAGGTAGAATAAAGAGAATACAGTCTCAATGGAGTATTCCTTTGACGATATAGATATTACCGTGTGCTTAGAATTTATGATAAATTAACAATTATAGAATCGTTTAAAAAACTAGGACATGACAGTTTTAGTCGTTGTTATCGGCATTTAGTAAAAAAGTATCCGAAGATATTTTGCTTCTTTCTTTAATCGCCTACGGTGACAGTCAACAGCCCACTTGAAGGCAACCGTTAGGCCAATCACAGTGTTCAAAATCTCCTCTCCGCATCAGTGGAATTGCTGTGATTGGCCAATTCACGGCCGCTCCTCTCCACTTCGCCCAGCTCCGCGTCAGTGGAAACGCACCCTTACTGATGAACTTCTATAATGCTAGGGACTAAACCAAGGCGTCGCTGCCGACAGTGATAATACTCTTTAAACCAACACAGTAGTTGATAGAACGTACGCAGAGCGAAACGCGTTGTTCATGATTTTGTAGTGGTGAGGGACTGTGCTGCGGTGTCGAGTGATGCCATGATAGAATATCACGTCATCAGCTCTCAGCGTAAAATTAAATGTATTTGCAAGAAATATGGTTTTTAAGATGTCATACAGTTTCAGATTCACAGTAGATTTTCGGAGACAGGTAAATTATCCAATTAGGTGCATATTTCTTATGAAATATTAATAATTTAATTTTAATTTTTAAATAATACATTATGGTCTCAATACATAATAATAATAATAATATTCTACCACATTCACACAGCGCCATCTAGTCCTAAATTAAGCAATTATATTTGCTTGTGTTATGGGTACTAAACAACTGATATACTACTTATATACATTTTTTTTTTGTAAATACATACATATTATAGATAAATTACACCCAGACACAGAACAAACAATCATGCTCATCACACAAAGGTTTGTCCTGGGTGGGAATCGAACCCACGACCTCCGGCTTAGCAGTCAGGGTCACTAACCACTAGACCAACAGGCCAGTCATACATATACAACTAGACGCTATGGTACACAATAAAATCCAAACTTTCCTATGATCATTGTTTATCTTAATGAACTAATTTGATATAAATAGAAACAACAACATTGCGTAACACGTATTAATAAACGTTATTACCTTAACAGTTTGAAAGAATCTTAACCAGGTGTAATGAGTTTATAAGTTAATGTAATTTCTTGATAACGGGTCGTTCAACCCGCTTTGTGTAGGGAAATATAAACACTGCACCGTGTGAATAGTGCAGTACTTGCATGTATTGTGCATAATATTGTTTGTTGAATATTGTCGTTATGGCTTCCCGCCTCCGTTCAGTTGAGACATTCTTTGGGAAATAATCTTGGGATTTCCTAATAAGTCTCGGCTTCTCACTTGTTATTTGGCTTTGTTTTCATCATTGTTGTGTAAAAAAGCCGTGGTTGTGAATTTTATCGTTGTACATAAGAAGAAATCAATAATTTCTGAAAGAAAGTGGCTGATATAGATGGGATGAGGATTGCGAAGGCACGGTTGTTATAATGTAAATTCGGTGATGTACATGTTTAGCAGGGGGCTGTTGTAGTCTGATCGATTAATTTTTACGATGACAAAATAATCACATTTAGATAAACAGTGTTTGTAGTCTTATTTAGACGTAAGGATCGGCCATCGGCTCAATTTATTACACACTAGCGGAGCGTAACGGCTCGTAGATTCCGTATGCATAAAGCCGCCATAGTACAGGTTATCATCCAGTAGTTTGACAGATGGTTTTTGAGCTGGTGTCTACCGCATCGGCATAACTGGCGTAAGCAGCCAGTTATGCCATCAGGCACCAGACAGACTGGTAACCTATAATCATAAACGGTGCCCAGTTATAGTGCGTTTATGTGTAATTAAAACTGGGAATAAACTATTTATTTTCATCATATCAGCCGATAGACTTCCACTGCTCGACATAGGCCTCCCCTACTTTATTAAATGATAAAATACGTTAAACTTATAAATACAATAACATAACCAGTACTTGACCTTGCATTCAAAAAGGTAATGAGACGGAACTTAATAATTGTGTACGAAGTTTAATTAAATAATTTAGGTTTTAAAGGTGTTTATAACATGTGTACTTATTAGTTTATTTACATTTAATTGTATAATTATTAATTTACCCTTCGGCTAATTGTTATTTTTAAATGGTTGTAAGTATGTAAGACGTAGTCCACCTAGAACCTCCGTCCGAAGAGCACTTGGAATACGTATAAACCTATCAAAATTTAAGGTGAAAACATTGTGTCGTATAGAACCCACAACTTTTTGCACAGTCGACGCAGTTAAATCTGATTATAATAATTTATTTTATTTTTAACGATGTAATTATATTTTTATACAAATTTTTAAATGTAGACACAAACAACATGGCTAACTAAACGCATTACTATTCCTTTCGCATTCGCTTAAAAAAATACACAATGATGGTACTGTATGCAAAATAAAAAGGATTCAATGTTTAGTATCATCAACATGATCATTGTATATAAGTTACTTTGAACTTTCTTAGAAGTCCTATATTTAGCAACCGTGTTTCTGCTTCATGTGTTCAATTGCAACGCAAGTCAAAGATCGTACTGAGACACAGGTATTTTTTTTAAATCATATGTTATGTAGGTGACTGACGGTGAAGGAAAACATCGTGAAGAAACCTGGATTTCTGAGGAAGTCTGAAATCGCCAATACGCCAGAGCAAGCGTGACGATCAATGCTCATGCCTTCTCATTATGAGAAGAGGTCTGTCTTTGCAGTGGAATAGTAACGGGCTGATATGATGATTGAGTCTTCCAGTCTTCATATTCGACTCTACAAACCGCTGCGCCGTAGTAGAGGCTACCATGCCAGTATCTACAACTCCTGGACCTTACTAACTGCTTAGTCTCATAGTAAATTCATTTGCACTCAAGGATTACCTTCATGTTTATTAAACTTAACTGTCAGTTTATACATGTACACAGTATATGAGCTATCGTAAGTAGTAGCCTAATGCCTTGTTTTGGTCCCAGCATTTTTGTTATCTCTTACAAACCTTTCAATTTTATTATGCCGTTGAGTCATTATATTTTATTGCCTTATGACTGTTATGACCAGCACTGCCTACGTCGCCACTGAAATTGATTATCAGTTCTACATAAGCATATTATTATAATCTTATATTACCAGATTTTAGAGCACTGCAACCGTTTGGATTAATTCTGCAATAGTATTGTATTTCAGATTTCCTTATTATGTTTTGCTTCACTGTTCACTACATATAATATTTTATGTAGTATTCTCAAAACTGTGATAGATAGTTAAAGTATATTTATATCATCTAATATAAATTTCTATTGTTTCAGATGACGACGTGACTAAAAGCAATCTCGACAATAATCTCGGAACCCGCTCAAATTCAATTAAACCAAGACTGATTTTCAGTAGTATAAGTAATCCCATCGATGTATCGTCAAGAAGAAACGAAACGAATATAGATTAATAATATAAAAGTAAATGATGCTATAAGTAAAACGGCTGCAAAATGTTTAAGTTACTAGGCGGGTTAAGTGTATACTTTAAATATCAGCCTATAAGAACTGATAATGCAGTGTTTCGGCTACACAATGTGTTCACGACAGTACTGCTGCTTACCTGCTCGATGATCATCACGGCGACGCAGTACGTGGGGCAGCCGATCCAGTGCATCGTCAACGGACTGCCGACCAATGTCATCAATACGTACTGTTGGATCACTTCAACGTTCACTATGCCTGATGCGTTTGCTAGAGAGGTGAGTTTACTGTTTGTATTTCAATAAAAACGCTGATTAGCAATAAATAAAGAGAATAGCATAATAATATATGACATTTATACATTCTTTAAGGCTAATACCTAATTATGTTATATATCATCATCTAAATCATTTGTCGTCTTAATCGTTCCTCGTTTAATTCGTTATCGCCCAAGCACAGGGACCCTTTGTTTCTGTTTGTAAAGTCCCTCTCGACATAAGGCTTGTTTCTTATTTACTGTTACTGTTACTGCTAGCCTATTCCATCCCACTGCTGGGCAAAACCCTTTTGTCTTATATAATCTTCAATACCATGAATTTGCCCAATAGGTAAACAAGGACTTTTTTCGTCCGTCCATGTTCGTGACAATGACCGCGCATGAAGATTTTACACGTTTGTCTGCATCACGCGTCGAATTAATTTTTATTGTAACATGATACAGGCGTGACGCCAGCTGCCAACATACACATTACTTACTCCTAACTTCTTTGTTTTTTAAACCCAGGTGTTGCATATTGATTACTTACATTTGGTATTTTTATCCGCGGAAAGAAATAGAGCACTAGTAGGATTTGGATCGTTAGCGTCGACAAAGGGAATTCTTGTTGATTGCGTACTAAATGGCAATCTCCTTTCGGAGAAGCTTTTGTTCATCAGTGGATTTTTTGGACTGGTAGAGTAGACTTGAGTGGAGGATTTGCTATATAGATAATGCCGAAAATTGTAGTTTTAACTTAGCAATTAGTTTTGTACGTATTACTAATACGCTGTATAGGGGCAGACTCATGTGTCTCTAATTTAGGTACATTTAGATTACTTACTCCCAGTTTTTATCTCAAGTATAAAAACGTTTGAATTTTCTAAAGGAACTGTATGAAATAGCTGTGCTTTCTATTAACTCACGTTCTTTCGTACGTAAAATAAGATTTGTGACCCCAATTATGACATATCAAACCTTAGATCCGCGCGAGATGAAATTGGTCTATTGTGTCGGGTCTGTTGTAATTTATATACGTTTTAATCGATTGACGTAATGCCAGTGTGGCCATAAAATGTAAGTGGGTCAATACTCCTGGAATGTCTGTCGTAATCATTTTGTTATCCAAACAATCAGTAGTAGGTATATCAGTTACTATGTCCACGACTGTTAGAGTTCTGGGTCAAATCCTCTGTTTTAAAATTTACTTCTAGGTTTTCAACGCTAGTTAAAATTTGTAGTCTTGTCAATTTGTCAAAAAAAAAAATAATAATAAAAAATAAAAAAAAATTATGCTGTTAGGCGTTATTAATGGCGTCGAAAAATTTAGGTTATAACTATTAATCTAATGTAAGTTTTGTAAAATTATGACATGTTTATTACTAATAAATGTATTATTACGTCATGATCGATATCTAAAGATCAGTTTTGTTGTTTTTACTTGAACTTCTAATTACACGTTGGATGATGACGTTTTATCAAAGTCCATTGAGTTTGTAATATTTCCTTTTTAACAATATCTTTTTCTTAGAACATCTTGTCTCCATTTGCACACTAGCGTCTTCAGTTTTATCAATACATAAATACAAAGTTGCTTATCTTTTATTGCCGCCCATGGATCTATTAGTACTTCAATCTACTACTATATCTAAGTTAGTAGTAATCTGATCAGACAAGTAGGTGCCTTCAATTGCTCATGCTACGCAAAAGCTTGTAACTGTCCGTTTCCTCTCTTGACTGATTGAGATGGGCTCGAATCGCTCAGGGTTACTAGGTTTATGTTGTACGGCAAATTAGTGTGTGTCTTTGCATTATCAAGCTCAAGAAGATTCAAAAACTTATATATAATAGTCTGAGTATTAATTGCGTTAAATCTCCAGCTGTTTCATCTATCTTTTCCTATGCCTAATTTCGTTTTGATGTCATTCTCTTCTCCTATCACTTGTTATAAACCGGAAAAATTAACTCTTGCAATGATAATATCATGTCACACAGGTAAGTCAGAAGGTCACCGGTACCCTGCGAGCTCTGTATCGACTAAAACACTTTCTTCCGATTAAGACTAAAACAATGCTTGTGCAGACTTTAATTTTCCCGATAATCGATTATGGTGATGTGTGTTATTATGACCTGAATGCAGATCTACTCAACAAACTCGATCGTCTTAATAACTGCATTCGATTCATATTTAATCTTCGCAAGTATGACCATGTGACTACTTATCGTTTACAACTTAAATGGCTTCCAATTCGTCAGCGTCGTAGTCTTCGCGCACTCTCTACCCTGTATTCCATCCTTACATCTCCCAATACTCCCTCCTATTTAACTCCTCAGTTTCAGTATCTATGTTCTACTCATGACCGTAATCTCCGCTCTAATAATATAATAATAATAATAATAATAATAATATAAATAGACCGGACATAACACTACAAGATAAAATCAATAAAACCACTTACCTGATAGATATTGCAGTCCCTAACACACATAACATACAGAAAACTATCACTGAAAAAGTTAGTAAATACGCAGAACTCAAAGAAGAAGTTACTAGAATCTGGAGACAAGACAAGGTGTACGTCGTGCCAATTGTTCTGTCAACGACCGGTATAATCCCCAAGCATCTTCATCATAGCATTAAATTAATAGATCTGAAAGAAACCCTTTATATAACTTTACAGAAAGCAGCCATTCTAAACACATGCAGAACAGTCAGAAAATTCATGCAAATAGAGGAAACCACAACATTACACACGACATTACATACAACATCTACAACCTAAATTATCACCACACACTGCATTTACTTGGCTGGCGCCCGTAAATGTAGTTAAAACCAGTTTAACAGCTGAGAAAAATAAAAGGAAAGAATAGTAATAATAATAATAATATTGCTGTACCAAACACACACAATCTTCAAACAACAATAGCAGAAAAATTAACTAAATACATAGAATTAAAAGATGAAATTAGTCGACTTTGGCACCTTGAAAAAGTAGTAATCGTTCCCATAGTTCTCTCTGCAACAGGAGTTATACCTAAACAGTTACACCAATCTCTCAAAACTCTCAACATTCCACCTAAAACCTACCACCTTCTACAAAAAGCAGTAATACTGAACACGTGTAGATTAGTTAGAAAATTTTTACAGTGCACAGCCGACAACACACCCATACACAACACACCAACACCACACGATATACCCATTAACCCTACACAAACCATTAGTGATACTGATGTACACTTGGCTTAGGCCCGTGCCATCAGTTTTACCGGCTAGCCGAGAAAAATAAAAACAAAAAACAAAATAATAATAATAATAATAATATAATAATATAATAATAATAATCTAATAATCTCCTTCTTCTATGTCCTTTTCACACCACCGATTTCATTAATTCTTCTTTTCCAATACAGTCCATCCTTCTTTGGAATGCTCTGCCTCCAGAAATCAGGATGTGCACCAGTCGAATCGTGTTTAAGGCAAAAGTTAGTCACTACTTCTAAGCAAGTTAGCAGAATCATCACAATAGTAAGATAATTATATATGTATATACTTATATATCTTTATATATAATTATAATAATATGTACTAATTATGTAAGTAATTTATATTTATATTGTGAATTTATATACGTACTGCATATTTGTATAAGTATTTATATTATTACACATTTTATCATTTTCTAGTCTTAATTTATACATCTACTTCGCTTCATTTCTCCATCACTCAATAGGTTGACTGGTAGAGAATGCCTTAGGCATTATTAAGTCCGCCTTTATACATGTTTTGTATATGAAGTTTAAATAAATAAATAAAATAAATAATATACATTTATTTATGTTATGTATGTATGTTCCCAGATTTACTTTTGTTTCTCACGCAATGCTATTACTAATGTATATTACCATATCTGCGCTTAATTACGAATCCTCAGTCAGTTAAAATGGAACAGTTTCCTGGTCAAATGTCAATGATGTCACTGCTTTCGGCTCAGTCCAAAGAACCAATTGAAAGGTCAACTGGAAAGCAATTATACTTGTTAACGTCGTTAGTATCGGATGAGTCATGTGAAACTATGTTTAGATACATTTTAGAATAGATTCTTTGTTGCCAATAGTCTGCTAGACAAGGAAACGATCCACCGAATCGTTAACCGTCATTCAGTTCTGAAGTGCCAACATAATAGTTGGAAGTCCAGTATTCTCTAGCAATCGCTAACAAATAAAAGATAACGCTGTACTTACAACTAAACAAAATATTCATTACCTCATTTCTATTATTACGTAGTGGCAGACGAGGGCTATGCAAGGAGATCAGGAAAGCGGTTCTTTATCGTGTAATAAATGCTCACTACAATGCATCATCAATAATCCTGCATACATAATGGTTTCCTTAAAACCTCTGGCAACTACTACTCACCAGCATTATTATGTAATGTTGCCCTTCGGCCGTATACGAAACCGCAGGTTGGTAACTATGCAGACAGTTTACAGACTGCTCCAATATAAGAAATTATATACTATAAGTACTTCTGTGTAATCTAGGTTAAATTGGTTTCTTCTTTACTTTTCTCTGCTATTTTTCTTTCTTAATTGTACACTTCATATACTCTCACTAATGATACTTCCTCTTCCACTCTTAAGGTATGCTGTTAGAGAACTCAGTTCTGAGTTAAGCTCGCCTTTGTACATAATTTTTATTTATATATTTTCCTTGTTATGTATCTTTTTGTGTGCAATAAATAAATAAATAAATAAATAAGAAATAAATCAGAATGTGCTCTCTTATGACATGTCAGTACCTACCTAAAGTATTACAGAGAATAATAAAATTAAGAAGTGGAAGAAGATAGTGATTTATCTGAACGATGACGGTCATAAAGATCAAGGTAATATCGATTGTATTGATTTATAAAGTCAATGCAATCAATACTATTTTGATGCGATTAATTAGAAAACTAGCTCCGCCGCTCTATGTCTTTGCCCGTGCGTGAAGTATGTTTTGTATCCCTCGGAAACCAGACCGAATCTATCTACATACCGATTTTCATCGAAATCGGTTCAGCCGTTTAGGCGCTGAGTGGTAACAAACACACACACAATCTTTCCGCAATTATAGTATTAGTAGGATTGTAATACACGCGTAGGGAAGGCCATCCAGTTTTATCATTGTGAAGAGAATAGATGCTGATAACAGACGGGACCTATCATAATTTTATCGTATTATGCAAATAATTAATAAGAACATAAAAAAACGAATTGGTAGTCAGGGTTAAATATTTATAAATGGTAGGTAGTGTAAAGTGTTGTGTATAAGATTAGAAGTAGCAGAAAAAGAAATAAAAAAATAATAATTGTGCAATAAACACGATGTACAATAGATTAATAAAGTATTAGTATTAGTTGTGACTTAGTATTGCTTCGATAAAACATTGCATTGTCAGGTGATTGTCTTTGACTGCAAATATAGTGTTTCCTTATCTTTTACATAATAACAGTGGCTGTTGGATTCAACAGGGCCAACAAGGCCGTTGTCATCTGTTTTTTTGTTCTTCACACATTTTCCACCTCACACAACTTAACTTGAGATGGACTACTTGCTCTTTAAGTCAAAGCATATTATTGAACAATTTACAAATCCCCATTCAAGCAAATCTAAAAATGAAATGAATTACTCTATAACAGCTGTAATTGAATCATTTACGTGCAGCGTTTTTGCGTGAGGCATTGATGGCAATGACATTATTAAAATGTCATTGTACAGTTTATGATTCACAAATTGCACTACGCCACTGACACACCCCAGTGGGTGTGTGTCACTGGGGTCACCACTTGTTTTCCATCTATTGTGAGTTGACCTCCTTGACCTGATCCGCCAATCTGGTACATTTATGATATGAATTAAGGGTTGTTGCACTTTAAGGTGTAGCGAAATTTGTCTTAGAAGATTTCTTTCTCAATTAAATAGTTCAATTTAAGTTTAGGAATATAACTTCACTATACAGTAGACAACAATATTACTTGGGTGACGTGTCAAAACATGTTTCTGTTGTTAATTAGGGTAAGAGCAGGAGGACAGATTGTGTGGACGCAAATACAGCCTTTTCCTTTTTTTTAATGAGAGGCTGCGATGCCTTGAGAGAGCTAGCTACCTAGCAATCATGGCATAGCGCTCTTGGACAGAGGGTTACTATTTATTATCATTATTATTATACCATTTACAGACAGAGCAACTTGAGCAATCTGTGCAAATTAAATTGTAACAAATTTAACCGTTAAACAATCAGTAAACCAAATTCGGTGGCTCTTTCAACTCCAATTTACATTTATACTTACTACCTATTATTTATTTATCTAGTCCGCTTACCTAACTTGCTAGGTACTATCCTAACTTGTATCTGCTTAGAGTTGCATAATTTGTCTTTCAGCAGTTTATATTATACTGCCTCCTTATGTCTAGAAAATCAGCAATTTTCAATGAATAACATTATTCTATTTACGGTTTTATTGTAATTTCACGAGGCGAGGCACAGGTTATAATCATTTGATTTAATAGAGGCCAGTTAGTACTGTTTTCAGATTTATAGCATAACACAAGACAAATAGATTTCTAATAAATGTTTTGTTGTATTATTTATAAACTTGTCCTCAATGCGTCAAGTAGTTATTGTTATTCTAGAACATGTTACGCCAATGTGACTCTATTATCGTACCCGGTAGAAGCCTAAATAAAATTGAAAGTCAATTCTGAAAAAATCTGGAAGGCAATTCTTGTGAAATTTTAGTACATCTGATTTACTGTTATCGGTTTATTGTATATTTATGATATTCTAATGTTTACGATTTTATATTTATTTATAATATACGATACTATTTCGTGTCATAAGCCTTCTAGAATTCTTCAATTTTATATTAAGTTTCATGTTTGCTACATGATTTGTTTTGAAATTCATGGATTATGTAGATTGGTTTTGAACATATTGCCACCATTGAATATATAGTAGTATTTATAATTTTACGAGTAGGTACTGTTGATATGAACTCATTATTTCCATGTTTGTAGTAAACTGATAGGATTTGTCTGTGTCGTAGCCATAAATAAATACATTTATTAAGTAGGTATCTAGTTGTCGATTGTGTTCTTAGTATATGGTATATATGGTTCTTGTTTAGGTAGTGCACTTTCTTTTATTTAAGTATAATATTGCGATATTATGAGTACCTATATTGTCGTCATAAAATAATAAATCTTCAATATTCTTAGCAAAAATTCAGCCTGATTTTAAATCATGTCATCATCGCTTGATCCTATTAATTGATCCTTATCTTTTCTTTTTTCTCTGACTCCTTTCTATCAGCATCAAATTGTTCTTCCATGTTACTGGCAAAACCGCTTGCATTGGTCCTTATCTTTCTGTTTTCTCTGCCTCCTTTTTTTTCAGCATCAAATTGTTATTCCATGGCTATTAATTATATATCTTTAAGTTATATTTTTATTGTCGCAGGTTGGTAGAGAGGTGGCGCATCCAGGTGTTGGAAATGAATACGACAGCTCTCAAGATAAGAAATATTACACTTATTACCAGTGGGTGTGCTTCGTGCTATTTTTCCAGGTAAGTTGATCATTCTAATATTTACAAGTCTTTTGATTGATGGTAACATGATGATAGGTTTTTGTTGAGGTTCAATATATTCTTTCGTTTTCAAGAAGTTAATGCGAAATTTTTTGGCACTAATCTTGAAAACAGTTTCTGTACAAAATACCGGCCGTCAGTCGATATAATATTTAAGTGAACGAAGTCGACCTATGTACACATAACTGAATTCAAAATTGATGATTGTGTGTAAAGTTAGTAGAAATATAAATATGATCACTTACCTGTTCCGCTATTTATATAAATAGGTAGATAAAATAACAAAATGACAGGCTAATCTCGAATCGTGTTCTTAAAAACAATAACCATTAAACTAATGCCTATTGATAATAATTAGTCTAGTTTAAATAAACTGGACTAGTTATTTAAATATAAACACGAAAGGAAATTAAAGATTAGCATGAAAACGAAAAGATGAATCGGGTTTTTGAGCCATCGGCTTTCTCAATCATCCATTCTATAACGTTTATGTATTTTTATGAGAATATAGTTACTTTTGAACCGGCCCATTTATGCTCGAACCTGCCATCCTGAAATCTCCCAGATATTTTGCTAATGTAATAGTTTATTTATGGTCATTTATAGGCAGTAATAAATGTCATTTATTTACCAGCATTAATCGTTCGTCGAGTGTTGTCAGACTATACTTAACGTGTCCACTCAGAGTGGGTAATGTTGTCAATACTTATAATATGTCACATGTCTATCAGTTATTATCTTTGCATAAACATACTCGTTGAGCTGGAAACTAAACTGGAGATATTTAATACGTACAATCTGTTGTTAGCATATTTGTTTTTTTTTAATCTATAAGATTTGCTCCTATTGATTCTGTAAGTGTCATTAACTTTTTTTTGGTATATTATTTGCCCTTGTGTGTGAACATAGCCACAGCCTCGGCAAAAGATAGATTAATAAATAGAAGGGATCCAACTTACTACAATGTATTTTAATTAATAATGGTAGTTTTAAAAAAAAGCTCATTTTTATGTTATATTTCGTATTATTTACATCCCAAGTCCGTAATTCGTTATGACATAAACTTGTGCATTAAAGCGCGTTAAAATGACCACGTGTAGGCCTTGGTCTAAATGGAAATGAACTTAAAAATCTCAGCGAAGTGATGTCACAGTCTTGTAATTTGGACGATAGCGATCAGATTAAACTGTGTAAACACTAAATTAGTGAAGGTTAATGAACTCTTTAAGTTATTGTTTATGAATCACCTACGGTGACGAAAATATTTATCTATTTATTTTGTAAAATAAAGCAGCTAGGCCGTCGCACTAAGTAGAGTTATCGTCCGTCATCCATCGGTTGCCTGCCACAATTATTAGTTCGGTCCACCTTCCAAAGTCGCTTATACTTAGTATTTTACATATTGGTACGAAGATATAAGCTAGTGTAATATTGTGACACAAAAATAAAGATTACACGTATGGTCTAGCGGTCGAGGTCAAGGTGATCGCCCACTACCGTTAGCGACGATATTTGTGCCACAAAAAATGTCTAATCTCAGCGTATTGTCATATTGTGTCCGTTAAATAAGTGTTTGTATAGTTTTTTGAAATATTAGGCTTGTATCCTGACGTTTTATTATTCTACTAGCTAGTTACATCTTTGGTGACTGCTCTGCTCCCGCCGCTCGTAGCGTGATGTTACATAGCACAGTTCAAATTCGACAAGTAGTTTCAGAGATTTTCGCGTTCAAACAAACTCTTACTTTTTATATATTCAGTATAGATAATATTAATGATATATGGTGCAAGGCTGGAAATTGGCCGGGTCTACGGGTTCGCAACCGGTGGTTTATAACCAATTATTGACGTCAAGTTTGCGTGTCACAGTTACTTTCGGTTGTTTCGAATGTTTATTAAAAAAATATAAAGTTTGACTCGAGGCATTATAAAGGATGAGCTATCAACAGACAGATATATCGTTGAGGAAAATAGAACCTGAAGATAAAAAGATCAAGAATACGAATTCCATCTACTGTAGTATACTGTATTCTTAATATAAGGTTGAATTTATCATAACCAGATGGTTATGATAAATTCACTTTTGGCACAAATGACCTTACAGAAATGAATACATATTTTTGGTAAATCTGGCCGCTTCACGCTGAAACTAACGGTTCATTGCTGTCTTATGTATGACGTTATTAATATCTTTATCACGAGCACACGTGTTGACGTATTGGCCACATTTGGTAGAGTAACGGTACTTGACTCGCAACAGGTCACAGCTGATGTAAACGGTATACTTAGACATTTGTGTTTGTTTTTAGGACACACGGTAAAACCAGTCGTTATTAGGTTAGATTTTGTATAATAAAATTAGATAATACTTTTTTCAAGAATGTGATTGATTGAAGATGTAGGCTGTCACGAAGCTAGGTGCTCTCATGGAAAGAAAACTTGTTATTTTATTAAGCTGTGTAAATCACTCAAGCGGCGTTTTGAAGACTCCATAGCATGATAATAACCAATTTAAAATGGTTAAACTTGTTCGGCATCAAAACCTATAATCACCGAACTAAACAAACTCATGTTTACGCTTTTGAAATTATACTGCTACAGAATATACATAATACTTACTTACATAATTTTCGGTGAAAATATCCATTTTAAAAACAACAATCACTGCATTTTTAATTTATTTCTAAGAAAATATATGCTTTATTTATAGAATTATATTAAAATATTAGGTACCTAGTATTATAATAATATATTATGTAATTTACTCATCAATTATCTAACAAAATTGTGCGGTTTAACTTTCAACATGTGGACCGTGTTTTCTATTTAGGTCATATCACAGTTTTGTGAACAACATTTTGTAATGCATACAAAGGAGATGACTTTAAACAATGTACGCACAACTTGTTGTATAACCGCTGGTAAAGCCGATATTTAGCTTTGAATCAATGTATTATCGTAACGCAAAGTAATTATCAGTGATAGTACGGTTTGAATACCCAAACCTAAACCCATAATATATAAAGGTATTCGTCTCATCCCATAATACTATAGCACACCCAGCTATAGTATAGACACGTATGTATAAACACATTTGTGTGTAGTATATGTACCTAACAATAAAGTCCTAAAACAGAACCCAATCTAAAATAAAAAACGTGACGGCTTCGTTTATAGACTGTTGTTCGATTTTATATGTAAGTACTTGTAAATTAATATTCGTGACGATTTAATATATAGGATACGGCACTTTGAATAAAAGGTCAAGGTTGCCAGTCACACTGAACTCGTGGCGAGTGACGATGACCCGAATGGAGTGTTTGTAAGTTTTTGGGTACCTATCAGCGAAAAAAAGTCGCAAACACCTGCAGTTTAAAATTACCAATTCGCCTTAAGGAAACGTTGCGATCGATGCTCATGTGTTCTCTGTATAAGAACGGGTCTGTACGCTGTAGTAGCAAAGACAAGAATAATTATGTTTGCCATAGGAAAAGCATTCAAAACTTTGTTAGATGAAAACTTAAAATAAATGTGGGCACTACACTAGAAAAGGCTTTAAAGTATAATTAATCTTTATTCTAAAGTATATTTTCATTTGGCCATCACAAGCTGAACAATGATGACTGACACGACACGATGGCGCTGTAAAAGTGCGTGCGATTGTTGTGCACGAGGTTGTTGGTTCAATCTTAGTGTGATTTGTTCTAAGCGTATATTATGCATTTTTATAAAGAAACATAACTTGTTCCCTAGTGCAGAAGTTTAGTCAAAGCCTATACACATTCCACTAATGTCACCTATAATTTACTGTTTTTTAACTTCTTCAATTGGTTTCAGGCACTTATGTGCTACACACCCAAGTTCCTATGGGACGCCTTCGAGGGCGGTTTACTCCGCACCATTGTGATGGGGCTGAACATCGGCGTGTGTCACCAAGAGGAAAAGGAGAAGAAGAAAGACGTACTCATCGAATACCTCATCAGGCATAAGAGGGTAAGTGAAATTGATGCATTAATTTTTCGAAAAGTTTTCAATTCTTTTTTCCTATTTTATTTTGCACATTTTTAAACATACGAAGTGTTTTGATTATACTTAAATTTAAAATGTGTAGAAAAGACGACCATTAATACATTTTTTAAAGACAATTTTTATACTAATGAGCAAAGTCTCTGAAAATAACTCCCACAATTGAACTGTTTGCGTATAAGAGAGAAAGCGCTTTAAAATTTTCGCTGCGCCTACCTCTTTTGTTATTGTGCGGTAATCACTATATAATCTTGGAAAACTAAAGAATGTATAATTTTCAGATCTTTGGTGTCATCATAACTATAATCGGACACTTCATTTATTATTTCTGTGGGAAATAATCTCACTCAACTGTAATGGCCAAAATTAATGGAAATAATAGAAAATGTTGTGACAATGCCTTTAAAATCACATGCTTAAGTAAATATATTTTCATGAAATGCCAATTATATAATATGATACTCACCCAAGAAATTATAAAAATGCATTCCTTACAGCCGTTTATTCGCCAGGGAATCGAACCCTCTTCTCTAATACTACGTGATGAGCTTACAGAATGCATTACCAAGTTCACTGTTACGGCTCATTAGTATTCCATCAACGCACAAGTCGTGAAAGCTGTGCAAGAAAGAAATTATTAATATTAGCTATGGCCATTTTTTGGACTTGTGATCTTAGTATTTTACTTCGTAAACTAATATTACTGACCGCGTGGTCTCCTCTGGACACTCTATAAAAGATGGAATCGTATCTTTTCGTGCGTGCCGACGTTCTGAGTACTATATCACCTTATTGCAGCCGCTGGACTAGAGGACTAGCAAATCGTTCTCTTTGAGGAGACCTATATTTTGATATATATATGTCTATGTATATTTAGTAGAAAGCGCCTATTGGCTGAAGTGATATAAGTGAATTGCGCCAACATTAAAGTTATGAACTTAATATTCACATATACTGTTCGAAAAATTAGAAACCACACAAAATTTTGTTTAGTGTGACAATTGAACGCCCGCTACAGAGTGGGAAATGACAGGAACCACTTAATTCATTATACCATACATACTGCCGCCAACGAATCACGGTTATCCAATCCTTTGTCATCATGCTACTAATAAACTCGTATTACGAAGATATCTGCTCTAAATTTAACCATGTTCCTTCTGGAATCTCGCTGTTATCGAGCTTTTCGATCACTGTCAGTTTCGACACACTATAATGTATAGTGACAAACAGTAGAAAGACTAGTTTGACGTGTGCTAATCTTTTTCATCTGATATATAGATAGTTGACGGTTTTAGATTACTTTTATCTTTTCGCAAATTTACCTAACGATGTAGAATTATCCTTTTGGTTTTCTTCCTTCCCATACAATCGATAGTGACTTGCTTGTATTCCTATAATTGTTTCTTGATTACTTACATAACACAGTTAGTTTTAACTTTCCATCACTTCAGCTATATATATACTTACTTTTTGGGATAGACTTTTGCAGTGTACAATGAAAAATCCAGCAAAAACAATATTTTGTAATTCAACACCGGTATCTTCTTCTTCTCCTTTTTTTTGGCAACAGAGCCGACGATTGTGTCAGCTATTTCTGCCAGCGTCAAGTGTAGAATAATATTCTTGTTGATAAATGACAACCATATCCGTGAAAACAAAAGATGGACTCAAACACCGGTATCAAACGAGCGAGTTATTCCGGTCTGATCCCCCAGATCTGATCCCCTGGGGGATCGGTTTATTTTAATTTAATTTTCTATTCCGGTCTGATTCCCCGCACAGGGGATCAGAAACAAAAGAGAAAATTATATAAATATTTTATTCCGGTCTGATCCCCTAGATATCTTTGACAGATTTTTGAGACAGTTATCAACAAAATACATACAATAACTTCACGCCTGCTTTCCAATAATGGGGTAAGCAGAGACTATAGAACGCCATTTGCTGCGTTCCAAACATACCTCCTTTGCCTCACCTGTAGCAAATAGCACCAATTTACACTAAAGGGCGAATGAACGATTTCATTACGGAGTGCATAAGAATCCTCTGAAGAATCGTAGAGCATCCCTCTAATATGAAGTGCTTTTCGATTCCCTGGAGTATGGAAATAGGGGATCAGTGGATGAATAGTACTAGGCTAGCAGAAGGTTGTAAGAGGTGTGTATTATCGAAATATTTTGTTATTTTTATTATAAAGTCTTATTTCAATATTTTTCAGAAGTAGTACTAGGCTAGCAGAATATTGTAGGAGGTTTGTGACGTTTATTCTCACAACAATTCTCTTTTTCATATTCCAATAAAATACTAACGGCCAGCTCGAATTTAATAACTTAATAAATTTAAGGTCAATTCAATTTCAACTGACCAAAAAAATAGGTTCTATACAACTGAAACTAAAACTATTTTTAAAAAAAGTACTAGTTTTGCAGAAGTATATAGGAGATAGAGGCATAAAAGTAGAACGTAATGCACCCAAAAAATGTAATAAGCTGTGATATGGCTTAAAAAAGCTAATGTAGGTATTTCAAATAAATATCGCTAAAAATAAGCGCAATTAGTAATCTAGAAATTTAGATATCTTAAAATTAAATTAATCAACACATGGTCAATGCGAATAATTCTTATGTATCGATTACAAAATATCGGTTGCCATATATGGCATAATTCAGCTATGAAATAAAAAAAAACAACGAATTAAATTAAAAATGTATAACTCTCTTATAATAATACACTTTTCCAAATTTTAGAAAACAAAATATCCATTTCATAAAGTTACAAAACTGACCATCGATTAGCTTTTAATGTTTTCTTCTTGTATTTTTCATCTAGATTCCTTCGCTTTTTCTCGTAGTTCTCGTCTTCTTTCGTTTACTCTTGTATGTTTTATTCTTAGATAATCTTCATAATGTTGTCGTCTTTTACTCTATCTTAAGCAATTAAATATTTACCTTCTTAATCTTAGTTTGTAAATACTCAACATATTCTGTTTATCAGTTCTTGCGTCTTTGCTAAATCAAAATGACCTCTCTCTCTCTTTTTGCTCTCAAAATTAAGCTTTAAGTTTTCTTAAAAAAAAAATAAGTAGTTGGCTGTGAATGTAACTCCTTAAATCCACTACAATCCTCGTACCTTCTTGCGAAATTCCTTAATTTTAAAGGCACCATAAATAAAACCTTATTAAATTAATCGTCTTTGATTCCATCAATCAGGTATTTTATCAGGGCTGCGTCTTTAACTTTTCCATGCAAAGCATTGCTTTTATTGCTAGAAAGTATTGTTGGTATGTTTATTCTTCCTCTCTTTTTGATATGGCGACTGAACTGAAGATTATATCATCTATTTCTGCCAGCGTCAAGTGTAATATAATCTTCTCGCTGGTGATTTTAATAGTATAATACAATTATATAAATAGAAAAAATGTGGATGAAATTCTCCATTTTACGTCGTTCTCAATCTAATCAAAAATTAAAAGTCCATCTGACAACTCTTCTTTTTCATCTTCGAATAAAATGCTACCAGCCAGGTCGGTTTAATAACTAAAATCAATTAAAGGTCAACTAGAGCGTACTGGAAAATAGGTTAAATACAACTGAAACTACATGCACGCCCTACAAACCTATATATTTGATATATGCCTATTTTTAAAAATGTACTAGGCTAGTAGGAGGTAGAGGTGTAAAATTTTTAGAAGTATAGTACCGGTAACTGCATAAAAGAATAGACATTATAGAAAAATTTTATCTTCTATACATATAATAAAAATGTAACCGATCGCTGTCTGTACATGGAAGATATATGAGAAAAAAAATTATTAGGACCTTTATCAACGCAAGTAGTTCCCAAAACAATGATTGTTACAATTTTTGTTTGTTTGTCTGTTTTTCTGTGCGTTTGTTCACGCTAATCTCAGAAACGGCTTATCCGATTTAGATGTGGTTTTCACTAATACATTGTGGTAAGCTTCACTTAACATTTAGTGTTTGTTTCATGTCAATCGGTTCATAAATAAAAAAGTTATGCCAATTTAAAGAATCACGTCGAACATTTAGTAATTTACTAAGAAACCTGATAGAAACAGAGACTTTAACAGGTTACGGAATAGCAGATAGCGTTTTTATTTTTCGGATTCCTCTCATTCTAAACAATCTTCCGTTTAGTTTTAAATGAGTCCAGTTTCCAGTGAGCCATGTTTCGCGATGACAATTAATAAAGCCCAAGGTCAGACACAACTAAAAGTTGTGGGCGTAGATCTAAGTATTAGCTGTTTTTCGCACGGTCAGCTTTATGTGGCTCTATCGCGTGTTAGCATTCCTAGCAGCCTGTATGCTTTGATCCCCGATGGCTATACGTATAATCCATACATCCATACACCCATACATATTATATAAGGCTTTGTCCTGACTGACTGACTGACTAACAGACAACGCACAGCTTAAACTGCTGGTCGTAGTGACTTGAAATTTGGAGGGTGTGTTTGTCTAAATGTCTAGAGGTTGTACTAAAAAAGGGTTTTTTAAAATTTAATTCCTAAGTGTGTGAAAAGGGATGAAAACGATTGTATGAATCTTCTTCATTTTTAACTTACAGTTTTGAAATTTTGTTTTGAAATACTTCTATTCAAATAAAAAATATCCTTATAATTTTATTTTAACAGGAGTGGATTTAGAGGGGTAAAATTAGGGATGAAATATTCTATACAAAGATTTTGAAATTATTATACAAAGATATTGAAAGCTTTTGAAGCTAGCGACTTGAAATTTGCAGGGAGGGGGAGGGAGAGAAAGGAGGGAGGAAAAGGAGAAATTAAGGGTAAGGAGGAAGGGCGGGTAAAGTGAAAGGGAAGTGATGGGGAAATGAGAGGAAAGTGATGGGGAAGTGAGGGGGAAGTAAAAAGGAAGTGTGGGGGAAATGCGAGAGAAGTGAGAAGAAAGTCAGGGAGAAGTCAGAGGGAAGTCAGGGGAAAGCCAGGGAGAAGTGAGGGAAAAGTAAGGGGAAAGTGAGGAGAATGTTAGAGGAAAGTGAGGGGAAGTGACGGAGAAGTGACGGGGAAGTGAGGGGGAAGTGAGGGGGAAGTGAGGGGGAAGTGAGGGGTGAGTGAGGGAAAAGTAAGAGGGAAGTGAGGGATACGGGAGAAGAAGGGAGGGGGAAGGGACGCGGAAAGGATTTTTCGAATGGTGAAAAAAGGGAAGGGAAGGGATAGGAAGCGATAGGAAGGGAGAGGAAAGGAGGAAAAGGAAGGAGAAGGAAGGGGGAAGAGAGGGGAAAGCGAGGAGGCAAGGTAGAGGGAAGTGGAGAAAAGGGCAAGAGATGCTGGAGGAGGGGCAAGAGATGCTGAAGGAAGTGAAGAGCAGAAGAGGAGGGGAGGAGAGGAAGGAGGAAACTGTGGAGAGTGGAGAAAAAGGGCGACAGGGAAGAAGGGCAAGGGGCAAGTTATTGTAGTGAAAATTTGCCTTTGTATATTGTATATTGTTTTTACGAGGGATATCTTTAGGTAGGTGAAAGAGGATTTGTATGAATGGGAGATTAAAAATAGTATGAAAACAGTATTTAAACAATATAAAAATGTCTATTGGAAAAAACGATATTCACGCGAGCAAAGCCACGGGCAAAATCTAAATATATACATAAAACCAAAAGGTCACTCACTCACTCATCACGAAATCTCAGAAATAACAAGTGCTAGGAATCTCAAACTTTGCATGGTCGTCCCTATTAGGATATAGGTGCTCACTTAGACGGAATTTTGCGAAATCCATCCCCTAAGGGGGAATAAAGGGGTGGCAAAGTTTGTATGAAACTTCTATAGTTTTTATAGTAGAATTACCAAATTACTAGAAAATACTCATTTTTAATATTCAGAAACCACAATTATTAAGTGGGCAAATAAGAATCGCAAGTTGGTGTGAAAGTGGTTTGTCAGTTTTAGCGGTAGCGGGTGTAAACGGGATTCGCCACAGAGACGGATAATACTGATATTTATTACTGATACAATGTACGATTGCCATAAAATCAGGCACGCAATATTCTAATAGAGGCATCCATCTGAATTTTCACGCGAACGAAGTCGCGGGCAACAGCTAGTTCATAAATAAATGTCTATTCTACAAACTACTCCTAGAACCTTCTGCTAGCCTAGTACTATTTCTAAAAAATATTTAAATATGTATGTAACCTATTTTGCGGTATGCTATAGTTGACCTTTAATTGATGAGATATTAAATTCGAGCTGGCCGGTAGTATTTTATTCGAAGATGAAAAAGAAGAGTTGTCAGACGGACGTATGACTTTTGATTAACCCTCTAGTGGTAGCAACCTGGCGAGGAACACGAGTGGTCCAGTGTGGTCTGTGAGTCCGCAACTTTACGGGTCTAGTTTTGACAACAAACGCCCTTGTCTCACAACAAACGCTTGCATAAAATATAAATGCAATATTACCCAAGTCTGCGAAATGTTATTGCGATACTGCAAATTTACTTTTGCTGTCTTCTGTATTGTAAATTTACAAATATTCGCTTCATTTATTGATTTCTAAAGGTGAAAGAATTTTCAAATCGGTAACGTAGATTTTTAGTATCGTTGCAAACAAACAAACATAAAAATTTATTTTATAAATTATTATATTGTGTAGTTTAGATTTATTTTTTAATAGCTGCGCCCCACGGCTTTGCCGGCACGTGAAATGAGTTTAGCCTCCCTCGGGAACCAGACCGATTTTCTACCAATTTTCAATTTTTTTTAGAAACTTTCGCATTTATAATATTAATAGGATTAATAGGAATTCATTTTTTCATTTTGTTTGTAATAAACTAATAACCTTAATAACATAAAACAAAACAACAACAAAATATTTTGGAAAGTATTTTATCTAAATCTAAATTAATATTATAAAGAGAAAAGATTGTTTTTTTGTATGTTTGTTTGTACTGATTTAACTAAAAATCTATGTTACCAGTTTTAAAAATATTTTCAGTTTTAGAAATCAATAAATGGAGCGGGTATCATAGGCTATATTTTATTATATTTACCATATTTTTAAATAATTTATTTCAGTATATGTAAATTTCCAATATGGAAGACAGCAAAAGTAAATTTGCAGTGTAGTAATGATATTTCGCAGACGCAGATAATATTGCAATAACATTTTATGCAGGCGTTTGATGTGAAACTGAACGAAACTATTGGTACCGAAGCGAAGCGAGAACAGATGTCTACTAATATTATATTTGTCATCCTATTAATATTATAAATGCGAAAGTTTCTATGTGTGTGTGTGAGTTTGTTACCACTCAGCGCCTAAACGGCTGAACCGGTTTCGATGAAAATTGGTATGTAGGTAGATTCACCGAACTGAAACCGCGCCGCGGAAAGCTATTATATTGGAATTTTTAATTTTATTTTATTGATTGATTCAGTAAACGAGCGTGGTCTAACAATAATACAGCAAAGGCGCATGCGATGAATGTCATAGGGCTACCAAGAGAGTGTCTCACGTCTTTGAGGATATAACGGGGGATTAATAAGTTTGCTGCGGTCTCAGAGACCGCGCGCGATCACCGGAAGGTTAAATTGAGAATAAACAACACAAACCTGCTACAACCTTCTGCTAGCCTAGTACTTTTATTGAAAAATAGTATTTATTAGTAAAATAGTAGTAGAGGTAATTACATAAAAAATACCTGTTTCGATCATACAAGCCTCCTTCAATTTTCTGCTAGTCTAGTACTATTTTTTTTAACATATTCAATTATAATTAGACCTTGAAAAATAAATATTTATAAAAAAGAAATTTTTCGATCAAACAACCTCCTACAACCTTCTGCTAGCCTAGTACAATTTTTGTGAAATATTTAATTTTAGGGTAATATTTACTGCGATTACATACAACTTCATGCCTGTATCCCATTAATGGAGTAAGCAGAGATTGTCCAACAACTTTTTATTCTTATTTTTTTAATTAAATAATACATAAACTGCTTTTCTCTTGACTGTACTTACCTGTCAAAAAGACTCAGGGGATCAGACCGGAATGACTAAATATGCAGGGGATCAGAACGGAATTAAAGAATAATAATAATCTCAGGGGATCAGATCTGGGGGATCAGACCGGAATAACTCAAACGAGCATAGGATCGGCCCACCTGTTAAGTGGTTACCATAGCAACAACTGTGTTTATTAAAGCAGATCAGATACAATGCTAGTAAAACAAAACCAAGTCGTTTCCACGTGCATGTTTTACACTGACTACTTACCATAGATGGACCGAATGCTTGTTTGCTACCAAATGATTTCAGTGGGTTAATACATCACCAAGGTTTCGATCTTCTTATGTTAATTAATATAATGAATAGTCCAGTTTCTTCATATTAGTCATCAACGGCCATTGTACTATTTTAGCATGTTTTATTCATTCACACACGACATGCTAATGGTGACCTAGATCAGTGTCACTGTCAATCTGTTTGCATTCTCTATTAACAGTGACCAAATTCTTAGTTCCTTATACTTGTTTGGTAATAGTCGGTTATGTTATGCGTTGTTTAGTTATTTTAATACTTGTAAATTTGTATGTAAATTTATAAAGCTGTTGTGTTATTAGTCCGCCTGTTATGTGATACATTAATAAAAGTGTTGGCATTCATTTGGAGTCATAACTTTCGATTGGGATCAGAATTTTCGATATCACACTATTAACTTGTGTAACGCGTTCACCAATTTGTAACTTGATAATTTTTTTGTCAGCTATATCCGTCTGCAGCTGCCATTATGTAAAAAAGCAAACCCTGTTCTTACAAACAAAATAAAACAGATTTTAATCAACCCTTCCAAAGTCAAACGTATTTAATCATTCGTTATGAAATTCATAGTTATGCGCAAGACAATGAATGAGTTATGAACGTCAAAATGACGAAAAGCTAATTGGTCTACCAGTTAACTGACAAAGGTAGAGCCATGATTTTTGGCTTGGTTGGCGTAGTTTAAGTATATGAAGAAGAGCAGAAGGATGAAATACCTAGTTATAAACTAAAAATAAACACATACTCTGACAAAAAAACATAATTATTAATATTATACGAAAAAAGAAATATTATTCACGAATTATGATCGCATTTCGACCTCTAGAGCCTACGAACATCAAACATTTTTTAACGTGACTTTTTATCTATCATTACATTTTTTGTAGTGCTTTTACCATGTTTATGGAGGTTAGAGTAGATGGCTTCCACGCCATTATTCGGAAAAGGGTCGCTTCTCTACTAAGCAGAGTACGGAGCAGCACTAATGGCATCCTAAAGATAATTGCTGATAAATACGACTCTTGCATTATGAAGGGGTTCATGCGAGTACTGATCTGATAGGTCAGCTCGAATTTCATTGTTTATCTTTTATTTATAATATGGAGTTTGTCTTAAAATAAATGTAATATTATTATGGAAGAGACAAAAATAACCCATTCGTATGCTAAAATCACCACAAAACCATTCCCAGTACAAATTAATTCGTTCGGCTATTAAAGTTGCATTGTCGCTTTCTGAGTGTCAGAGCGTGACCAGTCGTGACACCCGATCAAACCGAACCAGAGTCAAACTATACCAATTTTTTACCAGCGGTCATTGCCCATACCTCGTTCAATGCTCGACTCTAGTTACGCAATCATATTAACTGAAACCTCCATTGCTGCCATGCCATATCGCCATGGTGTTTGGTTGCCGTGTTCGTGCTGCAATGGATGCTTTATGATTTTTTGCTTCAAATACCTTCGGTAAAGCAACTTTTCCGGTTTCGAATGACTGTATTGAGGCGTTTAGTTACATTTGGTATTATGCTGTGGTCTTTTATGGGTTTTGTGACTTGTGGACTTTAGACAGTATACTATCTTGTTATAGGTATATTTATATTTACCAGAATAAGTAAAGTGCACTAATTATTCTGATAAACGATTTTCTGAAATGGTTTGGTCTCAGCTACAAGATTTATGATGATATACATTTCGAACTTTATTCATTACTTTTAATAGATTTCCTTGGTATAGGAATACAGAGGTATATTGAGATTCAGTTTTTCTGTCAAATATAATTTGGCTGGATTGCAAAACGAAAGAAATTCGAGTTATACTTATGCAATAAAATTATTGCTGCAGTAGAAGCTTGGGGACGCTTATCGAGGGTTTGAACGATTTGTGTTTTTGATTGTATTGTTGTAGGTATTAGGTACTTATTTTAGTCTCTAAATAGTATAAAGTCGCTGATTTTCCTGTTTGTTTCACCGCTAACCACGCATCGGATTTAATTAGGGCTTAACCATTTATTTATAATCATTTCTTCCGGATGACTTAATAGAGTTATAAATATAATAAACAAAGTTATTTCAATTTTTAATCAAAGCAGAGGCAGGTCTCTTATATTTATAAATCAATTTTCTAACAAAAGAATATAGGTTATATTAATTTTTGAGGTAATTGTAATCGATTTTCTTAAAGCTTATCTTTTATTGTTCACTCATTTATATGATATCACATTTCCTGTTATCGATAATGTAATAAAAGCCTCCGGGGGTCTGACTAATGAGTGTTCGCCGAACAATTTGGTTCGCAAGCTTTTGATGTGTTCTCAGAATGGATTGACACCAACCTACGTAACCACCACGTTGCTGTAAAATTACCGTTTTGACATCGAAATTCGACGAGAGCTTGTGCAATCTATAAAGTAAAGCTAAGTTGGTTTGAATGCGCTATTCTCTGCAATTGCCAGTCGGATTGAATAAATTCTTTTTGAATTTTATTGCCAAACTCTCAAGAAAGGTCATTGGTTAACATTACGCTATGACAGTGGCGTGCACAGATATTTTTGACAGGGTAGGCATATTTAATTATGTTGCTAAAATTGTCATTTCTGGCAATTATTAAGGTAGTTAGTGCCTTTCTGTCTATATGGAGTGCACGCCACTGCGCTATGAGTGCTATGCCTTATGGCAGAAGAACAGTATCTAACCAATGGTCCTTTTATTATCGATAATCTAAATTTCAAGCAATATTTTAAGAACACAGTTGTATTGTATTACGTGAGCCACTTGCCATTGGTTCTATGTTTGTTGACCACTTTATTCACAAAAAGGCCAAAAAGTTCGATCAGTATACGTCCTGCCATCTGGCGGAAGTCTCAGCTTGCACCTTACTATGGGCACACAGCTACCGCAGGTGTGTTGAGCCCCATTGTTCGTACGCCGGCATCAATTCTATGTGCATCAATCAGGTGGTTATATGAATTGTTTCTATTATGCATGGGCATACTTAGTGTATGTTTCTGTTATTGCTCGTGCTAGTAATAGGTATTTAGTTATTTTGTATTGCAAAATGTATACGGGAAAATAGATGTTTCTCACTGCAATATTATAACAGAAAAATGAATATTATGTAGACTCAGGCTTAAAGATTTATATTGTATGCTTTGTATTTCATATGTGTTTCGAGTGAGAATCGAGTCTGTATTCTACGAGATGATATTTTGTATTGTATGATGAAATCTAGGAAGTAAATTATATTATGCATTTTCCAAAAGGTAACTTTGGTTACTTAGATTGACCCTGTACATGACTTTGTTCGAAGTTCCTACAGCTTTCCGTTCATTGTTTTCTTAGCCTTTATGATTTATTTATTAATCTTTACTTGACCTATTATTTTATTGCATTCCATTTAGATGTCTACTTTTGTATTTAACCGCGTTTTCCTTTATTGAAATTTATAATAGAGCACTCTCCGTTTGATGGTAAGTGGTAACTGCTTATGGACGTTCGATAGACTTAGATAATCACATAATTATGTATTTTGATGCCAGTTAAATAATTAAAACAATAAAAACATTTTACACTACACATTATAACCATCATAAGTAGTAACAACAAAAATCCTTTCTACTATCAATTACATATTTTTAAAATAACATATCGCACGGAATACAACACGGTAGGATGTAGTCGAAACGCGTACTTACCATAATTTATTTGCAAACATGCTTAAACAAGGTCTACTTTTACTTGGTAACCCTAACCACTTGCAAACTTAATAGCTTCCGTATTAGTCATTAACTCATAATACTTCGAAAATTAATAACCTGTATAGCTGTATTAAAAACTAAGGTCTTGGAAAACCCTGCTTTTGGAATTGATCCACAGTTTTGCTCTTCTATGTGAGTCATGGACAGAATTTTATTATATATGCTTATGAAATTATGAGTAATTTGTTTTAACGTAGGCGTTAAGATGTCAGGTATATTGCCCACTATATATTATATACATACAACTTAAAGTCGAATAAACTTTACTATTTAGTCCTCCAAAATGTGGTTATCAAACTACAACAGGAGGAGGTCAATCCATCAAAAAGTTTCAACGTCTTATGATAAGTCTACCGCAATTGCATTCGCCAATGCCTGTCGAGGCGATTCGCAACATCCTTTTAACATAATCATCTATATAATCATCCTTATATTAGCAAATATTATTTTGGTATTTCCGTGCGTGAAGTTAAATAATCATATCTTTAATTATAGATTTACTACAAACCGAAATTTGTGCATTAATTGCATTTGAGTACAACTGGGGAACCTACCAAATAGTACCTTCATAATCATAGAAAATATCCAAGAAGACGAAGTGCTTTATCATGTCAATAGTAAGATAAAAAGGCATGCTAATTCTTAATATTATTAATATCATGATTCATAACAATATTGCTAAGAAATAATACTATTCGGAACCACCCGTGTTCCGTTATGTAAAAACGTTGTCTATAAGGAAAAACCACTGGTAAATTATTGCACAAAATACATGTTATAAATATATAATTTATTACATTTGCATAATATTGTAATATGACGTATACGTGTTATTAAACATTAGATATAATTACATAGCGCGTGTTTTATTACAATTTTGATCTTAGGTCTTTTAAGCGTAGCATAAGAAGGCATCGGGTCCATTTAAGAAGGACGAAAAGCATTGGGCTTTGAAGCTTTTCATAAATAATGCCAGCAGTTGGTTATGGCAATTTGGAATCGCCATCATTCTTGGATTCCGCGATTGCTTACCATCGGAGACAGTTATTTTGAGGGACTATTACTAAGAAAAAAAGTGGTGAGCCTTCAAAGTACACTATTGTCGGAAAACGACAAATAACAACCTGAAGATGCTTACAGGACATAGGGGTCTTCAAAAGGGTTTGCCTTGTCTTACTAGACTTGCCAGATGTGTGATAGGTATAGGCTTTTTGCACATAACGAGAAGTCATGGAGTGTTTCTTGTTCTGTACCGAAGACCACACGGCTAAATAACATAACCTGTTGTAAAAATATGTATGAAAAGATAGTAAACATCAATTAATTGTATAATTGTTTAGTTTTTGTGACTATCGTTTTTATATTCGCGTTAGACATAACTCAGCAAATTATCTACACTACATTATACAAATATATACCAAAATATGAATATATTACAATGTTGAGGTAATGTTCTAGAATAGCATACATTTTTATAAAAATCTTTTGACTAAAATTTAACTTCAAATTTGTATCGGTGTAATTCAAAATTGTATCGGTGCCGTAAGAGCACTAAAACTGTTACTGCCATGGACAAATAGCTACTATCCTATTAACACTGTCGTCTTGTCTACTTAAGAACTCACTTGAAATTAAGGTATTCGGACCTCCTTTTGACGGGGCATCTGACATCTCATAACCTGTCACTATGAAAATAGAAATGAATAGGTACACTGGACTCGCAGACGAGTCGAACGCACAATATTTACTGTTGCCAACTGCTAGTTTTGTTTATATTACAGTAATTTTAACCTAGATATTTCAAAGCAATAATTAAACTCCTTGCATGTATTAATCCTCGCTTTACAATTACTAGTAGTAGTCCAATGTTCGTGTTCATAATTCAGTTGTAATGCCTTATATTTTTATGTTGCTCTGATCGTTGTCTATATATTTATATTTTTTAATTTTATATTTCTACAATAGTAACCTATGCACGAAGAACTTTTAACTATGACAAATCTTACATGTGTAAAAAAAGTTATTTTTGTTTTTTGGGTGGGTATAATGTACAAACCTAAAAAAATATTTAAAATTACAACTGTCATTAATTAAAATAACAAAAAGTGTACATTAACTAAAATACTAGTTACTCGTAAGTACGTAAACACAAACATTTCCGCAGTTTTTCAGTGTGTAAACGCGTTCGTGTGTTAATATTCTTATAGCAACCTTGTGCACATCTGGAGTTCCTGGATGTTTTTTGCTCATTAGATCATGATCTGATGATTGTAGTTTTAATTTTAAGGTGCTTTTAAGTTAGGCCAGTATTAGACTATCATAGAAATATGATCATAGATGTGTGAGTCAGTTTTAAATGAAGAACATATGACGGTATAATAACTACATGTGATTCATATCGTCTATGATCATAGTTAGGAGATCCTTTTTGACAGCTAGCGTACAAATAGAATCATACTCAACACACTAGCACAGTTTGTATGTAAATAGAACGTGCTAGTGTGTTGATATGATCCTGCTTGTACACTAGCTGTCAAAAAGGATCCTATAACTATAACTAGACTGTGACACTAGCGTAAACGTAGCTTCCATAGCGGATAACACGGCTAGATGGGATATGACGTTTATATGATCAATAGGTGTAATATATAAAAATGAAAACGTCACCATTTATCTATGATCATAGAATTTGACAGATATGGAATCATATATAAATGATTTAAATATGATAATGTAATAACGGCCTTAGAAGAATTTTTGGTCGGTTTACGGATCACTAGTCTATCCGTAGACTTACAAGACTATCACTATAATGTATTAAGTACTTACCTATAAGGGAGTTAATTGTGCCCATTTAGCTAGATAAAGAAAACATATGTGGTTTATGAAAAATTTCTTGTAGTATATGTTTTCTCACAATGTTTTCTTTTATTGTTGGTATATCAATAGGGATTACATAGACTAGTGTTATATATAGTAGTGTTGTTAAGGACATATTATGACTGTACATTTTAAGTCACGTATCAACGTACATACTTGGTTTTAAGCTTGGAACCTCATGCGTCTCGTAACGCCATCACGACTTAGTCGGTAATAAGTAGTATTTTCCAATTTTATCTTGGACGTTACAGACATGAAATCCTAGACTAAACTAAATAATACCCAACAGCTCCCAATGGTCAAAGTACAGAAATTAACAGCGAAAGAACAGTCCAGATTATAAGATAAAAGATATATACAGCTAACACATCGAAACTATTCTTTATAGCGGCAGAGTTTGTTTGTTTGAACGCGCTAATCTCTAGAACAACCAGTCGGATTTGAATCATTTATTTTGCGTTTGATACCCCAGTTCTTGAGAAATTTGTGCTACCAGCGACGGGAGCAGTAGCAGTAGCAGAGCTGATTAGGGTAGTAGATCCACACCGATTTCAGCATGAATGGGTCGGATCGTCCGGGGAAGTACTACCCTCTCATAGAAGATCGACTTAAGAGTAGTAGTATCCGTACTACTGCGTTTCGTTCGGTGAGTGAGAGCGCCGGAGGCCCAATTTCCTCCCTTTCCTCTCTTTCCTCTTTCCTCACCTCCCTCATTCCCTTCCCCTAACCCCATTCCCAGCCGCCATAGTAGAGGCCACCATGCCAGCAGTTTAAGACGATGGCTTTTGGTATAGTGGCCGCCACGTCTGGATTCCACTGACTGCTTACCATCAGACGGGGTGGAGCCCCTTTGGTAGGCTATAATATAAAAAAAAAGTAACCAAAAATGTAACTTAAAGCGGATGAAACCGCGCTGTGGCAAGCTAGTGCATATATACAGATCGGTTCTTAGATAGGTACCTATATAAACTTGTGCAGCAACGATTATGAAGCAAGTAATCGTGCTCACTCGTGCGTGTATCTCATTCATAACGTAACGCTTAATAGTTACAGTCCTATGAATGAATGTTTCACACAATGCCATGTGCTTGAGATAAAATTACCGTCGGCATTTTATTGCGTTTGTAATCATTGTAACGATTATAGATCAGCTGACACAGTACTGTAAAGACACGTGAAGTCACAAGGCCTAGAAGAGGATAACAGCTCTTGAGGAAAAATTACCATTTTTGCTAAAGCTGTATATAGCAGTTATGTCAGGTTAAGGGTACCTGTAAAGATAGTCGTATGTTGTGTATATATATAAATAAATGAATAAATAAATAAATGTCGTTTCTTTAGAAAGAAAGTAAAAAAATCTTTTCACACATAAGAGTGGCTATATATTATACATTGGGAACTTCCATTTCGTTATTTTAATAGTAAAATAACTGTCAGCATTATGGGTACTTACTTTTTACACAGCTTTCTTTCAATTCTTAAAGGTGTTTCCCTAATATCTTAAAATATCAAATTATATAAATTAAAACCACGAAAATATGACACTAAATTGTGGCGTCGCCACTCTGTGTGTGAACGCTCTTAGCATTTTATATTTTAAATTTTCTACGTCAGTTAATGAGGGTGTTTAGGAAAATTTTGGTCACCAGTTGGCGCCACTTACACTTTCACATTGAGCCAATCAGGGGTTAACTTTCAAAAAGCTTTTGACAGCTAGACTTGACGCATCGGTGCTGGCCCCTTGTGGGCGCCATTTTAGAAAACCCTCTCAGCAATTTTCTTTTAAAGCACGTGAATTAAACATTAAAATTGCCGAAATGAACACTGAAACATATTTGTTTTGATAGCGCTGTCAAAATAAAAGACCTTTTAGCAAAGTGGCGCCAACTGGTGGCGAACTTTTCCTAAACACCCTCATTGAAATTACGTCTAGTCTAGGTCATAGTGATCCAAGTGAGTGTCAACCTTCACCAGAAACCATTATTCGTGTACTACGAATACCAATTCTTACTATAGTTTATAGGTACTAACATTCAAAATTTAATTTCCAACTATGAAACGAAACTTTAAAAATCAACGAATGAATTTCAAAAAATTACTTTCGAATGTTCAATTGTGTCAACGGTTACTTGCTTACTCGAGCGGCAGCTTTTTGTGAGGTAACTTTTTGTAATAACGGTATTACAAGTTGTTGACATCGGGCTACTGGGCATGCTAAACTATGCGACCATTGAGATGAAGTTTTGCACATTTTTAGTACAGCCTCTAGTTGGTTTTGTTCTTTAAATATAACTTGAAACTAGATGATAAGTGCTGTGTTGCGAGTAATTTACACATATACAATTATCAAATAAAAATTACACCCAGATTCGAAAAAAATATTTTATGTGTCACATATAGATTAGTCCCGTGTAATCAAAGCAACAATCTCTTAATACTCACAGGCGGTTCCAGTGCACCACAGAGGGAAATGTTCAATTATAAAATTACTTTTTTAAAAAGAGGTAGAACTTTCATGTTTTAGACTTGCCATATGTGCAGCAGAGGACATCTTTGGGTCTAAATAATGAAACTGTCTTTTAAACAGACAAAGTGACGAGGTCAAGCTAGTTTTATTATTGTAAAGCAAGGCTCTTAGTTGAAGTCCTTACTCCTTGTTAGTAGGATGATCACCTTGACATGAAGTGACATAAGGGTGACATGTCATAGAAAATTCCGCATTTCTCATTTATAGAATTATTTTAATTAAAACAATATAATACATTATGGTGCTCGTAGAATAAGTACTTGTTTTCTAAAACCGTAGTGCAGTACAGTACCTACTTGAAATTGATTTATTACATCTTCAGACATCTTCCTAATAAGGCCATACGAGTATTCATAAATGTGATGTTAAAGAGCTAAGGGATGAGTAAAACAAAAAAGTATTGCACAAAAAAATATAAAAAATCGAAGGTCTGGTTGGGGCCTATAAAATGTAATCGTCAGTTCAGATAACAGTTCATAAGTAAAGGACAAATACAAACACGATGAAATAATATTTACTAGTTATTTTGATTAATTGTGATACTGATTACTGATTAGGCTAACCTTTCCTCCAATTTCCGTTGCGTCTAAGTAACTCTGCCGTTGAGTCCCTTCGGAATTATACATATCAATATTATGACGTAACAACTATCAACCTATAATCAAAATTGAATTCAAGTAGTCGTACTTTATGATATATTTTTGACTGCCAGAATTTTTGGTGAGACATTATTAAGAGACGTCTATAGGTGCCAACAGCAATAAGTACAGGCAAAATTTCTAGTTGATGAAATTTATAATTATAAAATTAGAAGGGAACCTCTTTTTTATATTAAGTTATTGGTTCAACTTTTGAATCTAATTTACGTGTCGCTGACTTCTGGCTTATAGTTATATTTTAAACAAGACCGTATGTTGTTGTTATAAGGTTTACTTATATTTAATTGTTTATCTTATCAGCAATTAGTGTGCAAAAACTTTGCTGGGGGCGCAAACATATGGCGAGCAGTCCGTCTCACGTGTCATGAACGTCCGGTGGAATCTTGTATTTTTTTATCAAATCAAATGCGAATACTGATTTTATATTCGCTTTATTTTATGTAATAAAACATATAAAGTCACTACCGGTCGGCAATGCAAGCTTGATTGTAAAAATATACAGTAGAAGTGTTATTTTTAGATAGGTAGATAAAAAAAGATCTTTGCTGGTAAGTTTTATCATTACTACTGAATGACGTCAGCTTCTGGCCTAGTTAGACTCCAAACATCTAGCTACATTTCACATACAATTGGGGCCTAAGTCTGCTATCACAATAGTGTCAGAATGGTCGATCATTGATCTCGTAATGGTTGATTGTGACATGTTTCAACCATTAATAGTGTCAGAATGGTTGATCATTGCTCTTATTGTTTGATTTTGAAAAGTTTCAACCAATAAGAGATCAAATAACGACCATTCTGACACTATTGTGATAGCATACTTAGGCTCCTGGTCGTGAGTCGCATTCACTCATCGGTTATCCGCCAACATTATCAGGTCGCAGGTCCACCTTATGAGGTTTTAAATTAACCTTAATTTTACTCTTCAAGATGTAAATAGTTTTTGTCTAGACAATGGTATTTTTTGTACAAAATCGAATGAAGATCAACAGACACAAGTTACTAGTTGTTACCAGGTGGGTGACCGCTTTATGTACAGCACAAAATACGTGTTTTTATATCCTTGTGTTTTTATAAGGATAATTCGACGAAATGATGCTTGTAAGCAAGAATAGGACTTGTATGTTAGACGGACATAATAATACAATCATTGTTAATTATTTTTTATATTAGGCCTATTAATATTATTTTATTATTTACTTTATTCTGCTTGGTAGTAATCAATCGGTGGAGTCCAGAAGTGGTTGATAGCATCCTAATTTCAACATATTGGTCTCCCCTTTAGCGGTTTGTGAGATTTTCAGTCAAGTACTAATAATAATTTTTAATTTACGAAAGGTCGCTCAACTACAGATGCAGGCGTTACACTAATAAAACATATTTTTAACGCCTGGGAAAATAAAATGGATGCTATTGGTGTTTTTTGTGATCTCTCTAAAGCATTTGACTGCGTCGAGCACAATACGCTCTTGAGAAAACTCAGTCACTATGGGATCAGGGATGTTGCACTTAATCTAGTTTCCACCTATCTAAGTGATAGAGTGCAATACGTTGATGTAAATGGAAATAGGTCCTTAGGGTTACCTGTTGCTATGGGCGTCCCACAGGGCTCCATTCTTGGTCCTTTTCTATTTTTGGTGTATGTAAATGATTTGCCGTACTTTGTACAGGATTTCTGCGATATAGTGCTATTTGCAGACGATACGTCTCTTATTTTTAAAGTTAACCGTAAAGACCCTAATTTCGACGTTGTAAATGGTTCGCTCGCGCAAGTCCTGAACTGGTTCACGGTAAACAATCTTCTACTTAATTCCAAGAAGACAAAATGTATAAAATTTTCTATGCCAAATGTCAAAAGTGCAGGTATAAACCTGGTTTTAAATAATGAGTCAGTTTCAATCGTAGAGTCCACAGTTTTCTTGGGCTTAACTTTAGATTGCAAACTTCAGTGGGAAGCCCATATTTCGTGTCTCGCAGGTAAACTCAGCTCAGCGGCTTTTGCTATCAGGAAAGTTAGGCAACTTACTGATGTGGCAACCGCCAGACTAGTCTACTTTAGTTATTTTCACAGCGTTATGTCTTACGGCATATTGTTGTGGGGTAGGGCTGCTGACATTGAAACCGTTTTTACTATTCAAAAACGAGCTATACGTTCTATCTACAACCTAGGTTCACGAGACTCCCTGAGAGAGCGATTCAAAGAGATAGGTATATTGACAGTTGCATCTCAATATATATATGCTAATGTTGTTTATGTTAAGAGTAACATTAGTCTATATACTAGAAATTGCGATGTGCATGAGATTAACACCAGGGGTAAGCATAAACTGGTTGGCTCACACTATCGCTTACATAAAGTCCATAATTCGTTTACGGGACTTGGTGTACGTTTATTTAATAAATTACCTATCGACATAATGGATAAACCCTTAGACAAATTTAAACAAATTGTCAAAAAACATTTAATACTTAAGGGTTACTACACTGTTAATGAGTATCTGAACGATAAAAGTCATGGGATGCTCGCTTGACGAAGGAGTAAATTAATTTTACTCTTAATTTTAATGACATTATACTTTAAAGGACATATTTTTGTTAATTATTGTATGAATGACATTTTTTATGATTATTATGAATGACATGCTTTAACAAATAATTTTTTGACATTAATTTATTGATACATTTTGACATAATTTATAAAATGATTTTTTTTTTTTTGTATTAATTATAAATGACATGATGCCCGAGCCATATTTGAACAGTTAAGTACACATTTTGTATTGTTTTGTTAAAATTGTATACTTAGTATTGTTAAATTTTTTTACATTGAGATTTGTGAAATAAAGGTACATTGTGAACTCCTGTGGTAAATTAAGTTCATCTTACTTTATACTTATACCAAAAATTAATAGTTTATATAATATCTACATAGAAACATTTATCACAGTTCACATGTTGCCTTTACCTTTTGTAGCAATATGCAAATTGAGGCAACCTGTAAAGCACACATTTTACTTTTTAATTTTCTTTACAACATAGAAAGCTGTAAGTAATTAAGTATCTATAGAGTTAAGTGTATTGCCTGCGTCACTTTGCATGCTACTTGAAACTGTAACTTACAAAAATTGTAATAACCTGGCGATTAAAAAGAGTGGCCTGAGTTTCTTGCCAGTTCTTCTCATGGCTCTACTTCGTCAGCGAACTGGCTGTAGGTTAATTTGCTGACATTTTGTAAACTTTGACGTTCATAAGTGTTAATTTAATTAACCTAAATGAATAAACATATATTTCATTTCATTTCATTTAATAATACCATCCTGTTTACTGTCCCACTGCAGGGCAAAGGCCTCTTCTCATATAGAGAAGGTATGAGCATTAATCACCACGCTTGCTCAAGGCGGATTGGCAATTTCAAAGTCCAGGTTTCCTTACGATGTTTTTCCTTCACCGTCAGTCAGAAATTGCCAATACTTAGTCAAGTACTGAATTGGTTTATTATTTCTTCTTCTTTATTTGATAGCTCGTCTCTTGTCGGTGGAGCATTTGCCATAATTCTATCTATTGAATTATTTTTAACCTCGTGATACAACTCAACTTCAAGATTTTCTTTAACAGTTGTACTTACGAAATTTCTCGAAAGTTTTGCCCTCGTGTATTCTTAATAATAGTACACCAATATTAAATCCGTAACTCTTATCTACTATTACAAAGCATCGGCTTATGAAACAGTATAACGATTGTGTAACGTCCCCTCGCGATGATTGACGGTTTCATGTATGTCAATGTAACAATGGATGTACTCACTATGCGAATATGTACTACTAGCTGTCCGCAGCGTGGTTTCACCCGCGTTAATATACGTATTTCATTACTGCGCTTTTTTATTGCCGATAGTGGCAGATGAGCAAACAAAACACCTGATAGTAAGTGGTAATTGTCGCTCATAGATGACTCAGACCCCCTGGCATTGCTCTAAAATACCAGGGACTCTGTGAAGTAACTGCCTACCGTGAAAAGGAGTTGGGTAGGTGAAGGGATTGAAGGAGTTGAGAAAAAAAGAAAGGAAGGAAATTGGGCCTCCGAGGCTCTCACTCATGCAACGAAACGCAATATTACGGATACTTACTCTTACGTCCATCTTCTATGAGAGTTTAGTACTTCCCCGGTCAATCCGGCTCATTCATGCTGAAACTAGCGTGGATCTACTACCGTATAAATGTTACTATAATACTAGCGTGATGTTCTCATAAATTGGGCGATCAAATCAAAATTAATTTTGAAATCGGTTTAGTAGTACCAGAGATTCGCTCGTTCAAACAAACAAACTTTTCAACTTTAAGCTATACGACGAGTATACCGTCGTACTTAAATTACTAGTTACTTTAGTCCGGTGTTTACCTAATTAGATGGAAGGTAAGCCTTGGAATCTTGGTACCAACGCACGTTTAGTTTATATATGTGCTGTAAAACAATAAAACAAAGTACTAGGATAGCAGAAACTTTTAGGAGATTGAATTATAAAAATAAGCGTTGTCAAAAATTTTATAATTGCCGATGAACCTCCTATAATCTTTTAGAGACCCTAGTACCAATATAAATTTTATATTTCCATACGAACTAGGTACAATCGTTTTGTCATAATAAAAACTAGCCTTCCGCGGCGTGGTTTCTTCTGCGTTAAGTTACATCTTTGATTACTGCTCTGCTCCCGTCGCCAGTAGCCTGAAGTTACATAGCCTATAAACTTCATCAAGAACTGGACGCTATCATACGTAAAAAGCCTATAACCTTCTTCAAGAACTGGGCTATCATACGTAAAAATAATTATTCAAATCCAAATGGTAGTTCTATAGATTAGCGCATTCAAAAACAAACACTTTGCTTTATATATCATATCTAAATAAAAACTGTTACTGTTTAAGTAAAGTAAATGTTTATTAAATTAAATTTGCACATGTGTTACAATTTACGGTGATAGCCACACTAGGCACAACCTGTGTCGTGGCTATCTAACAACAACAATTTGCTTAAGCCTAGAACATAGTATAGTTGTCATCATCCATTCTGAGCATGTGTCGTTAAAATTGACATACACAGCTTACAATTATCGAATACTAACTGTACTGACCACTGAATAGGTCACACACATTTAAACATCGGATGTGTATCAAGGTAATCCCTATTATTTATACCACGTTAACCAGTAGCTGTGCGTCTATGTATAAAAAGTAGCCAGGTGCGACTGGATGCATCTGGCGAACAAGCCCCTAAGTCACCCCGATACGTATACTGGTATGAAGGGTAGCTATTGGGCTATTCATCGTGTTTATTGCATGTGTGATGTAGTATTATGCGATAGTTGCATTTGGGAGAATATTTAATAATGTAAGTACGGAAGCCATAGTTAATAATAATAATATTCTACCACATTCACACAGCGCCATATAGCCCCAAATTAAGCAATTATATTTGCTTGTGTTATGGGTACTAAACAACTGATATACTACTTATATACTTTTTTTTTGTAAATACATACATATTATAGATAAATTACACCCAGACACAGAACAAACAATCATGCTCATCACACAAAGGTTTGTCCTGGGTGGTAATCGAACCCACGACCTCCGGCTTAGCAGTCAGGGTTACTAACCACTAGACCAACAGGCCAGTCAAATAGTTATACCGCTAAATGGATCAAATCTATTATTTTTCTGACTTCCTAAGATACAGGAATATAAATCTAGTTCTTAAGTCAGGGACAAATAAATATGTATTAGTTTAAGCCATATTTTGTAATATAAGCTGTGTTTTTTTTACGTGTGTTATTTGGTTTTATACATTCAATAAAGATATTTATTATTTATTAATTTTCTGCATTAATTGCATTTGGGAGAATAATAAATAGTGCAAGTATAGAAACTACAGTTCTGCTGTGTGAAATAAAGTAAGCTATATGTGGTTAACAGTTTCATATATTACAACGAGATCATTCTGCGCTTAACAGACTTTTTAGGACATGATCCATCATCGAGGTATATTTAGAAGAAACCTCCTCAATTAAAACATAATGCATAATGTCAGTTGGACTATCAGGTGCCCATTTAATCAACCACTTTCATTTCACTACCGGACACAATTCTCATTAAATTTACAAGTTCTCGACCAGTTTATGTCATAAGCATAACACCGAGTCCACTACCTTCCGCATCTAGTCTATTCTAGGTATCTTCTTCAGGTCATTCACCTGGCTAATGCACAGTGTGTGTCAGCAACAGTGTAAATCAAAGTCACTGCTTTCTTCTCTCTGTTTTACCGCTAACTGCCTAACCATGCCACGGATTTCTACATGGTTTTCGCTGTCGGTCAGAAAAAAATATTTTGATGATTTTATTATGTTACAACATACCTTGTACACTAGGTAAAGCTGTGGGATATCGCTAGTTAAAATATATTATTTTTGAAAACAGTAAACGGATTTGTAAACATGTAATCTTTCTCTCTCTTCCTAGCAATATTCCCACATGTAAACATCATGTAATAATATTACAAAAATCATTAACTATTTCGCCCATACAAAGCTACTATAATGCAATCATGATGAAATATTGTAGACTTTAAACATTCATGGATTAAAACAAGGTCGTGATCAGAAAAGTGTATTGCATGGGAACTCATGCAACGTTAAGAGTTAGTTTACCTTTCTACTGCAGGCATGTGTTAATAAGAGGTACATTAAGGCTGGTATAAGAAGCTGACTCCATACAGTAGAAGCGAGACTACTTATTTATTTATAAATTTTGCACAAAGGCGGAATTAATGCCAGAAGCATTCACTTCCAATCAACCTTTGGATGATAATAATAATAATAATACGATACCTGTTTACTGTCTTACTGCAGAGCAAAGACCTCTACTCATATAGAGAAGGCATGACCATTGATCACCACGCTTGCTCCAGGCGGATTGCCAATTCAGACTTAAGTCCAGATGATGCATTGACCAAATTTGGTAGGTGTACCTATTGACATAATATACCGCAATTATTTATGTATTTAGTAGTATGTAGTATAAATGTTTTGGCATAAATATGTTTTGGCAGAACCCAGAATCTCAGAGCGTGCCAGTTCTATATTTCACAGAGATATTCTGCCATGATTTGTCATTTTTGAATTTATACCTAATTGAACTGACTTTTGCTAATCATTTCCATTTCATACATATCACAGGACAATCTATAGTCACATCATAATTCAACACATTATAACTGAACAGAAACCGCATTTATGCACGTATGACTATAATTTTGAATATTCATGACTTCCGTTAGATCTATATAGTATAAAATCCTTTGTTCCTTTACAAATAGGCTTATCTTTACATAGATACAATAAAATAAACATATAAATTTATATTTGGAAAGCTATAAATTATTTCGACAAATGGTCGCCTATAGCTTGTATGCTCGGTTACAAATCATTCTACTCTTCTATTCAAAAGGTAGTTAACTAGGTTTTATTGCGTAAATTATAAGAAGCCTTTATAGTTTATACAGTAGTGGACTGCAACAGAATATTTAAAATTGCTGCTACTCTTTGGCCTTTCATCGAGTCTTAAATACCAGTATAATAATCGCTTTGCCAGGAGAAGTCCATAATCAAGCACTTCCCACTTGTCTAAAGAATTTAATAACCACACTGGGCGTGTAAAAGAATGTTCTACCACATTAAACACATTACGTATCTCAGATATTAAGACTGAATGGTATAGAAATTCCTGATGGGTGAACAACCTTTTAATGAATACCGCTCGACGAGGTCAGGACAGAGGACTCCCTGGTCCGACTGTCGCCACTATAGTCAATAGAATCTAAATAACATGGTATAAAACTTTGTGTGATGAACTGATGAATCAATATTTATTTAAATTCTAGGTTCTACTTTGTAACTGTTAATTACTGGTGTTAGTAAACTCCCCTGTGGCAGAAATTGATCCCAAGTGTGAGGGTTGTGTTTATTTTGAACTTCTCGAATGTCAGAAATTGCTCAAGGTCTTTGCACGTTAGAGAAATACGTAAAGTATAACTATACAAAACCTGGTTCTTCTATATCTCTTGTTGTGTAATAACTCACGAGAACACATTAGCTCTAAACATTACAATAATCCTGCTCCAATATCTTAAAATGTTTTTTTTGACGTACCACTCAAAAATCACCATTATTCTTATGGGTAAAGATATTTTTACTATAATTTTATCTCGGGTTGACAAGATGATGCAGTTTGCTTTGAAAGCGTTTAACCTATAAAGATACGATGACAAATGTCACCGGTCATTTCTCTTGACTATATTATACTCAATATTAATTTTCTTACCCGTTTACTGTAGACTAAGAAAGCTTACGAATTTATCATGTTGAAGACGTTTGTTAGGTCTACCACAATGACATGGTGTACCTATCTACGCCATCTGAATTGCTATTATGGAAGCAAATTGGAAGCATAGTGGCACTGTGTCTTTGTGAAATATCTCAACAATATTTACACACAACGCCATCTAGACCCAAAGTACCTAAGCATATATTATAGCTTTTGTGTTATGATAAGTTCTAGAATGCGGATATAAATATTATTTAAAATTTTATTTTAAATAATATTTATATCCGCAAAATAAGGTTAAATATTAAACATAGAAACACCCAGACCAATGCAAATAGACATGTTTATAAATATGATACTAGAAGATAAGCAATATACGATGTTTTGCATAACAATAGTCATTCATACAGGTATTTCATTGTTTGTAATATTGGTGAACTTGCCAAAAAAAAACAAAAATCATTTGAAAGTTTTTAAAATGTATCCGAAGACTTGTGCAAATATACCTAAATTAAATTGCATACTAAAATAGCAAAACAATGCCACCTTTATATATTATCTGTGTAACGCGAACTGTTTAAAGCAGCATTCATTCGCGGGTGGGCAGTAATGTTTGGGTTGATATCAGCCGCGTGTTTACAAAACGTCGCCGGTCACAAGAGTCGTCTTATAACGTTATATTGGAGATCTGATAATATTGTATGGAATAGGTACCTAGTTGTTGAAAGGAAAACTTTAATCGTGGTTAAGAATGTTAATTGATCTGACGTAGTGACACACCCACTTCTAGAATTATTAGAGCATCAAGATATACGGTTATAATATTGTTAGAAGTCTAGTTTCTCAGTCTTTCTCTCTTCAGTCTAAAGCTTTTCTATTTTAACGTTTATCAACATAATGCTAGCATCCGGATTATTGCAGACGTGTAGGTTAGTAACGAAAAAAGCTGTAGTCTAGTCAGCTACTTTTTGGCAGCTATTATGGCTGTATGTAAAAATGAGCGAGGCCTTTTGCCTTAATGACGCGCCTTTGAAATGAAATGAAATGAAATGAAATGAAATGAAATAATGAAATGAAATGAAATGAAATGAGGTTTTTGCAATGCTTAGAAAACATGTGTGATGTGTTTCTTAGTCACCTAAGAGAAATAAGAAAACAAGAATTCAAATTCTCTCTTTCTCTCTTAGGGTGCATTTCCACTGACGCGGAGCGATTGACCAATCAGTGTTCAAAATCTCCACTTCGCATTAGCATGCTATGATATTGGCTGATTCACGGTCCGCTCCTCGCCAATCTGCCCAGCTCCGCGTCAGTGAAAAGGCTTATCAGCTCTCTAAAACCGACACACTCGTGAACACTGTAGTAATTTCCTCACGTATTCCTTTTTATTTTTACAGACGCACAAACTATACGCTATGAGGTACTGGGGCTGCGAGTTCTTATGTTTAGTGAACATAATCCTGCAGTTATGGATGATGAACAGCTTTTTCAATGGGGAGTTCTTCTCGTACGGTACAAGGGTGCTTGGGTACAGCGACGTACCTCAGGAAGAGAGGTGAGAACACATCTTACTAGCGCGTTATTATCCTACTGCAGGGAAAGGCCTCTTCTCTTAGAAAGGTATGAGCAACGCATGCTGGTTCAAAACGGATTGACAATTTCAGACATTATCACATACAATGTATCCTTATACAAAAACTTATAATAATAATATAATAATAATAATATTCTACCACATTCACACAACGCCATCTAGCCCCAAATTAAGCAATTATATTTGCTTGTGTTATGGGTACTAAACAACTGATAAACTACTTATATACATTTTTTTTTTGTAAATACATACATATTATAGATAAATTACACCCAGACACAGAACAAACAATCATGCTCATCAAACAAAGGTTTGTCCTGGGTGGGAATCGAACCCACGACCTCCGGCTTAGCAGTCCCAGTCCAGTGACCCTCACTAACCACTAGACCAACAGGCCAGTCAACTTAATACGAACTTACAATAATTTGCTTCGGCAATTCTAACATACTGGAATACTCAAAATCGGGACTTACAGAAAAGTCTCAAATTGCTAATCTGCCTTAATCAAGCGCGGTGATCAATGCTCATGCCTTCCCTGTATGAGAAGAAGTCTTTACTCTGCAGTGAAAATACCATACTATCAACTTTGAACTGTTTCAATAAAATTGATTAAAGCAGCCCAACTGTAGATGTACCTTTCATCTTGATTCATCCAAGAATTTACCCTACTAATATTATAAATGTGAAAGTTCATGTGTGTGTGTGTGTGTGTGTGCGTGCGTGCATGCGTGCGTGCGTGCGTGCGTGCGTGCGTGCGTGCGTGCGTGCATGCGTGCGTGCCTGCGTGCGTGCGTGCGTGCGTGCGTGCGTGCGTGTGTGTGTGAGAGAGATAGATTCGGTGCCGGAGATGGACATAGGCTACTTTAGAAAGCTAGTGTAGTATAAAACGTACATTTTCTTCTCCTTGCAGATACGACCCAATGATATACATATTTCCCCGCATCACTAAATGCACATTCCACAAATACGGCGCGTCCGGCAGCATACAGACGCACGATAGTCTGTGTATTCTACCGCTCAACATCGTCAACGAGAAGACCTACATTTTCCTATGGTTCTGGTACATCATACTTGCTGTTGTGCTGGCCCTACTAGTTATATATAGGTGAGTAAATGTAGTAGTGGAGACCACGTACAAAGAAAATTAGAGTACGACGCCCCACCGCTATATGGAGCGACGATTTACAACGGGCAGCTGGTCAAAACTGGTTGCAAAAAGCCGTAAATTGGGAAAGATATGGTACGCTGTGGGAAAGGCATATGTCTAGCTGCTTAAAATTCTTTCTACCTAAGTTTACTTCAGACATTACTAATTCACGGTTAAGAAAAACATCCGTAAGGGAATCTAAACTTTATAGATTCATTTATGAGCAGGCTCATCCTTGCTCATTTTGCCTATTCTGTAGGAGACCCCCCCGCACTGGAATTATACGGACTGAATCAACTATAGATACGTAATATTTATTTATCGCTAGTTGTTGCCCGCAGCTCCGCCCGCGTGAATGTCGGTTATATCTCTGTTTATACATTGACGATTTTTAATAGAAACTTTCATCTCCTATTTCAACCCCTTTAAGCCATTTTTCCGCGGTAAAAGATAGCCTATGTTGTTCCCTGAGGTCTAATCTATCTCTATACTAAATTTCATCAAAATCGGTCCAGTGGTTTAGGCGTTAAAGCGTAACAGACAGACAGAGTTACTTTCGCATTTATAATATTAAGTATGGATTTGAACCATAATTCCTTATTGTAATCACCTCAAACTGATTGTCTGTCTAAGGCTCAGCGCAGACAGAGAGGATTTTATTAAGGCAATCTAAAATCAACTTTAAAGTTATTGAAATAAAGTGCATATATGCTTGAACCTGACAATAAATGCTTGCGCGACCTCAAAAATATACGGGGATATATATTATGCACTTTACTTCAATAATTTATAAGTTGACTTTCGTGTGCTATAATAAAATCCTCTCTGCTACGCTTCTCTCTGTCTGCGCTGAGTCTAAATACGCTCGGCCCTGTTCAAATAAGGTTAGTTTGTTTGTGTAAGCAGCGTGTCTTATCTATGTAAACAAGGTGTAGGTACAATAACGTCCGTAATGAGAGCTCGCTGATAGCTATAAGCTAATTATGGTAGGCACCTGCCGACTTTGCTTACAAGTTTGTTTTATGTATGTGCATTGGTAAGTGACGATTCCATTGTCCAAGCGTGAAGTATATTTATCACAAACAGTGACCGAATGATGACGTCATGCGAAAAGGAGGTTAAAATCTTCTATCATTCACTCGATTTTCTTTCTTTTCCTACTTCATATCCTTCTCCTCCACGAGCGGACTTTTTGGTAGTGTCTTTATAACACCGTGTGTTTTAACGATTTAAAAATACAACCATGGCCATTAACTAACGATAACTACTTAATATGAGGTTATCGCCATGTTTATTTGTCTAAAAAATTAAGAATAAAGAACTTTCCTATCTTTTCCCATGGCTATCGTAAAACGCGAGTAAAGAAATACCTACAAAGCATAATAACTGGCAAATCTTGATAAAGCTCCTCTACACGATGGCCCAGTGCGATTTGGTCATACGATGTTTGAAACGCAACTCGACGATGGCAACGTTCAATTGTTATCTCGTCGTCGCAGGTCTTTTGATGTGCGGCCGAATAAGCGACACCGACGCCAATCACGACCATTGCACGCGTCATAAGCCATCCGACACCACTATGCCCTCCACATGCTGGCCCATCATAGTGTACCATCGCGATGGTACACCATGATGGGCCAAAGTACTCCACCCCGCCTGATGGTAAGCAGTCAGTGGAATCCAGAAGTAGTGGCCACTATACCAAAAGCCATCGTCTTAAACTGCTGGTATGGTGGCCTCCGCTATGGCGGCTGGCAATGGGTTTAGGGGAAGGGAATGAGGGAGGTGAGGAAAAAGGAAAGTGGAGAAATCAGGCGTCCGACGCTCTCACTCACCGAACGAAACGCAATAGTACGGATACTACTACTCTGACGTCGATCTTCTATGAGAGGGTAGTACTTCCCCGGACGATGCGGCCCATTCATGCTGCAACCAGCGTGGATCTACCTAGCCATTAGACGGGTTACAGCATAATAACTATGTGACAAATCTTTTTAGACGGGGTATATGTCCAAAGTTGTACTGGTTGGAGTTTTCAGGCTGATGAAATACACACAGACTTAAATATGATATTTTTCTTCTAGACTAGTGATAATCTTTGTCCCGTCGGTCCGTCCGCGGCTGCTGCACGCGCGCTCGCGCACGCTCGCCATGGAGACCGCCGTGCTCGTGTCGCGCCGCACCGACATCGGTGACTGGTGGCTGCTCTACATGTTAGCGAGGAACATCGACCCGCTTATATACAGGTATATTGTCTTCTATGGCTCTAAGGCTGACCCCACATCTATCTATACTATAAAGAGGAAGGGTTTGTTTGTTTGTTTGAACGTTACCAGTTGCCGTCAGATGGGTCGCGTTGTATACTATTTGCTGCGTTTCTTCTCGGCAGAACAGTAATTTTGCTACTTTTTTGAACAGTTTCTTTAGCAATTAAACTCAAACTCAAAGGATTTATTTCATTCTGATCATAAAATATGATGCCTATAAAAAGTCAAAATTACATGAATTTACCTAATTAACCTACGGCCAGTTCGCTGACGAGGTAGAGCTGCGAGAAGAACTGGCAAGAAACACGCCACTCTTTTCAATCGCCAGATAATTACAGTTTTTTGTATGAGTTACAATTTTAACACATCAACGCAATCAAAGATCCATACAAAGTAATTATTACAAATGAACCAATTAATATAATTACCAAAATTTAAAAAAAAGGAATTACATTTTTTATCCCTGCAGAATTACAGTAACAGTCTGGTATTATTATTATTCATATATTATTATTACCTTTACAGGGAACTTATATGTGAGCTAGCCAAACGCACAGGCGAGAAGGACAGTTCCCGCGCGTGACAGCCACCCCCCAGCGTCGCTATCGTCGGCGTTTGACACATGACCACTCATCACCAATCACTACCATCACCGACCTGCCATCATCATCATCACCGTGACGAAAATCACCAAGTATATATACTATTTTTTATGCCTTGTGGTGATGATTTTGTTGTATCTTTTGGTAAAACAGCTACAAACTTATTATATATGCTAAAGTCAAAAGTCTGAAATTTAAGACATTATTGTTCCATACATGTCTTAGAAAGAAGACTATGGATAAGGTGAGCGAAGTTGAAAAAGAACGGACCGTGAATTAGCCAATCACAGTGCTCGAAATCTTCACTCTATGAAAGGAAATGCTGTCATTGGCCAATTCACGGTCCGCTTCTCTCCACTTCGCCTAGCTCCCCGTCAATGGAAATGCATCCTTAAGGAGTTGTAATAGTGTACATTAATTGATAGTTTAGAATCTAATTTTCAAACCGTCACTCAAGGCATGACTGCTATAAAACATCTCTTATTGCTTTAGCAAAATTACTTTCTAGTTTCGATGTTCAACAGCCAAAAAATTAAGAAAATATTACCTTAATATACGTATGCTCATCGTTTGGCTCATCAATTAATGCACGCACTCAGTGTATCAGTGTATTGTATAAATACCATACGGTATTTATACAATACACTATGAAATAGTCGGATGCCCGGTTATACTCAGTATTGACCTTGACTTGTCCCGGCAATACTTTAGAATATTAACAGCACTATTAAACAGTAGCGACTGAATATCTATTCAGTGTTTTATCTCTCTTCTTCAAGTTCAAAATCGAGAAAGAGATCAAACACGTATCTTTTCCATTGCTATTTTACGTATTTATAAGAGGATTAATCGTTTTCTATGAAACCTTGTTCTTCAAAACCTGCGCCAAATCTTTAAATTTTAGTAATATATAGATAATACTATGAACAACGAATTCTTTTCGGATACATTCTGTGTATTGCTTTACTTTGTTTTAGTATTTTTGTAGCTATAAAGTAGGAACACTGCCATCTAGTGAACTTTTAATGAACCACGATAGCTCATAGAAGTTTGCATCTAGCTAAAAGAAAAGCAATCTTATACTGACGTAATTTAAGGTTAAATTTTGTTCAACCGATCAGTAAAAATTTTTTGTCAACAAAATTTTAACCGATTGTCTGAGTTAAATAAAATAAAAAATAAGGCATTTTGCATTTTACTGCTCCTTACATTTTATAAAGTCGAAATATTAGTATTTTAAGGTTAAAAATAATATTGTCAATGAAATTTTGCATGTAACTAAGTTATTTTTATAATTTTACATAAAATTCCAACCCAGCCAGTTCAAAATATTAGTTATAAAAAAATGTTTAGTAAAAAAAAAATTATCTTTTTTTTTTTTTTTAGGTGGAGTGTGGCATTGTCGAATCTTTAGCAAATTCATTTTAGATCTGAAATAAAAGACATTTATTAAACCTATTTTAATGCATATCAAGTAGTTAGTTAATTTCTCTTAGTTCTATACGATTTTAATTCTTATACTCGAATATTTTTATTTAGTTGTGAAAAAGTTTTTTACTTTAATTCGAAAATAAATTTTAGTTTCATATCATTTTAAAGTAGCACAAACATTTATATATATGACAACTTTAAAATATTTGTTAAATAGCAACATTTTAAATTGTTTTTGAATCTGGAAATTATGTATAATATTTTTAAATGACAAGCACTGACGCCAACAGGAGGACTGGAAACGTATGGCCTTACTATATCGTTGTATATAATGTTTTGTATCTGTGGCTTTTTGAACAATTTACAATCTGTTGTGAATGTATATGAGATTGGGACACAATAATTACAACGTTTGTGAATTCTATATTAAATTGTGAATAGGATTAACAGTAGCTAATAGAAAACCTCATTGTTTTCTGGTGCCATCAATTCTAATAACTCCGTGCCACTCGCTCACCACTGGCCAGGGCTCACTGTGAGCGAAAATCTAAACCAGATTTTCTCTACCATTTCTATAGATTAAAGAAATGTCAGAAACTGTTGATAATTTTGTGCCCCAACATCTATGTAATGATATTGACGTCGTCAATATTATATCTATCTATTTAACATTTGTGTATTATAATATTTACTATACAATTATTTTTAGGTGACAACGCCACCTATTGGGCGTATATCGTAACGTACTGCGCCATCTATGAGCGCTAGAACAAGTGTTGTGAAGTAATTTCTCGTTGGTGTTCATTTTTGTATTGAAATTGTACGCTCGGTTATTGAAGCGATTTTATACAAGTTGAAAGTCAAGTTACAAGTTGTAGGTGAATTGTTAAGTTTTAATGTGATATCATTTAATATTGTGGCGAAAGGAATTCTATGTACGTGTAAAAAGTATTTATGTATGTTTATCCGCATTCTAGAACCCATACCACAAGCATAAATGCTTACTATTATGTTGAAGACAAGCCGAAAATTACGTGGATTTGTAATTGTGTCATAAATAATATATTAACACTTACCCTCGTACGAAGCTTAGGCAAGTCAATTGTGAAAAATAACTGACTTATCAATTGTCATAACGCTAAATTCGTCTACTAAGAACTAAATTGAACAAGGTCGACTTATAACAAAAAATTCTCAAAATTATGTCCTTAATAAAACTGTTAATATTTACCTAAAGAGTTAGGTGTATTGCCTGTGTCACTTTGCATGCTATTTGAAATTTTAACTTACAAATTATGAAAAGCTGGCGATTAGAAGGAGAGGCCTGAGTTTCTAGCCAGTTTTTTCCATGGCCTTACCCTACGTCAGCGAACTGGCTGTAGGTTAATTGGCTGACATTTTGTAATTTTTAACGTTCATAAGTGTTAATTCAATTAACCCTAATGCATGAATGAATTTGACTTTGACTAAAACTTTAAAGTGCAGCATACAAAAACTGGTTTAAAATATGAATATCATAGTATTCCTTTGCCACAATACAACATTCATCTCATCACTCATTGTATCGTAAAAGAAAGAAAAATTCTTCAAAATAATGAAGACAATTGACTTTTATCGGACTAATACTAAAGTCATAAAGACTTATTAAAATATGGCATATTATTGCCCATTCTTAGTGTAAAAAGGGCGCAAGATGAGGCAACATTACATATAGTAAACTTTTTGTAATTGTAATAAGTCTTACTTTACATTGTAATAAGACTTACGTCGTTTTTCCACTATAGATGCGATTTAGTAAAAAGATTGCGTTTTAAAAAAAAATCTACTGTATAATTGTGAGCACAAGTTCATTTTGTATTGCTCGAAACGCAAACAAAAATATTTTGCACATGCAATGTCATTTACCTTTCTATCATAAACTTCTTAATAAATTCATGTTCGCATTTAAATAAAAATTGATGTCTTTAAAATGCGCTCAAATAAAACAAATGCCATAAAACGAATATAAGTAACACAAAATATATTATTTGTATATTTAGTATCTATATGTTTAGATTAAAAGAATTTATCTTCGTGGCGCGTGATTTACGTCACCTTTCCATTTAACTGTTAAGTTGGTAGTTATATTGAAAGACAATGTAAATAGTAAATAGTACGTATGTTCCTAACAGGCGATTTTTTTAGATAATTCGTAGGCTGTATTATTACAGGTGAATTTAGGTTTATTGCTTAGGCGGGCATTTTATAATTTTCTTATGTGTTTGCAATAGTGATGGTCACTCGCTAAAATGTGTAAACGCACATTAAAAAAATAATTGAGCAATTTTTAGTAAATTTCTATAAAAACTACATTTATTTTTACTTGTATTGGTATCTATATCTCTAAAATAGTTAAATATGTATGTTATAATCTGGAAATACTACTGCGTTATTTAAGATAGCAACACTGCCCCGCCTATATATTTCTACTTAAAATCAAGTGTAATTTTACTACGTTGGTAACACTCAATGAAATTACAGTTGTTATTTTTAAATTTAGTTTTAATTTAATTATAATGATCAAGCATTTACTATAGTTTAGTTTGTTTTATATATAATTTATATACTCTGTATGATATGTGACAGGATTTAAGACATTAAGTTAAGGTACATAAGGTTTATTTTATAGTGTTAAATTGAGAAAATTATATCTCTAGAGGATTATGAATCAAATTTATATTTTAGTTTTCTTTGCTGCAAATTTACTCGAAATGGAGATTTTTTGATTGGACGCATTGAAGTTTATAACAATTTTAGTGCCATGTAATATAATTATTACTTATTTCACAAGGTTTACTACAAATTATAGTTTGAGACGGTTATTTCAAATACTGTAAGGATAATATGGATCTATTCACTAATATTTATATGTAGGAAAGTCAAGCCTGTCTGCGTCCAATGTAAAAAAATCTATCAATCGTATGCTCATTTAAAAAAAAAACTTCCCTTTTTTATGTATTGTCAATTTTTTATCAACATCTGTGAAATAGAGTATTTGACTTCATTCCTGATCTTTTGTTTTCACGGAAGATGGTTGTCATTTAATTTCATCCACATTTTCTCTATTTTTTATCATTGTCACATACCATTAATATCATCAACAAGAATATTATTCTAAACTTGACGCTGGCAGAAATAGCTCACACAATCGTCGGCTATGTTGCCAAAAAAAAAGGAGAAGAAGAAGACTTCATTCTTTTTAGGATCGTAAATAGTTCATTTTGTTAAGAAACAAAACAACACGTGAGCTTCCTTCTTTTCAAAAAATATTAAAAATGTCACTTTTGTGGACACTGAACGGTAGATGGCGATATGAGGGATAATCATCTAGCGCCATCTACCGACCATCAGCGACAGTAGTCTCTAATACATTATCTAAAACTATTTTTTTATCCAGGATTTTTAACCGACTTCAAAAAGGAGGAGGTTATCAATTCGGGTCGAATGTTTTTTTTTTATGACTTCGGATGCAACATGACTAGAGACTGTGGGTCTATGCTGTTGTAAAACGTAAAATAATAATAACATAACAATTACATAGCAGTGGATGTCTTACCATCTCGCAATCAAGATACAAAGTAATCTTATTATGTTATAGTTAAAATATAAAGGAAACAAACAATTGACGTCAAATACTCTATTTACACCCATTTCTCTCATGGTCATGTTAGACCGTATGTTCTAGTTAATAAGCTGATAAGCTGCTGTGAAGTTTACGTAATATTTCTTTGGTCACATTTATTTAAGAATACCTAACGACAGATATAATTGTTTTTAACGTGTTACTCTTATGTTTCACATTATACAAATATTATTCTTTTATTATACTCGTTTCATTTTCACCTTAACAAAAGCTAGGCGACCCTTGGGTACACGACACCGCTCAGAAAGACCGACCAATTCTGGAATTATGCGACTAATTTCGATTAATTACCGACTGAATCTGGGTATAATCAGATATGCGCTAGGTACTATGGTTTTCGGATACAGAGGTGTCTGTGCCAACCTAAGCGTTCAGTTTGTCACAGCCACCAAAACCCCCTATAACTTTTGAACAGAGAGCCGTAGAATCCTGAAATTTTGTGTGTAATGTCGACTAAACAGTAGAATTCTAGGTGTAATCAGATTTTAGCGAGGTGCTACGGTTTTCGAGATATGGGGTATCTTACCCCCTTATAACTTTTAAACGGTGGACCGACCAATTCTGATATTTAACGACCAAATTCGACTAAGTACCGACTAATTCGTCATGTCATTAGATTTCCAGTTCGCGATGGTGGCTGTGTCAAAATGAGCCATATAAACTTACCTATACCCTCTGTCACCATCAAGTTTCAAACCAGAATTATCAAGGGAAATACTTTTGACATTCTCTCTTCAACACTGATAACGGTATCATACTAGTGAATGAAATTAATAAAATCCTTCTTATTACTTTATTATTAACGGTTGTGATCAGTCAGATTCGTCGTCGCACTGTCGTATGGGGCAGCAGTCAGGATATGGCTTCGACGAGTCCATCGTCACCGTACAATTGTGGCCGGTGTCCATCTTGCCGCAACTGTAAAGATGGAAGACCATTACTTAATAATGAGTTAATCAGTTGCATTTACTTAAGGATAAAAATGAGTTTAATTTAAGCCGCATGATGGCTACTACTGGACATAGGGCGCCCCCAAATATCGTATGAACAGGCCTGAATATTACGGTTGTCGCCGTCCTTATCAGGTCGTTGGTTCACCTTGTAAGGGGTCTGCTTACGCTGATATCCGATTAATGATTGATATAGCTTGCCGAATCGCTTAAAACTTGCCGGGACAGTAAACGGATATGGCCGTGATGACAATAAAACATCTATTGTGTGTAGTGTCCATGAAAGGGTTAACTGAAGTGGCAATGGGCACATAGGTCATAGAACTGATGAATCGCTACTTTAGCGATTAGATATGTAGCAACTTACGTGTAAAACGAGAAGGATTGTTTTTCACAACTGTAGAGGATACAATCCGTTGATGTCGCTTCCTCTCCTATGGGTATCACTTGGTCCAGAGTGCTGATGTAGCAGCCCTCAATGTCCTCTGAAATCAGTTCACAATACTTTGTTGAGGGTCAAGATTACCTATAACTACAATTGCAACATTTTTTCATTATTTTAATTGATCTTTTATACATAGGTATAATAAAATTGGAGTGTCTGTTTGTAATATTGAAATAACCGTCTTTTACTACATGTATGTGAATATATATACGGATAACATTTTTACAATTTTTGTCTGTCTGTCTGTTTGTTCCGGCTAATCTCTGAAATGGCTGGACCGATTTTGACGGGACTTTTATTGGCAGGTAGCTGATGTAATAAGGAGTAACTTAGGCTACGTTTATTTAAGAAAAAATCTTTTACAAATAATAATAATATGTGATAACCGACATTTACGCGGGCTGAGCTGCGGGCAACAGCTAATATTTAAATAAGTTTCACATGACCCCATCTTATAATTCGGAAGTTACCGTAGCCAACAGATACGATTGTGTTACCTAAAATTTCAAGCCGTTGTTCACCATGAGAGAAAAGAAAAATGTAGGTGACCGAGAGAACAATTAGAACACCAGAAAAACCGAAAGAGTAGCATTATTGTTGTAAGTTTTAAGTAGGAAAATAAATTTATGTGTAAATGTCGTCAGAGAAATTTCGCTGTATCCTTTACTGAACTACTACTCTCATTGCGCTCTACATTTTCTTTACCTACCTATTTTAAAATAAAACATGGCATAATAATGTCAGTTAATTACATCCTGTTACAGAAAACGAATGCAATCTATCTACTACCGTAAAAATGAATTTTTACGGCAGTAGATCCACGCTGATTTTAGCATGAATGGGCCGGATCGTCCGGGGAAGTACTACTCTCACATAGAAGATCGACTTAAGAGTAGTAGTATCCGTACTACTGCGTTTCGTTCGGTGAGTGAGAGTGCTGGAGGCCCGATTTTTCCCCCTTTCCTCTTTCCTTACCTCCCTCATTCCCTTCCCCTAACCCCATTCCCAGCCGCCATACCAGCAGTTTAAGAAGATGGTATGGTGGCCTCCACTTTTAGATTCCACTGACTGCTTATCATCAGGCGGGGTGGAGTCACTTTGGTAGGCTAATTAATATATAAAAAAAAAATACCTTGACCTTCAAATAAGTATCCAATAAAAATGTACCAACCTCTCCAATAAAAGTTTTTGCATGTAGTATAGTTTAGTTGTCCATCAACCGGCACTTTGAATAAAAGAAATTATCCATGGTACAGTTAACCGAACTATGAACTTTTTTTATATTTTAGCATCTAGTGCTTAAGCTAGCCTTAGCCTTAACCTTTTTTATAACATTTTATGGTTTTAACATTTAACATTTTAACTTATATAATCTGAAATATTTAATATTGACATTGATGTATTGATTGTGAATCGATTATCGTGGTTTGGATAATGGTCATGATTTTAGAAATAGTTAAACATGTTTCCCAGTCGCAATTTGATACTATCTCTCTTCTTTTATTTATTACTAGCTGTGCCCCACGGCTTCGTCCGCGCGTAATATATGTTTTGTTGTATCCCTTGAGAACCAGACCGATTTTTATTATAAAATATTATTATATTATAAAAATAAGTCTCCGACACCCAATCTATCTACATACCAATTTTCATCGAAATCGGTTCAGCTGTTGAGGCGCTGGGTGGTAACAAACACACACACATACACACAAACATATACACACACACACGCACGCACACGGACACACGCACAAACTTTTGCATTTATAATATTAATAGGATTCCTTTAAACAAGGCAACCGGACCACGTAAAATATTTTATTTTTTTAGTATCATTTGTATTTTTAAATCTCTATCCACGGAAAATAACTATTTGTCATATTTACTGATATTGTGAAATGTTCGTATAAAATCGTATCTGATCCAACGTTTGAACATTTAGTAGACTAGGTAGATAGACCCTGCTTTGTAGCCTATATGTACCTACCTACGCCATTGCAACCAAGTGGAGGTACCAAACAATTATGCTTACTGCAAATCAAGACACTGCTGTCCACTCAACTCGTCTTTTAGCAGCACAGGAACCTCTACTCAATGGTACCAGTGCACTGGTAGCGCTATTCAACATATAAAATTGTTATTGTTTTATTGCTCTCAGCACTATATTGTATGCGTGTTATATTTATCTTGTGCCAATAAATGATTTTTATTCTTTATTCTTATTCTTAAAATGTAATGTAGGTAGACGTAGAATCTATCTCGACAGGTCCTATTTATAGGTATAACATGACCTACATGAATCAACAATTATAGAGTGTCGAATGCACTTACTGAACTTCTCAGGCTTCGTCTCTAGCGGGCTCCTTCCCGTGGAGGCTGTGGCGATCCCCACCACGGTACACAATGTCACAACCACTCGCCACCACATCTCGATACACTGTGCTATTTTATATGCAACTGTTTGTTTAACACCAAGTTAATTGAACAGTAGGACAAGTCTGATTTGTCTATCAAAATAAATATTGATTTATTGTATTTAAAAGCGTCAAAATCCATAGATTACGAAAACAACAAAATATTGTATATACTTGCCTGTTTATACTTTTGACGTTATTTAACTGCCAGCACTGCCAACACTTCAAATATGTCCGAATCAATAATTTGTTACTAGTCAGAGGGTAGATATTTTGTGTTCATTATTTGAATCTTTTTAAGGTAGGTAGGTAAGCATTATATCCTATTTCATAGTCTTAAAAAAATTGCTTCTACTTTATTTGTTTCGTAATGATAGTAAAAGAAAATAAGTGGAAATCCTAAATTATTATTTACTTACATTTTGTATATTTGATTACTTTTTTTTTGCGTCTCTAAGGAATCTAAGTATAAATCCTAATTTAAACTTTACTTTTAACTTTTTTTACCTACTGTTTATTAAGCGACGTTTGACGATATTCGCAATAATATTGACCTCACAATATTTACATCAATTTAGTAAATTATTATAATGAATTCATCCGTCTAGGCGCCTGCTGTAGGTCACTAATACCGCATTATCTGCACTTCTCATAATATGCCAAGGACAATCGAAGTTGGTGCCTGAGGATAACAATACTTTATTGCTTTTATAACCATTTTATTAACACTAAAATGTATAATTATTATGTAGACGTCTCCTAAACTAGTCTTAGGTATTCTCTGTTTACTTACGATACGGATCTAGCTACAAGTTTACGGATGGGTTATTTGCGACAGTACTGTCATTGGAAATGCAGTTTTTCATAATAATCATTTTATCAGGAGTTAATGTATGTTGGCTGGCTTGTTGGCCTAGTGGTAAGTGACTCTGACTGCTAAGATGGAGGTCGTGGGTTCGATTCCCACCCAGAACAAACCTCTGTGTGATGAGCATGATTGTTTGTTCTGTGTCTGGGTGTATTTTATCTATAATATGTATGTCTTTACAAAAATAAAAATGTATATAAGTAGTATATTGGGGCTAGATGTCGCTGTATGAATGTGGTAGAATATTATTATTATTAAGTACCTACTTGCAAGGTAGGTACCCATTAAGTGAGCGAAATCTATGCTATAAATAAAGCGAAAAAGTTTGTTTTTTAGTTTTTCTGGAAGTCGAATTTGAAATCGAAGGAAGAAGTCGGATTTGAAAAAATCTTTTTGCGTACGATAGTTCTAAAGGAAGTTCCAGTTTTCGAGGAAGGTGACGATGGGAGCAGATCAGTAAGCATAGACACGGGTGAAACTGCGCCGCGGCTAGCTAGTAGGTAAGTTATATAATTGCTAAATGGTGGAAATAAAAAACATTAAAGATTTTCAAAATGATTTATTGGATATCTCCCATGGTAACTGTTCTGCCGTACACCTCTCTATATCTTATGTTTTGGCACAATATTTGGCTTAAGTTCACTAAGTACTGTCGGCGTGTTTACCCGTGTTTGGTTTGCGTGCAACGTGTTAAGTGTCACCTAAATAGTATACTTACTATAGTAAGCACTTCTGGCTAAATGTGAAATTTATTAATATCAGAACTGTTTTCAGTTTCTTTAAAATGTAATGCACAAAAACTAAAACTTCAGGAGCTTTAACACAATCTCTTATAGCAATCCTATTATAACCTTACTTTGTCTCTGTCCTTGTTTTTACTGGTACAAAAGAAAAAGACAAAATACAAAGTAAGTTTAAAATAATACTGCTATAAGAGATGGTGGTAGGTTTTACTTTAAGTTTAGTCAAAAAGTAATAGTAAACTCTATCTGTGGCTAAAACCTTATTCAAATGACAGAGATAGCTAGAGCCCAAAAGTCCACTAAAATTGAATAGCGGTTTATGTAGGGTTTAGAGTATCTAGGTGGTATTTTGTCCACTAATAAAACTATATGGGTATTTCTGTAGCTAGTTTTTCCTTCGTAAGACAAAAATATTTATTGTCTTCGTCAAAAATATAAAATACATAGGTACAATATGCTTCCAATAATACTGCCATAGGAAAAAAAAGTAGACATTAACAAAAAGAGAAAACAATTATATATGCAGCGTTGCACAACATATGGAAATATATATAAGAAAACTATTCCATATTAAACAAAAACTCGCTGCAGAAAAATATTATGTACTTACATATAAACATTGTCTGGACCGAACACGGGCTAGGAACGTTTAATCATTGAAAAATGCAGCCACAAGGGCTCCAAATGCCAAAGAACAAAATTAAATAAAACTTTTGTTGACCGGACATATTTTACAACTAAACGCGTCCAATCGTAAAATGTGGTCTCCAAATTATTTTAACAGGTAGACTCAAAATAATAATAATGGAACATTACAGTATTGTTTAGTCATAAGTTGATTTTATGAAATCTGTCATTGTAATAAAAACATTTAGAGACCACACTCCCAATGTCAAAGTTGACACATTTTTACTAACATTCTCACGAACACAACAAATGTTTGTAACAATAATTTAACCTAACTCTAGGCAAATAGTTTATAATCTTCTTTCATTAACATAGGTAGTACCTATAGTTTACAGATCAACGCTTATTTAGTAGCATACAGAATGTTGAAAACGAGTTGTGTATTAAATCTGAAGACTCTGGAACAAGTTTTGATAGTATTACAGAAAATATTGATTCCTTGAGCCGACCGTAGAGTTTTTACGCTAAAAGTGTTAGTTGAAATTTGTTAATAGGAAATGAAACGTCACATAGGTAGGTATATCGTTTCACAATTTATTAAAACTCGTGTTTGAGAACTTTGCTAATCAGCACTTGAACTGTAAACTGTCGTAGATACATCTTAGGATTTGATTGATGAAAGTAAATCTTTTGCAGCAATGGTAATAGATTATACAATAAAATTTGAATCCGATCTCATCACCATCGCTCGAGATAATACTTCGTCAAACAAACCCAAAATATGCTCTAATACTCCAAAGAAAATCATAAGAATTCAGTCGCTCCATTTTAAAATATTTTATAGTCAAATACAACAAATCTTAGTAAACATTGAAATGAATGTTATTATATCAATTTTGTTTGTCTACGGCAGTGTTATAGTCATCACTTTGAGCGTTGTCTTGATTAAGTGTAACTTCATGTTCATCAGTTATGACACAATTTAATTTGTCTATATTATTTATTTGATTTTTTTCTTGAAGAAAATATTCATAGTAATACTTTATTTTCTTTTATTGCTTACCTCGAATAATGTAGTATAAATGGTTATTTATAATGTATGCAGCAAATATACATTTGAAACCAAGATCTTAATACACTATGGCGTTAATATTCTAACAATATTTCGTTCGTTATTTGCAAATAATGTCTTTTGACAAGCTACGTCACTGTCAAGTTCGTGGTCACTTACAAGCGGGGATAAGAACCTCGACTCTCCTAACTACAACTTTGTTCAACTAGTTAATATTACAAACTACACTATAATACTTAATTGCTTTATTAATTATTGCTTTAATTTTTTTGGTCTGTCAAATCCTTGGCGAGTGAAACTGCGTGTAAAAATTGTATCATGTGTGCTCACCGTGTGCTTACGTTCAGTATTACAACAGCTAAAGTTAAAAAAAAATAAGCGTTCAATAACAGATTACTACGAGCCGAACTATGAGTAAAAATAGATCTAAAAAGTACACTAGTGCTAAGGGGCAGCCGTCGATGTTGTCTGTAAGAAGGCCTTCAATAGGATACATCCTGAGATCACGTCCTTAAAGATTAAGTACAAACTATTATTGCATGTTTAGAATTGCACTGTTACGATTTCTATTTAAAAAGTATCGATAAAAGTAGTCTTTACACTCGTTAGTATTGTCCAGTATACTAGTACTAGCGTGGGGTACTGCAGGGCGGCGTCCTCGGGCCAGTCTGGCGCGCGCTCGGCGCGACTGTGCTCGCGACAGTCGGCACAGCGCCGGCGCGGCTCAGACGGGCGGGTCCATGTCGCGCTGCAGCGACGTGAGTCACGTGTGAAACACCCACCCTGGCACCGGAGGTCACGCGTCCGGGACACCATGAATGTGGTGCTGGTAATTGTGATTCAGCTTGTTTGCAAACTCGTGCATTATATCCCGGAATATCACTGAATCCAAATTCTCTCCGAGGATGTAGAGAAGGTACCAGTCGCCCATCTTGCTCCGTCGGACGATGGTGTCGATGTTGTCGCGGCGCACGAGCCTGAACCGCATGCGCATCATGTAGACGCGCATGCGCGGAGAGAAGATGATGACGATTCTGTAGATAAGGGTGATGAAGGTGAGTATACCGAGGATCACGAACCAGAACCAGAGGAAGATGTAGATCTTCTCGTTGACCACGTTTAACGGCAGGATGCACAGAGCGTCGTGCCGCTCGACCTCCCCCGACGAGCCGAACTTGTTGAACAATGTACACTTCACCATCCTGAAACATTTAGTGATACTATTAAATCAAACACATCTCTAAAGTTGGCATGGTTAGCACTCCAAGAAAACGAGTTGAAAGCGGGTGAGGTGCGAAATTCTGACAAGGCACATGTCAGAATTTACATACTTACATTGAAATAACAAAGATTTTTCTTATGATAAAATTACAATAGCCAGCAACGTAATGAGTCTAAATTATAAACGTTTGGGCGTTCGAGGAAATTGTCAAAATAAAATTAAGAGATTTCAATCATTTTTTTTATTAATGACTAAACATTATCGTTTTATTTTAAATGAAAGATATGTAGGTACTGTTGAATATAGGCCTTGCTCAAGTCATCCATTAGTTGCACATAAATAAAAATTTTATGATAAATAAATAATAATACCAGCCTGTTTACGTTCTCACTGCAGGGCAAAGGCCTCTTTTCATGTATGTAGAGAAGGCATGAGCATTATTAACCACCACGTTTGCTTAAGGCGGACTGGCAATTTCAGACTTTTAAGTAGATACAGGTTTCCTTACGATGTTTTACTTTCACCGTCAGTCAGAAATGTCCAAGATAAACTTAGAAAGTATATATATGATTTGAAAAATCACATTGGTACCTGTCCGGATTCGGACTCACTATATTGAGCCGTTTCGACTTCAAAAAAAATTTGCTGTGTGACATATTTCTATGACGAACAAGCATTAAATTTCAAAGGGACGCATACTTTATTATATTATAACAATAATATGTTCCTAGATCTCACCTTGGGAAGATGTATATCATGGGATCGACGCGCACCTCCTGATCGTCCTCCATGTAAGCGATCACGTCCAGCCCGAACGTCATGAACTCGCCGTCGAAGAACCGGTTCATTAGGAACATTTGCCCTGCAACAATAATTATACAGACTTATTAATTATTACGATAATGTTAAAATACAAACTCATCTATTCGTTTAGATCACGCGAGTGACACTTATGAACGCCAAAATAACAATACAGAATTTCAGCTAGTTAACAATGCGTCAGTCCGCTGCCGACGCGGCGACGTAGAGTTATGAGAAGAAGAAATTAAACTCAAACGAAAAGCAAGAAACTCAGGACAATTTTTGTTTGTTATCCACCTACTATAAATTATATTAAAATTATGGTCTTTGGTAGACATAGGTACAGGTATGATAAGATGTCTGTCAGGGTTTATAATTGTTAGAAATCGACTGAAAACTTATTGTCCACTATTATATAATTTTCATAAAAAACACAAATATACCGTATTTAGTGAAAGTTAACTTTCATTTCAACCAAAAAATTTTCACTTTTGGACAAAGGCTTTTCGTTTCCTTCAAATATGGAAGTTATACAGTCCTACCGTTTCGGAGAAAACAGGCGCCATATTGTGATATTTATGTGTTATTATTATATATGAAGGAAAACATCATGAGGAAACTTGGAGTTAAAAGTTTGAAATTGCCAATCCGCCTTGAAGAAGCGTGGTGGTTAATGCTCATACCTTAGTATACGAGAAGAGGCCTTTGCCCTGCAGTAGGGCAGTAAACAAGCTGGTATTATTATTATTATATGAACAGCGACGAAAAGGTCGCTGCCCTTTTCCAAAACAACATCAAAATTCTAAGCAGTGAGTTAAGAAAGTGAACGCGCGGTGTTTTTATATTGCATGGCTGTGCAGGTCCGGAGTCCGGACACATAAAACAGTATTGTGTTGTAAAAGTTACTTTATGTCCGTTTTAATTCAATACTTTATGATTTACAATCGGCCCGAGTCGACGGTTACACATCGTGTGAATGTCAGTAAGTTAAGTTTAAATTGTCAGCCAATTTTTAACCATTTTTTTTTTAGAAACTGCTTATTATTGACATTACAATTGAATCAAATATTGATCGAGATATTTTAGTGCTATTATAACTTCGCATGCTGACAATCATAAATCTGTAACATTTTTATAACTATTTGGGTATTTTATAGAAAACCCTCGCACTAAAGAACAACCCTTATATCGCAGGGAATATTACAGATACTCGTACACCAAAAATAAAGAAAAATTATATAATGTAATATAATGGTTTAAGATACACTCAAACAATTCGCAATAAAGAATGAGAAAAGTTTGCCTAACTTTCTTGCCATTCCATCTTAAAGCTCTATTTTTGTCAGTGGATAGGCTGTAAGCAAATCGGCTGATAATAATAAAATATACTATCTTATATTTAATTAATAGGAAACTCATAGACGTAAAAAATTACATTAGGTTTTGGTACCGTATGTTAATTTTCGCGTACGTATCTATATTGAATCTTCTGCAGTCTGTCTGTGTATTGCGTGCGTGCGTTAGTTCTGAATTCAGATCGCGGCCGTGGCAGATGTGTGCCCTGATATATCAGTTTAGGACATGCTTAGCGTCGGGCACGAAATAAGAGGGACGCGGTGCTAAACTGATTGTTACGTAAATATATAGGATACCTACAGAATTTGAGAAGTTAACAGTATTATAGTTGTAACAAAGTAAAGGAACGACGAAAATTACGACACTTACTATAGAGTGTTGTAGAGATAAGGAGCATGTTAATATTTTTAGTAATACCTACTTAGGTAGGTACATACATGTAACGATAGGATGATTTTTTTCAGTAAGCGGTATCCGCATAATAATGAATTAGTATCGGCTGGCCTAGGCCATTCTTAGAGGAGGAAAGGAGATATGTTATGCTAGGTGAGATCCTACCGGAATAATTCATAAATGAAAGGCTTACACTCACCTATAACATTGACAAGAGCAAGTCCTTCGCAGAGGTAGTACCGGTACGCCCACCAGTTGTGGTACCTGAGGTTCTCCCACAGGTAATCGAGGATCAGCTTCTTCTTGGTCTTCTTCTCGATCTCCGTGCACACTCCCACGTCCAGGTCCATCATCAGAGCTCGTATCTTGCCTCCTTCCCATGACTTCCATAGCCAACGAGGTGCGTAGAACAACATTGCCTGGAAGAATACATAAATACTTTTTAAGGTTTTTATTCAGCTGTTTTTCTTTGTGATGAAGGTAAACTTAAGCTAAGAAGATTATCGTTTGTTCGTTCGTATCGTTCATTATACATAATTCTATCAAAGCTACAAATAAATTGTTTAAATGATTTCAGTCGGAAAATATCCATACTTTTGGATCTTACTGGAGCTCTAAAATACAGGCCTAGGCTTAGTTTAGACTGCAGATCTCCCACAAATTACAAATATATACTAATATTATAAATGCGAAAGTAACTCTGTCTGACTGACTTTCAATTTGGTATAGAGATACATACAACATAGACTAGCTTTTATCGCAAAAAATGGCTTAATGGGGTTGAAATAGAGGATGAAAGTTTGTATGAAAAATCATCAATGTAAACAGAGATATAACCGACATTCACGAGGCGGAGCTGCAGGCAACTGCTAGTAATATATAAGTATTACCAATAGTTTTTGTCTTTTACCTATGTAAGAACAAAATTATTGTAATTCGTTTAGATAAAAAAAGCATTATTTTATTTTTTTCTTACAAAAGAAGTAGTTACAGTCATTACGCTTAAAAGGCGCTTCTGCAATACTAACAACATACGGCAATGGAAAACATCGTAAAGGAAATCTGGAGTATGTATAACAAAATATATAGTTTAATAGGTATTGCGCATTAAAAAACCAACATGATAATAAAGATAATATTTATTAGACTCAATGATCATTGGTATAGGGATTGCGAGTAAGTCGTCAGTCAACACCTTCACCTGATTGATTCTTTCAACGCTGACATGGAGTGGAAGGTTATCTTCGACTAATATATTATTTGTTTAATCATAGTTTCCTTTGTTAGAAGTATCACTTATTTTCTTTGTAAAGGAAGTGAAGATTAAAGCTTCGGAGTTAGAAAAGATTTGATATGATTTACGTTTTTTGATCTGCTGAAATTGCTTCTGCGTACTTAAATGTTGTTTGTTTAGATGTAACACCTTTCAATTGTAATAATTTGAAGAAATATACCAATGATAATAGAGGAAGAAACATGGTATTTTAACGGTAGTAGATCCACGCTGGTTTTAGCATGAATGGGCCGGATCGACAAGGGGCAGTACTATCCTCTCATAGAAGATCGACGTAAGAATATTAGTTTTCATGCTAATGTGTTTCGCTCGGTGAGAGCGCCGGTAGCACAAATACTCCCTCGGTCCTGATCCTTTCCCTTTTCCGGCCTCATTCTCTTCTTCGTGGTCGGCAACGATTTGGTTGTGTGTTCTAAGCATTATTACTTTCGTAATGCTAGGAAAACATAGCCATCGTCAAGTAAGTCAAGTAAGTAATTGAGGTTACGGTTGCTTACTTACTTACCATCAGACGGGCCGTATGCTTGCTTGCCACCATAGTCATATAAAAAAAAGAACAAACAACTATTCAATTCAAGCATATAGAGACTTTGAATGCTATGCTGCGAGACAGAATATAAAATCTATCGCTTCGGTGTCACCGATGATCTAAGGCCTAGCGCTCCAAGTTTTCGGACCAAATTTCTGTGATTCACACAAAAGTTTTGTTAATTTTATTTTACTTTTCAATAAATTTCAGAGGCTATATTAAGTTTATTATACAGTCTCGGTACAAAATTATTGCAGTACAGGACAAACTTGCTCTTTAATCTGGGTACGGACATGTTTTGTCAGAGGTAAGTAGTTTAGTTTTATATCATGTCGCATTTTGTTTTAGTCGTCACGTCACTTTTTAGCTTTTTTACTAAGACAAGAGTAAAATATGTATTGTGTCGTATAATACATTGTAGCTATCTATTAAGATCCTTAATCAAAAGATATGTGTATGAAGTAAACGCGACATAAAACTAATTTTAAGTATCAAATACAGTTTTATGAAGACATCTCCACTTAACAATGATTTTGATTTTAACATACACAGAAATCTAAACTTTATTGGTAACAATTTAAAGGCTAGAATGATAAAACACGAGTCACGATAAGCCATATCTTAAATCTGTGGTAATAAAAGTTCGTATCAAAAGTTAAAACTAGCAGACGCTTTTATATTGCAACCTGTAATGGTGTGTAGTTATGATATTCTGTAGCAATCGTCTATGTGCTACAATAAATGCAATTGCAAAAATACATAGAGGAAGTAAAGCGTTAGGGTTGTCTAACACATTTAGAAAGTATAATTTGATGATTATAAGTAGCTTAGCATTTTAAGCTATTTATTTCTAACGTGCTAAAATATTGCTATTTTAAAGATTCAGAAATCATAGTATTACAATGATTAAATTTTAAACCAAAGAGAGCGACATTATTACGCACTAGTTGAGGTAACATTTACATTTTTATCTTCATACGGTTCCAGAAGATTCTACTTCTACAATAGCAGATTCTCGGAGAAGCCGCTGCCTACCTTGAAATTTTATATTTAAACCTCGTCTTACTAGAGAACGTCAGGAGCCTATTTAAGATTTAAGAGCCACAAAATAGTTTTAACAGATAAATCTAAAATAACTTGGCAAAGTTTGAAAATCATAAAACTACTTAAGTATAGACGGGGGTACAACCAATATCGTCATAGGCAGCCCTGCCAATAAATTCATCTGGCTAGACAGTATCGTAAATAGTTTATGGCCATCAGATATTATGGCTTTCAGCGCGGCCCGTCGCTCCCGAATACGCACCACTGACAGACATCATACTAGCGATGGCCGATCTATCGATGTTTCACTGCATATACTTGATAGTTTTTATCGATACACGTCAACAAGACATTAATTTACTTACAAAACAAACAATTTTGGATCCAGTAATACAGGTTGGTAGCTGGAGAAAGATTGAAGGGCTAGTGCCTGAACGCAATGTCAGCGGCGTAATAAAACACTTTTAACAATATCCATCTAAAACTACAAAGGCATTTTTGTTTTGTGATATGCAAACGACATTTACTCTAAAGCAATGTAATGGTTTACTAAGTATACATGGCGGCTCACCGTCGGTCAAAGTGACAATGCTTGGAGAAAACTTTCTAATTATCGCCGTCCGAAACCATTTCTTTTAACACTAGCACGTCTAGTTTGTCTACGTATTTTCATCCTAGTGGTATTTTTCTACTTGTTTCTATTATTTATATTCATAATATCGATTTGTCCTAAGTTATCGATTAAATCGATGCACTAACATCGCTAGTACCATGTCTCTAAATGACAGATTGACGTTTGTGCAACACAACGCTAGGTGGCAGCACTTACTGACTAGTACATTAAATACATTTGAAGTGTTTCGATGCAGCTACAAACGCTTTATTATTAATGCCAAACTCGAGTTTACAGTTCCGTTTTCTTTTAGAGTATGTGAATGGGTTAGTGGAATTCTTGCACGTGGTGTACTATACTGTGTTTCAGTTCTAGTATTTTCAGTTATATAATAATAATAATAATAATAATAACCACTTATTTCAGACATTTAGAGCCCATAAAATTTCAATACATAAATAACAAAATAAAAACTATAAACTAATACATATTTTATATAATTTAAAACTAAAAACTACTGTATACGAAAGATCGGCGTCGTGTTTCGCTGCGGGGTGTCAAGTAGCCGGCCGCGGAAACGGCGATATAAGATACCCTTCGGCCAGAACTCCTCCTTGAGGAAGGTCTCTAACTGCGGAGTTGGAGCCTGCACCACGAACGATGTAAAATTGGTTTTGTGGCGCGCCTCCAACTTCTCCACCCTCAAGGTCAGGTTTGTCTTCACCTTGATGTACTCCACGATCTCCTCGGCCTTCGTAGAGTGGTGTAGGCGGGACACATACAGCTGCGTCGTTGGTGTTGCAGCACGTAGCAGCATGCTGGGTCCTGTCAGACCTGTACCACACAGGTTGTGACGAGTAGGCTTCCTTTTCTTCTTTTCCACCTTGATCAAACCTTCCTCGTCACACTTCGTGTTTTTTGCACCTATAGTTGTGCTAGGTACAGAGCGACTCTGCTTACCCCTTTTTACAATAACTACTTGTCGTGATGGTTGTGACACAGTAGTATTGTTTGCAGCGACAATTGCAGAGTAGGCACGTTTGGGGGTCGACGTACCTACTACTCGCGTCGTAGCCTCGGTAGGTACGGCGCGGGCGGCGGAGCACGATGCAACGCATGCATTCTTGACGGCCGGTGACGTAGGTGGACTCGCCGACTCAAAACTGCCGATGGATGCGTTCTGTGCCCCGCGGCGTGTGTTCACGTTCGAGGTGTCAGGTGACCTACTTGTAGAAATAGCGCTGCGTAGCAACACTACTTCGGCACGTAACTTACTGGTGGTGTCTGACGCCTCCAGCTTCGACTGTACTACAGCCAGGCTCGCTTTTAGAGATGTTATGTCCTTAAGCCTCAACGTGGTCGAACGTGACGGGAGGCAACTTATGGAGCTCCTTCGCCGCGAAAGCAGGCACGTCGTCCGGATCGGTCACCTTTAGCAAGGTGATGATGTCTTGAACGCTCTTCTCGGTGCCATCTCTTCGGCGTGAAGGCATTTCGTCGCGCTTGTCCAATGTTTCAAATAGCAGCCTCTTGCCACTGCTAACTTCATCTTCAGTGAAACTGGACTTGCAGATCTGCATAATGCTGACCTCGTCCATAGTGTCGATGGCATGTTGTATAAACGCCAACAGCTCATTGGCTATGAGTTGTTGTGAACTCATAGCGGCGGATTCGCGCATATATGAGATAGTCGTTCTAAAACTGAATGTTGTTATTGTATAGTATTTCTTTGACACACATATTTGATGAAGACACAGTAGGTACAGATTTCTTAGCCATCGATGTACAAGTACCGTGCAGGAACATCCCACTCGTGAAGGAAGAGTATCTACGATGCCTACATAGGTAGCTTTTAATGAAATTTTTAAAGAAGAAACAACCTGTCTTCTGTCTGCCTGTCTTGTCTTGTTCTTGTCCTGCAAAATGTATGTGTAAAGGCAAATCTTCTTTTAAAAAAAAACGGAACCTGCAACGTTACGTATGTAATTATGTAAATCGGTTCTCTTAATTTTTAATATCTTTTGCGGCAAATGAGTTTATCTTCGGCAAATTATAGTTACGTGTTCTCAATTTTTAAAACCAGTCACCCATCCATGACCTGCAAGAGAGCTTACCCTAACAAATAATTAATTTCGTAGCTCTTACTTAGGCATTATAGTCCTTAAAATTTTAGATACAGTTAGTTCTTTACATTCATCACTGAGAACGAATGTTCTTCAGTAAAGATGAGGCAGGCCGTGATATGTGTCAGCTTTGGATGGTCGAGAAACAGAAGACAATAATGTCTAGTCCCCAAAAACCATTTACAGATCGATAATAACAGCCGAACTTATTCCCAGAGGCATTCTTTACCAGTCAACCTTTGGATAATGCATAAACAAAATTTAGTAGGTTTTAATGTGTCAGTCTAGTCTGGCTTTAGCATGCTATGGCAAGTTTCGAAGTTCTAGCACTGCGGCATTCCAGTTCGCACGTAACACATAAATTGAGCATGTTCCCAATGTTTCGGCTCACGGTTCGGGTTGCCAGTTGCGTTATTATCAATTCAGTGTATGGACTAAAAATAAGTGCTGGAAATATTTGCTAGACGATTATTGAGTATTTTGGCAAACTAAAGGTACTCTTACTTATAAATCTGTCTCGTCTGTAATACCAATGTTTGCAAAATTATATCAACAATTGTATTAATGTATTAACTGTTAGCGAACGAATACGTAAAAACATTTGTATAAACAAAAACTCTGTGATTAGGTAAGGTCGTAAACTAATTTGGGCGACTGCCTGATCGCCGCCCGCAGGCCAACTCGGCCGCAGAGGATAGGGAGAACGGCGCATCGCAATACCGACACTCCTCTTCCCCTGCGGCCCCACCGCGTCCGCAATCTGGCGGTTGCGGCCCCGCCGAGGCCGCGGAAGGTAGGGAGAGCGGCGCACCGTTATACCGGCACTCCTCTCCCGCCGCGGCCCCGCCACTCCTCAACCGCAGTGTCGCCGAAGCAACACTGCAGCCCGACCCAGTTGCGGTGCCGCCCAAACAGCACCGCAACCCACCAGAGCCGCTCCATCGTGGGCTTACCGGCAAAGCCCAGAGGAGCGGCGCCTCCTTGGGGTTCCTCTTGGTTCACCGTGGTCCTTGGTAACCACGGCTACTAAGCCCCCCCCGCCGCGACAAGGCGAGAACCCCGTTGGGGGAGAAACTTTCATCCCTATTTTAACCCCTTTAAGTCAAACAACTAGGGAACAACTTGTACTTGTTTTATCTGCCTGTATTAAATGTTGTTATCATGTTATGTGTACAATATATGTTGACCGGCCTGTTGGTCTAGTGGTTAGTGACCCTGACTGCTAAGCCGGAGGTCGTGGGTTCGATTCTCACCCAGGAAAAACCTTTGTGTGATGAGCATGATTGTTTGTTCTGTGTCTGGGTGTAATTTATCTATAATATGTATGTATTTACAAAAAAAAAATGTATATTAGTAGTTTATCAGTTGTTTAGTACCCATAACACAAGCAAATATAATTACTTAATTTGGGGCTAGATGGCGCTGTGTGATTGTGGTTGAATATTATTATATAATTATGTACACATAAAATTACATTTTTAAATATAAAAAAAAATAGAAATATACATTTAAAAATATAAAAATATGGAGACCCACCGATATCGGGTACAGGGACCAAGCTACCGGCGGTTAGGGCTCCAGAGATAGGAACCGCCTCACAATGCGGGCCGTATCAAGGAGCACAGCCTTTTGCATCAGGCCCACGATCCAGCCACCTAACGCGAGCCTCGCGAGATGTTGATGGAGGCTCTTAGGAATCAGTCCATTAACTGATATGACTATCGGAACAATGATCGCCGAATCCACATCCCACATGTCGACAACCTCGCGAGCCAAATCCAAATACTTTATCTGTTTATCTTTTTCTGCTTTCACGAGATTGTCATCATGTGGAATGGTGATATCGATGATCATTGCAAGGCGCTCTAATCGATCGATCACCACTATATCAGGTTTATTGGCAACAATAGTCCTATCAGTGATGTTATATCGATCCCAGTATATTGTGGCACGACCATTTGTGAGAACTTATTATTATTATTATTATTATTACAATAAAGTATAATAATAATAACAACAGCCTATAATGTTCCCCGAGGTCTAACGCGAAAGCGTAACAGACATACAGACAGAATTACTTTTGCTTTTATAATTAGTATGGAAGTATGGATTATGAATGCAATGCATTGCAATGTGGTCAATATAATATGGGATCATCCTACATCTACCCGTTGCTCATCCATAGCATGAAGACCTGGACATGAGCTTCTCATAAATGGAGATATGCAAACTTGACCCTTTAGCTTTTGGGAGGACTTTGTTATAGTCATCACGCGTGACAAGTGGATTGGTGACCGCAGCGAAAAGTTATTTAACACGCAGTTAACGCCTCATTATTAGGTGAACACTTAGTAAGGAGCTTTCAGTCGCATACAGCCGTCGACACGGGTGGGTGACTGCAGGTAAATTTGCTGTTGACAACATACTGCTCGTGTAAGAGCTCTCTCACGTAAAAGAATGGAACGGCTTCATACTTAAGACCAGAGACAATGCCAAATAGATCTATAGGAATTGTTTATAAAATTAAGCATACCCATACTTGAAACGGCGGTACAATAGAGGTGTCGAATTGCTTATTCTCCAAATATTATACTAAACGTATCCATACTATTAAAAACAGTAATAAAAACTACACTACATATTCAAAAACAACAACAAAATATTCTTATAATTAAGTAATATTAATCCTACCAAAGAAGTAAGTGCCACAACTCTGGATTACATGACTACGACAAAAAGTACAATTGGATTTTTGTACGTCGACATTGGAACCGTGCCCGAACATTAAAGATATGTTCGCCACTATCAGATTGGAACTTCGTGTCGTTCAATGAATTATAAGGTGATAACAGATACGTCTTTAGCCGTTAAAATGATTTATGATAATGTAGAATTAATATGACGGCTTATAATGTGTGAATTCGAATTTGTTTCAGTGGTATAGTTTGCGGACTGCCATTTAAATATAAAAATCAGGTAAATTTTGGCCTAGAATCTAGATTCGTGTTCGGTAAATGGCAATGGGCTTGCTGTGGGTGTATACAGTACACGCCTCTGCTAACTCTTTCGTAGGAAAAGGATTGAAGAGTGCAAGCAAGCATTATTCAAATTTGAAACAATTTTTTTTCGGAATACGAAACTTCACGTTTTCAAGTACTCGAGTACCTACACTAAAACGTAGTCTCTAACTTATAAGTTTTAACCTGTTTGTGTTGAGCTAGGTTAAAGACGAACAGATTGGGCTGTAATGATTTTCGAATGGATACAAACAGATAACCGAGTTAGATTGCCTTTTTATGACGCTAGTTAGTTCAGTTCAAACTCGTTCCTGCTGAATAAGACTAGTAGCTATCAAAACGTGTCTATTGCCCATCTTTATCTAAAGGCTAAAAACAAAAGAGACGCTTTTTTACAGATACACAAACTGTAAGCTATTTACAGTATTATAAACAGTACAATAAGTCATAAAATCAAACACCCATATCGATAAAGTTGAACGTAATCGCTTTATATAGCCGTAGCCGTTCATACTCGAAGTACTAACACGTATAATGAACATATTGCTGGTTTATAGACTGTCAGAGAGCGATGTCGCCGCTTACTTTATTGGCATTAGCAGGTACAGCTGATTGCCAGTGTCTTTTGGTTAAGATACAGGTATTGTGTTTTTATTTACTTTTATAATCATAACTAGACGTAGCAAACACCGATTATATCCAAAAAGGGGGGATAAACAAGTTTGTAAAGTTTTAAGAGGCATTTACTTTTTATTGTATAAACCTACTTACTATATAGACAAAAAAATGGAGTTTTAAGTGTATCCGGTTGCACGATGATATTATCCCATAAAGTTGTACTGACGATCTGGTAGAGGTGATGGGCAATTGAAGAATAAGAGATTCTTGTATTTCTAGATTTCGTCACGATGTTTTACATTACATTAATATCAGGAATGAAAAAAATCGTGTTAAAAGATTCGAAACCGGGTAAATACCAAGGTAAATATAAGGTGATTCGTAATTATCCAATTTGAAAAACAATCCTGGACTCCACTGATTTCTTACCACCAAGCAGAGTGAAGTAACTTTGGTAGACTAATATAAAAAAAATATTGGACCAACGAGCGACAAGGAGTAATAAATATTTAGTAACGGGCGGAATATACGATTTGATGAGTTCCACAGTGTCACAGAACCACGTGCAGCGTGTAAAACTAATACTCATGAAATGCCATCGAACTTTGTAGCAAACATACATCTATACGATGACTAACATTCTAGGTACGTAGATTACATTTCTTTATCTATCTAAACTCTTTAAAAAAGTGCGATACAGCGAAGCTTTTGTACAAAAATCGAGAAGTGCGCTGTAAATAAACTGCAGCAAAAGCAAGAGAAAAAAAAAATTACCATACTAATCGGTTTATACATCGACATTATGGATAAACCCTTAGACAAATTTAAACAAATTGTCAAAAAACATTTAATGCTAAAGAGTTACTACTCTGTTAATGAGTATCTAAATGATAAAAAATTATGGGATGCTCGCTTGACGAAGGAGTAAATTAATTTTACTCTTAATTTTAATTATAATTTTCAATGACATATTTATCATAATTATTCTATGAAAGACATTTTTTTTTATTAGTAAGAATGACATGCTATAACAAATAATTTTTTGACATTAATTATAAAAAGTTGTATATAATGTACATAATATATAAAATGTTTTTTTTTATATATATATATAATACACATTTTGTATTGTTTTGCTAAAATTGTATACTTAGTATTGTTAAAATTATACATTATGATTTGTGAAATAAAGGTACATTGTGAACTCCTGTGGTAAATTAAGTTCATCTTACTTTATACGTATAGCAAAATATATTAACAGTTTATAAAATACCTACATAGAAACATTTACCACAGTTCACATATTGCCTTTACCTTTTGTAGCAATATGCAAATTGAGGCAGCCTGTAAAGCACACATTTTACTTTTTATTTTTTCTTTACAACATAGAAAGCTGTGTATTGCCTGTGTCACTTTGCATGCTACTTGAAATTGTAATTTACAAAAATTGTAATAACCTGGCGATTAAAAAGAGAGGCCTGAGTTTCTTACCAGTTCTTCTCATGGCTCTACTTCGTCAGCGAACTGGCTGTAGGTTAATTTGCTGAAATTTTGTAAACTTTGACGTTCATAAGTGTTAATTTATTTAACCTATATGAATAAACATATTTTCATTTCATTTCATTTATAAATTACCGGGTTCGGTTGTAACAGATATACAAAAAAAACATACGACCCGAATTGAGAATGCCTTAAAAACCTACTCTTTTTTGAAATCTGTTATAAATACGCTAGGACACATTTGTTTACATCGCTAGTTAAGATAAGAGCACATTAATGCTACAACGGTAAGTACCTAGCTTTATAACGTGGTTAATCAACCAAGTGGTGGCAGACCATTGGTACGTTTGTACCAGTGTTTTTCAACAATCTTGCGAAGAGTTTCAGCCGCGTATTTGTTTACTGCTCTACTCCCGCTACAAGTAGCGTGATGTTACATAGCCTATATAACTCCTCAAGAACTGAGCTACCATACGCAAAAATATTTCTCAAATCCGGCTGGTAGTTTTAGAGGTTAGCACTTACAAACAACCAAACTCTTCCGCTTTAAATAATAATAAGTATAGACTAATTGCTTCTTCCCTCTCCCCTAAGTCAGTCGATGTCGAATTAAACTAAAAACTAAAAATCAATATAAAACTACCGTCAGTATTATTTTTAAAAAGCGATTTTTCATCAAGTATAAAGTAGAAATTATTGCTTTTACTCAACCTATTCATTTTACGACATTCATTTATGTTTACCAAGTGACAAAGTGACAAAATAACCAATCTTAAGTCAACATTGCCTTCTATTTTCCACAAATATACTGTCTATATCAGAGACAACTAAGATGTGCCGAGAGAAGGCGATGCTCAGCACATTTTACGATATCTCTACCAGGCGAGTGCCCGCGTCGATCAGCTGTGAACTGATTACACTACTTGTTGCAGAGAAATCGCTGATAATAATGTATGAAAATGTTAATGCCTTTAACTTTGTAAATTCTTCGTAGGAATGGATTTGACGTTGATTATAGAAATTATAAGTTACGTTTATTTTTAACGCAGCTTTTTACTTTATTATGCAAGTTTAAAAATAGTACCTAATACATTTGGGTAGGTATATTAAAACTAAAATAAATTAAATTTGCTTGCAATTTAAGCTTTTATGTATAGTTAATTGTCTAGTTATTTGAGATACGTTTAATTTATCGCCACTGGACAACGGTAACGACAAGAAAAGTCAGGAGTCACAAGTAAAAAAAGAAAGAAGGAAAAAAACTTTTATTACCCACGCCAGAAATGCAATTCTAAAACTAAATTTAACAAAAAAACTAGCAAAAAAGAACACAAAAAAGCAAATAATTATAATTAATTCTGTTAATAAGACAAGAGGCTGTAGCAACTAGGGTCCAATTCAGCAGACTACTTCAAATGTACTTAAAAACCTACGATTCGTAAGTCAACTAAACGCAACGTGGCTAAATGTAAGGTATGAAATATGACGAGAAATATGCCAAGGTATGATTACTAGTTATTATTACAATAGATATATTGATATATATAGAATAAAATAGTAGTGCTGCTGACTGCTGACAGATAGTCCAAAATCACCGCGTGCTGGGTGAATCACTTGGCACTGGCGACCGGTCAATGCCTCGTATAACAAGTAATAAGATGTAGCGATTTTAAAAATTGAAAAAAATCGCTCGTCTCAATGTTTTTCGTCTCCTTGTTATGACAATTATAGATAAAAGTTATATAAATAGGTAATTAATATTAATCTGCTTAGTCTGTCTGGGAAATGAGGCCGTTATGACAAATGTGAGGTACTTCCCAAAATGGCATTGAGGGTGACCCACTAAAAAATCTTTAGGCCGATGTGATAGGACGTAAAGTAATAAATAGGTACTAGATTAATCTGCAAATCATAGTTTAAGACCTGCAGTGAAGTAAATATCCAATCAAGAAAAAATAATTACTCGTGATGATTCAGGTAATTTTTTGTTTTTCTATTGTTTAAGAAAAACAGAAAATTACCTGAATGAAAGAAATTTTTTTTTATCATACATACATAACTTCACGCCTGTTTCCCATTAATAGGGTAAGCAGAGACTATAGAACGTCATTTGATGAGATCCAAACATTGCCTCCTTTGCCTCCTCAACATTCATTAATCTTTTCGTACACACGCGTCGGTTATGGTTGCTTGTAATTGTGTCAACATCTATTTAAAAACATTTACGCCATTTATGTATCGAAGACGAAACAAAAAGCAGGAGTCGTAAAAAGAGCATGCTTGTCGCTAATACTCATTACACCGACAAAGTAGTACAGCTATTGAACGAAACGTACGCAGTTTCGTTTCGCAAAACAATTAAGCGTTATGCCAAATGATTTCCGCGGTAATTTCCTGCCTTGTGCCGCCGTTCCCGAGCGTGACTGCCTCATGGCCAAACCAAATGACTTATGAAATATTGCACTATTAATGAGTACAACACTATGCTTTAATTTCAGGACGTATTATTTTTGAGTTATTACATGAATTAATTGTTGGTGACATTGTGATACAAACCTTTTACCTTGAGAAATACGAGATATTTTCGTTGGTCAATTTGTTGGCGCTAATTTATTTACATTTGACTGTAATGTCTACATTGTTTTTATTATTATTATAGTCCATATCTCTTGTCTATATTTTTTTTTTTAATTCACATCTGAATTTGCTGTTTTCAATGTAATCACGTATATTTTTATTAGTTGCATTTCTTTTTAATTTTATTTATATGGATTTTTATTGTAGCTACGTGTGATGCTTTCCAAAGTTTTCACTGCAGAGTTTAGTTTTTCTGCGACTTTTTAGAAAATGTACTTGGGTACTAGATAGTTTGATATTAAACAGTCAGTGAGATAAGATATTATTGAAATTCTCGCATTATCAATGCGCCACAGATAGTACAATATTAAAGCGAATTCTGCATACATTTGAAACGCATCGATCATCAGACGTGCGTCGTTCTGTTCCATTCTGGACGCTATCGCCTCGACACGCATGATTTATGCCGCTAGTCGTATGTTCACGCCTGTCTTTGCCTTCCGCAATGACAGCGGGACAAAAACTTTTATATTCCCACCTAACTAAAAACGTTAAAATAATCTTTTAATGTAGGAATTGTCCGCTACAATAGTTAAGCACCGTCAAATAGACTCTCTCACAAAAGAAGTCCTGTGCATCTCCTTGCACTTCGGTCAAATTAAAGCCATCTTTTAATACATATTTCATCGACAACTATCAAAGTTTCCGATATAAGCTTACAAATTACGATTCCCAAGAACTGTTCTAATAAATAATAATTGTTTATAACTTCATTTGATTTTAACTACACAAATGTATGTTCACTACTAAGTATCCAGTCGTTTGACTAGGTAAGTACCTAATTATAATGATGTTGTTCTATGTAAACAACAATATGGCGGCTAACAATCGTTAGTTGCAATGTAGCTATTATTACTAATTACTTTTATAACCAAATTGCTTAGCATTTTAGTGTTGCTACTGCTAATTAGTACTCACTATTTTGTGGATGTCATTTGGGAATCCCATTTTGGGTACATTTCAATCATATTGATTTCTCGTAACTTGTCTTTGGCTTTGCGTATCAACATAGCTTTACTAAGACGAGTAACTATAGTAAAAGAAAACATTTGAATTTATAAGTTTATGTTGGCAGCTTAGACTTCAGGAAGCATGGTAATCAATAATACATTTCGTTTACTTTTTTTTTTTTTTTTGCTCTACTGTGGGACAATAATGCATTGGCGTTAAACTTTTATAGATTTGTAACAGATAAAATTTAAAAAAGAAAATTCCGTGCGAACTTCTTTCGTAGGGTAAAATTACTGTAGGTAGGTAGACGCGTGAAAACCCTGAGTTTTAGAGCCCAGGACCATGTCAACAGGTTTTTTTAACATAGAGTCTGTTCGTCGGTGCGGACACAGTGCCTAACCAATCTTGCAGACGGCCCAAGACTTTAAATTTTAAACCCGGACTAAAAATGAAGCTCCGTTCAGACGCTACCCGGATGCCCTCTAGACTAGGACAAATCCGGGGAAACCGGGACAAATGGCAGCCATGACATGTTTTTCTTGAGCATAAAGTACAAAAAGCGGTTGTTGATCGCTGTTGAAAATATAAGTAGGTATGTTTGTGTTCATAATAGGTAGCAATAATTACAAACAAAATTCCATTTTAGAGATTTCGCAAGTACGTAGCGTACTTAACTCACGATCCACATACGACTAGGAATGAAAACATTCACTGGCAATGTGAATTCGAAAACGCCTTTTCATGAAACTTTCCTATCTGACTTTGAGTAAGTACATAGTGGAGCGAATTATTAAGTCAATGTGGAAATCAGAAGAATTCGTACATTTTCTACCAAAGGACAACAACTACATTAAGTAGTGGATATGTTCAGAATGATAAACTCTATGTAAGATTGTGTAGCCCCTGGTTCACGATGCACACTTGTGTTACTCTGCGCACACCCACAAACAAACATTTATGTACTCATAGTATTAATCAAAACATCACGTAAATTTTTCTATTTTATTTTCCAATATAAATCACGACACCTACTGCGCTGTTTCATCAATAAGTAAAACAATGTTTGGAAAGCACACATACATACATATCGTATTTTTGTCGTAATTGCAAACAAACTGACAATAATATAATCAAAAACAATAAATGTGACGGCTTGTGTAAACATGGCGGGAATGCACCGTGCGTGCATGAAATATTTATATTATTTCGTAATACTCCAAAGTAATACTCGTAATGCAGCTTTTCTTTCAGCGTGTGGCCTGAATAAAACCATAAAACTTTCGAGGAAAACATCCTACGCGGTGTTTTGGCGCGAATAGTGACAGCTGCTCTATTATCTGTGGGAATGTCAAATGATTTCATAACCTTGTCTCTATCATATTCGAGTGTTTACCGTTGGAGTTATAAGGTTTTAAGCCCGAGGTACCTACAAGAGTACAAAACCTAAATGATAATATACAAATTATATAGGTAGTAAAACGGTAGAGTACTATTCTTTTAACTATACCAATGTAGACAGCTTTAATAGACTAAATTAAAGTAGAGTAGGTACTAAAACTTGGTAGAGTAGAGAATATCTGCTTTATCCCCCTTCGGCGTCAACTCTACCGCCAACTCGATTCATGTATAAACTTAGTAGACGAAAAAATATAGGAAAGGTATGTGTACGAGTGAAGTTCGTGGCGTTTTAACAAATATTGTTTGATTACTCTACACTAACGTAAAGTTATACTAACACAGTCTATACGTCAGTTGTCTAAACCGTTTACTCGAGTACGCTTTAGCCTTTATTTCTGAACGTTTTAAAGTTTAGGAACATCCTATTTTGGTGCAATAGAAGTGCAAGAAATTTGCAATTTATTTACCTGTCATCGTGAAGTTTTGGTAAAAACTTAGATTATTGAGCTAAAACATTTTAGGAAAGTTATATTTTTCTTTTTAAGTATTGAGTATATTTATCAATAATATTTTAGAAAAGTTTTCTATATATTCTATTTTTACAACTAGAATTCTATTTTAATATATTATTTTAGGAACATAAATATTTGTTTAAACATAAGTTTAAGTTTGCAACAATATTTTTATTTTATTTATTTTGATAATATTTGAAATAAAAGTGACCTTTCGCATTTCTACCGCTAAATAAAAGCGTATTATTACTACTATCGTGTAGCAATGTGACATTTATAAATCGTGGTCGGGAAGCTTATTTTACCGTCTTTACTTTCTGTCATCTTTGTTTGCTTTTGCGACACATATAGCCATTGCATCTCCTTAATAGTCACAGTACATTGCGTCTAGCAACCTTGACCGTTTTAACTTCCAAATCAGCTGGCTCCACCCCAAGATCCACCGTAATCTCTGAGATACCAGCAATTGAAGTCTGTTTAGTATAACAGATAAACGCTTTTAAACGTATATCTCATACAAACGCAGCATAATACATGAGCACTACCAGGATTAGACTAGCGTCCCGAGGGCACTGTGGTCGCCCATCTATTGGCTATGATATAGGTCTGAAATATGATACGTATTGTTGCCAATGCGGGTAGGTTTGGCTCCAATAATGTACCTAAATAATTAGTTTCTAACCCTGGTTTAATGTATTAAAATTACGCATAGAGTAACCGAATTTATTGACGCCAGTGTGTAAGTTATAGTATCCATTTAACGGCGCTATAGGCCACAGGATATTTATTTATTTTTAACAGAATGACACAGTTATTTTATTTGGATATTTTTTACTTACATTAACAGACATGCTACTGGTTAACGTGGTGGTAAATGGTAACAGTTTTATAAAAAACCATCTCAAGGCTCACACCACGAAATATTCGGCCCGCGGGATGAATTGCTGAATGATCTCACCATGGTCCGAATCCGAAATTTAAAAAGAAACTGCCGCGATTCACTCTACGCAAAAAAATACGATGATACGATAATAGTCATCGTTTCGGTTTGATCTTGGGGTAAAACAGCCAATTCATAAAATATCGTTCAGCGATTCACCCTTCAGGCTGAATATTTCGTGGTGTGAAAGAGGAATGACCCGACACAGCTAAGCCCCTCTCCTCTATAAGTACACATATAATAAATAGTATATAATAAACAGTTAAGTACACATTTTGTATAGTTTTGTTAAAATTGTATACTTAGTATTGTTAATTTTTTTACATTGTGATTTGTGAAATAGAGGTACATTGTGAACTTCTGTGGTAAATTAAGTTCATCTTACTTTATACTTATACCAAAAATTAACAGTTTATATAATATCTACATAGAAACATTTATCACAGTTCACATGTTGCCTTTACCTTTTGTAGCAATATGCAAATTGAGGCAGCTTGTAAAGCACACATTTTACTTTTTAATTTTCTTTACAACATAGAAAGCTGTAAGTAATTAAGTATCTATAGAGTTAAGTGTATTGCCTGCGTCACTTTGCATGCTACTTGAAACTGTAACTTACAAAAATTGTAATAACCTGGCGATTAAAAAGAGTGGCCTGAGTTTCTTGCCAGTTCTTCTCATGGCTCTACTTCGTCAGCGAACTGGCTGTAGGTTAATTTGCTGACATTTTGTAAACTTTGACGTTCATAATTGTTAATTTAATTAACTTAAATGAATAAACATATATTTCATTTCATTTCATTTCATTAAGTACTCAATTTAATTAGAGCTAAAGTTATATCAAAGCGTTTCAACAACTGATGTTTCTAGCTTTGCAGTAGTACCTAAGGGCTTCCTGCTCTTCATCACGTTGTTACACTTGCTTATTCATAGCTCATCCAGTTTATATACCATTCATTTTTTTAAAGTGAACAGATTTGCCATCGGTAGAACTATGACTAATAATGGTATGTTTCGTCACAAACGCATCAAACAGGTCGCAATGACCCCACCTTCATAGAACACAATGCTGTCGCCGCTCGATTAACTTTTGATATAATTGTACCACGCATCAACAGTTTAACGATCAAAACAACAACCCACTACCTTAAACATACGTTAGGTTACGACTATTACTAACTATGCTGCTATCTTTATATGCGTTAATAGGTTAGATACATCAGTGGCTTGCATTGCGCGAAAAACAAAAGCTTAGGTTTTCAAAGATTTCTAAATATGTGGTAAAACCGAGTTAGTGTTGAATGTGTCCCTTCTTTTTTCCTCCCGAAAATTTTACTGTTTTAAAATTGCGTTTTATTCCAATTTTTAACCCATATTTTTTTTGGGAGATACAAGAACGGGGGAATCAGTACTAACTCTTAAAACCAATGCGAACCCCAGATGGGTTGCTAGTTGTATAATAATTTATACTTATTTTATTTGAAATTAAGCTATTTTTATAGCCTTTCTAAAAATGTACTAGGAGAGGTTAACCTTTCCGAATCTTTGTGTAAAATACTTTAGGTATTTTAATTAAAGTTATGTGACGTCATTGTCATGGCGGGCCGAGACGTGACCTCACATAATAAGGTACCGGTGATAGGCCTGAGGACCTCCTCAAACAACGGTCACTACATCAAGCTTGTAATACATCAAGTAGTTAGTAGACTAATCATGTAAAAGCTAAATTAAGTATTTTATTATACGTACTCTAGCACTTAATTTGCTAATTCTGTTATTATTAAAACTAATGGTTTTATCTATAGAGTTTAGCAAATTATCTGCGTGACTTTAGCATACTATTTAAAATAATATAAATTACGCAAAACTTTTACAAGCGACTAATAAGTGCCCTAAAATTCTTCATACTTCTTTTAATGGCTCAATCTGGTTAGCTGACTGACTGTAGGTTAATTAGTTACTAAGTAAATAGGTGCATTTAAAAAGAAACAATTAAAAATGCTCCTCATTGTAATGTAGAGCAACCTACATTATACAATTTACAAATGTATACAAAATTATCCGCAATTATTAGTACTGCATTGTTTGGAATTATTTCAAACACTATTATGCCTATTTTCTATAAATAAATTAATTATTTTAATAACAGTCACATTTCTACTATGAACTAACTGCAGTATAAAAAATAAATAATCCTCACAGTAAATACTTTGCGCTAACAATAGCAATACAATAAAACTGGCCGGTTTTCACGAGAAAACCACAACAAAAGCCATTTGTTATAAAAAAAGTGGCAAAAAAGAAAACTTTAATGGCCATTATTGTTTGACAACAAATGGCCAGGATCTGTTGCATTCGGCCACCAAAAAGATGCAATTAAAATAGTTTTATTTTATTTTTGAGTTTTCACGGAAATGCGTGGTACAGTAAAAAAAGAGATTTTTGTTAGATAGATGTTATATAATCAAAAAAATCTAAATCTATGTTGGTTCCAAAGTTACTAACTTTTAATTTTTACTGAGTAATGATATCTTTTCTTTTTATGATAGAATTTAATTCTATTAAATCTATTTGTCTTAGCAAAAAGCATCTGATTACTAAATATAGCAAAAAATAAATCGTGACATTTCAAAACGAACCCTAAATAGTGTAAAGTCCGTTCCAATTGGTTAAACAGCTATTTTGCTTAATAAAGTGGGAACCAGGTCACTGGGGGTTAATCTGAAGGTTAGTAGGTATAATATAGGGGGTGGAGGGGTGATAATCAACCAATATTAATGGCCGCTCAAGATACTCGCACATTTTTATTCTGATGATCTGTATAAGGAGTGGTTTTGTTAGCACGATTTTTACTTGCGATTCGTCGCAGATTTTAAATGTAAATAAACATTCAACATCTATGTTTTATTTATCTTTTATGCTATAGATGTTGTTTACTCTTGGTCACCAATTCGTAAAAGCATAATGAGTAGGGCAAACTTCTCGTTTTTCTAGAGGCTTAGGTACAGTGGAGAACGTAGGTATTCAGGTTCAGACTGATGAGTTATGTAGAGATGTTTATCTACGTACAAACTCCAGTGTTTGTTAACGTTATATAATAATGCTTCTTCTATAACATTTGAAATCTTGGATTATTTTTAAAAAACTTCTGATGATTCAATATTGATCCAAATAACCTATCTTCTAAAAAGTACTACAGTGTTTTATTAAACACTAGACGTCCACCATCGCTTCGCTTCGGTATCAAAAGTTTCATTCAGTCTTACAAGAAATCTCTACTAAAAAAATAATCGCAATAGTGTCGTATTGTATTATTCGTATTGACAAAGGCGCTTAAAATATTGGAATTTTAGAAATTACTGAAATAATACACACACAACAGACACACACATATACATGCACGCACACACACACGCACACACATGTGCTTCCTCATGTACTCTTGCTTGTATTTGGCTTAAATTTATCATAATCTACCCTTGCTATAAAGAGCAGTGGCTCCTAACACAGGAAATTAATTTTACCTAAAAGAAGTCACCAAAACCGGCACTGTAACCTAGTTAGGTATAAGTTAAAGTCAAATAAAGATTTTTTGTATTTTGTACTACGTTATACATCATAAAATGTAGCCTATGTTACCCGTCCTACTTGTATAAGTATATTATAATTTTTAATTTAAATTTTCTAAGAATCGCATCAACTGAACGTGACTTAACGATAGTCGACAGTCGTCAGTATTTACCATGCGACTGATATTTACATACATTAAAGGAGGTCTCCGCTAATAAAAACATAGCCAGTTGCCAACGTTGTTAAACAACCCCCTCTCCCACGTTTATATTTTTATAAAAACTGTGCTTGAGACATTTTTTATTGTAATCACGCTTTTTTTCGTCGAAGGAGTGAGCTAAGGTGTGTAAAAACGTTTTGCATTCTTCATAATGAGAATTATACTAGTCTCGGGTTCGACACGAGTGTACAAATGTAGGTATTTACGTAATATACCTATGTTTTATTTATTATACATTATAACCTTTCTAAAACAAAACTACGTAATCAGACAAAAGTACAGCGTCTTTCCTTGTATCATTTAAAAAGATTATTATTTTATGTAAGCCACCCTATTTATTTGTCCTCTTTATATACATATTTATCCATCCTATATAAACATGTATTTATACATTTTATTCATATGCATTAAATTAAAAAAGTGTATTACAAAATTGGCAGTACCTACAGAAATACAACTGTGAATGAGAGAATGTATTCAATAGGTAGATAAAATGGTCGGAAGGGATCTTTACCAGTCAGCTATCAACCATTACAGACGGCGTTACAATCAAACAAAGTACGTGTATTTGAAGATATAAGAATGGACATTCAATCTGATAACACATTTATAAAGTTAATAATAAACCAGTCTGTTATTATCCCACTGCAGGAAAAGGCCTCTTCTCATGTAGAGAAGGCATGAGCATTGATCGCCACGTGTGCTCAAAGCGGATTTCCAATAACAGACATTTTCGAAATTCATATTCTCGATTTTTTTTACTGTTAGTCAGTATTGCTTAGGTTAAATTGGATAGTAAATATATCATTAGAATACGATACAGTGCACTTTAGAAATAATGTAATTAATGCATTTTCAATTAAATAAAAATATATAGTACCTATTCAAATTCAAATTCAAATTCAATTTATTTGCGAAAATGTGGTACAAAAGGTGTTACAAGTATATACAGAGAACAGCACACATCGCCAATAATGATGGCATGCAAATATTTCAAAATTACATCAATATGTCATACAATATTACAATTAAATAATAAATTTGTGGTACTATCAAGATGTCAGGAATTTTGGGTCATAATAATGTCAATGACATTTATCGTTTAAGTATTCAGTTACGTTATAATAGCATTTCTTGAGTAGGAGTTGTTTCAGGTGTTTTCTAAATAGGTTTGGTCTCAATGCCTTTATTTTCATTGGTATTCTATTATATATTACAGGGGCCATATGATATATGCTTTTATGCATCAGAGCAGTTTTGCATTTAGTTAAACAGATTCGGAATATATCTCTCTGTGATCTGGTGGTGGTTTCAGAAGCCAGCCTGTAATGTTCAATATTTTGTCTGACAAATACTGCAGCCTCATAGATATATATACAGGGAAAAGTTAAAATATTATATTTTTGAAACAGAGGTCTACAAGAGTCTGTTACTTGTAACCCAAACATGGCCCGAATGCAGCGCTTTTGCATTTTAAACGCTAGGTCTCTGTCCGTTGAATTTCCCCAAAAAATCACACCATACCTTAAAATTGAAGCAACAAGTCCATGGTATGCAGTAAGTACTGTATCAATGTTTGCAATTTGTGACAACTCGTGGAGCGCATAGACCGATTTACTAACTTTTTTGCATACTTGTTCAACATGGGATTTCCAGTTCAGTTTACTGTCTATCGTAAGCCCTAGAAATTCAGCTGATGTCACTGCGGGCACTGATTCAGATTTATACTTAAATTTAGGATCCAAAGCATTTTCGCGTTGACTAAAGTGAACACCTTTCGTTTTAAGTATATTTACTTGTAGATTATTGGCATCTAGCCATTTAATTATGTCGCTTAGTGTATTGTTTATTTCAAGCTCATACGTGTTTGGGTTATTGCATTTAATTGCAATAGTGCTGTCATCAGCAAAAAGTGCAATAGGATGTGTTGTTGAATTAGGTAGGTCATATATGTAAATTATAAATAGCAATGGCCCAAGGACACTTCCTTGTGGTACACCATATGTAATTTTACGTCCACAGGATAAGTAGCTAGTCTCAATTTTCGTTTTAGGATCAATTCTCGTTAATTTTGTATATTGGGTACGATTTTTTAGATAAGTTTCAATGAGTTTTTGACTTTTTCCCCTTACACCATATGTTTCAAGCTTATGTATCAACACATCATGATCCACACAATCAAATGCTCGTGTCATATCCATAAATAAGGCACATATTGGTGTTCGTTTATGACATAATAATTTCTAAGAAGTCATATACAGCATGATTTATAGTTTTATCTTTAAGGAATCCTTTTTGTTCCTTTACAAAAAGGTTATTTTTTAAAAAATAGTCATAAAGGATATTGCATATATGTTTTTCAAAAATTTTAGAAAAAATTGGTACTAACGCTATTGGTATCGATTTTATCTTTATTACCTTTTTTATATACTGGTTTTATGATTCCAGTTTTTAAATGTCCTGGAAATATGCCTGTTTCTACAGTTAGGTTAATTATAAAACTAAGAGGGGTAATTATATAGTCTGATACATATTTAATTGCTTTGGTGCAGATGTCATCATAACCTACACTAGCAGTATTTTTGAGTCCTTTAATAATCAGTTTTACATCGTCCGGGATGCATGGTTTCATATATATAGAATTAAGTTGTGATGTCAAATATTGTTTATAGTGGTATTTATCTGTATTATAAATTGGCGTTATACTATCAATATAATAATCATTAAAAGCATTAGATATAGTAGTGGGATCAGTTATGATATTTTTATTTATTGTAATATATGGTATAGATTCAATGGGCTTATTTTGTGTCGCGGTATTTACGATCTGCCATACAGTCTTTGCTTTATTTTTAGAATTATTTACATTATAATTATTTTGGGCCCTCTGTGTAAGCTTTATAATCCTTCTTAGTCTCTTAGTATATTGCAGTAAATTAACTTTACTATTATTATTTGGACTTTTCCTATATTGCCATAGAAGTTCACGTTTCTTAGCGCAGCAAGTCTTGATACCGCGTGTTATCCATTTAGGTTTATTATGTAAGTGTACAGTAATGAATCTATATGGAAAACAGAGTTCATAGAATAATTTAAAAGTATCTAAGAAAACATTATATGCCTCGTCTGGGTCACAAGCATTGTATACATCAGTAAATGACATCTGACTAATGCCGTATTTGAACCTTTCCAAGTTATTATTACAGAAATCTCTACGTTTTATTTTCCAATATTTAATGATTTGTGCTGTGTGATCTGACAGGCCAAGTACCTACCTAATTTATTTTTACATTTGCAACATTAGCTAAATAATTTTATTTTTTCATTTGCAACATTTTTAACCAAGTGCATGTAAGTAGTCCTCATTTAAGTATTTTATGCCTCGCGGCTGCACGTCGAAAATCATTTAGCAAAGTGTTAAATATAAATGTAAAATAGTTTAGAAACTAAGTGGATGAGCTATCGACACCGATTTTTATTTATTGCACACGAAAGGTACATACCTAGGTGCTCATACTATATTTTTGTATAATTATATTGTATTTAAGTTAGAGGCAGATAATATGATGTCATCTCTAGCATCTTTCTAACATCGTAATACCTAAAAGGCACAAGTAACATTTGCGAAACAAACAATTTTAAAACTTACTGTTATACACTAACAGAGAACTTTGCTTACAATGGTGCAGTCCATCTAGCCATATCTTACTGGTGCGGTGGTCTATTTCATGATATTTATATTGATACTAAAGATTAAAGTATTCGTATAGTTGAATGAGATTATCTTGTATGTTGATCCTCTTAATACTCAACACGATGATGAGCTCCGTAAGCCGCTACTATCTAATTATGTCACGGGAAAGTTTGAAAATCTTTTTCTTTTCAAATTATCGTTTAGTAAATTTCTTTCAGAAGGTGTATGTTTATTTTAGGTCTTTTTTTCGAATCTGAGTACCAATGTGACTTTTTAAATCATATGTATTTTCCTTTGGACATGTGGAAAGAATGGATGGACGTAGGATAACATAAAGAGCGAAAATGACTGGGTACGTTTCATACACGTGTGTGTATGAAAAGATTAATGAATGTTGAAAAGGCAAAGGAGGTATGTTTGGATCGCAGCAAATGGCGTTCTATAGTCTCTGCTCACTCCATTAATAGGCGATAGGCGAGAATTTATATATGTATGTACTTTCTAGGTTCATCTTGGACATTTCTGACTAATGGTGAAGGAAAACATCGTGAGGAAACGTGGACTGAGGAAGTCTGAAATCGCCAATCCGCCTTGAGCAAGTGCGGCGATCAATGCTCATACCTTTTCTGTATAAGAACACGCCTTTTTTTATATTATATGATACTACTACTCTTAAGTCGATCTTCTATGAGAGGGTAGTACTTCCCCGGACGATCCGGCCCATTCATGCTGAAATCAGCGTGGATCTACTACCGTACCTTTCTCTGCAGTGAGATAATATTATGATGATATTTGTGAAAAGCCGTGACGGATCGCAAGTAGAATTTCCCTGGTTTACATTTATTCTCTTATTTTTCCATCCTCATAAAATACGCTGTTATTACAGACTACGATTGAACCCATTCTTGCGTTACTTCAATGCTTATTTCAAAAGTACAGCCTGTGACACTTGCCATGCTACTTGAAATTGTAACAAACAAAAATTTTAATAACCTGGCGATTAAAAAGAGTGGCCTGAGTTTCTTGCCAGTTCTTCTCATGGCTATACCTCATCAGCGAACTGGCTGTAGGTCAATTGGCTGACATTTTGAAACCTATAACGTTCATAGGTGTTCTTCTTCTTCTCCTTTTTTTTGGCAACAGAGCCGACGATTGTGTCAGCTATTTCTGCCAGCGTCAAGTTTAGAATTATATTCTTGTTGATGATATTAATGGTATAATACAATGATGAAAAATAGAACAAATGTGGATGAAATTAAATGACAACCGTAAAAACAATCAATTCTCTTCATTAATTTAATTAACTGAATAAATGATTTTGACTTTGACTTTGACAGAAATCGCTTTATGATCGTTCGAATATCACGATACTACACAGGTAACTAATGTGTTTTCATAGACACATTAATTAGGTACCAGGTCTTCTGTCAAGTGAAGATACTTCTCCAACCGGACTGCAGCAATGTGAATAAAAACCTCTTTTCAGATTTCAGAAAGCGCTTTAGAGTTCAGTATTTATATTTAAAAAATATAAAAGAAAATGTCAAATCTGACACAAACTTAAGTTCGACTGCGTTTACAGACACGGATAACGAAAGTTCTTCAAATGTCTCGAGTAGAACGCGACCTCGCAAGCGCCATCATGATGATGAGTTACATACATATATGGTGGAGACGAAGAAAACATTTGACACAATAAAAAACCAGCAGTCTTCAATACAAGAAACTATAAATAACATATTATCACAAAACAGCGATATAATTAAATCAATGGAATTTATATCCAAACAATACGAAGAAATGAAGGATAAACTTACTAAAATGGAAACTGATAGACGTGAACACTTAGCCTATATACAATCATTAGAATTAAAGGTGGAAAATTTAGAGAGATCTCAGAAACAAACTTGTATTGAAATACGAAACATCCCAATCCAGAAACCGGAATCTAAAGATGATTTGCTGAGCTTAGTGAAAAAAGTAAGCAATGTCACTAACGTCTCTATTGAAGAGCACCAAATTAGAGATGTGTTTCGTCTTAACGCCGACAGAAACGGTAACAAGTCAGTTGTCGTAGATTTCACATCGGTTGTAGTTAAAGAAAAGCTCCTATCATCGTTTAAAACATATAATCGGATAAACAAGGAAAATAAACTAAGCACATCGACCCTCAAATTTGATGGTCATGCTAAGCCGATCTTCTTATCAGAATGCCTTACACAGAAGGCTAGGAAGACGTTTTATTTTGCGCGTGATTACAGCAAGAAAAACGGGTACGAATTCTGCTGGACCGTCCATGGAAGAGTGTTCCTTCGTAAGAAAGTAGGCGATCGATCTTACCGAATCGACTCCGCAAGTGACCTGGAACGTATAAACACCCAACCTGCACTGTGACTGAGCACTGTATGTCATCATTATTATATTATTTGCATGTTCTTTTTACTTAACAGATTTAATATTCCCCACCTCATAATAATTAAGTTTAAGTTGTACTACTGTTCTCTAATTCTAATTTATCTACATTTAGTGAGCGCAATTTTGTCTACTGCACGCTGTTACTTTAGCACATATTATTATACAACAACTACACACCTTACACATTTACAAATAAATACAATATTAGATAGAAAAGATATATTTACCAATGTCTACATAGTAGTATGTTTGAAACCAAGATATATTATATATTATGGAAGAGAAACTTTCGCTTGTAAACCTAAGATGGTCACTCGAGCTTTTATATATCTACAATGGTACAGATTGATGATATAATAATATCTAACGACATTGACTCAATTCAAACCGCCAAGTCAGTAATATGTTCTCCACAAAACTTAATACACCATATATATGCTCCCCAAACATCACTGACCATACTACATACGAACATCCGCAGTATAAACTGTAACTTTGATGCCTTAATTGTTCTACTGGATAGAATTAGTATACAGTGTCACGTAATTTTACTGACAGAGTGTTGGTTGAGTAAAACTACGGTTACACCGGTAATAGATGGTTACACGTCATATTCCTCAAACTATCGCAACCAAAACGATGGGGTCTTAATATATATTAGATCTAATATAAAACACAATGTAACTTCTCCCTCTATAAATGACGCTAACTGCTTAATCCTCCAATCCGATAACGAATACGCCATAGTAGCTATTTATCGGTCCCCCTCACAAAGAAGTATAAACAGTTTCTGTGACAGTCTCGATCAGTGTCTAGCATCTTTAAATTCGTTCAAATCAGTTATCTTAATGGGTGATATTAACATAAATATCTCTCCGGACAACAAGGAAGCCAATTGTTTTAAATATCTCGATCTAATGGCATTTCATGGATTGCTACCCGCTCATCAACTACCGACTCGTAACGATAGTTGTATTGACCATGTAATGCTAAGATCAGAAAGATATGCTTCGACATGTATTCTTGATTCTTTAATAACGGATCATGCCCCAGTGGTACTCAATTTGGATATAAAAACAATGGCCTACCTCCCCCAAACTACTCTTATTAAGATCGACTATCCTTCAATCGTCTTAAAACTAAGTGTTACGGATTTCAGTTCTATATATACCGTCACTGATGCGAATGTCGCAATTACAGCCCTATCAAACACGATTACAGAAGCTATTACAGCACATTCTATAAAAGTAACGATTCCAAATCGCAAACGTACCCTAAAACCCTGGATAACTCCAGGTTTGCTAAGGTGTATTAGGCATAGAGATAAGTTACATAAACAGCAGAAAAAAGATCCAAATAATGCCATACTCCAGGTTACTTACACAAGATACCGAAATTTTTGCAGTAATTTATTACATAAGGTAAAAGTGGAATATGAGAGAAATGAATTCAACAAAAACAAAAGAAACCCAAAAGGTACTTGGAAAACCATAAATAAAATTACTAATCTAAAGCAATCATCGTCCTCACCTAGTGCCCTACTATGTCAGTCCCAGGACCCGTACGTCACAGTTGATGCCGTAAACAATTATTTTGCGAATATTGGCTCTACACTAGCTAACGCTATTATATCAAGATATAAGTCTCCAGAGGAGGCAAACACACCCTCTTTAAGCCCTAATGATTCTCACTCTATCCGAGATTCTATGGCATTATTCGACACGGATTTCGGGGAGATTGATACAATTATCTCCACGTTAAAAACTGACACAGCTACCGGAATAGACAATATCCCCAGTAAAATTTTTAAAAGTGCCAAAAATAGTCTCACACCACCACTTACATACGTATTTAACCTTTGCCTAGCAACGGGTACATTTCCAGACGTTTTGAAGATTGCTCTTGTGCATCCTGTCTATAAAAACGGTGACAGAAAAACTGTAGATAATTACAGACCGATATCGGTTTTAACAGTGCTGTCCAAAATACTGGAGAAACTACTAAACTGTAGAATTATAAAATATCTCCATAAAAATAATATTATTGCCCCAAACCAATTTGGCTATATCAAGGGTAGGTCCACGGAGGATGCAACTCTACTGCTAACTGAAACGGTTGCACAAAACCTTGACAATTCATCAAAGATTGTAGGTGTATTCCTGGACCTATCCAAAGCATTCGACACTATTTCAATTCCTCTCCTCTTAATTAAAATGGAATCCATTGGTATACGAGGTGTTGCATTAGACATGTTTCGCTGTTATCTTACCAACCGGACCCAGTGTGTTAAAATAGGAAGCTATACAAGTGACCAAATATCTCTAACCTTTGGCTTGCCGCAAGGCAGTGTGTTATCGCCTACACTTTTCCTGATATATGTTAATAGCCTGTGTACTAAACCGCTCTTAAACTGTACTATTGTGTCTTATGCGGATGACACGGCATTAATTGTGCATGGCGATTCTTGGGAGGAGACCCAACGACACACTGAAAACGCGCTCCGCGAGGTAATGACCTGGCTTCAAAATAACCTTCTCACTATTAACCTAAAGAAAACTAGTTATATAACGTTTTCTCATCAAATAAACACCCAACCACCACCTCACTTTTGTATTAAGGCACATACCTGTTTTCATAATAATAACTGTATCTGCCCCAAATTGCAACAAAATGATACAGTAAAATATCTCGGTCTTATCATAGACAAAAATTTAAGCTGGTCTGCACACATAAATTCATTAACAGCACGAATGAGAAAGCTCATTCCAATATTTAGGAAACTAAGACGTTCAGCTGACCTAGATACCCTGCTATGTGTTTATTACGCACTAGCCCAGAGTATACTACAGTACTGTATTATAACATGGGGTGGGGCCGGAACATCAATTTTACTTCCGCTCGAGCGAGCTCAAAGAGGTATACTGAAGGTTATTCTTGGCAAGCCAAGAAGATATAGTACTGATCTCCTCTATCGCGAGTGCCCAGTGCTCTCAGTAAGACAACTCTTCATCAAGTGCCTAATTATCCGTAGACACAAATCCACTACTTTCAAACCAATCTCAAAACGAAACAAAAGCAAAATTCACTCTATACCTCGCCATAAAACAGCACTTGCTCGGCGACAATATTATGTCCTTGGTAACGTCCTATACAATGCCGCGAACTCTCAAAGCAATATTTATCCATTACCAATAGGCAATCTTAAAACAGTTCTTATGCACTGGCTTAAAAATTTAAATTACACTGCAACGGAAGATTTAGTAAACAACAAATGAATATACTACTACTACCTCACACAGTTAACACCCACAGACATACACACGCAGACACACACACACAGACACACACACACACACACACACACACACACACACACACACACACACACACACACACACACACACGCACGCACGCACGCACGCACGCACACACGCACACACAATTCAATCGTTAAAATTATGTAATTCCTTTCATAATAAATATGACTAGCTTAATTTAAGTTAAGTTTTCATATAATTGTTCCAAATTTAATTTTGCACCTAACTTATTAATTCGCTTTATTTTATTATCATTTAAAAATGTATTTAAAATTTAATTGATTTCCTAAATTATTGTTTCAATTTCTTTTGTAACTCTAATTAAATTCATAAGATGAAACCAATAATTTTCCAGAGTGAAAGACGCTGACGACTGTAACACAATTTATATTAGCGCAGTCGTCAACGACAACCTCTTATATCATGCAACGCAACAACTGTTTGGTTAAATTAAATTAAATTATTATTTATTAAGTGAAATAAGAGAAAATTGTAAAATTGATAAATGAATAAATAAATATTATTATTATTATTATTATTATTTTAACATTCATACATTAATTTATCTATGTCCATGATATTTGTATACAAAATCGCCTATCAAAACACTCAAGCAGAACTATCACTACGAAGTTACATCTCGTCAATAACCCGCTGTGCACTCTATAAATTACAAAAATATTTTGATTACCCCAAATTCCGGATTCCTGATTAACGACCCAGTTCGACCGATCGTTAAAAGCGGCAAAAATAATAAAAAATATATATTGTGAAACGGCTGGCAACATTGGCCGTACTAATTATAGCGTGATTATTTTACTTGGACTTTGTTTATGTGTACACACCTTTATCTTGCGACACCCGGTTTATGGCTGTAGAAGAATAAGCTTTTGTTTATTTTTTATAAAATAGCCTGTAGCGTGTATGTTTGGAAACTAACAGGTATTATTAATGTATTTACAATCTTTGAAAATAAATGTATCTCAGATAGCCAAAATTCGATAGAGCGGTTAGTGTAACAGCTATGTAGATATAGGTAGGTAGGTACCGATGTACTCCAGAGCGCAAAACGCAAACCTACAATATTTAGAAATGCAGATTTAAATCAGACATGTTTCGTGTGGAAATAGTACCAGCGACACTCAGCGAAACAGTAGGGATGAGGCGACCACCGCTACAGCAGTGGAGTCATTAAATATAACCCAAATCCAACCAAGTACTAATCAATGTAAGTTTGCACCTAATTAAGATAATTATCAGTGTTCAACACGACTTGGAAGAATACGCTATAAAGTCTGCGGTCATTTTTTGAGATTTGCTGCATTATTCACTTTCAACCGCTCGTCAAGTTTTCCTGTTGATCTGACAGCTCAAATACCGATTACGTTTCGACTATTTCCGACAATTTGAAAATACTACCTATTTGCAAATATTGTAGGAAACACAGAAATTCTTTGTTTCATAGAACTGTCAAAAGTTTTAGGTTTGGTAAAGAACCTCGGTAGACTGTTTTTTTGAAATAAAGCATGTTCCTGGTTTATATCTATTTTTATTTATACGTAACGTACGTATCACACTGCTCTTGCAGTATGTATAAGTAGACGGAAATAAAATTGCTTTACCGCCCTCAGAGTAAATGTCGTTTGCATATCACAAAACAATAAAGTCTATTTTTGCTTGCACAGTACAGTGACAGTAGTCACTGGCATAATGACTTGAGTCTTATTGAATTTTAATTTTGACGGATTTCTTTTCCAGTGGTTAAGCAAATATGTGAACGACTATACTTGCATAATGGAATTGTTAGTTCTTCTGAGCTTGCTCTTGATCAAATTTAGGTTTATAAATAAGTGTAAGCATACTATAGATACGAAAACTTTCTTCTCGGATTCATCATCATCGAATCTGAAAAATAGTATAATAGTCCAATTCTTAAGAAAAGTTATAGGCCTCGTGGTCTGTCCAACCTATTAGTAGGTACCTACTCGTCTTCGGGTGCAAAGTTTCCTTGCAGAACCCATTCATTTCTCGTAGATTTGTCATAATTACAAAATAATCAAGATTTCAATCAATTTTAAATACTCAACACACAGAACACGACAATAAACGTTTCTCAAAAGACAATCATTTATTTTTAAATATCCGCTATAAAAAATAGCAGCGCAGCTGTCATCGAATTATTAAAAACTATTGAAGTGTTTTTACTAACGAATATTTTGATAATTTATTGTGCCGGCAAATGCTTGACAAATCTTTTTTTCCAGATTTTATCTATTTTTATCTGAATAACCTAAAAGCTCATAAAAGAGAAGAAAACTGACACTTAACACTTACGATTCTTCTTCTCTGTTCTTCTCCTTTTTTTTGGCAACAGAGCCGACGATTGTGTCAGCTATTTCTGCCAGCGTCAAGTGTAGAATAATATTCTTGTTGATGATATTAATGGTATAATACAATTTTTTTTTTTCCCACATGCACACAGCGCCATTTAGTCCCAAATTAAGCAATTATATTTGCTTGTGTTATGGGTACTAAACAACTGATATACTACTTATATACTTTTTTTTTTTTTTGTAAATACATACATATTATAGACTAGCTGTTGCCCGCGACTACGTCCGCGTGAAAATTCAGATGGGTGCCTCTATGAGAATATTGCGTGCCTGATTTTATGGCAATCGTACGTATCAGTAATAAAATATCAGTATTATCCGTCTATGGCGAATCCAGTTTAAACCCGCTACCGCTAAAACTGACCAACCACTTTCACACAAACTTGCGACTCTTATTTGCCCACTTAATAAGGGTGGTTTCTGAATATAAAAAAAGAGTATTTTCTAGTAGTAATTTGGTAATCCTACTATAAAAACTATAGAAGTTTCATACAAACTTTGCCACCCCTTTATACCCCCTTAGGGGATGGATTTCGCAAAATTCCGTTTAAGTGAGCACCTATGTCCTAACAGGAATGACCATGCAAAGTTTGAGATTCACTTGTTGTTTCTGAGATTTCGTGATGAGTGAGTGAGTGACCTTTTGCTTTTATGTATATAGATAGCTTTTGCCCGCGGCTTCGCTCGCGTGAATATCGTTTTTTCCAATAGACATTTTTATATTGTTTAAATAATGTTTTTCATACTATTTTTTAACTCCCATTAATACAAATCCTCTTTCACCTACCTAAAGAGAGGGAAAAGCGAGGGCTTTCCCCGCCTTCCCCCTTTCTTCTCCTTCCTTTTCCTCCTTTCCTCTACCTTCTCATCGCTTCCTATCCCTCCTCCTCCCTTTTTTCACCATTCGAGAACTCCTTTCTTTCCTCGTCCCTTTCCCCTCCCTTCCTCTCCCGTCTCCTTCACTTCCCCTTCACTTTCCTCTCACTTTCCCCTCATTCACCCCTCACTTCTCCCTCACTCTCCCATCACTCCCCCCTCACTTCCCTCTCACTTCCCCCTCACTACCCCCTCACTTCCCCTTCACTTCCCTCTCACTTCCCTCTCACTACCCTCTCACTCCCCTCTCACTTCCCCCTCACTTTCCCTTCACTTCCCCCTCACATCCCCGTCATTTCTCCATCACTTTTCCCTCACTTCCCCTCACTTTCCCCTCACTTCTCTCTCACTACTCCCTGGCTTTCCCCTGACTTCCTACTGACTTCTCCCTGACTTTCCCTTCACTTCTCCCGCATTTCCCCCACACTTCCTCTTCACTTCCCCCTCACTTCCCCATCACTTTTCTCTTACTTTCCCATCCCTTCCCTCTCACTTTCCCCTCCCTTCCTCCTTTCTTTCAATTCCTCCTTTTCCTCCCTCCTTTCCCTCCCTCCCCCTCCCTTCGCTGGCTTAAAAAGCTAAAGATCTTTAATTTCACCCCTCTAAATCCACCCCTGTTAAAATAAAATTATAAGGATATTTTTTATTTAAATGTAATAAATAAGTAATAAATATTTTAATAAATAAGGTATGACACCTTATAATAATTCTCTAACACGAGTAGACCCGTTTTATAAATATAGTTATGTGTAAAAATCGTGTGAGTTTAAAATATTTAATTTAAATAGAAGTATTCCAAAACAAAATTTCAAAACTGTAAGTTAAAAAATGAAGAAGATTCATACAATCGTTAATCCCTTTTCACACACTTAGGCATTAAATTTAAAAAAACCTTTTCTTAGTACAACCTCTAGACATTTAGACAAACACACCCTCCAAATTTCAAGTCACTACGACCAGCAGTTTAGGCTGTGCGTTGTCTGTTAGTCAGTCAGTTAGGACAAATTATAATATGTATGGGTGTATGGATGTATGGATTAGACGTATAGGAATATAGGAATGCTAACACGTGATAGAGCCACATAAAGCTGACCGTGCGAAAAACAGCTAATCCACATAACCTGTTAAAGTCTCTGTTTCTATCAGGTTTCGTAGTAAATTAACAAATGTTCGACGTGAATTCTTTAAATTGGCATAACTTTTTTATTTATGAACCGATTGACATGAAACAAACACTAAATGTTAAGTGAAGCTTACCACAGTGTATTAGTGAAAACCATATCTAAATCGGATAAGCCGTTTCTGAGATTAGCGTGAACAAACACACAGACAAACAGACTTACAGACAAACAGACAAACAGACAAACAGACAAAAATTGTAACAAACATTGTTTTGGGTTCTATTTGCGTTGATAAAGGTCCCAATAATTTTTTTTCTCATATATCTTCCATGTACAGACAGCGATCGGTTACATTTTTATTATATGTATAGATAATTTACACCCAGACACAGAACAAACAATCATGCTCATCACACAAAGGTTTGTCCTGGGTGGGAATCGAACCCACGACCTCCGGCTTAGCAGTCAGGGTCACTAACCACTAGACCAACAGGCCAGTCAATGATAAATAATAGGAAAAAGTGGATGAAATTAAATGACAACCATCTTCCATGAAAACAAAAGATGACCGTCCACTTACGATTCGATTCGAAAAAAAGAAAGAAATTTGAAAACATAGGTAACTCAGACGTTATTTAAGATTTACATTGATGTAGTAGGTGGCGATTGAATCAGTACCGACAGACTGTGTCAAAGAAAACGTTTTTTATCCAGTGTACCTATCATTGTGAACGTTTTCAATCCATTGATGCTGGCGCTAGCTAGTGGATCAATGTAAATTAGCCGTAGAACAATTACAGACGTCTTGTTTATTACGAAGGCAAAGTTTAAAAGATGCTACTTTTCTATAAATAAAAAAAGGCATAACCGTAATTTTGACTGCAAAATAAATTTATATTAGCACTATACAGGCTTACAACGTAATTAATATCTAATTAGGCTAAGACTCACCTGAAAAAATAGGCAAAAGCACACCCATTGGTAATATTTGTATATCTTTCTGTCGCTCATATCTTCCTTCCCTTTCTCTCTGCTGTTGCCGATGCCGGGATAGGGCACCTCCACGCCCACCTTCTTGTGGAAGAAGCTCTTGAGCGTGTACGTGGAGTGGATCCAGCAGTAGGTGTTGAGGACGTCCTCGGGGATGTCCTTGGTGTGTATACAGTCTATAGGGTTGCCCACGTACTGCCTCGTCGTCACGATCAGGCTGAACGAGATCAGCAGGATAACGGTGATGGAGTAGTGCAACCTGAATACCGGCGAGTCGATGTGTACATAGCTCACTTTAATGAGATTCTTCAATCCACGAAAAACGTCTAACATTTTAAACGTTTGACCTTATCGTCCGTGTGTCTGTGTCCACTAACATTATTTATTGTTTTGAAGCACCAATATTCACTATTAATAACATAAGGCACTATTTAGTTTGGCAGTGTTCTCGTCGGAGCGGGTCTGCGGCCGGCATCATGCCACTACCACGCTCGCTCGCTCACGTTGGTGTAACTTTTTTGGTATTTTGATGAACTTGAGCAGTGACAGCACTTGGCTCATATTTTTTTCGTTTCATGGTATGTTGATTAGTGTCGGCTCGCGTCGTCCATGCTCGCAGTCTCGTCAGTAATGACGGCGCGCTGCGTAACCGTTGGGAAATTAATCTTTGGAATTAACGTAAACTAGATTACCAGGTCAGATGTTCTAGTACAAATTTATGAGTTCACACGTCGGCGATTCGACCGAAGCACCCGCACCGTCTGCACCGTTAACTAATAGCTAAGTAACTGACGAAAAATCTTTAAATTAGACGCTTAAAGAAGCAGAATAATTTCTATAGTTTATGTTGCGATATGACTCAATCTGTTGCGAGAACACGGGAGAGGTGTTCGCGAGGCATGACTAACGTATTATGAGTTGGATAAACTTGGCCGACACCTGATGTGAGTTATACGGGCATTTAGATATTTATTAGCATTGGCAATGGTCGAAGAAAACCGCGCAATATATTCAATCGATCTCGTTTCACGATATTTATTTATTAAACGCTTTAAATTTTCACATTCTCGATAAATTAAGCAACAATGACAATCCTTAGGACAGTATCGCGCGATTCTACGAAGTCTATTTCCCGACGCGGACGATTTACGGCCCAGTCCCACTTCAAGGCTCGGTTTGTCACAAAGTGTTGTTACGCCAGAGTTGTTTGTGTTAAATGATAATATTTACACGATACTTTTTAAGAGTTTCTTTGAAATATTATATTTAGTAGCCATTGTACTGAAATGATTCAGATCATATTGTCTCACGACCGGCCGGTAGCTTTTGCTAACCGAGCATAAAAGAACTGAAAATACAAATATACTTTTCGAAATTGTACCTACACATTTTTGTTTTAGTGTTTGATTTATCTACTTTTGACACAGTCATTCAATATACATTGACATTCAAGATGATTAACATAATCTATATATATAAAAATGAATCCCTATTTCCCTTGGTCATGGCATCACGCGTGAACGGCTAGATCAATTTCGTTAATTTTTTTTTTGTTGTGTTTGTTATTGTCAGGAGAAGGTTCTTATGAAAGAAAAACTAAGAAAATTGCGCATTAATTTAGGAAATTTAAGAATAGGTACTTATCACCATATTAAATTTAAACCGCTAAATCGATTTCGATTTGGTTTCGGGACATAGGCTACTTTTTATCCCGAAAATCGCTTAAAACTTAAACACAAAGCTATTTTCTCGTGGGAGAAGCCGCAGGGCGCAGCTAGTCTTTACAATTATATAAAGCGAAAGAGTTTGTTTGATTGTTTGATCGCGCTAATCTCTGAAACTACCATTCGGATTTGAAAAAAGAACAAAGCGGTTTTCAATAAGCTTTACAAGTGCACATCAAAGGGTTAGATACTTACACCGCAGTAAGTTTAATTTATTGATTTCCTAGTAAATTTAATGTCTATATTGCCGCTATTTCAATACTTTAAATATTCGATGAATTAGTCGATTTGGTGAATTTCTATTGTTAAAAACTGAATAAAGTAAAAATAAATAGCACGAGGAATTGAAGCCAGTGTTGTAACATCATACGAGATTATTCTAACATAGTTATGTGTAAGAATAATCTTAAATCTTCAAGAATATGCAAAGTTTTAAGATTCTGTTACTTATTTCAAATAGCTCTTTAGAGTTTTGCGAATCAATCAAATGGACATCATCACAGATGGCTAGCAGTCGTAAGCAGTCGTTCTGAAATGAATTAATCACCAGCTCATTAAAATCATTTAACGATTAACAGACGGAAATAATTAAATATGATTTATCGATTGCTAATCTGTTAAACATAAAATAATATTACCACAATAAATAATGACACTCCACTTGACCGGGGACACCTATTTATCAAAATTAAGCGGTCCAGGAATCGAGGAATCTCATAGGGTTGCCAGACTTTTTGTATCGTAAATTATGTATATCACGCGGCAGCCTTAGCAGGTTGGCAAAGAGAAACCCGTGCCAAATAGTACGAATGTGCGAGCTTAAATATTTCCCATTTCACGACTGTAAGACTTTTTATTTTTACCGTATTGCAAAAACCACTAAGTGACTTATTGCTCTCTGGGAATCTCACGATACTGTTGTGGTTTGCTAAATAAACAAAAGTACTTACGAGTGCTATGCTTTTGAATATTAAGTTTCGAGTTTATGAAATATTGTGTGGCCATTAGAGAATGGCTTTATTAAATCGGGATTAAAATATTTAAGCAGTCAGGGGATTAATCATTCGCTATCATAGTTTTAATAGAAGAGAAAGAATATAGATCATTATATTTGAAACCGAGGAATTCATGGCGTACGTACATATGTATGACGTATACGTAGTGTGCCAACCCTGACGAGTAATGAATGACATTTAGCAAATTCTAATCAATAAAATTAAATTTGGATGAAATTTACGAAATAAGCTTATAATTTTATTGTGTCTTTTATATTTCTGGACTATTTAGTACATATTTAATTGGCATTACGTATTATTATTATATTATTGTACTTTCAAGCTCATTTAGATCCTTTATGCGACAGTTAGGAACGTCGCAGAATATTAAAACGAAATGTCAGGTAATTAACCTACAGTCAGTTCGCCAGTCAAGAAACCCAGGCCAATTTTTTCTAGAACTAAGATTTTAAAAATATACCTACCTACGTCGAATAAAGAATTATTTTTTAATTTAAAGTAGTTCTTTCTAAACCACAGTAGACAGTTACTGGTTTTAACCTCAAATATTTACTTTTTATACTCGCATTTTGGATTCAATGCTAGGGCCAGAAGTTCCGGCGATATATCATTGCAACGGTATCGGGCGAATACATCGGAAAAATGTTTACTCAGAGACTGAAAGTGTAAATATATACAGTGTATACGACGGTTTGATATTAAATAAAAAGGCAGCTGTTACTAGTTCGTATAATGATTCCAAATTAATCACAATTGTTGTGATTCGACGAAAAACAAAAATTTAAAATTTTCTAACAAAATAAATTATATTTTAGTAGTAACAAAGTAATATACTATTAATTATGACAAGTTCACTGACCTGTAATGAGCCGCAACGCTTATCCTTCGACGTTGATTATGACTTAAGTCAGTGACCGTTGACGTACTTAGTGTTTAGAATTAAAGAAATTAAAAAAGTAGTCCTGTGTCTAAACTATTGAAGATATTTAGTTGATTTTTTTTGTCTCGCTTTATAATGTCACATAACTACTATACGTAATTGCATTTAATATCATACCGTCGTATATACTCTGTATATTTACACTTTCAGTCTATGAGTAAACATTTTTCCGATGGTGATGAGGTAAATGACATATGTATATAAAATTGATGCTTTATATTACATTATGACGATGAAGATTATAAAATTAGAATTGGACATAACATAATTTTAAAGAAAATTGTCATTAATTTTTTTTTCTGTCAGGCTGATGTCCGAAGACATAAGCCTCGTTGCCAATAATCGTTGGCAAAAAAATAAAATGACACGGCAAAGCGCAGTCAACTTAATTACGTAAACTGAAATAATTTAAATCTGAAAAGTTTATAAAGGTTAATCAATAACAAAATAAATATATAGGTACATAGATAGTTTGTGTAACAACTATCAATAATTATATAGACAAATAAAAAAAGTACCTACCTAAATATTTTTAGAGAGAAACGAATAATACACGATTTTATTTGATGTGTAAGATAGCGTATATATTGGCGCGTAATGAAGGCGTTTTATTCTTTTTTCAGTGGGCAACCCTAACCGCGGCTGCGCATTAACGATCTTCCTAATTTATGGTCAGCTCTTCAAAGGGACTGGGCCTGCCTTTCGGGAATAAATAATTTTTAATTTTTGTCTTGTCAAAGTTTAATGTACGTTTATACATTATGATGGTTTTTAAAGTAATAGGTCAAGGGCAAGTAAATAGAGCAGATAGGAAAGCATTACTGGCGAGCTTCGGCATTTCGTAAGTGTTCATGTGATTGGAACGTCCGTTCCTGTAACATTTCCAAATGTTACACATCCATAATATAGAAAGGTGATATGAAATGAGACACGCGTTGCCAATTTTAAACTTTGTGGTGTTCATCATAAGATCTGTATTACCGAATAGGTGTTTGTCATAGACCATTTTGCCACTGAAGATCTGACATATTTGTTACATGCGTAAAACAAATGAAGAGAAATACTTTTCGCAAGAATATACCTACATAATATGTCTAGTAATCGTAAATTTTCATACAGTACTTACCGTGGTCATTCCGTAAATGGGTTACCGTTTACAAAAAACATAGGGAGATCCAAACGTTACACTACGTAGCGTTACATCACCCGAACATAAAGTAACAACATCGATTCCTGATGTCATACCGACACCTAACAGCCGCTAATCTGAGTTGAACTGTCTAACAGTAGCAAAAGTCACATACTTACACGAGATTTTAACAAAGTTAAGCAATTATAATGACATCACATAACCACAAGAACCCGAAGTCATCGACAAAGAAGAAATTGTTATAAGTACTCCCCGTTTCCTCACGATGTTTTCCCACACACATTGGGCTTGAATGTAATATTACTCAGATCTAACATATACTACATTAAATAGGTCTTTTATTGTTTAGGTTATGTTACGTAATATCTAGTAAAATAATCACAAACACATTTTTACACTCATTAAGGTTTTCTTATTTCTGCGCGGATGTTACGCAGATTTTGTAAAAACATCAACTAATTAGCGAAATATTTTAATCATCGTTAGTTTAAGTTCAGAACTACAGCTAGGTCTGGATAGTGACGTCTAAATTTCTGAAAAATGTTTTTAAAATGACTATTTGAGCTAAACTGTGAATCTAAATATTTAAATGCTTTAATTTGAGAACCTTAATTTACAACTTAGTACATGTCTACTCATTACAATTATTGTAAACTCTTTTAAATTAATAATGTCGGTTATTAGTAAAATTATGTCGGTCAAAATTCTGGCAAGGCTCAATTTAAATATGCCTGAGTCAAAAGCGAAGACAGTAAGTCGAAAATGGCAAATATTAGATACTAGATTACGGAATTGATACTCTTCTTTATTTAAAAACCACAATTTGTTTGTCGCATTAAATTTGCGTAATACTATGAGATACTTAACTAATACAGTAGTATTTATAACGAAATAATTATAATAAATAGATCATATTATTATACTGCATTACTTGCATCAAACATTCGTACTTACCTACTTAGTACATTTACTAATAATATCTACGCTTTACGTAGGCAGCTTTTAATTTACTAATAATTGTTTACTATTTCTAAAATTGAAAATAAACAATAATTGGATAGCCAGCTGGATTTATACTGTATAGTTTTGTTTCAATCAACTGGAACATTAACACGTGTGTAGTGTAGAGAGGATTTATGCTTACAAGAGTCTACGAGTTTGCGAAGGTAAAGATTCGCAGTTTCTAGTATTTTGCGTATAGAGATTGTAATATGCTACAACATTGACATAATAACGAACCTTGAAATAGAGCATGGTATTGGATAATTTTTTAATGCCCTGTCAAGAATTATTATTATTATTATTATAGTATCACGTTTAGAATTAATGATGTACTTATTTTTAATATTACCTACATTTGAAAAACATAGGAAGTATCGTACTTGTAACTTTGAAAAGAGGTACCGAAATTAACATATTAAGACTCTTTTGTTTTGTATTTTGACAAAGTTACCATCTAAATTAGTGCCTCGCTGGAGTGCTCACTGGCGAAGAGTGATGTGACTGCTGTTTAAAAGGTTTAATTCAGAGATGATGAAATTTTGTGTAATCCATAAAAAATTGTCTTGGTTTTGTATCCGTTTATTCCCTTAAGTTTCAAGTTTCGGCTTAAATTTGATTCTAGTCAGGGTAATTTATGTACAATATATAATTTTATAATAAGGCAACCTCGTCTATCTTTGCACAGTGGGAAAATCGTAGATACGTTACAACTTATCCTAACCTTTCAAATAAAAGCGTGATGCTTAAAACATTGATAAAAACCTGTCGTTTCTCTCACTATAATAATAGATTTACATAACAACACAATAATAAATATAACATTAGCGCGCGGTGTCATCGTGCCAAGGCACCGCACACGTAAAATACCTACCATTCATTCACAGAGTGTGTCTAACCACACGAGACTAAGCTTTCTGTCAAGCAGGCCAATACTCATTAATATACGTTGTAAAGAAAGAACTATTATTGCCTCTACAGATTTATGTTTAGTTTTTAAAGAATATGCTCGCACTTGACAACTAGACTTGTGTCAAAGAAGATTTTGCAAAAAACATACTGAAAAGTTGATTTTGCTAATGATTTTCGATGAAATGTATTCGATAAAACAAAAATACACAACTGATACAGTGGGTAGGTGGGCACATTTTAAAGGTCCAGCACAAACCAATTGGTAAATTGGTGATTCCACAAACGATTTTCAAATGCATACTTAGCTAATTAATTTATATTTATCTATTTATGCTACGATGGCAATGCTTACCGAGAATAAACACTGCGTAGCTATATTTATTTGCTTAAAAAATATACTGATAATATTTTAGGCCTTAGCCTTGCACTGGCAAAACATAACTACAGAGTTAATGACGAATGAAGCTTAAAATCACCCAACATGTAGGTAGATACTTACAAATTAGTCGACTATTTTCTTATCTGTGGATCATACATTTTAATTTAATACTTTCTTTCTAAATAAAACAAACTATAATTCACTCACATAAAAACACATCGAACTGCTCAGACGGTTGTTCATCACACTAAAGATCTCGTGGTTTATAGCAATGATAATATTTTACATTAAAATCAAAGTACTACAAACCATACATTTTTCAGTACAGCGTCAACGGTCGATGAATGAGTTCGACCGCTTCTATATTTGGTATCGCATTGTAAAGGTAACGATTGACTGTAGTGTATTGTGAGAATAATGCTACAATTTAAAAGTAAAATCATTTTTTTTTTTTTTTTTTTTTTATTGCCTATAGTGGCAGACGAGCCAACAGCCCACCTGATGGTAAGTGGAAACTGTCGCTCATAGACTTCTGCAATGCCAGGGGCTCTGCGAAGCCGCTGCCTACCGTGATATTAATGCTCTCTTTAAACCTCGTTTGAAGAAGGACATGTCATAGCGCTCGGGAAACACCGCAGCTGGTAGTTCGTTCCAGAGCCTGCACGTACGTGGGAGAAATGAACGCTGAAAACGAACCGTGCTAGACGAGATCGTGTCCAGGTAGTATGGATGAACTTTGCTGCGATGTCGAGTGGTGCGATGATAGAAAGGAGACGATGGCACCAAGTCAAACAGTTCCTCAGAGCACTCCCCGTTGAACATACGATAGAGCACGCATAGAGAGCCAAAGTCCCTCCGCTGCTCCAGTGACTCCAATTTGTCTGTGAGATTGGGATCATCGACGATTCGAACAGCTCGCCGTTGGAGGGAGTCAAGTGGGTCGAGCTGGTATTTGGGGGCTCCTGCCCACAGGTGAGAACAGTACTCCACGTGCGGTCGGACTTGTGCTTTGTATAGCACAAGCCGTTGAGATGACGTAAAGTACCGTCTGGCTCTGTTCAGGACGCCCAGCTTTTTGCTCGCCAGTTTGGCTTTGTCTTCCAAATGACTCCCAAATTGGACCTTGCTGGATATTTGAACGCCGAGGATCCCAATGTCATCGGAGATACGGAGAGAAACTCCTTGGAACTGAGGCGCCATAACAAAAGGGTCCTTCTTCGCAGTGAACGCGCATACTTGTGTCTTCGTGGGGTTGAAATGAACTAAGTTCTTCTCACCCCATTCGAGAGCCCGCCCGAGAGAGCCCTCAACTTCAGACACAAGTTGTAACCGTCTCTCATGCACGGAGCTCCGAGGGACATTCTGTTGGCTAGTGTACCGCGCGTCACCCGTGCTGTCATCTGCATAGCAATGCATGTTCTCAATGGTTAACATGTCATTGATATGCAGAATAAACAGCGTTGGGGAAAGCACTGAGCCTTGTGGTACGCCAGCATTAACCATCATGGTATCGGAGCAAGCACCATCAACAACGACCCTAATGCTCCGACCATCCAGGAAGCTGGCGATCCATCTGCAGAGTCCCTCGGGGATTCCATAGGATGGTAGCTTCGATAGAAGTGCTTTGTGCCAGACCCTGTCAAACGCCTTGGCAATATCAAGGCTGACAGCCAGAGCTTCACCCTTGCCCTCCAAGGCTTCTGCCCAACGGTGTGTGAGGTACACGAGAAGATCACCAGCTGACCGACCGTTACGGAAACCGTACTGGCGGTCGCTTATCAGCTGGTGCTCCTCAAGGTACCTCAGGAGTTGGGAGTTGATAACTCGTTCCAGAACCTTGGACAGCAAGGATGTTATCGCTATCGGTCTGTAGTTTGACGGGTCCGACCGGTCACCCTTTTTAGGGATCGGGTGGACGTTAGCTACCTTCCACGAAGATGGAACCCTATTAGCGGTATATGAGAGACGATAAAGGCGCGTTAAAACGGGAGTCAACTCAGGGGCGCACGTCTTCAGAACCACTGCGGGGACGCCATCTGGTCCACTCGACTTGTTGACATCTAGGAGCCTGAGCTCTCGCCTGACCGCGCGTTGAGTGATGCGGATTTCCGGCATTGAGCTTTCACACCGCGAGATGTTGGGTGGTGTGACTCCCCCGTCGTCTAGAGTCGAGTTCGAGGCAAAGAATTGGCCTAAAGTGTCAGCCTTTTCCTTTGCACTATGGACCAGTATGTCGTCTTGTTTGCGCAGTGGCGGGAGATTGGACGAGCAGAAGTTGCCTTGGGCAGCCTTGGCAAGAGACCAGAATGCACGGCTCCCTGAAGGATAGCTTTCTAGCCTCTCGCCAATTCTGGCAACGTGTTCTGCTTTGGCCTCAGCGATAACCTTCTTGTTGAATCTGGAAGCGGCATTGAACTTACGCTTCTCTTCCCTGACCCGCGAGTCCTGGCGTTGCCTAGCACTGTTCCAGGCCCTATATGCGGACTGCTTAAGGTGCGTCGCCTGCCTGCAGGTTTTGTTAAACCAGGGGCGACTGCGTCCGCCGACCGGAATTTTTGCGTTGGGGATGAATAATTCCATCCCCTGAAGCACCGTATCGGTAATGCAGTCCGCACATGTGTCGGGATTTCCGGAGGAGAAGCAAAGCCGCTTCCATGGGTAGGACGCGAAAAATTCACGAAGCCCATCCCAATCTGCTGAGCTATATCGCCAGACTCTGCGAGACCCGGTTGCCGAAGAGCGATCGGGTCTCACAACAGGGGCTTTACTACGGATAAGGCAGTGGTCAGATGATCCGAGTGGAGCATCGACCACTACCCCATAGCCGTTTGGGTGGGTAGTCAGCAGAAGATCCAACAAAGAAGGTTCATGACCCTCTACGTCTGGAATGCGGGTGGGCTGCATTACCAGTTGAGAGAGGCCATAGGCCGAGGCCATATTGAAGACAGTTCTGCCCGGGAGGTCAGTGGTCCGGGACCCCAGCCATTCTTTATGGTGAACGTTGAAATCACCTAGGACCACCACCTCCGCAGACGGATGCTGTTCCAATATTTGGTCAATCCCCCCTTGGACGTTCTCGGTTATTTGGGTGACTCCCATATCACTGGCCGGAGACCTGTAAAGGCACGAGTAGATTCGGGTAAGACCCCCATGGTCTACCCGCAGCCATAATAATGATAGGTCCCGGCGTTCGAGGGCCCGAAGGCGGCGACAGCAGATATCACCCCGTACGAAAACGCACACCCCAGCCTTCCGGTGAAAAGCATGTTCCAGCTCGTAGCCGGGGTATTTAAGGTACGATATATCGTCCGGGGTACATATCTGCGTCTCCGTTAAAAAGAGCAAGGCAGGCCGCGCCGACTCAAGGTGTTGATGGACGGCGTCGAGATTACTGTGAAGACCCCTGATATTGCAGAAATCCATTGTAAATGTGGATTTGGTGTCCGCCGTAGATACGTTGCTCTTTCTCTTTCTTGTGGCCATGGTTTGTAGAGAGAGTGGGGGTGAGGTGTAATTTGGGAGGCGAAGTCAAGGTGATACCCAAAGAAAGAGCGGTGTGTTGGACCCGACCAATCCGTGAGTTGAGTGAAAAGCTGACGCGGGGCACTGAAGGGCCCCCGATGCCCCCCCGCTCACAACCGCCGGGATCCACTCCGGTCTCCCATTCCGGCACAACGGCTATGAGACGGGATTTTCGCCAGCTGGCGGGACAGCCTCCCGTGCGGGATACACACGGGTTCGGGTCCCCTACTGACTGGCAGGTGGCCGACGGATAACCATTCCCATCGGGTCTCCCTGGACCCCGCGTCAACTCGTCACGCTCAACGAACAGGCCAAGACTTTTACCACCGCACGTCTCAAGCATCACCAAAACTTCGCCACCCAATTGGGAAAGGAAATAGGAACACAGGAACGGCTGTTTCCCCCTTCGTACGAAACACAGCTGAGCTGCTATTACGGCCGAAATAGGTAGAATTGTGGTACCAACCCGTGCGGGTCTAGGTTAGACCCTACCACTATAGTCAGGAGAGGGAAGGAAAGACGGGGACTTCATATCGCGGATGTATAGGTGTACGATAATGAAGGCTCGAGGTGCCGGGGGCGCGTACCCGTATCTCCCGAAAAGCAACCGGACAGGTTGCAATCCAGTCGATTCTCTGACAGCAAAATTATATATTTAATCATCATTTGTTACAATCGTGCATTTGAAGTCCGGCTTTCATTAGAAAAGTGATGGTTAACACGACATTGTCCTTCGACAGTCTTTCATCTAACGTCTATTATAGTGTTGTGTACCAGAACTGGCAAAACCAAACACATATGAAATTGTCACTATGGATATTTCAAATCCCATGCAAATTATCAGTTTTAGAAAAGTCTAAAGTCTTTGGCATTAACTCCGCCTTTAGAGGTACTTGCTGTAGGTGAACAAAGCATAAATAAAAAAATAAAAGAAATCTAGTAAAATAAAATTTGTAGTAGTAAAAAAAAATCGGTATTCGAGTGTGTCAGTGTCCTTATTAGTTTATTTATATCTTGCAATGTATCTAAATGTATGCACGCGCCAGATAATGTACTTTGCAATCATTTTGATTTTATCAATTCAATCAATTTTATTTTATGGCGTAACTTCATAGTTATTCAGTAACTCATGAAATATATGAGTACTAAAGTATGTGTTTTTGTATTCTGAATCGTTATTGATTTGAATTCACTTTTGACAGTAATTAATTACATATGATATTAGCGTTACCATAAAGCGTATTTACAACAATTATGATATTTTTTATTTTTTTTTACTTTTTTGTATCGAGTATCTTTTTGAGCGTTTACACATAACAGTGGTAACGTCGCAATACAGTATAATATTTCCGATATTTTTTGTCATTTAATCCGAGCTATATTTTAAAAATGTTTTCAGAACACTTTTTAGAATAACGTGAAAGCTGTATAAAAAGTAAGTAACCATACATAATGCTTACAGTTCTATTTATGCAAATAATACATTGGAAACTTTCATAGTGTAATTTTAATAGTAAAATAACTGAAAGCATTATGGTTACTTAGTTTCTTCTAAAAAGTGTTCTTAAAATATAGCATAATGATAAAAATTTAAAACCACGAAAATTTTACACTAAATTGCAATATTGCCACTCTTATGTGTGAAAGCTCTGTAAGGCTTTTACTCAGTGCAACTGCCTCTACCATTTTCTAACTTCTTATTTCAGCTGCTAATGAGCTACTACTCAGCTCTACTTACTCTTTATTGCCGTAACCATAGTTTCAAGATTTTTAAAAACCCGACTTTTAATTCGGCGCTGAAGCGCTGTCAATAATAGACTATAAAAGCGATTCAACGCTGATCGATCCATTGCAGAAGATCGATTTTCAAAAAAAGATCGTATTTATAAAGGCACTGAAAAAAAAACATTTCTACTACTCCAAATAGAAATAGATACTTTAGTCAACATGCTGAAGTGGCAATCATAATCGACTAAGCTTTTTTACGCTTAACATTTTTGATGTACCTAATTCAATAAGCGTTCGGCCAGTCCCTACCTACTTATTTATCATCAAAATGAGCCGCATTTAACCGCCACCAGTCAAAACAAAAACGATAGATTTATTATAAAAAGCCAATAAATCATTATTATGTGCTAAAACTACTAAAGTTACACTAATCTCTTATTTCTGAAATGGTGTTATGAAAGTGTCTCAATACGAGTAAAATCTATTCCTTCATAAAATATGATAAATATCATGTATTAAATTTAAATTATGATACACTTAACTACACTATGATATTCATTGCCAATTATTAAATAACAAAATGTTAGCTATAAATTCACGGTTCACCTCTTTATAAAAATAACATCGATGTCTCTTCATTCATTTCTAATCTCTTAATATTTGAAATCGTACTCTTTCCTTAGTAGATTTAAAAAGCAATAACCAGAGACAAATACATGTTATTAACCGCCATTAATGTCAATAGAACAATTTTAAATTTTACATTACATCCGCATATCTTACTGTATAGTCGACCACATATTATTTGCTTTACCACTTTTAATAATTATTTCCATCAAAATTAAATTTAATAAGACTTATTAAGACAATGACAACTGTCATTGTACTGAGGTCACTTACAAGCAGAAATAGACACTACATATTGTTTTGTGATATGCAAACGACATTTACTCTAAGAGTGTTATAGTAATTTTACGGTCGACTATACAAGTCATCAAAATTCGTTCACGTTTTAGTAGAACTGCCTTAAGTACACAGTTAAATACTTTTATTATCATAATACGTGTTATAGTAATAAAATAATGATTTGATACGAATACCGCTTACCTGTGAGCAAAATATTGTTTGTGGAAAGAGTACATATTTTAAAATTTTATACGTAGGTAAGTTTTTACTTAATTTATGTTTTAATAAAATGGAATGCTTTTATCTTTCTAGATTTTCATATGATATTCATAAACCTATCATGTATATTTCTTTCATCTTTCTTTGATATTACGAAAATATTTTGTAATTTTTTTATATTTTATTGGGATATTATACAGTGTGACGTCCGTTTCAACTCTTTATATTTTTAATTTGTTTCGGTCCCTTTGATTCAGGCAATGTCTATATCAGTGTGAACGTTTCAGTGACGGGTTTATATATCTTTAATATATTTACCTGTTGAACACAAAATACTACAACTGACAACTGACTTTATTACAACTACAAAGTGGAGAGCCAACCTTATATCACTCTCCACACACAATAGATAGTGATATTTTTTTCTAAATTAGCTATTAAAAAAACAATGTTTTTGTAGCATTTTTTTCTTATCCTTACACATGACGCGGCGTTTAATACTCTTTTTTTTAAATTTAAGGCTAAAATTAAATAGATAATAATATGTAGGTATACCTAGACATATCAGTTCGTAAAACGGAGGAAGAAAGTTGATTGAATTTAAATCCTTTGTCTAAAATATAGGATGACAGTATTTTAAATTTTTTATTTACTTGCCTTAAATTTAATCATTTTTTTAGAACCAACAAGACATTTTATTAATTTTAATGGTAGTTTCAATAAATAAAAAATAAAATTAAATTTTTTGTTAACCATTTTACTTTAATCAATTATAGAAGTTAAATAGATAGATGGGAAGTACCGTACATAATTATATTTAGTTCAGACAATTGACGAAGAAGGTTGATTGGATTTAAATCTTTTTTATTTTGTTTATTGTAATGTCTATGTACTGGCTGTTATTTGCCAAAAAATATAGGATGCCATTATAGATTTCTTTTTTTGTATACTTTTTAAGTGGAATAAATGGCTACGAATTTAATTATTTTCCCCAAACCAGCCTGTTATATTTACTCCACTGTCTGTCTGTCCGTCTGTCTGTCTGTCACCAGACTGGTATCTCATGAACCGTGATAGTTCACAGATGAACCGTGAACGATCTTTTGACTTCAAACTGTGAATGAATTTTAAATTTTGATTTTGCTTTTTTTTTAATAGAAGACCTTTCACCTTAGTGGCGCCAACTGGTGGCGAAAATTTTATTAAACATCCTCATTAACTAAATAGATGGTAATTTTATAATATAATATTACTAGCGGACCCGACAGTTGTTGTCCTGTCTTAATTATTATCTAATTTTTCGCAGAACCTTCTCCTGACAATAACAAATACAACAAAAAAAGAATTAACGGAATCGGTCTAGTCGTTCACGCGTGATGCCGTGACCAAGGGAAATAAGGATTTATTTTTATATAAATAGATATTTCTAATCTCCCATTTTACAAACCCTCTTTCACCTACTTACAGATATCCCCCGTAAACTTTTCACTACTTTCCCCTATTCCCTTCTCCCTTCTTCGCCACTCCTCCCATCCCCCTTCTTCCCCACTCCTCCCATTCCGCTTCTCCCCTCCCTCCCCCTCCCCCTCCCTCCCCTCTCCTTTTCCTGTCATTTCACTCTCACTTTCCCTGGCTTCTCCCTCATTTCCACCTCGCTTCCCCCTCACTTCCCCCTCATTTCCCTCTCGCTGCCTCCTTCCTCCCCCCTCTCTTCCCCGCCCTTCCCACCACCCTTAACATTTAGGGGGATGAAAAATAGATGTCCGATTCTCAACCCTAGCCGATATGCATACAAAATTTTTCGTTTCGGAGGAGTTCAATAACGTACACCGTGATACGAGAATTTTATATGTTAGATATTATAGGTACTTTAGAATCGTGACCCACCATAAGCTCATTCTGCCAGTTCACTTAAATGCAAGTCGAAATTCGTCTGAAGACTGATTTCCAACAACAAGATTGTTAACATTTTATTAGACACTGACATTTTACTGAGTACACTGTTGTTATTTTAGTTTTTAAAACGTCGTGCATTATTTACGGTAGATTTTACAAGTTTGACAGTTTTAAGCGAATTATTAACAAAATGGGTCATGATTCAGCTGGTTCGATAGTACTCTATAGTTCAGAAAATTGACAAATAAGGTTAATTGAATCTAAATCTTTTTGTTTATTTTTATCTCTATGTACTGGCTGTTTCTTGTCAAAAAAATTTAGGATGCCACTAATTTTCTTTTCAATATACTTTTTAAGTAGAATAAATGACTTTGATTTTAAATTATTTTCTTTGATAAAGACTGTTATATTTATAAAAAAATGTTGAGACCTTATTTAATTCATTTTTATTTTATTTTCTTTAGGTTATCTGTCTCGCAAAAGATAGAAAATTAACGAGAAGATATATCATGACAAAAATTAATAAAATAGATCTATTCTCTTTTCCCTCCGATGATGGTGTATTTATTGACACTTTGGCTTTATGGGGGCTCTCAGCAAACAATATACATGATTAGATGTACGCTAATTAGATCAAAGAATAATGGTTTGTTGTCAGTATTGTGAATCTGTTTGAGCTAGTAGGTCTGTGCATAATATTACGTAATGTGACACATAAACATGAATTATTTAGGCAGTACTGAACGAACGCAACGGGGCGGGGATGGTAAAACGTGTGTGTGGGTCATCAAACGGGGAAAAGACAGTTGAATGAACATCGTCTTCTCTGTAATGTTGATGTTTATTATTTACTTATTATAATATTCAGATTGATAGTTATGTACGTTCCCCGCCACCCGCGCGGAGTGTCAGAGCGAATTAAGCTACATTAGATTTATAAACCTCCAAAAATTGTAAATCAGCGGTGGTATGCAATAATACCTAATTCAAACTAAGACCGGCAAACAAAGGCGGCAAAAATAACTTTTAACGGATCCTACTCGCATATCGAATTAAATTATAGTCTGAATTAGACTACAGGAACTATCGATACTGTTTCCCAAAATAAGGTAACAACACAGGATACTAATAATATTGAAACATTGGTAACTAAATCGAGATATTTAAGTAGGTACAAATAGGTCTGGATTCAGATCATGTTTTTGTTTGATTACGAAATGAACTCGAAACATATTCACGTATTTATTTACTAAAATTATGCATACTAACGTTACACGAGATAAAAGCAGTTTCTTACATAAACAACTAAAATGAGCATCGTTCGCTCAAAAGAATTAGTCTCAAAACCTAGATTCGTGTGACTCAACACAGCACAGATTAAAATAATTTAAATAGTTATAGTCTATGAACCTCATTACACGTCAAAGAATTATAAACAGATAAAAATATGGCATAACAGGACGGTATGATGCTTTTTAATGAAGCATTAGGGTGCGTTTAAACTGAAGCGGAGCTGGGTGGATCAGACCGTGTATTGGCCAATCACAATGCTCGAAATCTTGACGCCGCGTCAGTGGAAACAGTGTAAGTGTTTAGCGGAGTGGAGTAGTGCTGAGTGGAGTCGAGCGGACTGTGGTGCCCCCACTCTGCTACAATACTTTTTACTGCTTTTCTCCTCTTCACTCCACTCAGCTCCACGTCAATGTAAGCACTTGCCAATTTTTATTGCTCTTCTTCTCTTCACTCTGCCCAGTTCCACTTCAGTGGAAACGCACCCTTAAGTTAACTAGCTCCAAAAGTCTTTTCGTATTTTATCTTCTGCGGGTCTGTTACAATAGTTGATAAAAAAAATTTTAGTCTCTTGATGGATATGACATGAATGGACCGGATAACCCTTGAAGCCACCATAGCACATCGACGTAGCAACATAAGAATAAGAGCTTTTACGCTTTTTCCCTCTTCCTTTTTTTACCTCTCTCATTCCCTACGCAAAAACTTGGGTAAGTTTTCTTCTCATACTTTTGTACGTATTTCGTGTAATTTTATGCTAATAACATAAAATCACATAAGCCTTATACACACATACACATGTGATTAAAAACACATTAGAAATATAACCACCGCGTTTGTCACGGAGGCAATGTCTAGCACTAAACAAGGCGCATGTAGGCAGTAAGCAGTACGTTGATAGCATCATAGATAACGATCGTCACTACGGTTCTGGACCAGGTCCAGATGTAGTTATTTCAAAATGCCGATAGTTTACTAGCGGCCGTACACTGTCGTTATACCGTCACGACATCATCACTGCTCTCATAATTTGTCACTTACATTACTCAGTTTTATTAGACAAAGCCTTGTACATGCCGTTGTGATGGCGTAATGGTTATAGTACGATTCTTTAGCACGAGATTTTTTTCAAAACTAATTTCGCTTCATGTAAGTACGAGTTTTCTCTTAAGACCTAAATGACATATTATACAACTAGCGGCCCCGATTGCACCTGGATTAAACTTTACATAAATAAACGCCATCTGGATTATTTTCACCTTTCAAATAAGTGAAAGAATTTTCAAATAGGTGCAGTGGTTTATCGAAGATTAACCGTATAATACAAAGTTCATGCAAGAGCTCTGTGTAAACAAGGCACCGTTGTTTTGACCGTGTGGTCTCTTAGAATATGGAATATACCAGGTAACGAGCAGCGTTAACTGTGTATTGTTGATCAACTTACTGCAAATTTACTAAATGTGAAAAATATACGGTTCTCTCACGCTTAGCAGGCGAGTAAGGTACGCCTTTAGAAGATGTCTCTACCCTGCAATGGACATCTGGCAACCTGATGAACACAAGTGATAATTAAATTAACTATGATTGTAAATTTCTACCTAACATTGAGTTGTGTAGTCGTTGATATTAGTATCATGTTATTTAGTGTTAAAATATCACAAAATTCTGCAAAAAATAAGTGAAAATAATAATAATTAATTAAAATTATTATAATCAAAGCGTTACATAATTAAATTCAATTTAGAGGACAATGGGAGTACCTATCAGTTTTAAAAATAATCGGTAGGCAGTTATATTGGAACAGTCTTCAACAAATAGAAAATATTTAGAAAACTCATCTAAGCACAAATATTTGTTGCAATTATCACCTGGACATTAATAACAAAAAGATAACTGTTATATTTATTGTTAACAATTTCACACTCTTGACTAACTATAGTAACTATCCTATAGGAAAATAATGTTATTTTATTTTTACACAAACTAGTCAGAGCCGCCATGACTAACGTAATGCAACAAGAGAATTGGAAACTCAGCAGTACATTGTGGATCAGATGAACACTTCTTGAGTCATCGCTTTATTTTCACGTTTTCATCTGTTTGAACATCTTCACTTCCGTTACTCCTTTTATTTTGGTGAGTAAATATCTCGTTGTTGATGTAGATTGTTACGTACGAGTAGATAATTAATAAATACGCTCAATAAAAGTTAATAATACGTCGGATATGGGAGAGGTATCACATTTGGTAAGTGGAAAAGGCCGTAAGAGTACCTCAGGACCGATTGAAGTGAAGATTGTTTGAAAAGATGTAGGTAAGTACATAATTATGTGTAACAATGGGTGTAGGTACATCGGCTGAATTGATTTAGTTAAAAAATAGATAAGTGTTCTAAATATTTAAATAATTTTGCTACATCATACATATAATCCTAGAACAATGTTATCAACTTTTACCTATATCACAAGTAACTACATGAAAAGACTAAAATAAAATAAAATAATTTATTTCAGCCTCTAATTAATGCAATAGCTGTCACAGTCATTGAGATAAAACGTGAGAAGTTAAAAAATACACTTCAAGATACTAAACTGGCTGCTTGCCTGAAATTCCCCATATCCCATGTCAAATGCAAAACAAATGTAAACAAAATATACATAAACAGACTAGGTACAAAGTTGAAAATAATGTAAGTACATAATTTAAAAGGACACAACATCACAGAACAAACCGTGTATTGTGATTATCGGTAAAAAAATATCTTTAGTTTAGACCCCTTCATCCATGTTCGTAACTGAAATCTAATAATTCCAGTTCAATCAAAGTAGCATGATAATTCTTCTGTTACAACTATTTACTAAACAGCGGAGAAAAAAATATTTTTTGCAACTGGTTACATGATTTCAGTTACGAACATGGATGAAGAGGTTTAGTTTAGACAAAGCTTTAAAATTAAAAATACAAAAACATACTCATTAAAAAAATTACATAGGTATTGAGGTGACGTTCCAGGTTTTCTAATATATACAGCATTTTCGATTCATTTTTTTAATAAAAGTCATACACCAAATAGATTGTTGATGCTATAACTTTCACTGCGAATTCATAAGCTCGCTAGTGACTGAAGTCTACGATGGCGCAACCTAGCTTTACCTTCAAAATTTATAATAAAAATAATGTAATATTTCAACAAGTCAAGTTTGTTTGACAAAAGTTCACTAATAGTCAATAAATTTTACTAATTTATTGATGATGAAACTGGATAATTTATTAACAGTAAGCACGACAATTCGTGTAAATAAAATCGGTACAATTTATGACATAAACTAGTTTTCACTCGATAATTTTGCTGCAATTAGTACGACAATTTTCTTTAAATTTATTTGACAATATTACCGCAGTTTGTAGTTGAAGTGGTAATTTAAAGAATAAATTAAGATGCATGTCTTTTCGAGCTTTGTTGTAAGATTTTAAAATATTTTTTAACAAAAATATAATAATAAGTAGGTATTGCTGAGTCGGTGATTTGCGAACTTATGAGGACAATACAATAAAGTTTGTGTTATTAGTTAAGTGTCATTGAACATTGCTCTAATTTAAGTGTGACAGTTAATCTAATTTTGAAAATCTGTAGCTTATCAGAAAATGACAAATTGAATTTGTAAATCATTGTAAGTTCAAATAATTATTTTTATATGGAAACCTAATCTAAAATCTCAGTACGAATTACAGTGAAAAGTTTTACCAAACAATGCCAAAGATGGATGGCTTGCAACATGACTCACGGTATAACATTGACCACTCGTAATTCACAAAATTGCCAGATGTGATACACCCGAGAGTTATTGAAGGTGTTTGAGAGCTGCAGTATCAAGCCATTAAAACTGTAAGGATTATTTTTAAAGTAAAAAATATTTTTAACATTAAAAGATCTGTTGTTTGTTGTCTCAAAAGCCATACCATACTTTTCTCAAAGCATTTCGGGCCATTTTCGACTTCCTATAACTTCGTTGTAAATAAAAGTAGAAGCCTGAATTTCAATAACCAAGCAGGCATTGTATGAACACGGTATATTTTAAATTTCAATTTGAACCAGTAGTTTAGGTTTAACTAGCCAAAATTCGTAGTTTTGTCACTCACTGACTGACCGATCATCAAAACTCTAAGGCCCTTCTAGCATAAGTAGAAGCTTCAAATTGAACGTACACAATTTTGCATAAATGAGGTATCAATGTTTGACTGTGAATATAAAAGATAGTTGGTGTGGAAAAGGTTGTATGCTACCACTGGTTTGAGTTGACCGACTTAACTTGACAACGAGGATACTTGGGAGTGCTAAACTCAGCAGAGGCCTTCTTTCGGTATAAAGAAACATATAACTGCATGTTTAGATATATATTACAGCTACCCCATTCAACTATTAGCATTAGTCATAGTCTTCAATGGGGTAGCTGCCAGTACTTACTATTAGATAGAAGAGAAAATATTTATTGTTAATTATTTAGCCATTATTTATTATGATTTTATCTGTTGAGCGAAGGGTATTTCCTCAATCGGACTGCTTCAATATGGACTAGAAATCTCATAAAACCAGCTTGTGTCCTTTATAAAGATAAGTGTTCTATTTACAACGTATGATAATACTGACTGTCATTATATTATTGTTCTGCAAACGTGTAATGTTTAAACGCGACCGACAGATGCATTGATCAGTCCCTGAACAGGCTGCAGACGGTACACATTTATAATAAAGCCTCATACAAGTACAATAACTAGGTGCACAAATAAGTTAGTAAGTACAAGTAATTAAGTAAGGGTTCAAGGTTATACCTAAATGTGTTTTTGACTCTAAGACCGGAGCTAGGAACCAACCTGACGTTGCCTTATCTTTATAGCTTCTTCTTCTTCTTTGCATCACCAAAACTTGTGTGTAAAGGTTCGCTCTCCTAATAATAAACTTCTTTGAGCTACATTGCGATTCAAATATTGGTTCAAATATTCTACTTAGCTTTGAATCCTTACTTAATTACTGTGTATATGTTTTTTTTTTGTTATTCACTATGTTATATTTTAATTGCAGCTGCTGGTTTATAGCCAGGGGTGCCTATCTATAGACAACAATGCTTCTGGTGTTTTTGAAAAATATAAACAACTCCTATGTACTCTTACATCAAGGCCATTTATGGCAACGGTATTGCCGAATATCATATTTTTTTACTTTTAATCAAATAAGAGACATCGTTATGGTACAAAATGGCATAACATATACCTATTTGAATAATATATTTGAACAAGAAGTTATGCATAGTGCAGAATACGTTTTCGTATCTACTCCATAAAATATCGATTTATGCCCAGAAAGACTTTCTAGAAAAGTTCGTTTTTAGCCGCTAGAAGCGACGATAAAACTGCTCATTGTCACAATTGTTAAGTTTTTATTGCATTTTTGTGCATTATAAAACAGGTATATTATGTTCCATCCTTTGTGTGTATTAAACATACTTTTATTAATTGCATGCTGCTCATGGGAGCCGTCAGGATTACTTTGGGGGTGCACTTGATGTTCAGGAGGGTACAATTGAACAAATTTGGACAGTACTGTATAGAAGTTCAGTTAAAAGACAATATTAATGAAAATTATTTTGTTAAGTTTAAGTATTTTATTCTTATCAGAGGGGTGCAAGCACAGAGCTGACAGAGCTGTTTATGTTTTTTGTCAGTTCTTCACATGGCTGTTCTTAGACAGCGTACTAGCTGTAAGTTTAATTGGCTGACGGTCTATTTTTGTTATTTTGCCATTCATAAGGCTATTCATGTAGTATAAATGAATAAGTTGGAGTTAGAATACCTACACACATATATATAGTAGGAAGTAGAAGGAAGCAATGACAGTGAGGGACAATCGATAAGACGTGCCGTAAGGCGCACTCGTACGGGCTCCGTATTACCTGCAACACGAACCAGACACGAATAAGTACCTTGTAATGCATGACTATCAAACTATTACCTGTTCATATAACTATGAATCACGTCATAATAATTATTTGGAATCATTTGAATAGCTAAGTTCATTGACCTTGTGAAGGTTCGGCGTTAATTTTCAAGATGAAGAATCTTTTGTTTTTTTTATATGACTCAAAAAATAAGAATTGAAAACAAAGTGTAGAAAGTAGTTTTAATAATATTACAGTAGAAAGTGTATAAATTATTAGTAGAATACTTACAAAATAGTTACAAATGATATAAACATTATAAAAAATATTATATTACCGATACTTATTGCAGCTTGTGGAAATTAATATGGTTTACAATACTTATTATGAGTGCTTACGAATCTTTGAAATGCCCGGCTTTACTCTGCAACTAGAAAAATCGCATTTTATTATTGTTACTTTAATAGGTACTCTTTCCCAAGAAATTATTAATAAATAACCAAAATATACTTTTATTTTTACATGACGAACTCTGCCGTCATGACAAAATTAAAAAGAGACAAAACAGTATCATGTTTACAACAGATTTAACATTGCTACCCGAATGGAAACGGACGGTAAATGTTACCTGAACAAGATATTTTAAACACATTAACGACTGTTGATATGTGTATAAGCACAAGCTACAATATTATATAAGAATTTTTGTCTAAGTATGACGTATAATGATGTTGTTATCGGAACAATTACTAGACTGAATAGTTATTTAATGAATTGATAAGCAATGAAAAAAATAGATGAAAATACTGATACTTGGTGAAACAAGCAATCGCACAGCTGGCAAAGCTAAAAACCATGATAAATCGTTGTTTTTAAAAGAGGGGATTATTTCACCATAATTAAGTTTTGCCTAGTAACAGCGAAACTGAAAATCATCACAAGAAGTATTAAAATACTAATGTACATGCCTACATGCTAATTTGCCAGAGATAGTAACTGTGAAAACTCTTTATGGTTTACGGGACGTTTCTTCCTACCCACATACCCATCATTTTGACTCCTGTAAGTCGGGATTAACAGCGAAGAATCATTATTATGAGCACAGAGTTATGGCATTTGGAAATTTTTCATTGCTAAACCTACTCTCTTGGACGGACTTCTTGGACCTAGCAACAAATTTAATCAGTAGAAAAAAAAAGAAAAGCATTTGCTTTAATACTTTTCAGTTTGATTATGTTGTTTCAATATATTTTATTACATGATGCAACTTTTTCTATTTAAATGCAATATCCGATTTGTTTCTAGTTAGCTGCAAAATAAAACAAAGCTAAATTACATAATCGAGTAACACTACACAATCCATCAGAACTGACATAACTATAATTAAATAATTAAATTGTTAGCTGTCGGGTCGCTGCCAATCACCGCGACATTCGTTCAAAATATCCAAACACATATGGAACGATTAAAAAAGGAACGAACATAGACAGCGTTTCGGCGCGCTTTTGTGACGCAAGGGAGCGTTGCGTGTTTTGTTTTCAACATTAAACAGACAACGAATTTGATTGGAGTACATTTTCCAATGATTCTTGTAACGCAGGCGATTTACAGCCGTGTAAATCTCGTAGATTGCGTCACTGTAGTTTTCATATCGTCATTTCATACCTAGCAAACGTACCTACTACCTACTTAAATGATATTTATGTTGGATGTAGTGCCAACGGATTATTGTGTACTGCAAAGCAAAGGTTTAAAGGCATGAATAAGCATAAATCGCCGCGTTCACGCAAGTCGGATTTAAAATTTCAGACTAACCTCCAGTTTCTGAAAGGCTGATCAACGAAAAATTAACTAATCACCTCTCATGTGAAGTAGGTACCTAAAAGCATTTGGTACTTCTCATGAGATTCAACAGGTGATTAGTTAATTTTTCATTGATCAGCCCTTCAGAAACTGGGGGTAAGACTTATATTATTACAATTATAGGTTTCCGATTCTGAAATCACATAATTTTAAGAATAAAAGGCAAAAAAATTCTTTCATTGATAAAAAGTGTAAGAAACAGAAATTTCAATTAATAGGTACTTACTTAAAGAATCTGTTTTATGTAGAGAGGAAGGGTAAGTCCAGAATATTGATATTAAGTATGACCAATTAACCATACTCAAAATGAATTTATTCCACTGATATTTAATTTTATTTCTGTGTAAACTTGAGGCCACACTTCATGTTGCTATACCTAATTACCTACAAACAATATGATTAATGAAATAAATATGAGAAGCCTGATTGAATTAATTTAGTATGAATTATTTATTTTTATTTTATTAAATAAATACATACTGCACTCAATTAAACATTACAGTATTAACACGTTTTTTGTATAAATAAAAAACACGTTGGACTGTGGCGCGTGTTGCGTGTTTATTTCAGCTGACGACTGACACTGTAAAGTTATTCGGGTTTCGTCGGGAATGTGGACTGACTCGAGTTCAACGGCGAAGGGCATCCGAGAGCTTGGAGATTGGTGCGTGTTGTTTTAAATATATCTTTGAGCTGGCATAATTATATCTATTTATGGTTGACTGTAAGAACAGGATTAACAGTTATAGTTTGATAAATCAACTGTTATCCGCTGCTGCATTTAGATCTCTTATAATTTATGTTTGAGACATAAATTACCGGTTCTCTCTTTGCCGAATCCAGTTTATTCCAGCTACTATCAGTAGGTCTACAATTACCCTAAAGATGCATCCCTACCTACTATAAAACTTAACTTCTTAAGTCTGTTATAGCTTATCACGTATTTTGGAGATAAAGTTTTTTAAAGTTGCCCTTTAAAATGTAAGCCAATTTTCGTGCTTATCAACAGCAAAAACTCTGTAGTTACGGTAATTAAACTTATAATTCTCATGGATGCCAATACAAATTTAGGAAACCTCGCGCCATTAATTATGAACATTATCTAACACCAAACAAAAGTAGTTGTCAAAAACCTTACCCTAGAAGCAGACACAAGCTTTGATCGCTCAAAAAGATCTCTACCTAGTTATTTACACACCTGACTACACACAACGCGCGCTATTTTGATTATTTAATACACGAACGAAAATTATTGCACTCAAACACCGTTTGCAATAAACATTTATACAAGTGAGATATACGAGCTACATAGTTATTCGCGAAGAAATGAGACTAGTGTTACAACAAGAAGCAAAGTTCAACGCACTATATCCGCGGGTAGGTATCTGTCCGATTTACGGATATCGGCTGGCATGGATACAGCGTGTGATCGGCTGCCAACTGAGCCACTGCATGCGATAGATCAAATGCAAGGATTGATCTGTCTTACGTGGTATAAGTGTGGAAATATGTATGTTATTGTTTGTGTTGCCGAGATTTTGGTGTGGTTTTTCTCGTTTAATTATGGCAATTGACATGGCGAAATACTTAGGCACTTGCTGTTATATGAAGTTACTACTTACTTTTACCACTACTAGCAAAACCCATCAGTAGAATCTAAAGGAGCTTAAACTAAACGCTTCAATATTTCATACTTCACTCAAATAAAACGCTACCAGAGCATTTGTTTCAATTTTAATTCAGAGTCTTAGCGGCGCGCGCGTGAAAATGAAAATGCGTCTCCCAACACCACTGACACCACTTTAGTGTACCATGCGATAGTAGGTATTAGTCATATAAAAGCTAAGCAGCTTAACATGATTTCAATAATGGGCAATTGGTTTGAGCAGTCGTTGTCAAACAGTATCAATCATGCGATTTTGACGGCGGCGGGATGGCCGGCGCTCGACGGATTTAGCTCACAACTGGGTTAACATCCACGATTTTTGTACCCGCGGACTTGTACTAGCGTACATTGTTACATGGTGCAATGATTGACAGGTGATAGAAAATTGTGTGAAGTGTCCGGAAGCAAGTTAAACTTAAAAGTTTGTTGATGAAAGGGTTTTTAGTAAATATTTCAAGGAGTTACCTCTCCCACAGGAGTAAACAAGGCATGCATTAACAATTACACGTACACACAAAGAAAAGCCAAATTCGAAACAAACACCTATTTATGTTACACACACTTGTGTCCTAAGTGGGCATCGAACCCACAACCTCTTGCTCAGTAGTCGCACGTAGATAGTGTACCTACCGCCGAAGCAGTTCCCTTCATGGTTGAAACTAGTCAATTTAACAAACCATCATCATCATTTGAACCGTGATAAATCCACTGCTAGACACAAATATATAAAACTAGCTTCCAGTGGCGCAGTTTCACCCGCGTCTTTGCTTTCGTCGCCAGTAGCGTGATGTTACAAGACCACCACCAAGAGAACTGTCTTCAAGATCTAGGCTATCATCGAGGTAGTTACAGAGATTAGCGCGTTCAAATAAACAAACGAACTCTTCTGCTTTATATAATAGTATAGATTTAAGAATCTCTTGTCAATTAATTTACGAATATTTAAAATATTGTATACTTGCATATACTCTCATTAATATGTCTGGAAGAGATCGCTCTAAGCGATAAGACCGCCCATTGAACCTACTCATATTTATATTGTATTCTTGACTTGTGTTTGATATGTGGTGTGTACAATAAAGAATATTATTATTATTATTATAATTATTATACTGCAGTAGTATATCAGAAGTACCTACTGATATATCACAATGTTCTAATCGCATGAATATTTTGGTCTGGTATTTCCTCTGCGCTATAACGATAATTATTTTGGCATAGTTACAAAAATGGCCGAAAGGCGTATCGCTAATGAAGGGATCAATCACCTATTTAAATTTCACTAGCGATTTGCTCTGGCTTGCACTTGAGGTACTTTGCAGGTAATCCATAATAAAATAATTTTTAACGAAATAGAAACCGACTGCAACCAGTAGTTTGGCTTTTGAAATGGTGTCCGCCACTTCTGGATTTCACTGACTGCTTACCATCAGGTAAAGAGGAGTCACTTTGGTAGGCTAATATAAAAAAAGGAAAGTAAAAAATAACTTTACTTAGCACAAAATAAATCGTATTTTATTGAAGTAGTTAATAAGACATTATTAAATAAGTGCCTATTTTATAATTTTGAAGTTGGTGCCAAGTAAAACAATAGCTAGGTTTTGGTTTTACCAATCTTTATTTGCAATTTGTATTTAATAAAAAAATTATATTCAAAAAAGATATCAAATCCTGACTTGATAATCATAGGACCACCTGAAAAGTATTGTATATTTCACATAAAAAAAATCCAAATCGGTTCGAGTGTGTATCATGTTCGAGTAATCGGGGAATATACATAAAAAATAAAAAAAGGTTCCGACGAATTGAGAATCTCCTCCTTTTTGAAGTCAGTTAAAAATAACATGAAAATCAACAAAACATCATAACCATAAAATAAATGGCAACTAGCGCCATTTTATCTAAAAAGTAAATATCAATTTAAAAAGAAAACATTGGCATTTTAATAATATTTTATCAACAAACGCCCAAACAATTGAATTAAAAAAAGAATTCATTAATCTAATAATAGACACTGTTTTAATTAAATTATAAATATGATAAAATGCAATTTATCAAAAATTCATTGAAAGATATTTCAATGCAGTTATTCGAATGTTCGATGAAAAATAATAAAACATTGAAGAGCTCGTGGAACGTTTGCCGGTACAGCAGACATGATAGGATTACATTATTCAGATAGAACCGGCCAAATAACCCGCGAGCCAAAATAGGAGGTTAAAAAATTATAACCTCTTTCCTTCTTCCCGACTTCATTGACAACTTTCTTTGTTACATGAAAGAGGACACGTCATGTTTTAAATAATATAAATTAGATTTCGTTTAGAAAGTTTTTAAAAGACCTTTGTTGTTGTTTCTTCTGAATATACAAATTGAAGACCACCATACAGTCGGGTTATATAGGAATTTGGATGCAAAACTTACTGGTGACAATTTTTAATTAGGTACCTACTTACCTACTAGAATCACAGTATTGTTTTCTTTTTTCAAGAAAATTAATATTTGCATTTTCAATAGACCTCAAATCTCAGATTGTATTTTAGGACAATGTTATCTACTGTAATTTACTGGTATGCAATAAGAGGCTTTACGCCTCATGAGTGGCAAACGTCGCAATTTAGTGTCATATTTCAGTAGTTTTCAATTTTTCTCATATTTAATCTTAAGCTATACATATTTTTAATATGTTCTGCTAACATGCTAGAATTAGGTGAAAGAACCATTGCGTTTACAGTTCTATTTATATGCAAATAATACATTTGAAACTTAAGTTGAGGTATTTTCATAGTATAATAACCAATGATATTCTATTTAACAGATATGTTATGAACGCGTAATCGTGAAGACCTGAAAACGTCCTAATTGGGACGTATTGTCTTTAGTCTGCGTTACGCACAGCAACGAGTAGGTACACTATTGATGCAATTTTCAAATTTAAAAATGCCATCTTGTGTGTTCCGTAAGTGCACCAATTATGATACAAAATTAAATAAAACACAAGGAATCTCATATCATATGTAAGTACGCAATACTCTTTGATTTAATAACATATTTCAATTATTTTCCTAATAATTCGAATATTTGGAGGTTAGAAAAAAGAAAGAAATGGAAAATACATTTTTGTGGTGCGTGTGACAAAGACGCGTGCATCCCGGACATAGAATAAAAATACAGATGCGAAAATCGTAGGCAGAAAAGTCATCGTTCTTCGCAGTTCGGTTTTCCTTTTTTCTAACCTTGTATTGTTTCATAATTTTGTTTTATGTAAAAATGCATATACTTAATTAGAAATAAATAAGTGTGTGTAAAAAATTTGAATATTACCAGATTATCAAAAATCATAAAATAATGCTATTTCTAGTTTAACCCAACAGTTTTTATTAAAAATGTTTTAATTTTTCTGTAAATAAATATTTATTTTCTTTCACATGTTTTATTTTTCTACCTTTAGTAGTTGTTATAGGTAGAAACTGCCGTACAAATTTTGTACTATCTCTCGCGTTATATTTATTAGTCTCTGATACAGCATGCGGTGATTGGTAACAAGAGTAATGTTTGTTCAAATTCATACGCAATTGACAACACTAGCTGTCACTTTTTTTCATATTTGTTTTCTCAAGTCATCCTTTTCTATCATTTTGACATGTAGTGAAATGTGAAATGAATGAAAAAGGTCTATGTGTGCAACGGGTACTGTGCGGAACACTTTTTTCTGTTGTTTTGTGAGTGTATAACATATCTGTTAAATAGAATATCATTGATAATAACTGTAAGTTACTTACTTTTTGAACAATGCTTAGAAAATACAACCAAGTCGTTGCTCATAGTGACGGGAATGTGTGAGGAGAAGGAAAAGGAAAAAGAACGAGGAGCTAATTGAGACTTCGGTAGGTATGCTCACGAACAATTAATAGACTTGCAGCTAAAGCGTGCTAAATAGTAGCATAGAAGCACTGAGTAATAAGACTTACAACAAAATTAATTACGTAAATATTTTGGCTATAGTATTAGCCAACGAACTGCAGATTAAGCCGCGTCAACCCAAGGTCGATGATTCACAGGAAAGTCTAACAGTATGAATCGTACGTCACTAGTTAACCTAATTTTAAAAAACCGTTAGAATAAGCCATGCTACGTGGGTAGATGAAAAGATGTCTAATTACAACGATATTTCACTAAATAACGATAGTCATTGAATCAGTAAGCATTGATAGGTATTTGATGTATCCGGTGGTCATTACACACAAAGATTGACAGTGATTTGAAGTTTTTTATGAAGGTGGTGAAACGGTATCGTTTCCTTAGCGGAGGAGTGAGTTCATAACTGTACGAGATGAAAGAGTAAAAATGTTGACTCAAACGATTGAACGATTAATTTTATTCAAAACTCGGTCAAGCTATAGTATGGATTCAGAGAAAAACATTGTCAAATGTCTTGTTTGTTAATATTTTTCTTGGTAATCATATTTTCTGTTTATGTTCTCAGCTGTTGACACATGCGAACATTTGTAAAGAATGCTGGATGTTCGGTATACTTTATTTATGTAAACTATTACATATTTTGCTAAGTATCTTGTCATCACGCTTTTTCGCCGGAGGGATACGTAAAGATATAACACGTATATAAGAGACGAATACCGATACTAATTTTGCTACACACTGGGTTTGCACTAGGGATATTGCAGGTATTGTATGTTATGCCATAAAGTTTAAAATTCTTTAAATTTCTTTACTGAATCAAGAAGACTGCTGCTTTGCCTAAATAAAATCATACACTTGATATGCCGCCTTCCGACTCTTTTTTCAGACCCTACCTTGAGACGGATTTAACGTACCTATGTTTGTAGAGTAGCGGTCTCGTACGGGTTTACATTAGTTCTAAATTTGGGTTATATTATTTATTTTGGTTACTTTTAGGAGTCGATGTCAATATCTATAGCTAGGAGTTTATTGGTGGCAGTATTCTACGTGTCTAAAGCACAATAAAAATATAGGTTAATTCGAATTTTATTGTAACTTAAATGAATCTAAACTAAAAGTTTCTTACTCTATATAGTTTAGTGAACATTTATAAAACAAGATTATCATTTCATCATCAGTCGTTCAATGCAAGACATGGGTCTCTTTCAAACTATCTGGTTGCCATAGTTACCACTGGGCAAAAAGTTATAAATAATTGCGTATATAGTCCTATTTATATGCAAATAATACATTTGAAACTTAAGTTGCATTATTTTCATAGTAAAATAACTGTAAGCATTATGGTTACTTATTTTTTATACAGCTTTTACCAAATTCCAGCGTGTTAGCGGAAAATATTTTTAAAATATAGCTAAGATTAGATGATAAAAATTGAAACCCACGAAATATGACACTAAACTGTGATGTTACCAGTGATGAGGCGTAAACGCTCTTTTTTGACAGTCTGATTTTAATAATTAGTAAAGTACCTAAAGACGCCGTTAAAACGTCGTCTTTGTTTTTCAAAGAGTAACATAATACAAGTTTCAACAATACACAAGTTTTCTCGTAAAGTAATCGTTTTGTGATCTTTTTCGTTCAGACATTGCCTATATATTATAGCTTTGGAAGATTGTCTCAGTCTTCGAGCTGTCCGTATCTAGCTGCAGCACCTTGAATCTTTGGTATATTTGGTGCTAAATGGACTCCATAGTAGAGCCGTACGACAGGTCTGTTCTTAGTCTATGTTCATGTTTAAGTGAGAAGGCAAAGTATGCTTTTTTATTGCTAATAGTGTTAAGCTAGCGATAAAAACATCAGCATAGTTGATATTGTTCAAATCTTCACGGATGAAAGTTTTTCTTACATTTAATATCTCAAAATCCAAGTTTAATATACGCTAGCGTTGGCAGGTGTGTGAACTTTAGCTAAGGTTAGTAAAGGAGCTGCTAACTGAATTGAAATCAGCGGACAAATTGGCCGCCAGCCATCTATCGCTTACGTGGTCACTACTAACGTTTAAAAAAATATTACCCACTGAAACATGTGTTTGTACAAAATGCTTATAAATTTGTATTTCGTATTATTTATTAGAAACAATGACTACATGCTATACGACTCGCCTAATTCTGTTCCAATTTCCACATAAATACACAAGCTTTTATAAAACTGTGTTTTTGTTACTTTAGAAATTGTTACATCTATTCTATTAGTATTACGATATGCATTGGGAGCTGTATAACTTTCATATTGTAAACGTGTACCTACCTACCAGTTATATCCGCGTCGCGTTGGCAGCCGCAAGGTGCCGCACAAATCATTGCGCAATCCATTCACTAAACATTTTCTTATTGAATTTTAGACGAACTATTTCGCGGGAAATGGTTTGTAAGCTATTATATTTTACAACTAATAGAATTATCTTTCGTTCGGTGCTTGTTTACAAGTTAAAAATAATAAATTATTTTGTATCGTAAACCATCGTGTAACCCACCGTTGAAAAGAATTCATCATGCCGAATGTAAACTGACCCACATTATGCGCGCGCTTGTAAAACGATACACAATTGCATATTTATAAACAAAAAAAATTGTGTAAATGTTAATTTAACGATCATTAATATATGCATTCAAACAAAATTATTTTTTATACAAATCCATAGTCAACATTGTGCTTATAATAAAAGTTTATTAAAAACCAATAGTTGGCGACTTTGAGAGCATAGAATTGAGCCCATTCTTACCGTTCGTTTTTCGAAAATTCTCTCTAAACTGTCTGCATTGCCGAAAGAATTTAGTGCATGTAGTATTTTCTTTTTTTCTTTCAATAAGGCATAGAGAAAATGACACTTTCGAGTATCAACGGTTTAAAAGAAATGTTGCCAGAGATAAGTGTCAAACTGTAAACTGCCGGAAGATGGTTGTTACTTATTCAACATTTTTATATTTTAGAATTAGCTCCAACAGCTTAAAGAGCTGCTGGTACTAATTCTGTAGGCTTGTCGCGGTTACCACGCCTGCCAGGGCAAATGATGGTTGAGTGACGGATGACGATTCCGTTTATCAGACAAAAATTTCAACGATGTAAAATTTCAAAAATGTCTAGTGTATCAACTACGGAAATCCTAAAGTGGGTAAGGTTTAAAGTCTATTGTTTGTTTGAAAGAACACCAGTAGTTATTTAAAAATTTATATGTCAATTTAAAGCATAACGTCACATAACATAACGCATAACGTTATAAATGAGGGGAAATAAACAACGACTTTACGAAAGCTCAAAACCGTCTAGCAGAATATTTAGTAAGAAACCATTTGACTGCAGTACTATTGAGTGTGGTATTTCTGTCTGCTGTATTATTAGCAGGTCTGCACATGTCTGCATACTGAAATCTTTAGATACCTATGTAACTTAGGATTAAAAGGGCAGACCGTGGGAAATCACTCTCAAAAACTAACTACGTAAATCATTCTTTACTTTTATGTGCCGTTTATATTTGTTCTCTCTTATGAACTTCAAAATTACCGTCTAAACCAAACGAATGTCCTGCAGTCGTCATCAGGTTGGTAAAATGTTGTTTTGTTATCAATGCTAACTTAACAAAAAACCCAACTGATGCTCATAGATAAAAAGGACAAGAAGCATGGTGTTTTATTCTATGTAGATATGCACAGTTACCGCACACGGTACACTTTTCTACTGCAGAACCGACTCTATCAAGCAGGCTCAATCTTTTACAAAATATTCTCGTTTTAAAATTTTAAATAGCCTCATTTTCTAGAACACGAAGTAAACCGAACTTATTGATTCGACAAAATTTGGTTGCACCACGAATAGAGGGGCACGTGAAAAATAAAGCGGCAACACTGCGACATTGTCTACAATGTTGGCAAACGGCTAAAACAAAACAAAATAAATGGCTTTATCATGAACCACAAAATGTAATGCAATTTATTGAACCAACCCTTATTATCGTGAATAATTCCGCCAGAGGGAATAAAAGTGTGGTTTATGTGCGGTTTTTGGAAAAGCACGTATTTTATAATAAACTAGTATTGTCTGTGCTTGTGCTTGCGTTTAACCATTACAATATTTTAATACGTGATTGTGTTTACCATTTAAACATGATACTACTTTGATTGACTGTATATAGTAGAAGATGAAGTTTTATATTTGAGTCTAATCCAATCTACTTGACAAAATTTTTATTGTTCACGTCATCATTTCAGGCGATAGATGTCCGTCCGCTCCTAGACAAAAACATAGTCTTATGATGAGTTTCTGTCGATGCTGCCGTCATTTATTTATTATATTAATTTATTAGCAAATTATTTGTTTATTTTAGTCATGTTTCGAATAATTATATTGTCGCCTTTTCATCTGAGTGAAGCGAGATATGTTTAAATACCGTCATCATTTAGTTAGCTAATTGCGCTTGTGAAGTACACATATGGTTACGGTAGAGTAGCCCTGCTGAAGAAAAGCAGTTTTAGTGCTTAGCGTGTGGTAAGAAACCCGTAGAATCTTTGGCTTCAATGTAAGTAGCAAAGGAGTCACTGGTGCGCTACGTCAGCCACACTTCCCAGCAAATAAGCATAATAATCGGGTAATTAAATTGTCTACAAATCGTTACTTACTTGGTCAAAACTACTACTAAAGAAAATAAAAATAATCTCTGATTTAAACAATACGAAATAACTGAAGTAAACGCTTGAAGATACGTATAATTAGCCAAATTAAACCTTGTTACTTTATCATAAAACATAAATCTATTAACTTGCAACTAAACTTGGCCAACCTAAAATTTATTCACATTTATCGAATGCCAAGTTCGTAACACAAATATATCTGTCGATCAAATAAACATTGTGGTACAACGTTATCTCGATAGGTGTAATTACGTGCCTATATTTACACCTTAAAACGCGCGGGATGCTCTACCCCGGGTGCAAGTTTATCTCGTAAAAATTAGATGTTGCTAGAGTTAAAAATAGTTAATGATGGATAAACTTATTGATGAGAAAACGAGAATTAAATATGTTTGATATTGAAAAGGTAATTTGTAAGTTTTATGAGTGTATTGATTATTTATAAACGTGCGTGTGATGTTTGTAATAATTGTGGTAGGATTACAGTATGATTTACTGTTTAATTGCAAGGTTGAGTGTTCAAGGACTACCTATTGACTTGTGAATCTTTTAATCTTTATTCTATATTAGAGTAAACATTACTATTCACGTTAAAGAGCTACGTACCGGTAGAGCTAAATTGATTGTTAGAACTTTGAATGTATGTAAACATTTACTTTCCTGTATAAATACACATTAATATCAACTTCCTACGTGATTAGACGCTTCTAAATTACTAGACGTCATTTTAAAATTGATTGAAAAATTACTGTCATCTATTGTACAAAACAGCTCTTTTCAACTATTAAACAGATAACAAATGACAGTCATTTAAAAAACATACGTGTCAAACTTGTGTGACAAGATTAATAAAACTTAACTTCCCACTCACGGGGCTTTAGCTAAATCTGTCTGTTTGGTATAAATATCTCCACACTTAAGGGGTTATTTTTGCTGGCAGCACAGATCATAATGGAAGAAGTATTTATTGTTAGAGGTATTTTGACAGGTTTGTAGCGATAGCAAAAACTGACACATCGAGGGCACAAAATAAGTGAATGAACGACCGGTATAAGTATCGTTGAATAGGGTGTAAATTTGGAAAAGAATGAAGAAATATATAGAATAAGTCGGCCAGACAACATGGAAGGTCAAATAACGTTAGACATCCTGACTTTAGTTTTTCTTGCTACTAGTAAGAGCTATGATGTGATAATGTGTATATTTTAAAAACTGCTACATTCTAAATCAGATTAGTTATGGTATACTAATTTCGCAGTAGGCGTAAGTTCATGGACGACAGCTACCACTTACCGCCAGACAGACTGGCATGTTATAGTGAGACTGGAGTCTTTTAATAGACAAAATGAATAAAAAGTACATTATTAATTTATCGAAGTACGATATATAGATACATTATGAGCAACGTCATATTCAGATCAGGTAATATGATCTGCTTTGCTACAGTCTACAGCTAATTTGAAGAAAGTAAAGCCATGAGAAAAACTGGCAAGAAACTGCAAACTCAGGCTTTGTCCAGCGCTATACGTCTTCATACTGCAGATGATAAGAATATCACTATTTAGATACCTAACAAACAATTATACAAACGTTTCTAAACCCGGAAATAAATAGAAATCTTAAAATGGACCAGTTAGTTTATTTTAGGTTCATTTAGTTTGAACTTTTGATAGTTTTAAATACAGTCAGGTTGAATTACTTTTAACTGTACCGTTGCTAGTAAGGCAAAGCGAGATATCTCTCAGAAAATTTCTAGTTCAAAATATACTTAGTTTTAAATGTATTGAGGATCAACTCTTTCCTTGAATGGTTTAAACACGAACTAGACTTGTACTAAAATATTCTTGGTATTAATATTAGTGTCCTGATCCGCAAGTTAGTGGAATGTTTCTCCTGAACAAACTTCATAAGACGAGTCGTCCGCTGCGTTTTAAAATATGTATATTTATCCTACCGGAAACTTTATTGACGTAGGAATTTAATAAAATAACTACGAAAAGGAGAGCTAGAAATCCAACTGCATAAATAATTCATGTTAATTATAACCTACTATGACTTTTTATATATTTACATTTTTTTTAAATTATCTATTATCTATTCTCTAGGTATTAAGTATAATTTATAGGAAGAAACAAAGGATTTTTTTTTTTACACCAAACAGAACACTTAAATTAATACAAAGGTAAAAAACTAAAAGCAATTAAAAGCTAAAATAAAAAAAATAATGTAAAAATAATGCTCACTGGTAACACCACATCACATGATAGGTATTATACTTTAAAAATGTATCGGCAGATATTTTCTGAACGAACCTGAAAACTGTATCAAAATCCGCGTGTGAAATGCTAAGTTATTAAAAGAAGTGTGAAGAGAAACAAGCAGAAGAAAACTTCTTTTAAAGTTTTAAACAAACTACTTAAACTACTTATTTATTATACTCATACATTTGTCGGGCAGTTAAAACTTTAATGCCTTTACTATTCGCACTTATTTTTCGAACTTTTATCCTGAGTCTATCAAGCACTGCATGAAAGGTGTTATAATATAAATTATATCTTCAATGATATCTTTTTCATAAACTAACAAACATAGCTGAATAAACTAAATAAATCGATCTTAAGAAATGACACCTGTTTCCCACCAGGGTCAAATTAGCCATCAGTACAAAAAACGCTTTGAGAAGACCTCCATAACAACACAAACAGTATTTATTTTAGCGAATTATATTGTTAAATGAGTTATAGATTTTTAACTACACAGTGTTTAAGCGTCTCAACGCCCCGGCTTCATTTATAAATACATAATAAACTTCCTATGTGCCAAAATAGACTGCAGTGTACGTGAACTGAAGCTTTATCATTGAGTAGAATTGAAAAAATAAACGGTATCGTTCTACCGGTACAATTTACGATTGTAAATAATTATAATACGATTCCTAAGTACCACGCCAAGGCCCCGTATCTGGTATTCTTTTAGTTAATCATTTATTTTTGCCACTATCGCTACCGAGATATTGACAACCGTTAAGAATATTATCCAAACATTGACGTTTTCGATTATTTTGATATCCATTGCTGCTGTAATGCGGCCTCGCGTTTATGATCTTGTAGAAAACCCGCAATAAGGTGCGAAAGATATTTGAATGCTGTTAATTTAGTTGTTTCTTGGTACGCTGTGGTGTTAATGTTCTTGTGTCGGTAGGATGGCCGACGATCCCGCCTGCGTCATTGCGTAGGTTTAAACTAAATTTATTAATTAATATAAACTTTATTTTCGTTTAATTGTATACTTAACTGCTATGTTTGTGTAATTTACACATAAATGTCTAAAAGTGAATACGTTTTAAATGATTATGTGCAATGAGCGAGGATGTAGGTCAATATCTGACTAAAGAATATTTTACAGGTTTTAAATTGCCGATATAATAACAGTATCTTTGCATACATAGGTAAAAGTTTTTATTTCCTTCCATATTGGGCAGATAACCAAATTTTTAATAAAATTACGATAACGCAAGTTTAGACAGCACTTACCTACATTTTGTTTGTACAGTGATCGGAAAAGTGACAAATATGAATGCGAAATTTTCGTTGCAAATCAGGCAGTCCGTGCTTTCTAAATATAATAATAATTTCTCCATAAAAGCCACTTACCTAAGAAAACAGAAACCAATACGTTTAGAATTGTATCTAGTATGCCAAAGGCTTGAACACTGGTCTAAATGTCTGTCATCACAGCGCTGTCCTACGACAATACGTTGGTTAAAAAGCTAGTTCCTTCAATGTGTTATTATCTCACTGCAAGAAGGCATGAGGATTCATTACGCTTGATCTAACTCGTAACTTCGTGTACAGAGGGCTAGTGCAATAACTACTATGTTTATAATTAGTATTGCTCTACATTCATTAAACCTGGTAATATTAGTTAATGTTACTTTAAATTATAACTTACTTATTAAAATAATTTATCATAATAGTAGGTTTTCCCTCCCCATCTCTTGCACAAGTCACACGCACTCTCACTCTACAGCCTAACTGAGACGGTCAAGAAGGATGTTCTGATTTTTACATTAGGTACAGCCTAAAAAAGGGCTTTACCTAATCAAGAAGCTAATTACAACATCGATTTACTTACAAATAAACTAACATGTTGTTCTGGTTATCCTAATGAGTTACTATTTAGATCTAATGAATAAAATAAGTTTGAGCTTAAAGTGGATATATTTTTCTCGAGAGTCCTTGGGTAGCCAAAAATATGTATTGATTTTATTATTTATGTATTAAATTATGCTGTTTTTAATTATACATTTAGTTTAATTAATACACTTTTGAATACCTAACGTACATCATAAGTTCAAGAAACAGAAATATAATAGCTCGACGCCCACTCGAGCCTCAACAAAGGCTTGAGCGAGCTCAATGGCCGATACTCTTCACAGATTATATGAAGTGACTCCCAAAATTAGATATCTGTTTAATACGAATAAAAGTCGAACAATATTATATTAAAGGAATGATGGTTTATAGCGAATATAGTGTAGTAAATTAGACTAATATTGTGTGTGTATGTTACCACTCAGCGCTAAACAGCTGAACCGATTTCAATGAAAATTGGTATGTAGATAGATTGAGTGCCGGAGACCAGATGAGCCAACAGCTCACCTGATGGTAAGTGGTAACTGTCGCTCATGGACTTCTTCAATGGCAGGGAGTGTTAAGGGAGTGGGTAGGTGAAGGGAATAAAGAGGTTAGGTTAGCGGCGTCGAAGACTCTTGAGTCGTTCATGAGCGACAGTTACCAACTTACCATCACGTGGGCTGTTTGATCGTCTGCCATTGTAGCAATAATAAATATATAAAAAGAGGTCATTTACGCTTTTTAAATTTCATTAGCGGTTAAGAGGTCCAGTGCAAGACATAGGTTTCTTCCAAAGAGATGTTTGTTAGACTTTATCAAGCTGTGAAGCTGATTGGCGATTTTAAGTAAATAAGTAACACTGCTTCCCGGCGCCTTGTGATTCCTTGTGTTCTGCGCTACATTATAAACATACGGCTATAATTTATAATAATAATAATAATAATATGAATAATATGTGGACACTATCACACACTGTCGTCTAGTCCAAAGCTAAGCAGAGCTTGTGTTATGAGTACTAGATAACTGAAATATAATACATATACATCTTTTTTTTGTAAATACATACTTATAATACATAGGAAACACCCAGACTAAAGACAAATACAAATGTTCATCACACAAATATTTTGCCTTCCGCGGGAATCGAACCCACGACACCCGGCGTCGCAGTCAGTTACACTAACCACTAGACCAACGGTGCAATTTTCGGTGTAAATGAGAAATACTTTAGTTTAGCCTACAATATGTTGCCTTAGCTTTATTTTAAAGCTTTCTATAAATATCGTAAGCTGTCTGATGCACTCAATGCTGGAACCGGCACATTTTCTACACTATTTTGAGATACCTTTAATCAATTAGGCTTCCACGTCGATGACCTGTGCCGCAGTCTGTTTTTTTAAGTGTTCAGGAATGAATTTGTAAAATCAGAGCATTTCGTTTTAAATCATTAGCTATAAAATGTACTACTAATGGTTCTTTATTGGATGTTATAGTTTTTTAAGTTACTATAGCATTGAAAAAGCAGAAAATTTGCACAAACAAACAATTTTTTCTGTCTTTTGACTTTCTGTTGAGACAAGTAAAACGGCAAAAGACAAAAATGTCTCAGTGGTTAATACTGTGTACGGAATACTAGCAGATCTCGATAAATTGGTATTCGTTTTTCCCGTTGAGAAGTTATCAAGGTTGTCAATATTATCCCGGAGTCTGGAGTTGTACCCGATAGGTGGCATTAAGCTTGCCCTTTTTTAAGGGTTTTTTGAAAATGTTCGCCAACAGTTGGCGCCACTTCAATTTTCACCAATCTGAGGTTAACTTTTAAAAGCGGTTGACAGCTGGACCTGCCACCTCATGGGCGCCATTTTAGAAAACCCTCTCAGCAATTTTCTTTAGTCCTTATGCACGTGAATTATCTATTTTGTAAATTAAACATTAAAATTTTTGAAATAAGCATTGAAAAATATTTATTTTGATACCACTATCATAATGGAAGACCTTTTACCAAAGTGGCGCCAACTAGTGGCGAAAATTTTCCTAAACACCCTTATTTAAAAAGACCTAACATAGTGAATTTTTAAACACTTCTGACATGATCATGACTTGTCTTTTAAGCAAATCATAGCCTATAAACTTCTATGCGTTATTAATCCTTTAAACTACTATTTTCTTTTTTATCAACCCATTTCATCAACTGCACTACCGTTAACAATAAAATGAAATACAAAAAACCTATAGAAATGTTGATAAATCATAAAGAATTCTTGTAAATGTCCGCAACATGTTTAACATTTCGGTAGAAACAACAATCAAACTATCCAATGGGAGGCAGGACCTATAAAATGCCATCGTAATGATACTACCACAGTTATGAGGACAGAAGGGACAGGGGGAGGGGAAGAGGACAGAGCTGGAGGGGGAAGGTAATGGTCGGTTCTGTCTCATTACTCATACTTAATAAGTCCTCCTCAGTTTTATTTTATATAATTCACATAGAAAATGTAAGCGAATTTTGTATTGAATTTCGTAGTTTTGTCAAATATGAATTGTCAGGTTCTCTTTGCATTTTCTTATTTGATTTGTTTGAGTTTCTGTTTGCATCAAAAAATTTAACTAATACCAAATTATATCTAGTGATAAAAACAGTGAAACCAGTCCTACCCATGGTTCTACCTGCCTCTATCGATATCATACCGTTTTCATTTATATCATCAAAATAAAGAAATTAGTTAGAATTTAGCGTATCAAACGAAATCACAGTGACGGCGAGTGGTAACGACACACCACACATTGTGTACGTTTATACGCATTCTAGAACCCATACTACAAGCTATAATATGTACTTACTTTGAATCTAGATAGCGTTGTGTACTTGTTGCGTTATTATAAGATATTATTACCTATGCACATACCTATACTGATTTACTTAAGAAGCAAACTGGCTCTGTGATCCTAAAAAATAGGAAATATAGGTAAAGAATAATCTGTACTATTATATTAAGCGACAGTTTGTTTGAAGGTGCCAATCTCTGAAACTACCACTCGGATTTGAATAATTCTTTTTGCATATGATAACCCAGTTCTCGAGGAAGGTAGGCTATGTAATATCACGCTACTGACGACGGGAGCAGAGCAGTAAGCAAAGACGCGGGTGAAACCGCGCTGCGGGAAGCCAGTTAACAATACACACAGTCAAAAATCAAAGTGAAAATATTAACCTTTTGGTGTAATATTTTTATGTCTGCTAGTTTTGCTTTATTAGAAAATTTTGAAACAACTGAGAAATATTTAGTCTAGTTGTCTAAAGCGCATCAGTTTGTGTTCTGATGTGATCTTTCTATATTAATATACTCTATACGACACGTAGGCCCTTCAAACTTAAAATGTATGAATAATGATTGAATTTTGACTACAACGCGGCTATTAGTTAAAATTAATCTTCTTGAACATATTTAATGATTTCAGCGAGTACAAATTCGATAATTATAGTAGTAACTAATTAATAGTGATCTTCAAACAATTTTCAAATGACAGTATGTGTACTATATATAATATCCCCAGAATGACTAATTTGTTACGTAAGTACGCAAGCACACGTGTGCATCAATATTAAAATAAGGCGGTCGCTTTCGCGTGCACAGCAAATTTATTTCTTCTCTAACAATCTGCAACGTTTTGTATCTTTTTATTGGTTTCGGGTCAAGGTATGTTGCTGAAATAACAATTTGGACGAAAAACAGATGATATATAATGTGTACTATGGGTATATAGGTATATAATGTACCTCTTTTATTTGTATACTATTTTTTTACGATAACTGGATGTCTAATGCGTGCGTTGTAGAATAATGATAAAATAGAAGTTATTATTCTTGTCATGTTAAACGTTATGGTCAGTGGAAGTTACCTGTGCAGCTAATATTTGTTTAAAAGGTATGCATCGGTACAAATTACGTTACTTTTTGGTTCAAAGACTTTACTGGATATGAAGTTCTTTAAGTATTGGTAATAGTAAATAGCAGGTACATTATAATTCTCTAAAGATTGTAGGTAGGTATATTAATGTATGATTTGCTGGATATGTAAAAAAACAAAGGTATTTTTTTCATAGAAAGAAGGCATAAGCATTTTGTATTGACTCTACACTTATACAATACTAGACGTCCGCCCTTGCTTCGCTTCGGCATCAAAAGTTTCATTCCGTTTCAAAACAAACATATCTACGAAAAATAACGTTGCAATAGTGCCCGTATTGCATCATTCAGATTTACAAAGGTGCTTAAAATATTGAAATGACAATTCTGAAAATGACTGAAAAACATGTTAAACATAATATGATATGGCCTATGCTACCCGCTTCATTTATTGATGATGAAGAAAAAGAAAGAAAGAAGTATTTATTACTGAAGACTAGTGTGTGTACACACATAGGTATAGAATAAGCAACTTTAAGCAAGTTACACATAGACATAACAACTGAAAAATTACGTGTGTCACACGATTTCAGCAACCAGGTCTCAGTTCAGCATATGCCAGGCTGCAGGAGCCTGACGCTGGTTTTAAACTGAGACCTAAAGTGAGAGTTACGGGTGTCACTCGGCAAGCTTGACATTTAAATAAAAATAAAAAAAATGGAAGAAAGAAACATATGTATACATACATATATATATATATTTTGCTTGACGTTGACGTGCACAAGCAGACTGATGTGGCGATGTGACCACGGCCGGTGTAACCTGGTCGAAACGTCAAGCAAAATAAGGTATGTAAATACCTAATGCATGATCGCGTTAATTCCCGTATGATTATAAATTTATATCATGCAACGCGAAAGTTTAAAAGTAAACATACATATTAGGTATAGAAAAAATAAAGAATAATTTAAATAATTAAGTTAATCTAAATAAATAACAATTTGTACTATAATTAAGTATAAATGTATATATTCCTATGAATAGGTTACGTAGATTTTTAGTTAAATTGTTGCAAACAAACAAACATACAAAAATCAAATATTTTCTCTTTATAGTATTAGTTTAAATTATAGACATGATAATTTTTGTTTTTTTTATTTTTCTAGTTCAATGGCTATGTGCTCTAAGTGGGTAGTAATTACCTACAATTTTATTATCAGAAACAACATATTTTAAAGATTTAGTACCCAGAGGTCGTAATCACTGTTTTCCTTTTAAACGTCAACCAGCTTTCAAAACAATACAATAAGAAACAGAACTTTTTTTTTGTTTTGTAAGGCAGTCGAATACATATTAAATATTTTCTTAAATCTATCTCTTGATCAATTTAATTAACTAACCGGCATAGTAAAATACTTTCTGTAAGAAAAATAGTAAGTAGGTAAGTAACACAAATGTTTACATGACTACCAAAATAATTCAGCCGTGTTTCCGTAAAATTGTAAACGACATCCTTAAAGTATTCAACAGGACTATGATCATTTCATGTCAATCGTCGTCCGCGTCAGCCATCAAACGATTTGTGCCCGCCACGCCGCGCGCCGCCGGCCGCCATCAATCCCTAATGAGTGACAGACGAAAGCGCGGGAAACCAGTGGCCGCACAGATAACGCTCATTCTGCCTAATAACGATACTCACTGGAAAATGATGAAAATTGTATCTACACGACGCTAAATGATTTTTAACGGTTTGATTTTTATGTTGCATTTGTCATTTAGATTCTACGAAATATCAACAATAAATTGTGAAGTGTTTTCGTAATAAGCACATAATGGCTTTTACGACGTCAGTTATTTAGTATACAAAATATAAGAATGAATAGATAATAACATAGATTATCATAAAATTGTGCTCTATTTTATATCCTACTAAAATTTGAGGAAAGATTGTTTGTATTTATGGGATTTCACATTTATACATGATCGTAAATCTTTAGGGATCACCTATGTTCGGCTATAGACGTCATAGAGTTGTGTCGATAAGACGGTTAAAACTTGGAAGATGATTATATTTTAAAAATATGTATTAAAGGATTTTATGTGTCATCTGAGCAAAGGCTACTGTAGTCTAGTGTTGCTAATAAACGCTTCATAGCATAATAAAATTAGCAGTAATGCAAGACTCGTGCGTAGGTATAATTAATATAAAAAGCCATGATCTCCACGAGCTGTTTAATGTAAGAGCCACATTGTAAGGCAGCCGTGCCCGCGATATTGGGTCAACACTGTCCAAATGCCTCACGCTATGAACTATGGGCGGTATCGACGCGTTTCGCAACCGACGTAAATCAACCTCATGGAAGGCATCGAGACACGAGCAGTTTCGAAACGAATTTTTTCATCTTTCTTATTTAAAAAAGTATTTAAAATTGTGAGTTTACTATGAAATTACTAAAATTAAAACTAAATTAAAATTACAAGAAAACGATAAAAGTTCTAATTTGCGGCATTACAATTAAAAGTAATTAATAAACAAACAATGACATTAATTTAAGTAATAAAAACAGTGAGGTTTTATGTTTGTACATTTACATTTTAAAGTCCTGTCTTTTAGAATTCTTGCAGTAAAACAAAATAATGATCTGTCAAAAAGAAAATTCTTATCTTCTCTTTTTATATGGGTACGCTTTGAGTTTAACAGAAAAGTTTGCACGTATGTTAAGGTTTAATTAATTTGCTCGTAGTAGGTTATATAAATTGTGTTAAGTAATTTGCAAATTTTCTACAAAATTCTTTCAAGAATTTGTTGTGAAACTGAAACGTAAACAAATACTAACGAACACCTTGATTAGTTGCAAAACGGCTAATGCCGGTGAATGCATCGTGAGAGTTAATTTGAACGGGTGCTCTAATTACAGCGCTAATTTGTACAAATAACTTGCACAAACACGCACGTTACGTGCTCACACCGCGGGTACATGTACGCGTCGTACATACGCATACAGACGCACATTTCACACCTCAAATAAAGTTTTAATAAGACCATTCCTAAGAACGTACCGTCATACAGAATATATCGCAACTCACGTGTCGATATAGCACATAGACAACGGATCCAGGTTGCGGCAAACGCTCAGAGTTTTCAGACACACAATTTTAATGCATGCTTTTTATTTTGTCATTAACCTTCGGGGTGCTCCGGTTTCGAATCGGCAACGTTTTATTTTTGAAACACGGTTACTTGCGGCGATCGGCGTCGGCCGCGCACGCACGCACTGGCCGGCACGTGGGTCCGCACTGCACGGTGTCGCCGTCACCACTTACTACATCAAAAACTTACTAAATTCGATACAAAAAAAAGTTCGCGTTTCGATTTCAAAAGTTGCGTCCGCCGGTGTGAGGGCGGCGCGCGAGGCTAGCGCGGGCGGCGCGCTCCAACGTTCGCGGCGACTGGCCCGACTCGCTGAAAAAGCTCCTTACGTTAAATACATACAGGGCGATGTGCATTCTATTTATAAAGTTAAGTTGGGCGTGCGGCACGCGCGTGCAGCGAGCCCGCCACTGCCTACATTAACATCATAATATTTGAAGTTATTAGGTCAGCTGATGAAACGTGTTGCGGCACTCCGCGCTCGCGCACCTACTATCACGCTAATTATTATATTCTCACCGGCGGCGGCGGTAACGGCGCCCCGCCGCCGCCGCCTACTACGAGGCGGGTGCATTCGATATTACCTATATACAGATGAGATATTAGTAAGTAGGTATAATAGTTACAGATTGGAAGGGCTCCAACAATAATAAAGATATGTTACGTTTTATGATGATCGTGAGAACCGTTTTGAATCATTCATGGGCCGCACTATCCGTTTAAAATGTTATTTTATTTACTAAGCTAACATCTTTAGTTACAGTACAAACTATAAAAAAGTCAATAAATATTAAGTTCGACATTTGAATATTTTTTAAGTAAACAAAATTACTTTATGTTTTATTTGAGTCAACGTCACGTGTCATTGTCGTAACTTGTCAAGTCGGTTGAGTGCGCGACAGGAGGCGACAATGGTCGACACGGGTGTCGCCGCGGTGACGAATATGATTAGCAAAATTGACAAGCTACTTTGTAAAACTACGAGAGATGGGGAACAAACATGAAACAGCGAACTGTTTAAAATGTTAGAGTGATGGCGCGTTGACACCACGTCAGATAAATCTTGCACAAGTATAGATAGAGGACATAAACTTCTCGTCACATATATATAACAAGTAAATTGGACACATATTTCTCATGGTTCATATATTTCTCTTTTTATAAAAAATCGTACTTTAATATAATAATTTATTGGTTTTATGGAACATCATGTAAATGAGATGAAAAGTTTATTTTGTCGGCGTGAACATGTCATATGTATATTTTTATATCGGTAATATTTTATTGGTCTAATGTGAAGTGACTAGTGGGAGTGGCACTCTGGGGCTAATTTGACAGACTAAAGGTAACAAATTGCTTGGAAATGTACCTTTATATTACACATATATTATTATAATTAGCGGTACTATCACCCATAATTAGAGTAATATATATTTCAACTCTAGCTGTAAAAATATTAATTAATGAAATAAACAAACAGGAATGTTAGGATATATATATAATCTTAAAATTTTAATATGCACGTCAGATCTTTTTTGTGAATATTATTTAAAATGGGCTTTAAAATTCGGCCATTACTCGTAGATCAAAAACGTTTTGTTCATAGATAAGAGTATATGATACTACACACTGTCCCATAAACAATCCCAAATGACTAGAGCTAGTCTGAAATGAGAATTATTTTCCTTGACGTGTGGTCTAGTGATTCAGGCCCACGTTCAGGCCTTGCTTTTACTGTTACGTTAAATAGTAAGTTGGCTTCTTACCAAAGACCAATATTTGTAAACTTTTATTGCGAGAGTTAAATGGTAGGTAGGTAGGTACTTAGTGTGCGTTTTTAATGTCACCTGCGACAGAGCTTGTTCCATGGCTTGTGACATGAAATTAATGAAATGAAATGAAGGTATAGAAAACTAAACATGAATCCGTCATCTTTAAATCAGTTAGAAGACAACAGGATCGTCGCCAGTATGTATGATATTAATTATGCGACATATTAAGCTTAATGAAGTGTAACTTCCTAATGCTATCATATCAGTGCCGGATTAGCCACGTAGCAAGAGTAGCAAATGCTACGGGCCCCGCGAATTTGGGGGCCCCGCGCTCCATCGCCTGTCTGACCGTAATAAAAAAATATTCATTTAGATAGGAGCGTGAAATATCTTGCATGACTTAAACGCGAAGCGCTTAAAAATCTAAAACTCGATTTCGTCACGTTAAATCTTAAAAATAAGTAGGTATTTTACGAACTTTTTTAAGGTTATTGTTCTAATGTTTAATAAAATTATAATCGATATATTACTACTAGACTAGCATCTATACCACATTTCTACCCTTCAAGCGGCCAGACTTTTATTTTTTTATATAGTTATACATTTATTTTGCGAGTTTACGTAGCTAAGATTGCACTTTTTTAATCGATTTTAATATAATATCGATTATAAGTATTTCGGGAAAACAGGCGAACTATTTAAATTTTATTAACTCAGTCACGATCCAATCTACTGTGGTTGGTTGATTTATTATAAAATATAGATTCATTTTATGAGAGATAGTTGACTTTTTTTTAAATCGATTATCATATCCTTTTTTTTTATAGTATAGCCTACCAAAGTGACTCCACCCCGCCTGATGGTAAGCAGTCAGTGGAATCCAGAAGTGGCGGCCACTATACCAAAAGCTATCGTATTAAACTGCTGGTATGGTGGCCTCCACTATGGCGGCTGGGAATGGGGTTAGGGGAAGGGGATCGATCATGTTTCGAGATTATTGAAAGATAGTGACGGTAGATTATGAGCAAGGTGTTTCAGAGTCTCAAGTAAAAAGGCGGGTAATTTAAAAATGAACTATTCAAATTATAAACAAAAAGTTATTTAATTAAAAATTACACATTATATGTGTTCGTCGACATTTAATTTCCTTGAATATCTTTACTATTAATTAATGATATTTTGGATTTTAAACTTTTTTTAAATTACTATAGGTAGGTGTAGGTATAATACCTACCACGAGAAACGTTGGTATCAAAATCTACAACAATAATTTTAAATTGTACCACATTTCTAAAATTGAGCGCTGGCCACACCACAAGTTATGTGTTGTACTACTTGCACTGCACTACACGCAAGTTGGCAGCACTGCAAAACTTATAGGGGAATTCCCTGACATTGTCATCGATCGAGCTAGTCGTAACTCTTACAAATAAAATAGGATTCTATTAACTATCAAACAATAAGAAATTGCTATACATTTACCTTTGGCACAACGTAAAAAACTTTTAAAAGCACTTTAGATGTGAGCCATTCTTGAGAAAAGTTGTTTTGACATTCCTTCGAGTACTGTTTTCGTGCGTGACGTAGCGCTGTGTGCAACTCATTTTTAAAAATTATCAATTATATTACATATATAGCAATTATCTTTTTTAAAACACAATAGAAGAGTTTTTGTATGTATAAAGGCAAAAATATTAACGAGAATAACTTCACTTAAGGTAAGATATTGTATTAGGTATGTTTTTCAGACTTCAGCTGTGGCAGCTATTACGCGCAAATGTACGCATCTGTGGCGCTTTATGGCGCGATTTGCCGAAAATTCAAAGGCTGCGCAGTTTTAATATCGTGATATCTTTTAATTATTATATGGCAGGTATATAAAAAACTTATGTCATTGGAAGTACTTCATAACAAAACATGTATTAAGTCCAAGTAAAGAGTTTTTATATTGTTAATACTCATTTCAAAAAAGGTCGAAATTTTTAACGGCTAAAGTTATAAAAATCGAATAAAATACCCGTATTTGTAAAAAGGTATAGTTAATATACATTAAACACTATCCCCCAGTTTCTGAAAAGCTGATCAACGAAAAATTAACTAATCAACTGTTAAATCTCATATAAAGTACCTAAAGCATGCTAAAAGTATGAATAACTAGTTTAATTTGATCTAATTAGTTACTAATTAGATCAAAGAAAACTAATTATTCTCGCTTTTGGCAACCCAATTGGTACTTCACATGAGATTTAACAGGTGATTAGTTAATTTTTCGTTGATCAGCCTTTCAGAAACTGGGGGTTAGTCTTATAAAAACAATATACCCTCTTCATACAAAATATCATATTTTAAGGCATGACAATGCCGGGCGGAGCGCAATCCGAGCGCAAGCGTAAACAATCGCTTCAAATTTTTATTAAATAATTCTTTAGAATCGTGTTTTCCAAACTTAGAAATTGCCTTGCGCATTTACTTGTCTCTCGTGATAACTAACTGCAGTGGCGAACGTTCTTTTTCAACATTAAAACGTATTAAAAATGAATTAAGGAACACGATGGGCCAAGCACTTTGTTGAATGTAGAGCATGATTTGCTTAGTGAAGTCAATATTGAAAGTGTAATCTCTAAATTTGCCCACATTAAACCTAGAAAAGTTTATTTGTAACAGTTTTGTTTTATTAATACCCTAAACTTGAGAACCTAAAGCAAACCAAGGGCCCCTTGACAGAATTTGCTACAGGCCCCGCGCTGGCTTAATCCGGCACTGTATCATATCACATAATTATTCAGTTTAAAAATTACGCGCAGAGTAATATAGAAACTATTTAGAAATTGTCTTGTAGGTACGTCACGAAATTTTTATTTAGAGAAGCTTCCTAAAACTTCCTTTCATATGGACCTTGTTCGGAAAGGGATATATTATGTCAAAGTGCTTTTCAGTAATAGAGAACTCTGAGGGCTATTTTCATGCTACATAAATCAAAAGAATCAAGACGATAAACAAAAACATTTTATTTATTTTTCCTCAATTCCATTACTTACCTAGGTGTAGTTTCATATGCGCGTCTCGACATGCGGCTTTTCTGGGCGGAGCTTGGCTGAATGAAGTAATCCAGCGAAACCAGTTGTATAAAGGATCAAATGTCTTCAACAACAACAACGTAGAGACGTGGCATTGGGCGTAAGGTAAGGGGAACACAGATACGAATAGGTATAACCGAGGTCAAATTCTGCACCCGGAGAGCGGATCTATGCGGTAGGTATACCGGTAACCACAGGACTCGGACTTCACAAATGGCTACCCAAGGTAGGAAGTATCCTTAAAGCATTTCCAGGTTAAAAAAGGTGAAATTGGTTGTCAAATTGTATAAAAGAATTCCTTTTGGTTTTCAACGATTTAAACGAGAACTTTTCTTAAAAATATGTGCACTAGTAGGTATATTCCAGTTTATAGTTTCACATTAAAAGTCACAACAAATATATCTACCTTCCTCCACTGCATCAGACCGCTGACTGGTGACGCAGGCACCGATAAGTTAACTGCACAGTTTACAATCAAGTTCAGACATACTTTAATAAAACTACTCTAAACAAGGCTGTTTTCTCCTACTGTTTATACTATTGCTAATTAGTTTCTTACGGAGGGTTTTTACTACAGTAGAAAAAAACTAAGAATATTTAAGATTTGTAATCATGCATAAAAATATTATGCAAAGCCGGCTCGAGTCCCTAGTTTAATATAAACGTAAAATATAGTTTGTTTTGTAGATTTGCACACTACCAGTTTCTTTTTTTTTAATAAAGACATGAGCAACATTATGTGTTATGGCGTAAATAAGTAGAGTTCTATGTCCAACAGTGGACTGGGATAGGCTAATTATGATTGTGAGCAACAGTAAATATGACTTAAGGAACATCTCAACTCAGCTTGGTGAAAAATCTTTATGGAATCTAACACGAAATGCGAATACGTGTCACCAGCGACTTTAACAATGGGCGAGAAATTTTAAACTTCTCCAGATCCGGGGATCGAATGTGAGACCTTCACCGAGGCAGTTTTGCGTAATAAAAAACGTGTTTCTCCATCTGTCTTGCATAACTAGTTCAAGTTAGCCGGCAAATAGGTACTCATCATTGACTAATTTACATAACATCTTTGTACTCATGACCTAAAGTAAAACAATTTAAACTTGAAAACAAACAATAAAGCAAACCTTTAAAATACGTACCGAAAGAACAAAATCAGCATGAAAATGGTTGGAAATGAATGTGGAAGATGCAAATGTCGCTGGTACAATGGTGTATCGGTCTCATCAGGTAAAGTTAGACATACCGTAACGGCCCAGTTGCGCAGGTGCGTCGTAAACGATGGACACACGACGTGTTGTTAAAATGTAACCACTGCGCAATGTATGAGCTGAAGCGGGACAAGTTTACTAGTACGTAATCCATTAGAAATTTCTGTTTGTATTAGACGTTTTCCATTTTAACGCTATATTATATTTTATTTATTATGGAATATTGTATAACATAGATAACTTAGTTACAAATTGTTTTTAAATGCATGTTGTGGTCTCCTATAATTGAAGGAGTACACATGTAAAATTCTTTTGTGAAATGAACCGTGTAAATTGCAGTGTATATTATTTGTGGGAGATTCCTGAATAAGCTATCGTCTTAAACTACTGGTATGGAGGCCTCCACTATGGCGGCTGGGAATGGGGTTAGGGGAAGGGAATGAGGAACGTGAGGAAAGAGGAAAGGGGGGCAATTGGGCCTCCGGCGCTCTCACTCACCGAACGAAACGCAGCAGTACGGATACTACTACTCTTACGTCGATCTTCTATGAGAGGGCAGTACTTTCCCGGACGATCCGGCCCATTCATGCTGAAACCAGCGAGGATCTACTACCGACGAAATACAAAAATAACCGGTATTTTCTCAAAACGTAGGATACCTTTCAAGTATTTATTTTGATACCTATTGGCGTGTTAGATTGACATTTATGAATTGAAATGATTTTCGATTGAATATCATCTCTATATTCTTCCGATTTTTAAACGACAAAAAATTTTGTCTTAATTTGAATTTACCGGAGCCACATATTTTTTATTTGAATTATAAGACCAGCCTTTTGCTTTTTTGAAAAGGCATGAGTATTGATAAAATAAAAATGAGTAAATAAAAAATAAATAAATACCTTTTTTTTCTTTCTAATCAGCAGGCTTGCTGAAGGCGGATTGGTAATTTTAAGCCCTAGTTTACGATGTTTTCCTTAACTATACTATACTAGCGATCTGCCCCGGCTTCGCACGGGTGTAATGCTGATACTATATTTAGTATCAGCATTGCCCGTGCGAAGAAAAACAAATGCTGTGAACGTTGTAGTATATTTAATTGTACTACAGAATACCGACCCCCTGCCGCTATATCCCTCCCTGCATTTTTAATCTGTAATTTCTTTAAAAATATTTATTTAAATTACATGCTGCAAAGGGCATTATTGGTTTATATTAAATGCACAATGTATTTAAGGTACTTAATTTGATAAGGATTAATGCTGTATTGCTTAAAATCGCTTCGAAAATAAGTCATTATTTCTCATAAAAATTAAAGGATAAAAAAATGGTTATTGTGGGTTTTCCCTTAGACATATACTATTGCTGATTTTTTTGTTTTTTTTTAAGGTGTACAATACTGTAGTACATTATTTTGATCTATCTTGTAGGGTTTAGCCAGCGTTGCAATGTAAGCGCAAAATTTGTTTATTTACGACTACACATTAAAAACATCCAAATTTATCAGTGTTTCTCTACTATATTATGTATGTTATATACATATAAACCTTTCTCTTGAATTACTCTATCTATTAAAAAAACCCGCATCAAAATCCGTTGCGTAGTTTTAAAGATCTAAGCATATATAGGGACAGACAGCGGAAAGCGACTTTGTTTTATACTATGTAGTGATGTCAGTAATGTTGAAAGTACCAAAACTAAGAAAGACATGTGAATTTGTAAAATTATTAGTACTTGCGAAGTTTCGAACATATAATCTAAATGTAATTAGGATTATCAGTTATTATCACGAACATTTTAGGGCGTCCTCGTCCTCAATTGTCTGTACCTTTCAGCATTTCATTTTTATATTTTCGTGAACATAAATTTTCTTTCCCTTTCTATCGTATTGCACCCAGAGTATACCAAGTTATAAAGATTCGTCGTGCCTCGCAATAAACTCTTAACCGCTCTTTCCTATCGCTTGGACATCACCTGAGCGACAGCAAGCCACGTGTTCTAACAACAGGAGACATAACGCTGCTCCCGCTAACACCGGACATTAACATACTTACCGATTTTAAATTATCTGTGCTACTGCTACTGCGATAGCTGGATACTTTTGTACAATGAATATGTGTCACGATGCTAATATATTCTTTTTTTTTAATTTAGTATAAAGCTTCGACAGTCTCGTACCTGAGGCCCTAGACAAGTGTCAAAGATTTCTATTCTATTCATAGAATAGATAAAAAATGTATTAGATTGACATAAGTGTTGGCGTTAGCTTACGTCAATCCAATACATTTTTTAATCTATTCTATGAATAGAATAGAAATCTTTGACACTTGTCTAGGGCCTCTGTTCGGAATAATTCATTTAATCTTAGATATATTTTAAAAATATATTCTGCTAACATGCTAGAATTAAGTGAAAGCTGTTTAAATATTAACCAGTAACCATTGCGTTCACAGTTCTATTAATATGCAATTTTTAATTAGATTAAAATTAGAATATAATAAAAATTAAAACCACCAAATATGATACTAAATTGCGACATTGCCACTCATGAGGCGTAAACGCCTAAAGGTGACGCGTCACTGTTATTGCGATATTTTCTTGTGTATTTTAGACAACCTAAATAAATAACTTTATAGATAGTAGGTACCTACGCCTATTTGCTTTCGGCGGATACGCCTGTAAATGTGGTTGTACGTTTAGTTCTGTTCGATTGACTTAAACTTAGATATTTGTTTGATTCTGAACGTAATCTGCGTGTCTTTATTGCTTCTCTGTAGTTCCCTACATATGATACAGGGTTTGTTACCTAGCATAGAAGTTGTTTTAACAAAAATAGAAATATATCTCTACATTCAGTTTAAAATATTTGTGTAAATTACTGTAATTGCAAGACCACCTTAGTTTTTCGCTGGTACTGTGTACATGGATTACTAAGTAGAAATCTCGGGTAAAGTGATACCTATTGTGTTTTTCTGTCGGCAATTCTAAGATATTATACTCCGTAAAAGACAACTTGGATGTTATATGTAATTATCTATTAGCGAATTCAATGATGTGGTTTTTCTTACATACGTGCAAGTGAAGCCAGATAAGAGTGCTAGTAAATAAACGCAAGGCTTGGAGTGAAAGCCGTCGCGTCATTGTGCACACAATCCTTTACCTTTATTGCCGTTTGATTCTATTGCTACAGTACCGATATACAGCATTGGTCACGGATTCCATTTTAGTAATTGTGCCCTCCGAAGTACAAGGTTTTTTATTGAAAATCATTTAGAATATCATTACAGACAATATTATCTAATAGGATAAGTACTATTAACATAAAATAAAATAATAACTTAGCTATAATTAAATAATTTAAATACACTATTACTACTTCTTACCACTATGTGTTTTTCTGCAACGTCCCTGAATGTTTGCAGGATATATTTATAAATATCGATTTCATTAGAAATAATATTAATGAGTCGTATGGCGCATATCCGGGAGCAAACTTAAAACGAAATTTTTTGAAGATAGAATGTTTGTTGCTTAATCAAGCTTGGACGGTTAAACGAATTTGAAATGAATACTGAAAGTGAAAGTTTCTTAAAATTATAATTAATCCTATTTAATACCTAAACGACGTTTTTCAATAACGCGAACTCGCTAGCAGATACTACTTCGTCCGAAATAAGATAAAATTTACGTAAAACCGTAAATCCTTAATTTTCTCAAACATTTTTTTTTAAACTGCATCTTCGCTTTAAGTAACGTGATTCTCAAAATTCGATTAATAAAATATTCTTAAATATTTTAAATTAATAAACTTTTCTTACAAAAAAAGTAAAATAATATGTCAGGTGGCCACAACAGTCTTCGTGAAATGCAAGGTCAGTCAGTATTAGTATTTTGCAATAATATATATCTATTAATATGTCTGTATTTACGAAAAAAAGTATTTAAATATGTAACTCCGCATTCTAGAATTATGTTTGATAGAACTCTCAAATACATTGTGATACTTTTTGGTTCTTCAACTCATACAAAATGATATTTTTATTAATTTGAGGATCATGTGTTGGAAACACTACTCTTGCAGTTCTAATTTAAAAGAAAAGTATCAGATAAATACATTAATCTTTTTAGTTGAAAATTTACAAACGTTGTAGTGTACTATCCACTAACAGGATTTAAGGCTTTTTTTAACAAAGAATTTTAATATTATTTATAGTAAGAATGACAAAAAAAAAGATAATATATAATTTTTTTTTTTATTTAAGTCTTGTCGGTAGAGTAAACGCCAACTTAATGCATGTATTTATATGACATTGTATTCTTTACAGTAATAACAGAAATGTTATACTAAAAAAGTACAGAATGCACTTGTCTTATCTCTTAAAACTTGGAGCAATAAAAAAGTGCTACGGCGTAGCACTTACCGTAGCATTATATACGCTGCATGACATGATAGAAATGATCTACGAAGTTTTTATTAAAATTATTTTCTATTTTCTCTTTTTTAAGGTAAATGAAATGCAATCTAACATAATCTCATCTAACCTACGTCTCTCTTCGCACCTGGGGGTAGACGATATGTTATGTCGGACTTCAATACCGCTATCGCCTGCTACTTTTATTTTATCTGCGTGTTTAAGGTTTTTTTAAGGAAAGAAAGAAATAAGAATTTAAAAGAAATATACAGAATGCGCACAAAAAAGGCACCTGGAGTATCACTTACACTTTGGCAGTAAAAATCTATATTTATTATTATAAAGCGGCAGAGTTTGTTTAATTTTTTGTTTGAACGCGCTAATATCTGAGAATACTAGTCGGATTCCAATAATTCTTTTTGTGTATGATAGCCCAGTACTTGAGTAAGATTATAGGCTGTATGTAACATCACGCTACTGGCGATGGGAGCAGCACAGTAACCAAAGACGTGGGTGAAACTGCATGTTATAATTTTTGTTGTTCGTATTCCTATTATACGATATTCCTATAATACGATAACTAATACGAAGATTGTGTAGATTATTTTTGCCAGTGACAATTGAAATTAATCTTCTTGTTGATAAAACGGAAAAATGTGGATGATATTATATGACAACCTACTTTTGTGAAAGATGGATAAAAACGTTCGAATAGCTATTTTTATTATTATTAAATATTAATTAAGCTCAGTTTGATTGTAAAAAGTCACTGATAGATCGAAAAGTCACCGTTATATCGAAGTTGATTTATTTTATTTTATTTTGTTTTATTTATTATTCTTTGGGAAACAAACAGATGCTACGTAACATAAGGACTATCACTATACAGATAAAACATAATCCAACAGTTTCCACACATTACTTTCCAATTTGTGACGGATATTAAAATAGTAATAGTTAAGAGAATTAAAAAATATAACAGATATGGTAACAATTTGGATGTGATATGTATATAATACAAATTATTCACTCTTAAATATTATTTTAGTTATTGTTATTGGAAAGCGATCTTTTAAATTCAGCCAGAGATATATGAAATATATCTACGTCATCATTACTACCGCCAATTTCAATTAGGTTGTTATATGCGCGGCAAGCTGTTCGAGAAAAACTGTTTATACCATAATTGGTCCTAGCAGTGGGAATGTGACAGACAGAGTTCTTTCGTGCACTGAGTCGTGGGCACCCAAAACTTATTTTACCTACTCAAAAGATAAGGGAAGTCCACATGATTGCTTATAATCTTATAAAGAAATACTAAGTCATGGTCAATACATATTCACACGACTAGATTCTTGAGTCGGGAAATTCGTCACAACCGATTTATTTGTGTGTGACGTAATTAGATGTTTATCACACCGCCACATAATTTGTTTCATAAATTTATTTAGGATTTTTTCAATTTGGTCAATCTATACATTATACTGGGGATTCCACACCACAGACGCATATTCCAATATTGGCCAGACAATAGTCGTATAAAAAAGTAATAGATTGTTCAGGTTTTTAAAATCATAATAAATATTTAGCATAGAGTTCTGACTATACGCTATAAAAAATACTACACTGTTCCTTTATTTTACAAAGTATGAGGCATGTGTTACAAGACAGACGTAAATAGAAAGTCTTACTAAACAAAAAATAATCAAAATAGCAGTTAAATCTTGCTTTTGTATATTTACGCGTGTCTGTGTTTGTTTATGTATTTTAAATCGACACAACGGGAGGAGCGGTCAAAGTAAAACTGCCGGCAAACCCTGTTGCCAAATCACTAAACGATTAGTACTTACGCTAGTTTCCCACATTCAGTTATTTTTAATTTATGTTGATATTACAATTTACGTAATAGCTCTATTAATATTATTTATGTAATAAATCGTACGGTGGCGTACTGTGTTAAAGTCAAAGTCAAAGTCAAAATCATTTATTCATATAGGTTAATTAAATTAACACTTATGAACGTTAAAAGTTACAAAATGTCAACCAATTAACCTACAGCCAGTATACAGCCATGATAAGAACAGAACGATAAGACCGCGATAAATATAAGGATAGCCTCCAGCTAGAAGGACAGCCGGCAGGCGACCTGAAATACGTTGCAGGTGTGTTATTTTTTTTTTCGTACGTGGGAAATGCATTACGCATACGCACCCGCCCGGGCAAGGCGAGGGTTATGTCGGACTCTCCGACCGCACTCAAAGCGCGGCCGGACGGCCAGAGTGGCGGGGTCACGGGAGTCGCTTGCGCATTCATCCGCGACCCCGACGGGCCATGGCCCGCTCACCGCGAGCGGGCCCCGTCCGATTTAGGGGCCTAGCCCCCCCTCCTTCGAGAGGCGCGTGCGGAACACGCGCACTGCCGTCTCGGGCCCGTGCTGTTCGGGCGGCGACTGCCCGATCGCCGCCCGCAGGCCAACTCGGCCGCAGAGGATAGGGAGATCGGCGCATCGCAATACCGACACTCCTCTTCCCCTGCGGCCCCACCGCGTCCGCAATCTGGCGGTTGCGGCCCCGCCGACGCCGCGGAAGGTAGGGAGAGCGGCGCACCGTTATACCGGCACTCCTCTCCCGCCGCGGCCCCGCCACTCCTCAGCCGCAGTGTCGCCGAAGCAACACTGCAGCCCGACCCAGTTGCGGTGCCGCCCAAACAGCACCGCAACCCACCAGAGCCGCTCCATCGTGGGCTTACCGGCAAAGCCCAGAGGAGCGGCGCCTCCTTGGGGTTCCTCTTGGTTCACCGTGGTCCTTGGTAACCACGGCTACTAAGCCCCTCCGCCGCGACAAGGCGAGAACCCCGTTGGGGGGGTGGGGGTGTTGCAGGTGTGTTATGGCGTAACCTAACCTAACCTACCATCACCCCATAAAGCAGTATTATATTAATGTCACATTGTGTTTTGTCTTTTTCTTTTGTACTATTAAAAACAAGGATAAAGACAAAGTAAGGTTATAATAAATTGTTCTATGAGCTTGTGGTACTGGACTGACTGATTGATTGACGTATGGTTATATTTTATTTTATGATAAAACAAAGTCGTCTTGGATATATATTAGTAGTTTAGCACGATGTTCATTTAGATGGATTTCACTACTCCCAGATCTTACTGTTTACATTATTTAGGTATATAATCAGGTCATGTCCATTTCGTTGACTTGAAGAGAATAATAACTAAATTTGAACATATCTAACATTTTATAACAATTTTATAACAGTTGCTAACTCTTATGGCGCGTACTGTACTAGCGTGATAACTAATCCCGAGGCCCGCTAAGTAGCCAATTCACGATGACCACACTACAATCATTTACTATAGTCTATAGGTACCATAGACAAGTGGCAAGTCATCACTTTGCTTTATTGGTTGTTTATCAATATTATTTAACAATTTCACCACTATTATCAGTATTATGTAGAGATATTTGACCTAATATTTCACCTTTTAATCAAATTAATGTTTATACATAACCTATGCCTGGATCTTTAAAAACTTTTTAAATATATCTAGGTAATTAAAGACAGAATGAGAATCGGCCTAACAGTCACAGTGAGTCTTTGAAGAAAATAATTTAACGTCAATATTAAATGAAGAATCTATTTAGTTCATACGGATGATAGGTACCTTCCTATTTAAGAACTTAGTAATCACCTTTCTTTCAACTTACTGAACATTAGTAAAAATCCTATTAAAATTTATTGCATGATTAAAAGAAGTTAGCTGAGAAACAGAACAAAACAGTAAATTTGTTTTATACTCAAACTAGCTTTCCGTGGCGCAGATTCACCCGCGTCTTTGCTTACTGCTCAGCGCCCGTTGCCAGTAGCGTGATGTTACATAGCCTATAACCTTCCTCGAGAACTGGGCTATAATAACCAAAAATTCTGAAATCCATCTGGTAGGTCCCGAGATTAGGACGTTCAAACAAACAAACAAACAAAATCTGCCGCTTTATATAATAGTACCTATAGAAAAAGAGACGTGTCTACTAAAATATAGAAAATTACCAAAAAACGTGTAACTAAAACCATAAATTAAACAAAACGTTTCTCGCTCATATTTAAAAATGGAAGACAACGACAACAGCTACAAACAGCCTATTAGCATAATCTGAATACGCGAGAAATTTTTCCTTTTATTTTATTCTATGTAACACTTGAATTATTGTTCTATGTAACAGTGTAGCCAGTGGTAAAAAATATGGAGCGTGTAGAAGTGGATTTGGTTTGGTGATTTTAGGCTAGTCCAAACAATATACTGGTAGTTAAAAACTATCGCAATGCGAATGCGATAATTCTGTTTTTGTTTTATTTTTTCGATTTGCATTTGAATGCGGTGTTGTTAGGGCTGCGTCTCTGTTTTATGAGCAGAGTTCGCGTTCATTGAAATAGGTATGGACATAACTATGGCTATGTTAGTCAGTTTATGTCAATGGTAATAGGTATAAAATTTTGTAATTTTATAAATTGTTGGTAAATAATGAAAACAACCAAATCGTTATACCTCTATAATCACTAAATGAAGAAGAAGTCAGAGCTTGTTTTTTTTTGTTTACCTATATTTTTTCCAACAAAGGTCTCTGACTTTATTCAATTTGTTGACACGCTGACGTACCTAATGCATAAAAGAATAAAATTATTTTTAGAAAAAAATTAAAACCGACTTCAAACAACACCTACATGTTCAACCCTTAACTAAAAAGTAGAAAATAATATTTTAATTACTTCATAGCAAAGAACATTAAAGGGGAATCAACGCAATCCTTGATACCTATAATACTTTACTATTTATAGTTTTTAATCAGTTATTTTGGAGTCGGTGCCAGCCAAGAAGGATCATAATGACCTTCATTAAAATAACCTACCTACTAGCAACAAGATATGAGGTAACAAACACAAAAAAAAAAAACATGCGACCCGAATTGATAACCTCCTCCTTTTTGAAGTCGGTTAAAAAAAAGAAAGAGAATCATTGGATTTCTAAAACCTAATTATATTCCTTACAGAAATACACTGCTAGTTATGCGATACGTACTTAATTTACTTTTATTGTTCTTTGTAGATGCTAAAAGAAAAATTAGCATGTAAAATATTCAGTCTATTTTTTAAACTGCTACACTTTATTATACTGGTAACCCTAGAACAGGCGGCTGCGATACTATTGATTTGAAAGTTGTTCTTATTTCCCGCCTGCGTGAAAATGGAATAGAAGTATACTTTATTTAGCTTTAATTTAAATCGAATTGTATCTAGATAAGTTTTCATAACATCATCATATCGGCCCGTTATTATCTCCATGCAGGGAAAGGCCTCTTCTCATCTATATATTGTAAAAATGAATCCCTATTTCCCTTGGTCACGGCATCACGCGTGAACGGCTAGATCAATTTCGTTAATTCTTTTTTTGTTGTGTTTGTTATTGTCAGGAGAAGGTTCTGAAAGAAAAACTAAGAAAATTGCGCGGTGATTTAGAAAGTTTAAGAATACTTAACCACCATATTAAATTTAAACCGCTAAACCGATTTCAGTGAAAATTGGTATGTAGATAGATTTGGTTTCGGGACATAGGCTACTTTTTATCCGGAAAATCGCTCTGATACCCGAGTTACATTAATTAAACATATAGCAATTTTCGCGCGGGCGAAGCCGCAGGGCTCAGCTAGTACAGATATAAATAAGAAATAATGTGCGATTGTAATATTAATATTTTAATAGTGCAACCGATGGATGAGTTCGGCTCACGACCGGCCAAGGTGTGGCCGTGACAATGGACTTTTTTCGGCTGATTTGATGATGATAATGATACCTGCCTAGTTACTGTTCTTTTTTTGTATACTCGTATGTGGTGTGTTTATAACAAAATAAATTATTTTTCTTTCTTTCTATTCGTAGAGTTATTTCTTTTTTTTTAACGACTGCTGTGTAACCAGGTTTAATTAAGGAACAGAATTGGTGTGATCTAAAAATTTTTGATTTCGAGACCTCCCTCGACACAGTTTATTAATGCGAGCGTTTTTAATAAAACAAAATAAATCTGCATTGGCACAATTTACAACAGACGTAATTCTGCCATCGTTTGTTAGTAGGTAAGTACATTATTTTGTTTGGACCGGTAGCAGCTTGTGAAGCCTTTTGGGGCATAGCTGTACTTTTTACGACGTAGGTACATGTTACTACATAAAGTTGAAAGGCTTGTTCTTGGGCCACTATAGGCGATACATCTGATATATTATAAAAATAGTTGATCTTTACTATTTGTTTCACATGTTAAAAAATCTTTATGTAGCTATCTGTAGTACCTCTCAGCGAGTTTCGAGGCAAAATTAATACACACGTCACAATGTTACAAGTTTTCAAAAATCATTGAACTCGATAAAGATCACCGCCATCTTTCTACAAAACTCCTTACCTTTCATACTAAAAGCTAAAGTCTACGGCATTTTCTTATTTTTAAATTACTTACCTGGAAGAACAGAGTGAAGGCGACCCACTGGTAGTACTTGCCGTATCGTCTGGGAGACTGGCCGGCGCCCCTCACACCAGGATAAGCTCCCGCCTCGCCAGCCACGGTAAACGTCGAGTGGATCCAGCAGTACGTGTTCAGTACGTCCTCAGGAATGTCTCTGGAGAAAGTTAACTGGCGTTCGTATAATATAAAGAAAAGAACTATAGATACCTGTTTGGTGGTAAGAGGCGTTCATCATGATTACAAGATAGGTGCCCGCAGTAAGATCATTCCCTATTATAGGTATATACTTAAATACTTATATAGGTAGGTAGGTAGCGCTGCTGGCTGTTAGGTGTAAATTTGCTTTAGTCTCTCCTACGGCACCAACAGAAGTATCTTGTTCCATATTTTAGATCGGAGACGACTCGCCCACTATTACCTGTATTTTCATGACAATAAAGGAAATATAGGTAATACCTATACAAGGACGAAACTAGAGTTCTGTCACCTACTACAACCCTTCTAGGGGTGAAGAGGCAGCTGACCCGTTTGCCTGTACCTCGCTACGATCATGTATTATCTAGGTATTAGCTACCTCTGTAGTAAATACACAGCTGAATAAAAAAAAATACTTTCGTCGATTAAGTCTCGCACATGCTACGCAAACAAAGGCTGACTTAAAGTTTATTAAGGCAATAAAAATATCAACCGAAAAATAATAATACAAACAAATTAATTGTCACAGGAAACTTTAATTGTAGGTAAATTATTAAGTGCATGCAAAAGAATATCGTTCATAATTTATGAAAGTACATCTATTTGCAATCTTAGTAAATGGCTCGCATGATTGATATTGCTTTTTTTGGATCAATTATATTATTTTATATTTCATAAAAAACGCTAATATGTGAAAAAAAGATTATATAGAAATATTAAAATATTATAACAACGCCATCTGTTCTTTGTATACGAAACTACATGGTCTAGTAGAAAGCTAAACAAGAAGCTTACCTCGTGTGTATGCAGTCTATAGGGTTGCCCACTAGGTGGCGCGTTGTGAGAGCTGCGCTAGCTGCCAACAACGCAGCAGTAGTGGCACCGCAGTGCAGTCGGAATGCAACAGAATCAATCTTCGGGTTCACTCCTTGCTGCACGGGAAAAATATATCTTACAGCTATGAGAAATAAGTTGAAAATGCAATTATAAAACATGTTAAATATTTAAAATTAAAACGGTGCAAATTGGGAAAGCACTTGGCTCAAGATTAGGTATTTGAAATTCAATCGAACTTTACAAATGGCATATGCATTTAAAAATATATTATAATTATAATATTGGTATATTATGTCCATCCAGTGCCTAGCAGTATGTAATTAGTAAATCTGAGCTCAGTATCATACGTCATTAAAGGTCGACTGTTTTCAAAACTTGTTTATTTAGCGTTCAGTAAACATTGTGTCGCTCCGATGGCAATGACAGCGACATTGCCATCGGTGGATATTCCTCCAGTCGATACGTGCGTAGGCAGAAGGAACATCGCTAATAATAACTAGCTGTGTTAATTGTAAGCAATGACGTTTGCGGTGTCAATAGATCTCCTAAAGCTACCTGACCACAGAAGCTGAGCCATAGTGCCTGTCCACTGGAGCGAGGCAGAGATTTTATGTTATACATATTTCTTATTTTCTCGCTTATAAGCCTTACTTCGTGTCTGAGGATAGGCAGCCTAAAACTATTAATCACGCTTTGATACAACCGGCGTGTCGTAAATAAGACACGCGTGTCAGTGACACACCAGAGGTCTCAGATATAAAATTTCCATAACCCATTACTAATTATACATAGGTAATTAATTAAAGGATTATCTAATACCGACCAATAATTTTCCAAATATAATTTACTTCAAAATAGTGTGCAACACGGGTGGTGTTTGGGTATGTCAAGTCCTGGACATTATTTTCTGTCTTTACTATTTACATAAGTATATCCTTTTAAAAAACACTCCCGCAACATACAATAATTAATGGTCACAGATTACACCAAACCATTCTAAAACAATACCTAGTGGAACAAAAATATTTTTGTTGTAAATTCGAAATCACGACATCGTCTAGACGTCTAGTTAGTTTTTAAAGGCGCACATTTAAGTTTATAATCTTCCAGACCCACTTTATTTAAAGCTTGTTCATAAAAGAGACAAGTTAATTTACAGCCCGTCTGCAGTTCTATTGTAGTTATCAACAAAAGATAACAATTATGTTTTCGTGAAATATAGCGAATAGAGCGAAATGGCTGCACAATTCAGTGCAATTACATCTTACTTCGAAATGAAATGAAAGGAAATGAAATGAAATGAAATATATGTTTATTCATTTAAGTTAATTAAATTAACACTTATGAACGTCAAAGTTTACAAAATGTCAGCAAATTAACCTACAGCCAGTTCGCTGACGAAGTAGAGCCATGAGAAGAACTGGCAAGAAACTCAGGCCACTCTTTTTAATCGCCAGGTTATTACAATTTTTGTAAGTTACAGTTTCAAGTAGCATGCAAAGTGACGCAGGCAATATACTTAACTCTATAGATACTTAATTACTTACAGCTTTCTATGTTGTAAAGAAAATTAAAAAGTAAAATGTGTGCTTTACAAGCTGCCTCAATTTGCATATTGCTACAAAAGGTAAAGGCAACATGTGAACTGTGATAAATGTTTCTATGTAGATATTATATAAACTGGTAATTTTTGGTATAAGTATAAAGTAAGATGAACTTAATTTACCACAGGAGTTCACAATGTACCTCTATTTCACAAATCACAATGTAAAAAAAATTAACAATACTAAGTATACAATTTTAACAAAACTATACAAAATGTGTACTTAACTGTTCAAATATGGCTCGGACATCATGTCATTTAAAATTAATACAAAAAAAAAAAATCATTTTGTAAATTATGTCAAAATGTATCAATAAATTAATGTCAAAAAATTATTTGTTAAAGCATGTCATTCATAATAATCATAAAAAATGTCATTCATATAATAATTAACAAAAATATGTCCTTTAATTAAGAGTAAAATTAATTTACTCCTTCGTCAAGCGAGCATCCCATGACTTTTATCGTTCAGATACTCATTAACAGTGTAGTAACCCTTAAGTATTAAATGTTTTTTGACAATTTGTTTAAATTTGTCTAAGGGTTTATCCATTATGTCGATAGGTAATTTATTAAATAAACGTACACCAAGTCCCGTAAACGAATTATGGACTTTATGTAAGCGATAGTGTGAGCCAACCAGTTTATGCTTACCCCTGGTGTTAATCTCATGCACATCGCAATTCCTAGTATATAGACTAATGTTACTCTTAACATAAACAACATTAGCATATATATATTGAGATGCAACTGTCAATATACCTATCTCTTTGAATCGCTCTCTCAGGGAGTCTCGTAAATAATGAACAAATGCAGCGTACTGTGAGTGATAACATTGCGCACTATTTCTCAAACAACACAGCATGAAGGTATAGTTGTCAAATCGAATTCAAAATACGAATTTTGATAAGTATTATTATTTTTTTAGGGTCAGACTGAACCGGCTATTCATAATATGCAGTTTCCAGGGGCGTAGCTACCGCCGTATCAGCTACAACCGTATCAATGATACGGGCCCCAGGCTACAGAGGGTCATATAAGGCACCCGCTTTTGTTGTAAACACGAGGTAGTGGGTTCAAATCTGGTCAAGTACCAATGTGATATAGCTGTTAGCAAAAATTAGTAAAATGTTATCCACAATGTCACTACATTGTGGATAACATTTTACTAATTTTTCAATCTCGTGCTTTCCGAAAAATGAACATAAATAAACTAAAAGTACGTGCCTTACTTCAGAAATGACAATACATGCATGCAAGCATTTATGCATGCATTGTCATTGTGAGAAATATTTACCTTTCATTTGGTCTCCCAACTAATTTTAATACAAGGCCTTCGAGGCACGCTACGCCACTGGCAGTTTCTATCCGGTGTTTCAATTCAATCAGAATTACAAAAATTGTGGTAATGATGGAGCCAGCATGGCGTCATCTTTGTTGTGGACTTTGTGAAACTCGAGATTCAACAACTACCCTCACTCAGTTATTACTATTAGTCACCCCGTGACCAGAATATACTGATCGAAATCGTTGATTCGTTCAGTAATTAAACTATTACAAGAAAAGTTTTCTGTAAGACTTGTAATATAAAAAATTTAAAAAGCTATTCAAACATATTAGTTGTAATGTACCTATTCAAGGTACTTAAAGGTAATATTCATTTATTCTATATCTAAAAATGAAAGATTTTAGTAGATACTCTAATTAATTTTGAATCGCGATTATATCAAGAAAATGCAATCGTTTTACTTTAATCTCTTGGATTTAATCCAAGAGATTAAAGTATTTTCATATTAATAGCATTGATGGTTACTGACTTGTGGGTGGTTGAAAGATGCATCGCGTGGCGGTTCCTTAGGACATAGGCCTCTCGCAAAGCGTTACCACTACGCTTTGCAGGTGAGTCAGTTACCACAATAAAGTACACATATTTAGTAGGTACCTAATATTCCTTCAGCCGCATTTTATGTCCCACGTGAGAAGTAGTTCTATACTCTACACCAGCGATTGCATAGCTAGCGAGTTTCTCTTCTAAATTACTTACCCCGCCGGAGAGCAGCGCATAGATGCTGGTGAGGATTTCCATGGGCCTGCGCGGTTGCGGGGCGCGCTCGCGCCGCCGCCACGCGCCCACACCGCCCGCCGCCGCGGTCACGCCGCTCGCGCGCCCGCCGCAGCGGCCACGTCTGCCCCACGACACGCACGAATCTCTGCGGACAATCACATACACCTATAAAGCACGTACTTTTTAGTAATAAAATAATTTATTTCTCATAAAAGGTTACATTTCTTTTACAAATATACATATCAAGCAGCAGATATGCTATGGCTGGGCATGTCTGTCGCATGCCCAATACACTGTGGGCCAATACTTATAGCGCCAAGTTGGTGTCCTGAGACAATGCGAGCTCGCGACCGTCCGAGAAAAAGATGGTGGGTCGATCTGGACAGTTTTTTGGAAAATGAAATGAGATGGCGCGTGACCGTGATAATCGACTCGAAGGAATGGAGGGAGGCCTTTGCTAAGAAGTGAGACAGAAAAGTGTAGGTAGTAATAATTAAATAATAAAATATATATCATAGATACTAAACTTTAGAGCCTTGTAAGAGCTGGAGTCTATAGTAGAGTCAAGATCAGTATGTCAGGTCTGCAGACTCTCCCAAAATGGCGGCACACATGTTCCGTGCGCGCCACTCGATGAAGGGAGAGGGGCAAGGCCCCCTAAATCAGACGGGATCCGCTTACGTATTTCCCGCCGGGGTAGCGGATGAATGTGCGAGCGTCTCCCGTAACCCTGACACCCTGGCCGCCTGGAGGAACACCGTGAGTTTTAGTCGGTATGAAGGTCGCGATTTGAGTGCGGTCCGAGAGTCCGCTTTGCCCGGCCTGAAAAGGTCTACAGACTCTCTCGGACGACAACAGATCATCTAATTACAACATCACAGAATCATTTTGAAGACGTCCACTGCTGAATATAGTGCGCTGAGAAAGATAGGTGTTTGTCATGCCACGCTTAGCAGGCGTGTTGGTGAAAGTGAGATGGTAAGATACGGAGATAAAGCTGCTGCTTGTTACCTGGTATCCCTTAGTCGTATTTTATGACACCCACAAGAATAGAACGAGTGGTAATCACAGAAAATTTGCTATTTATAAGTCGCTTTGGCGCATTTACATTGGTCGTTTACTCAGTCGTTAACTCGGTCAGTATCAAACATGCGGGGACGCTGGACGTCTGAATATGTCATTGTCTCGAAGCTAGCTGCCAATGAAATCGGGCGAACGGCCTGCGGGTGCTAACGACCTGCGGGCGCTAGCGACCAATGTAAACGGTTCCCCGCATGCGGGCCCTATGGCATGCGTTACTGAAATCTCTCGCACCTCGCTAACGACCAATGTAATTGCGCTTAAATGTTAAAAGATTCATAAAACATCTTTATTAAATGTCACTGTAACCAGGCAGGTGGACAGGCGACCTGAAAAGTTTGCGAGTGTAAACTGAATGCGGAAAGTGGATATAGCGTGAGCTATGGAGTATATTGGGAGAATAAGCATATGGCAAGCAGTGGACTATCATAGGCAGAGTAGCTCTTGTCTTCTGTGTGTTTCCAATTGACTTCTTTTTTATATTAGACTACGAAAGTGACACCATTCTGCCTGATGGGAAACAGTCAGTGGGATTCACAAGTGGTAGTCAGCATTCCAAAAGCAATCGTCACAAATTGACATGGTGGGCAGCTTCTATCATACTATAGCGGCTTTATGAGAGGCTTTATGTGATTTACGCCCCGCCTTAATTAAATTACCTGGGATTATATTTATAAATAATAAATGCTTAATAAACAGAGAGCACACGTCTGTTTTTTTCGTTGTTTGCTCAGTACTAGCAATTATATTCCTCGCTTTCTAGAAATAAGGTTGTATGTCAACTCGTAAAGCAAGCGAGATGGTCAATTCTAATTCCCTAAGCATTGATCATCACGCTTCCTTTTGTTTGTAACCAATCTGAGCAGACAGAACTGATGGTCCATACCTCTTTCATCTATACTACCGGCGTCGGCGTCTACTCTCACAGCAACAACCAAATAAAAAAGGCGAAAAGACACGACCTCTTCTACTGCCAAGTACTACTCAGTAGCGAAAACCAAATATAAAATATATAAAAAAATCTCTAAATTATTCTTTATTCTGTCAATTTGTTTGTAAGACTTTTAATAAAAAATAATAATAATAATGGTCATTTATAGGCTGAAAGTACCTACTTCTCCAGTCAGCTGTTTTAATTTGAGAGAGAAGGATTCTCAGTAAAACGATCGATCTAAGAGTTTAGTTCTGTAAAATTACAGCAAAACATTTTGATTCCTGGCTTGCTACAATGACTTTTAGGTCATCACATCTTTACTCTTGACAGTTTACCATCAGTTAAAGCGTAGTCATTTTGGTGGGCTAGTATGTAAAAAAGAAATACTTTCAAAATAAATGTAATCACTCACCAAAAGAAACAAAGAACACAAACAATCCTATTTGCATCCATGTCACTAACACAATACATTGTATTAAACGCACTGACAGTACGTTGTTGAGTATGCGCAGGCGAAACACATGTTTCACGAATTAAATCCAGATGATTTTACAAGAAACTGTCTAACGGTAGCGCGGTGTAAAGGTTGAGACATAACTAATCAACAAATTAAGGGAAATCTCTCTCTGATGTAAAAATAGAACAATGCCCAAGGTTGTGTCTATAGTTATAAATTTTATAAAAAAAAATAATCTCGATTCTCTTTGTTTTTTACACGTGTGACAAATGATGTAGATTGTAATCAATATTTTGATAGCAAAATATTCAGTTTCGATAACAGTAATAAATAAATTAAGTTTTGCTAGATTTTTGTATAATTGTTTCATTTTACTTTGTTAAATGAGTTGTTCCTATTACTTAGAACTGAACTTATTTTAATAGCCGCACTAAATGTGTACTTTACCGATTATCCTAGAAATATTATTGTGAAGAAGATTTACTTCTAGGAATATACGCAATAGTCTGTCTGTATGTTGTTAATAGACTACAAAATGTAATTAAGAAACAAATAGGTATATCTATTACCTATTTTATTTGAAAGTTAGAAAGAAAGTAACTAACTGTGTATGTTTTGCTACTAATACATTGATACAGACCTTCAGTGCACTTAACTTTAATCGTTGTACTTCATGCACGTACTTCTCGAAACTACTAAGCTTATACAAAATTACTAATATAAAAAACAATAAAACTAAATAGCATTATCTTTACCACACATTCGCCTCATTAAGAAAGAAAGAGCCATTGAGTCGACAATATTTACAAAAAACAACATTGGCCACGGTCCAAATTGCGCGAACTTACGTGATGTATGATCTACAAAGCCGCTTTAATCCCACTTTACGTCTAGTGGTTAATTAAATAAATCGCACTGTATGCTCGTCATCCAATAATCACACGTCTAATGACTCTTGTAACTTGGTGAAATGATCTCGTAAATATTTGTTATGGACCCAACATACAACCCTGTAGTATGCCTTTTTGTTTTCGTTTCCAAACACATCGCCTTGATCTGAGATGAAAGGAGATCGTTATTTTATAAAGAAATAAACTGATAAGCACTGTTAGGCCGCGTACTGCTCCGTTGTGTGGTGGTCGTCAAATAAATACAGGTGTTAGCCTTGTCAAACGCTACCCACGTGTCGATGTCCGAAGATTGATGGGTGAACAACTGCTGCTGTATGTTTGAGTAAACTCTTTGTCTGTCCGTATGACAGTGTGAATCACGTGTATATTTAGAACTCGGTCAAACGTCTGCCGACTTGTATCACAGTCTTTTCATTAATAATGGATATTGTGTTTATTTGTAATATCTCGATAACCCAGCTACGCTCTATTATTGTTTATAGATTTTTATGTTTGCTTCAACTATTTTTATTGCTTAATGTAAAATGTTTATTAAATTATGTCTTAGTATATTTATTTGTGTTGTGAATATGTTTATACTCGGAGATGCGTTTTAGATTAGTTTTATTTGAATTTATTATCATAAAGTTTATTTTAATAACATTGTAAGCATAAAGCCCGTTTATAATCTCTGATAGACTTTGATTTATTTGAGTAATATCAAGTAGACGTGAGGGATTGTTTGAATGCTTGTCACTTTCTCTTTTTATTTGTTATTACTTTAAAAACAAATTATAAAGACCTACAGGGCAACTAAAGGGATGGTGGCTTTTTGTTTAAAAGCAGAGTGGAGACGCAAGTCCTACACTATTTTGTTATGAAAATTCAGTTGAAACAAAAACAGTAATTATAGAAGGATGCTTGTAGTATCTTGAAGTTTCTCAAAAGCTAAGACCTACCTGGATCTGACAAGAATAGTCTTAATTATTAGAATGTCTGTATATAGTTTGTTATTGTTTGCTGTGTACCTTCTATTACTAATCCGGTGCGCGCGCACTCCGGCGTCAGGTCGTCCGCCGGACGTCTTGCCCATCGGGCGGTCGGCGAGCGGAGAGCGCCGCCTAGCCGCGCTGCCTCCGCGCTACCCACATGTTCGCTTCTTCTACCACTGTCAACAAACAGGTTCTGTCAGTAAAGTGATCAGAAGAAATGTTTGACAATTTGAATACAACTAGTTCGCAGAGTCACAAGAAGAACTAACAAGAAATTCAGACTACAGTACAATCGGCTTTAAATATACTCCTAAGGCATAAGCAGCCACTAAATTTCTAACTTTAATAGACATACGATAGTGTCGTTATTATTGTAGCCTCTATCCCGGAAGTATCCCGGAAAGATTAGGCAGAGTGACACACGTTTCACCAGATATATGTGCAATGTAATAGTAAGGGCTAGTGTATAGCCACATTCCAAATAAAATTCCAAAGATATGATATATTGTAAAATCCAATTAATCCTGATACGTTCAAATATTATTGATAGGAATAATTTAGAGCCAAACTCGTAACCATTCAGTAGTAAATTAAATTTATGATGCAACGAATGAAAATTTTTTTCATAAAAGGCTACTTGTAACATGTTATGCGGTATTTAAACCACAAGTAATGACCCAGTCCCACTCCGTACTCATTCCTCCCTCGACAGTGGGACACTACTCCGGCTTCAGGATTATACCGCAACTATGACTTGTAACTAAGTATTACATGAGGATTTTGTAACAAACACCTATGCTTAAAATATGTTACATACTTAGTTTCATTTAATTAGTGTAATTTATCTATAATATGTATGTATTTACAAAAAAAAAATGTATATAAGTAGTTTATCAGTTGTTTAATACCCATAACACAAGCAAATATAATTGCTTAATTTGGGGCTAGATGGCGCTGTGTGAACGTGGTAGAATATTATTATTATTATTATTATTATTATTTAATAAGTAACAGTATTTTATTTTTTTGCTATGCTAAGACTATTGCGATACTAAGGAATATCCGCTATAATGTTTTAGATATTCACATTATAAAATTTAGTAACATAATAGAGAAATTTCAGGTTAGTTTAATCATTATCGTCATATTGGCCTTATATTATCTCACTACAAGAAAAGGCCTCTTCTCATACAGAGTAAACAAAATATTTGCCTTAATCGTTAAATTAAATTGAATTTTGTCGATAAACTTGCAACCAGCTCATCCTCAGTTACATAGAATATAACGTAGCTGACCTTTGCATTATACCTCCATGCATGTTCTTTCGGGAAAAGCGTTATGCTATTATGTACCTACGCCTATTTACTATCTATAATATAAAAATGAATCGCTGAATGTGTTGAGCGCAAATCTCGAGAGCAGCTAAACCGATTTCGCTAATTCTTTTTTTATAATATTCCTTGAAGTACGAGGATGGTTCTTACGGAGAGAAAAATTTAAAAAATTGCCTGCAAAAAAAAGGTTTTCTATATTTCCATACAAAAGTATCTTTATTTATCCCAAAATGTTTAATAAAATGTCCACCCGTGCGAAGCCGGGGCGGGCCGCTAGTTTTAAATATATGTCTGCCAATGTTTATGTACACGCCATCGTCATTTCCTAAGATACCTATACAAATATGAACGTGTCAAAACGTCAACTATCAATAAGGAACTTGTATCATGTTTCTTACATTTCTCTCAATAATATAAGTTGTATTTAAAACAGTTTAGTCTGGGAGCCTGTCAGTTACTATGTCGGTTGTCTGGTCGGATTACCGCGTCAATCCGTCGCTCTAACGTTGTTCTGGGGCAGGCAGGGCGGCTGTCTCTGAAGGCGCATTCAATTTGCCAAGCTAAATGTTATAGTTTATTCATTAGATTTCGTTTAAGAATTTGGTGTTTACATGTTTTAGGAAAATAAATTATTCGTGAACGAGAAAACGATTCGTTTCTTGGTGTAACATAGGTCATTATATAGGCATAGGTGTTATTAATCCTCTCTTAAAGAGACCTTTGAGGCTTACATGCCTACCTGAAAACCGAGTGTCAAAGCTCGGTATTTCGTATTGGTTATCACTGTTAATCCTGGCTTACAGAAGTCACAGAAATGGGCATGAGGGTGGGATTATCCCGAATACCTGTAAACCTCTGCCTATGCCTTGAGCCTATGAAAAATTTAGGACTTTGGTTTTCATTTGACATCAAGTAAGTAATGCACTTTGTATCACCTGAAGTAGAGCTTGTTCTTTTATATACCAGCTTACTAAAATGAGTCCAGTCCGCTTGATAGTAAGCAGTCTGTCCAGAAATTGGGGACAAGTAGTCCGGTGTAATAAAGCTTCCACTACACCGGTTTTGGTTTGATGCTTTTTTGCTGCTTAAAATAAGTGATCAAAATTGGACAAAACATTGAAAAAATGGGCCGCAGAAGTACTACCCTCTCATAGAATATCGACGTAAGAGTAATAGTATCCGTACTATTGCGGTTCGTTCGGTGAGTGAGAGTGCCGGAGGCCATATTTTCCCCCCTTTCCTTTTTCCTCACCTACCACAATTCTTACAACTACCCTACTCCCTTCACGGTACACAGCTGCTTCGCAGAGTCCCTGGCACTGCAGAAGCAATGCTAGGAACTCCGAGTCGTCCATGAGTGACAGTTACCACTTACTATCACGTGGGCTGTTTTCTCGTCTGCCATTTTCAGCAATAAAAAAAAATAAAATACCAAACAGTTACTGAACAAGGTATTTGGTTCGTCGCCCTATAAAATCTATTGCAAAATGGATTTTGACTGCCTCTGTGGTTCGGTGGTACTGTGAACGGATAGTCACGCAGAGATTGTGGGTTCGACCCGGCTCAGAGCAAATATTTGTGTGCATAAACATAACTATTTGCACCGGTCGGGGTGTTTTTCTATGTATAATATGTATAACGGAGGACAGGCAGCACTTTCGTTATCATTCTCCATAGCTAGGTACAGTTAATACCGTGGGCGTATATGGGAAGGTGTCGGATCAAATAATAAAGTCAAGATAGGGTAGATGAGCACAGTTTAATTATAATTCACAAGAAATCACAATCAGCTATTACTAATCTGATCACTTCACTATGTCACCATGGAACGCGAGACAGTCTTTACGCACACACACAAACACACACCGCACTACACTTTTTAGAGATGTTATTCGTACACTTTATCGCATGCCACTGACCGCAGCCCGCGCGTCGACCGTTATTTATTCAATCGTCACTTCCGATGGCGGCCGCAATGTGTAGCGTAGATTCTGTCGAACGTCAATAGATGGCGTTGGCATTCCAATTTAAAATCAATTCGATGACGACACGGCCATCCTGCTTGCACACGTCCTCGTGTGTTAATCTGTCAATGGAAAACAATACCGAGTATAACAATGTTCGGTCATACCTGACCATATTTAAGTATCATAACAGTGGCTTTAATAACGAAACAATGAAACATTTTTAAATTGTACCTATAGAACCTTGACTAATTCAAAATAATCATCACAATATTGTAATGTACCATCGTCATATCCTACTGCACAATAAATTAAATTTAGGATCAGCATCTTAAACTCTCAAACTACCCGAGTAAACAACTACTATCGCCACGGCCTCCATGGCCGACGAGTCATCACGACTCACTCTCAGACGCGTATTTACAAACCACGTAAATCGCACGTGTGCATCTCCCTCAGACTACACACGGGACGGTCTCTGCAGACCACGACCTCCGCTAGAGCCAACACGCCCACCGCCCCCCCACGGACTACTTGGGTTGCCCCAAGAGATTCCGAAGGTCTACGACTACGTATTAGCTACTAGTACGGTCGACTATCTACGGCCGATAGAGTTCCCACTCGTTTCCTCACCATAACTTAATCTTGCTCATCACCATTGCTAATCTCTACTTCGACTTCGATTGGTACATGTCCTTCTGGCATCTTACGTAAACGATCATGTGCATATTTGTAATTACGTTTACAATTCAAAGCGCGTAACGTGTAACGATCACCATCCAAAATTTCGATCACTTTAAATGGACCTTTAAATTTTGGGTCTAATTTGGTTTGATTACGCTCCTCATTCTTCAACAAAACGAAATCACCTACTGAAAACCTCTTTATTGGATTTTTGGTTCTATCAAACCTATCCTTTTCATATTCAGCAGATCTCTGAATATTTTCTGACGCCTGCCCACGTAGTTCCTCGATATTAACTTCCGTTTCTACATCGCTGCACATTAACGACAATGGCCTCGCAACCTTACCTATCAAGAGCTCTAAAGGGGAAGCTTTTGTAACGCGGTTCACAGTGCAATTAATTGCAAGTTGCACCTCACCTATTGCTTCTTGCCACGACTTACTATCACTTACCTCTACTGCGGTTAACATGGCTTTCAGAACACCCATTACCCGCTCCACCTGACCGTTCGCGCGAGAACTACCAGTGGCAATTAGGTGCAAGTTAATGTTCTTATTTTCACAAAACTCTCGAAATTCTCTACTAGCAAAACACCTACCCTGATCCGCTATAAGTCGAGTCGGGGCGCCAAAAAGAGCTACAGCCTGATTAATTGCATGAATACTGCTTTTAGAATCGATGCTTGCCGTATGAAAAAGGAGCACATATTTAGTGAAGGCGTCTATAAGAACAAAAACGTATTCTTTGTGATCGTTTTTACCACTCAGCTTGCCAGTCGCGTCAATGTGTACAGTGTGCCACGGTATGGTAACTTTTGGAATCGGATGGAGCTCGGCTTGTACCTTCCCTGAATGGGACTTAGCAACTTTGCATGTAACGCAATTATCAACGAATTTGTTCACGTACTGTGTCATACCGGGGAACCAATAATAGTCGAAAAGCTTTTCGCGTGTCTTGTCAGCACCGAGATGTACGAGCGACTCATGAAAGTTATTAATTACCGACCATCTTAACGCTCTAGGTAAATAGGGTAAACACTTAGTCCTACCATTACGTTGTATTTTACGATGGAGAATGCCAGAACGTAGTACATACGTCTTAGCCAATAGCTCATTTAAATGTCCACCCTCTAAATCGCTAACGATTTTAGAGATCTCCTCATCGCGTTGTTGCTCAGCAAGGAGCCAATTAGGAGTAAGTTCGGTCACGTCAATACGCTTTCGCTCTACCCGGGAAACTAGTTGATCTGAGTCAGCTGGCATAGGATTACGGGAAAAGAAATCAACGTGTGCCATACGCGCGCCCTCTCTATAAACTACTTCAAAGTCGAAGCACTGCAAAAAGGCCCACCATCTATGAGCTCGCGGGGTTAATTCATGTTTTGTCTGAGATGACTTTAAAGAGTTACAGTCTGTAACTACAATAAACTTTCTACCATGTAAGTACTGTCTGAAGTATTTTATAGAGTTAACAACAGCAAGCGTTTCCAACTCGTAAGAGTGGTATTTACTTTCTGCCGGAGACGTTCGCTTGCTGTAGTAGGCTACAACATGTCGTTTATCGTCTACCGTCTGAAATAGAATCGCTCCATACCCTAAGCTACTGGCGTCAGTATGTAACTCTACCGCATATCGGGGGTCAAAAATCATTAAAACTGGGTTACTTGTCAATTTGGAAACTATATCTTGTCGGATACTCTCATGTTCTGGTTTCCAAATGATTTCACCTTTATGTGAAGTTAATTTGTGTAGTGGTGCCATAATACGGGAAAAGTTTTGAACGAACTGACGGAAATAGGAAGCTAATCCAATAAATTGCCTGACCTGGGTAACAGTTTGCGGAGGAGGCAGAGCTGTCAGAGCTTGTATCTTTCTCTGATTAGGTCTGACCTGACCAGCCTCCACCTCAAACCCCAAAAACTCCACCTTTGTCTTAAGAAAAGAGCATTTTCTAAGGTTCAAAGAGAAACCAGCCTGAGTCAATGCTTTCAGTACAGTATTAAGCCTCTCAATACCTGTCTCCACATCAAAAGAGGCTATCAAAATGTCATCTACGTACACGATAACGTAATCATGCGCTAAGGTACCTAACGCATTCATAATAGCTCGTTGAAAAACTGAAATGGCATTCTTCAGCCCAAAGGGCATTGTTAAAAATTCATACTGGCCCTCTGGTGTGACAAATGCCGTAGCCTCTATTGAATCAGGATGTACAGGTATTAAGTGAAATCCACTTGCACAATCTAATTTTGAGAAGAAATTAGAACCACTGAGGCGTGCGATCTGGTCAGAGATAAGAGGAAGAGGGTAGCGATCCGGTACTGTGTTGCTATTAAGAGCACGGTAATCTATACACATCCTATCTGAACCATCCTGTTTCTTTACTAGCAGGGCAGGGCTCGCAAACGGTGAACTACTCGGCCTAATAATGTTAGCGTCTAAAAGTTCCTTCACACGCTCACGAAGAATTCTACGCTCATCAAAAGACATTCTATATGGTCGCCGTTGTACCGTACGATTCGGATCTATCAATTTAATTCTAAGTTCACCTGTAGTCACGCGTGTAGTCGGCATACCGGTAATAAAATATTCTGAATAATTTTTTAGAATTTCTAAAAGCTTAGATTTTTCAGTACCTACGAGGCCCGTATTAATTACGCTAAAATCAGCAGTCCTTTCTTCAGCGTTACAAACTGAATTTACAATTTTAACTTTATGTAAAGCAAGGTCCGTCGCTGTCATGTTTATGGAAAAACCTAAACCTAAAACCTCGCGACCAATCATGATGTCACTTTGCAAATAATTATCAGGTAAAACGTGAAATAAAATTTCGATGAGGTGATCATTAATCGTTACGTAACATAGTATTTGTTCTGTGCTGAACACTCGTGACTGGCCAATACCAGACATAGCGACAACATTATTAACTCGTTTACCAGAAAATTTAACACCAAAACTTTCTTTAATTAGCGAACATTCAGCACCAGAATCATAAGAAAAACAATACAGCTCACCATTATGCTCTAATGTTCCCGAAGGGGGTTGAACGACACACAAGTCCACCCGCCGCTCTGGACGCGCTGCGACCGCACCGCCGCTGTCTGTTTGGCTGTTACCGCTCGTACAGCGTATGGCAATGTGTCCTAGCTTGCCACATTTGTAGCAGACTAGTGGCTTCGCAATCGGCTGCTGTGCTGCTGGACTAGCTGCTTTCGCTATTGGGGGACGTCCTCTGCTATCGTTCGGTTTGCTTCTACATTCGGATCGCTTGTGACCCAACTTGCCACAATTGAAACATTTTAGCTGTGTAATCTTCGCTCGTTTGACGTCAGGAGTATTCAAAGTCTCACTAGGGGTCGATTTACGCTTCAGATGTGCGTAAGCTTGAAGTTCTTGCTGCATTTTATCCCTCGTTGTAATATTACTAGTAAACGCCAGTCGTTGCAACTTTGAGTCAAATTGAGAGACGTGAGCGAGTACGGTTGCTACTGCGATTTGCTCCTTATCCACTTCCTTCCATCGATTAATGAGCGACGTTATCAATCGGTTCGCGTAAGCAACCAAAGTCTCTTTGTCATTCGGTTTGTCATTATGTAGCTTTATGAGGGTACCTGCTAAAGTTTCCGTCGAAATAAATCTCGTTGTAAAGAGTACCTTAAACTCATTCCAAGTCATGCCGTGGTATGCAATTTGCGATAGCCATGTTGATGCTGCTCCTTTCAAAGCCTTGCTTATCGCAACGATGAGTTTGCCACCTTGCATTGGGTTATCAGCAAAACATATATCCGCAGTTGCGCACCAAGCTCTCGCGTCCGTGTCTGTCTTGTCTGGGTCAAACTCGGGTAAATCCACTTGATTGCTCACCTTCGGTACTTGTAATGCCTCAATCAATGCCCGCATGTTTGCATTCTGTTGTTCAAACATAGCACGCCAACGCTCACCTTCAGAGCTCACATTTTGACCCGACACCGATCCCACTTCTGATAACGGAGGACAGGCAGCACTTTCGTTATCATTCTCCATAGCTAGGTACAGTTAATACCGTGGGCGTATATGGGAAGGTGTCGGATCAAATAATAAAGTCAAGATAGGGTAGATGAGCACAGTTTAATTATAATTCACAAGAAATCACAATCAGCTATTACTAATCTGATCACTTCACTATGTCACCATGGAACGCGAGACAGTCTTTACGCACACACACAAACACACACCGCACTACACTTTTTAGAGATGTTATTCGTACACTTTATCGCAAGCCACTGACCGCAGCCCGCGCGTCGACCGTTATTTATTCAATCGTCACTTCCGATGGCGGCCGCAATGTGTAGCGTAGATTCTGTCGAACGTCAATAGATGGCGTTGGCATTCCAATTTAAAATCAATTCGATGACGACATGTATGTATTTACAAAAAAAAAGTATATAAGTAGGTATGTATATCCGATTCTAGATCCCATTACATAAGCTATAATATGCTATAATATTATTGCGATATTATTATTCAATGTTTTTAACATAATCCATAAAGTAGGTACTACTTTAGTTCGCCAATATCACTGTGCAGTCTCTCAAACCAAAAATATCCACTTAAATAATTGATATCTCGTAAATATATCGTGACCAGTGAATAGTGCAACGGCGCGGCATAGAGATGCATATTGATCAGAAATATGATAGATTAAGGGTAAAACATACTAGCGAGGCGAGCGAGTGTCCGTACTATAACGGTATTCTAAAAACTAAATTTACCTATACAAATTATTTACCTAATCATTAGTGGGACAAACACGGGGTAAAATACAAGATCTTGACTACTTGTTGCCTCTTTTCACTGTGTGATGGCTTCAGAGATGTTGTAGCTATAAAAGCTCCGTTTATATCTCTGAAATGTATTGCTTTTAAATTTTTAACAGAACATTTATTGACAATTGCTGATTCATGACCCGAGTGCCATTAAATCGATTAATGATTCGAATACGACAAGATAAGCAATCGCTGTATGTTAAACGTCGCTCCTTGACTCATCCGCGTACTTCAGCAGTTTTACATTTATTGCTTCTTTTTACATATTTTCAAACTATTGTAACTGCCTGCCTTCGTGACTAGTGACTAATTTTTATTGCAGAAAGTTATTAAATAAGTGAAAACTCATAATGTTAGCTCAAACGCGAACTAAAAAGATAGTAGACATTAACACTAAATCTACTAAATGTAGCAGTTAAAAATTTCTAAAATTTCATCAGCGAAGTTAGTAACGACAAGCACAAATGGAGCTCGATATTGGCAAAGATAAAAATGTCAGACCACGGAACGTCCATTAAAGCGCCGAACAAATTAATAGATACGGATCTTTAATTCGTTCAGTCGCGTAGTCGCTCACACGTTGCTCATGTGTCCTCAGGCGAAAGTAGTGCCGCGGAAAAGTGCACGGAAATTGAATGGAATACAATTCCCGAGTGATTCTCACCGCGGGATAAATTCATGGGTATAACGGAAAATACTGAAATTTCACGTTCCAGATATCGCCACGTATAATATTAAAGTTTTGTCTACAATTCTCCCATGTATTTGTGACGTACGTAAAATTTTATCTGCCTTTTTTACGATCTCGGCGAATGTGACAGAAATGTTTCTTTTCGTAGTTGAGTGTTTGTACTCGTTGCTTATCGCTGTGTCTGGAGATTGTGTATAGATAGCATAAACTAGCTTCTGCCGAACACTCCCAATATATTAAAATGTAATTTCTTTGCTCTACGATTCGAATTGAAGAACAGCCAGTTTCTCAATACATACGAAATAGTTCCATTATATACACGGTGGTTTAACCTATTAAAGATTATGTAGTTTTCTTTTTTATGTACACTATAATAAAATGCAATATAATACTATAACTACATAACATTTTTAATTTCTAAATCTGATATTTTTATTTTTCAACTTTAAACTACTCAATTGTTTAATTTCAGAAGCCTATAGACTATGTTTTGCTTCTTCTATACATATAATAAAAATGTAACCGATCGCTGTCTGTACATGGAAGATATATGAGAAAAAATACTATTGGGACCTATATCAACGCAAATAGAACCCAAAACAATGATTTTTAAAATTTTTGTCTGTTTGTCTGTTTGTCTGTTTGTCTGTTTGTCTGTGCGTTTGTGCACGCTAATCTCAGAAACGGCTTATCCGATTTAAATATGGTTTTCACTAATATATTGTGGTAAGCTTCACTTAACATTTAGTGTTTGTTTCATGTCAATCGGTTCATAAATAAAAAAGTTATGCCAATTTAAAGAATCACATCGAACATTCGTTAATTTACTATGAAATCTTATAGAAGCAAATATTTTAACAGGTTGCGGAATAGCTGATAGTGTTTTTATTCCTCGGATTCCTGTCATTCTAAACAGTCTTTCATTTAGTTTTAAACGAGTCCAGTTTCCAGTGAGCCTATGTTTTGCGATGACTAATTAAAGTAATTAATTAATTAAGTAATTAAAGTAAAGGTAAGACACTAAAAGTTGTGGGTGTGGATCTAAGTATTAGCTGTTTTTCGGTCAGCTTTATGTGGCTCTATCACGTGTTAGCATTACTAGCAGCCTGTATGCTTTGATCCCTGATGGCTATACGTCTAATCCATACATCCATACATATTATAAAAGGCTTTGTCCTGACTGACTGACTGACTGACAGACAACGTAAAGCCTAAACCGCTGGTCGTAGCGACTTGAAATTTGGAGGGTGTGTTTGTCTTAATGTCTAGAAGTGTACAAAGAAAGGGTTATTAAAAATTCCACCCTTAGGTGTATGAAAAGGGATGAAATCGATTGTATGAAACGTCTTCATTTTTTAAGTTACAGCTTTGATTTTTTGTTTTGGAATACTTTTATTTAAATAAAAAATACGCTCATAATTTTTTTTTTACTGGGGTGGATTTATAGGAGTGAAATAAGAGATGAAATATTGTATGGAAAAATCTTTGCTTTTGAAGTTGGCGACTTGAAATTTGGAGGGAGGGGGAAGGGAGGGGGAGGAAGAGGAAAGGAAGGGAGAAGTGAGGGGAAAGTGCGGGGGTAGTGAGGGAGAAGTCAGGGGAAAGGGAGGGGAAAGTCAGGGGGAAATCGACTGCCTCTGTATTTCGGTGGTACTGTGTATGGACTGTGAGGTCGCGGGTTCGATTCCCGCTCAGTGCAAATATTTGTAGCATGAACATGTCTATTTGCATTGGTCTGGGAGTTTATATGTATAATCTATCTATCCTATAATAAAAATGTAACCGGTCGCTGTCTGTACATTGAAGATATTTTAGAAAAAATGTTATTGGGATCTTTATCAACGCAAATAGAACCCAAAACAATGATTGTTACAATTTTTGTCTGTTTGTCTGTTGGTCTGTGCGTTTGTTTACGCTAATCTCAAAAACGGCTTATCCGATTTAAATATGGTTTTCACTGATACATTGTGGTAAGCTTCACTTAACATTTAGTCTTTGTTTCATGTCAATCGGTTCATAAAATAAATAATAAAATTATGCCAATTTAAATAATCACGTCATACATGTGGTATATGTTTAGCTTAGGTTAGTGTTTTTAAGTTAGGTTAACACCTCTTATTTCTTTATTAAAATGTAAATAAAAGTTAGATTTATATTTTTCTGGACTTATTTTATTTTTATTTTTTGTGACAAAACATGTTTGTTAACACGTCTCATTACGAAATAGGTGGAATTAAAGTGAATTACGAAATAGTAGTAGTCGATTTCAGCATGAATGGGTCGGATCGACCAGGGAAGTACTACCCTCTCATAGAAGATCGTTGTAAGAGTAATAGTATCCATATTATTGCGTTTCGTTCGGTAAGTGCGAGAGCCAGAGGCCCAACTGATGCAGAGATGACAATCCTCGCAGTACGTGTGGGACCAGCTGAGTATCCGTGGAGTCATTGTGTGGTTGGTGTGGGTCAACCCGCCGGCCAGAGAGACCTGTATAAACGGTGTTGCCGCTGGCTACCCGCGGCATTGTACAGGGGCCCAATTAGACCTAACCGTAGTATTACGGTAGTAGATCCAAGCTGGTTTCAGCATGAATGGGTCGACGTAAGAGTAGTAGTATTCGTACTACTGCGTTTCGTTCGGTGAGTGAGAGTGCCGGGGGCCCAATTTCTCCCTTTCCTCTTTCCTCACTTCCCTCACTCCCCTAACCCCATTCCCAGCAGCTATAGTGGAGTCCACCATACCAGTAGTTTGGCTTTTGGAATGGTGTCCACCACTTCTGGATTCTACTGACTGCTTACCATCAGGCAGAGTAGAGTCACTTTGGCAAGCTAATATATTAAAAAAACATTATAGCGTTTTTATTCCTCGGATTCCTCTCATTCCAAACAATTTCCCGTTTAGTTTTAAACGAGTTCATTTTCCAGTGAGTCTATGTTTCGCGATGACAATTAATAAAGCCTAGACACTAAATGTTGTCAGTTTGGATCTAAATATTGGCTGTTTTTGGTCAGCTTTATGTGGATTTGTCACGTGTAAGTAATCCTAGCAGCCTGTATGGCTTTGATCCCCGATGGCTATACGTCTAATATCGTATATAGAGAAGCTTTTACTGTAAAGATTTTTCTTATTCACCTAAACGAAGATGTTTATAATTCAAAACAAACCAAAAGATATATCCAAAAAATGCTGCCCAAAAATCACTATTCCACGCGGACGAAGTCGCGGGCACAGCTAGTCTTAATAAATAAACAACAATAATCATTATTTAGTTCAATAACTAATAGACGACAATTCACTTAAGCTTTGTCAAAAAATCAACTGCACAAGTTCATCTTTAAGACTGCAGGTGTTCAAAACCAACCAGATTAACAAAAGACTGAAGCTGTCTTTGTACGAAACCGATAATCCGATTACAATCCTGCAAGGCTAACGAGAGAAAACTGCATGTCAACTGTTTTGGAAAATAATGTCTAAACTTTATAACGGAGGAACTTTTCTCCTATAGTAATGCAGTTAAGCCGTTCTTCTAATAACTGACAGCAGCTTCAATTGCCCGCAATTCTCATCTAGGAAACATTGTTCGGTAGTTCGAACATGAGTATATATGTCGATGTTAGATTGCTACAAGGCCTAGCAATCTCACCATAGTACCAGGAACGCATAGACTTATCGTAGGTGTGTATGATATCGGTGTATAGTAAATATCCGTCAGGATGTCGCAACGCAACGTTTACTGCGCACGTAAAGCGAGCGATTTATTGCATTTTACAAACGGCGACCACTTCTCTTGTGGAGAATTTATGGAAATACGTCTTAACTTGTACAGATATTGGACGAATATGTATCTAAGACGTTCAAGGAGTTTGATCATAAAACTTAACTACTTTATAACTGGTAAAAAGGGTTAACTATTTAGTACCTTATTCGGTTCTTGTGTGAACGTAGTAGCGTTAAATACAAAACATTCTTCACAGACTATGTCGTGGTAATAAACGAGTGCATCGTAACTTTTGTTTGACAGTATATCTTGTCGTATACTCAAAAGTACTAAGTCCCATATAACATAAAGCAATAAAATAACGAAACACTATTATATGGTACCTACATGAAAGCTTCGTGAGAACAAGTTACCACATAGTTTTATGTTATCTGTGATATCAAAACTATTGTTATAATACTATAATCCTTCATTGTTATGTGCTCTTAGTATCTCAGTACCTGTATATGTTAAAACTATTTAAATTATACAGTTTATATTATCTGTACGAGTATCATCTTATATATAACAGTAACTATTGTTATATTCCTTTATAGTCCTGTTCTCCTAGTACGTCAGTTTCGTATTGTTATAATCATTCATCGTTCTGTTACTTTGTGGAGCTTAGTCAAAAACGATTTATACACATAAATTGCGTGCATTTTATTACTTTTTATACAATCATAAATAATACTTCTTCTTTTGAACATTTTTCATTCTTCTGTACTCCTAGTACAGAGCTACAGTAGGAACCAAGTGAATTTTTAACAAAATCCAAGGAATCACGATTGCTGGCAGTTCTCAAACGTATTATACATCGAAAAATTAAGAAATTCCAATTTTAAGCACTTCTAAAAAATTATTAAAACCAACCATGGCCAATTTTACTAACATATTTATGAAGTTCACAACTTTTTTTTCTATAACTAAAAGTTGGGAACTTTAACTCTCATGTGGCCTATACGTACAGCGATTTTTCTCACTTACTTTCCTCGGACTAGAGAACCGCTCTTATCCCCGGGAGAACTATAGAGATTATACCGGACAGACGACGTGTGCTTACTGCGTCTATGTATTGCTTAAAAAGTCTTCATATGTCAAGTTTGGATCTGTGCCTACTGGATCATCCAATTGGAAGACAAAGAGAAGGAAAACTTCAGCCCGTTGGTATCCATTGAACTAGTATATAGTAAAAAATAACAGAAATTTTGTTACGGTAACAAAACGTGTCAGAGCCAGTGAAGTTAATATAAATTATTTTAGTCAATCTTGCACACAGGTTTGCGTTTACCGAACGTTACCTTTATCTCAATAAACTGGACACTAAAGAATACTTTCAATATTACCTATTTTCGGATTTGAAATCACGTTTTGTCTAAGTTATTTCAATTGGCTGCAAAACGATTTTTGTAGTAGTTTGCAAGAAAATCAAGGAATAAAAAAGGTACTGAAAAAAAGGTCTTCAAGACTACAAAGTAATCTTAGATTCCGTTTTGCCTCTTGAGGTACGGGTACCCTAAAAGTATTAAAATTAAAAGACAATAATTTATTTACTTTTCTTCTTTTCCTCGTTGAAAAAACAATTTTAATTCTATCATATACAGTCATCAGGTACAAGTAATTATCAGAATATTCGCTCATCAATAGAGTAATAATTGGTATGTATGTATAGTTTAAGTAGGTACCTAATTATGCGGTAGATCGGTCGCTTATGATATGCTGAGAGCGTCTCTGAAGTCAAACGAGAACGTGTGCCTTTGGTGTTATATGTATAGTATACTTGCTTTATAAAACTTGGTCCATTATTGCCTTTGTAGACATCTTTAAACCTGTAATAATGAACTTAAGTTGGGTAGAGATTTTTAATATTTCTCAATTGTATCATTGAGCTACATAAAGAGCAATTTCTGCGTCAAAGAGAACTTTAAAACACATAAACAGGCGAAATGTATACTCTATGGATCACACAAATGTTTTTCAGTTCAACAGAAGTTGAAATTGAATCCTTCAATATTATTGAAGTGTTTTGCCTGCGTCACTTTGCATGCTAATTGAAGTTGTAACTTATAAATTATTAATACCTGGCGTTTAAAAAGAGTGGCCTGAGTTTCTTGCCAATTCTTTTTATGACCCTAACCTACGTCAGCGAACTGGTAGATTAATTGGATGGCATTTTGTAATTTTACGTTCATAAGTGTTAATTCAATTAACCCAAATGAAGAAATGTCTTTGACTTTGACTTTGAACCATTTGGTGTAGCAATTAAATGGATCTGCAGCTTTACGATGAGCTATTTCTCGTTAAACCTTGGGTTAGCAAACAATATAGAGGAGGCTTACCGTAGCCTATGGACGCTCGCAACAACGTAAATACTTGCGAGTTTAAAAAACTCTTTTCATGAATAATGCCGATGGAAAATATCGATTATTTATGCTTAAGTGATCAGTAGTCATCTATATCGATACTATTATAAAAAGCCAAAGAGTTTGTTTGTTTGAACTCACTAATCTCTAAAAATACCAGTCGGATTTGAATTTCCATTTCTCGAGAAAGGTTGTAGGTTATATAACATCACGCTAATGGCGGCGAGAGCAGAGTAGTAACCGAAGATGTAACTTAATGCGGGTAAAACCGCGCTACGGCGGCAAGCTAGTCTACTATATATCATTTTACCGTGTCATAACATAGTACCAGCTATTTAAACACCTCGTACAATTTTATTAGCACAGTTTTATGACTACGTTAGAGTAAGTCGCGCTCGTGACCACGACTACGTTATTTTTTAAATTCCTTTCCCTAGTGAATATAAAGTTCATTCGTTAAGTATTCTCTTTGAAACTCTTCGTAATTTTAGTGGACATCGGTTTTAAACTGACTTTTGATCTTAAATATGTATATCAAATGTTTTATTCCGTTTGGTGTACAAACAGATATAAATTTAAGCGATATAGCTCTGTATCAGCTAAAAGTTTGCAAAAAAATGGTTGATTTAGTTTCAAAAATTCAAAATACTTACTTTTAAAATATGTACGCTAATATTAAAAATATTTGATGGATATCTCTATAGTCTAGTCCAGAATATAAACCCACATGACCACAACAAATTACTAATGAAATAACTGAATCTTTATTTAACTTTTGTTGTAATAATTACTTTGTATGGTTCTTTGGTTGCGTTGAGTGTTTAAATTGTAACTCATTCAAATAACTGTAATTATCTGGCGATTGAAAAGAGTGGCGTGAGTTTCTTGCCAGTTCTTCTCACAGCTCTACCTCGTCAGCGAACTGGCTGTAGGTCAATTGGCTGACAAAATGTAATGTTGACTTTTCATAAGCATCATACTTTATGATCTAAATGAAATAAATGCTTTGACTTTGACTTTGACTTGACTTTGACTTTGACTTTGACTTAACATGAGCTTTCTGAGCGTACTAAATACCACCATACTGCAGTCACGTGGGGGTCACCGATCCTCCTTTGGAGCCTTTATCAGTAGCGAATATGAGATAATTCACTTATCCAATTCAAAAACATACTGCAGTTTGAAGTATCTACAATCACAATTTAATAATTCTAACTCATGAATACGACAAATCAAAATTTTATTATATACATACAACACTATTTTATGATATTGATATTTTAAAAAAATTGCACAACAGTGACATTAAATTTAAACAAAAATAAAAAGTATGTAGTTATATTAGAGAGCATGGCCGTGCTCGGCGTACTCGCGTTCGTGTGCGGAGTAGTGGCCGCGAACAACGCAGCCGAGGTAATTCTAATTGTTTCGTTGCGCCAAATGCAAATACAACGGGAAATTTGGCAAGCAAACAACACGATAAAGCCCCAGATGCAGAGAAACTAAGATAAAAACTTCACAATATCATTCCGACGTGTCTGCTCGCCTTTTTGCTGTATTTTAAACGCTTGAAACGTTGTGTGAACATTTAAACAGCGACAGTACATTGGCTTTGTTGCTACTGAATAGTGAACAAAGGATTTTTTCGCGCGTCTATTCAACAAAACATTTTGTGGAATAATGTAACTGAATACATTCTACGCTTTCATTGAAATAAAACTATTGCCGATATTAACCGATAACTGTTTGCAGTAACTTGGCAACGAAAAACGAAAAACCAATTTTAATCAATTCTCGCGTGCAGTGCAAATACCGCATAATACTGTCTACGACTATATTACTAGACTTCATTTATTTAATCATATAAATGAAGTCTATATTTTTTGTGGTATTGGTTTACATTTCAGGAGATAGATAAATTAATACCTAACTGCGGCAGGCACCCAAAAGTTAAGGGTGACTTACGACACTGATTAAAATGGCGATACTTTGGGATAGGTAGTTCCAGCAGTGGACATGTTTCAGCTGAAATGGTGATGGTAGTGATTATAGTAATATGGCAGCGTCTCTATGCCTTGTATGAAAAAATCACCGCTGTTTATTCAAAAAGTACAAAAAAATATACCTATATCACAACAACTACACACAACACCATCTAGACCCAAAGTAAGCATATATTATAGCTTGTGTTATGGGTTTTAGAATACGAATATAGGTACATACTTAACTTTTTTTTGTAAATACTTACATATTACACATAGAAACACTGCAAATATTCATGTTCATGCACACAAATATTTGCACTAATCGAACCCGTGACCTCTGCGTGGCAGTCCCTACACAGTACCACCGAATCATAGAGGTAGTCAAATATGGAACTAAAGCCGAAAACGGAGTAACCTAAAAATCATTGTTTATAGGTTACTCAAATGTTTTATCTGTAGGTTTACCACTTCCTTACTTAGTACTTAGTAATAAAACGATACCAGCCGCATCTCTGTTAAACTCTGATTATTATATAACTCGTGTACATAACATCAAAATCTCAGATTCTAAAACATGTTTAACAAATACAATATGCGATCGCAGAGGTATTTCCAAGAAAACCGTCGGTTAGCGAAGGCGATAGTGGAGGCGCTGCAGGACCAGCGCTTCGACGAGGAGCTGCTCTTTGACATGAAGAAGGAAAACCAGGTGTACCTCAACAGAACCATGTCGCTCGTCATCAAGTATATCGTTAAACGGTTGGTATAAATGTTGTGTGTTAGTCGTCTATGGGAGACAAGTGAGAGACAAGTCTTGAATGTGTGACATTGGTCATCAATGTGTGACAATAGGTTTATTATCGAATTATTTTATGTATATCTTGCTGTTAACATGTGCTGATACTAATACTGCAACCACAAACCCGAAGGCGGAGCGTGGGCAGATCCCTCACATTATTTAAATCCGCATTATTTAAATCTATCTATATATACATTTTTTTGCAAATACTGCTCGTACGACTTTCATATGTTTTCTTTATTAACAGTAACATTAACTTCTGTTAAGCCTGATTTCACTCACTTCACTCTATGTGATACAGAGAGGTGGACAACTATCGTTCGAGACGTACAGACGCCATCAGCCGCCGAATATACTCGTCGTTGATCATGAAACTTATTGACATCGCTAAGGTTTGTCTCTACCCTCTATACTTTCTCTAATATTGACGTTCCAAACAAGCGTATCATAAGCAGTTGGTAAAGTCCATGAACATGCATATTTGTTAACACTTTCGTTGCCTGTTGTCTTTCTCTAGCGTCATGACAGGCCAGCGCTCGTCGAGGTCTTGATCCCTCGTTAACGATTCTACTGAACTCGCGAGGCGAGCCCTTGGTAACAAAATCATTTCCTATGGCTATTTTTAACGCCAGTTAATTATTTCTCATCCATCAATTGAGTCTATTAGTTCATTTATGAAAGAATAGACATCTAAAAAATACGTAAATGTATTTTAATTTGATTTATGTTGTGTACGCATCTACATTTAATATAATGCGTAATCTACTAATGTTCTTGTTAATATTATATTTAAATAATTTATGTAACGGCCATGTGGTCTTCGCTCTAGATTGGATCCACCCTATTTGTTCTCGTTATATCACAGAGGCGATAAAAACTGTACCTATTATCAGGAAGTATTATTACCTGCTTAATAACACTTATATTAACCTTACTGCTGTCATCAATCTGGCTAACGAGCGTGATGGCTATGGCAAACTCCTCTCTTTGTAAGACACTTTATGTAGCAGTGAAGTACTTAAGTACCTACTAGTTTCTGTTGAATTTCATTCTACATAGGACTTGCCCCGCAACCAAAGCTGCAAAGCGCGCATCGACACCGCGCACCGCTACTACATGTCAGTGGAGAGTCGCGACATGCACGACACCATGGCCGACGTGCAGGTGTTCCACGCCGCAGCCAGGCTCTACGACATACTGTTCACTGTGAGTAACTGTCTCATAGCCCTTCACTTTAGACTACAACATCCATTTGGATTATTTAATCGTAACTGACCACGCCTTTTTCTCAAAAGATTTTCTTGAGAAAATATCCAAAATCATTTTACTCATTCTGTAGTGTACTAAGGTCACTGTTGAAAGAATCTATGAAAAGATTTAACCTAATAACGCTACATTAAAGACAAATAAAATATTCTTATTGCATACATAACAAATCAACAGACCGGTGCCGGTGGTGAGAATGGGCGGTCCTCGAAAGCGATCTCTTCCAGGCAATATTATTTCTGCAATACTTAAAAAACACAGCCTTTTCCATAGGTTTCAGTTAACACTTACCAATCAAGTGTGATTACCACGAAAGCAATGTGTGAAACAAAATTATATTTAGATTCTAATGGTTATGTATGATATGTATAAAATCATGTTGTGTTCTATGTTTATTTATTAATGGCAAGTGATTTCCATAGCCAATATACTCAATCTTTATTACTGTAGTTGATATATTGCATAAACAATAGGACCGAAGGAAACAAAATGCAATTCAGTAGATACGTTAGGTCGATACTCTATGAGAGGGTAGACATTTCCGATTCGGCCTATTCATGCCCAAGGTTTATGGCGTGCCGTAATACAAATCGCTGCAGCAATTTCATCTACGATCTAGGTACGCAACAGAGCTTGTCACTTTGACTAATTAAAGCCCAAATAGCCAACTTGTGTATTTATTTATTTACGTATTTACTCGTATAGGGATTGGGTATAGACTGTCGTTCGGCTACTCGTAGGTACTACGTAATACATAGGTAAAATTAAGTTTATTAGATTGATCTTTAGACATAATATATTTATATATTATGGTTAAATAAAATTGTATTATTTTTATTAATTAAATTTAAATGCCCCGAGCGAAATATTATTGCTAAACTAAACAGTATTAAGTATATATTTCATATAACTTACTGACAAAATATATATATACCTATGTATAAGTATATATTTCGTCAGTTTCACCGCTACTACTTTTAAATCACGGAGTCGTTTTATTTAAAGTTCTCACTATCATTTAGATAAGTCCTCGTTTATTTATTAAACAAAGTTAGGTGTTATTTTTATTTATTGTATAAATATAATGGAAAAATATGGATAAAAAGCATGTCATAGATATCCACTAATTGTTATGTTGTTTTGTTCCAGGCGCCTAGAATCCTGTCTGCTCTGGGTAGACTTGATGACCTGACTCCAAGGATCCTCGTGCGGAAGCTGAAGGATATGGAGATTAAACCAGTGCACCTCGGCGTCGCGCTTCTTGTACAGGTTTGTACAGATTGATGAATTTTGAATTATCCATACTAATATTATAAATGCGAAACTACTCTGTCTGTCTGTCTGTTACGCTTTCACACATAAACCACTAAACCGATTTTCATGAAATTTAGTAAGGAGATAGAAAAGTCCTTGGAAACAACATCCTATATTTGTTATTGCGAGAAAATGGCTGGAAAGGGTTGAAATAGTGTATGAAAGTTTGTATGAAAAATGCTATAACCCGCATTCACGCGTGTGGAGCTGCGGGCAACAGCTAGTTGTAACATAGATATCTTTGCTACTTTTTTTACAAAAAATATATACCTAATCAACTTTAAAAACTGTGTAGGGTAGCATCACATAAGACCGTACTAGAAACTCTAAAGAATTTTCATGGATAACGTTGCAAAATCAATAATAAGCAACTAAACCTGAAGAATACAAGGAGTACCTCAAGAAGGTGTCCTAAAATCCATTATAATTATAAGTTACAAGAGGCTGATGACTTATTAGTCAAAGTAATCAAATACAGTTGTTAATTGTTTTGCTATAAACCAAAATCAACTTCAGTACCTACTTATTATCTTTAAATAACATAATATCATTCAACCCGACAGTAATATTTGTGTACATAATATGTCTGTATTCTACAGTATCACCTCCGCAACACGGTCAACTTCGCCATTCGCTCTCGAAGCTTAGACGTGCTATCCATCAAGCCGCAGCAAGTGGGTCCGCAAGTGATAGAAATGCTGAAGGCGCTGGCCATCAGGTTGCTGCCTATCTCCGAGCTGCTGGATATACACCTGGCGCATTCCAGCCCCGCGTTTAAGGACACCTGCCCGTCCACCTGGCTTGGTATTGTTAACAATAAAAGTTAAATGGTTCTTATATTTCGATTGTTTATTACTTAAACTCTATTTTCTTAGCAAGCGAAGGAAAGAAGTCCTATTGTGTACAAGTATTGGCGTTCAATTTTGTGTCTGCCTATTAAAATACATGCCACAGTGTATTTTTAAAAGAAAAGACAATTTTAAAATAATCCATTGTTACAATGACACAATGACAGGCATGTCAGACCACATCAGAGATAACTTTGATGGTGTGGTTTAATGGTTTACCAGGCATGATGATCCACATAATTGCATTATAAAAACTATACCTCGTTTCTTACTATCGCTCCCAGTCGAAAGGCCTTCATGTTGTTTTCATTTTGAGAAACACTAGAAGCTTCTCTTTAACCATCCTATTTTGAATATTTACGGACAAGGTTCTTAGCACTTTAAGAACAAAATTTATCCAACAAGCTATTGAGACCTCATACTACATTAGAAAACAATAAACCATTCCAAAAGCCAAACTACTGGTATGGTGGCCTCCACTATGGCGGCTTAGTGAGATGCTTTTTCACGAACCGCTTAAAAGACCCAGGATCAAAATTAGATGGGAACACATGCGCTGGCAAAGAGTTCCAGGCTTTAATTGAGCGACAAAAGTATGAAGTGCTGAACCGTTTATGAATTATTCATCCATACCACTTCTTCTGCCGAACTGTTGAATTATGGCGAGAAATCCCGTGTCCTTGATGCCTATTGTATCATTACTTTCTTTTTTGGAAAAACGGTTTTATTGTGCTTCTGTTTTTACTAAACTTCTTGCACATGATAAACGTCTCTATCAATATATTGGCTAATATGAATATAGCACGATCAAGATGTGTCTATTTATATAAATTTGGTAGCGCTACCAAATGCTGCAAGCTTTTTATTACACAACGTAGATTTATCGCCGTACTAGTCGCTGTTTCAGACGTACTGAGGCGAACTGTACAACAAATATGGCGATTAAACGTCGGACATTTTTCACCAAATCACTACTAATTTATCGTGCACTCTGATCCTATGTACCCAAATGCTGTAAGAGAAAAATCAGAAGAGCAGTTTGATTGATGCTTTAAACTAAACTAGAAAACTGGGATTCATTGCTCAGTGAGTTAAAGTAAAGTTTGAGATGATAATTTGGGCATTTATTGATTTAGAATTTAGATAATTCGCCTATTATTTACTGATTTATTTATTTATTTATTTATTTATCACAATTAAAACAATATAGGCTTACAGCAGAACCAACACGCTTAGATGTTGTATACTAACTATTATATACCTACTTAGTAATTATTAAGATGATTGTAACAAATCTAATTTAAAATTTCATAATAATGGTAACATCAATAGCATAGAATAAATTATTGATGTCATGTAAAATATTATTTAATTATCTTATCTTAATAGTAAAATATAAATTAAAAATAAATTCTGAAATTTAAAATGTTTTTAGTGATAACATCAATATTAGTGTAATATTATAGTAATGTCATAACTTAATACTAAAGTATAAATTAAAAAATCAAATATGAAAATTCAAAAATAATGTTAACCTCAATACAACAGCAAAACTTAAAATAATGTCGCGTAAAATATTAATGTCATAACTTATTACTAAAGTATAAAATTATATTTACAACATACCCCAAGTTTCTGAAAGGCTGATCAACGAAAAATTAACTAATCATCTGTTAAATCTCATGTGAAGTACCTAAAAGCATGCTAAAATCATGTATAATTAGTTTAATTTGGTCTAGTTAGTTACTGGTTAGATCAAATTAAACTAAATGTATAAGCTTTTAGCAACCAAATTGGTACTTCACATGAGATTTAACAGGTGATTAGTTAATTTTTCGTTGATCAGCCTTTCAGAAACTGGAAAACATTATATGTTCCACCATATTTAAATACAATATTACTGTTTTGCACATTTGGTTAGCTGTGCAATAGAATATGTCTGCATCAAGATTTACTATATTAGATTATTTATCAGTTCGATAGCTCTTCCAGTACTAGGCCTGAGGCTTGGGCCATGATGGCGATGTAGTTAAAAGTGGATGTTGGCGCCGTCCAATGGCGCGCATATATTGGTCTAATACATTAAAATAAATGTTTTCCCTCACCGATGGATTATCCACTTTATTTACGAGAAGCAAGTAATAATGCATTATGAGCATGAATTTCCGTCTAAACTCTAAGGTATCAAGACCAATCATCCGGGACACAAACAAAGATGGGTAGAGGAATGCATAGTACCCATATGTACGTTTGTACAAATATATGGCAAATTTGCGCTGTATCTTCTCATCATAATGGTGGTTAATAATATTATTGTAAACAAAAAAAAGTAAGAGCACAGTTTTAAAATAACTTGATTTCAGCTTTATACTATTAACATCTTTTAACCCCAATAATAGTACCTTCTACTATTATATTTTATCCATAGTTTACATTTATAACTAGTTGACAAAAAGTCTTTAAATTTGAATGTAAGTACTTAATTGCGCTAAATGTTCAGAAAATAAAGAAGAGTAATATTTATTGACTGCACCGTTGGTCTAGTGGTTAGTGTAACTGACTGCGACGCCGGGTGTCGTGGGTTCGATTCCCGCGGAAGGCAAATATTTCTGTGATGAACATTTGTATTTGTCTTCAGTTTGGGTGTTTTCTATGTATTCTAAGTATGTATTTACAAAAAAAAAAAAAGTATGTATAAGTATTATATTTCAATTATCTAGTACCCATAACACAAGCTCTGCTTAGCTTGGGACTAGATGACGATGTGTGATAGTGTCCACATATTATTTATTTATTTATATTTATTTATTTCCCGAAATGTGGAATTCAAGTCCATAAATTCTTTTGTGCGACGGATGAGACATAAGTTTGAAGTGGCAAATATTATTGTCTCTCAAATTTATATGCAGTTAAAAAACCCATGCCGTCTTAATGGTACCTACAGTTACTTTTTAAGACTTATAGCTCCATCATTGTTGCCTTCTTGTCACATATAGCCAGCGTTTCAAATAATACTGGCATATTTAAACACAAGTTATGACTATGTCATTAACTTTAGAGCTACATGTATAACAGTTCGCTCAACAATGTCAATAACAAATGATTGTTGATTATTTGATAATGTTTTTTATTCTGTTGACTAACACAGATTAAAAAAACTGTTGTCTGCTGATAATGCAGTTCACACTTCATACCCTAGTGTATCATATAGTTAGGCAAGTGAAGCAGAATGTATCGTAAGTATTTTTTATATTATTAAAGTGACTCCATTCTGCCTGATGGTAAGCAGTCAATGGAATCCAGAAGTTGTGGCTACCTTTCTAAAAGCTATCGTCTTAAATTGCTGGAACAGGGTGGCCAGCTCAGTAAGATGTTATTTTACGCCACGCTAATAAGACCCAGGATCAAAATTAGATGGAAACACTAGCGCTGATATAGAGTTAAGTAGAATATTTGGATCTTACAAAAACATTCAACACGGTCGTCATTTTCTTAAATATCTACCAGACGCGATTTGACACGATTAATAATAGTATTTTTACATTATTCCGGTACACAATATAACAATATCATATTCACTGTGTACAAATAAATTCAAAGAAAACAAATTTAACTAGCGACAGAGCACGACGGTTGTCGATAAAACTAGCCATTATGACGTCACTGTGCCCTATATTATAATATCGGCGCTTGCGCAGGTCGAGCACAATATTTACGAGCATGTCGATCCGCGCCTGTCTCCCTCTAACGCTTGTTCTCACATAAAACAGATGATAATTATAAAAGATATTAGAACAAATGTCTTCATTTTCTATAATACTCGTACTAGCTGCCAGCGGCTTCGCCTGCGTGCCAGCGCCTTTAAATAATAGAGTTTTATAAATTAAACTTGATTTTATTTATAACTAGGCATCAAAACTACTAAGTTTTATAGATCTAACTTTACGATTAAACTAATGAGTTTCATACAAACTGTAACCCCTTGTTTTATTCGCTTAGGGTTTTTTTTCATAAACACTAAAACACGTCATTCTTTTTAATTATAATAATCTAACTTCCTACACGGAAGACTAGGCAGTATGGTCGAAAGACTATAGCCTGCACTTAGGGCAAAAAAAAATCTAACTTCAAAACTGACGGATTTGCGAATTACCACAGATTATTAGAATGTGATTAGAATAAATGGTTTCATTTGTTATAATATGAAGTCGTTCATGTCACTAAGTCGCTGTTCCAGTTTGTGATGATTAATAAATTGGTAGATACCGGATTTGTTATACTTGAATAAATGTATTAATAAATATATTATATGTCAACAGCAATAATGTTTATGTCACATTTCGTATAACCTCGATACTACATCACACGTTTTTAACTATGTGTGTAAAATTGTTTATTTGTCATTCACTATTATATACGTTGCCGTTGTATGTTATAAAGGAATTAAGATCAGAGCAATCTGACTATGATAATTTAGAAGTATATTTTTGTATATTTTTGTAACCGCTGATAAATAGAACCTCTGCAAAGTTCTCTTAATTAGATAGATACACTCACTTTACTCTGTTTCAGTGCAGATATTCCGTACAGCAGCACAGAACTATCAATTTTCTTTTCTTTTCTTAACTTGAATAACATTATGACTTTTAGTTTAAAATTTATCTACAGAAAAAGGAAAAAGAACAGTAGATGATAACGAGACCCTTAATAATAATCTTTAGGAGCGCAGGAACAAAACAAAAAAGGTAAACTCGTAATTATAATCTAAGTAGCTATCTCATAAAGGTGGGTCTACACTCGCGGTAAGCGCTGACCCAGCTGATGACGGCCGTCATAAAGTCCAACAAAATATACCTACAGCCTTTATCTGTTGGAGCATGCTGCCTCGGGTTTATGTTTAGATTTTACCTGTGTTATAAAAATATAGCATTTTCAATCCTATTTTAATGTGAATTTATAACGCTGGACAATGATGTCTTTTTGGCTAGTATCACAGCGAAAAATAATCTATTGATGCTTGCTTGATAAGTAGGTACTAAGTTGCAATGACAAAAATATGTTTTGCTGTAGACACGTAGTCTTCAGACACAAGTTGCGGCCGTCTCACCTAGTCTCGTGAAGATCCAAATATTGATATTTTTCCATTTTTTTGTGTTCATAACTTTTTTTACTGTATTAGGAAGTATACCTAAACTATAGGACTTATAGTATAACACTTAAAACTTATATTTTTAAAAAGATGTGGGCCCAGATTTATTAGAATTGAACTACCTACGTGTAATGAAAATAAAGTCTCGTCCTTGTTTGTGGTCTATACATATGTATGCGGCTCATTCCATCAGCGACCCGTCCGGCCATTCGGACTGATGCCTGAATAACACAAAACTATACTGCTAGATATGACTAGACTTTCTCGTATTACTTCGACTTATTTTACCCAAACTGTACTCGACTACACATAGGTATAATATTTCACAGTTCAGTTCTAAAGTTATCAAGTGGCGACGACGAACTGGAAGACGCAGCGTCGTAGATCTCTTACAAGATGGACAGTCTACTTTTTAAAGAGGTCGGGCAACCAACGATAAGGGCGTTGACTTAGTGATAACATCATCATCATCATACTGGCCCGTTATTATCCTACTGCAGAGAAAGACCTCTTCTCATACAGAGAAGGTTTAAGCATTCATTGCCACGCTTGTTCAAGTTGGATTGGCGATTTCAGACTTCCTTAGAAGTCCAGGTTTCCTCACGATGTATTTCTTCACCGTTAATCAGAAACGTCCAAGATAAAATTAGAAAGTACAAACGATTTGAAAAGTCACATTGGTACTTGCCCGGATTCGAACCCACAACTTCGTGTTTACAAAGCGGGTGCCTTATCCACTCAGACATTTCGACATTTTTAGTGATGACAAGTAATGATAGTTGGAGAGGCCCTATGCGCCGCAGTCAATAATCAATCAAGTATTTCGTCTGAAATAATGATGAAGTGACGCTTAAAATTCCTTATTATGCTTTGCATTTAGTACCTTTATAATTTCAGCCTAAATGCTTACGCGACACGCTCCATCCCTTCCATCCCCCCACACCCACGCTACTTTGTGCCTACGCTATCTTATCTTCTTATACCGCAAACGGTGTCACAAATTGCTATTAAATAATATTCGACGCGGCGGCCTATGTAATCAACACATAACGCGACGTTAGCTCAGATAATGACGTGAAAAAGGCGAGGGTTCGTGTTGACCTCGCGTTGTCAGATGTTACGCTTGCCACTTCACTAATCAGCAAATAGGGTGCTTAACAAAGGTCAACTGTTTTGTCTGAGCGGAAAAGTGTGAGAAAATGTTTTGGAACAATTGTTTCGTAATATGAAATAATACATTAGATTATTGATATTAATTTTATAAAATGACCAAGTAAATATTGCTGATGGTAGTAAGTTAGGTACTACATAATGCAACCACTCTATCCACCTGTTAGTACTCGTATATGATTTAATAGTTCAAACAGTCAATGAAATGATAGCCGCCAAACCATTACAGAACGACGACAGAAAACTTATCCTACAAAGGGAGAGCGTTAGCGTGAGCGTCGTCCTGTAACAAAACTGCATAGGCAGTCGCCAATTCGTCCGCCAAGAGTAGCGATGATATGCCAAGAATAAGTACTACAAACGTATTGGATTTGTTTAGTTTTTTGGTTGAAATGATGTTGATGAACCGAGCATTTACTCCTTAATATATGAATTATTTTAAAACAAAATAAAATGTTGTTTTTATTATGCAAACCATTCTAAGAGTTATTGGGTATCTCAGCTCAGAACAAGGTTTTTAACGATCAAAATTCGCGATGAAATAAAAGCTAAGTTCAAAATCGGCACAGATACACAGTACGAGTCCCAGCGGGTTAAGTAAGTGTCGTTAAGAAATCAATTACACCAGTAACCCTCCAATGCGGTAGTTCGATGCAAAGCCGAACATTTCTCGCAACAAATAAGCTTGGAAGATTTATGCGTGTGATACGAACCCAGATAGGTTTGGTCAAAACGACCTCGGGGTCAAAATGTCCCTACCTTATATCATGGAATTAAGTGCTCACAGTGTGAAAGTGTTAAAAAGTAGGGATTTATGCCAAAATGAAAGTAACCGGCAACAGTTTAGTTTTAGTTAGAGGTAGTTTAGACAACATGGGGTTACAATAGCAAAGAAATACATGAACATACAGGATTTTTTTATGCTATATTACTACGCTTTATTTATACGCTATTTATATTATTTCTCGCCCGTAACATTGTAAAATATTTATAAGCCAAATAAACAGCGCTCAAGTGAATTACTATGAACTAATTTCTTTCATTCTCTGTCAACCGGTGTGAGACGAACAGGTCTAAAACTATTGCAAAACAAAGCTAAGACGTTTCTAACTAAATTTTACTTAGCAAGGAATCAAGACAAAAAGTACTAACAAAAACATTACTCTAGTACACCGAATAACTGGTCTATCCAAATAACTAGTACTATAAGCTGGTTTTCCAGTTCAATGGCTCTGACGTAGACAATTACACCCACTATATTGGGATCAAGTTGGCATAATCGGCACGTTTGGCACGCCAATTGATGGCCACACAAATATTCTGTTACTCATTTTCGTAATACATTGCATTTCTGGGATATTTCTCGTTGGCTCCATTCGTAGCGTGTAGGGAACTTAAAGGGATTATTTATGTAAATTATATTGTGTATAAAATATTTTTTTTTCTAAATGAATAGTTGGATTTCTTCTCAAACAGTATGGTAACGAGCAAAGAAAATTTATCTTCTTAGTTTAATAGTTCAGCCGGTTTTACTAATTTCTATTCTATACTACTTGAAAAAACAAGTGAAAGCCCAAATGTTTGATATCTATGATGGACTGTTTACGTTGATAAAGTTTGGATGGCATCAAATCTTTAGAACATCAAATCACACTCGCATTTGTTTGGTATTTATATCTGCCTACAATAAATTATGCCACTAGCCATGATCGGTTCTGCGCGGCATTATACTTTTAACACTTGTTTTATAAACTCACTCTTTAATAATTTATAAATTATGTTTATAACATATCTGCAGTTATACAGTGTTACACATTATGTTGTCAAAATAAACATATTTAATAACCACATTTATTATATTATGAAAGAAAACTAAATTATTTATGCACTTAATAAAAAAGACGAATTATAAGTATACTTAGAAACCTTGTTAGTGTGTGTGGTAGGTAGCGTAATATGGTTGGTGTGTAAGTGTTGTATGAAATAGGAACGGATATTTTTCACTCAATAATAAAAGGCATGAACGCACTTAGCAAAACGTCCACCATGGTGACGAATTCGGGCGTCGTTAAACAGAATATAAGGCGACATGTACACTGTAGAGGTAATAAATCCGGAGCTCGTCTCATCTACCTACAATTAAAACTACCGGACGAACTCGCTATAAAATTTATTGTTTCTTACAACCGTGGCACTTGGGATGAGTGTTAAGAAAACCTTTGTATACTAATTAGATATTTCCCTTTGTATACATACGTAAAATAAATAAATAGGTTTAGTAGTTTATTTGTTCGAAAATCTAAATCAATGTTTGTATGCTTCTATTCTATGCATTCCAAAACCATTGATCGGATTGTTAGTAAATTTTGTTGGGTATTCTGAGGACGTAAGAATTCCTAAAAAATATATATATTAAACGTTTTTTTCTTTTTTAACTTACATGCAACTAGTAATTAAATTGTTCAATATGCAGTTCCATTTTTAAATGTAATGCGGCAAAATATTATAATTATGAGTAACCCTATAATATTTACCTTTACTTAAATACTATTCGGGCAGTAAAATTCTAGAGTGACGACCACAAACCGAAAGACGCAGCGTACCTCTCACATGGTGGACCGACGACCGGGGAACCTTATGAAGGTAGATGGATAAAACCTACTGTCGCTGCGCTGTGATATAACTAATAAATTAAAATAATATCTATCTGTTTCAGTTTTACTCTAGATAATTCTTGAAATAAATATGAGTTTAGTCAATTAGCTGATCAAATATATCTTTTGAATGATTAATTCAAAAGATATATTTGATCAGCTTTCTCTTCAGTCTTATATATAGTCTTGTAAATTTTAATAACAAACTACTTGTTCGCTGTGACAAAAAATAAAATGCGCATACTTTAAGGGTTGTTTTTTACTGCTTGTTTCTTGCAAAAGGGTCAATAATAATAATAATACCAGCCTATTTACTGTCCCACTGCAGGGCAAAGGTATGAGCATTAATCACCACGCTTGCTGAAGGCAGATTGGCAATTTCAGACAAAGTCCAGGTTTCCTCACGATGTTTTCCTTCACCGTTAGTCAGAAATGTCCAAGATAAACTTAAAAAGTTTATATGATTTGAAAAATCACATTGGTAGGTACTTGCCCGGAGATAAATAAGAAACTTTTTTAATTAGAGATTTTCATACAAATATTATTGTAATATTAATATAATAATTACAACAACTACACACAACACCATCTAGGCCCAAAGTAAGCATATATTATAGCTTGTTATACTGTAAATAGTATAAAGTCTTCATTTTCTTTTCTTTGATTCTTCACTATGTTTTTAACACTCAAAATTCTATAAACTCAAAGAATTTTGATACCGTTTGCACTATAATTTAGAAATATTCTTCCGCAAGGTTTCTATTTGCTCGTATAATAGAACATACACTATTATATTGTACACTATAGTGCATAGCCGTGGCGGGTCGGACTAACTAGAAGAATTCACAAAATAAATACTCCTCCCACGTTCTGTCAACAATACTAGGAGCATTAGTTATTATAAGTTTCGATGCTGTAGTTTTATGTCATTAAATAAACATTTAAGTAAATTAATATTAGATGTCTTACATCTTAAAAAAAACCTTTACAATTTGTCATTTAATATTCGCTACAATAGAACGAAAACGAGGCCATCGAAAATATTGTATTTTAGTTTTCATGTTAGGTTCGTTAACATTTTTAAAATCTCCGCACCATCTTTTTTACAATATTCAATGCATCGAAAATGCATAGAAATTTACAAAACTTTTCGATGCCGACAACAATGGAATTTTGTTATATTTTGTGTATACTACAAAAATATGAAATGCATTTATTATTCCTAGCTTTCCGCGGCGCGGTTTCACCCGCGTTTTTGCTTACTGCTTTGCTCCCGTCGCCAGTAGCGTGATGTTACATAACCTTCCTCGAGAACTGGAAGCAAAAAGAATTATTGAAATCCGACTAGTAGTTCCAGAGATTAGCGCGTTCAAACAAACAAACAAACAAACAAACAAACAAACAACAAACAAACAAACTCTTCTGCTTTATTTAATACTATAGATTTATGTTGTACAGTCTAAGACATTGCCAAAATCTTTTGTAGTTTAATTTATCCTTAAAAATATATACCATTTGTCATAATTAATATTACTTATCTGATTTGATTGATGTTATTACCGGATACCGAGAGGGATTACATAAAAACCATAAAAATAAATTTTGCAAGTAGTGTCCGTTTCTTGCCGGGGGCATTATATTTAAGAACACGTTTAATATATCTGTGTTACAACTTAAGTACTTTTTCTTATACCTAATATGTACGGTAAGTTCATAATATAATATGTTCAAAGAATAACGCTATCAAACTAGTATGAACATTTAGTTTATTTCAGAAAGAGGTTAACAGAATTGGTGATCGAAACCAGAAAGAAGAAGCATACATATGAATAAAGGATTAAGTAACTCTTGAAAAATTTTAGGATAATGAGGGTTTTCCAAAATGGCGCCCACGAGGTGGCAGCACCGACGCGTGAGGTCTAGCTGTCAAGAGAATTTTGAAAGTTAGCCCCTGATTGGCCCAATGTTCAAGTTGAAGTGGCGCAAACTGGTTGAGAAATAATAAATTTTGAGGAACATATAAAAAACAGTGTAGGTATATTTTGTAGCTTTTAATTATATGTTTGTAAAGTCTTGTTTCCGAACTTGTTTCGTAGTGAAGTTCCTATTAAAAAATAGCTTAAATACTTTATTAGGGAAATAGGACCCTACTCCAATTTAAGACTGAAAATTCCACACTTTATTCACCCATAGTCGAAGCTCAACGATATATTAGAGTAGAGTAAACTTACATTTTAAAATTCCGTTGCAGCTTTACATTTTGACAGTCTAAAAGCTCTAAGAAATCTCGAGAGAATTCTGTCTGGGTATGAGCCTGGCTTTGACTTTATATACTTACTATGCTTGAGGAGATTGATGCCTTGTTTATACTAAAATACACAATTTTGTATACATTTTCAGATTTTATAACTTGTGCCATAATGGATAAAAAATTAAGGAACAAACATGGCATAAATTACCTACCTACTCGGTCTTACGTCACTATTATTGCTAAAAATAAAGAAAGCATAAACTAATTAAAATTTATTTTTGTTATAATAAACAAAAAGTAAAGATTAAAATTCTTTCATGCCAAATGATGTAGTCGCAAATAACTCGTGCAACGGCAAAGTGAGTTGAGAAGTTGATCAGGGTCTGTGTAGCACTCACGCGACCATTGTGTGAGATACAACAGTTTTGTGCACGAAACTGTCGGCCGCTTCCTGCAGATAGCGGTGCAGTGCGCCTCACTGCAAGAACACGCGACCACCTCTAATATATGGGCTCCTGGTACGTCACGAAATATAACTACTTAATAACGTGGCTTTGCACAAAATTCAAGGAGTATTATTATGTGCTGTGGTTGAATTTTGTCCTCTTATTTAATTTTGCATAAAAATCTTTGTTAACGTAACGAGATGCCGCATTTTTTGTTGAAGCAAAGAAGTCATTTGTATAGAAAATACAAGTAGACGAGATGAAAGTTTGATGTAGTTTTTATTCCTCATTTTTAAATAGGTATTTTGATTTCAGATTTAACCAACGAAGAGATATCAGTGCACCTATATTTTATGTGCATATTTTCACTTTAAATAGGTACTACTTTTAATAGTATCTACTCTGACACGAACAATGAGTATATAACCACTTGAGTGACGATGATATGATTTCTAGTACACACGCGGACTCACCACTACGGGTCGGGGGACGAAGAAATTATCGCGGCAGTGATTGGTTAATGCATCAATGTCAATCATATTGCACCGCCCCATAGTGTTGTACCACATAATTGTGCCAAAATAAATAGTTATCGATAAAGTAATTTTTATTCTATGTCCGAATACATGGATGTCAGAATTATTTTAACAATATGAAAACAATATAGAAAGAGGTTATTATGTCTTACTAATAAATTTACATTATAGGTATTTTTTGCATGTAAATGGTTTATTGTAGAATTTATAAAAGTTATTCATAATTGATGAGTATAATAAATAAATAAATATTTTATTTGCATTTATCTTTACAATTGATTTAATGTCTTCAATAAATGAAAGGTAAAACTATAAAATAATTTTACTTACTAGTAGGTAGGTACATAATGTGTGTCTTTTTAATGAATAAATATTTCCTTTTATCTCTCGAAAAAAAAGATGTCTGGATTAATAAATAAAGTGAATAGAGTAAAGGAAAGTGATTGACACGAGTGAAATAGGTAGTTATAGGCGGTTTATGAATCATGATACGATAGGTACGCTTGTGTTAAAACCTCGGGGCATGTGTATTTTTTTTTCTTAGTTTGTATAATACCAAGTAAATACGTGGTATTTTATTATTAGTAATAGTTGTTGATTGTACTGTGTGTATAAATAATACTAGAAAAAAATAATTTTGTAATTCCAGTCAAAAAACAACACGCATTTTTATTGAACACTTTCTATTCAATTCAGAGTATTTTGTTTGTTTATATAAAAAAGTATATTTACAATCACAAAACTAAATGGAAAAACAAAGTAGGCAAATGTAATTAAAGTGCTGGAGGCGCCCTATCGCATGTTTACGTACCGCGCGGGTGTAGGCATTTATTTTTAAAAATATGGCCGTGTTACAATACTGTATAGATAGTATTACCGTGGTTATATATATATATATATATATACAGTATTTAAGAATGCTATTAATAATAAGAGTTTCAAAAATTACGTATTTCGACAAAAATAAAATTATTATTTTCACATTAATTTTAAATATTTTATAATGAAGTTAATTATAAGCGTACTAAAACAGGTAAAAACATTGTCGGCGTTGCTGAACTAAATAAACGCCGTCGGTTTTTTAAATTTTCAAAAGAATCAAATGTGTCAAATGTGAAATTCCTTAAACAAATAACGCTGTATTTGCTAAGATACCAATTTTGTCTGATAACAGCATTTATCCATTTTTCTTCTATTACTGGGCTCTTCGAAAAACTAAGATGTTAGAATAATTAATTAATTTTAAAATATCTTTAATTAATATTGTTAACCGAATCATGAATACTAATTATCGATATCAACTTTATTTCCGATTTGTCTCAGCGCTACTGTGACAGAAAAAAACAAAAAGAGACGGAACTATTGACAATCGTCTCGCGCGAGAAAGAGAGACAAACTTTGATGGTGACGTATTTACGTCATACAACCAATATCACTTGAGCCCTGCAATCACAATAAATATTTATCATAACACAACTAAAATCGTACTTTACCGGTGAAAAGTTATACCATCCTTGTTATAACTTGATGTTTTAGTGGATTTTCCACACCATTTACCAGAGCAGGAAGGCATTTTCGTAAAACAATTAAGAATGTAGCGTATTGACATGTGCGCACAGATCTGACACTTGGTCGGAACTAAATGAGTAAGCTCTGTCGCGGTTTGATATAAGCGCTAAATGCCTTATCTTTGGCGAGCGTTTGTACGCTGTATTAGCAGTCAAGTGGATCTATCGTCTTTGGACACGAATGACAAGACTGTGTTGACTGGCCTGTTGGTCTAGTGGTTAGTGACCCTGACTGCTAAGCCGGAGGTCGTGGGTTCGATTCCCACCCAGGACAAACCTTTGTGTGATGAGCATGATTGTTTGTTCTGTGTCTGGGTGTAATTTATCTATAATATGTATGTATTTACAAAAAAAAAATGTATATAAGTAGTATATCAGTTGTTTAGTACCCATAACACAAGCAAATATAATTGTTTAATTTGGGACTAGATGGCGCTGTGTGAATGTGGTAGAATATTATTATTATTATGTGTACAACGAAAGATCTACCTTGACAAATCTCTGCTTGATGACATTTGTATCATGCATTTCAATTTTATTTTCATTATCTAACCTTAGTTGTATTTTGTATTTACTTCACGCAAAAATATTTTATTTGTTACCTTTAAAATGTAATTTATATAGGTAATAAAGGTACTAAGCAGTCTCTCTCTCTCTCTCTCAGTTTTATAAAATCTTTATTTATTATTTTGCCGCACATACTCGTAGTACCCATTTAATTTTGTTAATATTGTCTATCTTAAAGAGGTATTGCTGCTGTAAAAACACGGCTAAGGGTAGGTTACCTATATAAAATGATTGCGTATTTTGAACACTTGGAAATTATAATGTTTAAATGATAAATATTTGACGTTTGACTGATAAAGCAGTATTTCCTTAGTCAGGCATAGTAACAAAATATTTGAAGGTCTCGATAATTTGTATGCAGATTGGTCCACAGAGCGATATTAATTAGGTCTCTGTTGGAGATCATAAAACATAATATATGACGCATGTGTTGCCTAGTTTCTTCAATTAAGTATTTAGATTGATTATACCAGGACTATTAATTGAAAAGCTACGGTAAAGTAGCACAATCAAATATTGTCCCGCTGTAGGGCAACGGACTATTCTCATACAGAGAGCTTTTTTTAAAAGTTTAAGGGTTTATGGATGTGGATTAGATTTAAAACAATCAGTTAGATATAATTATGTAATGTGTGATTATTAATTACATTATAATTCATGCTACTCGTAAAAACTTTTAGTAGGTAGTACAGAGACGGAGTGTAGTAATCCATAATTTACATAACTAGAAATTTTGCATATTATCGTTCACCCATAATGATTATATAGGACAGCAGGAAACGTTAGGTTTTCACACTTACGTCACCAAAGTACAAAACGTATAGAAAATACGTACAGAGTGGGCATGTCAGGGTTGCAAGAACACGTATCAATTTTATGTCGGCGCCTTGCCCGCGGAAATAAATGGGAAATTGTTTATTGTGAACAGAAATAACATTTCTTACCCCACTTTATGAAGAGTCACTTTTACGTTCACAGCCACGTTGCAATCGATTTAAAATGTTCGCCGCTATGATTTGGAAGACGTATATAAATAGAAAATCGTAAAATATTAAAGGGTTAATTTTAAAAAGGAAGGCATTAACAGTTTGTGAATGTTATACGTATTTTCGCGTTAGAAACCGTACAAATACGAGTACTATGGGTACAGCTTTTTTAAAAAGAGGTTAGTTTATCGGGCTTCACGCACCGTGAAAGTTCAAGAAGTCTCATTATAGTTGGGAAAAGGTGTACCCTAACTACATTGGGGTCAGCTCTAACCGCTTCCTACAGCTATCAGTGTTTTACATGGAGTGATTGCTAACCTTAGACCCAATTACTAGACAACATTCTGTGGTTAGAGTTAATTCTCAGACTTCTACAAACCCGTAATTTTTAGTTATTCAGACAAGCTTCACAGTGATATCTCTATTGACAATTTCAGTCTTTATAAGTTCAGGATATCTCACAATGTATTTCTTTATTGATAACCTGTAGCGTTCAATGTAATTTGGTTGTCCATGCACAACCAAGTTCATCATTATATCAGCCAAAAGTAGTCCACTGGAACCAAATACGATTGTAATAAATCCAAAAAAAAATCAAGTAATAAATTTATGTTTGAGTCGAATTTATTCAACTATACTTAATGTTACTTATATATTATAATGAAAACCACACGCTACTATCTCATGTAATAATAGTAAATAACAAGCCAACAAAGTACATGTACGGTTCCGACACATAATGAATGTAGATAATCTATATTAGCACTAAATCTGCGACACGGCCCAATGAAGACAAATGTATTAGATTCACACAGTCACACTTCGACTTTATCGTCTGTTCATAATTTGTTTTTGGCTATTATACAGAATACTAGCTGTTGCCCGTAGCTCCGCCCGCGTGAATGTCAGTTATCGCATTTATTATATAAACTTTCATCCTCTATTTCAACCCCCCCTACGTTGTTTCCTAAGGTCTATTCTATCTCCATGCCAAATTTTAATGAATCAGCATCGGTTCAATGGTTTAGGCGTAAAAGTGCAACAGAGTTATTTACAATATTAGTATGGATTTTTTTACCACATTCACACAGCGCAATCTAGTCCCAAATTAAGCAATTATATTTGCTTGTGTTATAGGTACTAAACAACTGATATACTAATTAAATACATTTTTTTGTTGTAAATACATACATATTATAGATAAATTACACCCAGACACATAACAAACAATCATGCTCATCACACAAAGGTTTCTCCTGGGTGGGAATCGAACCCACGACCTCCGGCTTAGCAGTCAGAGTCATTAACCACTAGGCCAACGGGCCAGTCAATTTAATGGCGTTTAATGGCGTTGTTCCATTTAAGACTTCACTTGTATTCATTCTATGCATCCCGTTATGTTAACTGGTCGGTGTTGTCACAACATTCACGTAATAGTTGGCCAAGTACTTCTCTAAACTCGCTTAGTTAGAGAAAAGTTGCCAAATCTGATCTTTTGTTATTCAGATGGTGTAAAATGAGACTATTTTTTATTTATGGGACATAAGATTGGTACTTTTTGTTTGTTAATATTACTAAGAGTACAGAGTAGAGTGTATATTATTATTACAGTGTCACTAATTTAATTTACAATAAAGTTATATAAAATTACTTTGTTAAATATAATTAGTTACTATATAATTATAATCTACTAATACATGTAAAATTAAATGTGTGATAACTATTAACCTCTCTATTTACACCAAAGGCGTTTAGATACAACACATTATTAAATAACTGAACACAGAACAATACTTATTCTGCCTATTTATAAAATTTCCGCTCTACAAACAAAGGTACTCAAACTGTAGTTAATCGCGGTGTTAACAAACAATTATTTTGGCTTTAAACGCGGCTTATTTAAGCTATGCCTGCTATGGACTGTAATCTGGGTGAGGGTGCAGCTCTCTTTGCACCTGAGCGAGAAATGAGCGAACCTCAATGAGATAATTAATATGCTCTAATTCCGTTATGCTCTAAACAGTTCTTTTTAGAGGCGACTCCTTCACTAGAGAACTAACCTTTTTTAATGGGGAACCTTTCTACAAATAGTTATGGATTTTATAAAATTTTGTATGGAAATCGAACTTATAGTAATCTCATACATTCCCGCTGAGGTAGTCATTGATACAAGTTAAAGAAAAATATCATAGGGATTGTTATTCCAATTCGCCATAAACTAGAAAGCCCATTCTTCGTTGTGATGCTTTTACTCTTTTTGATTGAAAGAAATTCAAATGCTTTTACATAAATAACTGATTAATATGTAAAAACAAGAAACATAAGAATAAAATAGGTGCTTAAATCATAAATATTTTAATAATAATAAAAATAATAATATTCTACCACATGCACACAGCGCCATTTAGCCCCAAATTAAGCAATTATATTTGCTTGTGTTATGGGTACTAAACAACTGATACAACTACTTATATACTTTTTTTTTGTAAATACCTACATATTATAGATAAATTACACCCAGACACAGAACAAACAATCATGCTCATCACACAAAGGTTTGTCCTGGGTGGAAATCGAACCCACGACCTCCGGCTTAGCAGTTAGGGTCACTAACCACTAGACCAACAGGCCAGTCGCACCAACACTGTGTTTTTTTTAATTGCCTGAAATCCGTAGGCATATTAATCGTGGAATCTGTAAAGTTTATACATCAAACGTCAAAGAATCAAAATGTTATGATGTGTCTTTGACAATTAATGTTAAATTCTAACGACGCAACTGAAATTAGTAATAAATAATAATCCAAACCCAGAGATAAGTTATCAAACAGTGTGCGAGTATAACTGGGGATGTACCTAGGTGTAATGCGGGGTCGGCCTCGCTCCAGGGGTCTCGTAATTTATGTACCAATTGTGAGCATGGAGCCACGTAAATCATGACCTCACCAACAATATAATCTCTAACGCTAACAGGCTAGATATTTTTTGTCGCGATAATATGATTTAGTATGGTCTTAGATGAAAAAGCTACGCGATTGAATAACTCTTCGTAAGGAATAAATTAATAATTCTTAATAAACATATAAATATTCTTAATAAATAAACATTTCATTTCATTTCATTTCATTTCATTTCATGGTTACATAGAATAATACTTTAGCTTATGTTCGAGGGGAAGGCTTGGATTTTAAAAAGTTATATTTCCAAGTCTGTGACATTAACTTGATTCTCAGCCTATAAACTTTTTAGGGGAAATTAATAAAAATTGTAACTAGACATACTCGTATGACTCTGATCTAAAACTGTAGGTAATTATTGCTGTGAACCTGTGTGTGTAATGTTAAAGTACCTACTATCTTTTAATTATCGCAGTGGATGACGTTTATTTCTTCGTCGAATAGAGAACGTTACGTTGTGTCATAATTTAAAACTGTTATTAAAACAGGTGTCTAATTAAACGAGAGCAATTAGTATGAATAGTTAATACTAATTATTGGTGTGATTACTGTGCTATGCTAACAAATATTAGAGCTAAATAGGTGTTTAATCACAAGCTAGGTGTGAGCAGAGTTGCGATTTTTAACATATTTTTTTATGACTTCAACTGATTCATTTCAGTCTCTATCCTTTCACTTCTGGACATCGGACCGATCGTGTACCGACCTCATCCATCGGTTCTCATGACCTCAGACAATCATTTTTTTTAGGACCCTGTCCACACAAGGTGATGCTATCAGACACTTCCCTCATACGGATTTTATATTTTTTTAAAAGAACTCGGAGATAAGATAATCATTTATTTGTTTGAACATAGTAGTACATACATAAAATGCAAGATATTATGGTAAACAATAGTATAATATGTTCAGCCGTAACTGGCGTACTATAAAAATACACAATTACAAGGTTTATTATCTATACTATCATATAAAGCGAAAGAGTTTGTTTGTTTGAACGCGCTAATCTCTAAAACTACCAGTCGGATTTGAAAATTCTTTTTGCGTATGATAGCCTAGTTCTCGAGGAAGGTTATAGTCTATGTAACATCACGCTACTGGCGACGGGGGCATAGCAGTAAGCAAAGACGCGGATGAAACCGCGCCGCGGCAAGCTAGTTCAATAATAAAATTACATCCTCATTACATTACATTATATAAAATTAAATAAATATCAGGTGTCAAGAAAAAGAATAAATGGAGACACCTAACATAACCATTGATTCCATTCTTAGCGACTTTGAACATTCTAACAAAACTAAAGTATTACTTGTCATTGATTAAACATTATTTGAAGAATGCGTCCAGTCTGCTAAGTTCTTTGAACTTTCCTTCAGTCCCTATAAAGATGGGAGACTTAGATACGGGTAGTAAATGTCAGCAGATCGTGTGCCAGGATAGTTGGCGCGAAAATTTTACGAAAATCAGCGTTTTTATTATAGTCGTGTTTATGGTACGAATATAACGACCATCTTGTATTGACATATTGTGTGTTATACAACTGTTTGGTAACGGTTAAAAGTCGACAGTCCGCGTAAGGTTGTGAAAGCCATCAGAGGTTAACAACTCACACCACACACAAAAAGAAAAATGAAATATCTATGTTAAAATTTTATTTTGTTAATAAAATAATAATAAAATCTCGTTATTATCCCACTACAGACTAAAATTCACTTATAATAAGAAGACATGAGCATTGATGTCTAGGCTATGGTTTCTCGATAGGCAAATTTAAAACAATTTTGCCTATCTAAGAAATTCTTCTAAAACTATCAGTTGGATTTGAAAAATCTTTTTGCGTATGAAAGCCTAGTTCTCGAGAAGGTTATAGGCTTTCTAACATCACGCTTCTGGCGACGGAAGCAGAGCAGTAAGTAAAGAAGCGGCTGAAACCACGCCACGGAATGCTAGTGTACTTATACAGAGGAGTTCTTAATGTCTTTCAGTAGTATATTTAAACTGCATATTATATATATCTACGAATACCTGTTTCAAAGGTGTACTTTGTTTACGTTAATTTTATTTGTGAAGTTCGCCGCATCTCAGGGTTTAACTAAGAGCGATATTACATTATCATATAAATATGATTTCATATCTGTCAAATTCTATGATCATAGTTCGACGACTCTCAAACTATGATCATAGATAATCACATGTAGTTATTATACCGTCATATGTTCTTCATTTAAAAATGACTTACACATCTTTGATCAGATATCTATGATAGTCTAATAGCGGCCTTAGCCAAGATTAGTCTTCATATCTGAGCTGCCAAAAAGAGGTAAACACTTCCTTAGGGAAATATTTTGTAATAGGCTAGTGCATTAAGGGAACCTAACATTGGAATGTATGGATATATAGAGCATCATATAAATTCACCCTACTATATCTTTGGGATACTATAATACATATTTCAGTAAGAAAGTCACAGACAAAATATTAAACAATTTTACAACCGTAATATCCTTTTTATACCAAATTTTGGTCGAAATATTCGGTCGGCTGTATAATATTATATGTATAGTCTCAAAGTACAGCCTACAACACTCACCCCCAGTTTCTGAAAGGCTGATCAACGAAAAATTAACAAATCAACTGTTAAATCTCATGTGAAGTATCTAAAATCATACTAAAAGCATGGATAATTAGTTTAATTTGATCTAATTAGTTTCTAACTAGATCAAATTTAACTAATTATTCATGTTTTACCAACCTAAATGGCTACTGCCTTTCAGAAACTGGGGGTTATTCTATTCCACACATAGTGAGAAACTTTCCATACTATTTAAATTAAAGTTACCAAGTTATTTATACACTGGTAAGTGGTAGATTCCGTTTTGGCCGTCTCTTGAGCTAATTTGCTTAAGCTTTACTTATCCAGTTCAGATCTGTCACAGTTTAAAAATATTAAGCTATCTCACTATATCAAGTTATCTAGTCGCCGTTTGATTGTTAAAAAGAAAGAAATTAGATTGACTTTTCTTTTTATCGTTTCTTCAGATACTGTTTATAAGAAATAAGGGTCTTGCAAGACTACAATGCATTATTTACATTTAAGGCAATCCTTGTGTAGCCTGTAGATATACACAACAAATAAATAAATAAAACCACAACAACCACACAACGCCATCTAGACCCAAAATAAGCACATATTAATGACTTGTTATATGGGTTCTAGAATGCGGATAAACATACTTATATACTTTTTTTTGAAAATACTAACATATTATACCTACATAGAAACGCCCAGACCAATGCAAATAGTCATGTTCATGCACCCAAATATTTGCACTGAGCGGGAATCGAACAGATGAAGTGACAACTATCTGATTAATTGATTGTCAGACATCAAGAAGACAAACAATCTGTATTACCAACTGTAGTACTTTTGATTGGTATTTAGGCATTCCGTACTTCACCTTCTCGCAAATAACAATGCAAGTTTGTATGAACTAGCTGCTGTTTCATAAGCTGTGTATTATTCTGAATAGTTTTCACAGAGAATTTAAATAAAACAAGAATTCGCTTCAATGAGAGAGTGCAGCCCACTGTGGACTGTTCGTGAATTAAGTGGCCCAAACTGTGTAGAATAAAGTGCCTTCTGGTATTAACATTAATTAACTAACCTAGTGTGACTATATTATTTAAAATATAGCTATACTATAATATATAGCTGTTACCCGCAACTCCGTCCGCGTAAATAACGATTATCAAATTATTCACACAAACTTTCATTCCCTATTTCAACCCTTTCTAGCCTTTTTTTTGTGATAAAAGCCTAGCCAAGCCAAGCCTATGTTGTTACCAAAGGTCTATTTCATCTCTGTTCGGTTTATTTATAATAATTATAAGTGTGACAGACAGAATTACTTTTGCCTTTATAATATTAATATGGATTATATCCAAGGTCATGATGGCCCAGTGGTTAAGGCACCAGCTGCGTAAACACGAGGTCATGGGTTTCAAATGGCAATCTGTATTGAGCAAAAGGGAAGAGTCCTATCCCTGCAGTGGTATAATGGGCTGATAATATACAACAAATACCGTCACGACATCCCGCTAAGGGTATGCAGAAGTATGTCCCACCCATATTCATCATTATCATCATCAAAAAACGTCCACTGATGGACTTGTTGGCCGGTCGTGAGCCGCCCTCATCCATCGGTTGCCCGCCACCCATATAAGGTCGTCGGTCCACCTTGTGAGGGGTCTGCCCACGCTGCGTCTTTCGGTTCGTGCTCGTCAGTCTAGAAGCTGCCTCAACGGCCGTCAGTTCTGTGAGCTATATTATTACAATATAATTAAATATAACAGAGAACGAACCAGTTGTCATATTCCGGGCACAATTCCAAAGGCTTAATTAATTTTTCATATTATCCTTAGTCGCTTTTTATAATATCTACAGAATAAAAGAACAATTATTACTCAGACAAAACACGGACCTACGTATTTTGTTATTATTTCATTTACTTCGCGAAAACAGTTACAAATATTTACTTAATTATTGTAAAAATTATGACATCTTTACGTACTAAGGTATACATTGTGATATACTATAAGTACTTCTGTGTAATCTAGGTTAAATTGGTTTCTTCTTTACTTTTCTCTGCTATTTGTCTTTCTTAATTGTACACTTCATATACTCTCACTAATGATACTTCCTCCTCCACTCTTAAGGTATGCTGTTAGAGAACTCAGTTCTGAGTTAAGCTCGCCTTTGTACATAATTTTTATTTATATATTTTCCTGTTATTGTTATGTTATGTATCTTTTTGTGTGCAATAAATAAAAATAAAATAATACTATTTAGATATTACTCTTAAAGTAACTACCTGATTGACGCTATAAGATCACAACTTATAATTTTTATTTTAGCCAAAGATTCTTACTGCTATACGGCCTGTGTATAAGCAGTAAGCCTTTTAAACAATGACATAACAGTCGCGTTTGGCAGCATGATTGGCGATGGTAAACTGACGTAACGTCAGTCTATTAATATATTTAATACTAGCTGTTGCCTGCAGCTCCGTCCGTGTGAATGTCGGTTTATACTGCATTTTCCATACAAATGTTTCATCTCCTATTTCAACCCCTACATTCTTAAAGCCTATGTTGTTCTCCAAAGTCTATTCTATTCCTATACCAAATTTCATCAAAATCGGTTCAGTGGTTTAGGCGTGAAAGCGTAACAGACAGACAGACAGACAGACAAAGTTACTTTCGCGTTTATAATATTAGTATGGATTGCGTTACATGATTTTCTTGAGGTTGACCCGCCCTTATTCATTCGTTGTACACAAAGAATTAATTTAAATTTCTTTAGGCAAATTATTTAGGAAGGAAACAAATGTAGGATTTACTTATTGCACTCGTAATCACTGTTGTCAGTTGTAGCCCACGAACAGTTTTATAAGAATTACAATTGAAGTACAAGAGTTTTATAGAAGTTTTAGCCGAAATATAAAAACTCATTTCAAAACAAATATCTTAACATTTTATATTTGTCCATTTTGTATGAAATCCTCCATCTTACGGCACAAGCTCGACGTAAGTTAATTAGGCCATCTGCGGACTGCGGCAGCGAGTAATGAAACGTTGGGAACTCCGCAGTTCGGTCGCCGACTCGCTTGTTGGACGCCTAACAACTGACGATATATTGGTTATTAATTAATTATTTCGGGAGTGCTGGTTGTATACTTAATATGGAATACTGAAAGTATATTATTATATCAACATAGTATTATTATCATGGTAGTATTATTATATCAACCGTATCAGTAAAATAATTAATACATTTTCATTCAAATACATCATGATACCAATTGAAATTCAAAGATGTAAAAGAGTTAAAGATTTAAAAGAGTGATTTAATTCTTCAGAGGTAAAAGATTTTTATATCACAAATCTGAATGATTTAGTTTGCGCATGGCTAAAACATACACATACTGGGAGATGTGGTGTTGCCAGTGAGCATTTTTATTTTTTACATTATTTTCTGATTTTAGTTTTATTTTTTCTTTGTAATAATTTAAGTGTGTTTCGTTTGGTGTACAAAAATAAATCTTTTTCTTTCTTTTTCTTTCTAAGTGACGGCAAGTACCAATGAATTTATATATACTTGCTAAGTTCACCTTGGACATTACTGACTTACAAAAATAATATACAATTTTTCTTGTCGTCACCAATTTTTTTCTACATTAACTCATGGTACTGGTGGTAATTAAGAAGTTGAGTACAACAAAAATATTTACAGTTTAAAACCTAGTGCAGTGTTTTTAGACTGTGAAAATGTTGGCTACAACAAATACTAATTGGTCTCAAACGAACTCCAGTTTGTTATTGTTAAAACGTAATGTTTTATTTTTCAATATATAGGTATTATAATTATAAATTACTAGCAGTTTCCCGCAGCTTTACCCGCGCAAATGTCGGTTATTTTTCCAACAAACTTTCATCTCCTATTTCAACCCCTTCAAGCCATTTTCCGTAACAAAACATTTACATTTTGTTCCTCAGGGTCTCTTCTTTATACCAAATTTCATCAAAATTGGTTAAGTGATAGACAGGCAGGGTTACTTGCGCATTTATAATATTAATATGGAAAGGATGATAATTTGTTATCTCAGCAGGAGCAGCGTGGTAGACAGCCGATAAGTGATAAGGCCCTAGACAAGTGTCAAAGATTTCTATTCTATTCATAGAATAGATATAAAAATGTATGAGATTGACATAAGCGCTGGCGTTAGCTTATGTCAATCCCATACATTTTTTAATCTATTCTATGAATAGAATAGAAATCTTTGACACTTGTCTAGGGCCTCAGTTTAAGAGAGGTTAGAAGAACGAATTTAAATGGAGATGCTTTGGAGAACAATGGTCGTCTTTCTGCTAAAAATATGATGACGATGATACCTATTTAATTAAAATAACCTTGGTATTGTAAATTTGAGGCCAACTAAATAATACGGCTTTGATTCCCACACGAAATATAAATTTGTATAATCTATAAATGTTTGACTGGCCTGTTGGTCTAGTGGTTAGTGACCCTGACTGCTAAGCCCGGGGGTCGTGGGTTCGATTCCCACCCAGAACAAATATTTGTGTGATGAGCATGATTGTTTGTTCTGTGTCTGGGTGTAATTTATCTATAATATGTATGTATTTACAAAAAAAAATGTATATAAGTAGTATATCAGTTGTTTAGTACCCATAACACAAGCAAATATAATTGCTTAATTTGGGGCTAGATGGCGCTGTGTGAATGTGGTTAGAATATTATATATTATTATTATAAATGTGAGTGTCGTTTGTGTTTATTAATTGTTTCTTTGTAAAGTTCACCGTAACACAGTTGTTCCTTTACGTGGAAGTTGTTATGTAAAAAAAACATAGAGTAAATAAGTGGCTACGATATATCATTGATCCTCTACGAGCGCGTAGACTTTCAACATGCTACGACCCTCTACGATATTATCCGTAGCCGTCTCATTCTCGAAGGTGCTACGGGTGCGGTATTGGAGGAAGTAGGCTCTACGTCAGCTGGCTTTACCGCAGTTATCTCGATGACCTCGGCGACCTTTCCATAAAACATCGCTGCATTACTTTTATTATATGATATCGGTAAGATAAAGAAAGGTAACTTACTAGTGCTAAATATCATCATACTACATATTCTCATACAGAGAAGGCATGGGCGTTAATCGCCACGCTTGCTTAAGGCGGATTGGCGATTTCAGACTTCCTCACGATGTTTTCCTTCGCCGTCAGTCAGTAATTTCCACCCAGGACAAACCTTTGTGTGATGAGCATGATTGTTTGTTCTGTGTCTGGGTGTAATTTATCTATAATATGTATGTATTTACAAAAAAAAATGTATGTAACTAGTATATCAGTTGTTTAGTACCCATAACACAAACAAATATAATTGCTTAATTTGGGGCCAAATGGCGCTGTGTGAATGTGGTAGAATATTATTATTATTATTATTATTATTATTAATGTTCAGATAAACTTATAAAGTACATATGATTTGAAAACGACTTTGGTACTTGCCCGGATTCGAATTGGGTGCCTTTACCACTGGCTCATTACGATTACTAATTATAAATATACGAGTACATAATTACGAGTATATTAGTAAAAACACGAATTTGTCGTTTGCATGTCCAATATCACTAAATGGCTACCGGCCACTAAATCGGAGTTTGTTTGTTTGTTTGTTTGAACGCGCTTATCTCTACAACTACCAGTCGGATTTCAATAATTCTTTTTGCGTATGATAGCCCAGTTCTTGAGGAAGGTTATAGGCTATGTAACATCACGCTACTGGCGACGAAAGCAGAGCAATAACCAAAAACGCGGGTGAGACCACGCTGCGGGAAGCTAGTTTTTCATAATCTGGGATACTTATAAATAATTAATTTATAGAAGAAGGTCGCGACCCACAGTAATGAGCTAACAATGCACACATAGTCAGGAAGAGGTTTTGCCTTTATTGTATGTCAATATTTTATTAGGTATAACCTTTACTTAGGATATAAATTTTATGATCCAAAAAATCTAATAAACTAATTTGTTGATACAATATAATTAAAAGTTACACCAAATTGTATGCTATACCAGAAAGCCGCAGCGTGGGCAGACCCCTCACAAGGTAGACCGACGACCTTGTAAGGGTTTCGGGCAACCGATGGAAGAGGGCGGCTTACGATCGGCCACGATGGCGAAAATTGGGGGAGGCCTATGTCCAGCAGTGGACATCTTTTAGCTGATATGATGATGATGATATGCTATGCTTAGCATTTTCCCTTCCTGTAACCCCATTCCCAGCCGCCATAGTGGAGGCCACCATACCAGCAGTTTAGGACGATGGCTTTTGGCATGGTGGCACTTCTGGACTCGACTGACTGCTTACCATCAGGCGGAGTGGAGTCACTTTGTTACGCTAATATATAAAAACAAAAAGTGGACTAGAAGATAGCCTTTGATTCAATAGAGAGCTGGGCCGTGCTGCAGTCTCTCAACGATGCCAAACAAAACTTCAATGCATCGAAGTGCTAAAGCGAATGTATCCACCGTGTCAGTACGAATTAATGACCAGAGCTCAATGCGTATTCGGCTGCAGCGAGGAGTACGACAGGGAAAATAATCAAAAAATCCTCTGCATTTTGTTGAAAACACTGGAGTTATAGTAGCCATAACGATTGACTGCCTCTGTGGTTCGGTGGTATTGTGTATGGACTACCACGCAGAGGTAGCAGGTTCGATTCCCGCTCAGTGCAAATATTTGTGTGCATGAACATGTCTATTTGCATTGGTCTGGGTGTTTCTATCTATACATATAATAAAAATGTAACCGATCGCTGTCTGTACATGGAAGATATATAAGAAAAAAAATTACTGTGGCCTTTATCAACGCAAATAGAACCCAAAACAATGATTGTTACAATTTTTGTCTGTTTGTCTGTTTGTCTGTGCGTTTGTTCACGCTAATCTCAGAAACAGCTTATCCGATTTAGATATGGTTTTCACTAATACATTGTGGTAAGCTTCACTTAACATTTAGTGTTTGTTTCATGTCAATCGGATCATAAATAAAAAAGTTATGCCAATTTAAAGAACCACGTCTAACATTTTCTGATAGAAACAGAGACTAACAGGTTACGGAATAGCTGATAGCGTTTTTATTTTTCGGATTCCTCTCATTCTAAACAATCTTCCGTTTAGTTTTAAATGAGTCCAGTTTCCAGTGAGCCTCTGTTTCGCGATGACAATTAATAAAGCCCAAGGTCAGACACAACTAAAAGTTGTGGGCGTGGATCTAAGTATTAGCTGTGTTTCGCACGGTCAGCTTTATATGCATTCTATCACGTGTTAGCATTCCTAGTAGCCTGTATGCTTTGATCCCCGATGGCTATACGTCTAATCCATACATCCATACCCCCATACATATTATATAAGGCTTTGTCCTGACTGACTGACTAACTAACAGACAACGCACAGCCTAAACTGCTGGTCGTAGTGACTTGAAATTTGGAGGGTGTGTTTGTCTAAATGTCTAGAGGTTGTACTAAAAAAGGGTTTTTTTAAATTTAATTCCTAAGTGTGTGAAAATGGATGAAATCGATTGTATGAATCTACTTAATTTTTTAACTTACAGTTTTGTAATTTTGTTTTGGAATACTTCTATTTAAATAAAAAATATCCTTATAATTTTATTTTAACAGGGTTGGATTTAGAGGGGTTAAATTAGGGATGAAATATTCTATACAAAGATCTTTAGCTTTTGAAGCTAGTGACTTGAAATTTACAGAGGGGGAGGGAGGGAAAGGAGGGAAGAATAGGAGGGAGGAAAAGGAGGAATTGAGGAGAAGGAGGAAGGGAGGGGAAAGTGAGAGGGAAGTGATGGGGAGTGAGAGGAAAGTGATGGGGAAGTGAGGGGGAAGTGAAGAGGAAGTGTGGGGGAAATGCGGGAGAAGTGCGGGGAAAGTCGGGAAGAAGTCAGAGGGAAGTCAGGGGAAAGCCAGGGAGAAGTGAGGGGAAAGTGAGAGAAATGTTAGAGGAAAGTAAGAGGAACGTAAGGGGAAAGTGACGCAGAAGAAATGGGGAAGTGAGGGGAAGGGGAAAGTTATTGTAGTGAAAATTTGCCTTTGTGTATTGTATATTGTTTTTACGAGGGATAACTTTAGGTAGGTGAAAGAGGATTTGTATGAATGGGAGATTAAAAATAGTATGAAAAACAGTATTTAAACAATATAAAAATGCTATCTATATACATAAAAGCAAAAGGTCACTCACTCACTTATCACGAAATCTCAGAAACAACAAGTGCTAGGAATCTCAAACTTTGCATTGTCGTTCCTATTAGGATATAGGTGTTCACTTAGACGGAATTTTGCGAAATCCATCCCCTAAGGGGGTATAAAGGGGTGGCAAAGTTTGTATAAAATTTCTATAGTTTTTATAGTAGGATTATTTTTTATTATTCAGCAACCCCCCTTATTAAATGGGCAAATAAGAGTCGCAAGTTTGTGTGAAAGTGGTTTGTCAGTTTTAGCGGTAGCGGGTTTAAACTGGATTCGCCATAGAGACGGATAATACTGATACAATGTACGATTGCCATAAAATCAGGTACGCAATATTCTCATAGAGGCACGCACCTATCTGAATTTTCACACGAACGAAGTCGCGGGCAACAGCTGGTGTATAATATGTATGTATTTAGAATAGTGTGTTGCCAGTGATGACATACGGAGCAGAGACGTGGTCGCTAACTATGGGTCTTATCCGAAGGCTCAAAGTCGCTCAGAGGGCGATGAAGCGGGCTATGTTAGGCGTCTCCCTGCGCGATCGTTTGTGAAACGAAGAAATCCGCAGGCGAACCAAAGTGACTGACGTGGCTCGCAGAGTTGCTTCTCTGAAGTGGCAATGGGCAGGACACATAGCTCGCAGAACTGACGGCCGCTGGGGCAGAAAGGTTCTAGAGTGGCGACCACGAACCGGAAGACGCAGCGTGGGCAGATCCCTCACAAGGTGGACCGACGACCTTATAAGGGTGGCGGGCAACCGATGGATGAGGGCGGCGAACGACCGGCTACGATGGCGAAAATTGAGGGAGGCCTATGTCCAGCAGTGGACATCTTTTGGCTGATATGATGATGATGATGATTTAGAATAAAAAATATTTATGTATGTATATCCGCAATCTAGAACCCATAGCACAAGCTATAATATATGCTTACGGGTCTAGATGGCGGTGTGTGTAGTTGTTGAGATATTATAACAATTGCTTGATTTAAGGTGCTCCTTCACTGCAAACATTCACTTCTAATGTAACGTTTACAGATTCGATTTTGAGCATTACGTTACAAATTGCCTCTCTGACGACATTACTAGCGAATGTTACATTAATAGCGAATGCATTCCAGATTCAAAATATTACACATTGTACCATCGCTTTTTCGCTGTTAATGCTCTACATTTCAGGTGAATGCTCGGGGTTAGAAGGCACCTCTATGCAACTGTATCAAAACAAAAGCCTATCTACATTCATGATCAAAAAGTCTTTAAAAACCAGAGGCCCTAGACAAGTGGCATAGATTTACATGACATATCGCCTGGCGTTAGTTTATGTCAATTCCAACGGGTACATTTTTTAATCTATCTAATTGACTTTGTATGGTTCTTTGGTTGCGTTGAATGTTTAAATTGTAACTCATACAAATAACTGTAATTATCTGGGGATTGAAAAGAGTGGCGTGAGTTTCTTGCCAGTTCTTCTCACAACTCTACCTCGTCAGCGAACTGGCTGTAGGTCAATTGCCTGACTTCATGTAATGTTGACTTTTCTTAAGCATCATACTTTATGATCAAAATGAAATAAATTCCTTGACTTTGACTTTATTCTTTGAATAGAATAGAAATCTAATCTAAATCTCAGTATTGACTGCCCATTTCAACCTCAAACAGTTTCTTAGGCTTAATATTAGCAAGCCCGATTCAATATATTAGATTAAATGGACCAGATATCATCATTACATGACACCTGCCGCCCTAATGAGATTCCACCGAGAGACAAAAATTACGACCAGTTCACATCCTATTATAACGCTAATTAAATTTACAGTTACAGCAGTTTACGTAATAGTAGAAACTCGGTCGGCAAATATCATAATCGGTATGGTTTCTATAATGTCCTACTGGTGACGACGTAAATCTTAGTGTGAGTAAATGTTGTTCTTAGAATAATAGGCATAGGACCGTTGTTTATTTTTCTTAACTGTTCCCGTGTGGGACACGGGACAAGACGACCTGTCGCACAGCAGCTGAAGGAAGTGTGTCTTAATAGATAATTGGCATTGACCTATTATCACATAATGTCAATGATTATTGTTATATGTCTATGATATATCATCCTCCATTTCTACCATGACTCATAATGCGTTTTTGTCACAGCAATAAACGTTTTTTCTATGTAAAAAAACTATAAAATTCTATAACATAAAAAATCCAATATACAAAACTCTCGACTAATTTTATTACAGCAAAATTTTCTTTTTTATGAAGATGGCTTCCTCTCTAGGGAACAAACACAAACATTTAATTCACGAACATAAAATACGCCTACTCAGCAAAATTATGTGGCCACACATGCTAGTGGCGAAATGGCTACACCACACCACGTGTACAGATGATAATAATAGCAACCCGTTATGTCCCGCTGCAGGGAAGGCATGAGCATTAATTGTCCCGTTTCTTCAAGGTAGATTGGCAATATCAGCCTTTTTAAAAGTGATGGTTTCTTTGTGCTAGTGCAGCAGTTCATTCGGATTTGGGTTCGTCACTAAACGAATATAAATGTGAGTTTTAAATCAAACATACATTTTAAATTAATTTTGGACATTAAGATACGATGAGACATGGACTTGCTAATAAAGGCCTTAAATTTGAATGTGTCTATGGCGCAGTGGAAGTGCAAGCGACTGCTGAGCAAAAGGTTGTGGGTTCGATCCCCACACGGTGTAAAACTTTGTGTGATCCATAAATATTTGATCCGAATCTTATTGTACTGTTGTTCGTCATTTCCCGCGACACTGGACATAATGCCTAGTGCGGAAGTTGTCTATTAGTACAGAAAAAAAAATCAATCCTGCTAATTACTGCATAAACCTTTTTTATATAAAAAGAGACTGACCTAAGTAAGAAACTAGAACTAAAAAAATTGACCATTATACGTTTTAATGCTGAGTTGGCGACCCGTTTGACGTAAGCACGCCGACAGCATTCCTACTTCTTACAATTAGTCCATGTTATGTGCCTAGTTTTGGTTTTTTTTTATTTTTTTTTTAATTATTATTGTGTATTGTGCAAATCTATGTGTTGTCTGAGGCTTATGTCAAATAAATGTATTTTTTTTCTTTCTTTCTTTTTTACTTTTACTCAAACACTTTACCAACAGCACGTATAAACTGTGCTATTCATGTGATTTTAACAAACGATCACCTCTGATTATCGACACTCCCTCACACTTAATTAAAACAAATTCAAACATCTATAAAAAGTCGATAGACATTGAACGGGTCTGATAAAGCTAACGAAGCCTCTAATGAGACCTCCCCGCGCGCATTAACGCCTCAAGGCGTCAAACATGCCTCAAACCGTTTGAGACGAGGCACGAAACCCACAAGAAACCCACAAGTGCTGTAAAAACTTGCAGTTACATTATGTATGTACTTGTTTACGAGGGTAGTCCCGGAAATGTGCGGCTATCAATTATGTGCGCCGTTTGATTTGGTCGGTTAGTTTGTGTTGCTTTGTTTCTGTTGTTGTTAATGGGTATATTGAGATCGATTGTTTAACAAGCTGTCTGTTTACTAATAGTAGAGTAGTTTAAAAGCTTTGTTTCTTACGTGAAGAACTGTTTGGTGTACCAGAATTATCAGGTCGTTATGTCGTCATATAAATTAAGTGTGTGAGCAATATTGTTATTATGACTTATAGAATGGTGTCTGCAACTCATGGATGAATGTTTATCATCAAACAAAGAAGAGCCACTTTGGTAGACTAATATAAAAATAATTAAAGAATTTTTAGACACGTAGGAAATGAGTTTTCTCTTAAGACTTCCCACTCAGTTTGAAAGAACCCGGCAGTGGAAACAATTTTTTTTTTTGTATACCTAATAGTGTAGTAGTAGTGAGGACGCACTCATAGCTCGTTACACTACGATTACCGGGTTAAGCAACATAATAATAATAATAATAATATATAATTTATTTCAGGCATTACATTACATTTACATAACGTAGACCCATAGACAAATAAATACCTTATAAAATAACATATATATATATATATAATTATAACACTTAACTAAGCACTATTTTAGTATCGGCGTCATATAACGCTGCGCTGTGTTGCCTAATCTACCACGAAAACGACGATAAACAACACCTTTCGGCCAAAACTCTTGTTTGAGAGTACATAGTGTGGCTGGCAAATGGATGGGTGACCGCATAGTGGTATTTGATCTGAGCGTCTCCGTGCTTCGGAGGACACGTTAAAAATCGGTCCTGGTTGTTAATAAGTTGATAACAGTGGTTAGGTCAAGTTCGATGCATCTTTGGGCCTGACCTGAATAAATCCTGACACTAGGTTGACCACTAACCACTCGATATTTGATTCGAGTAGTTGTGACCCACCACGTCTGTAGGTAAGTGGTAACTGCTACTGGTAGTGGTAATTCGTTTCCCACCATAAATTGCTTTGCTAGAAGTCCTAGAGACAAAATAGATTTAATACTATGCAAACACTGCTATTTTTACAGTGGTATTCTGCAGTATATTGGTTGCGGCCTGAAAATTTAGGTTGAACAAGAATACATGATAGTGATGTTGAAGCAATAAACATTTGTATTTATCGATGTGCTCTTCTGATAAGTAGTGATTTTCAGATCTCCTACGGATAGCACTGTACTGACAACAATAGAGGTAATCTTAAGATGAAAGTTCAGCTTATTGATTTATTTACTTGGTGACATGGATCTGGCCTCAGAGAAATTAAAGACTGATGAGCAGCAGTTACTAATTTTTATCAAATAGGCTTATCCATCTTCCACTATAGATAATTATAAAAACAGATACGTAATTAAACGCTTCAAAACTTGTGTTGAAATACCTCATAAAACAAAGACTTTTTTACGTGTTAGTACATAAAATTAATCGCTGAATGTGTTGCTAAGCGCAAATCCCGAGAGCAGCTGAACCGATTTCGCTAATTATTTTTTTATAATATTCCTTGAGTACGAGGATGGTTCTTACGAATAGAAAAATTTAAAAAATGCCTGAAAAAAAATCTCTTTTCTATATTCCCATACAAAAGTATCTTTATTTATCCCAAAATGCTTAAAAAAATGTCCGGAGCGGGCTGCTATTTTAAAATAGTTAAATGAAAGACTTTTATGTTTATAAAAGTCTTTCATTCAACTTGGGCTCCAGACGAAACGCCTCTTGAACTGAAAGAATTTCTACAATTTCTTACACCGTAGGTATTGATAAATTTTCTTCTTAAATCTACATACTAAGCTATACTAATCTACTTGGCTTACTTAGACATAAACTATTGGAAAATTACATACGCAATGAAACATTGTCCCAAAAGCCTTAAGATAAAAAGCCACTATTCAACAATTGAACACTTACAAGAATCATAATTTGCATTTTGTAGGTAATGTGTACCTAATATTCTAAATACTTAAAACAACAAGCAAGTATGTACTCCTTTGAAATTTCTTTCACAAATATCTCTACCATTTAAAACATTTTATTTGTAAAATACGAGGAATATTAAACATTTATTAATTGAATGTTTAGCTGCCAGTAAGAGGCCGTATCTATTTGTTACGACTGTCGTAATGTCACTCTGTCATTTGTCTACTGAAAACGAGAGTCGGTCAAATTAAATGATTGCATCTTCCCTGTTCACAATTGGACAACTGTAGCTGTTTTACAATTTTCTAAATTAAAATATGTGTATTATATGTATATTTAGTTGAAACGTTATTATTCTAAATTTGATAGATTCTGACTTTAAAAATACTTTTAGAAAAAGCAATTTACAAATATTGAGAAAGGTATCGGTAGATTTGTTAAACAGACTATGTGTAAACAAACGTTCGATTAATTAAATTTTCCTAACATATTATTATGAACAAACAATATAACAAGTCTCAGATGTTCACTTACATGTTAGTAATGCGAGAAGTTGTCACACACAACATAAAGGGACACCACAACACTAGTCACTAAACTAGCCCGCGTGCCCATGGCGGCCACAGATTTATCAAAAACGTTCAATTTATCATAGCACAACTGGGGACATTTGTTACGACACGTCACAACTAAAATAGAATTCACTTGTTTGTGTCCAAACACCAGCCACGTGCGTCTCAGCCCGCTCACCGATCATATCTGACGGCACAACTTACTTTATTATACTAAAAAGTTACAAAACTCATACAAAAACTTCATACAGACATACAGACACTTTGCCTAACAAGCATTTATACATAAATTAATACAAAATCTATGAAACCGTTTTCCTTTGATGTTCCACATTACGTCGCACGGTTTAATTCAAATAAGTCGAAAAACTGGGTTAAAGCAGTTTATTTTGTAAATGACACAATTCAATGTACAACTTGACTTTTAGAGTTTGATTTACGACTATTATTTACTGAGCAAAAAGTTTATGTTATAACAATAAAATCGATAATGTCGTAGTCATTAATTATGTTATCTATGTTACATGAACGCACCTGGAGTGAAAGCGCGGGAAGCTCATCCGTCAAACGAGGCTGTCGTTTGCCGCCAAAATGCGCTCCATTCATGCGAAGCCATTTACAAATCCATATCATTGTCGTGAGTCGAGCACTCGCGGGACTGAAATATCACTTTTTAACGTGAAAATGTGCGTAGGTATGTGTCGGTGGTATTGTCGCGAAGGGCGCGCACCTCCGGCCGCGTGCCGCGCCGACCAGCCCGCCAAATGTTGCACGATGGACTGGAACAAGTCCCGCCACGGTCTGCGGTCGCGTATTTTTCTATCGTACGTTTGTTCTCTCAATCGTCTCATATCATGAGCGGTGGACATCGGCGCGCTATTTTTAATTGACCCTATGACTATCTGTTATAAATATGTAAAAAGTTATCTGGCGGCAGACAATCGTGTTCATTGTAAAGCTTTAATCTTTATTTGATTGTCTTTGTTTGTTAATTGATGTTCAACTCACTTTTGATAGTCCTCATGCTCGGACAAGTTAGTTCTCGTGCTCCTACCAGTAGGAGAACCGAGTAAGAGCACAAAGAATTGCTCTATTTATCATTCCATCATTTTATAATGAAACAAAATAAAATGGAATGCAATACAATTAATAAACCAAAGCAACATAATTATGATCATTGATCAGTTACAATAATGCAGTTTTCGACAGTAGAACTAATAACATTAGAGTAAATCAAATTTGGAATGTTGAGTTAGCTGTCCATGAATCGGTTTAACAGTACAATATGAAAATCTATACATAATTGAACTTGACTTGGCAAAATATAAGTAAAATACATTTACAATTTTTATTTATTTTTTTAATTTCATAGCTTCCACAAAATCTATTTATTGATAATTACTTGTACAAAAAACGCCTATAATTAGATAATGGTGGATAAGTCAGATGGCGAAGCCGTCGTAATAGGCATAGTAAGAGAAAATTAGCTGAAAATGGTAAGTTGAGCCATTTGCGGTGTGTGTTGATGAGTCAGGAACAAACAGCGTACAGATATATCATATCATACAATATATCTACGCGATGGTATAAAGGGCGATAACGGGCACATAAGACAGTGATATGATTTTCCTCCGAAGGAGTAAGTATAAAAAATAATAAATAAATAAACCTTTATTGCCATTAATTATAGGTTCTTAATTGCATTCTTATGCTGAAATCGTAACAATTTGTCCATAATATTTTAATGAATGATTTTGTTTTGAAAATCGCAATTTTATTCTTAAGTCCCTGGCGCGACATTTTGCGAAAGAGACATTCTGCGAAAGGGACATTCTGCGAAAGAGCCATTCTGCGAAAAAAACGTTCTGCGAAAGAGCCATTCTGCGGAAAAGACGTTCTGCGAAAGAGACATTCTGCGAAAGAGATGTTTTGCTACCAGGGGACATTTTGCGAAAGAGACGTTTTGCGCATGAGCCATAAAAACGGCTATAACCTGTTACATACTGGTGTGTGAAGACACGAAGCTAAGCCTCTCCTGTAAAGGGCCTTTTGAATATATAAACACACTCGTTAGCTATGTTGGGTAACAGGGTCAGACCATGTAGCGAGCCTGTTGCCATATATTGGGTCAAATTCCAACCACACAAGAGAAAATCAGCAGAAAACCCAACATCGTTTTATTCAACCCGGGGATCGAACCTAAGACTTATGCGTGGTAATCCGTACGCGGTACCACCAAACCACCGAGAAAATTAATTAGTCAAAGTGACTTATTAAGACAGGAATTTTTTTTTTTTTTTATGTTATAACCTACCAAAGTGACTCCACCCCGCCTGATGTTAAGCAGTCAGTGGAATCTAGAAGTGGTAGCCACTATACCAAAAGCCATCGTCTTAAACTGCTGGTGTGGTAGCCTCCACTATGGCGGCTGGGAATGGGGTTAGGGGAAGGGAATGAGAGAGGTGAGGAAAGAGAAAAGGGGGGAAATTGGGCCTTCCCGGCGCTCTCACTCACCGAACGAAACGCAGTAGTACGGATACTACTACTCTTAAGTCGATCTTCTATGAGAGGGTAGTATTTCCCCGGACGATCCGGCCCATTCATGCTGAAATTGGCGTGGATCTAGTACCGTATAATTGCTAATATTTACGAAAATTGGACGCTTTCCCATTGATTGTTTAATGATAAGTAGGATGCACTGCAGGTTTGAAGTACCTACTAGCGCTGCTTCGTATGGTTTTACGACATGATAACAATTTGTTGCATTTCTTGGCTTTTCTTTACTATAATGTGCATGTAATATACATATAAACCATCCGGAAGAATTGCTCTATATGATAGTGAAAACCGTATAAAAATCCGTTGCAGAGAAACAAACAGGATAAAACAGTGATTTTCCTTTAAACTATTTACTAACTTTCCGCGGTGCGGTTTTACCCGAGTCTTTGCTTACTGCTTTGCTCCCATCGCCAGTAGCGTGATGTTACAAATCCTATAAACTTCCTCGAGAAATGAGCTATTAAATGCAAAAAGAATTTTGCAAATCCGACTGTTAGTTTTGAAGATTAGTGCGTTCAAATAAACAAACTCTTCCGCTTTATATAGATAAATAAAATCTTTTTTATTGTTCAGCTTCATTAAAATTAAGTACCACTATCTCAGTTCGTGCTAGTATTTAAATACTAAAGTGCTAATTTTCAGTTACAGTTCGTTCCCACGTTATTGCTATTTTTGCGGCCAAATTCTATCATTATTACCAATTTACACAAGTAATAATTTTTTTGCTCTATATTCGCCGATATGAAGTTTTTCGTTGCGTTGTTCTTTATTTAATCTAGTGTAGGTATAAATGTTGCTTAGAGTATAATATTAACACTAAATCAAGGTGCCGTTAACTCTAATTTTTAAATAACTAATAATTTCACAGACATCCCTACTAATGTTTTTATGAACCGAGTATTATGCGGGCTACACACCTTCAGATTATCTGTGCGATATATCTGTACCTTTACTACTGTTTCCTTTCTCGGTCAAATTAGAGCATCCGATTGGTGAATTAATAAATATTTCCATCCTCAAAAAATATTTTTACCCAATTACTTACTTACATAAATAGTTTTTATTTAGATCGCAAACTAAACTAGTCTTTTTTTTAATTATTATAAGGTAGGACAGCTGGGCTAGCAAACTCGTTCAAAGTGTGAAGACTGAAAAAGTTTTCTATCTTGCAAATTGCCGGCAACAAAAACAAAATGTTTGCGTAGTTTTTGTCTCCTTGTTGTGGAGGGTCTTATGATCTGTGAGCAGAAGGGGTTTTGCTTTATGCCTCAAAGGTAGAGTTAAGGTGGCTTAAGATAAGCAGCTACTTCATTATCTGAATGGCGACAACATCACATGCGACTCTCTGTGCCCCCGATACCTTCGTCTGCTGCTATGTACAAAACTCCTTATTACTTCTGTGTCCTTGTTTCTTCAAATGTAGATGACACAAGTAATAGCTGTTCGTGTTCTACATAATTACACTTGCATTGAGTGCGTGCAATACGAGTTAGGATTTCATGATTGATGTGTATTGTTCACAAAACAGGCTTGTGCCGGATTCAAATTACCTATATGCGTATTACTGAGATTTGTTAAGTCTACCAAACAAATAATGGTTGCATTTGCAAGCACATTTCGCTTCAGGCAACGTTGTAAGTTAGAACGCTGCTAGCCAGCTGTTCTGCATAGTCATACCTATATCTACAACTCGTAACACAACGCAGCACATTTATAATTGTAGTTAGTAGCTTAGTGTTAGCCGGGATAAATAAGTAGACATCTCCTAGAAGTTGCAGTTTGCACAATACTTGGCAGGCGAATATTATAGGTGTCTGCAAAAAGGTGATTGCTCCTGCCCGTTTACGCTGCCCTGGTACTTCTTTAGTTGTCTTTTATATGGTGACACAAAGCGAAGTGATTTTTACACACCGGCAACTGCACTTCTTTACTACAGTTGTCGTGCAAATTCTGATCCCGATCTCAGACGAATTTGTACAAATCTTCGCTCTGACCTAACTGGATGTAACATAATAAAAATATAGGTATGAACGGGATGGAAAAGCGGCGCGTATTGACCAGGCGCGTGCGAGTGTGCGCGTGCGACGCTACGACGCCGGTCTACGATGACCACGTCACACAGGTACTTTGTACACGCGAATGATAGACTGGATCGATAAACAACTTTTTAAAACAATTCGTATACAATTTATATTATTTTAAACATGGTATACCTAATACAGATAAAAATAAAAATATGTACGTATATTATTATCAATTACTATTAAAAGGTAGAACGTAAGCTTGTTTGACCCCAAAGTTATATTCAAATTAAAAAGAAATACACAAATGAATTATTTTGGATTCAGCAGTCATTTAAAAATTCAATAAAACAGATAATTGTCTCTTAAGGTGGTTCCGACGAAATTTCGCCGAAATCCGCGACTTTCATCTCGATATTTAGTAGATTTTAATGCTATTTATTCATTTTGTTTTTTGCCTACAATATACTTTGATTCATGAACTTTAGAATAGTAGAAGAATTATTTACAATAATTGAGTATATAACTTATACTAACGATATTAAAACAACGTGATTTCACTTATATCGAAATATTACTTTGTAATTACTATAGTTATAAATATAAAAGTTATATTGAATCAACCGGAATAAACCAAATGTCAACTCTATAGATTTATTTCATTTATTAGGATAATGTTTCAATAGTTATTGATAATTTGGCTGAATCAGCGTCGCAGGGGCTCTGCGCGGGCGACGGGAGGCAGAGCGGCAGAGCGGCGCAAGCCCTTTTGACGGACGGACGTATGCGGTTTTTTTAAAAATTATTTACGTAATTCAATAATTGCAAATAAATAATATTAAAAAAAAAATATTGTGTGGATAGATTTAGTGTTGCAAATAAATTAGATTAGTTATTTAGATTTTTTTAGTGTATTAAATACATAGGTATTTACCTACATTTATTATTATTTTTCATCAAAATGACTAAAATTTCACGACTGAAACAAATACAAATGCAAAAGATTTAACACATGAATATCCTGTATGTAGGTGTATACCTACCTTCATATTTTTAGTAAAATACCTTCTTTGAGATATTTACCTAGGATATCCTTTAATTATGTTTAGTTCCACGTAAACTAGGTAGCAGGTGGTGAGCCTATTGTCGCTCATGATAAAATCAAGGCAACACCAGGCCTCAAGAATCAGTAAATTTCTGCTGTTATATACCCTAGGGATATGAATATGAGCTTGCTACAATATTTTCTATGTCTACTATCATTTCGAACTAGGTGTGTGGTAGGTGGGCACATGAGTAAAATATCTAACTTGGATATTTACTCATGTAGCAAGGGCGCTTTCCGATTCCGACCGACATGTACGAGGTGCTTCGGTCGGAACACGAACGTCGGCGTCGGTCGTACAACTAGCATAGAACTCAAATTACAATGATTATACGTGAGATGCGTCGGTTTGCGACCTAGTTAGGTACCTACACAAAACAACCATACACGCTGCTGTTAGGTACCTAACTATCTACGTTATCTTGCACGAGCATAAATACCTATACATTCTATATATACATACGGTGTGTACTTGAATATTCTATCGGTAAGTAATGCCGATAAAATATTCAAGTATTTACCGCGTTAGATTTTTTTTCATGAGCTGATAAAATCAGTGATAAGATACTAGGCTAAAGTAAATACCTACCCTTCTACTTTCAATGCATCTTATTTTGATTTATTTATTTGATTGCAAGAAAGGCAGAAAAAAAGGCTTTACAAAACGTCTTAGTCTCTAACCAAACTAAAATATTTGAAGACTGTGAAATTATCACAATTAGGTAAATTAAAAATCCTACTCTCTGTTCCTTTATTATCGTACTATATGAATTTTTAATCCTAAAATTAAATAATATATTGTTGAGTGCCTACTGGACATAACAAAACTAATACCATATTTTTCGAGTGATAGGTGTATGTAGAAAGTAATAGACCCGGCACGGTGGCACAGTATAAAGAATTCTACTCTTTTTTGTACAGTATTTACCTAACTAGGTAAAGGCAAAAGAATTATGTTTTAGCACTCTATGTATGTATGTATGTATCTTTATTATATTATATTATATATAAACTTATTGTAAAATGTTTGTATGCCTTGTATGTAGGCAAACATAGCGCACTATTTTTATGATCTCAAGACCTTTGTTATGTACCTATGTTAACAAATAAAATTTCTGATTTCTGATTTCTGATTTCTGATTATAAGTGTATGTACTGTAAAACTACCCCGTGACGCCATCCGCATGGATCCGTTACTTAGCGATAATATTACATTAGTTCTACTTTACCGATTTTGCATTATATTATACATTTACAATACTGCAATATGTACGTACATACATATATATATATGTATGTACACATATATTTGTATGTACATATTGCAGTAATCTATACTTATAATGAATCTCTAGCGAGGTAATTTTCACGGTATATCCAAATCACTCAAACTGTGGGTACAATGCGTCTACTTTGGAAATTGTTCGTGTTACTTATTTTGCTAAGGGTACATGATATTGTGTACCTTACGTACGGGCACTTACTAGAAGATAATCAACATAGGAATGATGACGCTTTGTTTAAAGCATGTGTAACTGAAAATCCTTATCAGCTCCATCATTTGAATTCAGTTTTGCTGGTGTATGGTGCTGTTTCAAATTCAGTGCAGTGGTGGCCATACAGAGTAAAGATACTGTGGGAGAAAAAAGGAAATAAAGATGACCGAGGAGGTAACTATGCCTTCGGACCACTGATTTTCAGACAAAACTTACATTTTACGTCGATAAGTACATGTTAAATGCACATCTCCAGCCAAACCGTCCCGCTTATTCTAAAAGATCTACTTCCGTAAAATGTTTGCTGGCTATACAATATACAGAACGATTTACTGAAGTTATATTCAGATGAACCGAAAATAAACAAGGAAAATGAAAATATGTTAATTCATATAGGTTAATTAAATTAACACTTATGAACGTCAAAATTTACAAAATGTCAGCAAATTAACCTACAACCAGTTCGCTGACAAACTGAAGAACAATTTTAAGAAGAAGAATTGAAGAACTGGCAAGAAACTCAGGCCACTCTTTTTAATCGCCAGGTTATTACAATTTTTGTAAGTTACAGTTTCAAGTAGCATGCAAAGTGACACAGGCAATACACTTAACTCTATAGGTAATTAAATACTTACAGCTTTCTATGTTGCAAAGAAAAAATAAAAAGTAAAATGTGTGCTTTACAGGCTGCCTCAATTTGCATATTGCTACAAAAGGTAAAGGCAACATCTGAACTGTAATAAATGTTTCTATGTAAGTATTATATAAACTGTTAATATTCGATATAAGTATAAAGTAAGATGAACTTAATTAACCACAGGAGTTCACAATGTACATTGTGAACACCTCTATTTCACAAATCACAATGTATAATTTTAATAATACTAAGTATACAATTTTAACAAAACAATACAAAATGTGTACTTAACTGTACAATTATGGCTCGGGCATTATGTCATATATAATTAATACAAAAAAAAATCATTTTATGTCAAAATGTATCAATAAGCGAGATTACAGGATGGAAATAAACATGCTCGAGACAGAACAGCGTTTTGTTTCGATTAGATTCGTGTTCGTAGAGTAAATAATCCTTCTACTGATTTGGCTGCGCGATAGAAGCCTTATTATAAAGGATGAATTTACTATGGCAAACTGTAAAGCGCTAAAAGCAGTGGACCAGATATCAGACAACACCAACTCATGAGTGGCTATCACAGTCCTACTATTTTGTGTTCATTTTCGACAGACTGTGCCTGTTATTCCTACCTCGTGGACTAAGGCTGATGAAATTAAATATTGTTTAGGAGGTCCACAGTCTGTAGCACTTCAAAATTGTTTTGCATTTAATAGGCTCCAAGCCTATACACTCCGCAAGATTTGCCATTTCATACAATATACAAGTACAATGTATAGTAGACAATGCACAAGTGTAGTCTGATTTGTTACTCGAGTTTGGTAGCGGTACGTATCTACAGAACCAAGAAAATGTTGTCTTGCACAAAACCTTACGCAGTGGAGTTAGAAAGTTATGAAAACTCTTGGCTTTTGTAAGAGCTAATTTTGAACACTTAACAATCAGACGGGCATAAATAAAGATTGAATTTTTCAGTATTGTTTTAAAAAGTCATGTACTAGTACTATTGATACAGTTATTTTATTCATACTGGTCTACCAACGTGACTCTGCCTGGATAATTTAAAGAAAAGACATTTTGCTGGGGTAATGTTTCAAACGTTACCCCAGCAAAATCTGTTCTTTTCCGAATAACTTTAAAACTATAATGCAAACAAATTTTGCTATAGGCAAACAAATTACTCCTTACGACGCACTAATTATCTGTTATACTCTCACCTCTTATAAGCACATTTTTATCAACATTTTGCTGAGGTAACGCACTCCTCTGCTATTTTAATAGAAATTGTCTCAAACTGCTAGCATAGCGGCTTCATGATACTAGCGACACTATTGCAAATAGTAAAAATATAAATGAAGATGAGATACGCATACGTGCACACACACAAACTTTCGCATTTATAATATTAATAGGATGTTATTATATTTTTTAAGTCAAAATGTTTTAGTTTGTTCATGTACAAAAAACCTATATATATATATATATATATATAACTATAACTAAATAAGTATAAACTCGGCAGGGTTACTAAACTAAAGTGTACTAGTATTAGTTGAAGAATACATATCATGTCAATTATAGGAATTTATCACAATGGTGTATTGTCATTGGGACTTAATTTTTAAGCGACTTCAAGAAATATTAATATTATATATATTATTAAATATTTTTTTGTATTCAATAATTCATAAAAATCGTTTTAAACGGCTTTTTTGATCAGGTAATACATTTCACAGCAGCTGGGTTTTGAGTTTATTGTTTTAACCCACAGTAGTTATTTTTATTTCTACTACATATTTAACAAACGTCATGATTCTAAACACTTATCTTTGCTTTCGCTACTATATAAATAATAAATATATAAATAATATATACTAAAAAATATACATACTTACTAAACGAAATAATAAAAGATACTAAAAAAATAATTCATTATTGGCGCGTCTATCAGATTTTAGCTCTGCGGTTTCGGACAAGTAAGGTCATTGTCTTATAGTTGTGCTACTGCTACTTGCCGCTAGAGGGCGAACTCGCACGCAATGTTTTTTTCGGGTGAGGCGCGGGGTGGTGAGGAAGCGAAACGCTCAAGGTCATATGTGACGGAACGCCCTTAAACCAACAGTATAAAGTGAACAATTTACCTACATAATCAATTTAACAAGTAAGCACTTATGCCCTTGTTTATTTCATTTAAAATTTACATTTAAAGATACTTTCTTTACAATCACGCCATCTAGTGAATACTGGTGACACCACTATGATCTCTAGTAATAGTACTAGCGAAGGTGAAGTTTACTGATCGAGTGTCATCTCAATGAGAGTGTTAAGGAAAATTTTCGCCACCAGTTGGCGCCACTCAATTTTTTAGCAGTATCAAGTCCGTATAGTATGCTACTAAACATTTTCATTTTTTTTTTTGACTTTGAGTATAAGCTCAAAATTATAATAATAATAATAGTCTTTCTCTGTGTAAAATTTAAAGTTTTAACCCCTATTTAACATTGTCAGATGTTGTAATTCTAAGTCCTTTCTTATTTTTTCTAGCCAATATTATAAAAAAAATCTACTACCTATCCAAAATTCGTAGTTGTAGCTTCGACTTTTACGTTGATGTGACGCACAAATTTTATTTACTATCGTCGATATAGTTTCTCGGTCCAGTATGTAGTGTACGTATGCAAGCTATTTCAAGCAACATCGGCTGCCATCGAACTACAACTATTGCCAATAAAAATAAAATAGGAAACATTGCGTATGAATTATTTTACTTACACGCGTTCTAACAGAATAATACTATAGGTACTTACTGTTCTACCAATACTCAATAGTCACTCAGGACTGCCTTTGGCAAAGTGGGAGTGCACGAAGTAGTGGATTTGATTCCCACACGGGCCAAAACTTTGTATGATTCACAAATATTTATTTTGATAGCCTAGGATGTACTTTATGTGTAAATTATAGTTTAAACAGATACTTCAAAAACGATAGCAAAAATAATAGCAAACATGCTTTATTTTTATCGGTGACCGATTCAAATCAAGGCCTTGTTGACTATCGTGACTTTGATTCCCACCCTAGACACAATGTGATTCTTAAATATAATTTGACTCGAAAGTCTATCAATAGTTTGTATACTTAGCTACTTATTTTTTGAATTTCCTAATTTTCGATTTTTTTTTTTTGATTTCCTCATGGAGGAGGGAAAGTTAAAAAAAGTAAAAGAAAAACTACAATAAAATAAAAATAGTTATCTTTTTAAAATACAATCACAGCCCTATGTGATTCTGAACCTGACGTCACGTGTTATAAGGACAAATGTTACTAGGATCACAGGAGGTGCTAGGAGTTTTCACGGTAGCATGAAAAGGCTGGATCGACTAGGAAAGTACTACCTATCATCATAATCACTGTTGATCTTCTCGTCTTACGTTTTGTTCGGTGAATGAGAGTGCCGGAGGCCTAATTTCCCTCCTTTCCTTTTCCTTACCTACCTTACCTACCTTAATCCTTTCACTTACCCACTTCTTTCACGGTAGGCAGCGGCTTTGCAGAGTCCATGGCACTGCATGAGCAATGCTAGAGACTGAGTCGTTCATGAGCGACAGTTACCACTACCATCAACGTGAGCTGTTTGCTCGGCACTGTCGGCAATAAAAAAAGAAAAATATATACCAATGTGATTTTTCAAATCATATGTACTTTCTAAGTTTATCTTGGACATTTCTGACTGACGGTGAAGGAAAACATCGTGAGGAAACCTGAACCTAAAAGTCTGAAATTGCCAATCCGCCTTGAGCAAGCGTGGTGATTAATGCTCATACCTTCTCTATATGAGAAGAGGCCTTTGCCCTGCAGTGGGACAGTAAACAGGCTGGTATTATTATTATTATTAACTAATTCTAAACAGGAACAGAGACGGAGCTAAAAAAACAAAAGCGTTATTGCACAAAACCGCACAAATCGTATGTATTATACAGTACACTTTTTTGTCGAGTCAATGACGAACAATAAACCGTAAACGGTATGAAAAAGCTGGCCGAGTATTATGAATGAGCGTGTGAAAGTTGCAGGGCCGGCACGTGTTACATAACTTTTGGTACCAGGCGAACAGAAACGTGAAGAGATCGTCGCATTCCAGAGGGTGAAGTTGTGCTAGTGTGTGTGAATAGATACATAGACGCATCTCTTGAATGTGGTGTGTTTGACGAATGTGGTGTGTTTGCCACAGGCAGATATATTATATTACTTGGGCGGGGACTATAAATTGTAGGTTTGAGGTTTGACACAGGTAGTATTTAATCGAAAAATATGTAAAAATACTCTATTCTGGTTAAATTTATTCCATACTTACTAATGTTATAAATGCGAAAGTAACTCTGTCTGTCTGTCCGTCTGTAACGCTTTCACGCCTAAACCACCTAAACCACTGAAGCGTGTTTGATGAAAGTTAGTATAGAGATAGATTAAATCTAATCTTGGGAAATAACATAAGGAACATAAGCTATGCTTTATCGCGCAAAAATGGCATAAAGGGGTTGAAATAGGGGATGAAAGTTTGTATTAAAAATTGTCAATGTATAAACAGAGATAATTTAAGTTCATGATTAATATTATAAATGCGAAAATTGTGTATGAATGTGTGTGTTTATTACTCAGCGCCTAAATGGCTGAACCGAATTCAATGAACATTGGTATGTAGATAAATTCACTGCCGGAGAAACACACAGGCTACTTTTATCCTGAAAATCGGCCTGGTTACCGTTGGAGACAAAACAAATTTTAGGTGCGCGCAAAGCCGTGGGGCGCAGCTAGTATATATAACTTTCGTCTTATGTTATTTATTATGTAATACGAGCATAAAAGTGCCTATCATTTTCGTTAAAATACATTTTACAGGAACAGCTTTAAATAAACCACAATATACATTCATTATATTATTATTATTTTTAGAAGGATGGCTGTTTCCAAGCATCATATTAATAGTAATTTCGTAAATAGCAGCTAATTATTTTAAAATTAGCTGCTATTTACGAAAGTAGATACTTGTACTTATTCATTATTATTTTACAGTCTTTTGCCTTTTTTCAATCTTAGCGTCAATTATTATTATCTGTGACTCCTACAACAAAGAGTGCATAATATATTAATGTAGAAGAACAATAAATAACTCATGACAGCTCTCCATACTTAGTTGTTATCTAGCTACACTCGATATTGTTCAACCTCTTGGTATTATACTAATTAATAATTATACTATAGCTTTAATTATAAAGTATAATGCATTCCTTCCAAAGTCCTAAAACATAATTATGTATTATTGTATCCATTTTTAAACCAGGTAAAGAAAGAACCATAGAAATTGTAATATTACCATCTATTTTGCACCTATTTCAAGGTATTTTCATCAGTTCTGATGTCGTCTAATAGCCAATTGCCAATATGACGTTTACCAATAGACACCATCAAGTAGACCAGATCGCTCTGGCTGCCGAGAAACTATTGGTGATAGATAAAGTTCACATAAAAAAAAATTATAGGTAATCAAATAAAACTGAGAGACAAAATAGAGTTTCATCACAAAAAAACGAGATAGATCGTGGGAACACGAGAAAGCTGTCACGTTTTCCACGGCCTACGATACCAGGATATCAGGAGTCATCAAGAGCACGACACATTGCATCGAGATGATATGCGTCTATGTGTGAGATAGGTAGTAATATTTTTGAGTGTATTGTTACTGAGGCGAGACAGGTAAAGAGGTGCGCCTAGAATAAAAAGTGAGATGGATGCACACGCAATCGCGCCGTAAGGAAGTTAAATTCAAAAAAATAAATCGCTTTGCATGTAGTAGACCTAATTAAAGATTCCTGAACATTATATTTAAAAAAACTTGTGTTTGATTTCGTCTAAATTCTAGACACAATGCAATATCGTATCTACATAGATATGCTATGAAATATAGCTACTATGGTATGGTTACGGGGTAGTGATGAAAATAGTCACTTCAACATTATAATAGCTCGCTCTTTCCTTTCCTTTCCTTAAAATTATTTAAATGTACTGTAATATAATCGTATGAACAAGCTGGTATAAATTATTGCAACATGCAAAAGTGTGAAAACGAATTGACACCTAATATCCTATGTCTTAGATTATGTGGACTATGCCAGTGTACTATAAACATATTTCTTAATATTTTTTTCTATTACATCAAAATGTGTCAATGGGGTTCTTCAAGCCTGACGTCACGTAGGTTCGAAAAGGAAAACGTTACACTTATGACGTCATCACTTTACCCAAACGTACTAGGGCATCAGTAGACGCTTGGAGCTAAGAGGAACTTAAGCCCGCGCCATATGAGGTTCACGGTTCATAACTTTCGTAGAAGTGGCAAATATGAAAATTTGCTATTTTCAAAAAATAAATTTTCATTGAAACTTCTAGTTCTTAAGAGTGTTAAAGAAAGATTTTTGCTATTTCAGCCGTCAACAAATATTACCTATAAACAAAATTGAGTGTGCTGTTTTATGATAAATTAGGTGAGTATTAACACTTTGGCCGTGATGACAACAAAATAGTTATCTATTGTATGTATATGTAGGTATGTATTATAAGTATGTATTTACAAAAAAAAAGTATGTATATGTATTATATTTCAGTTATCTAGTACCCATAACACAAGCTCTGCTTAGCTTGGGACTAGATGACAGTGTGTGATAGTGTCCACATATTATTATTATTATTATTATTATTGTGTCTACAGTAGTGTCCATGAAAGGGTTAAATGGCCGTTAACTCTGCACATGACTGTTACCTACCTACCTTGTAGACAGAAAAAAAAAATGAGGAAGGCTCCGTTTCAATCTGGCCCATTCATTATATGAAACCAGTAACCGCATTCACAGAGCACGTCCGTTTACAGGTTCGTTTTTACCCCTAATTTTATATTTTTATCCCATACGTTTTGACATTGGAAATGTCTTTTCGTCAGCTCCAATATAGGCTCCGATTTCACGAAAAATTGCGATCTCTTTATATCTCAAAGAGAGGATATATGTAAGGACATAATCTATACATATAATAAAAATGTAACCGATCGCTGTCTGTACATGGAAGATATATGAGAAAAAATACTATTGGGACCTATATCAACGCAAATAGAACCCAAAACAATGATTTTTTAAATTTTTGTCTGTTTGTCTGTTCGTCTGTTTGTCTGTTTGTCTGTGCGTTTGTGCACGCTAATATCAGAAACGGCTTATCCGATTTAAATATGGTTTTCACTAATATATTGTGGTAAGCTTCACTTAACATTTAGTGTTTGTTTCATGTCAATCGGTTCATAAATAAAAAAGTTATGCCAATTTAAAGAATCACATCGAACATTCGTTAATTTACTACGAAATCTTATAGAAGCAGATATTTTAACAGGTTGCGGAATAGCTGATAGTGTTTTTATTCCTCGGATTCCTGTCATTCTAGACAGTCTTTCATTTAGTTTTAAACGAGTCCAGTTTCCAGTGAGCCTATGTTTTGCGATGACTAATTAAAGTAATTAATTAATTAAGTAATTAAAGTAAAGGTAAGACACTAAAAGTTGTGGGTGTGGATCTAAGTATTAGCTGTTTTTCGGTCAGCTTTATGTGGCTCTATCACGTGTTAGCATTACTAGCAGCCTGTATGCTTTGATCCCTGATGGCTATACGTCTAATACATACATCCATACATATTATTGTCCTGACTGACTGACTGACTGACTGACAGACAACGTAAAACCTAAACCGCTGGTCGTAGCGACTTGAAATTTGGAGGGTGTGTTTGTCTTAATGTCTAGAAGTGTACAAAGAAAGGGTTATTAAAAATTCAACCCTTAAGTGTATGAAAAGGGATGAAATCGATTGTATGAAACGTCTTCATTTTTTAAGTTACAGCTTTGAAATTTTGTTTTGGAATACTTTTATTTAAATAAAAAATACGCTCATAATTTTTTTTATACTGGGGTGGATTTATAGGAGTGAAATAAGGGATGAAATATTGTATGGAAAGATCGTTGCTTTTGAAGTTGGCGACTTTAAATTTGGAGGGAGGGGGAAGGGAGGGGGAGGAAGAGGAAAGGAAGGGAGAAGTGAGAAGTGAGGGGAAAGTGCGGGGGTAGTTAGGGAGAAGTCAGGGGAAAGGGAGGGGAAAGTCAGGGGGAAATCGACTGCCTCTGTATTTCGGTGGTACTGTGTATGGACTGTGAGGTCGCGGGTTCGATTCTCGCTCAGTGCAAATATTTGTAGCATGAACATGTCTATTTGCATTGTTCTGGGTGTTTATATGTATAATATGTATCTATTTACAAAAATAAAAGTATTAAAGTATGTTTATCCGTATTCTAGAACCCATAATACAAGCATATAATATGCTTACTTTGGGTCTAGATGGCGTTGACCTCGCAGCATGTGTGGGACCAGCTGAGTATCCGCGGAGTCATTGTGTGGGTGGTGTGGGTCAACCCGCCGACCAGGGAGACCCGTATAAACGGTGGTGCCGCTGGCCGCCCGCGGCATTGTACAAGGGCCCAATTAGACCTAACCAAAAAAAAAGAGACTGCCCCACCAGGTTGCGCATAATCTCGGAGTGGTTCGTCGCGCAGGTTGGTGACCGGATAGTGGGACCCGGCGACCATTTTCGAGACGGTACGGCGGCCTTTTGCGAGCAGTCCGTATCATGGAAGCCCGGAGGCCTAAGACCCTTGAGCCTTTACAGCTGCGAAGAGACATCATCGCCTCCTCAACGGCCGTCTTCTATCGCCTTTACCACGGAGAGTCTTCTCAACAGCTCTTTAAATTAATTCTACCCTCTCCCTTTTTATCCAGAACGACACGTGCGGGACTGAAGTGCTACCCTTTCACAGTGCAATCTAAAGGGTCTCGAACCAAACGGTTCAGCACTTTATACTTTTGTCGCTCAATTAAAGCCTGGAACTCTTTACCAGCGCATGTGTTCCCACCTAACTTTCATCCTGGGACTTTTAAGCGAGGCGTGAAGAAGCATCTCACTAAGCCGCCATAGTGGAGGCCACTATACCAGTAGTTTGGCTTTTGGAATGGTGTCCACTACTTCTGAATTCCACTGACTGCTTACCATCAGCCAGAGTAGAGGCACTTTGGCAGGCTAATATAAAAAAAAACTTATAGCGTTTTTATTCCTCGGATTCCTTTCATTCCAAACAACTTCCCGTTTAGTTTTAAACGAGTTCAGTTTCCGTGAGCCTATGTTTCGCGATGACAATTAATGAGTGTGGATCTAAATATTAACTGTTTTTCGCATGGTCAGCTTTATGTGGATTTGCCACGTGTAAGTAATCCTAGCAGCCTGTATGGCTTTGATCCGCGATGGCTATACGTCTAATATCGTAGATAGAGAAGCATTTACTGTAAAGATTTTTCTTATTTACCTAAACGAAGATGTTTATAATTCAAAACAAACCAAAAGATATATCCAAAAAATGCTGCCCAAAATCCACGCGGACGAAGTCGCGGGCACAGCTAGTATTCAATAAAAGCTCAAAAAGACGCGTATTTACGAGAGCTGTAAGTTGCAAAAAGAATTATTCGAGAAGGTCAAAAACAAAAAAGTTATGGTCGAAATAGTGAAACAATTTTTTTTTATTTGTAGCTGTAGCTGCTACAATTCCGCCGCCTCAGCTAGTCTCTCCTTACATGATTATGTAATTCTTTTTTACTTATAATAAATTTATAGCGAAATAAAATCCGTACATTGAGTACTTATATTTAAAAAATACTATTGGTAGGTGATATTTAATCGATACTGATGCCAAAAATGTAATTAAAAAAAGTTTTTGTCTGTCTGTCTGTATGTGCAGACATGACTCAAAATCCACCGAACAGATTTTTAACCGACTTCAAAAAAAGGAGGAGGTTTCTCAATTCGATCGTATATATTTTAATTTTTTTATGTGTGTTCGCGGATAACTCCGTCATTTATGAACCGATTTTGATGATTCTTTTTTTGTTAGAAAGGAGATATCGCAAGGGTGGTACCATGATAAGGTAACCAGGATTTGATGATGGTATTCCAGAGAAATCGAGGGGAACTTTCGAAAATCGTACAGACGTCTAGTGCATTTGTTATGTTTTTCATTATGTATTTTAAGGCACTACTATTTAGTGAAGGTTTGGAGTCGATCTGATGATGGACCATAAAGACAGTCGAGGGAACTCCTCAACGATTTAAAGCAATTACTTGATGTTTGGACTTAATTTATTTCTAATAGCTGTTGCCCGCGACTTCGTTCGCGTGAAAATTCAGATGTGGCCTGTATGAGAATATTTCTTACCTAATCTTACGGCAATCGTACATTGTATTAGTAATAAATATCAGTATAATCCATCTCTAAGGCGAATCCGATTTAAATCTATTCACCCGCTACCACTAAAACAGACGAAATTTTGCGATATTTAACGAAACTTGCCACTCCTATTTTCCCACTTAATAAGAATAGTTCCTAGTTTGGAAATCATATTATCAAAACTCCCGTTTAAAAACTATAGAAGCTTTATACAAATTTTGTTCCCCTTTATAATCCAGGGAAATGAATTTCGCAAAATCCCGTCTTTGAGAGCACCTATTTCCAAAGTTTGAAACTCCTAGCACTTGTAGTTTCTGAGATTTCGTGATGAGTGAGTGAGTGAGTGACCTTCGCTCGCATGAATATAGTTTCTCCAATGGACATTTTTATATTGTTTAAATACTGTTTTGCATACTATTTCTAATCTCACTCTCTAACCTAAAGACATCCCGCGTAAAACAATATACAATACACAAAGGTAAATTTTCACTACGATAACTTTCCCCTTTCCCTCATTTCCTCTCCCCCTTTTCCCCCTCCCCTTCCCGTCCCCTCCCGTCTCCCTCCCATCTCTCTCACTTTCCCCACACTTTCCCTCACTTTGCCTCACTTCCCACTCACTCACCCCTCACTGACTCCTCACTTTCCCTTACGTCCCCCTCACTTTCTTCTCACTTACCTCTCACTTGCCCTTCACACTGCCTCCTCACATCCCCCTGAGTTCTCTTTTTCTTTTTCTTTTTTACACAACGCTATCTATTTCCAAAGTAAGCATATTATATGCTTGTATTATGGGTTCTATAATACGGATAAACATACTTAAACACTTTTATTTTTGTAAATACATACATATTATACATAGAAACACCCATAAGCAAATAGACATGTTCATGCTACAAACATTTGCACTGAGCGGGAATCGAACCCGCAACCTCTGCGTGGCAGTCCGTACACAGCACCACCGAAATACAGAGGCAGTCGATTTCACCCTGACTTTCCCCTCCCTTTGTCCTGACTTCCCACTCACTACCCTCGCACTTTCTCCTCACTTCTCCCTTCCATTTCTCTTCCTCCCCACCCTTCCCCCTCCCTCCAATATTCAAGTCGCCAACTTCAAAAGCAAAGATCTTTCCATACAATATTTCATCTCTTATTTCACCCACATAAATCCACCCCAGTTAAAAAAAAAAATGAGAGTATTTTTTATTTAAGTAAAATTATTCCAAAACAAAATTTCAAAGCTGTAAGTTAAAAAATGAAGACGTTTCATACAATCGTTTTTATCCCTTTTCATACACTTAAGGGTTGAATTTTTAAAAACCCTTTCTTAGTACACTTCTAGACATTAATACAAACACACCCTCCAAATTCTAACTCTAAAGTCGCTACGACCAGCGGTTTTGGCTGTACGTTGTATGTTAGTCAGTCAGTCAGGGCAAAGCCTTTTATAATATGTATGGATGTATGGATTAGACGTAGAGCCATCAGGGATCTAAGCATACAGGCTGCTAGGAATGCTAACACGTGATAGAGCCACATAAAGCTGACCGTGCGAAAAACAGCTATTATTTAGATCCACACCCACAACTTTTAGTGTCTTACCTTGGGCTTTTTTAATTAGTCATCGCAAAACATAGGCTCACTGGAAACTGGACTCGTTTAAAACTAACCAAATATTGTTTAGAGAGGAATAAAAACACTATCAGCACTCACTATCAACAATCACTATTCCGCAACCTGTTAAAATCTCTGCTTCTATAAGATTTCGTAGTAAATTAACGAATGTTCGATGTGATTCTTTAAATTGGCATAACTTTTTTATTTATGAACCGATTGACATGAAACAAACACTAAATGTTAAGTGAAGCTTACCACAATGTATCGGTGAAAACCATATTTAAATCGGATAAGCCGTTTTTGAGATTAGCGTGAACAAACGCACAGACAAACAGACAAACAGACAAACAGACTAACAGACAAACAGACAAACAGACAAACAGACAAACAGACAAAAAATTTAACAATCATTGTTTTGGGTTCTATTTGCGTTTATAAAGGTCCCAATAATATTTTTTCTCATATATCTTCCATGTACAGACAGCGACCGGTTACATTTTTATTATATGTATAGATGAGAACTTTGCGCCCATATGGGTTATAAGTGCCATTACAGGTGACCATAGACAGTCGAGGGAATTCCTTAACAGCAGTCATTATGAAACTCGCTTGACTCAAAAACAACCGAACAGATTTTATCAAACTCGCTACACTTATAGGTATTTTTACACCCATACCGCGGACGCAGTCGCAGGCACAGCTAGTCTAAGAATAAAATAATTATCATTCAATGTTGTAGTTTTATTTTGTAACCTTTTCCTTATTCCGACTTTCTCGTCGCTCAGCGACAATATTCTTTCAAATTCCATAGATTCATTTCCAATGTGCTCGTCGTTATCTAGTCGTATGAGGCACGAAATTTGTAAATTTTATTTGGCAATTAAAAAAACTTAAAAATGCTAACTAATAAGTTTAAAATTAGAAAAACAGAATTAATATTATACATATACTTAATAAATAAAATATTTAAAATTTTTGAAAGCCTATGTTACCCGTTATTTGTTGTTACACTTGTTCATACTGTGTTTATGTCATCTAGCAGAGTTGACTCTCTGCTGACATGTTATTCAGTTTTTATGTCATTTAGCTGAATTGTCGTTGTGCTATTTAGGTACCATGCTTTCATGTGAATTTAACTGAATTCTCATTACGCGAAAAAAACATTTCGCCCGGCCCCCGTCCTAGCTTTCCGCTGGTAATTTTTTTTATCGGTTTCATAGACCTTGACTTAAGTTGTAGCCAATAAACAAACAAACAAAAATACAAAAAATTAAATCTCTCTTTAGAGCGTTTAAAAGTTTTTAATAGGTTTAGATCCTATTAAGACTGTGGCTCCGTCAGGTTTTTTCCGATTCCGATCTACTAGGCTACCAGCCAGTAAAGGTAGTATCGCAGCAAGTGTATATTGATTTATAGACAGGGAGCAACGATGCCCCATCGTATATTGTAGTGAGCGACATGATAGATGTTTCACAGGCACACACATTTTGAAGCATCTTTGTAGTACACAGTTAATATTCAATCTTCTTACATAACTAGAAGCCTGGTAGTTTTCCGTTGAATCCTCCCCCAACAACTCAGTACAATTTCTGTACCTAGTGTTTTTTTTTTAATATGATCGTCCAAAGCTCATGGATGAACAGTGATTTTGCAGCTAAAGATTTTCGCCTAGATCTGCCGCTAAAATGATTTGAAAATGAAATAGAATATTTTATTAGCATTTAACAATAATTTACAGATCTTATTCTAGTTATAGTATCAGCCATCCATACTAATATTATAAATGCGATAGTAACTTTGTCTGTCTGTCTGTTATGTCTTCACGCCTAAGCTACTGAACCGATTTTGATAAAATTTGGTATAGAGATAGATTAGACCTCGGAGAACAACATAGGCATCTTTTATCGCGAAAAATGGCTTGAAGGCGTTAAAATAGGGAATAAAAGTTTTAGCCTAGCAAACGAATAATTGTTGATGGGAAAGTTGAAAGCTGCAAGTTTGACTTCAGAACTTTGTTTAGTCTAGTTATGAGATAAACATACTAAAAGTCCGTACCCCTCCCAGATGAGCCCGAGGGGGGTGAGGGGCACAAAGAAGAACCCATTCTTTAGTTTTTTGCTTACATCTCGAAAACGGTGCGTCGTACAACATTTTGTTGTACTACGTAATGATAGCTGATAATATTCTCTAAAATTTTGGCTTTCCCCTTTTTTTATCCATCTCCATTGCTTTAATAAAAAATACACGTGAAAATCGTAGGATTTTTATGAAGTAAAAGAAACAGCAGGGAGGGACCAGAGAGAGTCATTTTGTAAACAAATACCGGGAGTACGGCACTGGAGTTACGTTTTCCAAACATTTTGTACAAGGAGGTAAGAAATAACAAAGAGATACTGCTTGCTATTAAGTATGTAAGAGTCTTTCTGTATTCGAAATCAGTGCTAACGCTGTGTGCAATTTTCATTCATTATCTTTCAGTGTGAGCGTGTTATGAACGATAGCGTGTGGGTGTGTCCTGCACTTTCCGGCAGTTTTATTTTTTGTGTGACATCAGAGAGCGTTCTATCCATAACTATTTACGTTCATGTGTTATCGTAGCTCTGCCGTTGACGCAGCGGCACTAAAGCTATTCACGGCAATGCAAATTAGTGGCGTTGGCGTCGGCAACCATCTCTCCACTCCACTACCTCGCACCGCTAGTAGCCTAGTAGTTGTTTAAGAAACCTTTGGATTCGTAGAACCTCACCAGGTTAAAGCTGTGAGTCCTGTGACAAAGTAAGCTTTTTGTGTCAACAAAGGACATTTGTATTTATAACGCTATAGACTTCTTGAACAATCGAGATGCCACTGCTGCATCTTATGCTTAGGAGTATTAGTTCTGTAATCTGTGGTATTACAGCTTTAACCAGGTAGTCGAAACAGCAGGTACCTAACAGTTTTATTTATTTTAACACCTAGGAATAAGTTTATAATTTTCATGGTTACTTATACATTAAGGTAGTATTTGAAGGCGCCGCGACAGGGGCACAGGCATGGAACACAGAACAATTGTCCAGTCCAGATATCTATGGGAATAACTAACAGTGCTCTTGATGCCCATGAATGACGTCTACCATACCAACAGATAGCCATGGTGTCAGTTTCCCATTCTGCCACTTGGGCAATAAAAACACCGGGAGCGTAGTCACGTTTTTCGGTACGTTTAATACCAGGCGCCGAGAAGTCACTAAGAGATACCGAATAGAATAATTATAGTCTGCTAATGGTGTTCGAATAGGTATATCAATGAGAAATCAGTAAATATAATAAAAAGGAAATAGTTTACCAGTGTTCACTTGTAACGAAATAAATTATAGCTTACGCGTATAGCTTATGTGTATTGTAAACAGCAGTAGGTACATTCATCCCTTGTATGATATTATTTTAATATTGAATTTTAAATCTATTCATAACGTAACGCAGTTTGTGGCGACAATGTCTCCACCACTAAGCTGCGCTGATAGCTGATAGCTAGTATTCGAATGGTAGAATAAACGATACTCTTGATCGCTGACTCTAGGCGCACATCGTATGGGCCAATATAATAAAAACTATAATCAATAATCATACTTATTTTTCTGAGTAGTATGCCAAAATATATCCATAGAATCCATATAAAATACCCATTTAAGTATCCAAAAAAGACCAATGAGTTCTAGTAATTATACAAATTTTAATACTTGATCATAATCCTAATAATATCTTACTTACTTACGATTTCTCTCTTAAAATTTAACTATTTGAGATGTTTGAGTAGCACATTATTTGAATATCAATAAGTTAAGGTAGGCAAAAATATTTAAATATTTAATTTTAAGCGTAACTATTAAGTTTAAAGAGCTAACTAACATCTGAGTAGATATTTGTGCATCGTTAAGTCAAAGTGCACAAAAAATATTTTATAATTAAGTACCTATTTAAATTTCTTAATTTTTATTCTAATAAATGAAAAAAAAAGATTTTATACTTGGCGTACATACCTTATTAATTAATTATTTAAATTTTAAAAGAAGAACGTATTATCTCTATCTCTTGGTGTCTGTTGATACCCTGATACCAAATACTTTCGAACACGAGCCAAAACCAGTATGGTTCCCACGAGCCCCACTGACAGACAGAGACAAAAAAATCGAAAGATTTTTTGTTAAGAACAGCTGCTGTGAAGGTCAAATATGTTTTGTATTTTTCGAAATCATATGTCATGCGTCAGGTAGCCGTGAACAGCTGACATTTTTAACTCCACCTGTATATGAAATGTCAATTGACAAAACAGCTGTTATACCTAACGCACCTGCAAATGAAGTGAAAAAAAGCGCAAGAGTTAACTCACTATTACATTAGATCTAAGTGACCTAACAAAACTGATTTCTTAGGATAAATTAGGATTAGATTTCCTAAAGTATAAAGTTTATAAAGACATTTTTTAGATCTAGGAACCTTACTTAAATAATGTTTGTTTACCGAATGTAGTTAATTAACCATCTAAGTATACTATTATATGAAGCGGAAGAGTTTGTTTGTTTGTTTAAACGCGCTATTCTCTAGAACTACCAGTCGTATTTGAAAAATTATTTTGCGTATGATAGCCCAATTATTGTGGAAGGCTATAGGTTATGTAACATCACGTTCCAGCGACTGGAGCAGAGCAGAAATCAAAGACACTTGTTAAACAACGCTGCGGGAAGCTAGTCAAATATAAAATCGAGTTTAGCTAATTCAGTTCTCACTAGAAACTGATAATATAATTGAATCCATTCTTTAATATCATTAGAGATGTTTTTTTTGTACTATGAGAATTTTATGTTACCTAATTTAGGTATTTTTAAATAAATAAATTTGTGGTTAGAGGACAGATCACAGACGTTGTTACGCTCTATAATAATATTGGAACAAAAATATTTAAAATAATATATGAATGCACTTTAGATCCTGGCTCTTGTTATGCTCTGTTAGCCTGGTACTACATATTTTGGAACACGTGCTATATTCCCACGAGGGCCCAAAGCTCACCTTTTTTTTATTCAAACAGCTGTGAGAACTAACCGTCATTTTATTGTTGACGAAAACAGCTGATGCTTTATTGTACAATCTACCTAACCGTACTCAATCAGGTAGAAGGTGGTGGCGGTATTAATACTTCCTTACCTGCTATTTCTTGAAACCTGTCAATTTTGAATATTCATCCTCAAAGAACACAATGATTTTTGCTCTTAGTTGTATGTGTACTTTCCTGGTTGTTTATGTTTTCCTAGTAACGACTATTTATGTCATAGGGATTTTAACATCTTTTTCTCACGGCAACTGATCCTCAAAAGATTTTTCAAAGCAAACCGAAAGCTATTTTGCTGCTTTTAACCTATTGTAAAAAGCTACACTGTAATAAAATCTTAGAATAAAATTGATATTTTTTATAATATTTTTAACCGACTTCAAAAAAAGGAGGAGGTTTCTCAATTCGAGCGTATAACTCCGTCTAGCGTGTGTTCGCGGATAACTCCGTCGTTTATGAACTGATTTTGATGATTCTTTTTTTTGTTGGAAAGGAGGATATTCCAAGGGTGGTACCATAATAAGGAAACCAGGATCTGATGATGGCATCCTAGAGAAATCGAGGGGAACTTTCGAAAATCGTACTGACGACTAGTACATTTGTTATGTTTTTCGTTAAGTACTTTAAAGTATTACTATTTAGTGAAGGTTTGGAATAGATCTGATGATGGAGCACAAAAACAGTCGAGGGAATTTCTCAACGATTTACAGCAATTACTTGGTTTTTGGACTTCATTCATTTCTAATGATGAGAACTTTGCTCCTTTAAGGTGGTTCCGACGAAATTTCGCCGAAATCCGCGACTTTCATCTCGATATTTAGTAGATTTTAATGCTATTTATTCATTTTTCTTTTTGCCTACAATATACTTTGATTCATGAACTTTAGAATAGTAGAAGAATTATTTACAATAATTGATTATATAACTTATACCAACGATATTAAAACAACGTGATTTCACTTATATCGAAATATTACTTTGTAATTACTATAGTTATAAATATAAAAGTTATATTGAATCAACCGGAATAAACCAAATGTCAACTCTGTAGATTTATTTCATTTATTAGGATAATGTTTCAATAGATATTGATAATTTGGCTGAATCAGCGTCGCAGGGGCTCTGCGCGGGCGACGGGAGGCAGAGCGGCAGAGCGGCGTAAGCCCTTCTGACGGACGGACGTATGCGGTTTTTTAAAAAAATATTTACGTAATTCAATAATTGCAAATAAATAATATCAAAAAAAAAATATTGTGTGGATAGATTTAGTGTTGCAAATAAATTAGATTAGTTATTTAGATTTTTTTAGTGTATTAAATACGTAGGTATTTACCTATATTTATTATTGTTTTTCATCAAAATGACTAAAATTTCACGACTGAAACAAATACAAATGCAAAAGATTCAACACATGAATATCCTGTAAGTAGGTATATACCTACCTTCATATTTTTAGTAAAATACCTTCTTTGAGATACTTACCTAGGATATCCTTTAATTATGTTTAGTTCCACGTAAACTAGGTAGCAGGTGGTGAGCCTATTATCGCTCGTGATAAGATCAAGGCAACACCAGGCCTCAAGAATCAGTAAATTTCTGCTGTTATATACCCTAGGGATATGAATATGAGCTTGCTACAATATTGTCTATGTCTACTATCATTTCGAACTAGGTGTGGTAGGTGGGCACATGAGTAAAATATCTAACTTGGATATTTACTCATGTGGCAAGGGCGCTTTCCGATTCCGACCGACGACGACGGCGACGCCGGCGTAGGTACGAGGTGTTTCGGTCGGAACACGAACGTCGGCGTCGGTTGTACAACTAGCATAGAACTCAAATTACAATGATTATACGTGACATGCGTCGGTTTGCGACCTAGTTAGGTACCTACACAAAACAACCATACACGCTGCTGTTAGGTACCTAACTATCTACGTTATCTTGCACGAGCATAAATACCTATACATTCTATATAATTATACATACGGTGTGTACTTGAATATTCTATCGGTAAGTAATACCGATAAAATATTCAAGTATTTACCTGGTTAGATTTTTTTTCATGAGCTGATAAAATCAGTGATAAGATACTAGGCTAAAGTAAATACCTACCCTTCTACTTTCAATGCATCTTATTTTGATTTATTTATTTGATTGCAAGAAAGGAAGAAAAAAAGGCTTTACAAAACGTCTTAGTCTCTAACCAAACTAAAATATTTGAAGACTGAAATTATCACAATTAGGTAAATTAAAAATCCTACTCTCTGTTCTTTTATTATCGTACTATATGAATTTTTAATCCTAAAATTAAATAATATATTGTTGAGCGCCTACTGGACATAACAAAACTAATGCCGTATTTTTCGAGTGATAGGTGTATGTAGAAAGTAATAGACCCGGCACGGTGGCACAGTATAAAGAATTCTCTTCTTTTTTGTACAGTCTTTACCTAACTAGGTAAAGGCAAAAGAATTATGTTTTAGCACTCTATGTATGTATGTATGTATCTTTATTATATTATATTATAAGTGTATGTACTGTAAAACTACCCCGTGACGTCGTCCGCATGGATCCGTTACTTAGCGATAATATGACATTAGTTCTACTTTACCGATTTTGCATTATATTATACACTAGCTGTGCCCGCGACTTCGTCCGCGTGGAATAGTGATTTTGGGCAGCATTTTTTGGATATATCTTTTGGTTTGTTTTGAATTATAAACATCTTCGTTTAGGTGAATAAGAAAAATCTTTACAGTAAATGCTTCTCTTTATACGATATTAGACGTATAGCCATCGGGGATCAAAGCCATACAGGCTGCTTGAATTACCTACACGTAACAAATCCACATAAAGCTGATCATGCTAAAAACAGCTAATATTTAGATTCACACTCACAACATTTAGTGTCTGACCTTAGGCTTTATTAATTGTCATCGCGAAACATAGGCTCACTGGAAACTGAACTCGTTTAAACTAAACGGGAAATTGTTTGGAATGAGAGAAATCCGAGGAATAAAAACGCTATAAGGTTTTTTTTTATATAATAGCCTGCCAAAGTGACTCTACTCTGCCTGATGGTAAGCAGTCAGTGGAATCCAGAAGTGGTGGACACCATTTAAAACTACTGGTATCCACTATGGCGGCTTAGTGAGATGCTTTTTCACGCCCCGCTTAAAAGACTCAGGATCAAAGTTAGATGGAAACTCAAGAGGAAAGGGAGAAATTGGGGCCCCGGCACTCTCACTCACCAAACGAAACGCAGTAGTACGAATACTACTACTCTTACGTCGATCTTCTATGAGAGGGTAGTACTTCTCTGGTCGATCCGATCCCTTCATGCTGAAACCAGCATAAATCGACTACTACTATTTCGTAATTCACTTTAATTCCACCTATTCCGTAATGAGACGTGTTAACAAACATGTTTTTATCACAAAAAATAAAAAGAAAATAAGTCCAGAAAAATATACATCTAACTTTTATTTACATTTTAACTGACAAAGTATTTACATTTTGATAAAGAAATAAGACGTGTTAACCTAACTTAAAAACACACAAAACTAAGCTAAATACATACCACATGTATGACGTGATTATTTAAATTGGCATAACTTTTTTATTTATGAACCGATTGACATGAAACAAAAACTTAATGTTAAGTGAAGCTTACCACAATGTATCAGTGAAAACCATATTTGAATCGGATAAGCCGTTTTTGTGATTAGCGTGAACAAACGCACAGACAAACAGACAAACAGACAAACAGATAAACAGACAAACAGACAAACAGACAAAAATTGTAACAATAATTGTTTTGGGTTCTATTTGCGTTGATAAAGGTCCCAATAATATTTTTTCTCATATATCTTCCATGTACAGACAGCGACCGGTTACATTTTTATTATATGTATAGAGTATAGATTTACAATACTGCAATATGTACGTACATACAAATATATGTATGTACATATATATTTGTATGTACATATTGCAGTAATCTATACTTATAATGAATCTCTAGCGAGGTAATTTTCACGGTACATCCAAATCACACAAACTGTGGGTACAATGCGTCTACTTTGGCAATTGTTCGTGTTACTTATTTTGCTAAGGGTACATGATATTGTGTACCTTACGTACGGGCACTTACTAGAAGATAATCAACATAGGAATGATGACGCTTTGTTTAAAGCATGTGTAACTGAAAATCCTTATCAGTTCCATCATTTGAATTCAGTTTTGCTGGCGTATGGTGCTGTTTCAAATTCAGTGCAGTGGTGGCCATACAGAGTAAAGATACTGTGGGAGAAAAAAGGAAATAAAGAGGACCGAGGTGGTAACTATGCCTTCGGACCACTGATTTTCAGACAAAACTTACACTTTACGTCGTTATGTACATGTTAAATGCACATCTCCAGCCAAACCGTCCCGCTTATTCTAAAAGATCTACTTCCGTAAAATGTTCGCTGGCTATACAATATACAGAACGATTTACTGAAGTTATATTTGTGATATCCAGATGAACCGAAAATAAATAAGGAAAATGAAAATATGTTAATTCATATAGGTTAATTAAATTAACACTTATGAACGTCAAAATTTACAAAATGTCAGCAAATTAACCTACAACCAGTTCGCTGACAAAGTAGAGCCATGAGAAGAACTGGCAAGAAACTCAAGCCACTCTTTTTAATCGCCAGGTTATTACAATTTTTGTAAGTTACAGTTTCAAGTAGCATGCAAAGTGACACAGGCAATACACTTAACTCTATAGGTAATTAAATACTTACAGCTTTCTATGTTGCAAAGAAAAATAAAAAGTAAAATGTGTGCTTTACAGGCTGCCTCAATTTGCATATTGCTACAAAAGGTAAAGGCAACATGTGAACTGTAATAAATGTTTCTATGTAAGTATTATATAAACTGTTAATTTTCGATATAAGTATAAAGTAAGATGAACTTAATTTACACCTCTATTTCACAAATCACAATGTAAAATTTTTATAATACTAAGTATACAATTTTAACAAAACAATACAAAATGTGTACTTAACTGTACAATTATGGCTCGAGCATTATGTAATATATAATTAATACAAAAAAAACATTTTATGCCAAAATGTATCAATAAGCGAGATTACAGGATGGAAATAAATTATGAATAATTTAGTATAATATTCTGTATACATCTTTGCTCGAGACAGAACAGCGTTTTGTTTCGATTAGATTCGTGTTCGTAGAGTAGATAATCCTTTTACTGATTTGGCTGCGCGATAGAAGCCTTATTATAAAGGATGAATTTACTATGGCAAACTGTAAAGCGCTAAAAGCAGTGGACCAGATATCAGACAACACCAACTCATGAGTGGCTATCACAGTCCTACTATTTTGTGTTCATTTTTGGCAGACTGTGCCTGTTATTCCTACCTCGTGGACTAAGGCTGATGAAATTAAATAGTGTTTAGAAGGTCCACAGTCTGTAGCACTTCAAAATTGTTTTGCATTTAATAGGCTCCAAGCCTATACACTCCGCAAGATTTGCCATTTAATGATAGAGGCCGAATTTAAAGGACAATGCACAAGTGTAGTCTGATTTGTTACTCGAGTTTGGTAGCGGTACGTATCTACAGAACCAAGAAAAAGTTGTCTTGCACAAAACCTTACTTTACATACATCAATATAACCGTGCCGTACAATTGCCTATCGAAGTGACTTCACTCTGCCTTATGATACAGTCAGTGGGATCCAAAAGACTAAGTGGTAGCCGCCATTCCAAAGGTCATTGTTTCAAACTGCTGGCTAGGTGGTCTTTATGAGATGCTTTTTTATTATTGATGCAGGACCTCATATCATCAGTCCATGAAGACGCAGTGGAGTTAATAAATAAAGATTGAATTTTTCAGTATTGTTTTAAAAAGTCATGTACTAGTACTATTGATACAGTTATTTTATTCATACTGGTCTACCAACGTGACTCTGCCTAGATAATTTAAAGAAAAGACATTTTGCTGGGGTAATGTTTCAAACGTTACCCCATCAAAATCTGTTTTTTTCCGAATAACTTTAAAACTATAATGCAAACAAATTTTGCTATAGGCAAACAAATTACTCCTTACGACGCACTAATTATCTGTTATACTCTCACCTCTTATAAGCACATTTTTATCAACATTTTGCTGGGGTAACGCACTCCTCTGCCTGACGGTAAGCAGCCAATGAAGTCCAGAAGTGGAAGACACTATTTTAATAGAAATTGTCTCAAACTGCTAGCATAGCGGCTTCATGATACTAGCGACACTATTGCAAATAGTAAAAATATAAATGAAGATGAGGTACGCATACGTTTCATACGTGCACACACACAAACTTTCGCATTTATAATATTAATAGGATGTTAATACATTTTTTAAGTCAAAATGTTTTAGTTTGTTCATGTACAAAAAACCTATATATATATATCTAACTAAATAAGTATAAACTCGGCAGGGTTACTAAACTAAAGTGTACTAGTATTAGTTGAAAAATACACATCTTGTCAATTATAGGAATTTATCACAATGGTGTATTGTCATTGGGACTTAATTTTTAAGCGACTTCAAAAAATATTAACCCACAGTAGTTATTTTTATTTCTACTAGGTACATATTTAACAAACGTCATGATTCTAAACACTTATCTTTGCTTCCGTTACTATATAAATAATATATACTTACTAAAAAATATACATACTTACTAAACGAAATAATAAAAGATACTAAAAAAATAATTCATTATTGGCGCGTCTATCAGAATTTAGCTCTGCGGTTTCGGACAAGTAAGGTCATTGTCTTATAGTTGTGCTACTGCTACTTGCCGCTAGAGGGCGAACTCGCACGCAATGTTTTTTTCGGGTGAGGCGCGGGGTGGTGAGGAAGCGAAACGCTCAAGGTCATATGTGACGGAACGCCCTTAAGGGTTATAAGTGCCATTACAAGTGACCATAGACAGTAGAGGAAATTCCTCAACAGCAGTCATGTCGGGCTTACTTCATACGGTTCAATATGCTAAAATGTTTAGTGTGTACAAAAATAAAACCTAAGTTAGATTTAGGTCTACCCATCACTAAAAATTGTAAAATAAAATAATTTATAACAAAAAGAAAACCGACTTCAATCAGGAAGCAAACTAAAAAGTAAAAAATAAATTTACATAGCACAAAGTATTTCGTATTTTGATTTAATTAATCAGAAATAATTAAATAAGTATTTTATAATTTTGAAGTTACTATACTAATACTAATACTAGTACTGCGGAGCATGACATAATAAAACGCCTAGTGAGTATCGCGGGCAGTTGTATGCTTTTCATTGAACTACCAGGCAACTATCCAGGCGAGGTAGTTATGAAACTTGGACTTCCTGGATCTCTTTACCAGCGCATGTATTGTGTGCCCATCTAATTTTGATCTTGGGTCTTTTATGCGGGCGTGAAAAAGCATCTTACTAAGCCGCCATAGTGGAAACAGCTGGAACATTTCTAATCTCCTTGTAATTATTATTCAGGAAAACTTTATTAGGTACACGCTCGGTGATTTCATTGTAGTGACAATAAGGAAATCCAATAAATATTAGTTCGTCTCTTATCACTTCATTATAAATATGTCGCACAATATTTTTAATTTTGACCACACTACATCTTCGCAGATATAACTGCTGTCTGTTTTCTGGTAAGTATTTTATAATCACCTCAACGGCACCGACACAGTAATATTATCTATACAGTATTCCAACTTCATACAAACGGACGAAGCGCGAGCTATGCCTACGGGCCTCGATCTCGATATGCGCTCGGCGTGCAGACAGTCGCAACTATATTTACTTTTAAACTTTCGCGTTGCATGATACAAATTTATAATCATACGGGAATTACTCACCAGTCTGCTTGTGACCACGGTCGGTGTAACCTGGTCGATACGTCAAGCAAAATAAGGTATGTAAATACCTAATGCATGATCGCGTTAAGTCGCAACTATGCCGCGGTGACGAACGGACGGTGTGTTGTTTTTTTAACAATAACCACGCGATTTTTACAATAAAAATAAGTTCAATTATATATTTAATATAAAGAGTAGATTATATTGTGCTGTTTTTGGTTCCATGAATTTGTCAATAACGCATCCAGAGATTACTTTTTTTGGATTACCTGGCATATCTGAAAGGTAAGACTACATATAAAATAATTTTACTTACTAGTAGGTAGGTACATAATGTGTGTCTTTTTAATGGATAAGTATTTCCACCAAAAAGATGTCTGGATTAATAAATATGTAAAGTAAATAGAGTAAAGGAAAGTGATTGACACGAGTGAAATAGGTAGTTATAGGCGGTTCATGAACCATGATACGGTAGGTACGCTTGTGTTAAAACCTCGGGCCATGTGTGTTTTGTTTTGTTAGTTTGTATAATTCAAAGTAAAGATGTTATTAATAATAGTTGTTTATTGAAGTGTGTATATGAATAATACTTGAAAAAAAATTCCAATCAAAAAACAACACGCATTTTTATTGAACGCTTCCTATTCAATTCACAAAGTATTTTATTTGTTTATATGTATAGTAAAAGTGTATTTACAATCACAAAACTAAATAGAAACACAAAGTAGGCAAATGTAATTAAAATGCTGGAGGCGGGCAGCCCTATCGCATGTTTACGTCCCGCGCAGCTGTAGGCATTTATTTTTAAAATACGGCCGAGTTACAATACTGTATAGATAATATTATCGTGACACCGATGAAAAGATTTTTGTGATGGTATGGTATTATTTTTCGTTCTGTGGTGTGTGGAGGCTCTCTGACACTCATTCAGCATAGCGTATGTGAAAATACAAAATAAAAATACAAACCGATACCTATGAGAAAAATCCAACAAATGCCGGTCTATATTAAGCTATTTAACAAACTTTGCTTATTTTCTATCTGAGCCCCATGGCTTCGCCCGCGCCTAAAATTTGTTTTGTCTCCCTCGGGAACCAGTCAGATTTCCGAGATAAAAAAGCCTATGTCAGTCTCCGGCACCGAATCTATCTACATACCAATTTTCGTCGAAATCGTTTCAGCCGTTTAGGCGCTAAGTGGTAACAAACACACAGATAACACACAAAAAATGTTCGCATTTTCTGCCGGTAGTGGCAAACAAGCCAACTTGCATTATATTTTCATCAACGTGAGTCATTTTTAAAAATATTCACAATTGAAAAAAAACACGTCGTCGGGGTCAACTTGCTAACTGTAAAAGGTAAATAATAAATAAATGGGATGAGCATCACGCCACGTTTTCCAAAACATTCGGTACTAGGACAACAGCAGTTACTAAGAGTCACACAGCACACATTGTACCCATTCATAAATACGAACCCCTACCCTTGCGTGTAAGCTCCTCCCATTATTCATGTAATGTCAGAAGTTTTTTCAGATACTTCGCAATACATCGTTTTCATTCAACTTATTGCGCAATACTTGGTAAGGGCATTATTTCAGTAGATTTATAATAAGGTTTGGACTTTTAATAGTCCGAAAGGTTAAAAATAATGACCAGTGTATAAAGTATAGAGGATTATTTAGGAGACAGACACATTAAACTATACAAAATACAACAACTACAAGCAATAATATATCTAATATATTATTATAGTCATATTTTAATTATATTAGGGAGACATTGATGTTTCTCGTTTATTATTACGTCAAACTAAAAATATTATAAATATACTTGACAAATTATTGAGTAGGTAAATAGTAAATAAAATTGAATATTTTTATTTACGAAACTGACAACAGCTAATTATTAGTATGCTGACTAATTTTAAAACAAAATAAAACGATTATACAATTATAACACAATATCTTATACTTTTATGTTTTCTTATACATAAATGTATATTTTTAACTTAAGTGGGATTCACAAAGGAGGGCTTACAAAGTTAAAACCAACAGTGAGCTTAGACGAATTAATATAGAATAAGATTAAAACCTTGCTAAATTCTTAATTTAATTCATATTCAAGAGGTGTTGTTCCTTACATCATACCAAACCATGGGTTACTTTCAGATCAGTATCGTGTATACCGTACCTATAATTTAGTGTAAAATCTTTATGCTTAGTAACTTTATAAAATTTAAATTCGAACAAACACTTCGACGAGTCTTTAAATGGTCCTCAGAAGTTGTTACGTCACGTGTTTCGCAACCTTTGCTACTAGGATACAAGAAGCTTGCAGGAGTAAAATAGCACACACGTAGATATTTCATACTAGACTTCAATCTAGATGTGCTGCATTGGCTCATCGACTATTACTTTCGTGATTTTTTTTATTGCAGACAGTGGTCGACGAGCAAACAGCCCACGTGATGGTAAGTGGTAACTGTCGCTCATTAACGAGTCAAGAGTCAATGCATTACTCCTGCTGGATAGGTGAAAGAATTCTTTGCAAACTCTGATTTTATAAATAAATGATGCCTTATCTTTATTTTTTTTCTATGGTTGCTTTATCTATTGTATTTTTGTTTATTACAATAACGTGAACTTTTAGGAAGCAACTTTGTTTGTTAACTCGTTCCTCTATTAGCTAACAAATGACTTTGATGAAGCGAAAACAATTTATATAAGTGTAATACATTCGGTAGGTAGCGACTTACCTGAGCCCCTAATATAAGCCTCATCACTGTGCCTTAGCTAAATTTCGAACCTAAAAGCTGCCAGAACTCCCGAAGATACTAAATTATTAGTTTTTATAAACTTTATCAAGCATGAACGGGTATTTTAAAACGTTTATTGTGTCTAATTTTAGTCAGGTTACTTGAAAATGCAACACAACGCTGAGATTCATACTACTTATGTGTGTGCGTGTGCGTGTGCGTGTGCGTGGCGTGTGCGTGTGCGTGTACGTGTGCGTGTGTGTGTGCGTGTGTGTGTGCGTGTGTGTGTGTGAGCGGAAAATCATCGAAATTGGTTCAGCTGTTTAGGCACTGACTGGTAACAAACACACACACATACATACATACAATACACACAAAATGCCGCATTTTTATTATTAATAAGATTTTTTAAAGCATAAAATAAACCTTTGAGGGGTCAGTGGAAACCAATTGCGTCACCGATACACTATCACTTATACCAGGGTAACAGCAACCAGCAGGAGGTACGAATACCCAGTCAAAACTTGCATTTGTGTGCATCTGTGATTGTGTGCCAGCTCTATAATGCCATCCCGATCGCACCTGCCCGCTCTCATGTTCGGATTCAGGAATCAGGTTGTACATGCAGTAATTCCACAGATGATAGAACCTAGTAATACTATGTATTTATTCTTAAAACATACAGAGAAGCTACAAAAACTATGCAATATTAAAGGAATATTCGATGTGAAAGATAGAAGTAAGAAAACGAGCTTAACTCAGAATTGACTTCTCTAACAGCAATTCATTATCAACGCCCAGATTTTACCCACTGCTGGGCATTGAAATCGCTTAGTTTATAATAAAATTCGCGCTTTTATGCTTGTCTAATTTATGCAGACGCGGTACTTGTGAATTCATACGCCAAGTCGCGAGAATATTTTACTACAATCGGACACGAAGTATAGTTAGACATAAGACAAATTTAAAATTTATTTTATGAACTTCACCAAGTCCTGTTCCATATGCCCCTGTATGATAATGGAACCCAATACCTCTTACACAATACACAACACACGCGCGCACACAAATTACGTAATGTGGGAGGGGATAAAATTTTATTGTTTCATGGTTTCTCCTCTATTTTATCCTATTAATATAAAATAACACCTATTAGGTGGTAAGGTATTTTAGTACACTTTATTTACAGTAGCATTTTTATTATTTTTCTAGCCAAAATCGTCACTTACTGACTCAGCCTGGGGCTACCGATTGCGTCACCGTATTTCTATCACTGATAATAGGATATCAGCAACCAGCAGGAGTTGTTGGCACACATTTTAAACTTGCATTCTATGTGTGCATCCTGTGATTACGAGGAGACCCAACCCCCACCCGCCCGTTTTACACTGTGTGCACACATGAGAGCCAAACTTCAATTTTTTTTTTGCCTATATTTATTTTTGCTGAATGAAACAGTTGTTACAAAAGCGCAATCCAGTTGATAAAACAGCTGCGTTTGCTATGTGCAATCCACTTGATAAAAATTGAGGCTATTATTATATAAAAAAGCCGCCAGGTAGTTGATACGTCATAGCGTCATACGTTTCGACTACTTTGCAACATCTGTGTGCGGCAGGCAGGCACATATTTGCTGATATCTCTATTCATGTATGACACAGGATTTCGCTCTTAGTTCTGGAATGTGGAACCTCTTGGCCGTTCCTGTTACCCTAGTACCGAACGATTATGGAAGACTAGATTCACTAGTCTTGTTCCCACGGCTGGTAACCGTGGGAAAAAAGACTGCTCTTCTTCTTGGCTACATAAAAAGCATTTTATTAGGATATTCATGAATATTCAAAATCAACCAAAGTTTCGGTTCAATTTTTCATGGTCGTGATGGCCCGCCCAGTGGTTAAAGGCTTCGTAAACACGAGATCGTGGGTTCAAATCCGGGCAAGTACCAATACTGTTAATTGTAAGGATGTGGTGTACAAAAAAGAATTTTCTATTTCATTGTAGGAGCAACGTCTAAAATTAGGGTTAGGGTACACGTTAGGATGAAGTTAACAAACACTGTAAAAAAACATTGGTTTAAAATTTTGGTAAGACCGTGGGAACGCGACTAACAAATCACGAATTTATCAAATTTTCGGGACTAGGGTAACAGGAGACACCAAGAGCCAAGAGTTCACACGTTCTATAATGTAAATCATTTAGTAAAAAAAACGACGATTACGTAAAGCAAGTATGAAAGAAATATCGGGTGGATTGGTACCTGCCGTCCTCATAACTTTACCTGAGTTTTAAAGGCCAAACCGCTTTACACATCAGTGTCTTACTGTGAAGATAAAAATATAAAGTCAACTAGTACGTAAAAATCATTACGGTCATCTCATTACAAGTTGTATAGATCACAACCCGTAATGAGAAGTCATTTTCACCTTGTGAACATGCTTACTTTACGTTTATTTTATTAGATTGGTACAGCAACAACAAAAAGTTGTCCACGCGTTTGGACACCAGCTGCTTTTTTTCAATTTTTATTTTTATAAGAGAACTTGGTTCACAAAAGGGAAGCGACCATGTCATCCTCGTAAATCTACTTGAAATAATTGTTTACACAACTAATAAAAAAACTGTCACTTAACTAATTTATATAATGCTTTGGCATTATTTGAATCAGGATGAGTCAGTACACAATATTACAGCTACCCAAATGAGTAATACCTGAGATGTTTTAAAATATACTATTTCGCACAGCATCATTCCGAACCTTTCCGAACACACTCCATCAGTATATGATATACGTCCTCGAGTGTACCACACTCTGCACTGTTTGGAGAAGGTACTTTTTTCATAAGAAACGCAAACTTATTTAGAGGAATGTGCCCGGAACGAATTCAGAAAGCCGTAACAAGAGAATTTCTATCCAAGTTGCTTGACTCAATACCAGCTGTTTTGTCAATTGTTTGAACACCTAGCATTTCGTATAAAGGTGATAAACAATGTCAGCAGCTGTTAACGTCTACCTGACCTGACACCTGACTTTGAACATATGAGTTCGAATAACAAAAATAAATTTGACCTCCACATCAGCTGTTCTCTACAAAAAATCCTTGAAGAAGGTACGCCTGCTACTCACTCCTATGACTCGTGGAAACAACTGGCTTTGGCACGTGTTCGAAATTATTAAGTATCAGGATATCAGAAGGCATCAAGAGTTAGGATACACATTTCTTAGACTGACTCTACTTCTATGAAACCCGTTTAATGCAAGATAGTACTTACTTATGAAAAAGGTAATAAATGTCGTACTTAATTGATTTAAAATATTGTAAGTAGCTAAATTATATTACCAGAGTAATATTGTGGTAAAACAAAACTGATTCTTGTTGCAAACAAACACAAAAAGTAGGTAGGTAGCTACTTCGATAAATTCTATCTATATATTTTTAAGTTATTAGTTATTATTATTAACATTTTAATAAACGATGTTACCACGCTAAAATTCTTTATTCGTTGAGCTTTGGTTTAATCGTTATTTATTTAAATAACCACTAAACTGAATCGTTCATTATTTAATTTATTTATTTATTCATTAAAAAAACAATAAATGAGTTAAGTATTTGTCAGGAGATAAAAACTAGATGAAAACAGTGTAGCAGTGCGTGTGGTGCATAAAGTAGCATTAATCTATTTCATAAATGGCATTCGCTCATGGGCACAAAAAACACACTATCCAACGACGCTCAATGAAAGTCAAAACCGTTACAGAACAGTTAAAATGTTACAAAAAACTTTCCGTTGAAAAAGATCAGTTTAACTAACTTGTCGTGGGAAAACAGCAAGGTCATCACGTGTATCGCAGGAATGGGTACCAGGGCACCACATAATATGAAGAGGTCAATCGCATTGTTAATAGGTCGCTAAGTCGCTTACATAGTATACAGTACTCTAATTGTTTTAATTAAACATGGTGTTGTAAGATTTAAATTTAAAAAATGTTGATAAAACATTATTTAATATTGAAAATTTTATTTTCAAATAGGGATAACATAATCATCATTTTATTTGAATAACGCTATTGAGTAGTCACTTAATTGTTTTTAAGTATAATGTATGTAAGTCAAAATTTAATTTAAGATGGTAAAACATTAAAAATTAATTTATTTTATCTTTTCGCAAAATTCGAACTACCGTTTTGTCATCATGAGTCATGCATAATGTCACGTGATAAAAACCAAACGTTACTAGGACATCAAGAGATATAAGGAGCTTTTTTAATAAACTTATCGAATAGAACACAATCTATAACATATAGATAAAGTGGATGTTTTTAACCGACTTAAAATATTTTTTTAAATACGGGTACTAGGGTAGCAGCGAAGTGGAGAGGTAAACAGTTTTATTAAGTGCAAGGGATACATGACGTGAAAAGAGCTTACTGAACATACTTTGGAAGTGGAATCTTTCAGACATCTTTCAGAAGAGAAACTTTTGCAGGTATTCTACTATACAGAATAATACAGACTAATTAGTCTGATTACTGTTCCATCGAATAAAAAGAAAACTACTTATTAAAAATCTAATTTGTACTGGTCGCAGACTCACAGATCTTTACGCAATGGGTGTCTGAGGAGTGAGGAGTGAGGACGGACGTCGCAGAAGACCCAAACCACAACCCTAAAAAATTCTGACATGAGGATCTGGGCAAATATGGCAAGAATTAGGGGAATAACGTACTAACTAAAACTATAAAAAGCATGGCCTGGCAGGAAGCTAATGAAAAAGTACCTTCTAATAAAATGAACAATTTCGAAAACTACTATTGTTGGCCCACAAATATTATAGTTAAACAATAAATTATACCAAGGTAATTAATAAATAGGTAGTTGCCAATGATATTCTATTTAACAGATATGTTATTGAACGCGTAATCGTGATGACCCGAAAACGTCCTAATTGGGACGTATTGCCTTTAGTCGGCATTAAACACATTCTTCATTCATACATGAATAAAGAATGTGTACAACGTACGTTGTATGTGTGCAACAGCTGCTAGGCGGAAAACTTTTTCGGTTGTTTTGTGAGTGTATACATAATATCTGGTAATTAGAATATCATTGGTAGTTGCTTATACGTGTGATAATGAGAAGACATATTGTGTGGGCATAGGTTTCCTTCGTAGCACGACATCTCACGTGTTTCGAGACGTGCGTGACGAATTACCAGAAGAGTAGGCTGCCGCGGTGATTGTCAATAATTAAGCTCAAAGTTGAACACATCATTAATGATACGATGGTTTATTTCTCTGGTGATTTATTATTTTCGCTTGAGAATCATTGCATCTAAATGAAATTATATACTGGTACAAATTTATGAAAAAAATTCATTGGTTAGTTAAAAACGTAAGGCTCTGTACACCACATTGTCTGCCTCTCGGTAGCGCAGTGAAAGTTCGTGCCTTCGTAACAGGATTCGATTTTCACATGGGACGAACAAAACTGTGTGTAATTCACTCCGAGTTTGGGTGTACTTTGTGTCTATTACTCGTATGTTTGTGAAACACAAATGACTATGACATACATCTTTAATTAATTTAGTTGTTTTTTACAGATAAAAATGTTTTCCATTTTTATTTGTTTTGAACGTAATTTCCAGACCGTGGAACTGTATTAAATCTTTCTCATTTCAAGCATATTTTTAAGAGGATCAATTTTATTAAGTAGGTAACATATAAATTCAACAATAGATATAGTTTTTTTTAAATATTAAATAGTTTTTTAATTTTTGAAAGAGAAGAGTATATGTATAAAGAGTGAGATGCACACAACGTGCATACACATAGAATGGGCGGGGCCTTGAGAAGTGGGACAGAAAGGGGTGAGGGTGCCTTGCCAATGTATTGCAATCGTTGCACCTGCTGCCTCCCGCACACATTCTATCTATACATCATGTCTAGCCAAAATCTGAGGACTTCCTCGCTCGCCTGGGAGCCTAGTATCTTCGTGGCAGATAATACGAGCATGAGATGGCGCCTTAGCGAGTTTTATCAGCATTTGGATGCAGTATCTAAATAGTTATTATAATGGATCATATATTTTATTGCATGGCATGTATGGCATTTAACAATTATTTAACAAATTTGTGTAACAATTCAAGTGTTAAATCTAAATGTTGTTGTTATGTTTTTTAAAATTAACGCTAGCAATTTCAGGATTAAGAAAAATGTTTAATCTGTCGAGACATACATAACAAAGTAAGAAGCCTAGTCGGCGCTCTTTCGCCGACTACGATATTGGTCGGACAGTCGGCTTTACCGACTACTCGACACATCTCAAATGCAGTTATTTTATTAAATTGGTTTTATTGTGTCTAAAAATAAATCATCGTTTACAAAATTAGTAAAAAAAATTATAATTCTTCAAGAAAGCTGTTGTTTCCTTGTTTTCTATCCAAGATAGGTACATAGTTTTATAAAAGACTTTGTCCTGACTGATTGACTGACTTTTGTTTTTAAAATTCAACTCAAGTGTCTGAAAGGGGAAATGAGTAAGTAGTAGTAGTTACTTGAGTACTTACTTGAGTAGTAGAAACATTTTAGCCGCGCGCTCGGATAAAAAAACAAAAAATATCGTTTACAATTACAATGAAGTGCTTGGATCAGATTTGCCCTATCCATAGCATCTCGTAAATATTTAAATAACATAAAATGTCTGTGGGAAAAACGATATCTAGGCGAGCGAAGGCGAGGCCAAAAGCTTATTTAATCATTAGTTACCTATAATTATAAGCCTACTAAAAAAAAAGGTTAATAACCCTAGTAACATGTGCGGACAATATCGGAACTAATGACGCGCCGGCAATTTATCAGCGCCACTGCGTTAGTTTTTTGACGTCCGTCTACCAGGCTACCATAGAAGCTAAGAGTTCACATTGAAATTCGCTCCTGCCGATATTACAGCGTTGCACGGTTGTTGTGCAGTGTATGGGTACATTATTGTTACACAATGACATAACATTTTACCAACCCCTGCCCTGGCCACACATAAAATGAATTTTGGTTTATAATTTTAACTTAAAGATACTACACAAATAGATAACTAATTATTGTTCGAGCACGGAATTCTACGTGCAATTTATAGGTACTAGAACAACGCAGATATTAATAGATATTATAATATTTTTAAATTTATTCTACTTTTATAAGGAAGTAACAAAAAGAATAGAAGAAATATGAAACTTAATAAATACCTATACATATAAATACCTACAACTTTATGGTAGGTACCTAGTACAAAATTCATAGTTTAAGAAAAGAAGACACAAGTACTTATTTAAATACTTGTGTCAAATACTTACGAACATTCTAGTAACCAGAATAATATGGTGTTTAGTCTATCAGCTCATAAGTAGCCGGGGTGAGTTGAATCAGAGTTGTCCAAACATTGAACAGTCCTTCAATGTTTGGACAAAATTAAATTAATGAATATGTTGTCAAAATACCTCCTTCCTCGGCTGCTTGCCTAGTAGCTCCACGTTGAAAAGCACATAAGATGGCGTCCTTCGACAAGATGGAAACTGCAATATTTATGAAGATAGCTGAAACATGTCGCCGTGTAATTTTGCAATTGCATTAATATTTTATGTAAAAAATATAGGTAATAACTGCGTTTTAGGTACTCAGCGACTAAAGGTAAAAAATTGATGGTACCTATGTATAGAGTAGGTGCCTAGATGCTTTGTAAAAAGCTCTAGCGACTTTTTATATTTCTAGCGCAAAGAATGTCAAAGAGAACTTTACTGGTTGGTTATTCATAATTATTTTTACGTTTAGTAATTTTGATTGACATAATTACCTTTAATTAATTAAATAACTATTTTTTAGTGGCATGATGAATTAAAAAAAAATGGATTACTTACAGAGCTCGAGTAAACCGATAAAATTTAATACATCGAAAGTTTACTTAAAAAGAGTTTCATAAATTCTTATAATTTGTTTAGACTTACAGGCAATTAGATTATTTATTACACAATAAAATGCATTTTATTATTATGAATTTGATAATTATTTACCTAATTTATGGTACTAGTAACGCCATCTAGCGTTATTTAACAACAATATATTGTAAATTTATTTCAACGAGATGGCGATAAATGCACAAAAGTATTCGTCGCGAGTCGCCTTTGTCTTTACTTTGTTTAACTGCTACCGTGGTTAGGGCTCCAGGGATAGGAACCTCCTCACAATGCGGGCTGTGTCAAGCAGCACTGCCTTCCGTATATCTGATCCTTGATCCAACCAGCTAACGCGAGCCTCTTAAGATGTCGGTCGAGGCTCTTGGCAATAAGTCCCTTCGCGCATTCGCTGTAACTACTATCGGAACAATAATCCACATCCCACATGTGGACAACCTCGTGAGCTACATCCAGATACTTGGTCCGTTTGTCTTTTTCAGCTTTCACGAGATTATCATCATGAGGAATGGTGACGTCGATGATCATTACAAGGCGATATAATTGATCTATCACTACTCTGTCAGGCTTGAAGACGACAATAGTCCTGTCATAAATTATGTTTAGTAGCTCAAACGTACCAAATAAAACTCTTGAATAATTAATTATTTTGATACTTATTATATATTATATCCGATTTTGAAACGCTATAGATAGGTACAAGTTCTTTTCATCTCCTCGGTTGGCTAGCAGCCTGGTCACGGTAATACTATCTATACAGTATTGTGACTCGGCCGTATTTTATAAATAAATGCCTACAGCCGTGCGGTACGTAAACATACGATAGTGCTGCCCGCCTCCAGCACTTTAATTACATTTGCCTACTTTGTGTTTCCATTTAGTTTTGTAATTGTAAATATACTTTTTTTATATAAACAAATAAAATACTTTGTGAATTTAATAGGAAGTGTTCAATAAAAATGCGTGTTGTTTTTGGATTGGAAATTAATTTTTCTTGTATTATCCATACACACAGTACAATAAACAACTATTATTAATAATAAAATACCACGTCTTTACTTTAATTATACAAACTAACAAAAAAAAAACATACCCCGAGGTTTTAACACAAGCGTATCTACCGTATCATGATTCATGAACCACCTATAACTACCTATTTCACTCGTATCAATCACTTTCCTTTACTCTATTCACTTTATTTATTAATCCAGACATCTTTTTTTTCGGAAGATAAAAGAAAATACTTATCCATTAAAAAGACACACATTATGTACCTACTAGTATAATAAAATTATTTTATAGTCTTACCTTTCAAAGTTTATCTATCAGGTAATCATAGTCATAATATATCAGGTAATCTAAAAAAAAGTTATCTCTGGATGCGTTATTGACGAATTCATGCAACCAAAAACAGCACAATATATCCTACTCTTCATATTAAATATGTACTTAAACTTATTTTAAGTAAAAAAATCGCGCGCTTATTGTTAAAAAAACAACACATCGTCCGTTCGTCACTGCGGCACAGTCGCGACAGTCTACATGCCGAGCACATGTCGAGTTCGAGGCGCGTAGGCATGGCTCGCGCTTCGTCCGTTTGTATGAAGATGGATTACTGTATATAGTATTACCGTGGCCTGGTTGTCATAAGCACGCAGGCGCGATGCTGGGACAAATTGCCCACAAAATTAGTAGGTTTCACAATAAATTGTTAAATTTCTTGATACTTTGGGTCTTTATTAAACAATAATAATTGAATAATTTAATTCAATAAACAGAAATGAAATTTAATTCATTTGAAATCATTATTTTATTTTGTACCCTTGCTTTCATTCAGTACCTATAATACTAATAGTGCCATCTAGCGATATTAACAAAGACTACGCATAGCAATATTGTAACGAGATGGCGCTAGATGTAATCGAATATATACGGCATAGATTATACACTTGTGGCGTTTCACAACACTACTTTAGTGTGTTAGATGTAGCAACACTAGTATATAGTTAGTATTAAGATTTGGTAGGATATAAGTTGGCAACACTGCCTAACATACTCTCTCAGTTCTCTTCTCTTGGCGTCCTGCGCGTCCGCTGCCAGTATTTAGTTAAGTTTATTAGTTTCTAACACCTACTGTTGATTGTAACGTCATCTTCATTAGCAAATACACAGTGATATAATAAGGGGCACGCGTTTCATTGAGCCTTCTGCCCCAAAGTGGTGACCCCGACGTGATCAACGTGATCGATCAAGCAAGCAACGTACCTACTAGTCGTAACGAAAAAAGCAACGCGACTGCAGTAGCTGCCTGCGGTTTTTATCTGACCGCTGACGCCCTGCCCTGCGCTGATCAGCGAGAGTCAGCGAGCTACAACCTACGCACCACAAATGATGCCGATTGCTCCTGGCTGCTGCTTATCTCCGTTTTAAATTTCATCAGTGAAAGTGCAACGGAACCTAGTCAGTGCAGTGTTGTTCCGAGAACATTTTTCTTGTGTCGTGAATAGAATAGACACATTTTAGCATACCTACACGCTCGCCGTATGTTCAATTTCAAGGTACCTACTACATATAACATAATTCAACAAGTTGAAACTTGAAACCGACCGTATTATGTCTCTTTGGTTCGACGCGTCATAGAGAGAACAATTTGCGCCATCTGTTGCAGAGAAAAAGGTAACATTTTGGTGACACAACTGGCACGCACTGTCATCTATCACCAAAGTCAACTGTCAACGTGTCAACTGCGCTCCGGCTGTAACGTTCCTGTTCACGCAAGTATAATTCAGAGACATTTCCGGTGATTAACTTAAACTGCTAAGCTAATTCTTATCGTGAGAATATTGTTTTATGCAAATAACACAACTGCTAGATATTAAAGATTCAGAGTGCCAATATAAAACTTTTTTTAAAAATTTATATTGTTGCACTCCATGCATGTAAATTTTTTTTTAATAATCTTTTGTTTTTATTGCATCAATATTGACATTTATTTTTGATTACTTGTACAATATTTGTTTGTGCATCTGGGCTGTGTATTGTTTTTTATATTAATTTTGTCATAGTGTCTGTTGCACGCCTCGCTATCTAACCACTGTTTGACATAATTTTCATCGCTTGGGCGTTGGTTTACCGGTATTGTTGGGTTTGCCTGTATTGTTTCACACTAACCCCATTTCTGCTCTTGTTTCTCTTACATTTCTTTACAAAATGTCTGAGGAACTACAAGCACGCTTAGTAGCACTTGAGGCTGAAAATTTGGCTCTACGCACTGAGTCAAAACCTGACAATATTTGCCGCGTTGCAGTAAAGCTTCCACCGCTGTGGACTGATAGAATATCTGTGTGGTTTGCTCAAGCAGAGGCACAGTTTTTCCTAGCTGGTATCAACACAGATGCTACCAAATATAATTATGTCCTTGGTCAGATTGATCACAATACAGCAGGCGAAATTAAGGATATAGTTACCAACCCTCCCGCTGAAGGAAAATATCAGAAATTAAAGGACACTTTAATTAAACGTTTTTCTGCATCAGAAGAACAGCGGATCAGGCGCCTACTCAGTGAGGAGGAACTCGGGGACAGAAAACCATCCCAGTTTCTCCGTCACCTCCGTTCCCTTGCTGGTACTACACTTTCAGGTGAGAATATACTCCGGCAACTATGGCTTCGCAGTTTACCACAGCATGTCCAAGGCATTCTAGCAGCACAAGCTGACCTTGGCCTTGACAAAATTGCAGACATGGCTGATAAAATTTCAGAAGCTCAGCCTAGCCCTGTCAATGTTTATTCCGCTTCAACTTCCACCCTGGCAACAATGATTAAGCAGATTGAGACGCTTAGCAGACAAGTTGCTGCCCTGTCTTCGAGCCCTTCTAGATCCAATTCTAGAAATAGCTCAAGGAATGCCTCACAATCTGGAAGCAGCGCTACCGCAGACAGAGTTTCTAAACAGTGCTGGTACCATAAGAAGTTTGGTGCCAAGGCAAATAAATGCCTTGCTCCATGTGACTACAAGTCGGAAAACCCTGTGAGCATTCAGTAGCGGCGGCAACTGATTGCGAACCCAGTCAACCCCGTAGCCGCCTAGTAGTCGCTGACCAAGTCACCAAACGTCAATTCTTAATTGACACTGGGTCTGACCTGTGCTGCTATCCTCACCGTTGGTTATCAGTTCGGAGGAAACCCTCCGAATATAACCTTAGCGCTGCTAACGGCAGTAGCATCCAAACGTTTGGTACCGTCAAATTGACCCTTAACTTTGGACTTCGACGAAAATTTTCATGGACTTTCGTTGTTGCTGACGTCACTTCCGCCATCATTGGTTCTGACTTCTTGGCCTACTACCATTTACTGCCAGATTGTAAAACTAAGTGATTGGTTGACGGTGTTACCAGCCTCTCAACGCCTGCCTGCTCTGCAACATCAGAACATCAGAGCGTGAAATCTGTGGCTCCGTCAAACTCCGCTTTCGCACAGGTACTAGCTGAGTTTCCGGAAATCACCCGTCCTCCTGGCATTCCCAGGACAGTCATGCACAACACTGTGCACTACATAAAGACGACCGATGGGCCTCCTATTTCCAGCCGGCCCCGCCGACTGGCACCTCAAAAGCTGACCTCCGCACAAAAAGAGTTTGAAGACATGGTGCACTCTGGGATCGCGCGACCTTCAAAGAGTTCATGGTCGTCTCCACTGCACATGACAATAAAAAAAGACAACACCTGGCTTCCCTGTGGCGATTACCGCGCACTCAACGCCAGAACAATACCAGACAGATACCCGGTTCGGCACATTAACGATTTTGCCCACAACCTCACGGGAGCTGGTATCTTTAGTACCATCGACCTTGTAAAGGCATACCATCAGATCCCCGTCGCTGAAGAGGACGTATCGAAGACGGCCATCGTCACCCCGTTTGGCCTCTTTGAGTTCCCCTTCATGACCTTTGGTCTCCGTAATGCTGGGCAAACCTTCCAGCGGTTCATCGATGAGGTCACACGGGGTCTCGATTTCTGCTTCCCTTATGTTGATGACATTCTGGTCCATTCAGCTGATGAAAACCTACACCGCGAACACCTGCGGATACTCTTCAGACGCCTACGGGATTATGGTGTAGTAATTAACCCTAGCAAATGTGTACTTGGCGTCCGCGAGGTCACATTTTTAGGTTACCACATCAGCCCAGAGGGCACTAGACCTCCTCAGGATCGTGTGCAAGCCATTCTAGATTTTGCCCCTCCTAAAACAGTCCAGGGTATGCGTAGATTTCTCGGAAGGTTGAATTATTATCGACGTTTCGTCCCACATGCTGCACTGTTCCAGGCACCTTTAATCAAATCAATTATCGCTACCAATGGCAAAGGTGCTAAGCCATTTATATGGTCACCTGAGCTACTGGAGCAATTCGAAGAATGTAAAAAGAGTCTCTCCAACGCCACCTTGCTGCAACATCCTATCAACGACGCCGCCCTGGCTCTGTATACGGATGCCTCTAGCGTGCATGTGGGATCGTGTCTTCAGCAAAAGGTTAACGACCAATGGTTTCCTCTTGCCTTTTTCAGTAAGAAGCTGACTGATAAGCAGGCGCAATGGCCCGCTTACTACCGCGAGTTGCTGGCGGTGTACGAAAGTGTACAACACTTCCGCCATATTCTCGAGGTACAACACGTCACTATCTACACAGATCATAAGCCTCTGTTGTACGCTTTCGTGCAGCGACGGGAAAAACTTCTTCCTGCACAGTTGAATCAACTTTCATTCATCAGTCAGTTTACCACTGACATACAGTATATCAGAAAAGAGGACAACGTCGTTGCGGACGCAATGTCACGTGTCGACGCCATCTCTTTTGAGCAAGAATTCGAAGCTCTTGCCAGGTCACAGGAGACAGACCAGGAGTTGTCTATTCTAGGCCAACAAGGCTCTAGTTTGAAATTGACCAAAGTCATAATCCCTGGGACTAACACCTCTGTCACTTGTGACGTCTCCACTGGCAAGCCTCGTCCCTTCTTGACACTACCATTCCGAAGAGTGGCCTTCAATAAACTACACAATTTAAGCCATCCTGGCGCACGAGCTACCACTCGCCTGGTCACCGAACGCTACGTTTGGCCGTCCGTCAACAAGGACTGCAAAGAGTGGGCTCGCACCTGTGAGGCGTGTCAACGTGCCAAGGTGTCGCGCCACAATTCCTCCCCTCTCGGCAATTTCGACCTACCTTCTGGTCGCTTTAGGCATGTCCATATTGATATTGTTGGACCCTTGCCTATTTGCAACGACTTTCGTTACTGTTTGACGGCAATTGATCGAGTGACAAGATGGCCAGAGGCCTGGCCTATGCGGTCGATCACTGCTGAAGAAGTTGCAGAAACATTTACACGAGAATGGGTTGCTCGTTTTGGCTTACCAAGTATCATTACAACCGATCAAGGCAATCAATTCGAGTCTGACCTATTTCGCCGACTAATGGTGCAATTTGCCACGAAGAGGATCAGGACAACAGCCTACCATCCTAGTGCGAACGGCATGATCGAGCGGGTCCACCGACAGCTAAAAGCCGCTCTTATGTGCCAGCAAGAGTCTTGGGTTCGAGCCCTTCCTCTTGTCCTTCTCGGCATGCGATCCGCTTTTAAAGAAGACCTAAAAGCCACTGCCGCCGAGATGATTTACGGTGAACCTTTGCGCTTGCCCGGTGAATTACTCATCCCGACACCTGCTTCCGAAAGCGTAGATGACGCAGCTGACTTTGTAGCACAGTTCAGACGCATGATATCAAGCTTTCGTCCAACTCCCGCGTCTCGACACTCCAAACCATCTTCCTTCGTTTTCAAGGATATTGACACTGCAACTCATGTTTTTTTAAGAGACGACACAGTTAGACGTCCCTTACAACCACCTTACTCAGGTCCGTACCAGGTCGTTGATCGCGCCAAAGACGGCAAGACAGTGACCTTGGTCATAAAAGACAAACAGGTTATCGTTAGCGTAGACCGCGTCAAACCGGCGTATATCGACCGAACAAGTTCGCCTCCTTCAATTCCAACTACTACCCCGACCTCTATTCCTCGTACTATTCCCACTCCCATTCCTACTACTGCCCCTGCTCCTAATGTTGTGGAGCAATCGCAGTCGGAACCATCCGCCGGTAAACCTCCATACACCACGCGTTCTGGGAGACACGTAAAGTACAAGGCTTTGCCCGATTTTTGTTAAAATTGATTCATCCTTCTGCGTGGGGGGGTGGTGTGGCGTTTCACAACACTACTTTAGTGTGTTAGATGTAGCAACACTAGTATATAGTTAGTATTAAGATTTGGTAGGATATAAGTTGGCAACACTGCCTAACATACTCTCTCAGTTCTCTTCTCTTGGCGTCCTGCGCGTCCGCTGCCAGTATTTAGTTAAGTTTATTAGTTTCTAACACCTACTGTTGATTGTAACGTCATCTTCATTAGCAAATACACAGTGATATAAAAAGGGGCACGCGTTTCATTGAGCCTTCTGCCCCAAACACTTATACTGAGAATACGGCGTCTGTTCCAATAAGTTGTACTATGGATGGATACAACACGCCGCCCGCACCGGCCTCGTAGCACACAAAGTTAGTATAGTCTTTTAGCAGACATATCATGTTAGTACAAATAAGATGCTACCAGTTGCTATGAATATACTATGACATATTTGTATTTTTATTTAAATTATAGTAAATAAATATAACATTAATATAAAGGAGTATGTTACGGTGGTTTGGAAATAATGTACGTGGAAAGAGAAAAAATATTTACAGAGTGGAAATCTAATAATCGCTCTTATCTATTAGTTCGGTGCAAGAAAACTTCCTCGCACGTCTGTCAGCCTGGTAACAAGTAACAAAGGTTCACTCACATACACGAGAATGACGTTTGTTTGTATGTTAGTTGCGATTTAACTCAAAATATATGTGACCGATTTAAAAAAAATAGGTATTTCTTTTTTAGAAAGCTACAAATATGACAGGTAACATGTAACATAGACTATAAGTATTTTATTATGTTTAACACATTTTTCAGTCATTTTTAGAATTTCAATATTTTGAGCGCCTTTGTAAACCTGAATGATGCAATAGGATGCTATTTCAAATGATATTTTCCGTAGGCGTTTGTTGTGAGACCGAATTAAACTTTTGATACCAAAGCGAAGCGAGGGCGGACGTCTAGTATATGTATAATATATTTTGTTTTTATTATTAAACTAGCTATGGATTGTTTCTCTCTGGTTTCGCCCGCGCGAAAAATAGTATGTGTTTAATTAATGTAACTCGGGAATCGGTCCGATTTTCGGAGTAAAGAGTCTCTCTCATACTTACATCCGCCTCCAGCACCGTTTAGTTTAGTTTTTATTAGAGTGGCCCATACCATGAACGTCTAGAGTCAGTCATCAAGAGAATCCGTTATTCCGTTATCCGTTATCCGAAATTGTAGCGTACATAAAAATATTCATAGAATTCGGTTCAGCCGTTTAGGCGCTGAGTGGTACTCTTAGAGGTGGTACTGGTAACAAACACACATTCCTACACACACATACAAATTATCGCATGTTTGTAGGATTTATTTGACACACAATAAAAAAATTCATATTTTCTTTAATTTATTTTCAATCTTAACGAATTTTTTACTGCGACAAAAAAGGGAGTATAGTCCCTTTTTGGTCTTAAGGGGTATCGTCTTCGGACCGAGCTACCAGGGTGACAGATCAGCGAGGAGATGGTTTATACTACATTAAAGATAGAAATCGTTGTATATATACATTGCGCTTTTCTGTTACCTATTTGTTTTGTAGTAAGTGGTGTGCAATACAGAATATTATTCTATTCTATTCTTACTTAACTAGACTAGCAACTTCAACTCAATGGAAGGGTATAAAGTGTATGTGTATATGTGTACTACTAGGTATGCATTTAAGGCTACTTTAAATCATTATTGGTAAACTACTACAGACTACTACTTATACAGGAAAGGTATTCCCGGGCAATAGGTTCGTTCCTTACCCGTGGTCCACCTGATAAGTTTACCTGGGTGGCTTACAGGCCTTTGTTCACCTCAGAGTTGTTGCAGAAATTGTCTTTAAATCCTAAATACCCTGCTTACCACGTAGCCGTGGCACAAATATTAAATGCAGAGTGTTGTTCCTGATGGTAAGTAAGTAGGCAGTGAGAAGTCTGAAAGCGCTAAAAAAAAAAAGAAAATACCGATGATTGCCTCGTTGGGGGAGGTTTGGACTACGAACTACCAGGCTGCTAGGAAATGGAGAAGATTCTTGGTACCTTATAAAAAAAAAACAGATTATCAGAAAATAAATTAAGTATTGTAGAATTTTGCTCTACAATCTTTAGTTATAAGGACATTGTTTATGCCTTAGTATTACCGTGCCTTTACTATTTTAATTTTTGCGATATTATCTATCAAAAAAACAATACTAAATGAAGATCCATGCTTTTCACTGAATGTAACAAAATATATTTTGTCTGGAAACTTGAAAACATCTTGTTGGGGAAGGTTTCGAATAAAAACTACCAGGCTACAAGTCAAGAGAAGAGATGTATTTGATTTCGGTCCATTTTCACAAACTTACATTTGCATCCAGATAGATTGAACACTGATGCAATTCGTGCACCCCCTACCACGAGTCTATTGGACAGTATTGATACCCCTCTTTAGAGGATGGGTACTGTGTGAACAAGACAGAGACAGTTTGTGTCCAGGTCCCATATCAACAAGCTCTTTTAAACGTTAAAATCATAACACTTATATAATTGTCGGAGAAGGCATACTTAATTCATAATTTCATACATTATGAAGCTTAAAAATGCTACGAAAACCATAAATTCAAGGTTCTAGAAGTTAACAATACAAAAAACTGGGGTTGTTGTATTGTATGGATTGGTATGGCCTCTGCTGGCTTCCACAACCGTCGGTGAGCAGAAGGCTCTCAACCGTTACGCAAAGTTCCCTTTTTTATTTATTACTAGCGCCCTGCGGCTTCGCCTGCGCGAAAATTGCTATGTGTTTAATTACTGTAACTCGGGAATCAGAGCGATTTTTGGGATGAAAAGTAGCCTATGTCCTAAAACCAAATCTATCTACATACCAATTTTCACCGAAATCGGTTTAGCGGTTTAAATTTAATATGGTGGTTAAGTATTCTTAACTTTTTAAATCACCGCGCAATTTTTTTAGTTTTTCTTTCATAAGAACCTTCTCCTGACAATAACAAACAACAAAAATAGAATTAACGAAATTGATCTAACCGTTCACGCGTGATGCCGTGACCAAGGGAAATAGGGATTTATTCTTATATTATATAAGATGCACATCGGCATCGGTGCACACACTATTTCTACGAGATCTACTCAAGTTCCTGGCATCCTAGTAGTTTAAGACGGGAAACATTAGTTTTGGATGGCATTCATTTAGCGCTGCTATCTGCAGTAATCTGCACGCCACGTTAATAAATAAACGTGTACCGTATATAAATTAGTCACTTTTTGACTATTTTACAAAAATGTTTGTTCGGTAGGTAAGTGTTAGAAGTTAAAAAATATCTTTATGCAGATGCAAGTGTGTAAACCACAGACTTTGCATTACACCTTATCACACCTTAGCGTGAGCAAGCGCTTTAATCTAGGACATCCCTTTTTTATGCTATTAGCCTGGTAGTTCGTGGTTGAAGCCTCCCATAACAAGTTATCTTCAAGACATAGGTACGTCGTGCTTTTTAAAACACGATCTTCACAGTTGGAAACACGCCCCTAAACCAAAGCCAACCCCTCCCACTTTGGTTGAAAACACGCGCTCACAAACCAAGGTCAATATGTAATTTGGCATAAAAACAGATACGAGTACGTAAATGCGCGCCCTTTGTCCACACTTATGAAATGCTCGTTTCTGTTACATTGCGTGATACATTTCGCAGTCTGTACGCGCCATTTGAAGTTACCATAGTTATAATATAACTATATATATTTTTGGTTTGCAGAGTTCACCACACTTACATAAAAAAAGAATAAAATAAAAAGGAAATGGAAATGATGAAATTACTAATTAATAAATATTTATTGTTATCATGCTATGTATGAAATATGTTTTGCGATGCGCGATAAATTTTTTTCACACAGGTAAACAAGCAATATTATATAATGTAATAAATAACGTCATGTTTAAATCCATTAATACGTTCTGAGATTAATACATTTACGTCCGTAGAGCGTGCCAAAGAAATAGACATACATACTCACATACATACATACATATATACATACATACATAAGCTCGAAAAACATTACCTTTCTTGCAAATACATGGTAAAACACATAATCACATAACACATAGTAAATAAAGAGAATAATTTGTTTGTTTTCGTTTGTTTGTTTGCTATGTATAAATCTCAATACGTAAACAATTTGAAAAATTCCTTTACATAAAGAAAGCTGCAATATCAGCGAGTAACATAGGCTGTATTTTTTGTCATATCCTACCCACTAGGTAAGAGAAAGGATTTATGGTATAGATTTCTGAAGATTGGATCGCTAGCTAACTATATGTATTTAATAAACATTTCAATATGGCAGTGAATACAGCCCTGGGAGCGTACAGCGACGTCACACGTTTTTCATTTGTTTTCTACTAGGCTCTCAGAAATGCAAGGAAAACCATTACAGGGACAGGGAAGTCAAAGTCAAAGTCAAAGCATTTATTTCATTTAGATCATAAAGTATGATGCTTATGAAAAGTCAACATTACATTTTGTCAGCCAATTGACCTACAGCCAGTTCGCTGACGAGGTAGAGCTGTGAGAAGAACTGGCAAGAAACTCACGCCACTCTTTTCAATCGCCAGATAATTACAGTTATTTGAATGAGTTACAATTTAAACACTCAACGCAACCAAAGAACCATACAAAATAATTATTACAAATTAACTAATTAATATAATACTAAGATTAAAGAAAGAAAACAAGGAATTCAATTATTTAGTTTCAACTAGTATGGTAATTTGACTACGTATTTTAATTAAACTGGTAAATGCACCCCCTGGTCACATTGAACGACAAGGTAATACTGGATTGAATATTAAATGTAAGCCATGCCAAGATTGACCAGTCATCCCAAGTAGCACCCGTTCACGAGCATGACGCACGGGCTAGCCATCATCACCCTCGCCATATTAGAGGGAAGGTGATGACCCGGCCAATACGACACCACAAGCAATGACATTTTAGTGAGCATGACAATGCAGGGCATGGGTGGTAAAAGAACCCTAATAAAATGTATTATGCAGATTTTCTCCAATAAAATGTATTATGGGAGAAAATCTGCAACGTAATACCTAAGTGCAATCATGAGGAAGCCTTGACCATGGTTTATATAGAAATTCCTAGATGGCGCTAAAGGTGGATATGAAGAAGCTCTGAAGAAGTCAATTTTATTTTCTTCAGTAACTAGTTACGAACCTTCGGTTTCGTATACAGTCGAAAGGGAAACATTAAACCATTTATTATTTTTCTTGAACTCATACTATTTCAATGTTTCTTAACCTTTGTTTCTTTTTCCCTCAAAAGAGTATTTTTTTTGATTGATTGATAGATAAAAATATTGCCTAGGCATACTTACTAACAAATTTACTCCAAATTACATAATACTTCAATAGGTAGATAGGTGATTCTCATACAACCACAACAGTCACGACCTGCATGCCACAGTTTGGTAGCTAGGTAGTGTGAGTGTGGCTAAAAGTGAAAGTACATTTAAGCTCATCTTCTTACTCTGCTGGTATCCGGGTAACTCATATTCAAAACCGTCCCCAACAGTTTGCCCCATCTGTCCCCATTTTAAAGTAAATTTTGTAAATAAATACATTAATATTTGAAGACATTCAAACCTTACTTTACGATTTAGGTTGGTTTAATGTCTGTCGTGTCTATATAGGGATCTTTACTGCATATAATTTATTGTACCTAAGTGTCCTTCGAGTGTTTTTCATATGCCGCATATTATTAATTAGCTTTCCACACCGCGATTTTAACCCGCGTTAAGTTACATCTTTTATTACTGCTCTGCTCCCGTTGCCAATAGCGTAATGTTACATAGCCTATATCCTTCTTTAAAAACGGGGTTAAAAGAATTATTCAATCTGACTGATACTTACAGACAATCAAACTTTGCCGCTTTATATTGAAAAGCATACTTATTCATTGTATTGCCTAATTGCCTTTTTTAATATTTATTGCCCACGGTAACAAAAGACATCGAAAATGAAAAGACAATATGTTTATTCATATAGGTCAATTATATTAACACTTATGAAGGTCAAAGTTTACAAAATGTCAGCAAATTAACCTTACAGCCAGTTCGCTGACGAAGTAGAGCCATGAGAAGAACTGGCAAGAAACTCAGGCCACTCTTTTTAATCGCCAGGTTATTACAATTTTGTAAGTTACAATTTCAAGTAGCATGCAAAGTGACACAGGCAATACACTTAACTCTATAGGGTAATTATTTACTTACAGCTTTCTATGTTGTAAAGAAAAATAAAAAGTAAAATGTGTGCTTTACAGGCTGCCTCAATTTGCATATTGCTACAAAAGGTAAAGACAACATGTGAACTGTGGTAAATGTTTCTATGTAGGTATTATATAAACTGTTAATATTTGCTTAAAGTGTAAAGTAAGATGAACTTAATTTACCACAGGAGTTCACAATGTACCTCTATTTCACAAATCACAATGTATAATTTTAACAATACTAAGTATACAATTTTAACAAAACAATACAAAATGTGTACTTAACTGTTCAAATATAGCTCGGACATCAAGTCACTTATATAAAAAAAAACATTTTATCTACTAATATTATGTCAAAATGTATCAATAAATTAATGTCAAAAATTATTTGTTAAAATCGAAATGCTGTTTGTCCATGTCTGTTTATTTCTGTTTATTTTTTATATGTTTAGTTAGGTGTAATTACTTTTATTAAATATTCTTAGTTGTAAGCTATAAATTTCTTCTAAATAAGTTTACGTTAATTATATGTATACTCGTAAATACTCCCGAGATGAAAATCAGTCAGTAAAGTAATATTGGATTTTTACACAACCTAAGTAAGTATGCTACGTATAAAACCTATAATTTTGCAATGTGCGTATAGGTTTAAGTAATATAATTTTTTGATATAAAATTTCGGCATAGTAAAATTAGATATTTTTGAAGTTGAATAAATAATAAGTCTAATACTAGGCTTTTGCTTCAGTCTTAGATTGTCAATTAATACACTCCCGTAATTTTATCTAATTTTTTAAACTTGGCAGTGAATGGAAAATGGTTCTAAACGGACAGCGCCGTCATTCTCGTGTTTCTATCTGTTTTCTACTAGGCTCTCAGAAATGCAAGGAATTATGGGTTGGCGCCAGTAGCCGCTACAGATAGAAAAAGTGCAATGAGCCAGGGCTAAAGTGCATTATAAAAGGTTTGGCAGTAGTTTACAAAACTGTTTCTAGATGGCGCTTTTAACCTAATAATTTCTTCATTTTCTCTTTCTCGTAAGTCTAAAAGCTTCTTTGTTGTAATTAAAAATAATATTTCGTCTACGCCTAGTTTTGTACCACAAGTGCTAGTATGCTACGGCAGATAGGTAGGTACCGGATACGGTAATAAAATAGGTACGATAGGTATATGAATTGTAAATGGTATTTATACACTGTGACCCAGCTTTGTGTCTTTGCCTATGCCGTAATCAAAAAACAGGCAAGAGTTTACCTATGTAAATAATAATATTTTTTAAAGAAACAAAAAAAATTGCTTGTGATTGTGAATCAACAACAGCGCCGCCAGTCATGCACGTTTTTCCCGATTTCATTTTATTAGGCTACCAGGGAAACAAAGAGGTAACGTTTCAAGAGAAATAGATCAGGGTCACCTGGGTGCACAACGAAGACTACACCACATTTCAAGTTATAATAATTATAGTTCCCACGTGCACACCTGCGAAAATTATATTTTAAATAAAACAATACAAAAATATATAATTCTATTAATACCTTTATTAATATTAGGTACCTTTAATATTTTAGATTGTCTCTAACTTTAATGCTACTTTGGGGAAGACCATGTCCAGCAGTGGACATAGGTCGTAGGTGTCTTTCGGCTGAAAGATGATAGTTGTGGGCAATAATGATATGTTCATGCATTTCACTAAATCTAGTTTCATACTAGTGAGGGGAATCTTGAAAATGTATTGTTGGGGGAGGTTTCGAATACAAACTACCAGGCTACTAGTCAAGAGAAGAGATGTATTTGATTTCGGTCCATTTTCACACACTTGCATCTGCATTCAGATAGATTAAACACTGATGCAATTCGTGCACCCCTTACCACCGCCCTATTGGACAGTACTGCTACCTCCTTTTATAGGATGGGAGCTGTGTGAACGAGACGATGATATACTGGTTTGCAGGAATATCCCGTAAATAGGATTCTATGCTCTCATAAGTTTCAATGCTCCTTTCTGTACACATACTCGTACTATGTTTCTACAAGGCCTTTCTGCAATCCTAGTGACAAAAGACAAGAAACGTTAGTTTCGATGGCTTTCATTCGCACTGCTGCTGCGTAACGTATCTTTAGTTTTGCCTAAAGATAGTTGACATTTAATTTTATCTACATTTTTTATTTTTAACACCGTAGCTTTACTGCAAAGGTATTATCGGATTGGAGATGGAATTGAAATGGTATTAGAAAAACGTCTTCTATAACTCTACTCATAGCTACCTTATTGTTATTAATTTTATGTTATTACTGTTTTATGAAAAATATAATCTGATTTAAACATACATAGTTCCTCCCTTTCCTCTTTCCTCACCTCCCTCATTTCCTTCCCCTAACCCCATCCCAGCCGCCATAGTGGAGGCCACCATACCAACAGTTTAAGACGATAGTATGTTGGCCACCACTTCTGGATTCCACTGACTGCTTACCATCAGGCGAGGTGGAATCACTTTGGTAGGCTAATATATAAAAAATGGCACTAGTCACTAGTCCCTACTAGTAACATAAATAAAACATATTTTTTTTATCTTACTGAATTTGAACTGACTGAATAAATGTTTTTTTTTTATATAGCCCTCGCAAATATATAATTAGGTAGGTACATAAATTAGTAATTATTTAAAAGTTATTGCTTTCGCAACTTTCACTAATGAGTATCTATCTCTCTTCCGAAAAAACATAAGAAGACATCAACTGATTTTGATAACCCTGAAACAGAAGATTAGAACTATGTTGCTGCCAGCATCCAGAATCTGTAATTCAGTGAAAGATAGTAAGCTGCATTCGTAGCGACTGGTAGCCGTATTCGTAGAGCATGCTACGTCTGCTACGACGACGGGCATGTTTCGTATACTTTGTATGCTGTAGTAACTATTGCATCTAGAGCACTATCTCGTTACAATGATGCATTATAAATATCGCTAGATAGCGTCTTAGCATAGGTCATAGCTGTCAGCTGTAACTCAGAAATAAATGCAATAAAAGTTTAAGTTTAATAACTTATTAAGTTATGCCATAACAACATAACATAAAAGTAGGTAGCTGTAGTAATATTTATTTTTTGAATTATTAATGCAATGTGAATGTTCTAAATTAAACAGCGACACAGAAACTGAGCAATAGTCTTCATTAATTAATTAAACTATTATATTAACTAACTAATCCCAACGTTTGCAATAAATATTAAAGACTAGCTGTTGTCCGCAGCTCCGCCTGCGTGAGTGTCGGTTATATCTCTGTTTACATTGACGATTTTTTATACAAACTTTCATCTCCTATCTCAACTCCTTTAAACCATTTTTTCGCGATAAAAGATAGCCTATGTTGTTCCCCGAGGTCTGATATATCTCTATACCAAATTTCATCAAAATCGGTTCAGTGGTTTAGGCCTGACAGCGTAACAGACAGACAGACTGAGTTACTTTCGCATTTATAATATTAGTATGGATAATTATAATCTCTTTAAAAAAAATTATTGCCTGCAGTGGCAAACGAGGCAACAGCACACCAGATGGTAAGTGAAAACCGTCGCTCATGGACTTCTGGAATAATAATAATAATAATATTATGTGGACACTATCAAACACCTTCATCTAGTCCCAAGCTAAGCAGAGCTTGTGTTATGGGTAACTGAAATATAATACATATGCATACTTTTTTTTTATAAAATTATATTAATTTCTTTCTTTCTATACATACTTTATGCCTGGAGCTTTATTATTATTAAGATAGAGATATTTATTCACAAAATTAATAGTGAAATTGGGAGCTGATCGGACGGAATCTTGGGGGAGGTATCGAATATAAGTTACCAGGATACAAGCCGCGTAAGGAGGTGAGTATAAATGTGCTTGCAGTTTCAGTCACGCTCACACAACTTATATGTATATTATACAATGTATATCATAGTTTTTCATGCAGGTCGCTACCGTAGTTGTATTATATTCACCTACGTATGTATTGTAATGTTTCCTGCTATGAAAAGCAGTGTATTTCAATGTTGCATCGTGTTCCATTTATCAATATTTTCCATAAAACGACCTCTTTGCTTGTCTGTTAGCCTAGTAAAATACAGCACGAAAACGTGGCGTGCAATGGCACAATAATTGGCCTGTTGGTCTAGTGGTTAGTAACCCTGACTGCTAAGCCGGAGGTCGTGGGTTCGATTCCCACCCAGGACAAACCTTTGTGTGATGAGCATGATTGTTTGTTCTGTGTCTGGGTGTAATTTATCTATAATATGTATGTATTTACAAAAAAAAAAAAAAATGTATATAAGTAGTATATCAGTTGTTTAGTACCCATAACACAAGCAAATATAATTGCTTAATTTGGGGCTAGATGGCGCTGTGTGAATGTGGTAGAATATTATTATATTATTATTATTAATGGAACTGCAGAATGAGCTAGCTACATTTATTGACATAAATATTTTGCAACGACCACTACACACTTTTGTATCTAAAAATGAAATAAATAATAACAGAAAATTATTATTTTGACAGTTTTAATCTATACATATAATAAAATTGGAGTGTCCGTTTGTAATATTGAAATAACCGTTTTTTACTACATGTGTATGAATATATATACGGTACACACACCAAAATCACATTTTTTACAATTTTTGTCTGTCTGTCTGTCTGTTTGTTTCGGCTAATCTCTGAAATGGCTGGATTTGACAGGACTTTTTTTGGCAGGTAGCTGATGTAAAAAGGTGTAACATAGGCTACGTTTATTTTAGACAAATTCTTTTATTTTAGAAAAATAAAGTAATGTTGATCGACTGTTAACGAGGTGGAACGAAGTTCGCCGGGTCACCTAGTAAAAAATAAAAAACAGTTTTGGCACCCATCGCCTTAGTCTGCACCTGTGCAGCTACAAACACTATGCTAGAACCTGCAGCCCTTTTTTGGAAACATTAGAATTCGTTACACACCAGAAGGAATATACCATTATGCAGAGGAGGTATAACTTGTAGCTGTAGTTTCATGTAAGGCGCAAGTTTATAATAATTATATTTTGCGTTACACTGTACTGGATGGTTACTTACCGTTATCCATACTCCATACTAATATTATAAATGCGCAAGTAACTCTGTCTGCCTGTTACGCTTTCACGCCTGAAATACTGAACCGTTTATAATGAAATTTGATATAGAAATAGATTAGATCTCGACGAACAACATAGGTCTTTTAAGACGAAAAAATGGCTTAAAGTGGTTGAAATAGGAGATGAATTTTTTTATGAAAAATAGTCAATGTAAACAGGGATTTATCCGACATTCTCGCGGGCGTAATTGCGAGTAATAGCTAGTAGAATATAATAAAATATATTATATTGTGACAGATTGATAGTGACCCGCTTCATATTTATAAAACTAAAGCTAGATTTCAAATATTTTTAAGTTACTTAATCAATTACTTAAATTTTAAGTTTAACTTACACATCACTGACTTATGGTGAAGGAAAATGGATACAACCATGAAGCACAAAACTACTTCTAGTTTTTAATTAAACATTTTACAAAAACAAGATTTGGGACGGACTGTTGGGGACGATCTCGAATATATGTTACCCGGATACCAGCCGGCTAAGGAGTTGAGTTTAAATGTACTTGCACTTTCAGTCACACTCATAGGCCAACCAAACTGTGCGGTCGTTACAGTTGTGTGTTTGTTCACCTATGTATTTTGTTACACTGTCGCACACTACGAGAATTAGATAGATAAAGTGGGTCTATGTTGTATCCCGTGTCCCATTTATAAATATTTTCCACGAAACAATACCTCTTTGCTTTTCTGATAACCTAGTAATATAAAGCACAGAAACGAGATGTATTTAAGAAGCACTTGCAGTCGTTGCTTACCAGTAGGAACTTGCCTATTAAATAGTGCTGTAACTACAGTTCTCTGTAGGATGCAGGGTATATTTATTTCATCTAATCTGTTTTTTCTTGTCTCTTTAAACTAGTGGCGTTACTATTCTGGATACTGTACATCATCACTCTCTAAACTGTACAATCTGGGACACGAGTTTGTCTCTTTGTCTGCAGCGTGTTGCTCTGAGTATGACTGTAGGTATCAACTCAACGTTCGTGTGTTCGTCCCGTACTTACCCTTCTTTATTTATGTGATAATTTATACAACATATTGCTTAATTGTTAAAACAATATTCACATAAAGTTGGAATAATTCTTCAATGTAGAGCTTTTCTATAATAATAATCAACGCTAAAAGTTCAGTGCCATCTAAGAACAGCATTATGAACCACGCTCAAGCTTCCCTTGCACTTTAGTCCTTGTTTTAAGGTCTGCACGTTTCTCCCTGTAGCGGCTATAGCGGCTCACCAGCAAGCGGCCAGCAGCAGCTGATAATGTTGGCCGGAATGATACTAGGCGCACAGCTAGGGAAGGAGATGTAATGCAACATTACTAGATACTATGTGGTCCTTTGTATTATGGAGCGAGCTTTTTGTCTACGTGCAACAAAGATATCAGCAGCGCAAAATGTATTTATTTAGCAGGTGTTTGTCTTGCCTATCAAAATTATATTATCTCGAACTAGCTACCCGCGTCTTTGGTTAATGCTCTGCTTCCTTCGCCAGTAGCGTGATGTTATACATAATAAATAACTTATAACCTTCCTCAAGAACTGGGTTATCATACGCAAAAATAATTATTCAAATTCGACTGGTAGTTCCAGGGATTAGGGCGTTCAATCAAACAAACAAACTTTTCTCTTACTTTAACTTTTAACACACACACACACACACACATACACACATACAAATTTTCGTATTTATATTATTAGGATAATTAATAGGATAGATAGGTTATAGGAATATAGGAGTATAGATTTAAATTGATAAGTGACATCTACCGACCCGCGAAGTAAGTTATACGGAGAAAATTGAGGAAAGAAGTAATAGATGACGCTTAGTCGCTGTGCAATGCAAACATTGCAAAACACAATAAAATTATATTTAAGACGTTTTCAACACTCAAAAGATACCAATGCCATCTATTGATATTATTTCGAACAAACTGTGAATTAGTTTTTGCATGCTCGTCGGTAGGGGGCAACATTAGTCTGTAATAATGATAGACATTATTTTATCAAGTTAGATGCGTGCCTTCAAAAGAATTTATGGAGATTTCATGTTAATCTTGGAACATTTCTTGTTAACCTGTCCCACAGTAGACCACGGTCATACCAACACACATACGTGAGGTGCATTACGAAGTAATAATGATTAAATAAGTATCTGAAATTCATTGTTATAAACTTTATAACAATTTATAATACAGTCGTCACTGGCGCATTCGACCTTGGCATACAGTTGCTATTGAATATCTTTTTAAGTTTCTATCTTAAATTTGCCTTAGCCCAACAGTGGGATGATATAGGCTAGCAGTAACGGTAAGGCTTGAATCACATATTTATTAGGTTTTAAAAATTGCATCGATGATTCTGTAGGACTATCTACGGACTGCCAAGCAAAGGTCTCGTGTAGAAACAATCCTCGGCTCATGTAAAGTGATATATTTTTTTTAAATGAGTTATTTTTACCGGGAGTCTGCAATTTTGCTCGGTAAATGAAAACAGACTCGCCCTGTTCCATGGGACCCAACAAAGCAGGCGAAACATGCTTAATACTCATCTCTGTCTACCTTTTTGCGTAAAACAGGCGGCCAGCTATGTGTGCTCTACCTCCATCTCTATCATATGAAATTAACCCGCCTGGTGGTGTTGATAGTGTTTGTAGATTTACGGACGCTTGTCCACTACAAGTAAATATTAATACCAAACCAGCTTTCCGCGGCGCGGTTTCTCCCGCGTCTTTGCTTACTGCTCTGCTTCCTTCGCCAGTAGCGTGATGTTACATTGCCTAAAACCTGCCTCAAAAACTGGGCTTTTTTTTAAATCTATATCTAATAAATTTTTTTTAAATCCGTCTTATAGTTCCAGAGATAAGCGCGTTCAAACAAACAAACTCTTCCGCTTTATTATTTTCGACTGGCCTGTTGGTCTAGTGGTTAGTGACCCTGACTGCTAAGCCGGAGGTCGTGGGTTCGATTCCCACCCAGGACAAACCTTTGTGTGATGAGCATGATTGTTTGTTCTGTGTCTGGGTGTAATTTATCTATAATATGTATGTATTTACAAAAAAAAAATGTATATAAGTAGTATATAAGTTGTTTAGTACCCATAACACAAGCAAATATAATTGTTTAATTTGGGACTAGATGGCGCTGTGTGAATGTGGTAGAATATTATTATTATTATTATTTATATGTATAATAGTATAGATAGAGATGTCTAACAGTTTTACTCGTTACGACACTGTTCACCTACTAATCGAACCACAACGGTTTACAATAAACACACTATATTGCCTAAGCGGCAGATTAATACAATATTATATTAATTTGCTGAATTAAATTTATTTACTCAGTAAGTATCTAGTGGTACCACTAAGACGTCTCTCTCTACTTATTGAATTTTCAAATACACATAATCTAGCTTAGAAACGCATGTTCCTACATCCTGATTACATTCAGTAGGTATGCAGTATGACATGGATACAATTTCGAATTGATTAGATTTTCAAGTACTCAAAGAGTATACATAGATAGCTTGTGAAATTTAATAATAATAATAATACCAGCCTGTTTACTGTCCCACTGCAGGGCAAAGGCCTCTTCTCATATAGAGAAGGTATGAGCATTAATCACCACGCCTGCTGAAGGCGGATTGGCAATTTCAGACAATTTAAGTCCAGGTTTCTTCACGATGTTTTCCTTCACCGTCAGTCAGAAATGTCCAAGATAAACAAAATAATAATAGAAAAATAGAAAGTACATATGATTTGAAAAATCACATTTGAACTTGCCCGGATTCGAACCCACTACTACCTCGTGTTTACGAAGCGGTTGCCTTATCCACTGGAGCATTTCGATTAATTGAACGAATGTGTGAATGAATTATATATTTTTAAGTGAATTATAAAATCCTCTAAATCACCAACCCCTCAACTGGCTAATTTATTTATTATTATAGACAATCTATTCTGAAAAAATAAATAAAATACAGTTTTTTAAAATAAGAAAGGATGTTTTTATCAAATATCGTGTAGACTCTTCCACTCAACGATCATTTCGCACTCAACATCGTATTTCCTCAGCTGATCAATTTCTAACTCAATAGCTTCGACAACATCTGGACAGACTGAAACATCAAAATCAACTAACTCGTCATAATATTCTACAGAACTAAACATGTATTCACTTCTTCTAGATTTATTGTCATCCTTTTTATTCGAAGTTATATCTTCATCACTGTCCTCTTTAGGTTTTACAGAAACTGTTGTTGCTCCGTAGTCAACCGGCGGCGAAGTCTTTCCAGATCTCATAGCTGACGTCATAGCAGACGTCAAACTGCTGAAGTTAGCGATCATAGTGGTATGAGTTTCGTTTACTATAACCTGAGTAATTAATGGATCTAACAGCGATTGTTTGTCCTCCATTTTCGGCGCCTCAGGCGTCGTAACAGATGCTAGATTTAATGTTGGCGGGGCTTTCAATGTTTCTTGATCTTCCATATCAATGTTACAACTATATTCGTGTATATCAGATTCGTTAAGTGGTATAGGATCAGCTGATACGTACATAACTAAAGCGCCGTCGTTTCTCAGCGTTTTTCTATATCGCCTGACTTTGTCTGCGAATGTTTCTCCCATACAATCTCGTCTGCCTTCAAATTCTGCGTCTTTCAGGTGTGCTATGTGCCATTCTTCATCGTCTAAATCTTGTACAAACCGCTCGACATTCTCGTAAGGATGCTTACTAGTCTCATTTTTTAAATCTTCAGTAGTTTTCTTGACATCGGCTTGAGACTTTCTTATGAACAATGTGGCTACAAATATAAATAGTATATTCATGTTTAAACGTTCACTTCGGAGTAAAATGTGTAATTTTAATTATTTCAGTCTTGTTTCGTTATGATTGACCACGCGTAAAGTACATAGATTAGATTGTGTGCGAAGTATTTAGCTCTTTGTTACATGAAGGTATAAACGATAACTCTCTCCATAATCTTGGACGATATAATGCTATCCTAGTTCTACCTCTAGCGTCAAAATAGTCTACTTTGTACCTATGTGTTGCTATGTCGTCATGTTTCATCATTAATAATCATTGCAGATCTACTATCAACATATATTCAAATTTGATGGAATAGATGTTGAAAAGCATGAATATAACACAGTTGGCTGAACGATATCTTATAATGAGTGTCATGTGATCATCAGGTAGAGACACTACGCTAAATCAGGTCTTTTATTAGTCTTCCAAAATGATTCATCATCTTTCATTTTACTATTTAATCAACTCTTATTGATTAAATAATAAAAGATTAAAGACTAAAATCTTAATTCAAACGGTAATTACTTTATTGATGCTCTAAGAGATTATATAAATCGATGCGCACACACAAACAACGTTAAATAACATAAACGGACCAATAATGTCTAATAAAAGTGTAGAAACGAACCCACCCATTATAAAGGCATCATTGACAGATCGTTATCTGCGTGCTAACTAATCCATTCAACGTCGGATAGCGTAACTACCCTTCAAACGTCGGGAAAATACTTCAATTACCCTCCGTTCTCCTCCCACTCCGCAGCACCCACCGCGAGATCAAAACAGCCCAATTACGGAGCCCACCCTTTAATAAACCCTCGTTTGCTCAAACCTGAAATAAAGACGGATAAATAATCAACAATTTTGAAACGAAAAGCTACAAATTAGCATTTGTTTGAATAAATTGAACAGTTAATGTGACTCCGAGCCCCGGTCAAAGTTGTCTTTGGTTACGCAAATACTGTGACGCTCTCAAGCGCTGTAAAGCATATACATTCATATTATTGCATCTCATGTCATATAATATTATAATATATATATATTATAGTGTTTATTTTCATTAACAGATTTTAGGGTAATTTATTTATGTCTTTATCCCATTCTAGGTTTAAGAGACCTGTTTAGCTTTACCGTGACCCATGATACTTGGCATGGGTTTGACTCTCTTCTCAAACTCCTCAAGCGCACTCTCTCTACACTGTCATTTCAACATAATACTTTCGTACATCAATTTAAATAATATTTTCCATAAATAATAAAATCATTTTACATTTTGTAGCGCTGCAGCGGCTTTATTCTCTCTTCAAATGTTAACAACTCGCTAAGAGATGCAAATTGCGAGCGGTTGGCAGCCATGATTCGAAATGGCGCCAAAATATTTGCATAATTTGTACAAAATTGAATGTCGGGTTGCGAAATAGAGCTTGATTGAAAAGCTGTGGGTGATTTTAGGGCATTTTACTTACTATTAACATTGGTTTGTTATCATTGTCAAAGTTTTATTGAAAGTTCGACTAGTAGATATTAGGACTTATGATGAGTTTGAATCTGAATTTTGTAGGCTGTCGATATACTTAGATACGAAATTGTATTAAACAAAGTTGAACTATTAACACATTTAAGTACTTAATTGTAATTTAACATAAATTTTCAGTATTAAAGCTGATGTTATAGTGCTTTAGTACAACAGATGGCACCAGCCACCCTGCTAAAGACCATATCACTTCTCAAAGGTGTTCCTGGCACCGACCAACTATGACATTGCAATGCTATCGCCTCTCTGGCATCTAGTCAATAACGACTATTAAGGAGAGTAGAATAGTTGTCTGATAGTGACGAGGAGAGCCTAACTAACGAACTAACACGATGGCGTAAGGTAAACCTTGGTTTTATTCTGGTGCCCACTCAAGGAGGACTCATAAGTTTACCAGATTCTCAATTTAACCAAATGATACACTACAATAGAATTATCTTTGAATAATTTAAGACATCCTACACTCATCAATTGACATGATAAGCGCAATCTACAAGTACACGGGCAACATCATCATCATATCAGCCAAAACACATCTACAGCTGGACATAGGCCGCCCCAATTTTTTCAAATTCTTGGCCGCTCGTGAGCCGCCCTCGTCTATCCGTGGGACTGTTTTATAGTAACTTGTTTAATGTTGACCGGTTTTGCTATGTTATTTTTGCTTTTGCAGTCATCTGCCGACCTCATCGAGCCGAAGTTGATCAGCTTACCAACTGACTTACTCCGTATCTAGGTATATCGGCGTATGCTGAATTTTCCATCTTATTTATAACCATCGTACAGATTTGATCAACACTTTTTACAGAACCAATCTGAAATTATCAAAGTCTTCGTTTTTAATAAAGAACTGTGAATAGTTTTCGATTTTCTCTAGTCAGCTTGTGACCACGAAAGCTGCAACCAGAACGATATCTACCCTTATCAAGTATGCAACACGAAAGTTAAAACTATTATGAACTTTCCTTTTAGATTTGAAAAAGGCCGTTTCTGACGGCAACGCGCGACGGGTAGAAATAAGACTGACTGACTTTAACTGCGGACTAATGATTACACAGAGGTAAGAGTAAGGGTTAGACCATATCTAGCAACACGGAACCGCACTTTCCTATACTTCTATGATCTATCCTTTTCTTTCATTAAGACATGTCATTTACTAGAGCGAGGACGAGCGACGGAAAGCGGCATTCTGCCACCGCATTTACACGCGTTCCGTGCTATAGATCTGGTCCAACCCTGAATTCGTCTTTTGTGTGTACATGTAAATAAAAAGCGAAATACAATTTTATGAACATTTATGTTTCTAAATTACAATAGATGTGATCCGTGGTTTCTTTCAAACTAGACGTGATACGCACGATATTTACAAATTATGTTATTTACTAGTAATTATCTCTACAATGAATTAATTACACTAAAATAACTACATTTTATAAAACGTTTCACCACTTTAACGGTCGATATCACACTGGAACCCTTATCGAAACATGATTCAAGGCAGGGATGAAAATAACATAGGTAAGTACCAAAGTTTGCATGCAAACACGCAAGTAATACGATGGTTACGGGTTCCCTTACGGCACTATTGCTATACCCGTCGCTCCGTTGAACGCAAACCCCAGATGCTTTCCAGTGTAATAATCGACTACTATTATCTAACACCAGCTTTAGGCGGCGCTGTTTCACCCGCGTCTTTGCTTACTAGAGAATTTTTAAATACGACAGTAGTTCCAGAGATTAGCGCAAACAAATTTTCAAACAAACAAACATACAATAAACTCTTCCGCTTTAAATACTAGTATAGATAGCCAAAATTAACAAAAGCTAAAAACATATTCGAAGAAAATTTAGATGAAATTACAATTAATTTTTTGTAACACTAAAACAATTTTATTGCACAGCGATTTCCATTCGGTTTTACAAAACTACTTTCATAAGGTCATACCTACTTATCTACTAACAAATTTTTGTTTAGGTACAGAATTGATATTCAGTTTTAAATCTACATTACTATTAAACTAAGTACTATCCTATATATGTATTACCTTTGTTTATAGCAAACAATACTATTCTATTCTACTTTTTTACACATTTTCTTTTATTTTTAATTTACATATTTTTTTATACACAACTTCGGTGGCACCAACATTTAGCTCACCTGATCATAACCGTAGCCTCTATAGACATGACTGTTTTCTAAGCATTAGACAAATAATGCTAAGATAGCACAGCCATCGTTGTCGACTGTGTAAGGAGAAAGAAGTGAGGGAGGAAAAACAAGAGGACGCCATCATTCATTGAACGACTCGCACAGTATATTTAAACTAGAAAGTAGTAACACCAAAACGTATTATTCTAAAGGCTTGCGCAAATTACGGCGGGCCGTATCGCATCGCATAACAATCTATACAGTTTAGTACATTTTTAAGAACTGTCGCACACTACACTGGGCAACATCGCAACGCTGCTACGACTACTATGTGCTTTGACGCAATTTTGCAATACGGCGCGGTGTAGCCATATACGCGCTATCCTTTATAATGCGACAAGAAAGTTTACTAAAGTATTTACGACTAAAATAAAATATTGTTTTTCTTCTACGTGACATGTGTTCTTATAGATGACAGTGCATGTACGCGGGGTAGGGCGGCAGCAGCGCGCAGGCGAGCGGTAGCGCGTGCGCCGACAGTTCGCGCTCACCGCTCGCCGCTTGCGCACGCAACTGCTCCAGCCGCAGCTGGTTCTGGCGCTTCCATTTAGTTCTAGCAATAAGTAAGCAATATTTTTTATTTATGTTGATAATATTGTGATGCACACACGATGTTTCGCATCAACTGTACTGGATGTAACTTTTTAAAATTTATATTAAACTATTTTAAGTTTACTGTGCACATTACTGACTGATAACATTCAACAGAAAAGGAAGATTTTAGAAAGCTTAAGATAACATCAAATCTGAAAGATAAAAGCCGAGTTCAAGAATCTTCAAAAGGTATTTTTTCAACAGGTTAAAGACAACCATAAGTAACTTTTTGTATTAAAATTTAAGGCTAAGTGCTTATGATTGTTACATTATGAAAAATAGTTATATTGTGACTCAAACATTAGCAATCCAAACTATTTTAAAATTTAAATATTACGTTAAGTTTTTCAGATTGGCGCCCAACGTGTGACTTCAATATGTCCTTCATATCCTAAGCTCCAAGATAAGAGTGACAGCCATCATCTCATCAAATCATAATATGAGCTGAGAGACAGTCACTGCTGGACATAATCCTCTTCCAATCATTATTTTAACTGACCGTAAGCCGCCCACCTCGTTGATCCACCTGTAAGACAACTACCTTCGCCGCATTAACCGGTTTGTGAATACTGATAGTGTAAGACAAAAAATAAATGGCTGCATGTAACTTACCGTCGGTTCTGATACCAGGTCTTGACCTGAGTCTCGCTGAGGCTGAGCGCCTCCGCGACGTCCCCCCGGTCCGCCACGCTCAGATATTTCTGGCAGCGAAACTTGCGCTCCAGATAAGCAAGCTGTGCGTGAGTGAATGCGGTGCGGCGCCGGCGCGGCTTACGACTTGAATTTGATGACACTGCCGGTCTATTTGTCTGACGATCTGAACAGAAAAACGTTTGAAAATTAATGTCAATTGTTTTTAGCACACTAAAAAACGCGCTCAACGAATTCAGATCAGTAAGTTTTAGAACAAGTCCAAATGAATGAAAATTAAGTCTCTCGCACTGACTGCCTATAAACTAAATACGTTTTATTTCACCATTCTGGTTAATAATGGTGCTAATATAGAAGGTTAAGGTTACAACAAGAAGTCTCAGTTGCGACCACGATTTTCCACTGCATCATAATAGGCATAACTATAAAAATATATAAATAAAAAATATATTACCGCTGGCATCTTGCTCTCTTTGAGTATTCCCAGCTATCACAGAAGCGAACCCGGCTAACAGCTGCGTTTGGAAGGAACTCTTCGACAGATCCATAGATCTGCCGTAGATACTGTCTGACAACGTGCCGCTCAAGTGTTCAAACTCTCCTTCGTTTGTATCACCCTTTTTGTTATGTCTCTCCGGTCGGTACAGGTGGAATAGACCCGTGTCGTACACCTTCATTCGTTCTTCAGACCTGTCGTACTCGTTTTCATCTTCCTTAAACAGTGAGTAGTTCGTTTGATTGTATTCTAAGGGCGATGACCGTTCGGCTTCATCACCGTCCCGTTTTTTCTCGTAGGTAAATTGTGATTTCTTAGGGGTAGAGGTTTCGCTCCTGTTGTCACCCACAGATATATCGTCTTCAGCGTCTGTCTCCAGGTTTTGGCTTGGAGTCGAATTGCATCTAATTGTGTCTCGGTCATCTTCGTTTGGAGGTACATCTACGGATAATAGATATTTTGATAGAAAGTGCAGCAATTGTAATAAATTTACATATTATTAGATGATCATCTTAAAAAATCTGAATTAATAAAAAAAAGAAAACTGAATTAAATTTCGTCTACATCTAAATTAAAACGAATTTCTTTTTTAAAGTTTGTCTATTAGGCACTTAACCCTTTCATGGACACTACTGTAGAAACAATAGATGTCTTATTGTCATCACGGCATATCTTTTTTAAGTGTCCCGGAAAGTATTAAGCATTAAGCTTTAATGTTCTAAGATTGAGCTTCATGAACAGAATACAATCAAGAGACAATCAGTGCAGCTAAGTTGCATTTCTTTTGATTTTTAACCAAAAGACTTTAAAACATTCTCAACCGATGAACTAAAGAATTAATAACTAATTAATTGAAACTAAAGAAACCTTGTTTGACACGCTTTCACGGCAATGACTGAGCCTGTTGGTGTCAAATAAGGAATTCCCTTAAATTATAGATAACAAAGAGGTTAAAACATCGCTTGACACTAAGACTTGACACTTAACCGCGAGCACAAACGGATCGCGCACAAAGGTGGGAGCTCGCATAAAGACCTCAGATTTAAAAAAGGAACGGCCATAGACAAGAGTTTTCTGCTCTAATTAATGCCTCGGGGTGTTCCGTTTCGCTCTCGAGCAATTGAATACGACGTCTGTGAATGGTGTGTTTTAGCGCGCACAGGAAATTCTTGTCTATGGTTGCGTTTGTGTCTTTTAATTTGCGTGAAAATGGTAAGGAGTGCGCGTCCGGCATTCAGGTAGTCGCTTTTCATAGGTTTTTTTTCGCTAAACTTTTGTATAGCAGCGTTGTTAATGGCGTGGCCGCAACACGATTACTTGGTAGATATCTACACAGCGGGGGCAGAGCGCTGGGGAGAGCCGCTCGAGTGTTTCTCTCGTTATAATATCGCATAAATATGTTTTAGCGTGCACTCCTCGTTTTCTCGAGAGGATCTTAATGCTTCCGCATGACTATCTTCTACGAAAACATCGTTATAAATATTACTGTGTATAAAACCCTGCCTTATGTTTGTACAGTATGACAATACAAATACCTGCGACAGAAAATATAATGTTATTTGTATTTTCTTTTAATATAGGTATTCGTATTTATCGGTCTGAGTGTCTATTGTTATTGAAATTCAAAAGCTTTCAAGCTTGGTAACCTATAATATATGATCCAAAACAGTAGGTCTGAATATAGAAACGCAAAATTGAGCTCCAGTGTTTAAAGCGTATAAAAAACTAGCCCTCCGCGGCGCGGTTTCACCCGCGCTTACTGTTTTGCTCCCGTTGCCAGTAGCGTGATGTTACGTATATCTTCCTCGAGAACTGGGCTATCCTACGCAAAAAGAATCTTTCAAATCCAACTGGTAGTTCTAGAGACTTGCGCGTTCAAACAAACAAACAAACTCTTCCGCTATAAATGAAGGTATACATTAATAAGTAGCTCGAAAATTATGTTCTAAGTGAAATTTCTCCACGTCTTAAGTTATTACGCTTATAAGTAATTATTTAATAATGGATACGACTTGAAAATTTTACAATTAAGTACCTACTCAGTAATTTCTCGACAAAATACTCCAATATCAATCGGCCCGAGAATCGAACCCAACCAACAAACACCTTTGCGCGAGGAACACAATTTGGCGTATCACAATGAAATGTGTTCTATTAAGTCTCTAAAGAGAAATGAAATAGATAGTCATAAGAGGTTCTATTAACGTCTTGTACATAATAATAATATACTGTTTATTTCTCTCAAAAAGGTAAGTAGATTTGCGTGGTCTTATAATAATAAGATACAATGACATTAAAAACCTTAGTAAGAGCTGGAGTTTGTACTAAGTGCGGAACCTGAGTGACAGATCTCCAGGCTCTCTCGTTTGGTTTGGTACGTGGTACTAAGTTATTGAGTACTTGATATATATATATACAGATTAAATGCATCTAATTAAAAAAATAAATAAAGTTAAATATATTTGGTAAGGAATTTGTGTGTATGTGTATGTATGTATGTATGTGTATGTGTATATGCATGTGTAAGTTAGGTAAGATATATTATTATGCGTGTACGTACTATTTATTTTAAAGGTTCCAATGTAGCAAAAACACTGTTGGGCTAGAGATGTTCTAACCGAAATCAAATGCATACGTTATGTTTCCGACGCACGGAATCTAATTTAGAAGGATCTTAAGGAGTACGTGAGTGAGTGGTGACAATTATGTTGAGGATAAATAACTTACGAATAAACAAGACATTACATATTTTTGTGCAATTCAGAAGTGGGAAATAGGTAGGTATGGTAGCCTCCAGCCAACCTTCAGCAATGCTCTCTTAGCCCGCTCTAGTTTTAAAAGATAGGTTTTATCGGTTCCACCCCACGTCTACTGGACTGGGCGCTCATGAAAGCCGATTCCCAAGTATCGTCGTAAGATATCATCAGCTTAGGTAAAATTATATATTCCATCTACGATTAACATACTATAATATACCTATTTGTATTTTGATATATACCTATAATATACCTATTTGTATTTTGAGAGAGTTCAAAATAAATTTGTTAGATTCTTGTATTTACGGCAGTACGGGGTTTACCCATTCTACCCACTCATGTATCCAACCCTATTTGTGTTGGGTATGGTTGGATATAATGAGCTGAGGGTTAGAAGGGACTTAGCGCTAGCCTTATACATATTTAAAGTTATGAGAGGCGTGATCCACAATCCCGACTTATTAGGGCTTGTCGGTTTGTGTGTACCGGATAGATACGTATGGCGGCGACGCCCGCCGCCGCTGCTGGCGGTGCCGCGAGCGCGCACCAATCTGCTAAGCGAAGCGCCGCTGCCGCGCGCACTGCGCACTCTTAACCTGGTAGCCAATCGTACAGACTTGTTTGGTTGTGCACTGAGTGAATTCACCAAGACTACTTTGTACATAATATGTTATGTAAATATAAAATAATAAATCTGTATGTTACTCTATTGCATTGGGTAAAAAACCTGTAAAAATAGATGTAAGTTTGGAAATAAATAAATAAATAAATAAATAAAAAAATTTTATAACATCTGTATGTAGGTACGACTGAATAGGTCCTTAACTGTCTCCTCCAAAAGTAGGACTGTAGCATTAAATTAGGTCGATATTTAATGCGAAAATTGGGAAATACACAGGTTTTTTTTTATTATGTATACCTCTCTTCTTTCATACTAATTTGTTTTTTCTAAAAATTGTAATAGTTGACGTGATTGTAAGTGGTAACTGTCGCTCATGGAATACTACTATCTGCCCCTACCGGCAATAATAAAATATCCTGCTAAAACAAGCGTGGATCTACTACCATTAAAGTTTGAAGTTAATTAACCTAAAATTGTGTTTACTTTAGAGGTAGAACATTATTTTTATAGCATTTTGGTAAGTAACAAACTAACCGACGACCTAATGGTAAATCTTTACCATAGCATATAGACATAGCTGCGTTCTCCACATACCCATAGCACAAATAAAAGTAGATAGTGTCGTTTTTCTTCTTCTTTCTTCAGATACGTCATTTACTTTTTACGGTAGACAACGGCTTATGCACCACGAGTCCGGCGGGCTTAATTGTTCTTCTTAATAGATATTCTTTCTGCAATACTTAAAAAACACGACTACGTCCCTATGTTACAGTAAACGATTCGTTTTACTTGTTTGCCAACAAAGACGTATTAAATTAAAAAATAAAAAATGTTTATTGGAGTAAAAATTAAATGGTAACTAACATAAAATTGAATTTCCTTCACAGAGCTAGCGTGAGCTGTGTTTCAGAAATCGTTTTACCTAATAATAATTAACAATTAAAAATTAAAAAAAAGGAAAATAAAGAGTGGTTGTAGTGTAATATGATAGAGTGACGTAGTGTAGTGTAGTGTTAGTGTGAAATAAAAGAGAAATAAGTAGAAGAAGAATAATTAAAAGAAGAAAAAGTGTAATTGGGCGTCGATACAACGGTCTTAGTCCCTAGACGTGGTGATATTACTACTATATTGTATATGAGAGTAGATACCTGGTCGAAGGACCTCCGGTCGATGAGAACAATTACCGCCGGGTTGAAACAAGTAAGTGGTATGAGTATGTATCACTGTAAATCTGAACCAGCATCAAATGTAATAAAACAGCATTAAATGCCATATTAAGCCATAACCAAGAAGTCGGCTACAGAAGCAAATTTTCGATATGTTTGGGTGAAGCATTCCACAATATACGCGAGAAAAAACGAAACGTCGCATGTTATATTAGTAAAAACGGAAAAAGACCTTGCGAAATTAAAAGACTAACGTTTGATAAGTTTATTTTTAAATCAATAAAAGTCGTGATTTTAACTGCGAGATTAAACGTAACATCTAATACCACAATATATTTTAAACCATCTAAAGTTGAGAACCACATGCCGTGGAGTGCTAACCACGTATTCCAACTATTACTGTGTCACTTCATTGTGTATTTGAGTAAGATTTTAAAATATTATTTCTACAAATTTTATTTATTGCATTGCATTAACCACCTTAGTTTTTACTGCTCAAGGTCGAAAATTCAATATATTGTTATAGCCTGTATGACCATTAGAACATGGCTGTCGTTGTCTATTTCTTTTGTGTTTATTTACAAGTCATTACTATTGACTAGTTTGAAGTTTATTTTTTACAAGCCACTGTGTAGAACAAGAATACTATTACGCTCTTTGACTACCCGCTTTTTAAGTCATTATTACAATAATTTATATTTAATATCTGCAATACATCTTCAGTTTACTATCAATAATTATTCTATAGTCATCTATAAAAATGTCTGCTCTTAATATTTATTATCAAAATGTTCGTGGCTTACGCACAAAGACAAATATATTGTTCCGTAACATATGTCTCAATTCGTACGATATTATTTTATTTACCGAAACATGGCTGGATGATAGTTTTTATAATAATGAGCTCTTCGATGATAGGTATTTAGTGTGGAGGCGCGATCGCGATTATGGTCGTACTGCTCAAAAAAGAGGTGGTGGAGTTTTAATTGCAGTGAAGAAAGAATTAACAGTGGTTCAAAAAAGTGATTGGTGTAGCTCTGCAGAGGACTTATGGGTGACCATAATATTGGACAGATCTAAACCTAAGGTAAATTATAAGTTGCATATTTGTGTTCTTTATTTGTGTGTGGAAAATTTAGGTAATTCCTATAAAACTCAGTTACATAATTTTTCAAATAACATTAGTCAATTGATTCTTACCCACTCTTTGGACAAGTTTATCATTATAGGCGATTTTAATTTTGCAAACGAAGTGGATTGGTCTAGAGTGGGTGGTGACCGTTGCGAATTGATTCCAAATAATGTTACGGGTCAACATATTTTGGAATTCTTCGACACTGTGAATATGACAAATTTATCACAGTATAGTAATGTTAGAAATGTAAACAATAGGCTACTTGACCTGGTTTTTTCTAATGATGTTGTGACTGTTGAAGAAAGTGGTGGTCCACTAGCTGAACCGATTGATTTACATCACAAACCCTTAATTATCAAAACGGATTTTGTAGAAATACATAAGCTACCTATTAAACCAAGTAAGCGTTATATATTCTCTAGAGGTGATTATTTTGCTATCCGATCTGAACTTGACACGCTCAATTGGTCAGAGTTCTTACACGCTGGCTCGCTGGATGACGTTACCACAATTTTCTACAACAAGCTTTATGAGCTTAGGGATAAATACATACCAATGAAATCCATACACAAATCATCCTACCCACATTGGTACAATTCTGCATTAGTCAAGGTAATAAAAGAAAAGTATAAGTATCATCGTAAGTTTAAGACATATGGTAATTTATCCGATTACCTTTCTTATTCTACTCTGCGTAGCAGAGCAAAATTGTTAGAAACGCAATGTTTTGATGAGTATATGGCTAGAATTGAGTACTCAATTGAAAATAATCCTAGGGCATTTTGGTCATACGTAAAAAATAAAAAAAGGGACAGTGGTACGTTTCCTAGTGTTATGCAATATTTAGATGAGTCTGCAGACACTGGTGAAAAAGTCAGCGAACTGTTTGCTAATTACTTTCATTCCACTTTTCAAGTAGCAGGCCCCGAGGACTCCACAAATCCACCCACGAGTGCTCATTCCAGTGCTAATATATGCTCAATTACTATATGTCGTGACCAAGTATTAAAATTACTCAAAGGGTTAGATCTTACAAAAGCGGGAGGTCCAGATCTTATACCACCAGTATTTATTGTTAAAATCGCCGATAGCATCGTTGAACCAATCTGTATATTGTACGAAAGATCTCTTTCAGAGGGTTATGTGCCACTGATTTGGAAAGCTGCGTTCGTTACTCCTATTTTTAAAAAAGGAGACAAGGCGAATGTAGAAAATTACAGACCTATTTCCAAAATTTGTCTATTTTCAAAGATACTTGAGAAGGTGGTACACGCGCAGCTATATTGGGCAGTAAAATGTAATTTTGGTGATGAACAACACGGCTTTCTTAAAAATCGCTCCACCACTTCTAACCTAGTGCTATCACATGATTACATAACACACAATATGCAACAACATGGCCAGGTAGATGTAATATACACCGATTACAGTAAATGTTTTGATCGTATAGATCATAAACTGCTTTTACGTAAACTGTACGCAGCAGGTATCCATGGCGACCTATATCGGTGGTTTTCTTCTTATATAGAGAATCGTACACAAGCTGTGGTCCTTCAGGGATACACTTCTGGCTGGTATACTGTACCTTCCGGTGTACCGCAAGGGTCAATTCTTGGACCTTTGCTTTTTACGCTCTTTATTTCAGATATCAAAAGTTGTTTTCAAAATTCTTATGTCTTGTTATTTGCTGATGACATGAAGGTTCATAAATTGATTCGTAGTGTATCTGACGTACAAAAGTTACAAGCTGACCTCAGTAGGTTTGAAGATTATTGTAGCTGTAATAAGCTACAACTTAATGTTACGAAATGCTCTCACATCACTTTTACACGACGAAAATCTGTGATTGAGTCTACATATTTGCTTCACAATTAAACGATAGCTAAAGTTAATAAGGTGAAAGATCTAGGAATTATATTAGATGAAAAACTTCTTTTCGACCAACATGTTGACACTGTCGTCAAGAAAGCTTCGAAAGTTTTAGGGTTTATTATAAGAACTACATCCAGCTTTCAATCATTAAAACCATTAAAAATATTATATTGCTCGTTTGTGCGTAGCCAGCTCGAGTATGCGTCACAGGTTTGGAACCCTCAGTACCAAGTTTATATAGACCGTATAGAAAGCGTCCAGAAAAAGTTCCTACGTCATTTGGACTTTAGAGCTAAGCAATATTCTACTGACTATAAACATCGTTGCAGTAGGTATCATTTTTTACCTCTAGAAACTAGACGTGCAATCAATGACATTTGTCTATTACTAAGCATTGCGAATGGATCGGTCGATAATCCTGAGCTCACAGCTAAACTGTCTTTGCACGCCAGCAGCACTAGTTTACGTCAAAGACCGCTCTTATATGTACCGTTTGCAACTACAAATTATAGGCGTAATGCATTCTTCTTGCGTAGCGCGACAAAGTACAATAATTTACCTCGCGAATTTAATATTGACCTTTTTTGCACTAGTTCACTTTCAGTAAGACGTCTTTTAACAAATAATTTTTTTCAGAACAATGGCATATAGAATTAGAAGAAATAGTATAATATAAATATAATAATATATAGGTATACATAAAAATAATAATATTAAATTGTGGCAGATATTGTCTGTGGTTAATATCTCTCTTTGTATAAAATCTCTTTATGTTTAATTATTTGTTTGTTGTTTTTACATTAAACTGTTCTTATAAAAATAATTCTACACATTGCATTATATGTATTATTATATGGATTGTGATATTGTCATTGCCTACTACTTACTTAATTTATGTTTAAGTACAGTAATAGAAACAATTTGTGAAGGCTTGTTATTAGCAATTTAGTTATATTTGTATGCTATCTTAATACTGTTATTAGTCTGTAAGCCTTCCTTAAAATAAATAAATAAATAAATAAATAAATAAATAAATAAATAAAATAAATTAGTTCTTAATATAGCCACAGATTCTTTTGTACAAGTAGCTAGTCAAAAATCACGTATAATATGTAATACACACAATAACTGTAATAACTTACAACAAGACATGCGCCACTCATGCTCAAATAAAAAAAGGATGAAATAAAGAGTACGTATACTCGTGTAATGCCCTCCGGAGTACAACGACAATATAAATAGCACGCGTGACAAATTAGCGATGTCCCGCTGCGCTCTTTAGTATTGACACCCCTGCGTTATTGTTAACAGGAGATCGAAACTACTTGATACTTGAACAGAACATTACTTAGGACAATCAGTACCTACACGCCTAACACTCTTTTAGGCCAGGTTTTGAAAGAATCTGTGCGAAGATTAAACTATGATACTCGGCAGTATTATGAACTGCTAAGCTTACTCCTCCTACGCTTGGACTAAGCAACGTGTTTTTAAATTTGAAGTAAAATGGAGTAAAAGGCTGCGTTTTAATAGGTTTTTATTAAGAAAGCACCCCTTCACTTCCCGTGGGCGTCGTGAGGGGCTTAAGGAATGCCGAGGCAACAAAAGCAGAGTTACTTCCAAAATCTAATGCATGTATTCACTACCTTCCCTTACTATAGTTAGTAATCTGCTTGCCAAGCGTAGTCAAGCGACTATGGCAAATACCGTTCTTTGGAAAATTCAAAATTGGGATGATATCAAAAGATGCTAAAAAAGTTATGATAGCATCATAGACGCCACCAGGATTACTTTGAAACGGATGCATTTGACTTCACGGAGGGGTCTGCATGTCATTAAAATAACTGTGCATGCTCAGTGTTATTAAAACATATACTTATATAGAAGGACAATAAATTAATTGATAAGGTAAGACAACAAATCGGACAGCATCTTGTGGACGCTTAAAATTAAAAACTTAATAAACAATCTAAACTGACTGACTGTGATTTGTTTGCGGATGGATGGCCTGATATATTGTTGGATTGTTTGAGGCTTTGTGAGAAAGATAGATGAGTTACATTTAAATTTTTTGTATTTTCATTTTATGTTGTAATGTGTCACTATTATACTTTCTTTTTCAGGCTGCAAATGCACTTCATTAGACCACGCTGCCAGCGCCCATGGATAGCATATTAACAAACTAAAGTATCAAAACTATTAAGTCGTAGTGAGATCATTACTATTACGGTAAGGGTTGTCCAGATCAATTGTGTGCATTCTACTCATAATTGTGACAATCACTGCTAAACAAACTTCATGATGCATTGACTCCGCTGTTCAGAAATCGTTTACTTGCTATTGAAAAACATTAATTTGTTTGTGTATGCCCATAGAAATATTTACATTTCTAACGATGTCACATGAATACGAGTTAAGTTTTTTCGGCAGACATAAATGCAATGATGAAAATAAAGCGCTGGATATATGTGGTTTATTTTAGAGTATCTTTCCACGGCACGGTTTCACCCACGTATTTGGTTACTGCTCTGCTCCCGTCGCCAGTAGTAAAGTTACATAGCCTATAACCTTCCTCAAGAACTGAGCCATCATACGCAAAAAGAATTATTCAAATTCAACTGGTATTTTCTGAGATTAGCGCGTTCAAACAAACAAACAAATATAGTAGTATAGATATTGAATAGTGTAGAGTTACGGTAAAGAATAAGTAACAGGCAGCCTCCTCTTTTAAGAAGCTTATTGACGATCCGTAGATTTTGCTCTACCCTTTTTGTAAGGGCTTTTTAGTTTGATCTTCAAATGTAACAGTAATTACGACAAATACAAATTCAATTCTCAATATTGATTGGCAAATAAAGTCAAAAGAATTAAAAGTCATTAATTTGAATGTTTGAATGTAGAACAAGCGTAGTCAATCAGTGCATTCAGTGCCCGACCGCGGCGCGTGGCAGGCGCGTGCGCAGACAAGTGGCGCCGTGCTGCGCTCGAGAGCATATGCGATGCCATTGTACGAATAATTATCTTATTGGTTATTTCAGACATTTATTATAATGGTTTTTGTTTTCTTAATTTTTTTTGCAAATAACATTTGTAAAGTTCAAGTGAGACTTTCTATAGCTTGATGTATACCGTCAAACAAAATAGGAAACGCGAAAAGTATCAAATGTGGTGAACTTGCTGACTGACATAGGCAGCTCTCTTGTACGACGATAGCTAGAACTGATTGAATAACTCTATGTCAGAATATTTCTAAAATACTAATCAAACATGTCGTGGGTTTAATTTCCATTGTATAATCTCTAAAAACTTGTTTCAAGAGTGCAGCACTCATATTATATTGTGTCAATTTATTGTATGTTTGAACTCGTTCCCTAATAAAATCTTCAAACAATATAAGACCGTTATTATCTAACTGCAAGGAAAGGCTTCTTATTAAACAAAAAGAGATCGACTTTGCTCCACTTACACTTACACACGTATTTTACATTATAAACTGAAAATATGCCTAAATAAATTTTTTGAAAGACAAAACAGTTAAAAAATTTGATGCGTGGTTTATACTTAGGAAGTTAGTGGAGAAATAGTCAGACGAAAATATACAGTTAAATTCTATGCTTTAACTGTACTATGTTTAGCTTTGTCGAAGCTTCGTCGTAGCTTCGTCGCAGCTTCGTCGTAACCGAATAAAAGAAAAGCTGTCAAGTGGTCAGTACGTGCTAAGTGCTTGTTAGTTGTCCGCTAACTTTATAAGATAACTATGGCGAGGGCGTGGAGTACCATCTCTAGACAAATATAAAAATGTCACGACCGTGTTTTAAACGTGTTAAAAATAACGGTTATTTCATTTAGCTAAAGTGCAGTGAGATAGTTTCTAGAGCTAATGTGACAATCGACAATCAAGCATACGTTAGTATATTAGACAGTCTTAGTAATACAGAGCAGCGACGGAAAACATAAAACCCATGGCATAAGTTTCATACGGACGGGACAGGAAGTTTTAAAAATATATAGGAATCGAGATAAAACACGGCAGCTAATCCGTAGATAATTAACGTTTATTTGTAAGTTAACCAAAAAAGAGGTTTGAACTATTTTTTACACCAATAAAAAAAACTGCTATAGAAAGCTATGGTTAATGCTAACCTTTTGCAATCTTTTGCTACCCAAGTACTTTATTATGTTAAAAAATTAAATATATTAAGTATTTATCGATAATAATCAACCTGCTAAACTAGTAGCTATGTCAAATATCTGCCTTCAATGGACCTCTGTAGGCTAAACACAAAAATGACGTTAAAAACTAAAACGTTTAAAAATTTTAATTTGACTATATTCAATGAAGGCATTAATATCCGCTGCTATATACTGTTGAGACATGGTCATCCGCTGAAAATGAAGGTATAGTTATTTTAGAAAACGGTGAAATGACCACGACACATCAACTTAACCTCACCGAACTATAGTTCCGAGTAAGTGGCACTTATCTTCTCTCAAAAACAGAGGAATACAAATTACTCTCATATTATTATCACAAACGAGATACAAAATCAAAATGTATATTTATTCAACAGTGCTCATTATTTTCTTTTATTACCCTTCTACACGCGAGTAGTTTTCTAACTTGAAAATGGCAGGATATGTATGAAAAATTCATCACCAAAGAGTTGAGTACCACAAGATAGGAAATTAGGTCCTAATACATGCAGGCGGCGGTTAGGGCGCGCACACACTTGCAAATTAGCTGCTTATTACTGAGCGAGGTGCACACTTAAACACGTAGCACCTTAATCATGCGATTATTTTGTCGCTCACGTAGAATATTCATATTGTGGTTGAGTGAGACTGAGTAATGCAGGATAACCCTTGCCGTAAAAAACAGGCAAAGTATACGCGCACCGAGACATGTAAACTTATGCCGCGGCATACGTAACGAGTTTTTATGCGGAACGGGAAATTTTAGAAATATCGTCATATACACGTCGCTTATCTATATATATAAAAATGAATCCCTATTTCCCTTGGTCATGGCATCACGCGTGAACGGCTCGATCAATTTCGTTAATTCTTTTTTTGTTGTGTTTGTTATTGTCAGGAGAAGGTTCTTATGCAAGAAAACTAAGAAAATTGCGCGGTGATTTAGAAAGTTTTAGATACTTAACCACCATACATCACTACATAGTATAAAACAAAGTCGGTTCCCGCTATCTGTCCCTATGTATGCTTAGATCTTTAAAACTACGCAACGAATTTTGATGCGGGTTTTTTAATAGATAAGATGATTCAAAAGGAAGGTTTATATGTATATTAACATGCATAATATAGTAGAGAAACATTGATAAATTTAGATGTTTTTAATGTGATGTCGTAAATTAACAAATTTTTTGCGCTTACATTGCAACGCTGGCTAAACCCTATAAGATAGATCAAAATAATGTACCACAATATTGTACACCTTAAAAAGGTCTACAAAAGAGTCCTCAATAGTATATGTGTATCTCTAAGAGATAACCCACAATAATCATTTTTATCCTTTACATTTTATGAGAAATAACGGCTTATTTTCGAAGCGATTTTAAGCAAGACAGCATTTATCCTTATCAAATTAAGTAAAATACATTGTGCATTTAATATAAATCAATAATGCTCCATTGAGCATGTATTTTAAATAAATATTTTCAAAGATATTACAGATTAAAAATGCAGGGAGGGATATAGTGGCAGGGGGCCGGCATTCTGTAGTAAAATTAAATATACTACAGAATGTGTAAATACAGCGTTCACAGCATTTGTTTTTCTTCGCACGGGCAATGCTGTTACTAAATATAGTATCAGCATTGCACCTGTGCGAAGCCAGGGCGGGTCGCTAGTAGTTAACAAACAAAAGTTATCGAGAAAAATGAAAACAAAATTATAAAAATATCATTATTAAAAAAGCCGAGCAAGAAAAACAATACATTTATTTAAAGAAAGTTTGACTTATTAAACGTCTCGCCGAAAAAACTCGTTAAAAAAGGGTCAACAATATCGTGCTGCTTACACATCTGAGTGAAAGTTCTACTTGTGCACACTACACAATTGTATTGTCGATAGTTTGTTAACACATTATGAATCAGTAATGTTGGATTATACCTTATCGCCCTACAGGAAACATAAAATTTTAGATTATTTAGAAGTGCCGAGCTGTCTACATTGTTGTTAATAACTTTCAAAATAAATTATAATCCGCTGTATCGCGACGAAGGCTTAACAGCAACAGATGATGCTTCTTATACAGTTGGATATAGGTTTCTGACCGATAGAATATTTTAAGGTTGAAGCAAATATATTTAAAAACAGCGTTTCTGTACATTCTTCAGTCTGTGTATGTATTTTTTATATGGTGCCATATAATCGACGCATACTGTAAGTGACCACGGACATACATATATACCTACAACCTTTAAAGTTTCCACTTCTAAGAACTTAGATATTCGTATTATTAAATCTAACGCCTTAGTTGCGTTGTTGACAATGGCATCAATATGAGTATCAAAAATAAGTATATAATCTTGTAATATGTTTATTACGTTTTGTTTATAACATACTAGACGTCCGCCCTCGCTTTCCCTCGGTAGGTATCAAAAGTATCATTCGCTCTCCATACAAACGCCTACGGAAAATATCATTGCAGTAGTGTAAATATGTTAAACATAATAAAATGTAGCATAAGTTACCCCGTCTTATTTGTAGCTTTCTAAAGATTAAAGAATTATTTAAATTGGTTACGTAGATCTTGAGTTAAATCGCAACACACAAACAAACAAACATAAAAAATCAAATCTTTTCTATTCATAATATTAGTTTATATTTACAAAAATTTTATATTCTCTGAGCGATAGTGAAAACCGTAACAAAATTCTTTATGGAGAAACAGAGACAAAAATTAACAACTTTGCTTTATACTATTTAGATATACACGGTCTATAACGGCTTGGTTGTGTTTCCATTGTTACCATAATGCTTAGAAGAAACTCTCCATAGGTTACGGTTACCACTTACCCTCAGGTGGACCATGGAGTTTGCAAATATGTAATTTCTGGATATACGTACTTAACCGATTTTAAGATATTTTTTGCGTATCAGAGCCCAGTTCTTAAATAATGTTATAGGCTTATATAACATCACTCTACGACCCACGGGAGCGGAGCAGTAACCAAAAATGTAACTTAGCGCAGGTGAAGCTGCGTCGGGGAAAACTAGTAGAAAATATAGCGGTTAGGTGTGTTTTATAAGGAATTAAATTCCACCTGGAGAAAACGTACTTACGTCGATCAGTAACGTACTTAACGTCTTTATAACGTGTATACATGATACAAATTTGTAGGAAAGTACACCATTTTTAAGAATGTCCTATGTCCAGCCGTGGACATCTTTCCACTGATATGATAGTTACGTTCTTAAAAACGAACCTAACTTTTAACTAGTTTCTGAAAGGCTGATCAACGGAAAATTAACTAATCACCTGTTAAATCTCAAGTGAAGTACCAATTGGGTGGCTAAAAGCATGAATAATTACTTTAATTTGATCTAATTATTAACTTAACTTAAATTAATCTAATTATCCAATTAGTTAATTTTTCGCTGATCAGTCTTTCAGAAACTGCGAGTATAATTTAACTCAATGTAAGTGCTACGAGTTTGCTAGAGGCTACGAAAGTGCTACGACATTATTAACCAATTGTTGACTGCATCGACAAACAAGTGTGTGTGGTATGGTTCTGCTTCGAACCCTACATTTGTCTCTTTAAATATCTGCTCTGAATCTCGGTGTTGGTATCTTGCGTTCTTTAGTCGTATTAATTCTAAAATCTCCCGGTGTTGTCTCAAATTATTTCCTAGAGCAAGAATCTTTTTAATCTAAGGCGAGCAACCTTCAGGTAAACGGGTGAAGGCAACTCAGGAGTCAGGACTAACCAAAAACAGAAAGTACAGATACGTAATCTTTAATATTTCGTCTTAAAAATGATGATGGTATGGATACGGGCTACGAAGGTATGTTTTCCTTCACCGTCAGTCAGTAATGTTTAGATAAACTTCGAAAGTATCTACATAAGATTTGACAAATAACTTTGGTACTTGCCAGGATTCTAATCCCAATCTCGTGTATACGATGCCGGGGTGCCTTCACCACTGGGCCATTACGTTGTTCGACTAATTATATCCATTTAAAATTATTTGCACATTTTTCATAAAAGCTCATGCAAAGAATAATTATTTATCAGATAAAATTCACTATATGTAATGTTTGAAGTTTAGAAATAGCAATGCAACTCATAATGTTGTTGATTTTTCAGTTAATCAAATTTAGATAAACTGTGATAACGTTCGGCTATCGTGCTTTATAAGCAGCTAGCTTTCCGCGGCGCGGTTTCACCCGCGTCTTTGCTTACTGCTCTGCTCCAGTCGCCAGTAGCGTGATGTAACAAAGCCTATAACCTTTCTCGAGAACTGGGCTATCACACGCAAACATTTTTTTTAAATCCGACTGAAGGTGCCAGAGATAAGCGCGTTCAAACAAACAAACTCTTTCGCTTTGTATAATAGTTAGTGTAGATTCCAATTGAGAAAGTAAGAATTCTTACTGTAGACACACACCGCTAAATTACTTATTAGTATACTTATTTACTTATTAACAGTTGCCAGCGGCTTTGCCTCGTGGGTAGATATACCACAAAAAATATACTTAATCAATGTTACCCGCTATATTGTATCTTTCTAAAGGTGAAAGAATTTTTTAAATCGGTTACGTACATTTTTAATCTATCCATAACAAACAAAAAGTCAAATCTTGCCACTTTAAAAGTATAATTTTAGTTTAGATTTCCAAAATCATGTCCTACAGCATACTTCTAGAAGGAGACTGCTGACATTCAAATAATTATTACACTTGCACTATATCATAATTTTATTATTCAATTTCTGTTAGGTGTAGGCACTAAATAACTAGGTTTTACATTGTAAAGTGACTCAGCCATAGGTACTAGTACTAGGTACCAAGTTAATATTCTAAATTGACATTCTTAAGAATTGTAAATAATAAAGCTTACTTAATAAGTACAATTCCATTTAATTTAAATTCGTGTTTGTAAATTTGATTACGTCGCCTCTGGGCACAAATAAATACTTTTTCTTTCTTTCTTCGAAATATCTGTCAATTAATAGGTAATGAACTGAGTGATTTCTAGGTTTCTTAGATGTTCCTCTAACGCTTCGACTGTTTAGCAAATTAGCTAACATTTAATTCTGGTTTTTTATGACGTTCATGAGTTTGACTGTAACTTTCAATGTTAGAAGTAGCGGTGAACAAACTTTTGTGGGTCTGTCCTTTAACAATCTACAAGTAATTTCATAGCTTCTATTCGTAGGCCGAGGCCAGTAATACATCATTATTATAATTATAGGTAATTACTAGGTAACGATGGCAGCTTCAACTACAATAAGTATTATCAATTGAAAGAAAACCTACAGATTTTTTTTTGGTACGCATTTAAGTAGTATAGAAAGAAGCAATATGTTTTAAGTAATTTATTTTTTCTAGTTAGAGGTTGAGTTATTCAATTTACAAACACAATAAATAATTACAAAGTAATATTTGTGTGACCTACCTATAGGTCCGGCTGCGCCAGGCCTCAACACATCCCCAAGGAGATCTTTGATAAGGAATGACTTGTGACTGTCCTGCATTCTCGAATCCATTATCTATATTTACACAATTAACACTTAAATATTTATTTTAAATCATGTTCACATTGCGCTTATTTTTGACATTTTATAAAAAAAGTTTTTATACTTTGAAATACTTAATATTTTTTTTATAATACAATATGATCCTATTAAAATGACCAATGCCTATGTCATTTAAGCCCAATTTAAAAAAACACTTGTAAAACTTGTAAACAGCGTGCACTTTCCCGCGCATCCGACAGGACTGTCCGCCATGTTCGCAAAATGTCGTTCAATCGAGAAAATCTTTTCATTTAGCTACGCCCTACCCCTAACTGATGTTACATACATTTTCTTGCGGTTTTGGGCCAAAATACCGCTTAAACGGGGTTTAAAACGCGTTTAGCATGCGCGGCAGGCACCGGGCGTGGTTCGCAGACTCCACCCAGCGCTCTCCCGCCAATAGCGGCGCAGACACAAAGTTTTACAGCCGAATGATTTGTAAAGCACGCATCGAAACGGGGGTTTAGACTTGTAGTTATTGAGTTGGGTTTTTTAAAAGACCGTTTTGAATGTAAATCGAAAAGTTAAGCGGGGTAAAGAGGCTGCCCGCAGATCTCCAATTAAATTGATAGTTGTTTGTCGAGTGGTTGTTGTGCCTCAATGAGATTCAAGGAGTATTTCTTTTTTGAGATCGTCGAAATTAATTCCTATATCTACAGTTGTGCCGCTATTTTATGTTACGAAAACCCTAAAAACAACTCCTACTAGGTCCATCTACTTGTAATGCCTAATATCATTCAAATAGGCATTAGGCATTACAAGTACCTACTTAGATAGACCTAGTGCGAGTACCTTAAAAAAACTATGGTAAACCATTACATATACCTACAATTAGAATTTTTGTTGCATATTTTATAATTATAGGTACTAGCTTTCCGCGGCGCGGTTTCACCCGTGTCTTTGCTTACTGCTCAGCTCCCGTCGCCAGTAGCGTGATGTTATATAGCTTATAAATAACGTTCCTCGAGAACTGGGCTATCATACGCAAAAATATAATCAGATATAAACTTTCTGCTGACGATTTAAAAATATATATCGTACTTATTAACAGTGAATCAGATACTATTGATTTACAGCTAGATATAAACAATGTTTACAGTTGATGCGATCTAAATAACATGTCTTTAAACCAAAATAAATATTATTTCATCAAATTTGGCTTAAAAAAATAGTATGTCACGCCAGCTACTTCATTAACAACAGTCCGCTTCGGGAGGCTAATACTATTAGGGACTTAGGTGTTCTGGTGGATAGCAGTTTAAAGTTTAGAAATCACTATGACCTTATGATTAGTAAGGCATCAAAGTTGTCAGGGTTCATCGTCAGGGAAATGAAAATATTTAAAGATCCAATCTTTACAATTTCTATTTATAATAGTGTTATTCGAAGCATCCTAGAATATTGTTGTACTGTATGGAAAGTCCAGGTTATCAAGTGCACTCCGATATGATAGAGCGCGTTCAGAAAAGGTTTTTATACAACTTGTGTTACTCAGACAAGAGATGCCTTTAAAACTCGTATAACTCTAGACTAAATCACTATAAATAAAATGGAGTCTTTAAGCGCTCGAAGGAAATCGTTATATTTCATGTTTATATTAAATTAATTAGTAGTTTAGTAGATCTTTTAGAAAAAGTGCAAATTGCTGTTTCGCGTTTCAGTTAGCGTTTAATTAATCGCAAGACTTTTGTTTTGCCACGTAATCGAACCAATATAATAATATGTAGGTAATTTTTCACCCTTATCCCGCATGGTTTCTCTTGCCAATTCCATTCGTGATAAAATAGATGTTTTTGCTGGTTCTGTAACCTCTATAATATGTTTACCTAATTAAATTTTTCTTCAATCAATTTAATATTTACATAATTATTATTAATTAGTTCGAATGATGCTCTTTTAAAAAAAATGCATGTAAAATTCACACCTAGTAGGTAGATGTCAATCAAAAGTATTGTTTAGAAATCATGTGCACTGCATGTGTGATTGAACATCAGTTTGGGAATACAAAAAAAAAATTATAATCCGTCAGGTAGTTCCAGAGATGCGCATTCAAACAAACAAACGAACAAACTCTCCCGCTTTATATAATAATATAGATTTGTAAGAATGGTTTCGCACTACTTTCGATCCGAATCACGATTCGGACTCGTGAAAATACGGTCCCCAGAGTAGGTCGTGGAACTATTTTTATGGCGGTTTACGCACTAGGTACTTTCGACTACCGTCATTTCCGTCAATCGAGAATCCAGCCGAAATAGCTCAGTGAATAAGGCACCCGCTTCGTAAATACGAGGTCGTGGGTTCGAATCCGGGCAAGTACCAATGTGACTTTTCAAATCGTACTTTATCTTGGATATTACTGACTAACGACGAAGGAAAACATCGTGAGGAAACCTGGACTTCTAACAAAGTCTGAAATCGCCAATCCCCGTGGCAATAAAATAAATAATAATACCAGCTTGATATCACCCTACTGTAGGAAGGCCTCATCCCATATCTTTAGAGAAGGCATGAGCATATTCCCCACGCGACTTAAAGCGAATTGTCAATTTCAGATTTAGGTATTTTTTATTTTAATCCAGATTTTGTCACGATGATGTCCATGTTCATTCTCGTTCTATGTGCCTAAGGGTGAACATGCATCAATTCTTTTTAACATCTCGCTATAACTACCCTTAATAATGCCAAAGTGTCATAATTGTAACGGAGGCCCAATTTCCCCCTTTCCTCTTTCCTCACGTCCCTCATTTCCTTCCCCTAACCCCATTCCCAGCCGCCATAGTGGAGGCCACCATACCAGCAGTTTAAAACGATAGCTTTTGGTATAGTGGCCGCCACTTCTGGATTCCACTGACTGCTTACCATCAGGCGGGGTGGAGTCACTTTGGTAGGCTATACTATAAAAAAAAAAAAAAAAAAAAAAAAACAAAATAATAAATAAATAAACTACGATATTAGAGTGCAATAGATGTCAGAAAATATATCATGCTTCCACGATTTGTTCTCGACTAAGTACCAAACAACTAGCTGCACTCAAGGCAACCGACAATCTCGACTGGAGTTGTAACAACTGTAACCAGAACTCTTCGCGAAGGAAATCTTTCCTAATGCTTGCCGACTGTGATCTATATTATAGACCACCGTGTAACAATAAACAGCAATTCTTAAAAGAAATAGACACTTTGCTTTACCGGTGTGCAAACAACGACTTGGTGTTTCTAGGAGATATTAATATTAACCTAAAGCTTGATAATCCTGTTAAAAAAATATACATGGACGTCATGAGCGGACATGGTCTATCATGCGGTATCACTGATTATACAAGAATAGAAACATTAAAGAATTTAATTACAAATAAAGACTATGTAACACTGGAGTGAGAGGTAAACTGCTAGAATGGTGTAAAGATTAGGTACTTAAATAACCGCAGTTACTAAGTCAAAATAGGTGATATGTACAGCGACAGTGTTAACGTTAGTGAAGGAACGGCACAAGGATCTGTACTAGGCCCATTACACTATTTGACATTCGTCAATGACCTAAATAATGTAATTAAATTTTGTACCGTCTATCAATTTCCTAACGACACTTGTCTAGTGGCAGCTGATGCGGATCCGTTAATAGCACAAAACCACATCCAAAAAGATTTTACAGCAATTTGCAAGTGGTCGCATGATTCAGGTCTAGTAATTAATGCTAGTAAAACTAAGCTTAAGCATGTCCGATCGAGTCATAATCTTAGTCCAGGTAACGAAAACGTAACAGTAGTAGCTCATAGTCATGACTGCTTGCACCTTGACTTGCTTTGTACAAGTAGTTGTAAGGTAATGGAACAAGTTACTGAATGCACGTACCTTGGACTAGTGATAGAGGTATAATAGGTTCAACTGGTCTAAACATATAGATAAAGTATGTAATAAGCTTAGAGCTATCATGGCAAAACTTTATATTATTAAATGCAAAATACCTTTTTATGTTTTGATTAAGTACTATCTACAAATCTCTTATAAATAGTAAAGTGAATTATGGATTAAGTAGCTATGGTCGGACGTAAAAAACTTATCTTGATCAAATATACGGTATTCAGTTAAGAATACTTAAAATATTAGTTCCCAAATATATAAAAAATAAATACTCCAACGATCCCATGGGGCTATTTGGGTACTACGGTGTGATGCCAATTCATAGAAAAGTAAACCTAAACTTACTTCTTGAGCAATACTTTCGCACAGAGATACAAGTTCCGAAAAGCAATTTTGGTAGTATAGCCACTAGAAGTATCACGCAGAAAAAGTTATGCAAACCAAATTTTAACAACGAGTACGGTAAAAGAACATCTCAGTATTTAATTCCCCATCTAGTTATCAACTTACCTGCTGAAGTCAAAAACAAAATTACATTTTAAAAAAGTATTTTTTACAAATTCGTGTACCAATATAATTGAGTAAAAATAAATATTAAAAATGGAGCATGCTGTAGAACAGTGCACGCACACAGTGTTCAACGACAGAGCCGTGCGTAAACGCAGATAATCGGTCTCGCCGGCCAGCTCGGACGGACATAATGTTGTCTCGTAGTCTTACAGATGTTAGCGAGAGGGTAACTCAGTGGCGGAATCGTTCTTCTGCGTGCGTTCACTGAATGTGTGTTTACCTACATCTACATACAATAAGTTGATAGCTAACACTTTGATAATCAGTTAGTAGTACAGTAATGATGTATAAATAAGTTATCTACTTTTATGTGTATAGAATCGATACTTTAGTGTCCTAGACAAACCTTTATAGGTTTTTTGGACACTCTCAACATACTCCAATGCAAATATTTATTCAATAAATAAACAAAATAAAAAAAAAATCAATGCTCATACTTTCTCTGTATGAGAAGAGGCCAAAGGAGGTAAATTTTGTTGCCTACTTAAAACAGGTTTCAGTTTACAACAGTGTGGCTGATATATTTTATGACGATGTGTCTATCTTTAGCATCCTAGCTCCCAAATGGTTGAAACAATTTCGATTTAAGTTTTTTTGCGAATATCCTATATATATCTACCTAGAGGGTCACTCGTTAATTAGTGACCGACAATATGGCTTCAGGTCAAAACGGTCTACGGGTGACCTTCTAGCGTATATCACGCACCAATGGGGTGAAGCTATGAATAGGCATAGAGAGTCCTTGGCCATCAGCCTTGACATAACCAAAGCCTTCAATAGAGTCTGGCACCGTTCGAGCATATGATCTGCCACCCCAGCTATGCAGCTGGATTGCCGCATTCCTGCATGAGCGCCGCATTAGAGTCCTTTGTGACGGATCGGCCTCCAATTATTTGCAGGTCAACGTCCGTCCTGTCGCCCACCCTGTATCTTCTGTATGTCAATGATATGTTGTCCCTTGGCAACATTTATTGCTATGCAGATGATAGTACAGTGCATGGGCGATATCTCGGACATCCTGTGGCTACACAGACTGACATCGAGGCAAAACGCCTAGAACTTGTCGCTGAGCTCGACCAGGTATTATACCGCATTTCTAAATAGGGTTGTGAGAATTTGGTCGAGTTCAATGCCTAGAAAACACAGGTGTGCGCGTTCTCTGCAAAAAAAATCTCCGTTCCTTCCCCTTCCCTCTCTTCAGAACACAGCGTTACCACTACAGGATAGCCTAAGAGTCCTGGGTATGGACATTTTCCAAAATCTCAACTCCAAGAAATACATCGAGAGCGTCATTAAAACCGCCTCCTGTAAACTCGGTGTCCTGAACAGGGTGAAGCGGTACTTCCACCAGAGCAGCTCTGTCTTCTTTATAAGACACAGGTTCGTTCCTGCGTGGAGTACTGCTCTCACCCTTGGAATGGCTCCGCACATTACTTACTGGATGCACTCGATAGGTTGCAGCGGCGAGCAGTCCGTATCATCGGAAGCCCGGAGGCTACTAAGACCCTTGAGCTTTTACAGCTGCGAAGAGACATCGCCTCGATGGCCGCCTTCTATCGCCTTTACCATGGAGAGTGTTCTGAAGAGCTCTTTGAATTAATCCCACCCTCTCCCTTTTTTTTCACTTTGGTAGGCTTAAAAAAAATCGTAGCTAATTTATTAGATCGACGTAAGAATATTTTATGCTAATGTGTTTAGGATAGGAGGATTTTTACTATGTTAACACCCTGATCACCCTAAACACGTTTCTGAAGAAATTGCTAAGTTACTCGCTCACGCACTCTACACCCCCTTTTTAGCCATTCGTTGACTGGACTACGTGTTATCTAATTATTTAATTGTTTTTATTAAACTAAAAACAAATAAATTTACCATCGAGAGTAGATATGGCATTTTGTGAATAGGAGTTTGACAGGATATGTCAGTTTTTATGCCTAGGCTGGGCAGGATCTCTAATTTAAAGTTGGTCACACTGGTACCAGATTTTCACTTTTCAGCATGCATAGCATAGTAATTTTGTAATAGTTACTTAGGTGTTTTGCCGTAGAGTTCAAACTGTTCAAAACTTCAAAGTAAAGCCCAGTTGAGTTGAGTTGAGTATACTTTACTCTTTGGTTGAGTTATTATTTGTCCTTCCGCTAAGTACGGTAAATACCGCTGTACTTCGTGGTTTTCACATTAGAAATAGGACTCTTGTGTTGTTTATGTTTGGGGATAAAAGCTTTTTACTGATAAGTGTTATCATTATCATATGTTATTGTTGTGTGTTGTGTTATTATTGTTATTATGCCATCAGACAAGCGTTGCTGTGTTCCTGGTTGCAAAGATAGTGAAGGTATGCGAGACTCATAGTTACCTCAATGTTTAAAGGTCAGATTATGAATATTATTATAGTTACAGCTAAGGTGACATTCTTTGAAAGAGACAAATATAAATTTCTTTTTGTTTTCATTAATATTATTAACTGTGTTTAACCTACCTAGATTATGGGAAACTAGGCACAGTTTATCCTATACTTTAATTTTTGTGTAGTTGTGTTCCTTTATTATTATATTTATTATTTTTACATCTAATTTTAACATATTAATGCTGTCTACAGAATTGATCTAGTTATATAAAAAAAATACATATAATATGTTACAGTCAAAACTGTTATCGAGTCAAAACTACTATTGACTGCCCAAATCAGTTAAAAGTAGGTACATTTGACTGCAGATATTAGTCAATAGGTCTGAAATAACTGTTAAAAGTACTATACCTACTAAGTAGGTAGTATGGCCAGTACTATAATTTCTAACATTTTAGACTCTCATGACAAGTTCTTGGTCTCTAGTAAGCGATTCTAATGAATGCCCAAAGTGAATGCTTGGCAATGAAGGGTTTAACTTACATGATATTAAAGAAAATCCAGAAAAAAATTATGGTCACAAGTGTATCCCATGGGGAGACTTGATGCTAGCTAACTAAGGAGTACCTCTATTGTACTGAAAAAACGGCAGTCATAATACCTAGCACTGTTTTGCTAGTGCTGTTCCTGAGGATCTCTTGGCCAGTCATTGTTCTAGCAGAAAAAGGACTGTTTCCTTAATTGCCAAAGGCATCAAATGATAGAACCATTTTTATTCTATGGTACCAAGTCTCCTGCAGGGAACAATTGTATTCAGTTTCCAACACCACCTTAATCTATTGATTTACATATATTTTACAATTTAAGACAGACCAGTTATGGTATACTTGCAATAGGTAGACAATAGAATAGACTACCTATTGTTTAACTAGTGCGTGTGACAACTTTGTTGTTCTGTAAACCATTTTATTCTCTTTGTTTTAATATGACAATTATTTTTTAGGTGCACTTCATGGGTTCCCAAATCCTGAAAGTGATGGAGATCGCTTCAACATGTGGCTCTATGCAATTGGCAGTAGTGACATGTTGGGCCTAGAAAATAATGTCATATTTAAGTACCGCCGTGTGTGTCATTCACATTTTGAAGAAAAATTTAAATGCCGCTACAACAGACTAAGCAATATTGCCGTGCCATCAATAAATATGTCAGGTTAGTATAATTATAGAATTATATCCATGTTATATGTATCCTATGTGATTCATGGCATAGCCCGATTTATATATTGTTTGTTCCTTCAGGACCATTGACATTAAGAAGATTAACATCTGCCAATAGACAGCCATTACAACAATTACCAGACATACCAATACCAAAGCCTTCAACATCACCAGGTATTTTTCCTATTTATAAGTAGCTTTCCACAGTGCGGTTTAACCGTCTTTGGTTACTGCTCTGCTCCCGTCGCCAGAAGCGTGATATTACATACCGACCATAAAACCTATCTCAAGAACCAGGCTATCATACGCAAAAATCTAATAAGTACGCTTATTTAAATCCGACTAGTAGTTACACAGATTATCGCGTTCAAACAAACAAACTTCCGCTTCTTCCGCTTTATAATAATAATTATGTAGGTACTTACATATAGTTTTTACATAGGCTAAACAGAAAGAGAAGTCTCCCGTAGTATCTATCTATTTATCTCGCTCGTGTCGTGTATCATTTTTCGACTCGAAGTGCTCAGTCCAATTTGATTACTGTTGTTGTTTGTTGTAGTTGTTTTGCATATTTTACAGTAATTTCGTTCTGCTCTATAGTCGAGTTTAACATGTTATGTTTCTCCGTAATTACGCGGAGGCCTAAAAAAGAAAAGGCTTGTTGTCGCGTTAATTTGAACGCTTACGTTAAGTTTTACGATTGAATAATATTGTAAAGTGTTCCCATCAAGCCTTCTTCTAGTTGATGTACTTAGAATTTACTTTATCAACTCTTTCTACTGACCTATTGTAGAGTATGGATCTCCAAAAAATATTTCATATAATTTTAGTCCACCAAGTGTAAGCAAAATTTCAGATATATCTATAGATTTCCACTTTGGTGGACCCACCAAAATGGGAAAAATATTCTTCTTCTTCTCCCTTTATTATGGCAACTGAGCCGACGATTGTGTCAGCTATTTCTGCCAGCGTCAAGTGTAAAATAATATACTAGTTGATGATTTTAATGGTATAATACAATGATAAAAATAGAAAAAATGTGGATGAAATTAGACAACCATCTTCTGTGAAAACAAAAGATGGCTTTTTTTTCGGGAAAAATATTGGAAAAATATGACTATGAGTTTCACTGTGAGACATGACATTGTGGTCTTCTTCTTCTTCTCCTTTTTTTGGCAACAGAGCCGACGATTGTGTCAGCTATTTCTGCCAGCGTCAAGTGTAGAATAATATTCTTGTTGATGATATGATATTAATGGTATATTACAATGATAAAATAGAAAAAATGTGGAGGAAATTAAATGACAACCATCTTCCGTGAAAACAAAAGATCCAATCAAGAAGACATTTCAATCATGTTTTTACTTTTTGTCTACGAGTCTTTAATTTATTTTTTGCGCACACCACACTAACTATTTTTTGTCACTTGACAATCTTGACATTGGCAGAATTGTCGAATGTCGGCATCGGCATTGCCCATCGTACAAAAACAACAAAAAAATTATTTAAATTGTAAAAAATTGTGAAATAATATTATGCACGATAAAAGGTGTTGTGTGCCAGGCTGTTCGGTAACTCGTAAGTATCTTTTGACTACCAAATATTAAAACATTCATACTCATAATAAACGTATTTTTTCCACAACGAATTTCTTTTTTTTATAAATACTAGTTTTTGTGAGCTTTGAACGAAGTATTTTTAACCTTAAATACATCTTATTTATTAGTATGTTTTTTGTTAATTTGAATATGAATTCGAGGAAATTGTATAAATAAACGCGATTTGTTACTTAATAAATAGTACTAGCTTGCCGCAGTTACATCTTTGATTACGGCTCTACTCGTGTCGTTCTAAGCGTGATGTTATAGACTGCCTATAAAACCTTCCTCAAGAACTGAGCTATCGAACAAAGTAATTACTTTTGCGTTTGATAGCACAGTTTATTATTTATTTATTTTATTCAAATCCGACTGGGTGTTCCAGAGATCAGTGCGTTCAAACATAAAAACTCTTCTGCTTCATACATATCATTATATTAGCTTTTCCCACAGCTCCCTCTCCCCTCCCGCGTCAATGTCGGTTTCGGGAATCGCATTTTCCCTACAAAATTTTATCTCCTATTTCAAGCCATTTTTCGCGACAAAAGATAGCCTATGTTCTCCCTTATGGTCTATTCTATCTCTATACCAAATTTCATCGATTTAAATCGAACCAAATTTAAATTGGTTCAGGGTTTTAGGCGTTAAAATCTAACAGACAGACAGACAGAGTTACTTTTGCATTTATAATATTAGTAAGTATGGATTAGTATAGACTAGCAGACATTACTTTATTTTTCTAAAATAAATGTAGTCTAAGTTACTCCTTATTACATCAGCTACCCGCCAACAAAAGTCCCTTCAAAATCGGTCCAGCAAACAGACAGACAGACAAAAATTGTAAAAAACGGTTATTTCTAAATTACAAACAGACACTCCAATATTATTATATGTATATTTAATGAATCCCATAAAGTAATGATAATAAATTTCCTTTCAGGTAAAGAAAATGCTATTTTGCATTTATTTCCTGATCCAAAAAAGGATTTGGATAGATTTAATAAATGGGTATATGCTGTTGGTGGTAATCTGCTTGTACTAGATCCACTGCATATTTATAAATGTGGAAGAATCTGTCACTCTCACTTTAAAGAAAATTTTCACACTTCAAGTAGAAGGTTATGCTCAAATGCAATACCCTCACTTGGCTTAACAGGTATTAAAGTAGTACATACTACAAGATTTATTGTCCTTATTAAATGTAGGTAGGACTATATAAAACAAATTTTAATAACATTTTGACTGCACCGTTGGTCTAGTGGTTAGTGTAACTGACTGCGACGCCGGGTGTTGTGGGTTCGATTCCCACGGAAGGCAAATATTTGTGTGATGAATATATTTGTATTTGTTTTCAGTTTGGGTGTTTTCTATGTATTATAAGTATGTATTTACGAAAGAAAAGTATGTATATGTATTATATTTCAGTAATCTAGTACCCATAACACAAGCTCTGCTTAGCTTGGGACTAAATGACGGTGTGTAATAGTGTCCACATATTATTATTATTATTAATTATCTTAGGTATCTACATTAACCCAACACCACATGTGCAACGAGTGGCTAATGTGAGTGGAAGAATTTCTGTAGCAACTGTTTTAGTTCCATCTGTCCACCCAAGTAGCCTGACTCTGTCAAGTTCTAAAGAACTTGCTACATCAACATCAGAAGGTATGATGTTATTTTTCTTTTCATTATATTTAATTAAATTAATAGGCTCACATCTGTTTCCCAGAATGGTAGACAGAGACTATGGAATTTTTATTTAACATCATTTCACTCTTGCTGCATTCATATGCATTCTTTTCAATGTAAGATTAGATAAGATATGCGATTGAAAAGAGTGGCTTGAGTTTCTTGCCAGTTCTTCTCACAGGTCTACCTCGTAAGCAAACTGGTTAATTAGGTTAATTAACTGACTTCATGTAATTTTGACTTTTCATAAGCATCATACTTTATGATCAAAATAAAATAAATGCTTTGAGTTTGAGTTATAGCACGCTGGTTTATCTTTTCCTACACCACATTCATATCAGCACTGTTCAATAAAAAAAGTGCGACTGTGAAGGTTTATTGTACTGAGAGAAAGTTAAACGGGTGTCTGAAATTACCCATCCTCGACTATAATAAATTGTTTTTCAAATATCAAGGTGATGTTGTCATTCATAATATAAGAAAATATAGTAAAAAAGCAAACTTGTATAGCACCTTTAAAAAACCATACTTTCAGTTGTCATTGATTACAACTTTATATAAAAGAATGGTCAATAAACTTATTTATTTGTTTAGCTGCGCTCTACGGTTTTGCCTACGCGTAAAATATGTTTTGTTGTGTCCCTCGGGAATCAGAACGATTTTCGGGATAAAAAGTAGGCCTATGTCCGTCTCCCGCACCGAATCTAGCTACATACCAATTTCGAAATCGGTTTAGCCGTTTAGGCGCTGAGTGGTAACAAACACACACACGCATGCAAACATTCGCATTTAATAATATTATAATAGGATTGATGCAAAGACTTAATAACATATTGTTTTATTTCATGTCCTCATCAAATCTTTCATTTACGTCGGTCGTTTTTTGAGATGCAGCTAGGAATAACAACAAAATAGTGAATAAAATCGTTCTTGGTCAATACGCTGCAAAATTGTATTCTGATACACACCAGACGAGGCGCGCTCCGCAGTGTCATAGATTAGCAGTATTTCGAGTGATGTCTCTATCTCAGTCTCTAATTATTTAGTCTACGGTCTATAATCTCTATTTATATATTTATTTATTTATTCATATTTAAGGATCTCCAACAAAGGATGTACACAATTGTAACTTAAAAGTAAATAGGACACAAATATATTTCAATGTACTCCTTCAATTATAGGAGACCACATCATGCAAATACTGATAACAATAATTAATAATTAATTAAATCTATGTATTACATAAAATAACAATAATATTTAACACTGAATGAGATAAGCACGATCTTCACAGTTGGAAACACGCCCACAAACCAAGGTGACCTGACCTTGCTTGGTTGCGACTTGTGTCGGCTGTTGTAAACCAAATAATGACCCTGGTTTGTGAACGCGTGTTTCCAACCAAACTGGGAGAGGTTGGCCTTGATTTAGGGGCGTGTTTTCAACTGTGAAGATCTTGATATAGAGATGACACCGTAAAATTGTTAACACCGTTGGATTACAATCTATCGTGAGATTGTGAACTGTCAAAAGATCGTGAACCGTAACATACTGCTTACAATTTAACGCATTATTTTCGATATATTATAATCTATCGAAGTGAAACTATTAAATCACAATCTGTCGCGCGTTAAATTGTCAACTGTCATAAGACTCCCTGATTGGTCGGTCAGGGCGTTCTGTGTCCATCATAAAATATCATTCAAACCACACTTCTTGGGTTAGTCACACGATTAATTTTACTTCCACAAGAATTATAAGTATGTACATAACAGTTGAAAATGACTGCTTTAGAATTAGAATTATTAAAAATTTCAATAAGTACGTAATCATCAATATACAATCACCACAACCAATGATATTCTATTTAAATATAAATAGAGTATCATTGACCACAACACTGTTTGTTTACATTCAACAAAGTTTTTTTCTTGTACTTTTGTATCGATAGTATTGAATCTTGACAGTCCATTCAACCTTTATAGTCGCTATGCTATTGATAGTATCGATAGTTTTAGACTATCGATAGTATAGATTTAAGCTTCGGCCAAGCCTGCGCGAACAAAGCGACTGCGAAGCGGGAGCGTCTACCGCGCGGCGGTCGCTGCCCATATAAATCAAAGGCGCTTTGCACACCTGCCCGACCGCAACGCGGGACTGCAGCGTCCGCAGAGCGGGACGCACGCGTCTAGTGGTCAGACGTGTGTAGTAGTATGAATAAAGTACCTACTACCTTCTTATAAAAGTTCGATGTAAGAGTAGTAGTATTACTTTTCTCTCACTTACCGAAGTAAGTGAGGGCGCCGGAGGCCCAGTTTCTCCCCTTTCCTTTTTCCTCATTCCCTACTCACTTTACCTGCTACACTGGGCGCTATAAAGACACGGAGCTTTAGTGATTGTTCCCTAAAAAATGAAGTTCGCAGTTCGCGTCGCAGTCGCGCAGGTGTGCACGTTAAATTTCACTTTGTTTGGCCGAAGCTTAAGGTTTAATAGCATTTTAACAAAAGAGAACTGATCATTGTATTATAGGTACCATCAAAGCGTAGACGATACTATTACAAAGTACATAACTATCGGTCAGTTCTTATATTGCTATTAAACCTTGCTACCGATAGTATTGATAGCATAGCGACTATCATGGTCCAATACTATCGATACTATTGTAAATCATCAATAGTATTACCATATTTTGTATCGTCGACAGTATAGATTACTATCGATACTATCGATATCCTAACTGATTTTCAAGGTCAACTAATGATAGTGTTACTTACTATCGATGGTTCAGCATCACTAGCTGTAGACTCTTTAGCACAACACAGAGTACATTTTATACACTGGTACTGGATCATGTACGTGGTTTACATTTGGTTTCAACTTTTATTTATTTTATAATATTACTAGCCACTTGCCCGGCTTCACACGGGTGCTATGTTGATACTAAATACTTATACTACTGAATGTCTATAATATCACAACAGCCATCACATCTACACACAACGCCATCTAACCGAAAGTAAGTATATTTATATAGCTTGTGTTATGGGTTCTATAATGCGGATATACATATTAAAATACTTTTTTTTGTAAGTTCATCCATATTATACATAGAAACACCCAGACCAATGCAAATAGACATGTTCATGCACACAAATATTTGCACTGAGCTTGAATCGAAACCGCGACCACAGAGGTCGTCAAATACATTATCTATAAATACAAGTTTACACAGCTTTTTTGTACTATAAACATGACTTTTTTACTACTACAAACAAGACGTTTTCTTTAGACACCGCGCCGGCACGGCGACTCCGGCCGGTACCGCCGCAAACGCCTTATAATATCTTCAAAAAATATTTATTTAAATTGCATGTTGCGAAGAGCCATATTGATCTGCAGCACAATGTATTTAAAATAGTTAATATTAAAGGATTAATGCTGTATTGCTTAAAATCGCATCGTAAATAAGCCGCTATTTTTCGTAAAAAGTAAAAGAAAAATGGTTATTGTGCTTTATCCGAAAGATAATAACATATACCATCGCGGACTTTTATGTAGACCTTTTTTAGGTAAATAATCAATACCGTAGTACATTATTTTGATCCATCTTGTAGGTTTCAGCCAGCATTTGCAATGTAAGCCAAAAAAAATAAATGGGTTTTTGGTTTTTACGACATCACATTAGAAACCTCTACAATCATCAGTGTTTTTCAAAAATATTATGCATGTATTATACATTATTATAAACCTTTCTCTTAAATCACTCTATCTATTTAAAAAAAACCGCATCAAAATCCGTTGCGTAGTTTTAAAGATCTAAGCATGCATAGCGGAGTGGAGATAAGAGCAGTGAAAAGTGATAAGTGTTTCCATTGTATTGGAGTGGGGCGGAGTGGAGCTGATCCGGTGGCGTCGCGCCGTGCCTCACCGCCATGCTACTCTCCGCTTCGTATAGAACAGAATGACCGAACTGCGGTACCGAGCAGGGGCACCATAGTCCGCTTGACTCCGTTCTGTCCAGCTCGGGGCCGCGTATTTACATATTTTATTTAAAGGTCCTCAGCTCCGCTTACACTGTTTTCATTGGAGATTTCGAGCACTGTGATTGGCCAATTCACGGTCTGCTTCTCTCCACTCTGCCCAAGCCCGCGTCAGTGGAAAAGAACCCTTACAGTTTATTACGATACGTTAATGCGATACTTTTATAAGAACACGATATATCGAGCGTATCGTATGCTCGAATATCGTATTAATTATTGATCTAAGTATTGTATAGTGCTGTATCGATATCACATTTAATATCGTATTGGGCAACCCTATAATAATATCACTGTGCAGTTGACAGTTGACTTGAGTTGACACTTGAGTGACTGCCTGACTGCACTGACTGCGAAAAGTTGACAAACTTGTGCTTTTGCAAAATTTTACTACATTATTCAATTTTTATTGTGTGGTGTAATTGTTGGTTCATTTTTGTGTGTGTCTATTTCAGACCTTGAGTTATGTTATGAGTACTCCTCCGTGCTGATCCGATTTCGCGTATAAAAGACTTGTTTAGTGTTGTGCTAAATTGAAAACGATGCCTCATTATTGTGCTTTTGGGTGTAAAAACACCGGTCCTGGTAAGTTACTACCTACTTTACTTTTCGTAAGTACGATTTGTAATCATTAATTTGATACTTTCCCCTTACTATAGATTAACGTTTAATAGATCATCCAAGAGCATACCCACGTTAGATGTACTTCTACAAAGTTATTTAGATAATAATCTTAAAATAAAACAAACTTTAATGTAACTACATACAAATTAACGGTTTTTGGATGTATTACTTGTGCTGCGATACCTTGCTTTGTTCCAAATTTCATGATTCTATGTCAATAGGAAGCCCTTTAAGATTCCGTTTTTCCTTTTGATTTAATAAAATAACTAATAACTGTCACTTGCAATATTTTTTTTATAAACATTACAATATGTTGCCAAGTACTCTACTCCAGAGTTAATGAGAATTGCTTATCAGGAGCCAAGAACTTGCTGCGCGAGTCCAAAATGTATGGTAAATTATACTAGGGCTGGTCCCTCACATGATGCCTATAGAAATAATCTTTATACTAGCACCCTCTCAAATCTTACAATTATTTATTATTCTTTATTTTCAGGTATTGGGATGCATGTTATGCCAAATCCTGAAAAGTATCCTGAGCGTTTCCAGACTTGGGTTAGTCTAATTGGAGGGAAGTTGGAAACATCTTTGGATTATGACAAATACAAGAAGAAAAGGATTTGTGACATTCATTTTTCTCTAGAACACAGGAACCGTTATAAACGTCTCAATGCACTGGCAGTACCAACACTGCACCTGCCTAGTAAGTTAAAATAACTTGTACAGAGACATATTTAGTTACTGTTACTTACTTAGGGACTACTCAAACATATTTAGCTCTGCATGCGGAAAGCTGAACAGATGCATACACATCTCCATACAAAATCATTGTTTTCTATGGGCATAAGGTGAATATGTGTGAGTAGTCCTATAAACTTACTTTACTCTTTGGCTATGTCAACGTCAACGTCAACTAGTGTTGCCATAATATCTATGGTCTATTGATACCTAGATTGTCAATACTATTGTGAACTTGAAAACAGTCATAGTTGATGATAATATATTAATTGTATAGGAATTTTACAATACAATTGATAGTATCATATAGTAGTTGTTGTGATATTATTTTGATTGTATAAATTGTGAACTACACAAAGAAAATGTAGTCATATCCTGAGGGATTTCCATACATAACAATAAATTATTAAATTGATATAAAGGCTTTTTATTGCTTAACTCTTATGAATAATTTGGTTGCTAGCATTTATTCAATATCATTTATTTGCTAAAATGTGGTAAATAAATAAGGTGTGTATGAGCGACAGTTACCACTTACCATCAGGTGGGCTGTTGGCTCGTCTGCCACTGTAAATAAAAAAAATTTACCTGTATAGGCATGCAAATTTTATAGAGTAAATATATTACAATATTATGAATTTTATTTTAATCATGTCATTTATTTTAAAAAACAAGTTACTAAAATTAAGTAAAAATGTCAATTCAATTGCCAATTAAAGATGTCAGTTACGTATATCCATTATGTCGGTCAAAGTAATAAAACTTACATGGATGTTTTCGAAGAAATTCCTCAACTGAATAAAAACACTTTTTATCAACCAGTTTCGTAACACACTGCAAAATTAGGTATATGAAAGATTTTTCATTTCTTCAGGTAAAGAATGAAGACATTTCTAGCCTGGGGATAGGCATTTATAACTCCAGATGTCTAGCTTTCTGTTATTTTCATTATTCATTGGTATGAATAGTGATGAGTATTTCAATTTTATTTTAATGGAAACTACAAAACAAACTATGTGATGAAAGTAAGTTTCATTACACATTAGGCAGGGTGATTTACATCATAACTATAGTATGTTATTTTTCAGCATGCAGAATATAGGTATTTAAAAGACAAGACTAAAGAATATACATACATAAAAAATTTGATTGGCAAACAACAATTACAACATATGGATGGTTGTAATTTTTGTTTGGACAAATGTTTGTTGGGCTGTAATTTTAAAGACAGTAATCCTGATTTAAATAAAGCTTTTGTGTTAAGAATTTTTTTTTATTTAGTCTATCTTTCAAATCATAAGAAATATTATTTTAATAATATGCAGACAAAGAAGAACTGAATAAAGTTTTCAGGGATATGGACTCTGACAGTTGACTGTGTATCTAAACTTTTATTGCAGGCCTACACAACCTATTTATAATAATACTGGTTTACACTTGGTTTGGATTTATGCCATCAGAATAATCTAAAAAATTTGAATAGATTGTATTTAAATCATATCTGCTCAGACAAGATAAGTATGGCGGCTCTATTAGCCATACTCAAGCACATCAACACCAAATAGAATGGAGGTGAAAAAATAGCCATGACCAAATAGTCATGGAATTCAAAACTGCACATAGTGACAGTCTGTTAAAATAGTTTTTTATTGTTCACAGGTTACAAAACAGCTGATGACAATACTCCTAAAACGGATGACAATACGCATAAAACTGATGACAATACTACAACTTCATTAGCAGATCATGAATCAGCACCTAATGTTCAAGATGTGGCAGAACCAAAGAAAACAGAGGCAACTGTGGAAGACACTACATCAGAGAGCAAAGTAGTTAATGTAAGGGATGGAGTTACAGGAACCAGTTACAGTATGAGTGTGGGCAAACTGTATAAAATTAACTGTGTTGATGGTAAAATTGTGTTAGAAGGATATAATCCAGAGATTACGAGCAATGACGTCGTAAATGAAGAGAATGTTGAAAATGAAGAGAATGTCGAAAATGTAGAGTATCTGGATGATATTGATGACACAGCAATAGAAGATAACTGCGACAGTGTTACAGAAGTAAATGAAGGTAACATCTGATATATCTTAGTAATAATGAGTTAACCTCAGAAACACAAGTGCATTAGTAAGCACTCCGGGACCTGATTACTTCCTGCGGTTCTCCTTCTTTCCATCACCCTCATTCTTTTGGCAATGCTAACAGAACAGCTGTCTATCAGTCTTCAAAAAGATATGTTCTTGCGTGTCGCATGTTACCTGCTACTAAGCAGGTAACATGCAACACTCAAGAACATATATTATCTTCTGTGGAATTTGTTTTAAATGAAAAAATAAAATCATCATAACAAAATTCTTTTACAGATATTTCTATGATGGAAGGAATTCAGGCGTCTAATACGTTAGTTGATGACCATGAAACTAAATCTGTTATTGATCTTTGGCAGCAATGGATCAGCACAAAATATATATCACTAAGAAGGATTTAGCTTTTAGGTATGTATATATACATTATTCAGATTATTCCCATTTGTCCCTTTGATTTTTCCCCCTAGGGTGACAGATATGAATAATCCCATTATTCTATTATAAAGTTGGTAATACATTAACATGCACTTGCAATAATTTGTGATCAATTGTCACGAAGACGGTGTAGAGACGATTACGAGCTTACAGCATAGAAGTCAAAGATGGCGCTATCAACAAATATAGACCTCCCCATACAAGATGTATAGAAGCCTAAATCGCGATATTTACATTCTCACAACAACTAACTATATATACAAGTCCCGACTACCAACTGTCGGTCAGTAGCCCGCCAGGCACGATCACCTAGCCTGGTTGGAGGATCCTCCCTTTGGTTGGAGGTATTTGTTAATCACGTACCACGTAATAACTAGCGGCGTACTCGCTGCACACATTAATTACAATATCTTATCAATTTATCATCATTAATCTTGTATGTAAATATGATAGTTTAACAAATTATATTAAATTTTACTTTTTAATAATAGTTCGAGTTTTTCTTGATATGATAAACTAAACAAGTTGTAAATACTACTATTGTTAATATTTTTTTACAGCGAAGGTATGGTAATGATACCTCTGACCAAATATATAGACATGAAAAATAAACTTGAAGAAGTGCAATTAAAAATAAAATTTTTGAAAAAGTTAAGACAGGAGTTGCGGTATTTAAGGCGCTTTAAAGAAAAAATATCTCAGATATTTACTGAAGCTCAGATTAGCACATTACTAAACTCAAAGAAACACTGTGGCTGGTCAGATAAAGAATTGGAGAAAGCGGCCTTCCTCAGAAAGAACACTAGTCACTCTATTTACACATTTCTCAAGTATCAGATGGGGTTTCCATTGCCTCACAGTGCCCTGTTGCGACAGTGGATGATTAATAGAAAATTAAGTGAGTGTGCTTATTTGTATATAATTAAAATTTTATATCCTTTAATACAGATAAACAATAAATTCCATCATCAGCAGCAATATGAATGTCTATTGCTTAACAAACGAGAATAGGTCTTTGTCTTTTCATAGATAAATAGTTTATTATTTTGTTTGTTTTAGCAGTTGTTTCTAAAAGAAAAGGTGCCATGACAGAATCAAATGACAGTGTTAAGTTGAAAATTGGGAATGTACAAAATGAGCAAAGCCAAGAAGCAGTGCAAGTATACAACCCCGCACAGCGTCCTTTAGATGAAACTGCAGACATTGTTACTACTAGGGTTATGCATAAGGTACAAATACAAAACTCAAAACTGGGCCATGCTACCAGTAATTACAGTCTTGTGAAATCTATTTACGACAATTCGGCTGATCAAATTTTTACTAGTGAGTATAAAATGGTGTTCGTTTAATAAACTGCATTTTTGTGTTAATAATAACATTAAACTTTTGTTCTCTTTAACCAGACATGGAGAATTTCATATTGGAAGAAGAAGTGGCGCCCCCTGAGGTGGTTGTGTCTCAATCCCAGACAGAGAAGATAAAGCCTGTGCGTACATTCAACGCGCGCCTGCACTGTCAGCTGTGCCTGCAGAGCTTCCGCAGCGAGCGCGAGGTGAGCGAGCACGTGCCGACCCACTACCGACACACTGAGCTACACTACACCAGCTATTTGGATGCACAGGTGAGACAAACTTGTGTTGTGTATGTCAATAATTTTTTATATATCTGAAATCGTCAGTACTACTACCAATTTTTCTTTATTCTCCACTAGCTGTTGCCCGCGAATTCGTTCGCGTGAAAATTCAGATGGGTGCCTCTATGAGAATATTGCGTGCCTGATTTTATGGCAATCGTACATTGTATCAGTATTATCCGTCTCTATGGCGAATCCAGTTTAAACCCGCTACCGTTAAAACTGACAAACCACTTTCACACAAACTTGCGACTCTGATTTGCCCATTTAATAAGGGGGTTGCTGAATAATAAAAAAAGAGTATTTTCTAGTAATTTGGTAATCCTACTATAAAAACTATAGAAATTTTATACAAACTTTGCCACCCCTTTATACCCCCTTAGGGGATGGATTTCGCAAAATTCCGTCTAAGTGAGCACCTATATCCTAATAGGAACGACAATGCAAAGTTTGAGATTCCTAGCACTTGTTGTTTCTGAGATTTCGTGATAAGTGAGTGAGTGACCTTTTGCTTTTATGTATATAGATAGCATTTTTATATTGTTTAAATACTGTTTTTCATACTATATTTAATCTCCCATTCATACAAATCCTCTTTCACTTACCTAAAGACATCCCTCGTAAAAACAATATACAATACACAAAGGCAAATTTTCACTACAATAAGTTTCCCCTTCCCCTTCTTCCCTATTGCACTTTTTCTCCATTCTCCACAGTTTCCTCCTTCCTCTCCTCCCCTCCCCCTTCTCCTCTTCACCTCCTTCAGCATCCCTTGCCCCTCCTTCAGCATCTCTTGCCCTTTCCTCCACTTCCCTCTACCTTGCCTCCTCGTTTTCCCCTCTCTTCTCCCTTCCTTCTTCTTTCTTTTCCTCCTTTCCTCTCCCGTCCTATCGCTTCCTGTCCATTCCCCTCCCTTTTTCCACCATTCGAGAACTTCTTTTTTCCGCGTTCCTTCCCCCTCCCTTCCCCCTGCTTGCCTCTACTGTCTCCCTCACTTCCGCCTCACTTTCCTCTTATTTTCCCCTCATTCACCCCTCACTTAACCCTCACTCCCCTCACCCCCCTCACTTCCCTCTCACTTCCCTCTCACTGCCCTCTCACCCACCTCACTTCCCCCTCAATTCCCCCTCACTTCCCCGTTTCTTCTCCGTCACTTTCCCTTCACTTCCCCTCACTTTCCCCTCACTTCTCTCTCACTTCTCCGTGGCTTTCCCCTGACTTCCCTCTGACTTCTTCCTGACTTTCCCCTCACTTCTCCCGCATTTTCCCCACACTTCCTCTTCACTTCACCCTCACTTGCCCATCACTTTCCTCTCACTCCCCCATCACTTACCTCTCACTTTCCCCTCCCTTCCTCCTTCTCCTCAATTCTCACTTTACCCTCCCTTCCTCATTCTCCTTTTCCTCCCTCCTTTTCTTCCCTCCTTTCCCTCCCTGCCCCTCCCTGTAAATTTCAAGTCGCTAGCTTCAAAAGCTAAAGATTTTTGTATAGAATCTTTCATTCCTAATTTCACCCCTCTAAATCCACCCCTGTTAAAATAAAATGATAAGGATATTTTTTATTTAAATAGAAGTATTCCAAAACAAAATTACAAAACTGTAAGTTAAAAAATGAAGAAGATTCATACAATCGATTTCATCCCTTTTCACACACTTAGGAATTAAATTTTAAAAAACCCTTTTTTAGTACAACCTCTAGACATTTAGACAAACACACCCTCCAAATTTCAAGTCACTACGACCAGCAGTTTAGGCTGTGCGTTGTCTGTTAGCAGTCAGTCAGTCAGGACAAAGCCTTATATAATATGTATGGGTGTATGGATGTATGGATTAGACGTATAGCCATCGGGGATCAAAGCATACAGGCTGCTAGGAATGCTAACACGTGATAGAGCCTTATAAAGCTGACCGTGCGAAACACAGCTAATACTTAGATCCACGCCCACAACTTTTAGTTGTGTCTGACCTTGGGCTTTATTAATTGTCATCGCGAAACAGAGGCTCATTGGAAACTGGACTCATTTAAAAATAAGCGGAAGATTGTTTAGAATGACAGGAATCCGAAAAATAAAAACGCTATCAGCTATTCCGTAACCTGTTAAAGTCTCTGTTTCTATCAGAAAATGTTCGACGTGATTCTTTAAATTGGCATAACTTTTTTATTTATGAACCGATTGACATGAAACAAACACTAAATGTTAAGTGAAGCTTACCACAATGTATTAGTGAAAACCATATCTAAATCTGATAAGCCGTTTCTGAGATTAGCGTGAACAAACGCTCAGACAAACAGACAAAAATTGTAACAATCATTGTTTTGGGTTCTGATAAAGGCCCCAGTAGTTTTTTTCTCATATATCTTCCATGTACAGACAGCGATCGGTTACATTTTTATTATATGTATAGATTATACTGTCGCACTTTTTATCCAACACTTGCCTGCTGGCAGACGCCGTTCGAGTGCGAGTTCTGCGGCGCGAGGGTGCGCGTGCGGCCGCTGCTGGTGCGCCACCACCGCGCGCACCTGGGGATCACCTCCTTCAAGTGCAGCCAGCCCGCCTGCGACTACGTCACCAATGACTCGGTATGACTATTGACACTCACGCTAAGCTCATGCTTATAACCTCAGTATTTGTATACTTTGACTTTTTTGTGTTTGAGAATCTGCATTATTATCATAGTCACTATAAACTCATCTCGTTGAGTAACTATGGCACATGCAACTCGCTTGATAATACGGCTACATGTAGCCACACTGATCCTCTCTAAGTCACCTACGGTTGTTAAGAGCCAGTAGCAAAGTATCTCAGAGCACATAATACTTGTTGTAGAGGTGATACTGGTTTATTTCTGAAATAAACAACATAGATTATTAATATCTAAGAGGTACATGTAAAAGCAATCATGAAACGTTACAAATTGTGTTATTAATTAACATAGAAATGTTTTCAACCAGAACGTAGGTATATGTAGGATTTAAGGTGCATTAAAAGGTGATAACAAACACTTACCTATTATCTTTATATTCCAGAAGATAACACGCTTTGTTTCGATAACCTATAATCTCACGAGAAACTCGTGATCATCATATTTTTGAAAGTTATCAACTCTTTATCGATATAGCCGTAGTCTTTTTAAAATTACATTATTAGTAACTAATTCTAATGTTTCAACAGCGTCCAAACGTTCAAAAAACATGGTTAAATCGTCAGACATAGTCGAAAACTAAATTTTAAATGGTAAACAATAACTGTCCCTTAACGTTAGGGGATTGATATGGAGCGAATATTCGGGCACCTTAAAATTTAAGGAGCCTCTTGTACATGAGTGACACCTCAATATTATTGAAAACGATTTTTGTGCAAAGGGACCCATAATACACGCGTAAGGGGTCCCTAAACTTTAGGGGATGTTGGTGAAAACGGGCATTAGTTACTTATAAAGATCAGTGGCGACTTCAACATTTGGGACTTCAACATTTTGAGAATTCTACATTACGAGAATATGAAATTGAACATTTAAGAAATTCAACAATTATTGACTAGACGTTACTGGATTTCAACATTTTAGGAATTCAACTTTTAAAGATGTCGATGCTACCGACCGAAAGGACTTATAATAACACTAGCGGCGCGCCCCCCGGCTTTGCACGGATGGACATTTTTTTAATCATTTTAGTATAAATAAAGATAATCTCTCTCTCGACGCGTTGCTCACTGCGTTGCGTGGAGCCACACCGGAGCGGCGGCGTTTTGTTTATATTGACATTTTTAATTTCGTAATATATTTTGAATGGAATGTCCAATTTTAATAATTCAAAAAGTAGTCAATAAGTATTGAAACAGTCTTGAATACGAAATACGAAAATTTATTTGGATAAGAATTTCTAAGGACCTCTATTTTTCTAGTAATATTAGCCTTATGTTACTCAGTGATAATGTAGCTTCCTAATGGCAAAAGAATTTTTGAAATCGGTTCATTAGTTTTTGAGTTTATTCGTTGCATACTTTTGTACTAATACACAAATCTTTCCTCTTTAATAATATTAGTGTAAATAATAATATACACCAAAAATAAAAATTGATAAGAAATTAAACACAACCTTGTAGAGCCATGTTGGAGTCGGACACAACATCCGTCACTTTAAAATAAGCAAATGTATTTATGTGTTTGTGCAGAGAAAGTTGCGGAGACACTCGGCGCGCGTTCACTCTGAACGAGTGCAGCGCCGGTGCGCGCTGTGCGGCGCCGTCACGCACAGTGCGTACACGCACCGGCGACACCTGCTCGCTCACACGCGCCCGCCCAGGTACCAGACTATGTACTGTTACTGCTAGCCTATACCATCCCACTGCTGGTGCTGGGGGCGCCGTCACGCACAGTGCGTACACGCACCGGCGACACCTGCTCGCTCACACGCGCCCGCCCAGGTACCACACTTGTATACCATCTCACTGCTGGGCAAAGACCTAACGTTGGCCATTTGCTATCTGTTCTGTCCAATTTGTGTAAATTTTCAGAAATAAAATAACAAAATGTTTGTATTGTAGATTGAAGTGTGGCTCGGAGGGCTGCTCGATGTCGTTCTACTCGGGGCGGGAGCGCTCCCGTCACCGCGCCACTCACCGCGAGCGCTGTCCGCGCGCACAGTACAAGCGGCAAGCGGCGGGCCACAGGTGACATACTTGTTCAAAACTTAAAACACAATTAAAGTGTTGTTGACCCGAATAATAGTAATAGTCTAGTAAGAAACATATTTCATCAACATCACGTAGGCCCTGGAAACATGATCGACCTCTTACTCGTTTCGCACAGATAAAAGTAGCTTTAAGTTAATAGCTAAAAGTGTGTGTGTTATCTTTTAGACACATTAAACACAAGGCGGACAAACGCTACAAGTGCACAAAGTGTCCACAAGTATTCCACGACTACGGCGAGTTCTACGAACATTACAAGCGGTATCGCAGGCGCCAGCCGGCCTACAAGTGTACATGCACTATAAGGTAACAAATATAACCTACTAGCTGTAGCCCACAAACAATTTCGGTTATCGTATTTTTCGTACAAACTTACTTAAATCCCCTAAAAATTTTGAAATAATTATTTAGGTCTAAATAGAACTACGATGAAAACGTATTTTTATTTCAGTTTTAGATTCAAGAAACACTTCGATAGACATCAACTACAGTGCAAGTTGGCAGTCAGAGACAACTCTGAAGCTAACACTGACGTGCCACAAGAAGATAATCTACAAGTCGCTCCAGAACAAACAAGGAAAAGATATTACGAACATTACGACGCTGACAAATACAAAAAGCGACGTAAAGTTAAACAAAAAACGGCCGCCATAGAAGAAAATATTGTAGCATCAGAGACAATTGATAAACCTGAAGTGTAAGAAGATTATAATATAAAGTGTTCATCGGGACAATGTGATAACAATGACTGTATCTATATATATAAAAGCGAAAGGTCACTCACTCACTGACTCACTCATCACGAAATCTCAGAAACTACAAGTGCTAGGGGTCTCAAATTTTGCGTGGGGTTTTTTTTAGGACGTAGGTGCTCACTAAGACGGGATTTTGCGAAATTCGACCCATAAGGGATGAAAAGAAGGGGCAAAGTTTGTATGGAACAATGTGATTCCTTGGTCCAATCTACTTCAAATTTTGCATAAACATTCTTTAACAGAATTGGTGGAAGACGTATATCGTATTTTATTGAAATTCATCCTATAACGGGGGTAAAAAGGCATTTTAGGACTGATTTGCTTCGAAGTTGATATCAATACTCCTTAAGTACATAAAATTTAGTTTGTTGCCTGCGACGTCCGTCAGTGACATTTATGTATAATGGAAATCACAGCAAGGCATAATACTTTTTTTATATTAGCCTACCAAAGTGACTCCACTCTGCCTGATGGTAAGCAGTCAATGGAATCCAGAAGTGGCGGACACAATTCCAAAAGCCAAACTACTGGTATGGTGGCCTCCACTATGGCAGCTTAGTGAAACGCTTTTTCACGCCTCGCTTTAAAAGAACCAGGATCAATGTTGAATTGATTGAGTTGATGGAAACACATGCGCTGCCAAAGAGTTCCAGGCTTTAATTAAGCGACAAAAGTGTGAAGTGTTTGGTTAAATTTAGTGCTAAACTGTTTGGCAAAAGGGTGGCACTTTAGTCCCGCACGTGTCGTTCTGGATAAAAAGGAAGAGGGTGGGATTAATTCAAAGAGCTCTTCAGAACACTCCATGGTAAAGGCGATAGAAGACGGCCAGTGAGGTGATGTTTCTTCGCAGCTGTAAACGCTCAAGGGTCTTAGTAGCCTCCGGGCTTCCGATGATACGGACTGCTCGCCGCTGCAACCTATCGAGTGCATCCAGTAAGTACTGTGCGAAGCCATCCGAAAGATGAGAGCAGTACTCCACGCAGGAACGAACCTGTGCCTTATAAAGATGTCTTCTTTGAGCTGCTCGGGCGTGAAGTACCACCTCACCCTGTTCAGGACTCCGAGTTTACAGGAGGCGGTTTTAATGACGCACTCGATGTAATTTTTGGGGTTAAGATCTCGGCTGACCTCCGTACCCAGAATACTAAGACTATCCTGTGTACTGAAGTGAGGGAAGGGGAAGGAACGAAGATTGAAATTACGTCAAAGTGAATTTTCTCGCGAACGAAGTCGCGTATCCACAGTATCTACTTACAGTACATCAGAACAGTGAGTGAATTGTGAAACTAGAAAAGTTTAGCGCGGCGAGATTGTCCGCTAAGATATTTTGCTCAAATTGAGCAGCTAGATTACTGCACAAAGAGCGCGCGCGGCAGTTGGATTTGGTACCTTTTGTCTTGATCGACGTTTAATTAGATGGGGCCAACGGGATCCGTATGTTTGTTGATTTAGTACCTTAACTGTGTAATAATAGCTCTCGTTACAAAATCACTTGACTTGGGTAACTTTGGTTATGTTGTTAACATTTTGTTAAAAAATGACTACAAAATACATTTTAAAAGGTATTTAATTTATATTCACTATTGGTATGTCATAACCAGAGATTTAAATCGTTAGATGCGCCCACACCATACATAAGGCGCACGAAAACGTGTTATCGTTGGGAAGAGTGAGCTCACTCTTTCCGTCGTAGTCACTTGTTGGCAGCAGTAAACGGTGCATGTTGTTTACATTTCTTTGTTTTTGTTAATTCAGGCACTAAGTGTATCAATTATGCCTACCTGTGCCTTTAAAAATGTTCTTATAATATAAGAAACACAAATAAATCCAAGGGAATTACATTTCATTCGTAAATACTGAACTATTAACTATTTTCTCTCATAATATTCTACTCTATAAGATGATGTCCGCGTCGTTTCCGTGTGAAAGAGAGCGGATGATTGCAATTACAATATGCGGGAGCGAGACATTTGTCTGTATCATATTTCGTCATCTGTCGACTGTCGTCGCTGCGCGTACATTGTCGATGTCGTGTGCGCAGACGTCTTAACTTCACACACACACACACACAACTTAACCCTTAAATGCATGATTTTTACTTCAAATTAAATTTATTTGGATGTAAAATTGGCTCTATAGTACGGGAAAAATAATAAAAAAAATATATTCATAAAAATACTTTATTTAAAAGAAAAAAATGGGTTGGTAGAAATTTAGGTCTTTATGTAATCAGAACTAATCTACTGGGAATAAAATGTGCAGTGTTTACTGATTATGGTATTTGTTGAAACAATTATTGTTTTTGTTGAGGCAAAGGTTAACATTACATTTAGAACAATGTATAGTTGAATATCCCTTACAATTGGGGTATTTGCACCGCAAGGATCCCCCTACCAAAGGCCAATGATCTTGTCCATCTATGCGAACTTCTTTTGGTGGGGCAACTGCTACAGCACTTCTTTTTTTCTTGGCCTGGATCTCATTTTCTAGTAAACTAGAACTTGGACGACCTCTTTTATTTTCTTTTGCTACTCCCATGTTACAGAGGACGAAGACCAGTTCATTTATAAAAGCACCTAAATTGAGAATTTCTTTCTTAGGTACATTTTTAGCAATTAAATTTTTTTTATATATTATCCATGCATTTATTACTGCCAGATCTATCCTTGTAGACTGCACAAAGCATACAGTTTGAAGACCCACTTATGAGGCTTGTTAGGCAAATACTGTTTCAGAAAGTGTGCAACTTTAGTTGCACACATTTGCTCGTCTATGGATAGGCGCTGTTCCATAGGTAATGATGAAAATTTTTAATTCAATTCATCAATAACAGGGCGTATCTTGAATAGGCGATCATGGCCTGGATCACCAATTGCCTTGTGGTGGTCATTGTTATTGAAGTGCAATGATTTTTTCAACTGTTCAAACCTGTTATTGGACATTACCAAATATATTGGTTCATAGCCAAATGTTGGGGACCAGTATGCTCTTGTATTAGGAAAACGTTGGACTGACATATATATAAGAATTCCTAAAAACTTTCTAATATCTGACAAATTGCATGCAGTTGAATTTGCTGGATTTTTTTGTGTAGCATACAGATTTGTTTCTTCCACTATCCTTGCCATGAAATGTTCTGTATGGAGATATGGAGTATCTAATTGTGTGAACTCTGGTCCTAGATCAGAATTGCCTTTGAATGTAATGTTGGACTCATCAAATTGTGTTCTTTTTTTTCCAGATCAATTTTCGTTTATCTAATAATATATGTCTTGTAGGGTCACCATAGTCTACAACCTGGTTTCCTATTACCTCATTTTCAACTAAGGGAGAGTCACTTTCGTGGTTTTGTGGGTTTTCTGTGTCCTCTTCATCACTTTCTAATATGTTCAGTAACTCATCTCTGTCATAACATTCAGGCACATTTTCCTCCTCATCATCAGACTTCCTCCATGTCATCTTCCGACAGCCACCCACCTTCCAAAGATGCTAAATATTGTTCAATATCTCTGTCATTCATTTTGTAAGATATCAACACCTGGAACCAAAAAAGAAACAACTAAAGTCACGACCAAATCCATTTTCGGACAATGTAAACAAACGGTCTTTTCAATATTTTTCTATCAAAAACTCCATAACCGATGACACATTAATTTATACACATTCTGTTCACTGTATACTTCGTTTTGCAACTAGAAAGAAAGAAAGAAAGAAAAATAATTTATTAGAGTACAATTTAACACATATTTACATATTCAAACAATTATACCTACATATTTTTTTTTTTACATAAAAACAAAATAATGACGCTGGCTACAACTCGGTTCACGACTATGCAGTGCCGGCCGCCAGCCGCCGCGCCGGATGGCAACAAAACAGAACAATTCAAAATTAGGTCACTCTCCGCGGACGCTCGCCCGCGACGGACGCAGTCACGTCAAAATATCACAACACAACAGATATCTTATTTGTTCAAGGCTGCCATCACGAAAAGTAAAAAGTACCAACACTGCTGTTAGTTATCTTAGCGCATTTTGCTTTCATGATATTTAAACAGTGCAACGTTAAGTAAACAGAACTTATACACGGACCAAAAAGACAGTGAGGTGATCAAGAGAGTTTCATAGCTCGTGAGCCATAAACAGACAGGTAAGAACACCGATAAATATATAACATTTTTTATATAATAATTTTACAATCGTTTAGATTACCTTACACTAATACAGTACTTATCTTTTTTTTTTTATTTGTTTAAGGCCTTGACAGATATGCACGAACCTGTTTCTGATCAGATCCCCACTACATAGGTACTACATATTCATAATGGCTGGCGTCGGCGCAGAGTAGGTAAGGCTGTGTAATAATGCAAGCACGGCACATCGTAACATTTTAATATATATATATTGTACTGCTAATAGGCCTCAGCTCAGCATGGTGCTGCAAAAGTACAAGTAAAATTGCAGCGCTGATTTTCAGCCGAAGCCTCGATCGGCTAGAGGACAATAATAAATAAATTTGGTGAAATGATTAATCAATGTAAAATAAATAATTCAATAGGATATAATTTAAATACCATAAATAATAATTAATTAGATATTATATCAAATAGTATTTATTATATAGTAATGTAATGCGATTGTGATACATTGTATAATTGAATAGTAATAATTAGTCGTAGAGAATAATGAAATTTAATATAAATATTTAATTGGCATAGGTAATCAAATAAATAATAGTAGTAATGTCAAATGGTAAATGGTTAAATGACTAAATGACTAAATGCCTATTCATTTACTGTTTCCTGTGCTGGAAGTCTGTAAATGAAGTAGAGCTAATTTTAATTTAATCTTAAAATTATTTACATTAGTCAGACTTCGAAGTGGGGGTGGCAGATTATTCCAGCACTTAGTTGCGCTATACTTAAAACTACCACGAAAGGCCGTGGATTTATGCGGAGGGACACGAAGTGGGCACGATACTGATCGTTTAGGATATTTGCTGTTTTCACTCATCCAAACTAGCTTTGTATATAGGTACGTAGGAGTTTTATTTCTTATTAGTCCGAACAGAAGAGTAGCTAAATGCATATCTCGGCGTAGATTCATTTTCAGAGTTTTGTTATTATTTAAGAACGGCGTCACGTGGCTACGGGGGGGAATGTCGTAACAATATCTAGCACACGCATTCTGCACTCGTTGTATGATACTAGCAGTTCTAGCTAGGAGTCTTGGCCCATAGGCGGCATCTAAGTAGTTTAATTTCGATAGAACCAAAGATTCTACCAGTTGTTCGCGGAGCGGTATCGCTAAGTGTCTACGCAACTTGTACAGAACTTTTAAGTGGTAAAAACAGTTTCTAACAGTGTTCGCTATATGTTGTTCGAAGCGAAGATCTTCATCCATCATAAGGCCCAGATTTCGAACCACGTCGACACGAGCAACACTCACGTTATTAACCAAAATATGTGGATTACGGTTAGAGATGTTCAGCCGTTGATTTTTGGATCCAAGAATTAGGTATTTTGTTTTAGTCTCATTTAAGACTAACGAGTTGCGCTGAGCCCATTTAGATATGTTACCCAAATCTTCATTAATTCTATCTACTGCAACCCCAGTATCAGTCGGCTTAAAATGATAATAGATTTGGACATCGTCAGCATAAATATGGAACTTGCAGTGTTTGATCTCCTTTATGATGTCAGCTGTATATAGAATAAATAACATAGGTCCAATCACGGAGCCCTGCGGCTATTAACTATTTTTACTAATGAATAATAATCAAATCTAGATTATTTAATAAAATTACGAATTACTTTTTGCGGTCGAATAAAGACGTCAAATTGATTGACAGTTATTTTTTCTATACTCTCTATTGTCTTTGAAAACCAATGTTGTAATTTATTAGAAGAAATAAGTTTAACGAATACCTACTTATCATAGATACTTAATATTTTGTTATTCATCATGTATTTTAGGTTTGCCCTCGCAGGTCTGTTTATTTGTTTTATTGTATTAAAGTACCTATAATAAAATCATAACATACATACAACTTCCATTTAGTCCAAATTTCACAAATTTTCATCAGGCGGGAAAATATTCATAAGCATCTCAGTATTCCATTTCAGTCAGTGGTCAAATTGTTGCATTTAGAGGTCAACGCTTAATTCAAATTACATTTATTTATTAGATTAGGTACATTGTTTGTCTTATTATCTTAATGTTTATAAATCAACGGTTACAATAAAATACAATACCATATTTAACATAAATACAAATATTTGGAGTAATGAATTAAATAGAATTAATCTATTATGCAAATAAAGTATTTGTAAACGTAATATTATTTAAAAATTTAAGAAAAAGGACGAAAAATTACTATATAACAATGTATTGATGTCATTAATTTTATTTTTATTATCTTTGTCCCCATCACTAGTAAATTCATGAAACCATAGACAATGGCAATATGGCGGATTGTTTACATTGTCCGAAATTGGAGTTGGAACGGACTATAAATCAAACAATGTACTTCACTAACTTTAATAAATAAAAAATATATTGGCGTTTATATCAATTCAAATATTTATGTATGTATGCGTTGTGTTATTATTTGGTATTTTTGGATTGTTATGTCAAAGAAGTATAACTTCTTACGTGCGTACATGGGTACCCACTCTTTTTTTTATTTTACTACTGCGCACAAGGATGTATGTTCAATAACCACCACCTGTTGAAATTTGTTCTAGTGTGGATTAAAGATTGTAATTAATTATTACGTGTCAATTTTACGTGTATTATTCCTAAGTATGTATGTATATTCAAACCAAATAATACTTTGAATTAATTGTCTGTTGCTATTAAATTTCGTTCCAAATAAGCAGAGCTTGTAATTGGAGTATTTTGTTCTGATTACATAGTGACAAGACACTGACATGAGAATGTATGAGTAGATTTTTATTAGAGAGATATTTTATCTGTTCAGATAACAAAAAAACAACAGAATATATTTCAGAAAGTCTTTATTTAAGTAGGTATAATAAAATACTGAAAAACTGCAATTTAAATTAACCTTATAAATCTAGTTTAACTAATCCTAGGTAATGCAATAAGAGGAGGTAGCGCACAGCGAGTTTACTTGCTAAAAACTGAGCTCTCCGCCGCTTGGGGGGTAGGGAGGAGGTAGCAGTGCTGGCAGCACAGAAGGCTTTGTCTTTTAAGCTGTTAGTCAGATACTTGTACGCTTAGGAACCCACTTATATGGTTCCTACAATATTGGAACCAAGCGACTCGAGGCGCTGCTTCTTTTGAAAATCTAAAACAAACAAAAAAAAATTAATTTAATACTGGAAAACCAATATCGATATTTGTGATTAAACTGTCTCATCTCTAATTATGTTAAAGTGTGACCAGTTTCTTAAAAATAAATACGCTTATTTTTGTAAGAAATGAGCAATTATCTTTCGGAATAAAGTGCACTAATCTTGTATATTTGGATTTATAATCTCATTTTACTTGTTCATTTAATATTATTTTGTGCATTACTTGGTAAAAAAAGATTGGTTTTAATTAAAAATAAATAAACATGGGAACGGTGACACAATAATGTACATCCAAAATGAAACTTATTAGATATGTCAACAAGGCGAGATATAAAAAAGGAAAGGTTAGTTTTTATGTTAATTTAACTTAAAATATTACCCCAGATTGAGTATTGATGATAAGCCTGGCAACACTTGTTGATTATCATTTTATTTGGTTAAATTGCTAATTTAATGCCTTATTTAATAATATTAGAACAAAATAATACTTACAGGTGCTTAGAGCATTAACATTAACCAACCGGAGAGGCCACATATCAGTGCATGCGTAATAGCGTCTCAATAGAAATGCCGAATTGCAGTGTATTTTGGTGTAAAAAGCGTTCAGCGACATCAAGTCTACAAAAGGATAATATTACATTCCACCTGTAAGTATTATTTAGTTCTAATATTATTAAATAAGGCATTAAATTAGCAATTTAACCAAATAAAATGCTAATCAACAAGTGTTGCCAGGCTTATCATCAATACTCAATCTGGGGTAATATTTTAAGTTGAATTAACATAAAAACTAACCTTTCCTTTTTTATATCTCGCCTTGTTGACATATCTAATAAGTTTCATTTTGGATGTACATTATTGTGTCACCGTTCCCATGTTTATTTATTTTTAATTAAAACCAATCTTTTTTTACCAAGTAATGCACAAAATAATATTAAATGAACAAGTAAAATGAGATTATAAATCCAAATATACAAGATTAGTGCACTTTATTCCGAAAGATAATTGCTCATTTCTTACAAAAATAAGCGTATTTATTTTTAAGAAACTGGTCACACTTTAACATAATTAGAAATGAGACAGTTTAATCACAAATATCGATATTGGTTTTTCAGTATTAAATTAATTTTTTTTTGTTTGTTTTAGATTTTCAAAAGAAGCAGCGCCTCGAGTCGCTTGGGTCCAATATTGTAGGAACCATATAAGTGGGTTCCTAAGCGTACAAGTATCTGACTAACAGCTTAAAAGACAAAGCCTTCTGTGCTGCCAGCACTGCTACCTCCTCCCTACCCCCCAAGCGGCGGAGAGCTCAGTTTTTAGCAAGTAAACTCGCTGTGCGCTACCTCCTCTTATTGCATTACCTAGGATTAGTTAAACTAGATTTATAAGGTTAATTTAAATTGCACAGTTTTTCAGTATTTTATTATACCTACTTAAATAAAGACTTTCTGAAATATATTCTGTTGTTTTTTTGTTATCTGAACAGATAAAATATCTCTCTAATAAAAATCTACTCATACATTCTCATGTCAGTGTCTTGTTACTATGTAATCAGAACAAAATCCTCCAATTACAAGCTCTGCTTAGTTGGAACGAAATTTAATAGCAACAGACAATTAATTCAAAGTATTATTTGGTTTGAATATACATACATACTTAGGAGTAATACACGTAAAATTGACACGTAATAATTAATTACAATCTTTAATCCACACTAGAACAGATTTCAACAGGTGGTGGTTATTGAACATACATCCTTGTGCGCAGTAGTAAAATAAAAAAAAAGAGTGGGTACCCATGTACGCACGTAAGAAGTTATACTTCTTTGGCATAACAATCCAAAAATACCAAATAATAATACAACGCATACATACATAAATATTTGAATTGATATAAACGCCAATATATTTTTTATTTATTCACACAGATTATTTGTACTGATACGACACACAAAGATCCGCAACTAACTTCAGTGTGTAAAAGGTTCGCAACTAACTTCAGGGTGTTGCTTTTTTCTGTCGGTGTGCGCGCGCATCGTAAAAATTCACTCTCATCATTTTTCCCAATCGCGCCAAAAAAACTTCAAAAAAAACGGCTAAATGCCAGTAGGACTCGCGCGCCGAGGGTTCCGTACTATCAGGGATCGGAAGTATTGAATAAACATTAGTAAACATAGTAGGAGAGCCCGACCGCATAACCAGATTTGTTTGTCGAACAATGTTTAACAAATAAATTTAGCCCGACCGTATGACGGGCTTTTTTGATAATAATTACGAAAAAGTGTGCTAGTTAGAAACACTGATTTATTCTTCCTGTAATATTGACATAAACATGAATCAACAGAATTACTTCTAGTTAATTCATGTTTATGAACTATTTACTTTACTTTCATCTATTTCAAAGTGCTTAAATATAAAAAAACCTTAAAATTATAATAGATTATTATTACCTAAAACTGTTCTATATAATATAAGATAATGCTCATTTTAATAAGCAAACATAATAATCATGAAAATAATTAAATCTTTCGCGTACTTATATGAAATCCTAAACATCGATACTAAATATCGACAGAGTCAAGCTCTAACTGTTCTACGCTAAGGAAGCGTAAACTAATAGATGTCCCTGTGTGTGAATGTGATTGTGTGTGTTTAGTTTAAGCTAGTGTGTAATAATTTTATTGTGTGCGTGTATAACGACGCGATTTAAAAATGCATTAGTAGTTAACATTGTAATTAGTGTGCGTTGCTCGCGTTACCCCGTCCCCCGCCGAAAGTGGCAGACTTTTGCGCAAGGGAAATAGAGCGCGTGTCCACTCCTGTTGGTTTAATGCTCTAAGTACAGGTGGAATATAATATTATCCTTTTGTAGACTTGATGTCGCTGAACGCTTTTTACACCAAAATACACTGCAATTCGGCATTTCTATTGAGACGCTATTACGCATGCACTGATAGGTGACATAAGATGCGGAACGCGCGTCAACTAGTTTTATTTATCGGGTATGACCGGTGGGCTGGTACCTTTGGCAGAGGGGTACGCCTGTCAGTGGCCTCTCCGGTTGGTTTAATGCTCTAAGTTCGAAGTAGATCAGAAAAATCGATTAAATCATTCAAAATAATCGATTTTTTGATTAATCGATTTTAAATCGACATGCTTAATGTGTAATGACATTAATATTGACATTGACATGGTAGCCGGCATACGCGAGTGTTTTTAGATGCTTTGTGTGTAAATAGATTTCTATTCTATCAGCTAAAGTTGTGTATCACAGTGTATCACCTAAGTGTTGATTTAGTGCTTATGCGTTGATTGAAATTTATGTTTTGAGATAGGACTCTTGACTATTTTGGTGCGACCTTTGTTGTGATATCCCGTTTATCATGTCTAACAGAAAGTGTTGTGTTCCCGGATGTCTAAATAGCCTTGGTAAGTATTTTATCCAACAGAGATTGTTGTTAAAGTGTTGTCTTTGAGGTGCTGGAATTAGACAGTGCCTTCTATTTGACTTTTCACTCCACTGATAACTATTTTTCAGAAACCGGGGCAAATTTACATAAATTCCCTAATCTAGAAAAGAATAAAGAGCTTTTTAATACCTGGGTGTATTCTATTGGCGGTGATATTTTGCAACTTCAAAATACCCATATTTTAAAATATCGTCGTGTATGTCAAATACATTTCGAGCAGAGGTATTGGTGCCGCAACAATCGACTCAGTAATGATGCTATTCCAACAAAACACATGCCAGGTCAGTCTTGATAATATTTTCCATTATTATAATGAATACCTACATACAAAGGAAATCTCCGCTCCACTAACAATCTTCATATGATTCTTATAATATTATTTGTTCAGTAGGAGTTTGATCGTAATTTAGCTTTAAACACTGCACAACTAGTGGACATCCTGATTTCAGAAGGTAGAATGTTCTAAAGAAGGATAGACTGTATAGGGAAGGAGGAATATAGATAAATAATTTATTGGTTATCAATTATCATAGATTAAATATATTTTCTTAATTTAATCTATCTTAACACTATAGGTACTATAATATTATAATAAAGTTATATTACAACTTAATAAAGAAAACCTAATATTTATATGTATTTGCAATAAAAAGTGAAATTCGAGTTCGTATCTGTTTGGTTAAGCTGACAGAGTACTTAAAATAAAAAGAAGACAATTAAATGCCAGCTTGTGTGTGGTTTGACCACGTGGTAGTTCTTTATCCGGTCATCATCATCATATCAGCCGATAGACGCCACTTCTAGACATAGGCCTCCACAAATTTTTGCCACCTTGCCGGTCGTGTGCCGCCCACATCCATCGGTTGCCCCTAACTCTTATAAGTTCGGCGAACAACTGACTTTCAAGATAAAACATGTGGCCCAGACGCCAAAGGTCTGTAATCTCAACCTATATTCGGCCCTGGAGACCCCGTCACATTTTCCATATTAGCATGGAGTATGGATTTTATATAGGCACTTGTGACATAATGAACATTTAAATTACTTACTAATAGGTTGTTTTGGTGTGATTGATGCTGAAGTCTGAGTAGTAACATTGGTTTCAAATGATTGCTGGTGGTGATCTGAAAAATATAAATGACACATAGTTTACTTATTTGATAGCAGATAAATAAAATTTTAAGGCCACATTATAATAATATTTTATAGTCGTGATGGATCAGTGAAACTTGTTTACCTGCTTAGTAAACAAGAGGTTGTAGGTTTGGATCCGGGCAAGTAGCAATGTGAATTTTTAAACATATGTACTTTCTAAGTTTATTTCTTTATTTAAATTTATGCACACAGGTACATAGGCGGACTTAATGCTATAAGCATTCTCTACCAGTCAACCTTAGGTGGTGCAGGTACAGTAGGTGCAGTACATAAATCATGATGAAAATATGTTAAAAAAGAAATGTATAGGTTGTAAAACTACATTTATCTTGGACATTTCTGACTAACGGTTAAAGAAAACATCATGAGGAAACCTGGACTTAAAGTCTGAAATTGCCAATCTACCTTGAGGACATGCATCATGCAGGTGATCAATGCTCATGCCTTGAGCCTTCTCTTTATGAGAAGAGGCCTTTGCCTGCAGTGGGACAGTAAAAACAAGCTGGTATTACTATTAATATTATCTAATACTACTTAACTTAAAATATTGCAACTTCGGATCAAATGGCTATAATAAAAAAAAATACTAGCTGATTCCCGCGACTTCGTTCGCGTGAAAATTCAATTTTTATTTTTTATTTTATTTATTTAGTAAATACATATAAACTAACAGAATTTATCCAGAGCACTTACAAGCCTAAATCTATAACGGTTTATTCTAAATATTATAATTCCAATTAAATCAATACAATAATATAAAAATACAATTCAAAATGTCAAGTACTTCAATTTGATATTAATAGTCAATGAGTTTGATGTAAGTCAATACAATATTATAAAAATTCAATTTAATAATGTCGATTAATTATTCAATTCAATAATATTCAAATACATTTCAATCAATGTCAATAAATTAAATACAATAATGTCAGGTAACTTAAATAAATTCAATAATGTATATATATGGCATACAGATGTATGCCTGTATGAGCCTGTATGATATAATATTTCGGCAATAGTACATTATATCAGTAATAAATATCAGTATAATCCGTTTCTATTGCAAATTTCATAGCACCCGCTACCACTAAGACTGACGAAATTTTACAAATTTTTTTACGGTAGTAGATCCACGCTGGTTTCAGCATAAATGGACCGGATCGATCGGGAAAGTACTACCCTCTCATATAAGATCGAAGTAAGAGTAGTAGTATCCGAATTACTGCGTTTCGTTCGGTGAGTGAGAGCGCCGGAGGCCCAATTTTCCCCCTTTCCTCTTTCCTCACTTCCCTCATTCCCTTTCCCTACCCCATTCCCAGCCGCCATAGTGGAGGCCACCACACCAGCAGTTTAAGACGATGGCTTTGGTATGGTGGCCAACACTTCTGAATTTCACTGACTGCTTACCATCAGGCGAGGTGGAGTCACTTTTGTAGGTTACTATAAAAAAAAACCTGTGACTCCTATTGTCCCACGGGTAATTTCTAAGTATTAATAGTAAAATTAACTAAAACTAAAGAAGTTTCATACAAACTTCGTCACCCCTTTACACCCCCTTAAGAGGATAAATTTGGCAAAATCCCGTCTTAGTAAACACCTATGTCCTAAAAGAAACTCCCATGCAAAATTTGAGACACCTAGCATTTGTAGTTTCTAAGATTTCGCGATGAGTGAGTGAGTGAACTTTCGCTTTTATTTATATTTATTTATTAACACTTTATACCAAAAACACCATGTACCTCTACCAGTCTACCTTGGGGTGATGCAGAGATAAATAAAGTAGGTGCATAATAAATAAGATAATTATTAAGTTATAAAATATGAGATATTAACATAAATACCTAATAATAGAATACATACTTAAGAAGATACTACAACTAGATACTACTTGTATGTAATATAATTTATAAGTACCTATAAATATATATATTTATATATGTACATATATATAATACACTATATACAATATAAAATACACTACAGTACCTATAGTACTATATATACATATATATATTGATAGATTTTGTACTTATTAAAATTTAAAACATGAAATTTGAAACTATATAATACTTATTTGCTGTCCAATGTGAATCATACATAAGTATATGATAGACATGGGACAGGGAACCTATTGTTTACATTTTATTTGATAAAAAAAACTACCTACTAATTTTAATATCTAATGTAAGTTAAATGCAGTATACATTTAACTTACATTGGTGGAATGGTGGAACGAACTACCAGCTGCGGTGTTTCCCGAGCGCTATGACATGTCCTTCTTCAAACGAGGTTTAAAGAGAGCATTAATATCACGGTTGGCAGCGGCTTCGCAGAACCCCTGGCATTGCAGAAGTCTATGAGCGACAGTTACCACTTACCATCAGGTGGGCTGTTGGCTCGTTTGCCACTAAAGGCAATAAAAAAAAAATACAATAAAGTAAGTATGACTATTCTATTCTACGTGTGCATTACCCTAGCAGGAAAGTGTCTCCTAGAGTGATATGAGTAGCACGAATACTTAGTGCCTAAATTGCTGTAAATGTGCGTCGCATTAAAAAGTTTGTGCGTGTTGTTATTTTGATATAATACGCAAAAAACGATTCCTGCTAGGGTAATGTTTCTAGCAGGAAAATTCTAAACGAATGATCGGAGAGAGAAAAGTTTTACTTCGCCAGAGAGCTTACATTTGTGCTTAAATGTGCGCCGAAAATATAATTTGTGCGTCTTTAGGTTTTCGAGATATTCCACTTCCTGCTGGAGTAATGTTTTGCAGAATCGCGTATCTCAAAAACCATTATATGTGCGACTGTAAAATAAACGCACATCGAGTAGCCACTCGTTTGTGCCTATTTGTGCAAAATTAGATTTAAGAAAATATCTATAGTTTTTAAGAAATCGCGCTTTCTTAAAAAATCGAAAAATAATCGTAGCAAATAAATTATGAAACTTACAAGCTCACTGAAAACTGTATTCGTTCCTGCTTGACTCATAGAATAACCACTAAAAGTTTCAGAAGTGTAAGTACATGATCTATTGAATAATAATACTAAAAGTCAAAATGACGGAGGCAGAACTTTGACGTCAATATACAAGAAACTGGCTCAACCCAGGTGTGGATTTATACCAAAAGCTGGTGCATTTATTCAATTAATATATTGCAAAAGGTATAAACATTGAAGGTTCACAAATTATTACAATGCGGTATTTGGCTGGTATATAAATAATAATATAGGTAGTTACTTAACAATATAATCATGAATACGTAACAACATTATCATAATTCATCAGACTGTTGAATGACACATAAACATCCAAAAAGCCGCCAAATTAAAATAATGTCATTATGCTACATGACATAACCTTTAATATTTAGGTACCTAATGTACTAGGATGTAGGGTAAATAATATATAAATATCAACTGTAAATAACAAACATAGCACGACGTAACGGTAACATTAATAATAATAATAATAATATTCTACTACATTCACACAGCGCCATCTAGCCCTAAATTAAGTAATTATATTTGCTTGTGTTATGGGTACTAAACAACTGATATACTACTTATGTACATTTTTTTTGTAAATACATACATAACAGTAGCGTAGAGTCATTTTTCCGAGGAGGGAAGCCGGTGGGACTAAAATACTTTCGAGGTTCGGAAGGCTAATTAGACTTTGAGTAGACACTCAAGCAGTGATAGGTATAAGGAGGTCAGGGCATATTTTAAAAGGGAAGCCGGCAGGAATCGTGTTATATGGACGCTTCGCCACTGATACATAATATCAGTGGCGTGTACAGACATTTTCAATGGGGTAGCCATAACATAATTTTGCTGAAATGTGTTAAATGAATATGATAATTAAGTGACCACCTCCAATTGACTTTTAATAATATAATTTAATATTTCAATAACTACACACAATGCCATCTAGACCCAAAGTAAGCATATATGCTTGTATTGTGGGTTTTAGAATGCGGATATATACATACCTACTTTTTTGTAAATACATATTATACATAGAAACACCCAGACCAATGTAAAAAGACATGTTCATGCACACAAATATTTGCACCGAGCGGGCATCGAACCCACGACCTCTGTGTGGTAGTCCATACACAGTACCACCGAACCATAGATGCAGTCACATAATAATATGATGATGCTTATTTGCGAATTTAAAATTTATTTTTATTTAGATTGGTTTTACGAACGTTTTGTAACTTATGAAATAGCTATCACGGAAAACACAAAGAGACTATGTAGGTACCTACTGATTGCCTACTTTGTAAATATAGGTAAAACCGGTTAGGCAAATTATATGTTTCATTGCTAAATACTTACTTAATATTAAATTTTAGTTTGTCTTTTCTGTAACCTATCATTAACATCACAAATCACTTGGTATTGAATCTTTATTAAGTAAGTAAAACAAAAATAAATTGATCACTGATTCACATCAAACATACTAACACAATCACATCACAAGAAAAAAATTACATTACTTATTAATATAAGTCATAAACACCATAATTTAATTTAATTGCCTGCTCTCAAACAAAACAAAACAAAAACAATAATGGCAGCTAGCTATTTTTTGACTCGAATAAAATATAAATATATTACGCAACTAAATTAGATCGTTTACCAAAACTCTTAAAATGTCATCCATAGATGCATATTTAATTTAAGAGATTATTACTCAAACTACAAATCAACCAATGAGAAGTCATGAAATGCGTCGTCATTGGTTAATTCAATTTAATTCAAAATTGACGCTTTCTATTGGCGTGTCGTTCAACTCTCATTCGAATGTCCTTAAATTAAGCAGTGCTTTAGTAGCGAAGAAAATCAACCGCGTGCGTCTGTGTGCGTGCGTGTACATAAAGAGCAGGAGAAGCTTGCATGTGGGTTTTTTTAGGCATTGCTGTTTTCTGATTATTCCATGACCGTGGCGCTGTTGTATTATAGATAGATGTAAAGTAATATTGTGTTGATTAAATCATTACGCGTGAAAATATACATATTGCTGAGTATAAACGATTTATTCCCACGAGGTCGAGTCCCACTATGTCGAGTTCCCGCTATGTCTACTTTGAAAATTCTCGCTTTTATTCCCATCTAGTCGAGTCGCTGAAAACGTCGATTTTAGTACCGCCACGACTACTTTAAATTTTTTAATTGTACAGTCGCGGTCAACGCTTTGATTGAAAGGTGTTGCCGGAGCGTCTTTCTCGGCTCTAGTTAGTCATCTGCGAAGGGGACGGGTATAAAGGTATATAAATGATTTAGACCTTGACTATAACAATAATACTTAGTAGTTGTTATTTGCCCGTGTGGACCCGGACTAGAATAGGCCACCCCATATCTTCCCATGGGTGTCGTAAAAGGCGACTAAGGGATTCACCAGAGAATGGGCAGCAGCGCTCTCTGAGTTAGATGAATATCCTTACTGCGATCGCCAACCCGCCTGCCAAGCGTGGCGATTACGGCAAAACGCCCCCCATTGGGGAGACCATGTCCAGTAGTGGACGTTTTAGGGTTGTTATGATGAGTTGTTATTTGAAATTATAGACCAACACGAAGGGGGGACACTTTAGCGCGTTAACCCAGTACCTAGGTACGAAAAAAAAAAGAGTTCAGTCAAAATGACTATAATTACAGTGCATGCCAGAATGCAGTATTGCCAATTAATTAGAGTGTGGTTCATTCGTATTTTTTGTGAATTATTAATAAAAAAAATAAGATTGGTGGTGTGTTATACCGATTGTATTGTTGAAAAAAAGCTTTTACAAGCAAAAATATAGAAAAGAGTGAGATTCCGTGTAATAGTACAAATAATATTTACGTTTAAACGTAAATATTATTTGTACTATTGTTACCACCTAATTTTTTCCCACATTTTATTCCATATCTAGTCAATATTTTAAGTACAAATGTTAAAGATTTTTTTAATCTGGCAACATTACACAAAATAATTTTCAAGGTGGCAACACTACCACAAATTCAGTTAAATAATTCGTTTCAAATGGTTGTGTGAGCATGTTAACTGTGTTGTGAAAGTTTAACTAAAAAGGATAAGGTAAGTCATTTTGTTAATTCAGTGTCAAAATATATTTAAGAATACTTAGATTATAAAAAAAATCTAAAATACTAGCTTGTTTTGCACTTGTGTCAAGCGATTTAGAATTTAGAAAGATTTAGATTTACACAATCTTGAAATTCAATTGATGTATTGACATGCTATGCATATTAGCAGATATTTATTATGACAAATATGTAGATAGGTATACATCCGTGTTGACCTTATAGATTATGTAGTTGTAAACTACTAAGTACTAATGAAGTAATTACTTTTACCCATACAATTGAGATAACGTTATAGGTACGTCTTTTGTCAAAACAAAATGGCCGACTTACGATCCTATAATTAGTTAGATTAGTAAAGTTATAGTTCTATCTTCCGTATATTTATTGCTATTAGAAAATGAAAAATGAAAGTGCAAAATACTTGTAAACCCCGTTTATCTACTACTTACCTATAATACAAACTAACCTAAGAAATGTATTCCAGCAATGGATTTGGTCCGAATAACAGAAATTTTACAAGGGACTAACAATGAAAATGTGGTTGATGAAGCAGCACAACAAAACGCTGTTCAAAATAGTCCAAGTAAGTTTTATGCAAAAAATATTGATTTTTTTTTCTTGATTAGTTAATATATGAATCTATAAGTTTTAGTTATATCATTTGTGAAACCGTGTAAATTTAAATATAAAATATTTAAACCTACACGGTTTTGCCATTATTTGAAATAAATTGTATTATTATTTTTTAATGCTAATTGTCAAACTTATTTATTTATTTACCAACTTAAACTAACAGTAACACCACACGCTTGAACTAAACATACCTACTACCAACACTCGCGTTAGTAAATGCGTTTTTATTTTTTTCTAGTGGAATTGGATAATTTAATTGAAGTTTTACAAGGGGAAACTGACGCCCAGCCTTCTACAACCACTAATATATGTGAGCAGTCATATATTATATACGACATGGATACACCGGTAGCGTCGACAAGTTCGAATAATTTAACTAATTACATCAACCCTGTGCCATCTACATCGTTCACTGATGTTACAATCAATGAAGGCTCTTTGACTATAATTGAGAGCAATAAAGGTGGAAAATTGTTGCTCAAAGCAGGACATAGATACCGGAAAAATAAAGGAAATGCAGACGGCTCTTCCATTTGGAAGTGTACCAGCAACGATTGTTCTGCAAGTATAAGCGTTGACCAAAATTTAAAAAATGTATTACGAGACACAAATCACAGTTGCCTGCCTGACTTTAAAAGAAACTTATTTGAAAAGTATTTTGATGATATAAAGCAACAAGTAAAAACAAGCTTAAGACCGATACCCGCTTTATATGAAGAGGGGCTCGCTAAATTGAGATGTGATGATTTCGCTGACTACCTGCCAGAATTTAAATCTCGAAAAAGTTCTTTGTATAGATTACGTTATAAAACTCTTAACAGTAATAGAACAACTTTTTCTAAACTGTGTGATGTGAAAGTTCCCGATGCTCTAGCTAATGATTTTTTATTAGTGGACGATGGAAGCGATGACAAGATTTTAATTTTTGTATCAAATAAAGCAAAGGCGGAAATTACTAGTTTCAAAAATATCATACTGGACGGTACCTTTAAAGCTTGTTCGAAGCCATTCAAACAATTATATACTCTCCATGTGGACATTGCTAAGGAAACTGACGATCCAAATGTTGTTCCGGTAATATTTGCCTTACTCCCCGATAAAAAACAAAGCACATACCAAAGATTGTTTTCCATTATTAAGACAAAATTGCCAGATTTCAATCCAGTAAAATTTTATATAGACTGTGAAATTGCAGCTATCAATGCAATAACTAGTGTTTTTCCTCACGCATGTATAAAACTATGTTTTTTTCATTTTTGTAAAAACATTTGGGATAAAGCTAAAGAACTATCTCTAACCAAAACCTACGAAAGCCGTAAATACATTAAAATGTGCATTAGTTTAGCACATCTTCCTAACGAGAAAATACCTAGTGCTTGGCAATATTTGTTAGAGTTCACTCAATCTCTGAATATAGACACTACGGCATTTAATAAATACATGTCTTTTCAATGGTTAACTTCAAACATTAAATACATAAGTAACTATGGAGAAAAAATCAAGACCACAAATCATGCCGAAGGGTGGCATAGCCGTCTTAATAAAAAAATCATAAAACGACCAACCCTTTGTCTTTTAATTGATGTTTTAAAAGAAGAATCCAAAAAAAGTGATTTAAGAATTGAACAAAATCTAATAGGCCTACAAAGCAAAAAAAAAAAAATTGATTCCGCCAATGATCAAAAAGTAACAAAAATTGTTGGTGATTTCTTGAAAAGCAAAATTAACATTGATGTATGTTTGTCTCGACTGGGAAATGTTAAAGCTTAACAAAATCATCTCAAGCCAATTAATCAAATCAGTTAATCACTGTAAATATGTGAAATATCTATGTACTACGAAATGTCTAGATAACATCAAAACATGATTATAATTTAATTATTTTATTGAACATTTAAAAACACTGTGATTATTAATTTTAGAATAGATAGAAGTAGATACTGTTAATACCTACGACATAATTATATTTCATAAAGGTATATGTCGTAGTATACCTATCTACTTATAACCTGATCTGTGATTTACTGTGCTCCTAAATTAAAAGAATTAATGTTAAGTAAATTTTTTACAACTGTTGTCAAAAATAAATAAGAAGATTTATTCTATTGCTCATTATTTAATGAAACATTAAAAAAAACACTGTGATTATTATTTTTAGAATAGATATAAGTTGTTCTTGTTATCTTATTATTAAGTGTGAGTTATTGATCTGTGATTTACTATGTACTCATTATAGAAGAATTAATGTCAAGTATATTTTGTACAACTGATGTCAGAATAAGAATATTACGATTTGAATCATTTGTTTTATTCACTGTACATTTCGTTAACGTTCGACATGGTGGCACCAGACAAAAGAGATTTTCAACGACTCGACTAGATGGGAATAAAAGCGAGAATTTTCAAAGTAGACATAGCGGGAACTCGACATAGCGGGAACTCGACATAGTGGGACTCGACCTCGTGGGAATAAATCGTATAAACTATCAAGCAACTACCACGGCCACGCCGAACCGATCGAACCGATCGAGTAGAATTAAAAAATGCACATCACAGGAAATAAATCTAGAAACTTTTTTTCGTGACCACTAAATACCTGCATGTTTTACATCAGAATATTGCAGGATTATTAAATAAGTCTGATGCAATCTCGGTGAGCCTTGATGAACTATTAGATGAAAATATTAGTGTAGACATCTTATGTTTTACTGAACATTTTATCACGTCAGGTTATGAGTCGTTGTTAAGCATTCCGAATTATCAACTAGCAGCATGTTTTGCCCGGAAGGAAAGCAAGAGAGGAGGATCATGCATACTCGTCAAACATGGCAATCGCTATGAGGAATTAAAACAAATTGCTAAATTATCTGTGACTGGAGTGTTTGAATGCTGTGCAATAGAACTAACTGACTATAAAATAGTGTTGGTATGTGTATACAGGATTCCTAAACTTAGTAATTTTTATGTGTGTATAGAGAAAATACAAATATTATTACAATCAATTTGTAAAAATCGTTATGTAAATATTATAATAGCAGGTGATTTTAATGTAGATATATTGAAACAAAATCAACAGACTTTTAACTTTGAGTGTATATTTATGAATTTTAATTTAAAGTTAGCAGTTAATCAACCCACTCGCTTAAAATCTCAAACGTGCATTGACAATATTGCTCATAACTTCACTAAGAAAACTGTTACTCAAGTGCGTGAACTAGGTTTATCAGACCACACAGCACAAATTTTCAAATTTCCTGTTGAAACAATTTTTAACAATAAATACTGGCTAGTCACAAAAAGGGACTATAGTAATGAAAACATAAATAAATTCAAAGCTTGTTTAAAAAGGCTACCATTCACGAATATATACGAAACTGTTAATCCTAACATAGCTTATAATTGTTTTTTAGAAACTTTCACTTTATACTACAAATTATGTTTTCCTGAGGTACTTAACTAAAGTTATTAATATTATCAAAAAACCTAAGTGGATGTCTCGTGGTATAAAACTATGTAGCAAAAAGAAACGCCAATTACTATGGCGTTATAGACATAAACCAGATGAAATAAATAAAAAAATCTTTACTGATTATTCTAAAAGACTAAAACGTATAATTAAGCTTACTCGGAAAGCGCAAAACAACTACACAATTAAAGCTTCTGCATGTAAGTCTAAAGCAACATGGAAAATAATTAATAATTCAAAATTTAATTTACCAAGAGCTAACATTAGGAAAATTTAAGTTAACAATAATATAATCACCAAACCTGAAGACATAGCAAATGCATTTAATGCATACTTTGTTGAAAAAATTATCCCCATGAATAAAACTTACAAAAATGTTACATTATTAATAGAAAATAAATTAAACTCTTTTTTTTTGGCTCCATGTATCCCTATAGAAATATACAAAATCATAAATTCATTAAAAAACACTAACAGTGTGGGTAATGATGGTCTTTCAACTAAAGTCATCAAGGCTGTTGCTGGTGAAATCTGTGCTCACTTAAGTTACATTATTAATCTAAGCATTGATGCAGGCATTTATCCAGAGGCTCTGAAAGTATCCATTGTCAAACCGTTGCTTAAAAAAGAAGATAAGGAGCAAATGCAATACTACCGACCTATCTCTCTCATAAGCATTATCTCTAAAGTATTTGAGAAACATATTTATACGCAATTATACACCTACCTTGAGAAGAATAAGATACTTGCTCAAGAACAAAAAGGCTTTCGTAGTAATAAGACTATAAATATGGCTATCTTTGACTTTTTATACAAAGTAATAATAAATGTAGATAAAAAGATTCCTGTAAGCACCATATTTTGCGATATGACGCAGGCGTTCGACTACGTCTCTCATGATATTTTGATAAAAATATTAGAAGCTTGTGACATCCGGGGTAACGTTTTGCGTCTCATAGAATCTTATATAGCGAAGAGAGTACAATATACAGAAATAACTTCAATAAACACAAAAACTAAACATGAAGAAACTTACTTATCATCTGGTCGAGTAGTCGAATACGGTGTGCCTCAAGGTAGTGTTTTAGGACCGCTATTGTTCATTATTTATATAAACGATCTACCCAAAAGCATCAGTCAAACCGTGACTCTATTTGCTGATGATAGTACAATAACTATACCATGTAAAAATAAATGTACCTATAATGATGACATTAATGATTCCTTGACTTTGATGATACAATGGCTAGAAAATAATAATTTGAAAATCAATTTAGAGAAAACTAATATTATGCACTTTACACAAAGAGGAAGCACTATGCCTAAACTACACACACACTACAACAATAAAACTATTAATGAAGTTGACAATGCGAAGTTTCTTGGCGTAACTATTGACAAAAAACTAAATTGGAAAACACACACAGAATCCTTAATAAAAAAAATAAGCAAATCATCTTACGCAATATATAAATTAGTACCAATGGTCAATATTGACGCTCTCCTTACAGCGTACCATGGTTTAATTTCGACCCATCTTAGATATGGCATTATCTTTTGGGGTAACTCAACAAATAAAGAACTTGTCTTCAAAGTCCAGAAGCAATGCATAAGGACCATCTTTAAACTAAAGGTCCCGGATAGTTGTAAACCATTTCTCGTGAAATACAAAATATTGACACTACCATCTCTTTACATTTTAGAAAGCGCAATGTTTGTTAAGAGTAATACTAACTTATTTCCTCGTATGTCTGATGAGGTCGTTCGTAACAGACGTGATGTCAGTAGGCTTCGCCTACATCAATCAAAAACTACTCTAATGAATAACAGTATATTTTGCATGGGCCTAAAAATATACAATAAAATTCCTAAAGCTTGGAAAGATCATAATAGACATATATTTAAAAATAAATTAAATGATTTTCTTGTAAGTAAAGCCTACTATAGCATTAAAGATTTTGTAGATGACAAAATTGACACACAGAGATACTGCTAATAAACAAGAGATGGAATTCATAAAATACACTGGGTTAATGAATGTATGAGAAGTAGTTTAATGTACATAGGTCTGTATTTATAACTAACAGGATTAATGTTTTTTTTGTTTCGTAGTGATAGTTGGAAATCAGTATAGTTTATAGAATAGGTAATTATATTTTTTATATTTGTATGCCGTAATGGCTAAACATGACTGACCACTTTAATTTAATACCTTGCACGCATTAATATGTATGTATACTCATGTTAAAACAAATAAAATGATCTTTATCTTTATCTTTATAAATAAATGGTAATCATCTCTTTTAATATAATGTATTATGCATATTGCTAGTTAGGTAAAATAATGAGGAATTTATTAGGGTAGGCAGTGCCTTTATGCCTCTAGGGAGTGCACGCCACTGCATAATATAGATAATTTACACCCAGACACAGAACAAACAATCATGCATCACACAAAGATTTGTCCTGGGTGGGAATCGAACCCACGACCTCCGGCTTAGTAGTCAGGGTCACTAACCACTAGGCCAACATTTAGGTACCTATCTTCTTACGGTTTTGATTGTCAGATTTATTTACAATACGATACGATAATGCGATATTTTTTACAGGATTATGATTATATTAACCACTAGAACGTCAACGCCGCGAACCGTCAATGCACAGAAACGTCACGATACAAGTGTTTAATTTCGCGATAGAAATCGCTCAGTACGTCTACCGATAAAAACGTTTGTCAAAAGGAAGTTACACGACCTATATTAAAATTAAAAATACTGTTACGTGTCAGGATGGGGTTCGATGTAAAATGCCAGTTACGCGTTAATGAGTTTATTAGAGACTCGCACAATACACTAACAGTAACAAAATAATGCAACAAACACTTATACTGCACTATCACGCTTCGTATATCGCTCTTCGTAAACTTCCGTATCGCTTAGATGTTCGCTCGAGATCGCAGTATTCACAACTGAACGAAGTGCCGACGTTCGAATCCATTTTATAGTCCTTCAATAGATTTCTAGAACCTTCCAGTTATTACCACAAAGATGCCGACAATTCTCGAAAACAGAACAATGAGTGTAGGTACTTAGCTGCGACGCGTAGGTATGCCTACCGCCGATGGTCTATTGTTATACGTGTAGGTACATGCAAACGTTCTAGCGTAGGTATTTGTCGTATACGTGTAGGTAGGTACTTGCGAGTGTTCTAGAGCGTAGGTATTCGTCGTACACGAGTAGGTAGGTACTTGCGAATGTTCTAGAATAAGTAATCGTCGTAACATTGCCCCCCTCTTAATCATGCTCGTCCCGAGCAGCGTTAGAACCGTGATAGGGTGCTAGTCGATCGATGTGGACGATCTTCGGCTTTTTTCTATCGCCCTGTCTTATGCGATAGGTCACGTCATTGATCCTTGTGATCACTTTATAGGGACCCTCCCAGCGGGCCTGTAGCTTCGGTGACTTGCCGATTTTCCTGAGAGGATTGTGTAACCACACGAGCGTACCTTCCTCGAAGCCATGATTACTTGCTTTCCTGTCATAGCGAGTTTTCATCTTCTCACTAGCCTTGAGGTTGTTATTTCGCACTAGATCATGTGTCTTATCCAGCTGTGCCTGCAAGTTTGCGACGTATTCTACTGTCGGCTTTGGCGTATCAGGAGGTGTTCCGGTAATCAAGTCTACTGGTAGGCGTATCTCTCTTCCGAAGTTGACTTTGGCCGGCAAAAATCCTGTAGTGTCATGAACCGCGGACCGATATGATAACAGGAAGAGTGGAATGTAACGGTCCCAGTCTCGTTGATGGTCTTCGACAACCTTGGCCAGATGGTTTTCCAATGTCTGGTTGAACCGTTCTACCATGCTGTCAGACTGCGGGTGCGCTGGTGTTGTCCGTGTTTTATGTATGCCGAGTAGATTACACATCTCTTGAAATAGGGCTGACTCGAAATTTCTTCCCTGGTCACTATGCAGTTCCAACGGCACACCAAATCGACACACTACTTCCTGGATCAACTTTTTAGCCACGGTCTGAGCCTCTTGGTTTGGTGTCGCAAAAACTTCGGGCCATTTGGTGAAGTAATCTACTACTACTACTACTAATACTGTGCGATTATTGTACCTATATTAATTATTACATTTTAATTTAAGCTCACTTTATATTCTAATTAAATTAATTTTATATATATATTTTTTTTTTTTTTAATAACATTGTAATTTAATTTAATTCTAAATTAATTCATCAATTTAATATTATATAATTATTCATTGTTAACAAATAATGTGCATGTGGTGTTAGCCTTTAAGTGGTTACTACGCTTATGTATAGAATAGCTGATACATATGTCTTTTAATGTAATAGCGTAAGTAGTCGTTGGCTGACCTTAAATAAATAAATAAATAAATAAATAAGTAATCTTGGACTACTACTATATAGCGGTTGCCGTCCTCTGTCACGGGAAATGGGCCAGCTACGTCAATGGCAATCCTCTCCCATGGGGCTCCGACACTGTACAGCTGCAGCTTGCCTCTTGATCTAGTACGAGGTCCTTTTACCGAAGCACACGTAGAGCACTTTCTGCACCACTCCTCGATGTCTTCCCGACAGCGTACCCAGTAGAACCGTTCTCTCACCTTCACCAAAGTTTTCTTCACACCAAGATGCCCTCCCGATGCACCATCATGCACCAAGCGCAGAACAGGTGCAACTTTGTCTCTCGGGATCACCATCTGTAGAACTTGCTCCTTGCCGTTAGGTGATTCCCACTTTCTATATAGCACGTCTTGTTCCACTGTCCCACTGAGCCCAGTAAGCCTTTGTGATTGGGCTTGCGGCTGATATGTCCTGCCATTTTGGTTTCCGACCCTGAGCCTTCCAGTCCATTATTAGTTTAAGATCTCTGTCCTCTTTCTGTGCCTTACTGACTTCGTGTTTGTCCCAGGATTCATCGGTCCCCTGAGTCTTGACAATTTTCACTACCTCCTTGGACTCATGCTTCAAACAGTGTTTACAGTCCTGGGAGCATGGACGTCGCGATAAGGCATCAGCGTTGGAGTGAATCCTTCCACTGCGGTGTTCTATTACAAAGTTGTACTCCTGTAGTTGTTCGATCCATCTCGCGACTTGGCCTTCAGGATTCTTAAACTGGAGTAGCCACTTCAGTGCCGCATGATCCGTTCGTAGTGTGAACTCTCTTCCCAGCAAGTATTTATTGAAATGTTGTAAGGTCTTCACAACTGCTAGTAATTCACGTCTAGTCACACAGTAGTTTCTCTCAGGCTTCGACAGAGACTTGCTGAAGTAGGCGATGACCACTTGCTGTCCATTTTGCTCCTGAGATAACACGCCTCCGATTCCAGTATTACTGGCGTCTGTGTCCACAATAAATCTGCCTTCTCTATTAGGGTAGCACAGGACTGGAGCTGAACACAGCAACTTTTTGAGTTGTGTAAATGCACGTTGACAATCAGAATCCCAAACGAAGTTCCTCTTTTCTTCTGTAAGGTGGTGTAATGGCTTAGCTATTTCAGAGAAGTTCTTCACAAAACGCCGGTAGTAAGCACTGAGGCCCAGGAAAGCTCTTACTTGGGTTTTAGTTGTTGGTATAGGCCATTCTTGAACCGGTTTTTTTTTTCTGGGTCCGTTTGAACACCTCTATCCGAAATAATGTGGCCTAAGAACGAAACTTCTTTCTTGAAAAAGGCGCACTTCTTCGGATTAAGTTTCAAGTTTGATTCACGAAATCTCTTGAACACTTTCTCAAGATTTCTGCGATGTTCCGTGAAACTGCGTCCCATAACTATGACGTCATCCAAGTACACCAGACAGGCATCTCCCAAAAGACCTACTAGTACGCGTTCCATAAGCCTTTCAAACGTAGCTGGTGCATTACACAATCCAAATGGCATCACCCGGAACTGCCACAGGCCTTTTCTAGTACCGGTGGTAAATGCAGTCTTCTCCTTATCTTCTGGCCGGAGTTCCACTTGCCAGTAGCCACTTTTCAGATCTACCGTAGAGAACCACTTCATGCCTCCAAGCATGTCCAAAGTGTCGTCAATACGGGGCAAAGGGTAGCTGTCTTTCTTAGTCACGTTATTCAGCATCCTGTAGTCTACACAAAACCTGGTACTACCATCTTTCTTCTTCACGAGTACCACCGGTGAAGACCATGGGCTGGATGATGGCTCTATGATCTTGGTTCGAGCCATATTCCCAATCAGCTCGGCTACTTCTTCTTCTTTTGCTAGTGGCACTCGTCTAGGTCTTTGTTTGATAGGCTGTGTAGCACCTGTGTCGATCGGATGTTTCACTAACCTCGTTCTTCCAAGGTCGTTTTCTTCTTTGGTGAAAATGTCCTTGTAGTCCAGTAGCAACTTCTCTGCTTCTCGATATTCATTGGGTGACAGATTTTGCTTCGTGGTCTCTAGCAACGGGCCCATATGATTTGCCGAAGAAGCAGTTTGGACGTTCTCTTGGATCTTCCTCAGACTGCTCACAGCTTCACATCGTCCAACGATCGCGTTCTTCCGTAATAACATCGCCGAATTGCTAAGGTTGACAATTTTAACTTTTGCTCCACTTCTAGTCATGACTAAAGTTCTGGCTGTAATTCTACTGGTATGCCGCCCAGGATCTTCCACCATGACGCAACGATCAGCAGTTACACCCTCAGGAAACCTTACGTCGACTAAGGTTTCTGATCTCGGTGCCATTGTTACCGTTTTGGCACTGTAGACCGCTATTGAAGAACAGCCTTCTAGAAAGACCTCTTGGTCTGGGAAGCTTAGAACACCTTTGGCAATATCGACAACGCACTGTTGCATTCGCAGGAAGTCTAAGCCGATAATGCAGTCATCCGTTATGCTCGCCACCAAAACAGATTGATGATAAGTCTTCTCTCCTAGTTTGATTCTCACATCTGTAGCTCCGAGGACGGTCACTGGCTGCCCAGTCGCTGTTTGCAATTTGCAAGATGGTCGTGCGTCTTCCCACTGAATTGTTCGGCGCAGAAGTTCTGGTCGTACGATGGTCTTTGACGCGCCCGTATCTATCGTAAAGCAAACAGGTTTACCATTTATTTCTCCAGCTGTTACCAGGCTATTACCGTCACATGCCTGTGATACTTGCACTGTGGGGGCTTGACATAACGGATCTTGACTAGCATCAACCTGAGTAGTAGCTGACACCATTCTACTTCTTCTCTGGTCCGGACAATTGATTCGGATATGTCCCCGCTTGCCGCATCCGTAGCACATAGGCTCACCTCGTGGTCTAACAGCTGCAACCACTTCCCGTTTTTTATACGACTTGTAGTCATTTCGCACAACTTCCACCTCAAGGGCATGTGCTAAAGCCGCTTCTAAAGTTGTATGGTGTGCCAACCGAACAGTTGCTCTGACCTCGAAGTCTCTTATGCCATCCACGAAAGCTTGCACAACTATGTGGTCCACAGATGATGTACTGGAGGCATAGGCTCGTCGTACCAGGCGTTCAATTTCAGCAGCCCATTGTTGAAGTCCCTCACTCGACTTCTGAGTTCGATCCTTCAGCTGAGCTCGATAAACATGCTCCAGGTGCTTATCGCCAAATCGAGCTTCCAATGCCTTCAGGAGTGCGTCTAAATTTCGTCGGTCAGCAGGTAAATTCTCTAGGATCAGCAATGCATCCCCTCTAAGTGCCAAAGTAAGCGCCGTCAGTGCGTGATCATCTTCCCATCCATTTCCTTTGGCAACTACTTCGAACTGGTGTCGAAAGGCCGTCCAGGAAGATGAGCCGTCAAAGGAGGGAAGTTTGAACTTCGGACTTCCAGAAGTGACTGCCGCTGCCATAGGCGTAGTACTTGAATAAAGGACCTTGGTCTTCTGGAGCTCTTTAATCATCTTGTCATGATGTTTCATGGTGGTCTGGACATCTTCGAGAATTTCATCATATTTGCTGGTACGTTTTTTTACCACTTCAACGTCTTCTTGTAAAGTACTGATGACGGTACTGAACCCTTCCCACTTAGAGTCCATCTTTTTTTGAAGGTCACGGATAGCCTGGCGTTGTCCGTCTGTGGCTTGCAGTTGACCTTCCTTAAGGTCTAGAAAAGCTTGGCGTTGGCCTTCCTTCAACTCCTCCAATGCTTGACGTTGCCGTTCTTCAGCTTGGCGTTGGCCCTCCTGTATAATGGCTAAAAGGGACGACATGTCGAAGCCAGAACCCATACCCGTCGACGCCGCAGAAGTGCCCGGCTCACTAAATACTGCTGCGCTAGACTCTTCAGTATTGGCCATAATCGATGTTTCACGAGTTTCGTCTACCGCCGCCTGTCGTCGAGTTCTTACTCCCTCGTCGCGTGGTGTGACTGGCATTCTCACTTCTGTCACCAATTGTTACGTGTCAGGATGGGGTTCGATGTAAAATGCCAGTTACGCGTTAATGAGTTTATTAGAGACTCGCACAATACACTAACAGTAACAAAATAATGCAACAAACACTTATACTGCACTATCACGCTTCGTATATCGCTTTTCGTAAACTTCCGTATCGCTTAGATGTTCGCTCGAGATCGCAGTATTCACAACTGAACGAAGTGCCGACGTTCGAATCCTTTTTATAGTCCTTCAATAGATTTCTAGAACCTTCCAGTTATTACCACAAAGATGCCGACAATTCTCGAAAACAGAACAATGAGTGTAGGTACTTAGCTGCGACGCGTAGGTATGCCTACCGCCGATGGTCTATTGTTATACGTGTAGGTACATGCAAACGTTCTAGCGTAGGTATTTGTCGTATACGTGTAGGTAGGTACTTGCGAGTGTTCTAGAGCGTAGGTATTCGTCGTACACGAGTAGGTAGGTACTTGCGAATGTTCTAGAATAAGTAATCGTCGTAACAATACCGTAGTATAGCTTAATGTATAGAGAATATGATTATTTAAAGTATATGCTCCAAGCCTTTGAAAAATTTAAAATAAATGGAGAACTTTAGATATTGGATATTTTTTCCTCATATTATGTCAACATTATTGATTGTTTGTAAAAACACCATGCAATCTGTAACAGTTTTAACTATGGTGAAAGAAACTAGACTATATTTGCTTTAAAACGAGACCAAAACATTTATGCTCTATGCATCATAACTATTTTTGATAAATTAAACAAAAGAGGTCTGGTTGTCGTGATTTTCGATGTAATCGCGACATGTCTGAATGTGCAAAATGGCCGCCCGGGGCTGTGCAGACGAGATACTTTCTTTAATTTTCTAATGTTACTTAAATTATTTTGCAGTTCTATTTCACTACATTAGTAAATTAAATTAAGGACGCGTTCTCAAAAATCATAGGTATCGATACGCACCAATACATAAACAAATTTCACACACACATACATAGGTCAGCCTAACTAAGGCGATTATATGAAAATAAACTCACATTGATACTTTAGAAATAAATTTTTATTTTGTTTAATTGGAATGACTTGTATTTGAAATTTCTAATTATGTTTTTTATTTTGTACTTAGAATTAGTTTTGGTGGGCATGGAGTCACACATTGCGTGAATGGACATTTGTGAGAAAGACACTCGCGCGAAACTTTGCTGTTTTTGAACCTATTGTTTTCAAAATCGATATCTGAGTGTCCCAGCGATGACCAAACAAGAATTTTAAGTCAAATTTAATTAAAGCAGTCGCCATTTTGAACTTCGTTGTCTTTGAACCGATTGTTTTCAAAATCGATATCTGAGTGTCCCAGCGATGACTGAACACGAATCTTTAGTAAAATTTAATTAAAACAGCTGCCTTTTTGAACTTTGCTGTTATAGAACCAATTTCATTCAAAATCGATATCTGAGTGTCCTAGCGATGACCAAACACAAATCTCAAGTCAAATATAAATAAAGCAGTCGCCATTTTGAACTTTGTTGTTTTTAAACCGATTGCTTTCAAAATCGATATCTGAGTGGCCCAGCGATGACTGAACACGAATCTTTAGTCAAAATGAATGGATCAGCCCCCACTGTGAACTTTGCTATTTTTGAACCGTTTGCCTTTAAAATTGATAACTGAGTGTTCAAACACGAATCTTAAGTCAAATTAATGACAGCAGCCGCCATTTTGAAATTTTTAATTTTTTAACTGTTTGCCTTCAAAATGTATTTAGTGAGTATCCCAGCGATTTTAAAAGCAATCTGTTTAAAAACAGCCAAGCCCAAAATGGCGGTTGCTTTAATTAAATTTGACTTAAGATTCGTGTTTGGTTATCGCAAGGACACAGAAATATCAATTTTGAAAGAAATCGGTTCTCTAACCACAAGGTTCAAATTACTAGCTGCTTTTATTAAATTCGGCTTAAGATTTGTGTTCAGTTATCGCTGGGACAGTCAGATATCGATTTTGTAAGCCATATGTTCAAAAACAGCGAAGTTCAAAATGGCGGCTGCTTTTATTAAATTTGACTTAAGATTTATGTTCGGTCATCGCTGGGACACTCAGGTATCGATTTTAAAAGCAATAGGTACAAAAACAGCAAAGTTCAAAATGGCGGCTGCTTTTATTAAATTTGACTTAAGATTCGTGTTCGGTCATCGCTGGGACACTCGGGTATCGTTTTTGAAAGCAATAGGTACAAAATCAGCAAAGTTCAAAATGGTGGCTGCTTTTATTAAATTTGACTTAAGATTCGTGTTCGGTCATCGCTGGGACACTCGGGTATCGTTTTTGAAAGCAATAGGTACAAAAACAGCAAAGTTCAAAATGGCGGCTGCTTTTATTAAATTTGACTTAAGATTCGTGTTCGGTCATCGCTGGGACACTCGGGTATCGTTTTTGAAAGCAATAGGTACAAAATCAGCAAAGTTCAAAATGGCGGCTGCTTTTATTAAATTTGACTTAAGATTCGTATTTCGTCATCGCTGGGACACTCAGGTATCGATTTTGAAAGCAATAGGTACAAAAACAGTAAAGTTCAAAATGGCGACTGCTTTTATTAAATTTGACTTAAGATTCGTGTTCGGTCATCGTTGGGACACTCAGATATCTTTTTTGAAAGCAATAGGTACAAAATCAGCAAAGTTCAAAATGGCGGCTGCTTTTATTAAATTTGACTTAAGAATCTTGTTTTATCATATTTCACGCATAAGTTTTCGTGCCAGTTTCTTTCTCGCAAATATCCATTCACGCAAAAGTCTTTCGCGCAATGCGCAAATGTCTTTTGCGCAAGTGGATTCGCGTAAGTGTCCTGATACCACTTCGGTGACTTCTACTGGAACTAGCTGATTAGAAGAGCTGGGTATAACGATTATGGGCTCGTTAGGTTAATTATGATGAGACCTTTCCACCGGACATGATGGAGTGACCAGAAGGCACATTCAGCTCTACTAATCAGCTACTTCCAATAGCAGTCACTGAAGTAAACTTTCAGGACACTAACATGTCCGGTGGTAAGGTCTCATTATAACTAATAAAACGAGCGCATACTCGGTACACCCAGCTCTACTAATCAGCTAGTTCCAGTAGCAGTTACTGAAGTAGACCTTCAGGTCACTCCATCTTGTCCGGTGGGAAGGTCTCATCATACCTAACAAAACGAGCCCATACTCGGTACACCTAGCTCTACTCGTTAGCTAGCCCCAATAGCAGTCACCGCAGTAGACATTCAGATTTCTCAGCATGTCGAAACGCAACTAATAATAATAGCTACTTAGGTACTTATAGCAAAAACAATAATACCTTGACAACTATTTCGTATAAAATGCTTGCAACTCTTGTAAGTATCAAATCTAGTATTGTCAACTACATTGTGTTTATACAACGAAATTTACGAGTCGCCCAGCTTCCGATAAGCGACACAGGTCCACTCACGACGGGCGCCGAGCGCGGACTGATTCTTGTTCACAAAGCTCTGTTCAATGCGATGAAAACAACTACCAAACAAAATAAGTCTTATTACAATGCGTCAAGGTTCACGCTGCATAGCAAAATGTATGGAAAACGACGATATCATTTTTCATTGATTTTCGTGTTAATTTGTAAAATATGAAAAAAATTGATCGATATTTTATGAATTGAAGATATTTGCTAACTTTTGGTACTTTTAAATTTAGAATATTTTGAATATAATAAGAAAAAAACAGGTCTCGAAATCAACACGATTTCGTAAATTCTGCATTGAGAGTCAAAGAACAACGGATTTTACTACATTTAAAATAAATATTATTAGAAAAAAACACGTCCCATCACAAGATAAAGAACCATTCTATTTGTAGTATCTGCTAGATATATAAAATTGTTTATCGTTTTGCCGCAAAATGAACCAAAAAAGGGGTTATTTTTGATAGAATTGTAAACGCGTCCTTAATACCATATAGGTAAAAACGTTGTTATAGTCTGTCAAGAAAGTCGTGACAATAAATGAGGGCACCACTGTTATTTAACTGGTATCATTTGTACTAGGACTAGAACAATTAAGATAATTGTAATGTTATTGTTAAATTTAACATAAGCACATAATTTATCAATCATATATAGGTAGATATTATAATCATAATTGAGCTTAAAATTAAGTACATCATAACAAATTGTGTTGTTTATGTGCCTTAAATGTAAAAACGGCAGTGGAGCTGTGAGTTCGATCCCCGCCGGCAGAAGCAATGTGAATTTCACTTTGTGGAATTTATAAGTACTAGTCAAACGATATACCATCTGCTAGCGGTGAAGGAAAACATCTTGAGGGAAACCACATGTCCTAAAAGAAATTCTATGGGCATGTCAGATTCACCAACCCGCATTAGGCTGTGTGATTATTTATAAGGTGAAACCCGTATAAATATTATTAAAAGACTGATTCTAATTCAAAAGTTAAAAACTATATGCAACAGTAAATTTCAGCCACTTTGAAATAATAATGATGCATAAATGATATCAACATTAGAAAGAAAATTTAGCTGAAAGTATAAAATAAACAGATTTAATCAAAATAAAACAATTTTTCTGTTCTGATTTTTATTTTTTGTAAGAAATACCAATAGATGTAATAATCTGCCTAAAATGCTCAAGACTGCTATCATAACCCAAATCTTCTTGACAACGGCAAGCAATTTTCTTAATGAAGGAACTTCCTTTCGTACCGTATGAAAGAATTGTATCTTTTCAGCATTCAGCATTTTTTTGGATCGACCATTGCGATGTTTTCCAGGTGTGATGAATTTGCCATTGTTGTTGAAACATTCATTTACAATACGACGGTCTTTCTGATTTGCCTGAAATCATCATTTTAACATCGTTCAGAAAAGAATATTTCATACTAGGTATATACTATAATTATATACTTATACACAAGTGTAATAAAAGTATCAAACCATCAAATTGATCTATAAACTGTTGTAGATTATGTAATACTTAACCTCAAAATATCGCATTGTAAACATTATATGTATTTATCTTAAACAACGATTTTGTATAACATCTCTAATTACAATATGTGTAGATATAAGTAAAACACTATTACATACCAGTCATTTTATCTGTACGTGCGTACACATCATCTAAATCCCATCAAACTCGACCGGTTTGGTGTATTCAGTAAAACATTGTTTGTATACATGGAAAATGATTTCTCTACCAGCACTTCGAATACATTTACTCATGGTGACAGTATTTCTGTTAATTCATAGTACAAACACTACTAATTTGTAACTTTAAAAATAATTTTGTTGGTAGTACACAATAAAATTTTCAGAGGTTGACATTTAAACATTTAAACTACTACCATAGACATGTAAATACTGGGTTGCCTAATTAAGAAAAATATTAGTTCCGATTTTATTCTTTTCACGACTTTCTTGACAAACTGTACATTGTTGTGCATTAATTTAAACAGACATGTAAAAAAGAAAACAAAATAATATGTAGAACACAAAAATCCAACCCCAATATCTCGTCTGCACAGACCTTTTACACGTAACCGTCTAAGGACACGCCAGTGTCCATTGCGTGAGCGCATTTTATCGATGTATTTACTTACTTTGAATCTGCATATAACACTGGATTGTATTGAAAACATATATTATACTTAATCTAGATAAAATATATAAAGTAATGACATTAATTTAATCACAAAATATGTGTTCACTTAGGTTTTATCACCAAAAATTTGCAGCCATTTGACATACGATGGACCATCTCTAAAGTAATCAAATAATTTTTCAACCATAATGCAGATAAAACTATGATTTTTTTACATCATTGGATGGAGCAAATCTTTAGAAAAGTCTTGATATAATACACTATACTATTTAAGTAATAAGAAAAAAGAAATTACGAAGTAATTGCGGACAATCCTCAGCGTAACACACACACAAAATCACTCAACTTCAAACTGACGTATAAAATCAGAACAAAAAGAAATGTAGTGTTTGTATATTTAGGCGCCATCTACGTTTAGTTCCGCGTCTTAAATACCATACGATATGCAAAAAAGAGCTTTATTATAACCGTATAAAGCTGATTTGTATTACTGCCTATAGATAACACTCCAGTGTACCCGGACGTAAGATTTCAAAAATTTTTTGGTCATTATGTGTCTCCTGACGTTTGAGTGGTTAAGCATATTGTATGGCCCGAATATTGCATTAAATATCAATTTACCATAAATCGTATCGTACTGGCATCCCTAGCACTAGCCGGCGGCAGCGGAAACGCGGCGGCGCGCGGCGTGGCGGCAATTAGAAATTTTCTATTATCTTATTATTTTACTCTTTACTCTAGCAGGAATCGTTTTTTGCGTATTGTATCAAAACAACAACACGCACAAACTTTTTACTGCGACGCACATTTACAGCAATTTAGGCACTAAGTATTCGTGCTACTCATATCACTCTAGGAGACACTTTCCTGCTAGGGTAATGCACACCTATTCTACTATTCTTGTGAACGCCGCCAACTAAGCTTGGGATAACCCAATTGTAACCTGAAGTCACCACGACTTCAGGTTAGTAGTGCAAAAGGTATGTTTATAATAATATTAATATTTACACCAAAAAAAAAATATTATCAGAAATCAGTTTGATTTCAACAAATTCTGTTGAAATTCATATTAGGTAAATAAAGATTAATATGAATGAATAGAGGCGACATTCGCTCGGTCTCAATATTCATATTTGGTAACATGAAATGAATCAGTATTCTTTAATCGTTACGCGTCCTGTATTATATATAACCTAATATTTGACTAATACGTGATAGCCTATTTATTATACTTTAATCGAATATCCTAATACGGACTTTTAATTCGTGTACATATTACAATACCGTACCTATTACGAATATAATCTAGCCATGCGCAAACTAAATTATATTTAATATAGATATAGATAGATATATAAAGATTTATAAATCTTTTACCTCTGAAGATTTAAATCTATAACTCTTTTACATCTTTGAATTACAATTGGTCTCATGATGTATTTGGACGAAAATCTAATAATTATTTTACTAATACGGTTGATATCGTATCGTTAGGTTAGGTAGATACAGGATATCTAGTTTGTTTAATTTTTTTATAAGTTTGCATTATGTTGCTATGGAGATAATTTTCAATTTTTACCACTTTTTTTATACTGCCTGTATCAAAATAACTAGTTAACTAATATAAATGTTCACTTTTTTTTTTTTATTAGCCTACCAAAGTGACTCCACCAAGATTTAAAGATGTATTTGAAACAAGGGTGATTTAGTGATTTAATAAATCTTTTTGAAAGATGTACATCTTTTTTTCAATTCACTCATGAGTTACACATCTCTATTATATTCATTACACTTCTTGTTTATCGGACCTTTCGCTGCTGTTTTTATTGTGTTTTGAATTGAATTTTTTGACGACCTGGCTTTCTTTATACGGATTACTGTGATTCTTGCTTACCCGATACCTGGCTTTCACTTTGGATTTAGTTTATAGCTTTTACGAGTCACCCCGGCAAGATACCTGGACTATTGGCTGCCTACGATTTTGGACCTGATACCATGCCTAAATCTCGCTTCTTGTGCTATTTCAAGTGTGTCAATGATGGTAAGTAAAGAAAATTTATAAAAACATTTAAAATTACACCTGATGAAATAAAAAAAACCTATTTTCCAACAGTTCAAAGTTACTGCGAGAGTCTATTTGCAAAGAAATTATATTAAAATTAGTGTGCTACCTACATTGATTGGAAGCCCTAGTGAACTCTACTATTTATTATTACATAACTCTTCTAAAATTTTAATTTTGAATGTATTTAGTGATTTACTATAGTTTGTATAGAAAGAGAAATATTAACAACTTAAAGGCCTTTTTCATATTTACAATGTTTTCTTTATCACACAAAATATAACACATAACTGACACAGAAGAAAGAAAGAAGAATATTTTATTGTTAGCAGACCATATACATGATAATAAATTACAATTGTAATGGATAAGCATAAACTAACAATGGGTCATTCTACTCAGCTATTTGCTGTAATAAACATATGAGTTTACACAGTGTTTCAAATTACATCTTAAAACACCTATAAATTGAATTGTTTTCAGGGCCACTACACCATTTCCCAAATCCAAACAGCTGTAATCCGGATATAATTGAAAGATTTTCACAATGGAAAGCTGTACTAGATGAAGAAACACGAACCCGAGGAGATAAATATATTTATAACAACATTCAATTGTGCAATAAGCATTTCATTGAATGTTATCTGCTACCAAGCCATCGTCTAACAGGAAACGCCATTCCTACCATAAACCTAGGTAATAATCACAAATTGTCGAGTAAATATATATAAAATTTCTAATTTCTCATAATAGTAATATATTGTTATTTATTGTATGCCACTTTTAACTTATGTTAAAAATGTAGAGGTATTACTGCATACTGTAAACATAATTTTGAGATGTTGATTAAAACTTACTGTGAATTTAATAAAAAAATATAATTTAGGTCAACAAACTTTAGAAATATTGCCACCAGAACACCTACATGAGCTACCATCAACATCTGGCATTGGCGTCTCTCAACAGATTGGTGAGTACCTAACTACAAAAATATCAAGCACCCATAGCCCAAAGATTAAGATATTGGTGTTGAGATTAGAGATGGGTAATGGGTTATTAGTTATTACCCATTCCACCCATTTGGGTTATAACTGGGTGTTTTGGGTTTTAACCCGGTTTTAACCTATTATCACCCGTTTTGATGGGTGAAAATGAATAGTAGGTAAAAATGAAAACATTTTTATATATTTTAAGGTAGTTAAGTAATAATTAACATGAAATGAAAGTCCAAACACAAACCAAGTATAAATCAAGTCATTTATTTCATAATTTACAAAAACAAATGAGTAAATATAAACATCTTGGTAGTTTAATCATCGTAATCACTTGAGTTAGATAGGTAGCCGATCGCAATCCAAAAAATCTAAATTATTTGCGTGCGATGTGGATGGTTCAAAACAAGCAGTATGTAGTGCCATGGTATCTATACATCTGATTTGTAGTCTTATTTATTTAATAAATTCCAGTTATAAGTCATGAATGCCAGTTTAGCTGCCCTTTCTGTTGAGAGCATATTTCTTTTTATGCTGTAGACATTGCTATGAGCACTAAAAGAACGCTCCACAGCAGCAGAAGTGCAAGATGCACTTAAAATTCGGCTTTGCTTAATGCAGTCGAACCACAAGTACCATACCACCGTGTTGTTGCACATATATCGCTTATATTTGCCTACAAAAATCTACGACTCCAAAAAACTACCTTGCCCGATATCTTGCTAAGTTGGTCATAACGCTTACTCCCATACTTTCGTCTACTTTATAAATGAATTCTATGGCGTCGACTTCCTGATCTTTGTCAAGTTCACTTCCTTGAATTGTAGGGTCTAATAAATATGCCGCCAAGTGAATGGTTTTTAAACACATTTTAATTCTCTCAGCAATATTTCTCATAAGTGGTTTTTTTTATTATTTTCCATTAAAGTTAAATCTGGTAAAATAAACAGTAATATCTTGCGAATACCTTGTGAATACTATTTTCATTTGTTTCTAATTTAAATATTGCTTTAATATTGTTATTGGTTTAAGAAATAATTTGCATTGTCGCACCACCTCCAAAAAAACTGACTTAGAAGCGCCGATTTTTCCTCTGCAGGTAATAACTAATAACAGTGGCATTTTCATGCACTGCCAAAATCTTTAAGGCAACCTTTGTGTTTTCTACGCTTTTAAAACTTACGTAACTACTTCCCTTCGTGTATCGCACGGTAACTTTAAGCTTTTACCAGTGTTATTTTCCTTTGCAATTTTCGCAAGTTAAGATGTTAAAACTTATCTTCTTTGGTTTTAATAAAATTTGTGTTCATTTTCTTACAAGCATAAATTACTTCTATTTTAATTATGTCTTTGCATAGCAAATGGTAAGTATGTGACGCACAATTAAGGCAATTTACATTTGGATATACCTCAATTAATAGTCGAAAAGCTCTTTGTACGTTACTTTCATTGTCTCCAGAAATCGTCGCAAGCTTTTTTGAACCATGTTCCGACAAAGTATTGAAAATTTGACCTGAGTGTCGATTTTCGTTTAGGGTTTTTGAAATTATTCCTATTAATTTTATACCATGCGAAACCGTGTGTGTATGTGTGTGTGTATTTGTTACCACACAACGCCAATGTCGATAAAAAATAGTATCTAGATAGATTGGGTACTGGAGACGGACACAGGCTACGTTTTATCCCGAAAATCGGTCTGGTTCTCGAGGGAGACAAAACACATTTTAGGCGCGGGGTGGGGCGCTGCTAAATATTAATATTTCCTTCATTACGGCAGTTTCACCAACCATCTAATATTAAGTGCAAAACATGTTTGCGATAGTAAATCTTCTTTCAAATCCCGGTACATATGTATAAGTTTTGCTCAAAAGGCTGTAGTTGATTAAAATTTTTTATCCAAAGGGGGTGTTTAACAATTTACAGAGGTGTGACCGATATATAAATAGCCTTGGCCAGTAGATAATGTAGGTTTTCTTTACCAATTTCCGATCAATGTGTATCTTAGATGAAGACGCACTACTCTCAAGTGACAAATTCGTGTCAGATTCTGGCCTTAAATATTCTAAATTGGTAATTTATTGCAATGTCGCCCTGCCCCCGCGTATCCATAGCCCTTCCGTTGCCGTTCGTCAAAATTTAAAAGAATTAGTTTTCACCCGCTCAAATAAGTTATAACTGGGTGGAAATGGGTGATAAGAGGGTTTTAACCCACTCGTAGGTTATTACCCGGGTGATTGATTACCCATCACTAGTTGAGATTAAGGATTGAAACATACCTTTTGCACTACTAACCTGAAGTCGTGGTGACTTCAGGTTACAATTGGGTTATCCCAAGCTTAGTTGGCGGCGTTCACAAGAATAGTAGAATAGAATAGTTATACTTACTTTATTGTATACTGCATTTAACTTACATTAGATATTAGATATTAAGTAGTAGAAAATTAGTAGGTAGTATTTTTTATCAAATAAAATGTAAACAATAGGTTCCCTGTCCCATGTCTATCATATACTTATGTATGATTCACATTGGACAGCAAATAAGTATTATATAGTTTCAATAAGTACAAAATCTATCTATATATATATTACCAACCACCAACCGTTACATGTTTAAAGTCAAAGTTCGAGAACTATTCAAGTTTTTGCAGTCACGCAAAAAAAGTTCAAAGAAAACTTCTTTAGTAACTTTTAGTGTCAAATATGTAGAAAATTTGATTTATCTAATTAAAAAAAATTGTGACGAGATACAAATTTTCTGTTTATGATCAATAACTACCCCTACCCCAAAGATCACAAATACATTTGTTCGAGTGGGAGCAAAAACTGTTTTTTTGTTGCCCAGTGTAATTAATACAATAATATAAATGTAAGCTCAGCTTGTTCAGTGCAAGAATCTCAAAAATACAGACTTATTAAAAAAATTAATTTTACATGAAGTTAATGGAACAGTACTCAATTGGTTAGCTACCTCCTGTTATGAAACCTCAGTAAGCACCCTCTCCACTGTTAATAAGCAATTGAATAAGATATTGTAGCCAAAAGTTGGTGTTTATTTAAATTAATTCATATTGTTTAGTTATAATACTGTACAAACTATTTTAGGTGATAAAATACTAGGTAATACTTAATACTTTTTATTAAATAAAAACAAAAAGTAAGTAAGTAAGTATTGTTATTTATTTCAGTCAATAATCAGGCTAGATTAAAACTGTAGCTGAACATTTTAAAACAATGGAAATAACAAAGTCTGACTCACTTTGACTAATTGGTGAGGGCACTGTCAGTGCATTTAAACGATTATTATGATTTCTGTCCCCAGCTTTAAAATGAAGGTCGCAGACTCTTTGCTTTTGAAAGTATTCATAATAAGATGGTGTCTCTAGTCGTCCTCCAACAACATTCACCCAGGCTTGAAACCGTTCAGAGAACTTGTCAGGATTTGGAAAGACATGGAGTGTGATTCCTACAATAAATGCGATACACTATAAATAAAGTAGGAAGAATTTGACATTTGATAAGTAGTAAAATAAGGAAGAAAAGAACTAGTGCGTAAATATCATGTCTTAAGCTAAAAATGTAACCACAACTGTTCTTTTTTAATTTACAACTTTGGTGGCAAATCAAGCATACAGTTTAACTGATCCTGATGTTGAGGTAACTGTAACCTATGGACATGACTGTTGTTTTTATTGAATTATGTGCAAAAATGAGAAGTAAACAACCAAACCGTTGTTATCCATGTAGGAACGAAAAGTATAGCACCGATTTAAATTTGATTGAGATAAAGGCAACCCGATGTACCTACATTAATAATATATTTAATAAATATTATTATTGCTTGCCTTTGTACATAAATTGTATTGGTATTATTGGTTGTTTTTATGTATCTTTCTGTGTGTAATAATAATTAAATTATTCTAACGGCGACTTTTGCGACTTTGATCTAGATTTTGAGTCTGGGGGAGGCTTGAGAGACAGATTTTGATTTAGGGGGGAAGGCTTGAGTAGCGTCGGGTAGTACCAAGGTAAACACTGTATATTAATTTTGCTATTACTGATCCGATTTCCTTTAAAGACGATATCTTAGTGTCCCAGCGATGACTAAACACGAATCTTAAGTCAAATATAATTAAAGCAGCCGCCATTTTTAACTTTGCTCTTTTTGAACCTACTGCTTTCAAAATCGATATCTGTGACATAAGATTCGTATTTGGCCATCGCTGGGATACACAATATCGATTTTAAAATAAAACGGTTTAATAACAGCAAAGTTCAAAATGGATTTCCCCCCTCCCCTCCTTGGATCCGCCACTGCCACATAGTCATTTTGGGATCAGAATATTGAATTTTAATAAACCAAATACAAACCTAAAGTGAAAAGAACCAGGTGCTCCATATTCGATTGATTGATTGATTGATTGATTGATCGATTAGTGAATTTTGACTGAGTTGGTTAACTAATGTAAACTAATATGAAGTAATAGGTATGGTATCCTAATATGAAGTAATGAATATATTCAATATTATGAATATCTAAAACTGACCCTATTATAACATCTCTACGTTACCATAGAGATGTTATAATAGGGTCAGTTCTTCAAAAAATCCTGATATCTGTATGTATAAACTTTATTTGTGTTTAAATTAATAACAATCTATATCATTTGTTTTACAAAATAACTGCGTAAGGCTGGTTTAATATAAGTATGTATACAAGTATCAATTATGTTTTGATAAGAATACAAATATATAACTGCATATAATTATGATCTAGGGCAGCTGAGATGTTCACTAGCAGATAGATGACATTTTAAGGTTTTAGGCCACAATATATTAATATCGAAATGGCCCTGTGGATAAGGCACCCGATTCGTAAACACGAGATAGTGGGTTCGAATCTGGGCAAGTACCAATGTGATTTTTCAAATCATATGTACTTTCTAAGTTTATCTTGGACATTTCTGATTGACGGTGAAGGAAAACATCGTGAGGAAACCTGGAATTTAAAGTCTGAAATTGCCAATCCGCTTTGAGCAAGCGTGGTGATTAATGCTCATTCCTTCTCTATGTGAGGAGAGGCCTTTGCCCTGTTTAGTGGGACATTATTATATACTAATATTTTACAGTCTATTAATATTACAGGTATTATAATTATACTAATATTTTGTACATAATTATTAAAAAATTTAAATTTAAATTAAATTAAATTAAAAAGATAAAAAGAAATTATTAAAACAAAATCATTTTATTAAAACACTATATTATTATTATGATGCATGACATGGGACAGAAGACCTATAGTATACATTTTATTTTATAAAAAAATACTACTATTTATGGTAATCTCGTCAATTAAGCTTGAGCTAACACGCTTGTGAGGTGGTTTCAGATTAGTAGTGCATAAGGTGTGGTTTGAACCCATGATTCCTTGATCTCAACACAATATCTTAAATCATTGGCTACCAGCGCTTAATATTTTTAAAGTTAAATCTGTTGAAAAATGCCAATGCTAAATTTTGATGGTTGCTCATGTGGGTGTTCTGGTGGCAAGATTTCTGTTTGTTTCCTGAAATTAAATTTTATAATTACTTCAAAATAAGTTTTATTGACAAAAAATTAAAAATATGTTTACAGTAGGTATACAGTAGTATAATAGGTAGGTACACATGTTTAACATAAGTTGAACGTCACATAAGTACTTATAATAACAACATAAATTATGTATATGACAAGTTAAAGAATATAACAGATAATTTGTGATTATTACCTAGGTTTATGGTAGAAACGGCATTCCTTGTTAGACAATAGCTGGGTAGCTGATCACATTCAATGCATTGCCTAATGCACAATTGATTGTTGTTATTATTATAAGTATGTCCTTGGATTTGTGTTGCTATATCATGTACAATTTCCATTATGAAAATCCAGGTTGTAGTTTTTTGTGTTTGGTAAATGGTGTTGTAAGACCTGAAAACAGTTTAAAATAAAGGTGAGATGACAACACATAATGAACTAACAATTAAAGAGTAAATGAGTTGTGTCAAATAAATGTTATATTCTAGACACCTATTTGGTCCAAATTCAGTAAGTAAATCAATAAATTTTAAAAGATTAAATGAATGTATATTATATAAATAATAGAATTTTACACACTAATTTTATTATAATTTCTTTGCAAATTCAACTTTTTAAAACGTAGTAACTTTGAACAGATAGGTAATAAAAATAGGTTAGGAAGTATTGTTATTTTGTCATCAATGTAATTTGTAATGTTTATATACATTTCCTTTACTTACCATCACTGACACACATATAACACAAGAAACGAGATTTAGGCATGGTTACAGGTCCAAAATCGTAGGCAGCCAAAAGTTCAGGTTGCTTGCCGCGATGGCTCGTAAAAGCGATAAACGGTATCCAAATTGAAAGCCAGGGCCAGGTTACGGGTAAGCAAGATCCACAATAATCCGTTTAAAGAAATTCAGGTCGTTATAAAATCCAATTCAAAACACTAACCAGCAGCGATAACAAGTCAGTCCGGCAAACAAATGGAAGTTTGAAAGAAGTTTTATTTACATAAATATCGTTACCCCTGCCATCTAGAAGTTTCAATTTTCACCCCCTGCTTTAGTCCTTGTTCTAAGCGCGAAGTGAATTTATTTTGTTTTTGTGATACTTTTGTGGTTCCTGTGCTATATTTTTCATTATGTTTGTCGAGTCGAGTTTCGGTTCCTCCAGCTTGGTGTCAAGTCCAGCTAACAGAAATTTTGTTAAAGGACACTGTGTTTAGATATCTTTACACAATATGCCTCGGAAGTGTGTATTTGGCTGTGCTTCTAGTAAAGCAGGTGAGTTTGGAGTTTTATAAAATATTAAACTTCAGCATTAAATGCAGTGATAAATTTTCTAACTTAATTGGTACCCAAATATTACAACGCCCTTACACTTTAATAGACCCTTGAATTTAAATGTTTATACATCGGGTTGCCTTTATCTCAATCAAATTTAAGTTGGTGCTATATTTTTCGTTCCTACATGGATAACAACGGTTTGGTTGTTTACTTCTCTATTTTGCACATAATTTAATAAAAACAACAGTCATGTCCATAGGTTACAGTTACCTCAACATCAGGATCATTTAAACCGTATTCTTGTTTTGCCACCAAAATTGTAAATATATTTAAAAAAAGAACAGTTGTGGTTACATTTTCAGCTTAAGACATGATATTTACACACTAGTTCTTTTCTTCCTTATTTTACTATCAAATGTCAAATTTTTCCTACTTTATTTATAGTGTATCGCATTTATTGTAGGAATCACACTCCATGTCTTTCCAAATCCTGACAAGTTCCCTGAACGGTTTCAAGCCTGGGTGAATGTTGTTGGAGGACGACTAGAGACACCATCTGATTATGAATACTTTCAAAAGCAAAGAGTCTGCGACCTTCATTTTAAAGCTGGGGACAGAAATCGTAATAATCGTTTAAATGCACTGGCAGTGCCCTCACCAATTAGTCAAAGTGAGTCAGACTTTGTTATTTCCATTGTTTTAAAATGTTCAGCTACAGTTTTAATCTAGCCTGATTATTGACTGAAATAAATAACAATACTTACTTACTTTTTGTTTTTATTTGATAAAAAGTATTAAGTATTACCTAGTGTTTTATCACCTAAAATAGTTTGTACAGTATTATAACTAAACAATATGAATTAATTTAAATAACACCAACTTTTGGCTACAATATTCACTGTTGTGAAGAAACATTGTGTTACGCCGCTCTAGTACTATTTCACGTTTTATGACTTGGTCTTGGTTTATGGTGGTCTCAACTATGGTGGCTAGGAATGGGATTAGGGGAAGGGAATGGGGTTAAGGGAATGAGGGAGGTGAGGAAAGGGGGAAATTGAGCCCCCGGCACTCTCACTGACGGAACGAAACATAGTAGTACGGATACTACTACTCTTACGTCGATCTTCTATGAGAAAGTAGTACTTCCTCAGACGATCCGGCCCATTCATGCAGAGACCAGAGTGGATCTACTACCGCCAGCGTGGATCTACTACCGATTAAAGTAGTACCTATAAAAAGTTATCTAGATATTAATCTTAAAATAAAACACACTGATGTAAGTAACTACAAGTTAACCATTTTAGGAATTATTCCATTATTTGTGCTGCAATAAGGATGTTTAGGAAAAATTTCGCCAGCAGTTGGCGCTACTTTGTTAAAAGGTTTCCAATTTGACAGCGCTTCTTCTTTCTTCTACTTTTCGCGGGCTCGTTTTCCGTATGTGGTCCCTTCGTAGTTGGGCCTTTTTGCGTGATGGTGTGGTTTGTGTACCCACTGCCCTACTGCAACCATCCAAGCTCCTTCCAGAAAGCGGCCAGTTTGCCGGGTCTGCTGCAGGCCTCTCGGAGTGTGCTTGGTGTTCCCAGGTGTTGCGCCCATTGCTCCACGACCTCGCTGCAGTTCATGACTACGTGGGCCGGTGTTTCGTCAGCCCTCATGCACGCTCGGCATAGTGGGCTATCCGTTAGACCTATAACATGCAAATGTTTGTTAAGGTTACTGTGCCCTGTTATGGTCCCTACTACATACCGTAGGTCCGCCCTATTTAAGCGCAGCAGTTTTTTAGAGAGTCGTCCGTCTAGAGATGGCATTGTCTCTCTCGATTGACGACATTCCGTCGTCTTCTCCCACAGTTCGGCGTGTAGTTTTCTTGTTCTATGTCGCAGCCAGTACCTTTGCTGATTTGCCGATATTGGTATAACGGGTTCCACCCTGTAGGTCTCTGTTTCGGATCCCCTTCTGGCCAGTTCATCGGCCGCGTCGTTGCCTAGGGATCCGCTGTGTCCTTTGATCCATTGGAGTGTAATCGCGTTTGACTCACATATACCCTCCAATTTCCTGTGGCACTCTAGGACTAGTCCTGATTTTACTGTGTTGCAACGTAGAGCGTGCAGTACTGCAGTGCTGTCCGTTAGGATACGAATAATAATAATAATAATAATAATAAAGATCTGGCAACACAAGTATAAGTACAAGCATTTTTTATCTCAAAATATTTTATTTATTTTATTCCATATTTATTGGTTTCCTGTGTACATAAATTAATACAAAAATAATAAATAAGTTTAATATCACCCTCTTTAAACAAATATTTATAAAAATGATCAGAAAGCTTAAAGAAAATATAAAAATTAAAATAGCTACTGACAGCTGTCAGATACATCCAAGACGAAAAATGCTACGCTAATAATATGCTTACAAGATCGAAACGACTAGCACTAATACCAACTTCGGACTCACCGCTCAACTCCGTCTCGCAGCAGCCAGAAACTGTGGCAACAACACCGGCTCCTGCTGAGACGTCGAGCTCAACATCGAGTGACGAGTTTTTCTCCCCTCCGACGTCGCCAACACCTGTGCGTCGGCGGGGGAGAGGCCGACCACCGGCGTGCTTGGGATCCCGCGGCCCACCGGCTACGAATAGGGTCCTCGCTACCGGCGGTAATGTGCAGCGCATGCGATGGTCCTCAACAACAAATGAGAACGTCATGCGCGCATATTTTGCGGCAACAGAGGGAGGAACCAACCTCACTGCGTATCGCTGTCGAATGCTTGCTCTGTTTCAGGATCTTGAACCATCTACCAATGTTACAGCTCAAAGGTTATCGGATCAGGTGCGGGCCATCCAACGCTGTCGAATGTTGGATGATGCCGTACTTGATAGGCTGCGATCAGAGTGTGTACAATCTACTGCTGCCATCTCCACCCAGGAAGGTCAGAATGAAACCAATACTCCGTGCACTCTGGCAATACAGAGTGTTGTTAGCGTGGATGGAGATGACAGCACTCCTATTGTAGACACTCAATGCAATGAGGAGGTTTGGGACGCTTTGAAATGTGCGATTGACGATTATCGATTCGCACCTCAAGAATTTAGACCGCGTCTGCCTCGGTTACCGATGCATAGAAGAAACCTAACGCTAGTAAGTACCCTTGACTCACTTTTACCGGAATACTTCGATCATAGCCAAAGTCTGAGTGATACGCATTCAATTCTGTATTGTGCGGCTGTTGCAGTGTGTCGATTGGCGTGTGTCCATTTACCAACTTCTGACACTCCTATGCCACGCAGGACTTCTGCACCAGTCTGGCAGTACAGAATTGAACAGCGTATTGCTAGAGCAAGGGTGCTTATTGGGAAGTTAATCTGCTTTAGGAATGGAAATACACGTCCGAGAGTGATGCGCTTTGTGAGCCAAGCATTCTCGGGGACGGGAGTTAGTCCCCACCACTACTTGTCTCGGGTCACAGAGCGCATCGACTTCCTAAAGCAGAAGGTATATGCATGGGCTAACCGAATTGGCAGATATAGAAAACGCGTGGATCGATATATGGTCAACCGCATATTTCAAAAGGACCAAAGGTGGGTATATAGGAGCTGGGAGCAATCAAATTCTGGGACCAGCGATGGTAAGCTACCAGATGCTACTGCGACCAAAGAGTTTTGGAGTAGTATCTGGTCGGTACCAGTCAGCCACTCTGAAGGTGGCTGGATGCGAGATGTCGAGCGAGCATGTGAGCAAATTGCAGAAATGGATAGCGTAGTCATCACAGCTGAAGACGTAGCTAATGCAGTCCGTCCTATGGCTAATTGGAAGTCACCGGGAATGGACGGACTGCAAAACTTTTGGCTGAGGTGGCTACGCAGCTCACATGTTCGATTGGCATCTCAATTTCAGTCTGCCCTGGAGAGTGGATTGCTACCAGACTTCCTTACGACAGGTTATACTCACCTGCTCTATAAGACAGGTTGTACTACGGAACCTGGTAATTATAGACCGATTACGTGTTTACCATCGGTCTATAAACTTCTTACATCCATTCTGCGAACCAAAATTACGAAACATATTGAATTTAATTCGGTTATCTCTATCTCGCAGAATGGATGTAGGAAAGGGTCCCGTGGTACTAAGGAGCTCCTCCTTATCGATGCGACCATTAGCCAGCAGGTTCGCCGTAACCGAAAGGATTTGGCGACATGCTGGATAGATTATAAGAAGGCATTCGATTCCGTGCCGCACTCATGGCTCTTGAGGGTGCTGGAGTTATATAAAGTAGACCCTACAGTACGCACCTTCTTGGAGACATGCATGCGGCAATGGAGAACGGTCCTTACCTATCCAGAGTGTCGACAAACCCCAGGCATTAGCGAACCACTATGGATTAGGCGGGGTATCTTCCAGGGTGACAGTCTGAGTCCCTTATGGTTTTGCCTGGCCCTGAACCCTCTTAGCTCAATGCTGGAGAGTTCAGGTTTAGGTTATAGGCTGCGTAGAGGTGGTCAGATAATATCCCACCTGCTATACATGGATGATCTTAAATTATTTGCACCAACTGAACCCCAGCTGAAAGAGTTACTGAAGTTAACTCAAAACTTCAGTAATTCTATCAACATGGCTTTCGGAGTGGACAAGTGTGCAGTCATGCATGTAAAGCGAGGCAGGGTAGTGGAATCTGATGGAATTCAACTATCTGATTCTACTCATCTTAGTTCACTTCTAATCGCTGACACCTATAAATACTTGGGTATGTCGCAGTCGTTGGGCATCAAGGAGACAGATATGAAACAATCATTACAGGAGCGCTTTTTCAGCCGCCTAAAAAAAGTATTAAAAAGTCACTTATCAGGCGGCAACAAGGTGCGCGCCTGTAATGGTTGGGTCATGCCTCTTCTTACATACTCCTTCGGCATACTCAAGTGGACACAGACTGAATTAGATGCCCTGGATAGGCGAGTCCGCACATTGTTAACAGCATTCCGTATGCACCATCCGCGTTCATCTGTCATGAGGTTGTATATCCCGCGAAAATGTGGGGGCCGGGGATTTCTAAATGCCAAAACCCTCCACAATCGCGAGATATGCAACCTTAGAGACTATTTTCACAAGATGGGCGAGGGTGTGCATCGTGATATGGTTGCAGTGGATAGTGGACTTACTCCGCTTGCCCTGGCTAAAGAGAACTGGCGCAGGCCTGTAGTACTCAGTGTGGATGACCGTAGAATGGTATGGCAGAGCAAGGAGCTTCACGGAAGGTTCTATCGGACCTTACATGGGCCCGATATAGACTATGTTGCCTCCGTTGCCTGGCTACGCTTCGGCGATCTCTTTGGAGAAACCGAAGGGTTTGTTTGTGCAATTGCTGACGAAGTTATCATGACGAACAACTACCGGAAATATATCTTGAGGGATGGCACTACTGACATATGTCGGGCGTGTCATCGCCCTGGTGAATCCCTCAGGCATATTGTTTCCGGCTGTTCGCGTCTTGCTAACGGAGAGTACTTGCACAGACATAACCAAGTAGCCAGGATCATCCACCAGCAAATTGCTCTGCGATACAATCTTCTGGATATTGAAGTACCGTACTACAGATACAACCCTGAGCCGGTTCTCGAGAATGGTCGCGCGACATTGTACTGGGATCGCTCCATTTTCACAGACAGGACTATTATAGCTAACAAGCCTGATATTGTGGTAGTGGATCGATCCGAACGCCTTGCAATGATAGTTGATATTACCGTCCCTCATGACGAGAATCTCATGAAGGCTGAGAAAGACAAGCAAATAAAATATCTTGATTTAGCCCATGAGATTGTTGACATGTGGGATGTGGATTCAGCTGTCATTGTACCGATAGTTGTTAGCGTCAATGGCTTAATAGCAAAGAGCCTCGACCAACACCTAAAGAGGCTCGCATTAGGTGGATGGGTCAAGGGCCAGATCCAGAAGGCAGTGCTTCTCGACACGGCACGTATTGTTAGGAGGTTCCTCTCTCTGGAACCCTAACCGCCGGTAGCTTGGACTCTAGTCTCGTTGCCGGTGGTAATCTATTTTTTATATTTTTAAATGTGTATTTTTTGTTTTATATAAATATATACCTGTTTAAAAATGTAATTAATAAGAAAAAAATATAAATAAAGAGAATAATAATAATATGTGGACACTATCACACACTGTCGTCTAGTCCCAAGCTAAGCAGAGCTTGTGTTATGGGTACTAGATAACTGAAATATAATACATATACATACTTTTTTTTTGTAAATACATACTTATAATACATAGAAAACACCCAGACTAAAGACAAATACAAATGTTCATCACACAAATATATGCCTTCCTGAATGCCTTGGTTCTCTATTTTTCTTGCAGCCACCGCGTCTGCGGCCTGTATTATACCGACGCATTCTGCCTGGAAAATTGTGTTGTGCACGCCCAGTGCTATTGAAACAAATATTTTTCAGTGTTCATTGCGGCAATTTTAATGTTTATATTTCAAAATGGATAATTCACGTGCAATTGGTCCAATGTAATGTAAATCCAAAATTAAAAAAAATAACATTTTTTTATGTAACATATTGTACTATATTTATTCATAATCAAATCATAGCTTGTGTTACAAAAATATTTGTAACACAAGTTGTTGTGTTACTATGTATGTGTGGTATTTCCTATTGTTGCATTTGTTAGTTTTTACTATTGCCGCTATATTGTCAGTTGACAGAGTTGAGCTGACTTTGTTGCCAGTTCTTCTCACTACTTTTGTTATTCGATTTAAAGTGTATGTATTTACTTTTTTCAGATGTATTTATATCATAACTTTACTATGTTATTTTTCAGTGTGCAGAAGATAGGTATTTAAAATACAAGACAAAAGAAGATACATCAAAAGTTTGAATGACAAACAAAAATTACAACATGAGTGGTTGTCATTTTTGTTTGGATAAATGTTTGTGGGGTTGACATTTAAAAGACAGTAATCCTGATATAAATAAAACTTTTGAAGAACATTTTTTATTTAGCTTATTTAGCCTATCTGACTAATCATAAGAAATATTATTTTAATAATGTGCAGACAAAGAAGTGCTAAATAAAGTTTTCCGTGTTACCGACTCTGACAGTTGACTGTGTACCTAAATTTTTAATGCAGGCCTACACACTTGGTTTGGATTTGTGCCATCAGAATAATCTAAACAAATTTAAATAGGTTGTATTTAAATCATATCTGTTCAGACAAGATAAGATCGGCTCTGTTAGTCATACTGGAACACATCAACGCCAAATAGAATGAAGTTGAAAAAGTAGCTATGACCAAACATGACCAAACAGCCATGAAATTCAAAACTGCACATAGTGGCAATCAGTTAAAATAGTTTTTTATTGTTCGCAGGTCATAAAAAAGCTGATGACAACACTCATAAAACTGATGACAATACTACAACTTCATTAGCAGATAATGAATCAGTACCTTATGTTCAAGATGTGGCAGAACCAAAGAAAACAGAGGCAACGGTGGAAGACACTACATCAGAGAGCAAAGTAGTTAATGTAAGGGATGGAGTTACAGGAACCAGTTACAGTATGAGTGTGGGCAAACTGTATAAAATTAACTGTGTTGATGGTAAAATTGTGTTAGAAGGATATAATCCAGAGATTACGAGCAATGACGTCGTAAATGAAGAGAATGTTGAAAATGAAGAGAATGTCGAAAATGTAGAGTATCTGGATGATATTGATGACACAGCAATAGAAGATAACTGGGACAGTGTTACAGAAGTAAATGAAGGTAACATCTGATATATTTAGATATATAGTAGTAATGAGGTAACCTCAAAGACAAGTGCATTAGGAAGTACTCCGGAGACCTGATTAGTGATCACCTCCTTCGGTTCTCCTTTTTTCCATCACCCTCATTCTTTTGTCTGTCATTGTTAGCATTTTTCTGTAATTCTGACAGAACAGCTATGTCTATCAGTCTTCAAAAAGATATGTTCTTGAGTGTCGCATGTTACCTGCTTATTGCTTAGCAGGAACAAGGCGTTAAGCGCATATCTAAACTAATATTATAAAGAGAAAAGATGAGATTTTTGGTATGTTTGTTTGTTTGTATCTTCCAATTTAATTCAAGATCTAAATAACTGATTTAAAAAATTCTTTAAAACGAAACGGAAATACGGGTACATGAGCTATATTTTATTATGTTGTATAACATATTTTTGTAGTCATTTTCGAAATTTCAGTATTTTAAGTGCTCTTTGTAAATCTGATAGTGCAATATGACACTATTGTTGGCGGTTGTTGTGAGACCGAATGAAACTTTTGGTACCGAAGCGAAGCAAGGCGAACGAGAACGTCTAGTTATTGTATTTGAATGATCGAAAGGCGTCCACTGCTAGACAATTTTCGCCAAGTCGTGAGTCGCCCTCATTTATCGGTTGCTTGCCACCACTCATCAGGTAGTAGGTCTACTTTGTGACGAGTCTGATGACCCCAATAAATGAGTACAATATTGACATGTAGAAAATATATTTAGGTATTATTAGTATATATTATTAGGTATCCTTTCAGCTGTGGAGCCTATAAATGTCAATTGCGCACATATGTGGCGCTAATTACCGCGAATTGCGAAAATTCAAATTTCGCAACGCAGCAATTTTAATTTCGCGATATCTCTTAATTTTCAAAGAGGAGCTAAAAAGGGAGTCAAGTCCCGTTACGCCTTCTACCAACAGATGAATAAAAGGGACTATAGTCCCTTTTGGTCTACAAGAAAATTTTTTTTTGTTTATTTTTTTTTAAAAAGTAGGTATTTTATGACGTCTCAAATTACATAAATATTTATTATTTAAAAAAAATACCCGTAATCGAAAAAGTTAATGTTTTAAATACATAAACATACATTAATCTCATATTCAATAAACAATAACATTCCTTGACATCAATTATTTCACAATGAGACCTTATCAAAGCCGTAACCCGACACCCGAGCGTAATCCGATCGCTAACGTAAACAATAGGGTCCGTTGTTTATAAATTCTAAGAATACTTACAACATCTGGCATCCGGCATCATCAATATCCATTGTGTAGTTTGGTTCACACACTTTTCACACACACAGTTAGCAGCTATTACAAGTGCTTACTTTATTAGTTCGACGAAATAACAAAACACTTGAACCACTTAAAAAAAAACAAGGGTCCTTGAAAAAAAAAAGGTTCCATGACTTTATTACGATAGCGTTGTTTTCAAATAAAACATAACACTTCACAATAAGATAAGATTTCCAACATGTTGGGTTAAAAACAATACAGGCTACTATATAAAAAACTTAAGAAGTCAACAACAATGGCGAACGAAAGAAATCACTCGCGCGCGTAAACATGACTGCCTGACTTTTTTACTTAAAACGTCAAAGTCTATGAATGTAGTAGTGTTGGGTATCGTTATAATCTGAATTTAGTCGACTATTACCGTAAAAAATTCGGTTATATTCGGACGAGAATATAAGGAGTAATAGCGATTTTAGAGTTAATTCGATAATTCGACGGCGGCCATTTTGAATCGACCCCGAGAGGGTGTCGCCACAGATGCGGGTTTTTTGACAGACACCCCGAGAGGGTGTCCCCACAGACGAGGGGGTATGTTATATTTTTTATATTTTTATGTATTAAGTTGTCTTTTTGTTCCGTCTATCCCCACCAGAGGCTCTAGACAAGTGTCAAAGATTTCTATTCTATTCATAGAATAGATTATAAAATGTATTGGATTGACATAAGCTAACGCCAACGCTTATGTCAATCTCATACATTTTTTATCTATTCTATGAATAGAATAGAAAACTTTGACACTTGTCTAGGGCCTCTGTTCTGTTGTGTAGTTCTGTTGGCAAAACTACTGCTAATTTTTTCCATTAGTTCTGTCCACAGAACAAATGCGACTGCAAAAAATTCCCACCTATTCTGTTGAGTAGTTCTGTTTGCAGAACTACTGGTAATTTTTATTAATTTTTAATACAACATTAACTAAATATTATTACTACATAAAAAAAAATACATGTATTTTGGATTTCAAATTAATCAGTCGGTAAACTGGCGGTTTTGTTAGGCGTTTATAGTAACTTATTATTTTCAAATGGCTGACCTGTAAAGTTTATTACAAAACAAATTAACATTGGACATAAAACAAAAGAAAATTAGAGAAACAAAAGACAGTCGTAAAATCATAACCACATTATTCGAAAAAAAAACTGGCTTTTGCACAAAATAAAAGTATGTGAGCAATCTTCGACATATTTTTTTTATAATAACCTACCAAAGTGACTCCATCCCACCTGATGGTAAGCAGCTAGTGGCATCCAGAAGTGGTGGCCACCGTACCAAAAGCCATCGACTGCTGCTAGTATGGTGGCCTCCACTATGGCCGCTGGGAATAGGGTTAGGGGAAAAGAATGAGGAAAGTGAGCAAAGAGGAAAGGGGGGAACGAGGGTAGGAGGGGAGGGAGTACTTCCCCGGACGATGCGGCCCATTCATGCTGAAACCAGCGTATACCTTACCGTATACCTTATTGACAAATTACTAAGAGCTGGTTTTGCCTATCATGTACGTGATACTGATCAAGTTATAATATTATAAAACAAGAGATTAAGAAGTGTAGATAAGGTTCAAAACTGCTTGCACTAGTCTTACAACATCCGTACCAAAATATTACCGAAAGCGATTCTCCTATGTTTCGCGATGTTCGTTTGTTTGTTTTCGATTAAGGAGATGGAAACTCCGACTGTCTTTTGTTTTTCTGTTTTTTTTTGTTTTATGACCAATGTTAATTTGTTTTTTCTTAACTGCGTTAGGTTGAGTTATTCCGGTCTGATCCCCCAGATCTGATCCGGTTTTACTTGCTATTATTTGTTCCCATAATATAATGAAACTAATTTTTCTATGTTAATTAGACTTTCTATCGACAGTACTAAGTAACAGAACAGGTGGGAATAGTTGAGACAAGTTCGGTGTAAAGTATAGTCTTATATGTCACATAACTAATGGGAAAAGAATACCAACAGTTCTGCCAATAGAACTACTTAACAGGACAGATGGGAATAGTTAAAACAAGTCCAGTGTAAAGTATAGTCTCTCAACTAAATAGATGGGAGTAGACGTTTTGATCACTTTTGCTCATTATATTTGGTCACCTGCCATGTTTATCTCTGCATTACCCTAAGACTGACTGACTTGACTGGCGGAAAATGCCTTAGGCATTATGTCCGCCTTGTGGAATTTGTTTTAAATGAATAAATAAATTTTAAATTTAAATTTAAATTTTTTTATACACAGATATTTCTATGACGAAAAGAATTCAGCAGTCTAACACGTTAGCTGATGACCATGACACTAAATCTGTTATTGATCTTTACGAGGTTAATACAACTGCTTTAGCAGCAATGGATCAGCACAAAATATATATCACTAAGAAGGATTTAGCTTTTAGGTATGTGTATATACATTATTCGGATTATTCCCTCTGATCTGTCCCTCTGATTTGTCCCTCTAGGGTGACAGATAGGAATAATCCTATTATTCTACTATAAAGTTACTTGCAATAATTTGTGATCAATTGTCACGAAGACGGTAATCACGTACCACGTAATAACTAGCGGCGTACTCGCTGCACACATTAATTACAATATCTTATCAATTTATCATCATTAATACTTGTATGTAAATCTGGTAGTTCAACAAATTATATTAAATTATACTTTTTAATAATAGTCGAGTTTTTCTTGACATGATAAACTGAACAAGTTGTAAATACTACTATTGTTAATAATTTTTTTACAGCGAAGGTATGATAATGATGCCTCTGAGCAAATATATAGACATGAAAAATAAACTTAAAGAACTGCAAATAAAAATAAATTTTTTGAAAAAGTTAAGACAGGAGTTGCGGTATTTAAGGCGCTTTAAAGAAAAAATATCACAGATATTTACTGAAGCTCAGATTAGCACATTACTAAGGTCAAAGAAACACTGTGGCTGGTCAGATAAAGAATTGGAGAAAGCTGCCTTCCTCAGAAAGAATACTAGTCACACTATTTATACATTTCTCAAGTATCAGATGGGGTTTCCATTGCCTCACAGTGCCCTGTTGCGACAGTGGATGATTAATAAAAAATTAAGTGAGTGTGCTCATTTGTATACAAATTGGATTTTTATTTACTTTAATACAAATAAACAAAAAATCCATCATCAGCAGCAATATGAATGTCTATTGCTTAAAAAACGAGAACAGGTCTTTGTCTTTTCATAGATAAATAGTTTATTATTTTGTTTGTTTTAGCAGTTGTTTCTAAAAGAAAAGGTGCCATGACAGAATCAAATGACAGTGTTAAGTTGAAAATTGGGAATGTACAAAATGAGCAAAGCCAAGAAGCAGTGCAAGTATACAACCCCGCACAGCGTCCTTTAGATGAAACTGCAGACATTGTTACTACTAGAGTTATGCATAAGGTACAAATACAAAACTCAAAACTGGGACATGTTACCAGTAATTACAGTCTTGTGAAATCTATTTACGACAGTTCGGCTGATCAAATTTTTACTAGTGAGTATAAAGTGGTGTTCGTTTAATAAACTGCATTTTTGTGTTAATAATAACATTAAACTTTTGTTCTCTTTAACCAGACATGGAGAATTTCATATTGGAAGAAGAAGTGGCGCCCCCTGAGGTGGTTGTGTCTCAATCCCAGACAGAGAAGATAAAGCCTGTGCGTACATTCAACGCGCGCCTGCACTGTCAGCTGTGCCTGCAGAGCTTCCGCAGCGAGCGCGAGGTGAGCGAGCACGTGCCGACCCACTACCGACACACTGAGCTACACTACACCAGCTATTTGGATGCACAGGTGAGACAAACTTGTGTTGTGTATGTCAATAAGTTTTTATATATCTGAAATCGTCAGTAGTACTACCAATTCGTCTTTATTCTCCATTATACTGTCGCACTTTTTATCCAACACTTGCCTGCTGGCAGACGCCGTTCGAGTGCGAGTTCTGCGGCGCGAGGGTGCGCGTGCGGCCGCTGCTGGTGCGCCACCACCGCGCGCACCTGGGGATCACCTCCTTCAAGTGCAGCCAGCCCGCCTGCGACTACGTCACCAATGACTCGGTATGACTATTGACGCTCACACTGAGCTCATACTTATAACCTTCCGGTCGGTAACGTCGACATCTTAAAAAGTGGAATTTCCAAAATGTTGAATTCCGATAATGTTTGACAATCTCCGGTTGTTTCAGCGGCACTATACTTCACATGGAGCCGATGATTGTTCGATAATCTCAATCTCTGTATTATACTAAAAAAACAAAAGAATATCGTTAAAACAAAAGACAGTCGAATTAGATTATTCTAACAAGTTTATGTAGAATAATGGCTGCATGCGATTTTTGGTTGGAAACTCAAAGGTTGGCTTATAAATAAAAGTAAGCAAAAATAAAGCCAATAAGGCCAAAAATCGCATGCACCACATTTTGATGATAATCTTGTGTTAGCAGTGGAAAAATGGGTGCAAGCAATTGTCAACTCTATTTTGTAGAAACATATTTTTCGTGTTATATTATTGGTGATGATCACGAATACTAAAAAAAATTAAAAAATAATAGTGTCAACTAGGTCCAAAATCATTACGTCACGTCCGGTGGTAAGATCTCATCATAACTAACCAAACGAGCCCATAATCGGTCTACCCAGCTCTTCTAATCAGCTAGTTCCAGTAGAAGTCAACGAAGTGGTATCAGGACACTTGCGCGAATCCACTTGCGCGAAAGACATTTGCGCGTTGCGCGAAAGACTTTTGCGTTAATGGACATTTGCGAGAAAAAAACTGGCGCGAAATCTTTTGCGTGAAATATGATCAAACAAGATTTTTAAGTCAAATTTCATTAAAGCAGCTGCCATTGTGAACTTTGCTGTTTTTGTATCTATTGCTTTCAAAATCAATACCTGAGTGTCCCAGCGATGACCGAACACGAATCTTAAGTGAAATTTAATAAAAGCAGCCGCCATTTTGAACTTTGCTGTTTTTGTACCTATTGGTTTCAAAATCGATACCTGAGTGTCCCAGCGATGACCGAACAAAAATCTTTAGTCAAATTTAATAAAAGCAGCCGCCATTTTGTACTATGCTGTTTTTGTACCTATTGCTTTTAAAATCGATACCCTGAGTGTCCCAGCGATGACCGAACACGAATCTTAAGTCAAATTTAATTAAAGCAGCCGTCATTATCATGCTTTCTGATGTCAAAAGAATTTTAGAAAACAGTCCAGTAATTTTTGAGTTTATTCGTTGCATACAAAAACACATCTTTTCTCTTTATAATATGGTATTAGTGTAAATAATAATATACACCAAAAATAGAAATCAATCAGAAATTAAACCCAATCCTAAAGAATGTTGTCAGAGCCATATTAGAGTCGAACACAACATCCGGTTTAAAATAAGCAAATTTTAATGTATTTATGTGTTTGCGCAGAGAAAGTTGCGGAGACACTCGGCGCGCGTTCACTCTGAGCGAGTGCAGCGCCGGTGCGCGCTGTGCGGCGCCGTCACGCACAGTGCGTACACGCACCGGCGACACCTGCTCGCTCACACGCGCCCGCCCAGGTACCAGACTATGTACTGTTACTGCTAGCCTGTACCATCCCACTGCTGGTGCTGGGGGCGCCGTCACGCACAGTGCGTACACGCACCGGCGACACCTGCTCGCTCACACGCGCCCGCCCAGGTACCAGACTATGTACTGTTACTGCTAGCCTATACCATCCCACTGCTGGTGCTGGGGGCGCCGTCACGCACAGTGCGTACACGCACCGGCGACACCTGCTCGCTCACACGCGCCCGCCCAGGTACCAGACTATGTACTGTTACTGCTAGCCTATACCATCCCACTGCTGGTGCTGGGGGCGCCGTCACGCACAGTGCGTACACGCACCGGCGACACCTGCTCGCTCACACGCGCCCGCCCAGGTACCAGACTATGTACTGTTACTGCTAGCCTATACCATCCCACTGCTGGTGCTGGGGGCGCCGTCACGCACAGTGCGTACACGCACCGGCGACACCTGCTCGCTCACACGCGCCCGCCCAGGTACCAGACTATGTACTGTTACTGCTAGCCTATACCATCCCACTGCTGGTGCTGGGGGCGCCGTCACGCACAGTGCGTACACGCACCGGCGACACCTGCTCGCTCACACGCGCCCGCCCAGGTACCAGACTATGTACTGTTACTGCTAGCCTATACCATCCCACTGCTGGTGCTGGGGGCGCCGTCACGCACAGTGCGTACACGCACCGGCGACACCTGCTCGCTCACACGCGCCCGCGCAGGTACCAGACTATGTACTGTTACTGCTAGCCTATACCATCCCACTGCTGGTGCTGGGGGCGCCGTCACGCACAGTGCGTACACGCACCGGCGACACCTGCTCGCTCACACGCGCCCGCGCAGGTACCAGACTATGTACTGTTACTGCTAGCCTATACCATCCCACTGCTGGTGCTGGGGGCGCCGTCACGCACAGTGCGTACACGCACCGGCGACACCTGCTCGCTCACACGCGCCCGCCCAGGTACCAGACTATGTACTGTTACTGCTAGCCTATACCATCCCACTGCTGGTGCTGGGGGCGCCGTCACGCACAGTGCGTACACGCACCGGCGACACCTGCTCGCTCACACGCGCCCGCCCAGGTACCAGACTATGTACTGTTACTGCTAGCCTATACCATCCCACTGCTGGTGCTGGGGGCGCCGTCACGCACAGTGCGTACACGCACCGGCGACACCTGCTCGCTCACACGCGCCCGCCCAGGTACCAGACTATGTACTGTTACTGCTAGCCTATACCATCCCACTGCTGGTGCTGGGGGCGCCGTCACGCACAGTGCGTACACGCACCGGCGACACCTGCTCGCTCACACGCGCCCGCCCAGGTACCAGACTATGTACTGTTACTGCTAGCCTATACCATCCCACTGCTGGTGCTGGGGGCGCCGTCACGCACAGTGCGTACACGCACCGGCGACACCTGCTCGCTCACACGCGCCCGCGCAGGTACCAGACTATGTACTGTTACTGCTAGCCTATACCATCCCACTGCTGGTGCTGGGGGCGCCGTCACGCACAGTGCGTACACGCACCGGCGACACCTGCTCGCTCACACGCGCCCGCCCAGGTACCAGACTATGTACTGTTACTGCTAGCCTATACCATCCCACTGCTGGTGCTGGGGGCGCCGTCACGCACAGTGCGTACACGCACCGGCGACACCTGCTCGCTCACACGCGCCCGCCCAGGTACCAGACTATGTACTGTTACTGCTAGCCTATACCATCCCACTGCTGGTGCTGGGGGCGCCGTCACGCACAGTGCGTACACGCACCGGCGACACCTGCTCGCTCACACGCGCCCGCGCAGGTACCAGACTTACTATACCATCCCACTGCTGGGCAAAGGCCTAACGTGGACCATTTGCTATCTGTTCTGTCCAATTCATGTAAATTTTCGGAAATAAAATAATAAAATGTTTGTATTGTAGATTGAAGTGTGGCTCGGAGGGCTGCTCGATGTCGTTCTACTCGGGGCGGGAGCGCTCCCGTCACCGCGCCACTCACCGCGAGCGCTGTCCGCGCGCACAGTACAAGCGGCAAGCGGCGGGCCACAGGTGACACACTTGTTCAAAACTTAAAACATAATTAAAGTGTTGTTGACCCGAATAATAGTAATATTCTAGTAAGTAACATATTTCATCAACATCACGTAGGCCCTGGAAAAATGGTCGACCTCTTACTCGTTGCGCACAGATAAAAGTAGCTTTAAGTTAATAGCTAAGTGTGTGTGTGTGTAATCTTTCAGACACATTAAACACAAGGCGGACAAACGCTACAAGTGCACAAAGTGTCCACAAGTATTCCACGACTACGGCGAGTTCTACGAACATTACAAGCGGCATCGCAGGCGCCAGCCGGCCTACAAGTGTACATGCACTATAAGGTAACAAATATTACCTACTAGCTAGCCCACAGACAATGTCGGTTATCGCTTTATTGTACAAATTTCGTCCCTATTTCAAAAAAATGAAATAATTATTTAGGTCTAAATAGAAACACAATGAAAATATGTTTTTATTTCAGTTTTAGATTCAAGAAACACTTCGATAGACATCAACTACAGTGCAAGTTGGCAGTCAGAGACAACTCTGAAGCTAACACGGACGTGCCACAAGAAGATAATCTACAAGTCGCGCCAGAACAAACAAGGAAAAGATATTACGAATATTACGACGCTGACAAATACAAAAAGCGACGTAAAGTTAAACAAAAAACGGCCGCCATAGAAGAAAATATTGTAGCATCAGAGACAATTGATAAACCTGAAGTGTAAGAAGATTATAATATAAAGTGTTCAGCGGGACAATGTGATAACAAGGACTGTATAAGAATATAAACAGTATCTACTTACAGTGCAGCAGAACTGTGAGTGAATTGTGTAACTAGAAAAGTTTAGCGCGACGAGATTGTCCGCTAAGATATTTCGCTCAAATTGAGCAACTAGAGTACCGCACAAAGTGCGCGCGCGGCAGTTGGATTTGGTACCTTTTATCTTGATCGACGTTAAAATATACGATGCGAACAGGATCCGTGTGTTTGTTTAATTTAGTACTTACATCTTATCTGTGTTATAATTTTTATATGTTATACACTAAATTAGGGCTGTCCAAAGCAAGGCCCGCAGGCCGCATGCGGCTCCCGGTTCATCTTTGTGCGGTCCGCAGTGTGTTTTTAATATTATAACAAAGGAAGAATTCTTCACATTTTCAAATTTTATTGGTATACTTACATAAAACTTTATCTTTGCTATCACAAGTATACAATATAGACATGGGTAAAAAGATATTCTGTGCTCATATAGAAGTCTTTATGATTTTGTACCTTAGGTAAAAGGCAAACAGGTTAAAAAAACGCTATCAAATCTTTTCTTTAAAAAATGTTTTTATTTGTGCAGCCCTACAATCTATTTAGTAATTTTATATTGGCTCAGAATCATAATTATCTGGTTTGTACAGCCCTGCAATAATTGTTGCCTCTGTTGGGGCAGTATCCCAACAGTGTTGTTGTTGTTGTTTGTTTTGTGTTCCAAGATGCTGTGTTGATTGTTGAAATGAGTAGACGAACAGTTCCTTACAAAGTTTTATTGCTACAAATAATGTATAAAGTTAGATGTATAATGTAAATGTTACAAAACTATGAGGAGCTGGCGAACAAAACGGAATAATTACATGACACCAAATTTTACAGGAGGAGTAAAACAACAGGTGCAATTATTCCGTTATGTTCGAAACCGCTAACTTTGGATACAATTTAAATAGGATTTTAGGCTATTTTTTATTGAAAATGAGTTTAGATTCGTATTCAACAGGCCCAAAACTACCGGATAAAAAAAAAAGTATTTTGACCAAAAGTGTAATTATCCCGTTTTGTTCGCCAGCTCTTATTATTATTGCTGAGGTAAGTGTGACGTACAATACTGTGGCCTACACTCATGGGGTCAATGTACAGCGTACCTCGTACATATTGCCCACCCACAAAATAAAACAATAAAAAGATAGAAAGTTTAATGAAATAAATAAATTAACAATCACAAAATTGAATTGTAATAAATCTTAATTATTGGCCTGTTGGTCTAGTGGTTAGTGACCCCGACTGCTAAGCCGGAGGTCGTGGGTACGATTCCCACCCAGGACAAATCTTGGTGTGATGAGCATGATTGTTTGTTCTGTGTCTGGGTGCAATTTATCTATAATATGTATATATTTACAAAAAAAAAAGTATATAAGTAGTATATCAGTTGTTTAGTACCCATAACACAAGCAAATATAATTGCTTAATTTGGGGCTAGATGGCGCTGTGTGAATGTGGTAGAATATTATTTATTTATTTATTTATTTGTACGTTAAGCATATCGCTGGGCAACGGGTGGGGTCGTGCGGTCGAGTGTACGTGCACTGGATAGTTGCGTCTCGACGACGGTGACGGTGTCGCTTTGGTACCCGGTCGCGTTGCCAGATATGCTTGTTGTAGATCTCCTTCTTGGTATTGGAACTGGTAGCATTTCCGATTCCATTTGTCGAATTGGACGTTTCCGAAGTTGAAGGTAGAAATATGTCCCTCCTGCCAGTATAACTGCAGCCAATAATAGGTATAAGACAATATATTGGTGGACATCGTGTTATTCTCTCCGATAAAATGCCTTCTTCTGTCGCAGCCTTCATTTGTTTAACTTGATCTCCCAAATTCTTTAGTGAATTTTTCTGTTCTAAGTCAAATATCCTATTGTCATCTTTTTGTGTCAGAGCCAGAAACGACGGGTTAAACATTCTGTTTATTGGAGGTAGTTCCGGTGAAAACAAGTCAGGTTGAACTCGCATTTCATTCCCCTTTTGTTTTTGAGAGTACACTGTAAAACCATCGCTCTTGACAATGCAGTTGTCTGAAAGGGTTATGACCCCGGCCTTGTGTAGTAACTGCGTGGAAAAATTTTCTCCACATATAACATGTATTCTGCATTGTTCACAGCAAAAATATAAATATTTTATATTACTCAATTCCAACCTTCTGTCTTTACAGGTATCATGTTTTGTTTGGCATTCCGATACTTCTGTCTTCATGCAGAAATGTTCATCAGCAGTTATGCGGTATACAGGTGTCTTCAAGGGGCATAATTGAGTAATTGTATCTTGTTGTAAACAATGTTGTAATTCCAGTGTTGTCATTAGTAGGCACGAGTCTTTTTGAATGTTAATTGCGATTAGTTTTGTTAATGGTAGTAGGGTGACCATATCCACGCCGCACTTTTTCGGTACAGATATGACTTTGTAGATCTCATAGTTGTCTCTGCTAATCAAGGGCACCTTCATTTCGATTATCATATATTTTCCGTCATTTTTGCTTTCATGTGTATAAGTTTATACATTTGATATTGGTGATGGGTAGAGTTAAATCATTAGAAAGTTGCCCGGAAATAATATTTAGTTCATCTTGCATTTGTTCAGGAGTAATGAGGTGTAAGTTCATTTTGCCATTTTATATGTTTGTTACAGTGTCCAAAAGGGTGACCTGGATGTTTCGTATGTGTTCTATCAAACTATTAGCAGTAATAGCTGACATCATAAACTCGATAGCCAATTCTTGAATAGCTACTTTCTTCTGAAGACTGTATACTTCTCCAAATTAAGCAGATGTTGATTCAACAGTTTGTACTGTTTTTCGACTGTTTCTTCTGACCGCTTAAGTAAATTGTATTCCGCCTCTATTACCTAAGTTTGATTTTTTGCAAGCAAAGCCAAGTGTTTTTCGTTTTCTCTGACTAAGGCAATGTCCCGTGAATTTTGTTCAGCGAATTGGTCATCTAATACGCCAAAAAGTGAGCGAGCGATGGAACCACCGTTGCTAAGACCGCGTCTGCTTCTCGTATTTCTTCGGCTTTGTGGATTCAGCAAAATACGGTTGTAGTGCAACAGGTCTGCTAAGGCGTGACGTAATTGTAGTAATATTATGTTGAACTGCGGTTTTTGCGGTAATTTATGACAGATATCTTCTAAATGATTCGTGTATTTTCCGAATGTTTCAATGCTATTCCAGAAGGGCTTTACATCGTAATAGACAATTATTTTCCATTCCATTATGTGGGTGTTGTTGTTAACAGCTGAGACGGGGTTTAATAAATATAGTAAAGACATCATTAATCCGATAAAATTAATTTTGCTATGTGTCGGTCTGGCTCGTCGTAGCCCTGTTGCTTTTGTTGTTTGTTTGTTCGCAATGTAATGTTTCCTTTTCAATGTTTTGTTGATCGGAATTTTTGTCACTGTTTATAGGTAAAACAGACAGCTCGATTACTCTTTATGTTTCCATTTTTTGTTTTTAGGCTGACAACACGAACACAGCCATCATGCCCAGGGTGAAGATCGGTTATTCTGCCCATTAGCCATTTTCCTGGTTGTAAATTATCGTCATGGACCACAACTAAGTCATCTTTGTTTACATTCTGCCTAACTTCATGCCAGTTTGATCTAACTTGCTGCTGGCATAAGTATTCAGTTTCCCATCTCCTCCATATTTCTACAAATAGTTTTCACGTTAGCTCCTATCTCATTCTAGCATCTTCTGTGGTTTCTATAATCGTTAGTCCTGATCTCCCAGTTAGAAAATTAGCAGGCGTCAAACAGTTCAGATCTTCTGCATCTTCACTCAAGGCACAAAGAGGCCTGGTACTTAGACATGCTTCCAGCTTTGTTAAAATTGTAGTGAACTCTTCAAATGTCAACTTTAGTTAAGCCACCACTCGTTTTAAGTGATATTTTAGACTACTGACTGCACGTTTCCGCAAGCCACCGGCTGACGGCCAGATGTGTTAAAATGCCATTGTATGTTCATCTCAGTAACTTCTTTCTGCAATTTTTTGTTCTTATAGTATTTCTCCGTATTGTTCTAGAAGTAGTCGATTGGCCCCGACAAAGTTAGTACCTATAGTGTCACTGTAGAGATGTTGTGGAGCACCTCTTCTTGCTGCCATACTGCATAAGGCTGCCAAAAATGCAGAGTTTGTGAGATCAGAAACTAGTTCAAGATGCACCGCCTTTGTCACCACGCAGATGAAGACGGCAATGTATCCTTTTGTTGTTCTTGCTCCCCTTCCCTTGTTCATTTTGATGTCTACCAAACCAGTACAGTCGACTCCGGTATGATAGAAGGGTGGGGCAAGGTGCGTTCTTGACAGTGGTAGCTCACCCATTAGCTGTTGTTCTTTCCTTGGACTATTTTTTCGACATGTTACGCACTTCCTGACTGTAAAAAATAAAAATGTATTTAGCGATTTCAATGCTACCCTTAAATCAAAGTTACCTCGATTGACTGTACATACTTATTTATTTATTTTAAGGAAGGCTTACAGACTAATAACAGTTTTAAGATAGCATACAAATATAACTGAATTGCTAATAACAAGCCTTCACAAATTGTTTTTATTATTGTACTTAAACATAAATTAAGTAAGTAGTAGGCAATGACAATATCACAGTCCATATAATACAATATATCCATATAATTTAATACATATAATGCAATGTGTAGAATTATTTTTTATATGAACAGTTTAATGTAAAAACAACAAACAAATAATTAAACATAAAGAGATTTTATACAAAGAGAGATATTAACCACAGACAATATCTGCCACAATTTATTTTTATGTATATATATAATTATATTTATATTATACTATTTCTACTAATTCTATATGCCATTGTTAAAAAAAAAATATGTGTTAAAAGACGTCTTACTGAAAGTGAACTAGTGCAAAAAAGGTCAATGTTAAATTCGCGAGGTAATTTATTGGAATTTTGTCTCGCTACGCAAGAAGAATGCATTACGCCTATAATTTGTAGTTGCAAACGGTACATCTAAGAGCGGTCTTTGGCGCAAACTAGTGCTGCTGGCGTGCAAAGACAGTTTAGCTGTGAGCTCGGGATTATCGAACGATCTATTTGCAATGCTTAATATAATAATAGACAAATGTCATTGATTGCACGTCTAGTTTCTAGAGGTAAAAAATGATACCTACTGCGACGATAGTCAGTAGAATATTGCTTAGCTCTAAAGTCCAAATGACGCAGGAACTTTTTCTGGACGCTTTCTATACGGTCTATATAAACTTGGTACTGAGGGTTCCAAACCTGTGACGCATACTCAAGCTGGCTACGCACTAACGAGCAATATAATATTTTCAATGGTTTTAATTATTGAAAGCTGGATGTAGTTTTTATAATAAACCCTAAAACCTGCGAAGCTTTCTTGACGACAGTGTCAACATGTTGGTCGAAAATAAGTTTTTAATCTAATATAATTCCTAGATCTTTGACCTTATTAACTTTGGCTATCGTTTGATTGTGAAGCAAATATGGAGACTCAATCATAGATTTTCGTCGTGTAAAAGTGATGTGAGAGCATTTCGTATCATTCAGTTGTAGCTTATTACAGCTACAATAATCTTCAAACCTACTGAGGTCAGCTTGTATAACTTTTGTACGTCAGATACACTACGAATCAGTTTATGAACCTTCATATCATCAGCAAATAACAAGACATAACAATTTTGAAAACTTTTGATATGTAAAATTACGAGCGTAAAAAGCAAAGGTCCCAGAATTGATCCTTGCGGTACAACGGCAGGTACAGTATACCAGCCAGAAGTGTATCTTTGAAGGACCACAGCTTGTGTACGATTTTCTATATAAGAAGAAAACCACCGATATAGGTCGCCATGGATACCTGCTGCGTACAGTTAACGTAAAAGCAGTTTATGATCTATACGATCAAAACATTTACTGTAATCAGTGTATATTACATCTACCTGGCCATGTTGTTCCATATTGTGTGTTATGTAATCATGTGATAGCACTAGGTTACTTTTTTATAAAGTGAAACATTGTACCTACTTCTAATTTTATACATGAAAAATTTGTGAAAATTTAATTTTTTTAATAATATGTAACATTTGAAATTAAAATAAAAGAGGTAAAGTAATATACAAAACCTATTTTATTTTTTAACACTACAAAGTATCGAACATATAATGATGATAAAGTAACAAAGGATGGTCCATGTTCAGGAGGCGGGCAGTACACGGTCACAGCGGAGAGAACTGGATCATGGTTTTGATGTCTTTGACGAGGATCTCTAGGAAATTGCGATGCGATATCTGTTGATTCTGTGAAAGAAAAGTATAAACGTAGCACAAAATCTATACGTTACTCACTATATGGATATCATAATTACTTTCGTATTTGTGCCGAAATTAACTCCGGCGGTGACAAAGTAAGCAAGGATGGTACCTTGGCGGTGTCCAGCAGCTGGTCGGTGAACCTGTCGTTGAAGACTGCGATGAGGTCCTTCTTGAGGTCGGGCAGGTCGGCTCGGTCGGGCAGGTGCGGCTGTCCGCCGCGCAGCAGCGCGTGCGCGTGCGCCCACAGCAGCTGCGCCGCGCCGCTCAGCGCGTGCGCGCGCGCGCCCGCCTCGCGCCGCCGCGCGAGCGCGCGCGCCTGCAGCACGCTCAGCGCGCGGTGCCGGCACTCCACCGGCGACAGCGACGACGTGTCCTCCGGGATCAGCTTGCGCATGTCTGCGGAATCCACCGAATAACGCTTAATCACACTATGAAACTTGATTTAATTATTCGGTAGCAAGTCATCGTAAAGTTCGTACTAAAATATTGAATATTGTCAATCGTCCTGTTGGATTATTAAGACAAAGCAATGTCACGTTTTGTGTGCTACACTATGCGAATCCTTGGTTCCGACTGACCGTCGAGGCTGCAGGTGGGCAGGTTGTGCAGCTGGTGCAGGCTGGTGGCGAGCAGCTTGTCGTGGTGGTGGTGGTCGCGCACGAGCGCCTGCAGCAGCGCCAGCAGCGCGCTGCACGCGCCGCCCTCCAGCACCAGCGCCTCCACGGCGCGACCCTCGCTGTCGCACGTGATGTGCCGCGCGTACGTTAACAAGTTGCATACGATCTAGCAGCAAACAAAAATATAAGTATTTAAAGATTCTGACGCAAGACCTCAACTTCGCATTATGGACACTTCTTAAAATATCAACTTCGCATAAAATGTATGTATGTATGTATGTATAGTCCATTCCAATTCTAATTTCGGACAATGTAAACAATCCTCCATATTGCCATTGTCTATGGTTTCATGAATTTACTAGTGACGGGGAAAAGGATGATAAAAATAAAATTAATGTCATCATACATAATTAAATAATAAATTTTCATTCTTTTTTTTTACATTTTTAAATAATAATACGTTTACTAATACTCTATTTGCGTAATCGATTAATTCTATTTGATTTGTTATTTTTATTACTCCAAAAAAAATACATAAATAAAACTAAATACAAATTTATGTTAAATATGATATTGTATTTTATTGTAACCGTTGACTTATAAACTTTAAGATAATAAGACAAACAATTTACCTAATGTATAAATAAATGTAATTTAAATTAAGCGTTGACCTCTAATTACAACTATTTGACCACGGAATGAAATGGAATACTGGGATACTTTTGAATATTTTGCCGCCTGATAAAAAATTGTGAAATATTGATTACTAGCTGTTGCCCGCGACTTCGTTCGCGTGGAAATTCAGATGAGTGTGCCTCTATGAGAATATAGCGTGCCTGATTTTATGGCAATCGTACATTGTATCAGTAATAAATATCAGTATTATCCGTCTCTATGGCGAATCCAGTTTAAACCCGCTACCGCTTAAACTGACAAACCAATTTCACACAAACTTGCGACTCTTGGCTTCTGAATATTAAAAAAAGAGTATTTTCTAGTAATTTGGTAATCCTACTATAGGTAAGTTTCATACAAACTTTGCCACCCCTTTATACCCCCTTAGGGGATGGATTTCGCAAAATTCCGTCTAAGTGAGCACCTATATCCTAATAGGAACGACCACGCAAAGTTTGAGATTCCTAGCACTTGTTGTTTCTGAGATTTCGTGATGAGTGAGTGAGTGACCTTTTGCTTTTATGTATATAGATAGTTTTTACCCGCGGCTTTTTTCCAATAGAGATTTTTATATAGTTTAAATACTGTTTTTCATACTATTTTTAATCTCCCATTCATACAAATCCTCTTTCACCTACCTAAAGATATCCCTCGTAAAAACAATATACAATACACAAAGGCAAATTTTCACTACAATAACTTTCCCTTTCCCCTTCTTTCCTATCGCTCTTTTTCTCCACTCTCTCCAGTTTCCTTTCTCTCCTCCCCTCCCGCTTCTCCTCTTCACCTCCTGCATCCCTTGCCTCTCCTCCAGTATCTCTTGCCCGTTCCTCCACTTCCCTCTACCTTGCCTCCTCGCTTTCCCCTCTCTTCCCCCTTCCTTTTCCTCCTTTCCTCTCCCTTCCTATCCCTTCCCCTCCCTTTTTCCACCATTCGAGAACTCCTTCCTTTCTCGTCCCTTACCCCTCCCTTCCTCTCCCGTCTCCCTCACTTCCCCCTCACTTTCCCTCATTCACCCTCACTTACCCCTCACTTCCCTCTCACTACCCCTCACTCCCTCCTCACTTCCCTCTCACTTCCCCCTCACTTTCCCCTCACTTCCCCGTGACTTTTCCGTCACTTTCCCCTCACTTTCCTCTCACTTTCTTCTAACATTCCCCTCACTTTTCCCTCACTTCTCCCTGGCTTTCTCCTGACTTCCCCCTGACTTCTCCCTGACTTTCCCCTCACTTCTCCCCCGCATTTCTCCCACACTTCCTCTTCACTTCTCCCTCACTTCCACATCACTTACCTCTCACTTCCCCATCACTTCCCTCTCACTTTCCCCTCCCTTCCTCCTTCCCCTCAATTCCTCCTTTTCCTCCCTCTCTCTCCCTGCAAACTTCAAGTCGCTAGCTTCAAAAGCTAAAGATCTTTGTATAGAATGTTTCATCCCTAATTTCACCTCTCTAAATCCACTCCTGTTAAAATAAAATTATAAGGATATTTTTTATTTAAATAGAAGTATTCCAAAACAAAATTTCAAAACTGTAAGTTAAAAATGAAGAAGATGCACTTTTCACACACTTAGGAATTTAATTTTAAAAAACCCTTTCTTAGTACAACCTCTAGACATTTAGACAAACACACCCTCCAAATTTCAAGTCACTACGACCAGCAGTTAAGGCTGTGCGTTGTCTGTTAGTCAGTCAGTCAGTCAGGACAAAGCCTTATATAATATGTATGGGTGTGTGGATTAGACGTATAGCCATCGGGGATCAAAGCATACAGGCTGCTAGGAATGTTAACACGTGATAGAGCCACATAAAGCTGACCGTGCGAAAAACAGCTAATACTTAGATCCACGCCCACAACTTTTAGTTGTGTCTGACCTTGGGTTTTATTAATTGTCATCGCGAAACAGGCTCACTGGAAACTGGACTCATTTAAAACTAAACGGAAGATTGTTTAGAATGAGAAGAATCCGAAAAATAAAAACGCTATCAGATTCCGTAACCTGTTAAAGTCTCTGTTTCTATCAGGTTTCGTAGTAAATTAACAAATATTTGACGTAGTTCTTTAAATTGGCATAACTTTTTTATTTATGAACCGATTGACATAAAACAAACACTAAATGTTAAGTGAAGCTTACCACAATGTATTAGTGAAAACCACATCTAAATCGGATGAGCCGTTTCTGAGATTAGCGTGAACAAACGCACAGACAAACAGACAAACAGACATACAGACAAACAGACAAACAGACAAACAGACAAAAATTGTAACAATCATTGTTTTGGGTTCTATTTGCGTTGATAAAGGTCCCAATATTTTTTTTTCTCATATATCTTTCATGTACAGACAGCGATCGGTTACATTTTTATTATATGTATAGATATGGAATTTGTATGTATGTTACGATTTTATTATACTATATTACAATAAAAAAATGAACTCAGACTTGCGAGGGCAAATGACAAAATATTATGTACCTATGATATGTATTGGTTAAACTTATTTCTTGTAATAAATTACAACATTGGTTTTCAAAGACAATATAGAGTACAGAAAAAATAAAACTGTTAATCATTTTGACGTCTTAATTCGACCGCAAAAAGTAATTCGTAATTTTATTAAATAATCTAGATTTGATTATTAATCATTAGTAGAAATAGTTGCAAAATGAAGTATATAGTGAACAGAATGTGTATAAACCCATGTGTCATCGTCTACGGAGTTTTTGATAGAAAAATATTGAAAAGACTGTTTGTTTACATTGTCCGAAAATGGATTTGGTCGATACTGTACGTATGTACACTGTCGGACTCATAAACTGCATCAAAGTAATAGACGACTTTGAAATAAATATTTTAACCAAGTATGCAAACTTTCTATACAGATTAAAATTGAAACCTCTAGATTGGTTCGTGAACTTTAAAACAGCGTAGGGTCATATCCTTAAGTTTAAGTTTGTGTACTGGAAAGAACCTTAAGACTTTTTTGAAGAAAATACAGAAATTGAAGGAAAATTGGTTTAATAAAAAAAATGGTTTTAACAATAGACACAAACTTTATGCAAGGGTTTATTTATGTTTTAATAAGGTGTATTACCTCCACGTGCCCTTATTACGGATTCTAATCGGTTCCGCATAGATTTTATTAGGGTTATTAAAAGATCTTTTTAAGAACAGCATGGGACAATGGAATATTGTCCCATTCTTCTGAAAGTGCTGTTCTTAGTGCTGCCACTGTCGTGGGCACAGGATTTCTCGCATATACAGCTCTTTTTAAATTGTCCCAAACATGCTCAATGGGATTAAGATCCGGGCTGCGTGCTGGCCAATTCATTGTACGTATCCCAACCTCTTAGCAATATTGTCGAACTTGTGCAGCAGCGTGCGGCCGGGCATTATCCTGCATTAAAGTAAAATTTTCGCCTATGAATCCCATGTAAGGCACCACGTGATCTTCTAAGATCTCTGTTATGTAGCGATGTGCAGTCAAACCCCCTCTATTACCGTTTTGACGGACCATGTCTATGAACACAAGTTCTCTTCGCCCGTTCATCGATATGCCACCCCAGACCATACACGAACCGCTTTCAAAAGGAACACGCTCCTCAATGCAACTTTGAGCATATCGCTCCTCACGTCGACGATAGACTCTTCTGCGACCATCTGCACCATATAAACATGTCCTACACTCGTCCGTGAACAATACGGAGGCCCATTGCTCTTCTGTCCAATTTAGGTGATCACGCGCAAATCTTAAGCGAGCTTGTCTGTGAGCTACAGACAACTTTGGACCATGTGCTGGTCTAAAAGGGGTGATATCCGCTTCCTTTAACCTTCTTCTTATTGTTCGTGCACTCACATTTACTCCACGCACTTCATTAAGCTCTGTTTTCATGTTAACTGACGTGAGGAAACGATTTCGCAGGGAAGTTGTAACAATAAATCGGTCATCACGACCGGTGGTTGCTCGAGTCCTGCCTGTACCACGTCTCCTTCTGTAAGAACCTGTCTCCATATACCTTCTGTATATTCTAGAAACCGTAGACTGGTTTAAATTTAAATTTCTACCAATCGTTCGTTGATCCAAGCCCTCCCGCACCAGTGCTACAATTTGAGCCGCTTGTTCGGACGAAGTATCCATATTATATTAAGGTTCAAAAACTCTCGATGAGTTAAAAAACTAACTCAACAATTCCGCTGGTAACAATAATTCAATTGACAAAAGAATAAAAAATCAATGCGAATCAATTTAAAACTTTGCTTTAAATAACGCACAAATCTAATACTACGAGTAAATTTTCTTTTCCCGGCTATATTCATTTGTTTTACTGCAGTTCTATTTTTAAAATTTGCTTTTTTTTAAGATTAAGAGCCAGTCTCTCTCCATATTTATATAATTTAATCTAAAAAGTTTGCATACTTATTAAAAAAAATCATTTCAAAGTAATCCTGAACTTTGATGCAGTTTATGAGTCCGTCAGTTTATTTTATATGGACTATTGCATACTATGCCGGTGCGCAGTGGGCCGCATATTCCGCCACGAATTTTGTTGCGTGCGGATGCTGCCCGACACTATGCTATAGCAAACGAATCGAAGTGTACGCGTGCAGTTTATTTTACGGCAGACGGATTTTGGTTTAAAGGAGATTTATGTTTCTGTTTCTCTAGTCTGATTCTCGACACAGTACTGAATGTTTTTTTTTAATAACGGAAATCGTGCCAAGTGTTTAATCTCTACTTTTATGATTGTTTTATTCCGAATAAATACATTTCAACCGTTATATTCAGTTTGAGCAATCACAAATTTATTTCCCTATTCCTTGAACATAAACAAAAAATGAGTTAAAGCGTTTTGATTCAAAAAATCTGACTGTGCACTACGCGGCACTTTGTGTATGTGTTGCAGGCAAATTGTATGAATCCGCCGTTTACAATATCTACCTCGGCATATTACACAAAGTCGGATATGTTACCAGCAATGTATATAGCTAATTGGTGATGTTTAAAATAGTTTAACAACTAAAAAAAAATCCTTAATAGCACAAAGAGGTCACAGTTCTAACCTAACCTAACCCAATCTGCCTTTGGCTTACATATCGCCGAAGACAGCCAGAGTTTACAAAATGCCGAAGCAGATTGTAAACAGCGGGTTTTTACAATTTGCCTGCGACATATACATTAGTCCACCATTTTGTGCGTTACAGTTTCGGATAATTTGTAAAATTTATATTATTGTTGAGTTTTTGTTATTGAATTTCGGTGTTATTATACAAAATGTGTATTTGGCAACAAGTGAAGATACACTTGAAGATAGTGAGTAAGACTAATTTATTAAGCAATAAATGTATATTTAATTTTAATAAATTTGTGTATTTATTTCTTCATTCTAAAACCCTTATTTATTTATTATTGTTTTGTGTTAACTGTTCAGACCAAACCTGGACGACTGGGGTGCGGGGCCGTGCGCTCGCGCCACATTTTTTTTATTTAGAGATTCTAGATCGAATACAGTACGTGTTGCAAGTGTGCCTATTCATTTTATACAAGTCCCTACCAACCCTTACACACCTAGATAGGGATAGGGATCACGAACATTAACAGAACAAATTTTATTATGAGTACTCGTAAGTCGTATGCTATTTGTAAAGTGTGAAAAATGTTTACAACCCTGAAGAAACCAGCCGAAAGGACAATGTCCTTTATTCTATCGATCTGGCATGAATTATATTAGAATAAATTTAGTGATTTCTTTTTATAAATTGATGTTGTTTTAAGTTCTTTCTTTTGGTAAATAATTTTAGATTGACTAATGAAAACAAATATTTATTTTCATTTGAAATCTCTAAATTTAATTGATTTTCTGAAAGTAGATATTTTGCAAATTTGATGTTTTGAGGTTGTAATTATGCAAAGCGCTCTGATCTCTTCCAATCACAGAACCAAACACGGTTCAGTAAACGTTTTGATTGCGTTAATGTAAAAACAACTAATTCTAGGCACACTGTTCAAAATGTTTTCAAAGAGAGCTGAGAAAGGATAATTTTGTTCTCTTAAGAAACCAGAATACCAAAATACGAAGGGAACCGACGAATGCTATTACTACGAAATTAGTATCAACAAGGTTCTAACGAATATGAATATGATAATGAAGAAATCAAGTATAATAAATACTAGCAGATTACCTTATAATACAAGAAGTGGTCGTGGTCATGGTCGGGCTGGTCCTGCGGCAGCGGCGCGCGGCAGAAGCGCGCCAGCAGCGCCAGCACGAGCAGGCGCACGCGCCGCGCGGGGCCCGCGTCCGCCGCCGCGCCGAGCACCTCGCGCGGGGCCGCGCGCGCCACCACCGACGTCACCGCCTCCACCTCCAGCAGCAGCGCCGCGGGGGAGCTGGGGTGCGCCGCCCTGCGCCGCAACACACGTATTACTAACTATCGAATAATGCTGACCCACATTGGGCGTGAGCGTTCCTCAAGCGTGGCCGGCGCCAGGCATTTGCAGCGCGCCAACGACGCACGCGCGTTCATCGACATGAATAACAAATTCGACAATTTTATATTTGATGCCCTGCGATAATAAAAGTTCAAACAAAAAGAGACGTGTCAATTTACAAATAAAATATTGCCGTTTAGGGTGCGTTCCCACTGACGCGGAGATGGGCGGAGTAGTGACTAATTACCGACGAATTCGTTATGTAATTATTAATTCAGTTCGCGATGATGGCTGTGCCAAGATGAGCTATACCAACCGATGAATGAGGGCGGCCCCGGAACCGGCCAGGGTGGTGAAACTTGGAAGATGTCCATCCAGTGTTGGATCCATCCCAATTTTTCGGACGATATAATGATGATGAATAAAAAAGCGACAATCTTATGTTTAATTTTGTTGCAAAAGCGATATAAAGTTTAAAAAATGGCATTTAAATTTATAAATCTACCATTCAAGTGCAGTAGAACATTGAAACTTTCAGATGATTTTGTAACATTATTTTCCGGAACCCTAAACAACAATGCACTTAGCCGAAGGAATTAGTCAGTTAGTGAGACTGACCTGAGTATCATATCCAGGCACTCGACGTGCGCCAGTAGCGCATGGTGTATGTGTAACACGCAGCTGTGGTTCTGCGAACCCAGCGTCGTCAGCAGCGCATCGCATAATGCCAGCGCGGGCACCAGGATCTGACGGAATCTGCAACAAACGGTACAACATAAAGCTTGTCTATCGAAGCATTAGAGGCTTAAAATGTCCCTTTCCCAAAATGTCAAAATACTTAGACTTATAGAATCCTCTACAACAACTCCAGATGTAAAATATTTATAATGGCGGTAATTTGTTTGATAATCTCCAAATACTTTATTTGAAGAAGTTGTAAACATACTTGAAAAAGGGACATTTTAGGAAAGGGACATTTTCAGCAGTGAAGCGAAATTCTGGAGATTTCGAGCACTGTGATTGGCCAATTCACGGTCTGCTCCTCTCCACTCCGCCAAGATTTTGTAAAATTGTATGGTATGTGAGAGAATCGACAACGCAAGAATATAATAAAATGAACATGCCAGATGAACGGTAGGTACCTGTTAGCAACTGAAGGCACGAAGTCCGTATCGTGGTGCCTCGCGTACCCCGTGTGTATGTCGGGGTGCGCGGCGAGGGCCGTGAGCGACCCCACGCTGGCCAGCGCGCCCTGCGCCAGCAGCGTCTCGGCGCCCACACGCGACCCCGCCAGCTTGATCAACAAGCTCATCTTCGACTCGTACACGTATAAAACGCGGAGTGACTTCGGGTTCGGTTCTAGCGTCTAAACAATATAAAAACTACTGAAATCTCTGGAAGGGGGTGACATAGGCAGCGATTGAAAGAATGTCAGAAAACCGAATTTAGTATTAACAGCGTATTTTTCTTTATTAAAGTTGAGTGATGAAGTGAGTATAGTTTTAGTTTCCAAAGATAGCTCGAAACAAAATTTTGGCTATACATAAATTAAATATCAGACTCATTAGCTCTAGAGGACGATAAGTAAAGAAAACTTAAGTTATAAGAACCAAATCTAGATATAATTTTATACAGAACACAAAACACAGACCTCTTTCAATCCCTCATCGTCCTGCAGCAGACTGTCGATGAGGCTCCTCAGGTAGCCCAGGTTGGTGAGCGTGTGCATCCAGTCGGTCCTGGGGTTGACGTCGAGGAGCGAGTGCAGGCAGGCCAGCGCCACTAGCCGGCACACGTCGTGGCCCGCGCCCGTGCAGTCCCCGCACACGATCCCACACAGCTTGTCACCGAACTCACTGATCACATCTGTCACCATAGCCTTCAACGCGGTCTCTTCACTCACTGCAGAACTACGCACTTTACTACTGTCCAAACGACTCACATACGTAGTGTTCATATTATCCTCTTCCGGATCAGCAGCACTCCATTTTAAATTCACTATATTTAAGTAATTTAATAGCGCCCCGTATAAGTTCACGCGCATCTTCTGGGTAGAGCCACCGGAGACTAGAATCCAACTTAAAATTTTATGTAAGATAAACTTCAGCGTCAAAGAATTGGTCTGCATCACTTGATTCGTTGGTCCGAAGAAGCTCATTTCAAAATCTGTCGTTTTTAAATTGGTGTCTCTCTTTTGGAGTATGTAGCAGTGTCTGAGATTGACTAGTAGTAGTAATACTGTTCCTGAAGCGAGGTTTCCTAGCTGTGGTAGTACTTCAGCCGGTGGTATCTTGTTGAGCAAGTCCTGTAGTATGTTCAGTAGGAGATTCTTCCGTGTCTCGAGGCTGAGTATGTCGTGCGGCGCGACACAGAACAGTATCTCGGTGAGTTGTCGCCACGAGTCGTAGTAATGTGTGAGAGTGGCCGCTAGATTGCGCTGACGGTTCACTTCGGTTACGTAGTCTAGGACCTGAATAATATAAAGCGTTATTAATATCATAAACAGTCTAATAACAGGAGTCCTAGAACGTACGAAAATGAGTAATAATATTATGCGCGTTGTGAAGTAAACTAGGTATATTATACGTATCAGGATGCAGTTCTATTTAAACACCAGTTGTGGGATGATGATTTTAGTATACCGTCGCACTAAAGTTGACCTCACATGCACGTACGCGTTCCACGAGCACGTGCATGACGCGCGCACGCTGAGCTCCCGTGTTAATGCGTTAAATGCTCAGCGTGCAGCGGGGGCGCACGCTGAGCATTCAGTAGTCTAAGTAGTCAGTCTAAGATGTCCATTTTAAGGTGTAAATTCGATCGTCAGCGGTACTACATTAACGTGATTTGTTAGTTGCACTACGCTTTTGTTATCTAAATAGGTAGGTAATATTTTGTAGACCATTCTGGCGTGTGATCGACGTCACAATATAATGACACGTAGCTCACCTTCTGTATCTCAGTAGCGACGAGGTTCCGCTGCGGCGCGGCGGCGTGCAGCGCGGCCAGCTCGCGCGTCAGCAGCGCGTGCACGCGAGACACGCTGATACGCTTGCCGCCCAGACCTGGGACAACAACGTCACATTAGTACGGCCTGATAATTTGTAATTATAATAAGTTATCAAAACTATCAGGTATACATACCGGTGGGTAGATCACAGGAGGCTATGGCCTGTCGTAGCTGCGTGGCATGGAACAGCTCCCAGCGTGGCTCGACGGCGGGTTCCACGCTTATAGGCAACTCCTCCAGCGTACGACGTAACAAGCACCACTCCCACTCCTAATAAACAATCATCATCTATAGCACGCTATGGAAATTTACTAAAATTTATTTACAATTTTCGTGTTAAAAAAATAATATAATATAGATTACTTTACATTATTTTTTTCATAAATCTTCGAGTTTCACCTTTTTAGGTGCAGAGAGTAGAAAGGAAGTTGAGGAAAGAGGAAAGAGGAAATTGGACCTCCAGCGCTCTCACAGAAAAAAACGCAGTAGTACTGATACTACTAAACTTACGTCGATCTTGTATGAGAAGGTATTATGGGGTAGCATGAATGGGCCAGATCGTTCCGGCGCTACTATCATAATATAAACATTAAGGTATATAAGTAGGGTAGGTACCTGCGTGGGGTGGTGCGCGGTGTGCGTGAGCGCGGCGAGCAGCGCGGCGAGCGCGGCGTGCGCGCGCGCGGCGGCGGCGGCGCCCGCCTCGCACGCGCACGCGCGCAGCACCCACGAGCGCGCCGACAGCGACCCCACCGCCGCGCGCTGCGGACACGGACACGCACACTCACTAGCCTGCCTCGCCTCGATATTCACATTATAACTCCAAAAATAAATAATATTCAAATGCTGCCAAATTAAATTTAAATGTATTACTTTCAATTTGTATGTGAAATACAAAGGACAATTTGTCTCTAAAATGTATGACGATCGAAAAGTATAGCGTCATCACTTTGACAGTTAATAAAGAGTAAATTGTTATCTAACTTGAAATGGTAACTAAGGACAACACGATTTTGTAAAAATCATGATTTTATATATCCACTAATTACACAACCCACATATACAAACAAAAAGAAAATTGCAGTGTTCACAATCTTTAAAAATATACTCATCTTACCTTAAGGTCTATCGTCGCTTTAACATGTCTGGATAGGAAGTAGTCCCTGGTCCTGAGGTACCGCAGCATGGGCGCCGACGTGTTGGGTCGAGCGCACAGCCAGTACACCAACCGGTAACAGCTTTCTATCAGATTATTCGCCTCCCTGTACAACAGACAATATAAATTATAACATCAGGCTTTTGGTATGATGTCCACCACTTCTAAATTCCATTGGCTGCTTACCTTCAGAAAGAATGGAGTCACTGCTTATATAAAGAAAACGCCTTTTTGCCACATTTAGATTGCTGTGTTGAGACTACATATAGTAGTGTTTGCCCGCCACAGTTTTACACTGTGGGCTAAAACTGTGAATTGCTGGACAGAAATTCCTATATCAGTTTATCTTACCCAAGAATCAAACGTGAGACCTTTGAACCACCTATGCAGTCAATATAGAATTATTGACATTTAAGGTAGCATTAAGCCCGGTTACGACTATAAAAATTCAGCAAAGAAAAATCCATATTATCCTGGTCAATTAAGAACAGCAAACAGATCCAGAATTTGGAAGAAGAAAAAATAAGAGAGCTGGGATCCCTAAGTCCCTATATAAGACTAGCGGCCCGTCCTGGCTTCGCATGGGTAGACATTTTTTAAACATTTTGGGATAAATAAAGATACTATTGTATGGGAATATAAAACTGTTTTTTATCAGTAAATGTTTAAAGTTTTCTCTCCGTAAGAACCATTCTCGTATATCAAGGAAAAAACAGAATTAGCGAAATCGGTTCAGCTGCTCTCGAGATTTGCGCTTAGCAACACATTCAGCGATTCATTTTTATATTATAGATATATTATTTTATATTATAGATATATTGACTGCACCGTTGGTCTAGTGGTTAGTGTAACTGACTGCGACGCCGGGTGTCGTGGGTTCGATTCCCGCTGTAGGCAAATATTTGTGTGATAAACATATGTATTTGTCTTCAGTTTGGGTGTTTTCTATGTATGTTAAGTATGTATTTACAAAAAACAAAAAAAAGTACGTATATGTATTATATTTCAATTATCTAGTACCCATAACACAAGCTCTGCTTAGCTTGGGACTAGATGACGGTGTGTGATAGTGTCCACATATTATTATTATTACCTCTGTGGGTTGTTAGAAGCGATGTGTTGGTCCAGTATATCGAGGATGGAGTGCAGGCACGTGCGCGGGTACCCGCCCACGCCCGCCTCGCTCAAGTTGCTGCGACTCACCTAATAAAACATATCCAGTTAAGAGGCTTTACGTGTCATGAGTGACAACGTCGCAAGCTAGTATCATATTTCGTGGTATTTATTATTTAATCTCAGCTATATTTTAAAAATATTGTACGGTCCAATTACCGTACATGTCGCCGCGTCAGCACTTTACATTATTACATATTATTCATTGTTCAGTCGTAGCAAGTGAGACCAAGTGAAAACTCGTGTAGTTCACTTGATATATTTTATTGTGCACAATCTTGCTAACGCATGGACTTGTATTTCACAACAAATTCCCACGCTGTAAAACTTGCTTTTGTAACTTGTAACTTGAATCTTGCTGGTTCTTGATAGTTTAGTGTCCAAATGTGCTCCTGCGTGATATGTGCGCCTGGTCCTTCGAGCCGGATATAAAAAGTGTATAAAAAGTAAGTAACCATAATGCTTACAGTTATTTTACTATGAAAATAACGCAACTTAAGTTTCAAATGTATTATTTGCATATAAATAGAACTGTAAACGCAATAATATCTTACTTATTATACAGGTTTCACCTAATTCTAGCATATAGACAGAATATATTTTTAAAACATAGCTCCGATTCAATAATAAAAATTGAAAACCACGAAATATAACACTGAATTGCGACGTTACCACTGACGCGTAAACGCCATTAAATAAATAATAATAATAATAATAGCAGCCTGTTTACTGTCACAAGTCGGTATAAAGAAAAAAAATATTAGTATGCAACTTTTTTAGGAAACATCGCGGGCGTCCCTAGAACACCCGACAAAAGCGCTCCTTGTATCACAATCTGATCAATGGTTTAAAACGCATACAGTACAAACAAACAAACATTGATTTTTATATATAGGACTAGCTGAGCCCTACGGTTTCGACCGCGCGTAAAATTTGTATTCCTCGGGAACCAGGCCGATTTTCGGGATAAAAAGTAACCTATGTCCGTCTCCGGCACCGAATCTATCTGCATAAAAATTTTCATCGAAATCGAAATCAAACACACAAACTTTCGTATTTATAATAGTAGAAGGATAAAAGCATCATACATCGTCAGTGAGCGAGTATCCGAGCAGTAGATGCGCGAGGTTGGGCGGCGCGGACGGCAGCACGTGCAGCAGTATCGCCACGATGCCTTCCTTGGCCTGACGCAGCGGGTTCTGTTCCGGACCTGTACCATCCTCGCCCTCCGAGGGTACTGGCCACTCCTCCGCCTCGAGACACTCCACGAAACCGTAGCTGTTACACAAGACGTATATTATTATTTATATTCAGTGTTTTTAAAGCCATGTTAGCATTAACCGCGTCCATATTCATATAGATGGTAATATTTTATTGGTAGTTTTTATTTTTTAATATAATAATTTATATTTAAAAAAAAAAATCTTTTAGCCAATTAACCTACAGCCAGTTCGCTGGCGTATGGTAGAAACTCAGGCCACTCTTTTTAATCGCCAGGTTATTACAATTTTTTGTAAGTTACAATTTCAAGTAGCATGCAAAGTGACGCAGATAATACTCTCAACAGTTCGTTTAGTTTTTCCAGTGCGTATTCATCACCTAACAAGTGCGCACCATGTGAACACTATACAAAATTATGCGCTCGGGTCGTTCGTTTGGAGTCTAAATGTTAATATATTTAAGATTTGCCAAAATACACGGAAATAGAATTTAAAAGAAATATTACTAAACATGTGAGGGGTTGGAGGATGATTGAGGCGTGAGAAAGGAAAAAAGATTGCAATGATAGACAAAACTGCTGACTACTGCGAAATAGGTATGTGTAGGCTAAAGAGATAGGGAGAGCGGGGTATAACAGCGCGTTAAACTCGCATTAAGCGCTCAATCTGTACTTACATATATTGTTAACTCTGAGGTGTGACTAACTGTAAATACGACAGTGTGACCCCACGATACAGGCTTGCCTAGTGTGGGGACCGTAGAACACTATTTGTCACCATATAACATGCTTTAAGTTTTTGGTAATGTTAAGTTTATTTTGTGTATCCACATTTTTATGCATGTTTTTAATATTCTGGGAGCACATACCGTATATCAGCCAGGGTGTGGTGGTGCGCTACGCACGCCAGCAGGTGCGGCGCGGCCCGCGGCGCGGCGAGCGCGCGCGCCAGCAGCGCCACCGCGCGCGCCGCCGCGCGGGGCAGGCGCGCCGCGTGCGCCAGCACCCCGCACCACGCCACCAGCCGACACGACCCGTCCGGACCCTCCGCCGCTGGACCACAACACAACATGCTTCATACTGCTTTGCATTTATTATGCTTATGATTCTCATTTGATGTCACTATCGATACGGACGTGTTTTTTGTGTATAAAATGCAATTAAATAATTACGACTAATAATAATATAAATTAATGCTGTGTAAGCAAATTAAGTGTGTCCCGAGTGATCGGACGTATCTTTTTTCTCAACAAATGTAAGAATGAACTAAAGTTACATTATTAATTAATAATTTTTGTGTTAGCTATGTCTAATCCGGGATTCAGCCCGTTTGGCCGTAGCCAATTAGTACGACGAAGTCCTCCGTCGACGCCAATATCAACCCATCCTGTAGACGACGACCGTCAAACTATGCCCACGGGAAATGAACTCCCTAGCGAAGTCCTACCTACTCCAGAGATTCAAAAGTGGATGGGTTCTATTGAGTCCTTAATAAACGAAGTTTGTGTCTTAGTCTCTGATGGAAAGATGAACTCAGAACAAAAGCTCCGTGTTTCAAATCTTTGCCGCAAAGTTACGCATGGGACGTCCCAGATGGTGGTACTATACCAAGCCCTAAAACAGAAAACAATTTTAGCCCACGCTACTATTCAGCACTTAAAAGAGCAGCAAAACATGGCTCATTCAATGCAGCAATTTAAAGACGTATTGGAAGAAAAACTGACACCAACAGGAAATATATCTTTCGCTGACATGGTAAAAAAAGGTGGCGATAACTTCATCCGCCCCAATAACCTGAGTTCCGTTGCTATATATCCCAATGATAAGACCAAGAGTAGTGACGACACTAAGTCGCTGGTGCAAAAAATTATTTCGCCGGAAGAGCTGCATGTGCGTGGTTTAAGAAAAGTTAGAAATGGAGGAGTTCTAATAAGCACAGAAAACAAAGAAGATATTGAAAAATTAAGAAACTCTGAGAAGTTATTATCTTCGGGCCTTAATATTGAAGAACCGGCCAAACGTCGTCCCCGTATTGTTTTTATTGGTGTTCCTGTAGCCCTTACAGAAAAAGAGGTATTTGACTGCATATATGAACAAAACCTTGCTGAAAAATTCCCGCAGTCCTCTCGTGAGTCCTTCCTCGCATCAATCAAGATGAGCCACAAGTCTGGTAAGAAAAATGTATCTACCTGTAATTATATAGTGGAAGTACCTGCAAACGTCAGGAAAGCACTGATTAATCAAGGGCGAATTTACATTAATTGGACCTCATGTCATGTTAGAGACTTTACACTTGTGACCAGGTGCTACAATTGTCAACAATTTGGTCACGCAGCCAAATTCTGCCGAGAGACTAGCCCTACTTGTAACCACTGTGGTGAAGTAGGACATATGTCGAAAGAGTGTAAAAATAAATCCTCTGCCCCTGTTTGAGCGACGTGCAAACGCTTCAAGAGGAAATGTGACCATCAAACTGGTGATGCAAGCTGTTCGGCTCGCAAATATGCAGAGGACAAGTTCATAAATTCAGTTGATTATGAAGGCGCCTAAGAGTGCCACCGATTATTTTATTTAGTAAGCACTTATATATATATAAGCTGTATTTTATTTATTTTCATTAGTTTCTAATTCAAATGACTAATAATTTTTTGTATAACTTGGGTAAGTTTTCTGTGTCTGAAACTAAACTCTGTAATGTTGAAGAATGTAAAAATTTTATACAGTCTTCTGAAAAGACATTAACTCTGCTTACACAAAATATTCGTAGCATACACAGAAATATTAATGGGTTTAAAGTTATGTTGCACCGCCTTGCCATAAGTTGTGATATCATTGTTTTGTCAGAATGTTGGCTTTCTAATCACTCAACCCACTTACCATGTCTTGATGGCTATTTGTTGCATAAAACTGAAAAAAATATCAATCAAAATGATGGCTTAGTAATTTATATTAAAAACAATTTAAAATCAACAGTTGAAGAACATTCAGTACAGGACTGTAATTGCTTACAAATTAAATTTAACTGCGATACAGTAATATTAGCTATTTATAGGCCACCTTCTCAGAATATTGATACATTTTTAGAATCACTAGATAATAATTTAAAAAAGTCATCATCATATAAAAACATTATAATAACAGGTGATATAAACATTAACATTGCTTCTGGGCGAACAGACACGCATGCACATAACTACCTAAACATATGCTCATTTCATGGACTTTTGCCATCTCATAATCACTCCACCCACCAAAGCGGCTCATGCTTAGATCATTTTATCATAAAATCAAACAAACCAGCCATTACTTTAGTCACTAAATCAACTCTTATAGACCATCAGGCTGTTTTACTATCATTAAAATTATGTTTACCTCGCAAAAATTGTTGCACGCGCACTAGAATCAATATGTCAAGTCTTGAAAGTGACATGCATAGCATTAATTTTGACCCTATTTACAGTACTAGTGACGCAAACATTTCTCTAAGTCGCTTTATAAATTTAATTCAATCAGCAATATTGAAAAATACGTGCACAACGACAATGTCTAAAAAATATACAACAATTAAGCCATGGATTACACCCGGCTTGGTCCATTGCATAAGACAAAGAGATAAACTTCACCTGAAGTCAAAACTTGCACCCGATAATTTAATACTTTCTATTACATATAAAAGATATAGAAACTATTGCAATAACTTATTAAAAAAACTGAAAATTCAGTATGATAAAAGTGAACTGCATAAAGCGGAAACAAACAGTAAACTTATTTGGAAATTTATAAAATTCAAATTCAATTCAAATCATTTATTCATTCATAAACTTACTTAGATACATATTAATATACGACTTAATTGTGTAACTATACGTATTATAATGTTAGATGCCTGTACTAGGATATAATTCCTGTATCACAGGCGAAAATAGTGCTAACTTTTATTTATAAATATCTATATTTATTCACATTTTAAGTAAAAGAGTTATATTGTACAATCAAATATGAAATACTTAACCTACTAAATTAGATCTAATTTAGTTAACAAAAATGCATAGCATGTGTAAGTCTAAGCAATGTTACGTAATTTAAACGTTCGAGGCTATTTTATTGAGGACAAAGTAATATGCTTATATAGGAATAAAATGATAGCAAGTATGGCGAATTCTATGTAAAACAAAACTAACTACTAACTACTATCTTATAATAAATGTCTTTAGTCCGAATGATACGAATCATCGTAATCAACAGAGTTGATGTATCTGAGCTCCGCATATTTCTTAGCTGGGCACTCAATATCTCCGGTCTTGTGATTATTGGGCTTTTTAAATCTAGAGCATGTTGCGCATTTCGGTGAGCTATCTTTCTTTGTGCAATCTGGTACCAAGTGTCCTATTTCTCCACAATGAACACAAGTAGGCGTAACTTCTCGACATGTTTTCGCAGCATGCCCATATTGGTGGCAATTGTAACATCTTGTTACTAGTGTATAGTCTCGAACAGGACACGATGTCCAATTTATAAATAGCCTAGTTTGGGTAATTATTACTTTTCTTAAGTAAGCTGGCATTTCTATTATATAGTTGCTGGTTGGTGCGTCTTTTTTACCAGATTTATGGCTTAATTTTACTTGGGACAGAAAAGATTCTAAAGTCACCGCTGGAATTTTATCAGCTATATTTTGTTCATATATGTAATTGAACACCTCCCTTTCTGACATAGTGGCGGGCACTCCGACAACCACAATACGAGGTCTACGTTTATGAGGCTCGTCAGCAATAAGAACAGATGATGCTTGTACTGCGTGCTTGAGTTTTTCAGCGTCAAGTTTTGTCTCTGTGCTAACAATTACTCCACCGTTTTTCGTCTTACGTACACCACGAACTTGTAATTTTATTTTCTCTGGCTGGATAAAGTTTTGTACGAGGTTTTTTGTCTCATCACTCGATTTTAATTTATCATTAGGATAAATGGCCACAGAGCTTAAATTACTTGGTCTAACATAATTATTCGGACCCTTCTTGACCATATCCGCAAAAGTGACATTTCCAGTAGTGTACGACTTCTCGATAGTGCTTTTCAATTCGGAGATGTGTGCTGTCAGGTCAGACTTTTCTTGAAGAACGTCAATGGAGTTCGATGCTTCGATAGCTTTCTGTTTCAATGACTGATACATGACTGCCATTTGTGATGTTAATAATAAAAAATGTTACATTTCAAGCAAAAAATCCAGAACCCCCTATCGATTTATTATCGACAGGGACTAGTCCGTCCGAAGCAATAAATAACATAAACAACTATTTTGCTAATGTTGGTAAAAATATGGCCGAAAAAAGTTTAACTTAAACGCACTTTTCATCTCAAAAACCATCCTCAGCTTATCCCTCTACCTTAAATTCTTTTGCTATGTTAGACACCGACGTTGATGAAATTGTAAGAATAATAACTGGTTTAAAAGACGTTTGTGCAACCGGCTGGGACAAAATACCAAATTCCATTCTAAAAAGATTTAGATTCATGCTCGCCCCTCCATTAACTCATATATTTAACTTATGCCTAACTGAAGGAATTTTTCCTAAATTGCTTAAAAAAGCGGTGGTCACCCCGATATTCAAAGCTGGTGATAAAAGCTGCATCAGCAATTACAGGCCTATTTCAGTCTTATCGGGATTATCTAAGATTTTGGAAAAAATTATAAATACTAGACTAACAAAATATCTTGAAGACAAAAAACTGCTTTCCGATAACCAGTTTGGTTTCAGGGCTAAAAAATCGACTGACCAAGCGGTTCACCAACTTACGGACTATGTAACTAGTAATTTGGATAAGGGCATGCACACCATTGGGATCTTTCTAGACCTTGCCAGAGCCTTCGACACGATTTCCTGTACTATATTATTGCACAAGCTTGAAGCACTCGGGATAAGGAGAACACAGCTTAAACTGCTCTCTGATTATCTTAGTGATCGCTATCAGAGTGTAAAAATTGGTCCGTTCTGTAGCTCTGAAATAAATAATAGTTGTTTTGGAATCCCGCAAGGAAGTGTTCTGGGCCCTACCCTCTTCCTAGTTTATATAAATGACCTCTGCAACTTGAAACTTCAAAATGGTCTCATAATGTCATATGCGGATGACACGGTTTTGTTATTTACAGCTAAATCACGTATGGAAGTCTATGAACACGCTCAGAGTGGCTTTAACATTATGAGTCATTGGCTTAATACAAATATTTTGACCCTAAATACAGATAAAACAAAATATATGTTATTTACTATGAGGAATACTAGCTTGCCGATTACTAACAATAACATTTACGCGCACATATGTCGAACGTATGCTTACACCGCATGTATGTGTCCTACTTTGACCAAAACAGACGACATCAAATATCTAGGTATTACACTTGACACCAATCTAAATTATCGTAATCACATTGATTTATTATGTACTAGAATGCGGAAATTAATATATATTTTTAAGAATTTACGTAAAGTAGCTGATTATAATTTAAAAAGCGGGTATATTTAGCTTTGTGTCAATCTGTACTTACATACTGTATAACATCTTGGGGTGGAGCAGCAAAATGTACTTTACTACCTCTAGAACGTTCCCAAAGAGCAATTCCACCACCAGACAAGAGGAGGAAAGACTTGGTTTGTAATACAACCCAAACCAGATCTGCCTTCGCTAGTAGATTTTATATATTCTTAGGCCATTTTTTATATAACAAGCTCAATAAGATTTTAAGTATATATAATGTAAGCTTCAAAATATGTAAGTTAAAGATAAGAGAAAATTTAGAGAAATTCAATTACACAGACACAGAGAAAATATTAGAAATAATCAGATAGTAATATGTATAGATATAATATTAGTTATTTAATTTATAATGTAATTTCGAAAATGCTTGCAATTTGTGAGATTTTTATATTTACAAATATTATTGTCCACATAAACATTAGAATAATCTGAAACACAGGTTTAACCTAGTTCAGGTAGTAGTTAAATATTCGAGCCTATATTTTTAATTTCATAAAGTAAATATTATTCTATTTTAGGTATTCTTACAATAATTTTATGTTAATAATTTTTTTTTAAGTATTAATTTTAAATGCACATTGTAATAACTGTACACTTTGTAAACTTGATAAATAAATTATTATTATTATTATTATTATTATTATTTGCAGCTTGACTAAATTCTGCGTGAAGGCGACCCCAATGTAAACGGTTCCCCGCATGCGGGCGCTAACAACCAATGTAAATGCGCCTTTACTGTTATAAACTACACCGGTAGCGGCGGACATTACTAAACAACAACGTCAAGCAACCCTCTCTTGAGGTCCCCCCCCCCCTCCCCTGCGTTACGTCTCCCGTCGCCTGCGACAGGGTGTCACATACAAATTTGTCATAAGAAGTGGAATAGTTAGTTTGTGTGCGAACTTTGATGTTGTTATTAAAAACTAAAATACCTACTAATTAGATTTTATTTGAGTACCTAACTGGAATTGCATTGAAGTGTTTAACGAAGTTATCTTTAAGTTTCAAATTAATGAGATTTTTGACGGTAAATTGACTGCAAGTACAGACTTCATAAAGATTTATAACATTTCTATTACTTAAATTACTGAAACCTCATTTGACAAAAGACATCTTGTCGCAATTCAGGATTCCATACAAATCGATGTTTTTCCTTACGTCTGTAGATTTTTTTTATCCAGATTTGGTGGCAAACAAGCATACGGCCTACCTGATGGTAAGTGGTAACCGTATCCTATAGAGATGGCTGTGTTTTCCAAATATTGCAGAAGTAATAATGCTTAGAAAACACATCCAAACCGTTGCCGACCACGGAGAAGAGGAAGAGGAAAGAAAATGGAAACGAAAGAGAACCGAGGCGGCCGGCGCTTTCACGAAACATATTAGCATAAAACCTAATATTCTTACGTCGATCTTCTATGAGAAAAGTAAAGAAAATAACTGCAATAACATTTACCTAATATAAGCTTGGACAGTCCCACTATAAGTACGGCCCGGTTTGCCTCGGCAGCGGCCGATAGCAAAGGTCGTTCCAACGCCAGCGAACGTTCTAGAATCTGCAACACGCTCTCCAGTGTTTCTTCTACGTATACCTGTTGAATAAGGACTTGTATTTAAATAATGTTTATAAGTATTGTCAATTTCACCTCTAATTACATGGCACATAATTGAAATGATGTAACACAAGTCTGTTTATCCCATTCAAAGAATAAAGTTAACGTCACGTAGTTAGTAGTTACGTGACGTCACGTAGTAGTTAGTAAGGAATAGCCGAACGTGAGTTTGTACAAAACAAACAAATGCGCATCAACACTTTATTTTACTATACATAATATAGTGGTGTACGTTAATTACGTATACGCAATGTCACTGTGTACGTAAGCGTATATTTTAATTACATAACTAGCCGGCCCGCTCGAAAATTTTTTTAACATTTTGCGATAAATAAAGATACTTTTTTTGTATGGAAATATAAAAGTGTTTTTATTTCAGGCATTTTTTTAAATTTTTCTCACCATAAGAACCATTCTCGTACTTCAAGGAATATTGTAAAAACAGAATTAGCGAAATCGGTTCAGCTGTTCTCGTGATTTGCGCTTAGCAACACATTCAGCGATTCATTTTTATATTATATAGATTTACAGCGGAATAGAGTAAATTTACGAAATTCGTTTTAGTATTTATATTTATGAAGATGTAAGAAGTGTTACCTTGCCCAAAGGTGGGTGTTTATCCAGCAGGTCATACGCCTCATCGAGTGACGTCAGTAATAACCGCAGTAGCTCTGATTTGGTGTGTATTTGCATCAGCAGCCTGAACCCGGGGGGCGGGTTCGTGTCCGGCTCCCGACCAACAGGGGGGAAGTCAGATGGACAAGGCTCGTATTGGTCCAACCAGCGGGCGAAGAGACGGAAACATAGGGACAGCATCTACAATGAAAATGTAACATATTTATATCCAAGTATTAATTAAAAATATTGTATGTTAGGATAATGCATAACATTAAAGAGGGCTATTGAAGATAGAAATTTTAAAGAAAAATATTCTTTGATACAAAACTTATTATTGTAAGCCTCAAAATTCGTTATTTAATTCCTACAGAAATCATTAAAAATACTCGTTTGCTAGTTTAGCGAATTATAACACTTATACTAACTCTTAAAGTTTTTTTTTTGGTTGAGTTATGAAGAGGGTATAGTTACCTGCCACTTCTCGTACGGCTTGGCGTAGGGTCGGTGCGGCGCGGGCAGCGCCAGGCGCGCGAGCACGTGCTCCACGTAGGGGTCCAGGCCGGGCGGGCGCGCGCCCGCCCCCAGCGCGCGCGGCAGCGGCGCCGCGCCGCACAGCGACAGCAGCAGCGACACGAACGCGCGGGACAGCGGGTACTCCTCCGAGCGACACTCCACCTGACACACGACACGCTGGTGAACCAAGCTAGCGAGCGGGGGTAGGGAGTGAAAACCAGTTTTGAGTTGAGAGACGGATTTCGATTTATAGTATGTAGATGCGTTTGGGGAGGGAGGGGGAGGTCTTGAGTCCTGATTCCCAAGATCTGTTATGGTGCAGTAGTATGGTATTACATGCGTCGCGTACCTCATGCAGCTCAGCATTAAGCGCGCGCTTGTCGTTGTCGCGCGCCACTAGCTGCGCCGCCTCGAGCGCGGCCCACACGTGCGGCGCCGTCGCAGCGTACCCGCCCAGCGCCGCCAGCGTGGTACACAGCTCCGCCTTCAGCGCCAGCGGCACGTGGCAGCAGATCAGACCTAAATATACACATATCAACATCACTCAAGTACTCGTTGTTCAAGCGAAGAGCCGCGCGCCGCCAGGGGGCACTTATCACGCGTCGAGGAGGAGAGGGAGGAGGAAAGAGCGCCGAGGGAGCAGTCCGGCGTCCGCGACAAACAATGTCAAGGTAGTAGTGACCACACGCGCGTGAGCAATATACAACATCGCTAGCGACAATCGTGTAACACTAATTACATGCTAGAATGAAGAAGTTTCAGGTATGTAAGCAGCGTTCTCATATCATCTCAAACATACATGATCCGAACACACGCAATACATAAAAATACCCTCTATTGATTCTGCATGCATAATGCGGCACTTAAAATAGCCAATCACTGCAGAGATTTTACGTAGCGCACATTACATTTCTGCCTCTTATTTTGAAAGCTAGGTAATGTTGTATACAATAGTGAGGAATCAATGACATAATAACACACTCACCAAACATGCAGTTGACGGCGTCCCACTGCAGATTGTCGCATATGGCGGCGGTGGCAAGTTGGTCCTGTCGAGCGACGGCGGCGATGAGTCGCAGCGCCGCCACCATGGCCTCGGCCTCGTCGTGCCGCACCAGCAGCCTGCCGCCGCGCGCCGCCGGCAGCGCCGACGCGCCCAGCGACGCGTGCGCGTGCTCGGAGAACGGAGCGCCGCCGCCGCGGAGGTTGCTGCAAAACAAAAACATATTTATAAGTCAAATATTATTGTACTACAACTAACGGTAGGATCCTCCGGCCAGACTACGTGATCGTGCCACGCGGGCTATTATCGTTGGTAGTCGGTACTTAGTAGTAGTAAGAGTTAGTTGGTGTGAAAACTTTGCTAACGCGATATCTATGTTTTTTCTGTTAAACTACGTCATCTTCGCACGTATTGATTTCTATTGACTAGATAGATGACGTCACAATTATTTATCACCATTAGGATCGGTAGCTCGTTCCACAAACCTGTGATATCTAGCGAGTGCAGTGAGCAGATGGTGTGCAGAGAGCGCGTCCCTCCTCGCCAGCAGCGCCCACGTGTGCTTGGGCACGGCCAGACTGGCCAGCGCACTCAGGTACTGGCCCAGCAGCGAGCCGCACACCACCTCGCCCGACAGACGCACGAACTTGTACAGCGTCGCCGCACGACCACCCGACCTAGAGTGGAAAATATTATGTTTAAAAAGTTGACTTTCTCGGCATTAAAATTTTTGATTTTCATATTAACTGCATGATTTTAAATCCGCAACTTAGAATGCGTGCACGCAGGCGTACGTACACGTGCATACCTGTGCGTGAGCGCGTGCGCGTGCTGCGTGCAGGCCTGCCAGTAGTCGTGGCGCAGACCGTGCGGGTCGCGCGCGTACAGGCGCTGCACGGCGCGCAGCAGCGCGTGCAGGCGCGCGCGCGGGGCGGCGGCGGCGGCGGGCGCGCCCAGCCCCTCCAGCGAGTACATCTGCACGGCGCGCGCCGCCTCGTCCGCTCTGCGGAATACATGAACGACTCACTTATTATCACTTATCACAAAATACACTTTTGATACATTGCGCCGAGAGCCGTTGGAGAATAATATAATGAAAGTAAAGGTCGCGCGGGCACAACATGTAAGCGCGTCAGTCATCTCCACGGGCAAACGTAGATGCTGTCGCGGCGGTAAGCGCACTCGCGCCAAAAAGAAGACGCACGCCGGCAGTCGCGCCAAAAGGCTCTGTCGCTTCCCTACCTCTCCTCACCTCTCTCCCCTTTTCTCGCCAGCGAGGCGCGTCACGACATCAGACGGCGTATGCCATAACAACGTGGAAGCCCATGGGTCGCTAAGTTGCCGTCTGCTGGCTAGGCTACCCAGGTAACTAGAGAACCGGGAGATGCAAAGCTCCAAGTGCGTCAACGTCGGATGCATTCTTAAAAGTTATTTTCAAAACTACTATAACTATAACAGTTTGTTCGCTATTTATATTATACAAATAAAATATCATTAAATTTTAATAAATTTACGTACTTGACTCTCATCTCCATGAGTTTGGAGTGCATAAGTACGATGAAGTCTGTGATGAGAGTGTGAATACGCCGCTGGTAGTACTCCTCCTTGGCCACGTACTCCGTCGATAATATCGCCTCGTCCAAGTACTCGAACACCTGGCAATACCAAAGTATAACATCTCATAAAACCACCATAGAAGAAGCCATAAAACGATGACGTTTGGCGATGGCAGAGTGGATTCACTTTTGTAGACTAACATAAAAAAAATAATATAATAATGAAAGACTTGACACATTTGTGAAATGCACCGTGACAAATGAACGTAGGTTATGACGTAAGGGTGCCGTCTGGAGACGGACCTCCGTCGTAACTGTAGTAGACCTAAATTACTACAAGAAGAGCTAGATAGGGTTACAGAGTAGTACTTTTCTAGATAATTTGTTGTGGAAATTAATTTTCGATCTTATTACAACACACACAATGACAATAATGCTTTGGCAGTGAAAATGCTCTATGCTACGTTTCGCTGGCCCTACGGGTCCGTTCACACAGACCGGCTCGAAAGAGAGCAGATTATTATCATGTTGGAAACAAAGTTTTGAGTAATAGTAGTAAGGTTTATTTTTGCATGTGCACTTCTTTTGTCAATGAGAGAATAAGAAGAGCCGTCCGAATCCGATTGCGTGCTCTTTCTCGCTCGCGCTCTCTTTCAGCCGGTCTATGTAAAATAGTTGGCGGATCCTCTCCGAGCCGGTCCGTGTGAACTGACCCTAAGGGTAATATTTACAGTATAAGTATTTTGGACATTATTAACATAGAAAACTTTACCTTGCCATCTATCGCAGCATCCACAAGCATCTCATCCTGGTCGAGCAACTCACATTTGAGATGGTGTCTCAGCAGTGAGTGCGGGGCGCGTTTGAGTGCTGCTAGTGCCAGTCCTAGTGACAGCTGGCACAAAGCTCTGGCACCTCCTTCCATGCCAGACGAAGTGCCAGACAGCTCGTCTAAAAGTACGGAGATCAAATCGGGTTCTTGGATAAGAGGGAGCTTCTTTGCAAGCTCTTCGCCGTCTTCTCGTCTAAAACAAGTTATATATCTTATTAGGTAATGTATGACTTGCTTGACCGTGCCACAATGCAAGAACAATGAAAGTATTCAAACTTCCTTCTTTCCTTCAAACTTCACATTGGAAATACAACAATATTTTGTTACACAGATGGTTAATCATTTATAAACCAAAGAGAAAAGATTTTTTTTTGCATGATTGTTTCGATTTAACTCATGATCTATCATCTATGTAACGGGATAAAAAAAACTTTTAAAAAGCTACAAATAGGACGGGTAACATGCTATATTTTATTATAAATAAAATATTTTTTATCAATTTCAAAATTTTAAGCGGCATTGTAAATCTGAATGATGCAATATGTCACTATTGCAATGATATTTTTTGTAGACATTTGTTGTGTGACCGAATGAAACTTTTGATTGCTAATCAAAGCAAGGGCTAACGTCTAGTCTGTATATGAACATGCTTACCTATGTAACACGGAGAGATCGAGCGCGTACAGTAGAGCCATTTGTAAGGCGAGCGATATCTCGTCGAGTGCGCCCGTCGGGCCTTGCGTGGGGGATCTTGTTTGCTGCAATATAATGTACATTAATAAATAAATAATATCAATCTAAATATACATAATTGAATATTTGATTTTAAGTAAAAAAAGTTTTTAAAAAACCAACCAATAAATAAACCAAATCCGTCAGTCCTTTAAGTTACCATCTGTATATTAATTGCGGGCAACAACTAGTAAATAAACACATATATATCATATACAAAGCAAGTGTAAAACTTTCAACCTCAAAACGGGACTCAAAGACGCTTTCTCCGTTAATAGAAGTCAGGTGTGAAGTTAATGTATGTGATACCAACCTCCGCTATAAGCCTAAGTAATATGTCCCTGCTGAGTCCTCTTTGTGCTGAAGCCGCGAATATAACGCCAGCCAACAATTTTCTGTAACAATATAAACATTTTGAGAATTTCTTCTGGTTAATCTATTTCTATATTAATACTAATATTATATAATCTCTAAAACTACCGGTCGGATTTAAATAATTCTTTATGTGTATGATAGCCCAGTTTTTGAGGAAGCTTATAGGCTATGTAAAATCACGCTACTTGCGACAGGAACGGAGCAGCAAGCAGGAAGAGAAGCTAGTATAATAATAATAATAGGTACCTATACGCATATAGTAGCGAAAGCTAAGAATTTGAAAGATCAATATAGTGAAAAATATATTAGTCTTGTAAAGCTGGGACAGATTGCTAGTTAGTTAATTAATATAAATGTTATAACTAGTACTAACCTCGTAGTTTCAATCGTAGTAACAAGTCTAGCGTGATGTTTGCTCGGCGGTAACGCGCGGTTGTTTTGCAGTAGTTCTAGTTCTCCTTCGAGAGTGAAGCGACGTAACGCGTCTAATGCGTTACCGAGCAGACCATCAGATATTAATTGTTCTACGTAACGGGAAACGTAGGAGATTATCTCCTCTCGAGCGTTTATTGACCTGGAAACAAGCAAACAGTGTAACATAAAGGCATGAAGTTAATAAATGGAATGCTCGCAGAAAATTTTTTGTTTAAAATAATAAAATATTTAGAAAGGACAATGACCTCAGCAAAAGCATGGCTGTGATTGGTCAGTTTCAAACGTGAAATTTTGAAAACTATCTAAATAAGTGCCAATCCATGTTTGTGTGCGTTTATATTGCTAATGTTTCGCAAGCAAAAATTAGCTTCATGTGCATTTCGCACTTCGTTCACGAGAGTGGCGTAGTACTTACCAACACACTCCATCTGTAGCCATGACCAGTTCTTTGAGTGCTTGTACGAGCGCGCGCCGTCCGTCGTAGTACAGCAGCACGGCGACGAGACCGCGCGGCAGTCCCGGGTGTCGCGGTGACTGGCGTTGAGCTGTGTGCAGCAGTTCCAGGGCCAGGTACTCACTTACACTGTACATATCTGGTAACAATAAAATTAGTTATTGTAAATGCAATTATTAAAATGCCCATCTATTTGAAATGTCTACAAAAGAAAAATTACGAATTGAGATGATGAAAAGAGTGAGGTAATTCAAAGCTTCCTGCTACAAAGCTTGGAGTTGGGCCTAAAAATACTAAAGAAATAGTTGATAAGACTCTAGTGGTCTTTTGTTCAACGTATCAGTTTGCACAGTAAGAATTAAGTTTTGCTCAGAAATGGTTATGAAAAGTTTGGATGGCTTAGTATATCAAGGTCTTACTTGTAGACACATGCTCTTTACATCTAGAATATCTTACAAGTAAAACAATTGAAAGTCAGAAATAAAAAGTAAAGAGTATTTATTTTGCTAAAAACATGGTTACAATATGTAAGTAGTTCCATTTATAAACTTACCTGATATAATGATAGCCTCATCCACTAACTCTTTGGACAACAGAGTGCGGCCCACGCTGGGCAGTGTAACACCCTCTGTGATACCCCTTCTGATCTCATCTCTGCTTGTGGGATTTTTGGCCTAAAACACAAATATTTAAGTTAGTGATGTTGTGATCAATTTATAATTCTTCTCTTTATGAAGCTTTAGCCCCAGTAGGATTATAACAGACTAGTATTATCTCTGAACAGTATAAAGCACTGATTTATTCTGATTTTTTTGAAACTTCTTCTAAAGTATGCAATAGATTTTGGTGTGGTTTTCACTATTGTTTAGAATATTTGTTAGGTATTATTATAATGCATGTTATAGAAGAGAAAAACCAATAATTCCAAAGATTTGTACAAATACTTTTAGGTATTTCTAGACAGCATTTACAAAGCTTTTACAGTGTGATTCAGGTAAACATAACATTATGATTAGGTGGTTCCCCAAAATTATGTGTCTAAGCTTAAATCTTATATTATTGATAATATTTAAAACTTACAGGATTTTTAAACAAAGACAAGAATGTCTGCTTGTGTCTTCTGAGCACGGATTCAAATGTGTGGACTGCGTACGGCGCTCCGCCGCCCTCGTGGGCGAGGTACCCTTCTACTACAGACACCAGCTCCTTGTAGGGGGTCCATAGGTCATCAGTTGTTGTACCTACAAGTGTTATTTATTACTTGTTGTTAGTACATGCAAAAAGAACATTTTCATGTAAGATGAAAGTCGATTCATTTTATGGTGAGTGATATTGTATGGGAAAAGATTGTAAATATTCTTGGTGAAACAAATATTTAAATATTACTTTATAACTCAAAATAAATTATATGGAATTTACTATTAATTTGAATAGGTATTTATGTAGTAACTTTATCAAAAAGATGTAGCTGTAGTATTGCCCAACATTATTACAAGTTTTCTAACCTCAATAAAATGAACTATTCAAATATAGAATAGCGGAGATTACATTTACAATAAATATTGAGTTTTACTATACTATTATTCAACTTTTTATGGTATAATAGTTCCAAAAAATACATAAAATTATAGACTTGTAAAATACCGCTAAATGTAAATAGGTTATAATGTTTAACGAATATTTACCTTCGTTGATATCCATTGTGAGTATTTAGTTCCTTAGCATATGAATGAATGCGATTACCACAATTTTTCCTTAGCATTTGTTTAAAATATTATATAGATTATTAGATTAAACGCACGTATTTCTCATAAAAATATTCTTATATTTTGAAATCTCGTTTTTGTTTGATTTGACAGTTAGACAGGAGCAAGACGCGCGCGACGCACGCCCAAATGATTGCTTTCGTTCGGAAATCGGCAGCTTCTGCCTAACATCGAGTTACGTTACAGGTGGGTAACATTAACAAATTTGATCATTTAAATTCGTCATCATAATTTGTGAAAAATCAGCGCATTCATTAGTTCTTGATGAGTATTAGTGCTTTTTGAGGATCACATGCCTAAGTTTATCAACATCTATACATGATACATAGCTTCACGCCTTTTATGCCCGAAGGGGTAATAAAGCGGAGGTGTTTAATCATCAAAATTTCGCTATTTTATTTTGGATCTTATGTAACAAGGGCGAGCCTGTTGCGATATATCACGATTCCAGATAGAGGCTAGATAGAGGCTAATACTGAGAATTTCAAAACCCAATATCAGATCACTTTACCCGACCCGGGGATTGAACCTGAGACCTCTGCGTGGTAATCCGTACACAGTACCACCGAACTACAGAGGCAGTCTACATCTATACAAACATAATATTGCATAGTTTAAGAGGGCAGACGCTCGATAGCGTCTGTCTGTTTGAATGCGCTAATATCACCACCGACAACCCAATAGATCTGAATACAGTTTTCACTGATATATTGTGTGTTTCTGTAGGAAGGTTTAAGTATATAATACATCAACCTATCACTTATAGGAGCCGAGCAGTAACGACAACAGTACACCAAGTAGGAAATGGTCAACTATTTTTAGTACCAATGCGAAGCGAGGCAGGGCGCTAGTTACCTTTATACGGTAACGGAAAACTTTAGCACAAAAATTATGAAATGTATAGATATTAGGAAATCCATGTAGTTGTTAGTATAATAAAAAAGTAATATATCATACAACATTTAAGATTTATTATGTCTATGTTATATAGGATTTACAGAACAAGAACATTTATAACAATAAAAATGTTAAAAAATATTTTCCAAGTATAGTTAAAATGCAGATTTTTTTTTAAAGAGACTAAAAAATATACCTATTTAGATAAATTTTTCAATCTTAGAGATGAACTCCATACATTTATTCCTGTAAAATGTGTTATTGTAAAAAACAATGTTATTATAAAAGTCTCCTATGTTGGTAGTTTGTACCATCAGGGAGTTCAGAACATCTTTCACACCATCAGTCCTGACTATCTCACACTCACTGTCTACCATTTCAAGGTATTTTAGAGCAGTCTTGTTCACCAAGTTCCTTAATATGATACTGTTCTGAGATGTAAAACCAATCTTTTCAAAACATTTCTTTGCAATAATGTAAACGGCGCTGGCATTAAAATGTGTCAGCAAGTTTATATTTTGTACCAGCAAAGTCTCTCCCACTGATAACTTGAGCAAGGTCTCCAGTAGCAACTTAAAACATCTTTTCTCAAATACATGGTAACTCTCCAAGTGCTCAAACTCAGGCAGCAGCAGACTCTTGGTGACCTGCACACCAACATCTCGTTTTGTATCAGTACTGACCTTAGCATATTTGCTAAATATAATTTCTTTAAACTCTTCTTCAGCTAAAATCTGTAGATATAATTTAAAAATAGGAACAAAAATAAATTTGGAACTGTTTATTTTCTGTAGCGGGAGCCCATACGTGAATTTAATTTTCAATTCTAAATCTTCATTATAGAACTCCATCCATTTGACTGGTTCATTAATCAGAAGCAATGGATTAGAATGTACTTCAGCTTGCAGATATGAATTGAGATTGTTCCATTTCTCTCTGAGAGACATTTTATTATAGAGCTGCCTCTCTGTGTAAGAACCTCGATGGTACCTCGGGTTCATGTTAACTTTGTTTTCTTCATGCAAAATTCCGCCCAAAATCTCTTGTTTGTTTTCAAGAGGTTTTAGATCATATTGCCAAATGAACTCTGTGGCGACTATTCCGCGAATTTTCTTAATATCGCTGTGTAGTGCAATATTTTTTTGCATGAGATATGCTTGTAGATTATTATTGATAACTTGACACTGTATTGAGCAAAAGTATAGCGCGCATTCTTCAATTTGTTTGAGAAATGATTCTGGTATAACGTCGAGAGGCAGCATCGTCAAGTTGCCATACAGTTCTGATCCATAGGCAGACTGTAGAGTTGCAAGGTACTTCTCTAAGTAAGATAGGCCTTTGTACTTGAGGCAAACAGCATACACCTCTGAGTTGCCCTGTCGTGACGTCACAGGCTTATAAATGTTCACTTCGTTGAATAAGTGGTTTATCAGATACAAGAGATTCACAGTGGAATGCTCAAATATTGTGAACAGCTTGAAGATCAGTGTGCCACCTGTGGAGTAAACAGACAATTTGAAAAAGAACAATTATACCATACACAATATTAAATAAAAATAACTTAAATTCAGAGTCATATACACCTCAAAAAATGTATGACCATGCAAAAGAAATATTTTAGGTCTGTCCCACGGCTTTGCCCGCGCCTAAAATGAGTTTTGTTTCCTCGGGAACCAGGCTGATTTTCAGGATAAAAAGTAGCCTATGTCTGTCTTCAGCATCGAATCTATCTACATGGCAATTTTCATTGATATTGGTTCAGCGTTTAGGCGCTGAGTGGTAACAAACACACACACACGAACTTTCGCGTCTATAATATTAGTACGATATTGACAGAGAAGGCACCCAATGTATAAGATGCACTTTCTGGCCTAAACCATGACGAATTCCAGTCAGTGATGTTCGAAAATCAGTTCAGTCAGTGTTATTTCTGTAAACACAGTTTGCTATCATTCGAATTCAAGAAAATGTAGGTCGCAGGATCGATATATCGCAGCTTCAGTAGAAAATAGAAGATGGAAAATTGCAATACACAATTCTCAACTTTAAGCCAATTAGCATAAGGTACAAAATATGGCACAGGCTATTTCGTAGTCTAGCTAGAATAATTTGTAGATAAAATTGAACTATTGTTGAATTTTAGTATGCATGTAAATTAAATGAACTACAAAGTATTATTTCTGATAATTAAAGATCGAATAAATGTAATCTAAGTCACATCATAACTCACCTGGACTGAGTGCTTGCAATGCAGTGACAATCTCACAGTAGTGGAGGGGGGAGGTGACTTCCTCTTGCGCATCGGGCTTCTGTGCACAGTCTATTGAACCATCAGCAGTCACCAACAACACCTGACAACACAAAACATTTATAGAGGTAGGTCTAAGCCTTTTATTCACAAGGTTGTTCTCTACAGGAGACTACAACATGGAGTTCTTCAAGAAAGGAGTTAAAAGGTTTTTAACAGGGTCAGCAATGCGCTAGTGATGCTCTTGGTCTGCAAGCAGTCATAGGCTATGGTAACTGCTTACCATCAGGCAAGTCGTATGCCTGTTTGTCACCACTGTTTGTCAGAATAAAAAAAAAGCTTCACATATAAATGTCTTTAAAAAAAGAAAGATTTTATATGAAGACCACTTACTTTTCCTAAGCTTTTGGCTTTTGCAATAATCGCTTGTGAGTTTTCCCAGTCCATCAGGTTTCCAGTGTTGTCCACTCCAAAGTCCCAGTTGTTCAGTGTGTGGAACATGAACCTGTCATCACTGATCATGTTGGAAGGAGAGTTACCCTCGTAGTATGGGTTTAGAGTGTTTGCTACCCATTTCCACTAAAAAATAATGCATTTTCAACTTAATAAGTATAGATAGTGTATTATAGTTTGTCTGTTGTATAGTTAGCACAATCAGTGTTGTAGTTATTAGTATTGCAATAGAATATGTGCAGAAATTAACTTTAGAGTAGCTAAGATAAGACATGAGATTAAACTGAATATTGAAATATACTACAATAGTATGATAATAATGCTACAAAATACTGACCAATAACAGATTCAGACCTTGTTCATACAAAATCTTAGTTATCTGTAGCCTAATAATAATAAAGGCATTAGATCATATAACTCTTTATTGGTTACTTTACCTTTGATAGTTATTATCGAATCTGTTATTTGCATTACCAGTAAGTCAAAATAACAAAAATAGACACAAAAAGATTATCAACAAGGATTGCAAGAATAAAAATATTATACTGGTTAAGAAACACATGAAGGCATAACAACAACATACATAAATATAGGTTTCTGAGAAGTGCCTTCCAATAAATTTCTATACTTATTCATTTTAATCAGAAGTGAAATAGTCTTATAACCATACTAACTCACATCAATATCCTGGTGATTAGACTTTAGGTAATGGTTAAGTGACGTGATGAACGCGCCAGGTGCCTCACACAAATGCAACGAAACCATTTGCCGCTCCGCAGTTGCCTCCGCCGGTATGATGCCGTAGGTACACGCACATTCATAAAACTTCGTCCATGCTTGAGTCAGGAACTCCGGATTTACCAGACATCTGATTTTCCACCCCACCTCCCCAGCAGGGTTCCTGCGCCGTGTGTGGCTACTCCACTCTTCAATATTAAAGTCATTCAACTGACTCTTGTGAAAATTTAATCGATTTTTCAAAACCTCCAGTTGCTTCACTTTCCAAGGCGGTGTCGAGAACCATGACTCTTTCTCTGGCAATTTCCAACTATTGTTAAACCGAAACTGGAACTTTTTATTGAACAAGTTATTTAATTCATCTTGAAAATCATCATTTGTGTAAAATCTCTGACGAGATTGAAATAAGCAACTATCCGCTTTGTGAAACATTGTTTACGCAGAAAATTACTTGAGCGTTATATCATAAATTTCTCTAAAATAAGAATTCTATAGAATACAATTCAAAAGATAAATATAGCTCATGTTTTAAATCTACGTTGCATTAAATACGTTCGCAGGGAAAACAAAATACACAACCAACCATTGACGGACAACTGACAACTGTTTGTCAAACAAACATCGTAGTACCAGTGTTTCCACTATAATGATAACCTTGCCCCACGCCTCTGCACGTGTTGTCACTCTCAATCTTATAAACGGCAATACGCTAACACGCTAGTCCACGGTATAGTCCATAAAAACAATAGTTCCGAAATTTATCGCAATATTTTAAGCTAGGTTTTACCCATGATTTCCAGTAACTTCCCCTTTTAATGTCTTCCCCTTTTTCTCCCCTGGACCCTAATTTCCCATCAAAAGGGGAATTTCCCCTCATTGTGGAAACACTTCGTAGTACACAATTAAGTTTTTTTTTTATTTCTAGTTTCAGGTTTAATCACATATTGAACGTTTCAGAACGGAATAAAAAAAATTGCACTTATCAATGGTCATTCTGAGTGTTCTGAGTGGTTTATAGTAGTAGATCCCACAGAGTCTTAGAGCATTAAACCAACCGGAGAGGCCACTGACAGGCGTACCCCTCTGCCAAAGGTACCAGCCCACCGGTCATACCCGTTATATAAAACTAGTTGACGCGCGTTCCGCATCATAAGTTACATATCAGTGCATGCGTAATAGCGTCTCAATATAAATGCCGAATTGCAGTGTATTTTGGTGTAAAAAGCGTTCAGCGACATCAAGTCTACAAAGGATAATATTACATTCCACCTGTAAGTATTATTTTGTTCTAATATTATTAAATAAGGCATTAAATTAGCAATTTAACCAAATAAAATGCTAATCAACAAGTGTTGCCAGGCTTATCATCAATACTCCAATCTGGGGTAATATTTTAAGTTGAATTAACATAAAAACTAACCTTTCCTTTTTTATATCTCGCCTTGTTGACATATCTAATAAGTTTCATTTTGGATGTACATTATTGTGTCACCGTTCCCATATTTATTTATTTTTAATTAAAACCAATGTTTTTTTACCAAGTAATGCACAAAATAATATTAAATGAACAAGTAAAATGAGATTATAAATCCAAATATACAAGATTAGTGCACTTTATTCCGAAAGATAATTGCTCATTTCTTACAAAAATAAGCGTATTTATTTTTAAGAAACTGGTCACACTTTAACATAATTAGAGATGAGACAGTTTAATCACAAATATCGATATTGGTTTTCCAGTATTAAATTATTTTTTTTTGTTTGTTTTAGATTTTCAAAAGAAGCAGCGCCTCGAGTCGCTTGGGTCCAATATTGTAGGAACCATATAAGTGGGTTCCTAAGCGTACAAGTATCTGACTAACAGCTTAAAAGACAAAGCCTTCTGTGCTGCCAGCACTGCTACCTTCTCCCTACCCCCCAAGCGGCGGAGAGCTCAGTTCTTAGCAAGTAAACTCGCTGTGCGCTACCTCCTCTTATTGCATTACCTAGGATTAGTTAAACTAGATTTATAAGGTTAATTTAAATTGCACAGTTTTTCAGTATTTTATTATACCTACTTAAATAAAGACTTTCTGAAATATGTTCTGTTGTTTTTTGTTATCTGAACAGATAAAATATCTCTCTAATAAAAATCTACTCATACATTCTCATGTCAGTGTCTTGTTATTATGTAATCAGAACAAAATCCTCCAATTACAAGCTCTGTTTAGTTGGAACGAAATTTAATAGCAACAGACAATTAATTCAAAGTATTATTTGGTTTGAATATACATACATACTTAGGAATAATACACGTAAAATTGACACGTAATAATTAATTACAATCTTTAATCCACACTAGAACAAATTTCAACAGGTGGTGGTTATTGAACATACATCCTTGTGCGCAGTAGTAAAATAAAAAAAAAGAGTGGGTACCCATGTACGCACGTAAGAAGTTATACTTCTTTGGCATAACAATCCAAAAATACCAAATAATAATACAACGCATACATACATAAATATTTGTTTGATATAAACGCCAATATATTTTTTATTTATTTACACAGATTATTTGTACTGATACGACACACAAAGATCCGCAACTAACTTCAGTATGTAAAAGGTTCGCAACTAACTTCAGGGTGTTGCTTTTTTCTGTCGGTGTGCGCGCGCATCGTAAAAATTCACTTTCATCATTTTTCCCAATCGTGCAAAAAAAAGTATAACTTCAAAAAAAACGGCTAAATGCCAGTAGGACTCGCGCGCCGAGGGTTCCGTACTATCAGGGATCGGAAGTATTGAATAAACATTAGTAAACATAGTAGGAGAGCCCGACCGCATAACCAGATTTGTTTGTCAAACAATGTTTAACAAATAAATTTAGCCCGACCGTATGACGGGCTTTTTTGATAATAATTACAAAAAAGTGTGCTAGTTAGAAACACTGTTTTATTCTTCCTGTAATATTGACATAAACATGAATTAACAGAATTACTTCTAGTTAATTCATGTTTATGAACTATTTACTTTACTTTCATCTATTTCAAAGTGCTTAAATAAAAAAAAAACCTTAAAATTATAATAGATTATTATTACCTAAAACTGTTCTATATAATATAAGATAATGCTCATTTTAATAAGCAAACATAATAATCATGAAAATAATTAAATCTTTCGCGTACTTATATGAAATCCTAAACATCGATACTAAATATCGACAGAGTCAAGCTCTAACTGTTTTATGCTAAGGAAGCGTAAACTGATAGATGTCCCTGTGTGTGAATGTGATTGTGTGTGTTTAGTTTAAGCTAGTGTGTAATAATTTTATTGTGTGCGTGTATAACGACGCGATTTAAAAATGCATTAGTAGTTAACATTGTAATTAGTGTGCGTTGCTCGCGTTACCCCGTCCCCCGCCGAAAGTGGCAGACTTTTGCGCAAGGGAAATAGAGCGCGTGTCCACTCCTGTTGGTTTAATGCTCTAAGCACAGAGTACATTATATATACGGGAAGTAAATCCTCTTTAGCACTCAGAACTCACGCGTGGTATTCGGCGTCTCGATTTTTGTTGGTTCGGCTCTCGTACGGGTGCACGCCCAGATAAAGTACCCAGGTTTTGGATGGGCGATGGCTCTTCTACGAGCAATTTTGCCAACTGACGTCGAGACTAAAGGAGGCTGCGTCCGCTCTGGGAGGGCTGTTACCAAACCTGTCATCGGCTTTACGCAGCGGTAGTCCGGTCGATGGCATTTTACGGCGCACCGATGTAGCCTCTGACCGCCCAGAATAGGCTGTAGCTGTGCAGACCTTCTCTATATGAGAAAAGGCCTTTGTCCTGCAGTGGGACAGTAAATAGGCTGGTATTATTATATTTATTATTAAGGTCGCCCGCGTGGCCATGATGGCCAAATGGTCGTCTCGGCTAAAGGCTCCACGCACCGGTTTTAGGATCGTAGAGACACTCCAGTCGATCTTGTCCTTGTGAGTTGGTGGGCAGCACGGGACCCTTTCCTTCCGGCTGGTGCAGATGTTGACCGGGCATAGTTGCTTCCGTCATTATCTGCACACTGTCGCGAGGAGGGAAAGGAGTGCTGCCGGTCACCACTGTGACCGCGACGACGACTCATCGCAGCATATGCTGGCGTCTTGTCCAGTAAGCGTCTCAGAGTGGAAACCTCGTCGCATCATTGGCGTCGATCTCTCTCTCATTTAAATTTAATAAGCCATTTTAGAGTTTTATTTTTGGTCATCTAAACCAAGTTGTCAAAAAATAATGATGTGCAACTAAACCGTGTAAATGAGCTTTGTAATTTTTAACCGACTTCAAAAAATGTGATTTCTCTTCTCCTTTTATTAGGCAACCGAGCCGACACGATTGTCTCAGCTATTTATTTCTGCCAGCAAGATAAGTGTAAAATAATCTTCTCGTTGATGATTTTAATGGTTTATTTATTACAATGATAAAAATAGATAAAATATGGATAAAATTAAATGAGCAACTTTACTGAAAGCAACCGTAAATCTAAGGAGTGGTCGTTACGAAACGTTTTTTTTTTTTTTTTTATAGTATAGCCTACCAAAGTGACTCCACCCCGCCTGATGGTAAGCAGTCAGTGGAATCCAGAAGTGGCGGCCACTATACCAAAAGCTATCGTTTTAAACTGCTGGTATGGTGGCCTCCACTATGGCGGCTGGGAATGGGGTTAGGGGAAGGAAATGAGGGACGTGAGGAAAGAGGAAAGGGGGGAAATTGGGCCTCCGGCGCTCTCACTCACCGAACGAAACGCAGTAGTACGGATACTACTACTCTTAAGTCGATCTTCTATGAGAGGGTAGTACTTCCCCGGACGGTCCGGCCCATTCATGCTGAAATCAGCGTGGATCTACTACCGTAATAAACGTAACCATTTAATGAAACTATCTATTCATACAATAGCGGTTAGCGGGTTATTGCAGTCCGACGAAACTATCTATTTACAATAGATAGTTTCACACTCACACGATTCACGATCACCAACGCAACGTAACGAAAATGTAACAAATCGTTTATTCGGCTAATTTCGCGACGCATCTGCAACTGCTTCGGCTGTTGAAGTATGTAAGTACCACCGTACTTGTTCTGTGGTACCACCGGCCGGCTCTCGAATGTCGAGTGAGCGCGGGTGACACGTTTTGTCTCTTTCACACCTTGCTTTATGCATTTGACCTATGACTCTATTACCTCCAAATAGATGCGATATTAGAAATGAGAAACTAAGTGTGCATGTTTTTCTAAAAACGAAAAATATTTTCGAATTGCATGAATTTGCGTGCCCTTGAGTCCCTTGACCCTTGACCCAGTCTAAATTCGTCCCGTGTTTGATGAGGATGACACTGTTTATTTTTAGGCGCAATTAGTTTTTTTGTGCAAGAATAATATTTGTAGAAAGATAACAATATTGTGTATAACTGTATATACATTTAAGTGTTAATAATAATAATAATTGTACAGTAATTGATTAGTGTAAATAACTTAGTGTAAATATACCTAAAATCTCAATATCAGTAATTTTAACGAAATTGCAAGTTCCAAACAAGCTAATCAAGTTTTCTCGTGAAACGGTCATCGTTTCATTCGCTACGTTCGAGAAACACTCTATTGAAACTGCTATTAAAATAGAGTGTTTCAAAAGCCGCTATTGATATTCGATAGATAGTTTCGTTTCGTTATTCAAAAAAGCCGCTACAACCCACCGCTAAATCTAGTCAATAATTTTGACAAATTGACATCTGACAACTTTGAAAAATTGACACTTGTGTTGTGGAAGGACATCGATTTTGATGATTTTGATTTTGCGAACGGCGAAACACGGATTTTATTTGTATTTGTATTCCACACACCATTTAATCAAGTTCTGTTAATAATTGTAAAGTACACAATAACTTTAAATAATGGGTGAACGGTACGAAATCAACACTGGTGATTTTACCGAATATTTACAATCGGTTGTAAAGTTAAATGCTTTAGAAAAAATGACTCAAGATTTGGACAAAGAATTAACTGACTCACAAAATATAATGATGGAAATAAAGGCTATATATGACTCTGTGTCTGTTGTACAAAATAGTCAACCGGAGACTACGAATAATGGGTCAAGGCATGAAGACATTTCGAAGTTCCTAGAAGCCGGCGCACCGAAGTTGTTAATGCCCGACATGACCGAAGATAACATGGATGTGGACATTGATGATGTTATCACCACTCTGAAGACCTACACTGAAGATCTGAAAAAGAATTTCACCGTCGCCGAGCCACAGACGCCTAGGCCTACGGAATTTGTTAAATTGGATTTGGAACAGTATGCACAGAGCTTGGACCAGCTGAGTAAACGTGTAGCTAACATCAAACTTAATAAGCGAGACGAGTTAAACAACAGGAACATTGAACTGGAAGGCAAATTAACACAGCTCTGTGAAGATGTCAATAAATTCACAACGGTATGTTTATTTGTTTTGTCTTTATTGAGAGTAATAACAGACAAGCATGCAGTCTGCTGGCAAGCATTACTTGTGGACCCCAGAAGCACAGTTGGCTCTTTGACAACTGCCTGCTGCTGCCAATAAGTAAAGAAACAAACACTGTTAGCAGCTGAAGCCTCAATCTACTGCCAATTAAGTGTATTCCTTCTTAACATTAGAAACTTCTTAGAACACAAAGTTAAAGGTACTTCTCTAGTGACCCTATTCTAATTTGGGTAGTCTCTTATTCTTCATAGGAAATTATACTCAAATTATTTATTTAATTTTTTTATTTATTATTCAGATGGTTCAAGCAAAAACAGCTTTAAGCGAGAGCAATAAGAAATGGGATTGGAATGATAGCAATGCACTGCAGTATGAGGGAGTTATTAGCAAGCTGCTCTCTGGTGTCAATGAGGTCACATATCTGCTGCAGAACAAGCACTGAAGATTTAAGAGAGAGCAATTTATTTAAAAAAAATGGATCTCTGCTTTGTCCTCTTCTTTTGTGTTACATTGTTTGTAAAGGCGGTTTAAAACCTGCTTTATAATTAAAATTTATATTAAATAGTATATCTACTAGCAGGTTATTTATTTGTAACTTTGTTACTGTTGGAACAGGGTAGCATTTCAATTACATGCTTGAGTGAGACAAAATGTAGTCAATCTTATTGAAAGATTTACTGGGGCTAGAAATTTGGTGTAAACATGGCAAGCACAAATATCTTAGACTTTGAGTATCAAATCCAAATTGTAAGAGCTTGAAAAATTACACGCCAAGAAGATTTGATATGATTTATATTCTAATGGACAATGTCTGATCTAGTTGTCTAGTTAGTTCATTAGTTGAAGTTAGCTACCTTGTCTAATTACCTGACTATTGTGGGTACAAATTACTTGTTATTTGAAGAACATGGGTCTTGATTGAAAATTTTAAAGACAGTGTTTGCTTTGTCTGTTTTAAAGTACAATATTATAGTACACCCCAGTGTAGTAAAAAATGAAAACATATTATTGTTTATTAATTGTAGTATAAAGGATTATGTCAGAAAGTTGGACAATGGTATTGTTTTAATACAAAAACTGTTAGATACACTACTATCAAGTTTAATCATAATATCATCATCAATTTTGTCATGACTTTGGATCTTGGATGAATATAAAAGTAAATAGGTGAAAATAACTATAAGTACTGAATATTATACAACCTATTTATTAATTTGGGGCTAGATGGCGTTGTGTGAATGTGGTAGAATATTATTATTATTATTATTTCACTATGTGCCAGTCTATATTAGTCAACTAATATTTATTATTATGTAATGTTTACTAGTAAGTGTAAAATAATGGAACACTAGAATTCATTAATACACTTTTCTCATTAAAATTAAATAAAAACAACAGTATTTGTTTGTTCATAATTTTATTAAGTCATTAACAATTTTAAAGAATTTGATAAAAATATTGGCAAAAAAATATTATGTTGTGTAATTATAATAATATTATAAAGTAGTTTTTTTTTAATTGTCAAAAAACAAAAATAAATAAGTCAGTTGATCAGTAACATTCCAAAATTATAATATATAAAACACAATCCTTCTGTAATGATGTCAGTCAATTCATGATAAATAAACAATAATGTAATAAATAACAAATACTGTCTTTCATTAAACTTAAAATACAACAGCTTGGTCAGATCTGTACTTGAGTTGATATGGTAATGTTTTAAGTCAGTTCATATTGTCACCATCATTTAGTTTTATTCTCTTTCTGTCTGTGTCATGGTCTACTCCACTCTCATCATCTACATGCATCCTGTCATCCTTGGATGGTTTCTCATCAGCCTCCAACACTTTCATCTTGGTGCCATACAAAGTAGCACCATGGAGGGTTTTTATTGCTTCCTGGGCAGCCTTTATAGATGCATATTTAGCAAATCCAAAAGTTTTATTGGGAAAAGTAGATACACCTATAAGATCCCCGAAGCGGCAAAATACATCTTTCAGTACAGTTATTGGTGGTGGTTGGGGCTTAAACACTAAGAAACATCTTTGTGCAACTCTAGCATTACTACTGGCAAGTGGCTGAGGTGCAGGTAGACTAACACTGCAGAAACTTGCCTGCTGACTGTCAGTTTTAACCTCTCTGCTTGCCGTAGCAGCTTTTAAAAGGGTGGATGCTTGGGCTATTACATCTGCGAGCTGCAGCAAATCAGGACTGGCAGCATCACCAGTTTTAAAGCTGTTAACTATCATGTTAGTAAGATTGTTGGCAGCTTTACTTATAGGATTATCATCAGGTTTTACAGTTATGATCTCACCAGATGGAAACTCAAAGCTATTAAGTCTCTCCACAGCATATGATGCTGCCTTCTCATTTTCATAAGTAACAGTTGCCTTACAATAACCAGAGTATGAATCTGCAGTGTATTTGCATTGCACCATGCCTGGTACTATATTGAACAGCCTCTCTATACACTTCTGTGGCACTTGTGGACTACACGTTACACAGATAGTGTCAAAATCTTGAGCTCTAGATCTAATAAGTGAGCATATGCTGTCTCTTTTGCTCATGTCCTCTCTTGGTTGACTGTAGTGGTCACTATAACTATCCTTTATTATGCTAGAGTTGCTAGAGTGAAAACTATCTACAAAAACATTCTCTACACTATTTCTACTTCTTTTTAATTCATCTTTTGGAGTTGCAAATATAGCTTTATACTCTTTATTACACCCCTCGTATGCTTTAGCTGCATCTAAAAATGTTTTGTAATGAACATAAGCGAATCCTCGGCATTCGTCAGTCAACTTGTCTCTCTGAAGGTGCACAGAGTCGACATGACCAAATTCTGAGAAATGTTTTGTTATATCACTTTCTGTTGCTTCTTTACGAACTTTTATAAATAACCGTTTGTATTTCTCTTCGTTATTGTTATGAATGTCGTTCTTTTGCTGTGCCACCATCACTCTGACTGGCTTACTGCTGTTAGAAACAGTTTTTAAATGCATCTCTTTTATGGCGAGAGCTGCCGAGGATGTTTTGCTGTATTTTATGTACGCCATGCCCTTAGATTCCCCTGTGACCCGGTCCCTTGGCATATGCAGGTCCTCGATGTGACCAAATACTTCAAAGGCCGGTCTCAAGTCCTCCACACGTAACTGTTTGTTGCACACTACAAATATTCTAGAGTAAGGTGGTTTTTCGTCGTGGCGGTCATCGTTACGCGTGCCTTGGCTCCAATTATTCATGATCACAATCACAGTCACAGTTAACGGTAAAATAGATCAGTTGGAACTTTGGAAGTCATCAATTCTTGTCAAAATCAAGTGCAGTCTGCAATTGCTGTCGCCTTAGTCTTTGCGTAGTAATTATATGCTCAGTGGTCTTTCATGTGCAAGTCTGTCTTAAATCAAATAAAAAAATGAAAAATTAATTCACTTTACCAACTAGACTAAAATATATTATCCAAATATCACACAACAAAAAGAAAAAAGTTCATTCACCCTTTCCAATCTTTTTTTTTTTTTTTTTATTTGTCCAAAGGGCAGGCTATAGTCTTTCGACCATACTGCCTAGCTTTGCTGCCTAGTCTTCCGCCTTTTCAATCATTCTTCTTGGACACAAAGATTAAAGATTATAGTCAGAGTACAGTCAGTGTTGCTAGCTGTAAAATATCAATCTAAAAATATCAAGCTGACATGTATTCTTGTAACATCCGGACGCGACGCACAGAGGGCTGGATTTCGACTTTCATAGACATTCTATCAGTTATCTCGAATCTGGTGAATTTTATGTCTGAATAAGTTTTGAAAGACCACTAAAAAATTATATCATTATAGTTTTTTTTTTTTTTTATTGCCCACAGTTGCGGACGAGCTAACAGCCCACCTGATGGTAAGTGGCAACTGTCGCTCATAGACTTTTGCAATGCCAGGGGCTCTACGAAGCCACTGCCTACCGTGATATTAATGCTCTCTTTAAACCTCGTTTGAAGAAGGACATGTCATAGTGGTCGGGAAACACCGCAGCTGGTAGTTCGTTCCAGAGCCTGTACGTACGTGGGAGAAATGAACGCTGAAAACGAACCGTGCTAGACGAGATCGTGTCAAGGTAGTATGGATGAACTTTGCTGCGATGTCGAGTGGTGCGATGATAGCAAGGAGACGATGGCACCATGTCAAACAGTTCCTTAAAGCACTCCCCGTTAAACATACGATAGAGCACGCATAGAGAGCCAAAGTCCCTCCGCTGCTCCAGTGTCTGTGATATGACTCCATATGACTCCAATTTGTCTGTGAGATTCGGATCGTCGACGATTCGAACAGCTCGCCGGTGGAGGGAGTCAAGTGGGTCAAGCTGGTATTTAGGGGCTCCTGCCCACAGGTGAGAACAGTACTCCACGTGCGGTCGGACTTGTGCTTTGTATAGCACGAGCCGTTGAGATGACGTAAAGTACCGTCTGGCTCTGTTCAGGACGCCCAGCTTTTTGCTCGCCAGTTTGGCTTTGTCTTCCAAATTACTCCCAAATTGGACCTTGCTGGATATTTGAACGCCGAGGATCTCAATGTCATCGGAGATACGGAGAGAAACTCCTTGGAACTGAGGCGCCATAACAAAAGGGTCCTTCTTCGCAGTGAACGCGCATACTTGTGTCTTCGTTGGGTTGAAATGAACTAAGTTCTTCTCACCCCATTCGAGAGCCCGCCCGAGAGAGCCCTCAACTTCAGACACAAGTTGTAACCGTCTCTCATGCACGGAGTTCCGAGAGACATTCTGTTGGCTAGTGTACCGCGCGTCACCCGTGCTGTCATCTGCATAGCAATGCATGTTATCAATGGTTAACATGTCATTGATATGCAGAATAAACAGCGTTGGGGAGAGCACTGAGCCTTGTGGTATGCCAGCATTAACCATCATGGTATCGGAGCAAGCACCATCAGCAACGACCTTAATGCTCCGACCATCCAGGAAGCTGGCGATCCATCTGCAGAGTCCTTCGGGGATTCCATAGGATGGTAGCTTTTAGTAGCGAAGAGTCACATTTCCGAGGAGGGAAGCCGGTGGGACTAAAATATTTTGAGTTTCGGAATGCTAGTTAGTCTTTGAGTAGACACGAAAGCAGTGATAGGTATAAGGAGGTCAGGACATATTTTAAAGGGAAGCCGGCAGGAATCGTGTTATATCGACGCTTCGCCACTGGTAGCTTCGATAGAAGTGCTTTGTGCCAGACCCTGTCAAACACCTTGGCAATATCAAGGCTGACAGCCAGAGCTTCACCCTTGCCCTCCAAGGTTTCTGCCCAACGGTGTGTGAGGTACGCGAGAAGATCACCGGCTGACCGACCATGACGGAAACCGTACTGGCGGTCGCTTATCAGCTGGTGCTCCTCAAGGTACCAAGGAGTTGGGAGTTGATAACTCGTTCCAGAACCTTGGACAGCAAGGATGTTATCGCTATCGGTCTGTAGTTTGACTGTTTAGGGATCGGGTGGACGTTAGCTACCTTCCACGAAGATGGAACCCTATTAGCGTTATATGAGAGACGATAGAGGCGCGTTAAAACGGGAGTCAACTCAGGGGCGCACGTCTTTATAACCACTGCGGGGACGCAATCTGGTCCACTCGACTTGTGGACATCTAGGAGCCTGAGCTCTCGCCTGACCGCGCGTTGAGTGATGCGGATTTCCGGCATTGAGCTTTCACACCGCGAGATGTTAGGTGGTGTGACTTCCCTGTCGTCTAGAGTCGAGTTTGAGGCAAAGAATTGGCCTAGTGTGGCGGCTTTTTCCTTTGCACTATGGACCAGTATGTCGTCTTGTTTGCGCAGTGGCAGGAGATTAGACGAGCAGAAGTTGCCTTGGGCAGCCTTGGCGAGAGACCAGAATACACGGCTCCCAGAGGATAGCTTTCTAGCCTCTCGCCAATTCTGGCAACGTGTGGCCTCAGCGATAACCTTCTTGTTGAATCTGGAAGTGGCATTGAACTTACGCTTCTCTTCCCTGGCCCGCGGGTCCTGGCGTTACCTAGCACTGTTCCAGGCCCTATATGCGGACTGCTTAAGGTGCGTCACCTGCCTGCAGGTTTTGTTAAACCAAGGGCGACTGCGACCGCCAACCGGGATTTTTGCGTTGGGGATGAATAATTCCATCCCCTGAAGCACCGTATCGGTAATGCAGTCCGCACATATAGTGGTGACTTGTAAACAGCTCGCTAAGATTTTTTTATAAAAAAAATTATACGGAGCTGACCGAAAAAACATTATATCTCCTGTATCGCACAATTGGCCCTAATTATTTTTTAGGGAGTAAATCTATAAGCTATTAGCTATTTTTTTGATTTACTGCATATCACGGCCAGAGGTGGGAAACCTTTCATTTTGTATTATACCAAAACATTTAAGAAGAAGATTTTAAGCTGCTTTGTCTGTCTAGCCGAAACGTGCGTTGCACGCTCAGAACAAGGACTCAAGCATAGAAGTATTATTATGACATTAGAGCGTACACACTCAGAGACAAATAGAAGTTCTATAGTGCTGTGATACCTTCTGACAGTTTATCGATATCGATTGATGAAATTTGTCTAAGGGCTATGGTAAATAATCAGACATGCTAAAATCAAATGAGGTCTGGTTGCATAAAAGCTCTTGTAATCGAACTACAAGAAACAAAGGGCCGTTTCACATTTCACCGGAATGGCAGAGGCCGGCAGCAGCGCCAGGAGCACTTTCAATGTGAAATAATTTTGAAGTTTATATAAATATATAATATATATTCATGTTTCATGCTGTAAGTTCAAATGCAATGTTGGTAATGAATAAATTAGATTAATTAAGATAGTTACCGATTTTGTATAAATTGTATGCAAAATCGTTTGCTACAAATTATAGTAATATTTTCGTCATCGATAAAATATGCAGCACAAGTCACAACTCTATTGAACATGACTACACAAATTGGTAAAAATGTAAAATACTTAAAAATAACTGAATCGCATGGCAAATAGACGATTATAATATGATTGCAGTATCATCATCATCATCATCATATCAGCCAAAAGACGTGCACTGCTCGACATAGGCCTCCCCAATTTTCGCTATCGTAGCCGGTCGTTCGCCGCCCTCATCCATCGGTTGCCCGCCACCCTTAAAAGGTCGTCTGTCCACCTTGTGAGACATTACTTCACAAAACAGGCAGACAACAATGAAAATTTTGAGCGGCGGTTAACCCGACTAAATTGTCTAGGGGCCTTGACAAGTTGGAACATTTGATGTCTAATGTCTAGTCGCTTCCTAAGGCATCCAAGATATTCAAAGGTAACCAATTTGACATTTCTACAGTGTACACCAGCCGTCCTTAACAAAACTATTAGTCTCTTTCTTTTCAATGTATCCGGCTCATTTGAAAAATAGGATAAGTACACGAGGGCGATTATTACTCATAGGCTTTAGTCCTTTTTCTGAGGTTGCACAACCTGTTCTCTACTTACTCTGTGGGTTGCACGTCTACGTACCACAGAACAAGTACTAAAGCATAGATGGACTATTAGGAGAATAAAGCGTACACACTCAGAGACAAATAGAAGTTTAATAGTGCTACGATACCTTCTGACAGTTTATCGATATCGATAGATGAAATTTGTCTATGGGCTATGGTAAATTAACAGACATGCTAATAAAATGAGGTCTGGTTCCATAAAAGCTCTCGTAAACGAACTACAAGAAACAAACGGCCGTTTTACACCTCACCGGAATGGCATAGGCCGGCAGCGGCGCCAGGAGCACTTTCAATGTGAAATAATTTTGAAGTTTTTATTCATGTTTCATGCTGTAAGTTCAAACACAATGTAAACTGTATATGAATAAATTAAATAAATTGAAAATTGAAATATACATGATCGATCCACACACTGCCTCGCATCACGGATCGTAGTGCGAGCGTGCGTGTTCTTGTATTGTTTGTAAGTATCTCTCTTTGTATAGAAATCACGCGTGGTGCAACACTGAAAACGCATTTAAGCGCTGTGTTACTGATCACACGCTTACATGCAGAGAAACACGTACTCACGCGCGTGGGTTCGAGGCCAGACGGTATGGACACCGTGTTCTGCAGTAACGTGCGTGATTGATGATGCAGACCAGCACTCTCGCATCTGCACGCGTGGCACCGTCACCGCGTCGCCACGCTCCCGCAGCGTAGTGCGGGGCAGTGTGTGGATCGCCAAAATACCGGTATCGGCCCTCTGTTCTTTTCTGACTTTCTTAGTATAGCATCAAAACAGATACCCCAAGGTAAAAATAAAACACAGCTGTAAGATTCATGTCACAAATGTATGATTATATTTCCAATAATATTGAAACACATTATTACTGTCCCTTAAAATTACAGTTTTGTTTAGGAAAGTCCTGATTATTTGTGCATAAGCTAAAATATTTTTTGTTATGTTATGAATTGGTACTATTAGAAATTTTTCCCGATCAATTTTATCAATAAATTTCTGTAGTCATCTAGAACATTTATTTATTTATTTATTGAATACAATATCATTACAGATAAAAAATCCAATACGATATCATAAAAAAAACCTAAAAAAAATACTAAATAAATATACCCATTTATCCAATACTATACATTTTTGTGCAACATCTTTGAATTTTGACAGGGTACATTGAAAATATTAATTTCTATAGAAATAATATTATTAAGTCGTATGGCGCGTGACAATGGAGCAAATTTGAGTAGATTCGTCCTCACCGCTGGAACGTTAATTTAAGACTCTGCATTTGTTATTTTAAGATGTATCTATGGTTATTATTATTATATGTTAAACGTGTAACAATATAATATATAACATAATTCTCTCTTAATTTGCTTCATGGATCTTCCGGTCTGATCTTTTGGAAACCTGCAAAAGAACACAATGTATGAAACACTATGAAAGGTACAAAGATAGTTACCACAAAATCGTTAACACAAATTATAGTAGTATTTTTGTCATCGATAAAATATGCAGCACAAGTCACAACACTATTGAACATGACTACACAAATTGGTAAAAATGTAAAATACTTAAAAATTACTGAATCGAATGGCAAACAGACGATTATAATATGATTGCAGTATAGTAAAGTATAAATCACTTAGGTATTTTGCACGTTTTTATAGGTTTTTAGAATATATTATTGGTTTGTTATCTACTCACCGATGGAAGTTGACGATTTAAACTTGATTTTCTTTGCGAAAAGAATGTCATTTACAACCTACAATAACGCAGGACATTGCTTATCCAATGGGCTTAATTTTACTTCACAATAGCACTATGTAATTATTAAATAACATACATTATTTCACAAAACAGGCAGACAACAATGAAAATTACGAGCGGCGGTTTAATCCGACTAAATTGTCTAGAGGCCTTGACAAGTTGGAACATTTGACATTAGTTCACTTTTTAATTCGGCATCCAAAGGTAACCAAAGGTAACCAAATTGACGTTTCTACAGTGTACACCGGGCGTCCTTAGCAAAATTATTTGTCTCTTTCTTTTCAATGTATCCGGCTTATTTGGAAAAATAGGACAAGTATATGAGGGCGATTAACACTCCTTCTATTTATGTACTTCTTCTTCTTCTTTTTTTTTTTGGCAACAGAGCCGACGATTTGTGTCAGCTATTTCTGCCAGCGTCAAGTGTAGAATTATATTCTTGTTGATGATATTAATGGTATAATACAATGATAAAAATAGAAAATATGTGGATGAAATTAAATGACAACCATCTTCCGTGAAAACAAAAGATGGATCTCCATATAAGTACTTGTTCTGTGCTACGTACATCTGTCAAATTGACATGACATCATCTTTGTCATTGTGTCAATGCTCTCTGTCAATTTTCATGGCACTACTGTCACTAGTCAACGTGCTTCGTGCTTTTTTTGTTTACATTACGCCAATACAAAAATTGTTTTAAAATGGTGCGAAAATTAAAGTTTCATGAACAAAAATTGCTCAAGAAGGTAGACTTTATATCATGGAAGGTTGACAATAACCTAAATGAAGTAAAGGTTATGAAAAAGTATCATATTCAGAAAAGAGAAGATTACACCAAGTAAGCACATACGTTTAAACAAAAAGTTACTTTTGAAAAACAATTATCTAACAACTTGTGTTAGAATTACCCCAAACGAACAAAGTTAAAAAAAACAAAGATAGGAAAAATAAATATTTTTTTTTTGTAAAAATCAATGCTTTATTACCCTATTTTGATATCCTTATTTATTTGCAGATACAATAAGTTATCAAGGGAAATTCGTGATCTAGCTAATAAGATCAAAGAAATAGATGCCAGCAGTGAGTTCCGAACAGAGGCCAGCGCTCAATTATTGGAGAAACTGTATCAGATGGGACTGATACCCACTAGATGGGACTTGGCCCTTGCTGTCAATGTAAACGCAAGTGCATTCTGTAGAAGAAGGCTACCTTCTGTTATGGTTAGAAGTGAGTATAGGTACCTTGTATTGTCTATAGTACCAGCTACCAGCAAAATGGAAGCAATGCCATAATATGGCAAAGGATGACTGTCTTGCTGATTCAATGTATGAACTGTCTTGAGTTGCTTTATTGAGAAAATTCCAGTACATGGGCTGAGTATAGTTGATGAAAAATGTGTGTTTATACACCTTTGCTGGCCCATACAGAGAAAAGGTATGATGCTATATTACATTATTATTTTACCAAAAAAATCATGCTTTACAGATAAAATGTCCGAGAATATGAAGGAAGCCACAAAGTTCATAGAGCAAGGACATGTGAGAGTAGGTCCAGAGGTTGTGAAGGACCCTGCATTCCTAGTGAACAGATCTCTTGAAGACTTTGTCACATGGGTAGATGGGTCTGCCATCAGGAGACATGTCATGGAGTATAATGATTTGGTGAGTGCTGTTTTTTAATTGAAAATAAGTCCTAATAATATTGTAAATTCTAAGGTTTGTGTTTTTTTGTTACCACTCAGTGCTTAAACTGCTGAACGGGATGTAGATAGAATGCCGGAGATGGCCTTAGGCTACGTGTTACCCCAAAAACTGGTTTGCAAGGGAGACAAAACACATTTTAGGCGCGAGCGAAGCCGTGGGCTCAGCTAGTTGATTTAAAAAGAAATGAATTGCTCTATGCCTTTTATGGCTATCAATCCTATCACTAGTTATAAGTCCAATCTTATTACATCATCATTAATTAGCCAGATGTTGTCCACTGCCACTCTTAGGCCTCCTCTAAGCTTACTTACTTTAACTGAAAACCACCTTATTTAATTACATTTAATGCACCATAAATTTAAATAAAAACTAATCAAAGAGCTAAATATTAATTTATAATTGTAATTTTTCTTTCAGAGGGATGATTTTGAGATGCTGTAATCCGTACTAATTAATGTTTAATTCTAAGTTATTATAAATATTGTAACATATAAATAAAAATATAAAAATGAACAAGAGACAGTTTTTATTATTTCTGTTTATTATTAAGCATTTTATAAAATAAGTATTTAATTAATGCACTGTTGGTCTAGTGGTTAGTGTAACTGACTGCGACGCCGGGTGTCGTGGGTTCGATTCCCGCGGAAGGCAAATATTTGTGTGATGAACATTTGTATTTGTCTTTAGTCTGGGTGTTTTCTATGTATTATAAGTATGTATTTACAAAAAAAAAGTATGTATATGTATTATATTTCAGTTATCTAGTACCCATAACACAAGCTCTGCTTAGCTTGGGACTAGACGACAGTGTGTGATAGTGTCCACATATTATTATTATTCTCTTTATTTAATTATGTACACATAAAATTACATTTTTAAATATATATAAAAAATAATAGAAATATACATTTAAAAATATAAAAATATGGAGACCCACCGATATCGGGTACAGGGACCAAGCTACCGGTGGTTAGGGCTCCAGAGATAGGAACCGCCTCACAATGCGGGCCGTATCAAGGAGCACAGCCTTTTGCATCAGGCCCACGATCCAGCCACCTAACGCGAGCCTCGCGAGATGTTGATGGAGGCTCTTAGGAATCAGTCCATTAACTGATATGACTATCGGAACAATGATCGCCGAATCCACATCCCACATGTCGACAACCTCGCGAGCCATTATTATTATTATTATTATTATTATTATTATAATATTTACATGATTTATTTTTCTATATATTAAAACATTGTAGATTGTAGCACATTATTAGGTTTAATTTACTTAATTTAAATATAAGATGTTATTTCACTATTTTACTGCAAATATTTGAAAAGTGGGCAACATACAGCACAATTTGATCAATTAAAATTCAAAGAGAACTGTCAATTTTCCTAAGTATTTTATAAATATACAATTATAAGACATATAAATACACATTGGGCACAAATCCTTGGCAACCCCAGGCCTCTCCACGAAGTCTGTGAAAATCTTAGAAACTGCGTTTCTGGGCGGAGCTGGGTTGGATGAAACAATCCAACCGGACCGTACATAAAAAATATCAAGAGGTCTAAATGCGAACAACGAGCCCACCAACATGTAGTACCACACCACCACAAGTAAAGTTATATAAATTCTTGTATGGCTGCCTCTGCATGATTCTTAATTCTAAAACTTTTATTATGTGCAGTCCAAATAATAATTGTAGTATTACACTACATGGTCAACATATCTCTGTGTCTGCTCTCTAATGCCGCAGCTATCCTCATAACTGCCTCAGCCTGTATACTGGCCGCATCAGCCAATCGTTTCATAGCATCTGCCTGTATTAATGCTGCCTCAGCATTTTTAGCCGCTACGGATGCCCTTTGCTCCTCTGCTTTAGCTCGTATTAACTCTGCATCTGCTCGCTTTTTCTCTACTTCTATTAGCCATTTTGGATATAAATCTGTAAGAGAATGCAATGGGTGTAAGGTTTTTATGAGCCTAAGTACCTAAAAGAGACAGAAGAGAAGAGTAAAAAAGAAAGGTACAAGATAAAGTAATAGGTAGAGATTATTGCTGGCTGTAGGTTAATTTGCTGACATTTTGTAAACTTTGACGTTCATAAGTGTTAATTTAATTAACTTAAATGAATAAACATATATTTCATTTCATTTCATTTCATTATTTTTTTTGTAAAATGACAAGTTCTGCGCTAGTCACAAGTTACACTTAAACTCGACACAAATATTTATGGACCACACAGAGTTTTAGCCTGTGTAAGGATTGAACCCACTATCAGAAAGCCACTGGCAGAAGGCCACATTATTTTTATTTATCTGTAGGTCCAGAAGTTCTCATATTGTGACACTCTTGTTAAACAAGAAAAATGTCATTAGCTTTTTTATGTATTACAATAATAACTATAAATAAAATATCTTACTTTGTAACACAGGGTCAGTAGAATCATTATCATCAACATATTCTCCACCAGATGATTCACCACTGTTGTTACTCCTGTCATCACCATCTGTTGAACAATTATTATTAGTCACTCTCGCTTTGCTGTAGTATCAACATTTAGATCGCAAAATGTTATTATAACATTCAATCTCACAATTGCTATCTTCTACAGAAAATATCATACCAGCAGTGTTGTATTGCATCATTTAGATTTACGAAGGTGCTTAAAATATTGAAATTCTAAAAATGACTGAAAATAATAAATTATAGCTTATATTAATTACCTGCTGAATTCATTGATTTCTAAAGGTAAAAGAATTTTCTAAATCGGTAATGTACATCGGTGTGCAAACAAACATACAAAAATCAAGTCTGTTCTCTTTATAATATTAGTCTAGATTACTTTAGATAAAAGGCACCTACTTAAATAAAATTACTCTCTCTAATTTGGAGATAAAAAAAAACTAGAATTTCTTCAAGAGAAAAAGCGTGAAGCTATGTAATGTAGAATTTAAAGTAATGTAATACATAATTAATCTAGTTACCAGATAATCTGTCGCTAGTATCACTCTGTGCTTTATTAAAATCACTTGTTACTATTTCTTGGAATGATTCCAACTTTACTTCAGGAGGTAGTGGATCCTAAAAAACAAAAACCAAAACTGGTAAAAAAGGCGCAAGTGTTTAAGCACAGGAGAGACATTTTTATTTGGTTTAATAATAATATACAAAATAGTTGCACAGAATTGTTTTATTTATTTTAAAACTTTATACACATACATGTAAAGGTGGATTTAAAGCCTTAGGCAGAATGTTCGTGGCAACTAACCTGTATTGTGTTAGTGTAACCTTCTCTAGTTTTCTTCTTATCAAAGTATGGGCCCAATATCACCAGGGCTCTTTTCTCTAACTTGGTTAAAGGTCTTATTCCTTTTATCGAAGAGCCTGCCTTCTTCCTTCCAAGCAGCCACACTTTGTTCTTTAGTTTATTTTTAAAGTCACTCCAGTACTGAAATTATATATTTTTTGTGTAGTTTAGTAGATTGGTCATATACATTTAAGTTGTATTTCTTCTGTTGGATAGATTGCTTTAAATAATGATTATTTGATTAATTTCTATAATTAGTAGATAATTGATAAAAAAAGTAATATTTGACTAGTTTAACAACAAAAGATTAGCCTTGTGGTAAACAAAAACTGTGTGTACAGGCACATAAAACAAACATTTGTGGATCATACAAATCGTTATGGATTGAACCCTTAGTTCTGTAGTTACTTCAACCCTGTGCAAGACTTATGCCTACAAGTGTCTGTGCCTGTTACAAATTTATATTATCTAAAATCATGATCTATATTGACTATTTTTGTTTCATATTAATTGTTCATTAACCTTACTCCAACCATCAGATGTTTTCCGAGTGCCTCCACGGCAGCTATTTAATATTTTTGTGAGCTCTCCCCATAGCCTCTTGGAAGTATGCCTGGCCTCTAGTGAGCGAAGGTTGCCTGATGCGAATTCTACATGCTGACCCATGAAGTCAACGATAGATTTCACCTGTTCGTATGATACATGACGAGATTGTTCACCATTTTCAGTCATTTCCAGTCAGGAACAAACTGAAGTTTATTGAAAGTATTTAAGTGAATTTTATTTATGACTCTTAATAAACCTTGAAGTTTCCTAGCCTCCCAAAATATGCACAACCCTGGTGGTAACGACCCTATGTACCATACATTTATAAGTTTCATAAAATCTTTTAATTTATCTAATTATTTACATTATTTGAAATGCACCTATAAGTTGCAGATCTCTTTTTCATAAAACTGAATTATTAAAACTATGATAAATTAAATAAAATTAATACCAAATTATGGAGAATTTAACAAACTGATCACGTATTTAATTAACAAGAAACAAAATCTACACACACTTAACGCATCAAAACAAACATTAAAATTAAAACACAGACGTATGTAAAATGTACTCTGTGACACAGACTCATTAAAATCAGTCAGTCTGTTGCTGTCTGTTGACATATCATCTGCAGGTGTTTCATTCTTCATTCATTTCCGAACGTCAACTTCATAGTGTGACCATGACCAATAAAATATTACCTTTGATTTATCTTTAATTATGGCAACAATCTTACTGTCTTGCGCTTCAAGTGTGCGCAGAAAAATAAAAAAAAATATTAGGAAAAGAAATGGCAGTTACTAGAGAGAAAGAAAATTGTACAAGAAAAATTAATGGAAATATACCTGCACTATCTCTTAATAGCGATAATATGTCTACATCTACGGATAGTGACGACGTAGCGGACCCTACGTACGAAATAAGGAATATACAAAGCATCATAAACGTAACCCGTGAAAACATTGACGCGCTGAATGCAAAATTTGCTGGTTTCCAGCATCCACCGTCGCTGTATTTGTCAGAATACCAAGAGTTGACGTCGAAGTTGCATAATTTAGAGTTAAGGGAACGTACATTAAGAGAGTTACTGCAGTCTGAGTCGCCGGACAGAAGTGAAGAGTACTCGTTGCAGGATGATAGTAAAAAGTTCGATACGCTCACGCGGCAGCCGAAGGTGTTCTTACGGGCACACCTGCCGAACCAGCAGCGGACTAGTGTGCAGGTGAAAGAGGATGTGACGCTGCGGGACGCGCTGTCGAAGGCGCTGAAGCTTCGGAACCTTACTTGTGAGATGTGTGAAGTGGTGCGGACAGGCAATAACCAAGTGATACCATGGGACATTGATTTAACTGCGATCGACGCTGAGGAGGTCAGTGTAGTGTTTTTGTTGTGTCAACATGCTGGTAAGATTGTCATGTGTTTTCAGTACAATGATAAGCAATTTATCCACTGTAATAAAGTCATCATATTTGACATTTATTTATCAGTTATCAATTGAATGTTTTTAAAAACAAACATTACATTACAACACTTGTGTAAATAAACATCAGTTCTTTTTTAATACACTTCAACTATGTGCTGAACAGTTCTATGCAGTTTAGACAAAGACCAGGCTAGTTTCTCTGTTATACTTTTTACAGCTTCAATGATGGTACTAATCTATTTTCTTTCTACTAAATATTTAGACAAATATCCTACTTTTATTTTTATTTTTCAAATCAATATTGAAAACTTGATACTAATTATTATTTTAAAAATAAATGATAACATTATTACATTTAGTTTTGCAATATTATTACTATAGGTGTTTTATGATATTGTTTGTGGTAACAATCTTAGTGAAAATTAAAACGCCTAAAACAAATTGAAAAGAAAGAAACCTATTCTTTTTCACACTACACTGAAAATATTATATACCTAAATTCAATCCCACCATTAATATGAATCTAATGTTAAAATCTATTATGACATTAAGGTTATAAAACATGCCAAAGAAATAGACAGATGCTTGAAAAACATTACCCTCCTTGACTGCAGTAGTCGGGCAATAAAATTTGAGTCTGGGTACACTTTGTATCAATTAATTGAATGTTTTAGAAGTATCCTAGTGACACAGGGCTTGTACCCTAAGACAGGAGTTGTCTTTTTTTATATTATAGCCATTTGATCCGAAGTTGCAATATTTTAAGTTATCTATTTCCTTTTTTCATAGAATGTCTCTGACTTTGGTGTGCCTCTTGGCATAGGCCTCCTCCAACTGTTTCCACTGGACTCTGTCATGTGTAATTCTTGTCCAACACGGCCCTAAGGTCTGACGAAGGTCATCATCCCATCTTCTGACAGGTGGTCCCCATCCTCTGGTGCCATCTCTTGGATGCCATAATGTGACCATTTTACTCCACTTATCTGTTTTGTGTCCTATCAAGTGCCCTGTCTAGCCCCATTTCTAATGATCGATACAAGTCAGTATGTCTGTGACTTTGCTTTTATCTCTTATTGTAGTATTCCGAATTTGATCGCCTAGTTTTATGCCTAGCATACTTCTTTCCATTGCTCGTTGGCATCTTGCCAGTTTTCTTTGTTAGTTTCAGTAAGGGACCATGTCTCGCAGCCATACGTCAAGTATGGGAGGATGCAAGTATTAAATGTTTTCTTTTTTATGTTTATGCTTAAATCTTTGCTCTTCATTATTTCTTTCAGAGACCAATATTTTTTCCAGCCACATGCTATCCTTTTGTCTATTTCTTTGGACATCAAATTACAGGGCGAAATAATCTGACCCAGATATACATACTCAGGTACATATTCAAACCTCCATCCATTACAATGTCAAGCTCTATGAAATTGGTCATCATTTTAGTTTTGCTTGCGTTCATTTGAAGTCCAACTTGTTTGCTTTTATCTGCAAGGTTTTGTATCATTACTTGTAATTTCATTGGATCTTTTTCTAACAAATTTATGTCATCAGCAAATCTCAGATAGTTAGATAGTCAGATAGACTCTTAAGTCTACCATTTATATTGAGGCCATAGGAGTCCCATTGTAACTCTCTGAATATGGATTCCAATACTGCAGTAAACAATTTAGGAGATTCAAATTCAAATTCAAATTGAAAGTATTTATTTCATTTTGATTATAAAGAATGATACTTATGAAAAGTCAAATTACATGAAGTCAGCTAATTAACCTACATCCAGTTCGCTGACGAGGTAGAACTGTGAGAAGAACTGGCAAGAAACTCACGCCAAAATAGTGGATCGCCTTGTCTGACTCACTCTCTCTCCTGTAAGACAGGAGTTGTCATACAGGAGAATAAATTCAAGAAAAATTATTTACAAATAAGAAAGTTAAAGAAACTGAAAAATGTTAAGGAAACTTAATATTTGTTTGCCATTATTCTAATACCAAATATCTGCCCTTGCTTCGCTTCGGTATCAAAAGTATAATTTAGTCTCACAAGAAACGCCTACATAAAATATGATTTCAATATTAACTACGTCTGCGAAATATTATGCTCTGCTGTCTTCTGTATTGCAGATTTACAAATATTGAAATTCTGAAAATTGCTAAAAAATATGTTAAACATAATAAAATATAGCCTATTTTACCCACTGCATTTATTGATTTCTAAAGGTGAAAGAATTTTTCAAATCAGTTCAATCGTTACAAGCAAACATACAAAAAATCAAATCTTTTCTCTTTATATATTAGTTTAGATAAACATTAACCAGGTAACATGAGTGTCGAGGATCATACACTGTGATTGTTGTAGTTTGTAGGCTTGTTCTATATTACAAGATAGTAAACAAATAAACATCATAGTGATTTTAACCTGTTGTTATTTCAGGAATTACTACACAAATAATATTAGTCATATTCATCAGTTTGCAGAATGGACACTAAAAGGAACAAAATGAAAATGGAAATTATTTTCTTTTAGATGTAATCTTCCACCACTCACATTTATCAGATAGTTGAGTTGTTGATACCTCAAAAATAAAAAATTGTTTTATTGTTAAATGGTGGTTAAATGAAATTGTATTCTTTACCTCTTCATTTTTAAATATTGTGTGTATGTATTGTATGTATATGTGTATTAAGTATAATATGTATTTATGTATAAGTATAGGTAATAGTCATATTTATCTGTTAATATCCCAGTGAAGTTAACTTGCACCTACTTCGTTTATCTCTGCATCACCCAAAGGTTGGCTGGTAGAAAATGCCTTTGGCATTAAGCCCGCCATTGTACAACTTTGTGCATAAAGTTGTAAATAAAAATAAATAAATATTAGAGATCCTTTTCTATTTTGGGGAATAAACGTAAATAATAGTTGTGGGGGCCAAGTGCACTATAGGAAAATTTGGATGTTTATTTTTTGACAGTACAGCCATTGTAATAAAGGCTACTTTCATTTTATCCATACTTCCAAGTGAAGTGAATGGAAGAAGGGTGAGCAACAGATAGTCCATACTAACCGTACTAATATTATAAATGCGAAAGTAACTCTCTCTGTCTGTCTGTTACGCTTTCACGCCTAAACCACTGAACTGATTTTGATGAAATTTGGTTCACAAATAGATTAGATCTCGAGGAAAAATCTATCAAATATTATCGCTGTCTTTTATTGCAAAAAAATGGCTTAAAGGGGATGAAAGTTTTTATGAAAAATCCAATGCATAAACAGAGATATAACCGTCATACACGCGGGCGGAGCTCCGGGCAACAGCTAGTATTCCATAATCTAACCAAGAATGTTTGTAACATATAGGTGACGGTGCGAACACTGGACAAACTGCCAATAATGTCGCACATCTCACACCAGTTCACTCGGAAGACATTCTTCACGCTAGCATTCTGTGAGTGCTGTAGGCGGCTGTTGTTTAACGGCTTTTACTGCTCGCAGTGCAACTACAAGTTCCACCAGCGCTGTGCCGACAAAGTACCCAGTATTTGTCAACAGGTAGGTACCTGTTTTTATTATAATAGACTATTTTAAACAGACACGATCTCGTCTAGTACGGTTCGTTTCGGGCGTTTATTTCTCCCACGTTCGTGCAGGCTTTGGAACGAACTACACATGTCTTTCAAACGAGGATTAAAGAGAGCATTAATATCACGGTAGGCTGTGGCTTCGTAGAGCCTGGCATTGCAGAAGCCTGAGCGACAGTTGCCATTTACCATTAGGTGGGCTGGTGGAACGTCTGCCAGTGTAAGCAGTAGAAAAAAATTGGTAAAGGAATATCGGCGGCTAGAATCTCCAGCGTTATATTTTGTTGGTTTTCTCACTATGTTTTTCTTTACCGAATGTCTATTATTTCAAAGGTTAGAGAGTCCATATGACTATGTTATTGCTCTGTAATAAATACCATGTTTCAAGAGTCTGGAAAACAGTTAATAATTTGTTTCGACATTAGACGTGCGTAACCAATACTAAAGCTGCGTATGAACTACGCGCCGCAAACCCTTTATAATACGCACCATATTATATCATGTCATCGCTCATTTTATACAAACTACAATGCTATACATTGTCTTCAAGCAGGTCCGGATGACAGATACGTACTACGCGGCACTACTGGCACAGAATCCGGAGACGCAAGCCGGCATACTGCACTTCCCGCCACACTTTGGGTACCACCATCTCTACTCCAGGACCGATCAGAACAAGTACTGACTTGTTCTAAGGAGTCCCGTTATTATGTCACAAGAATCGCACAGCTTTCTTTGTGATAATATGTTATTAAGTTTATGTCGAACTAGCTTTCTGCGGTGCGGTTTTACCCGTGTCTTTGCTTACTGCTCTGCTCCCGTCGCCGGTAGCGTGATGTTACATAGCCTATAACCTTCCTCGAGAACTGGGCTATCATACGCAAAAAGAATTCTTCAAATCCGACTAGTAGTTCCAGAGCTGAGCGCGTTCAAACAAACAAACAAATTCTTTCGCTTTATATATCAAGATTATATCAAATAACTAAACGTTACAAAGTTTGGTGTCTGATTCTTGTGATTAAACTATCAATAGTTATAAGGCAAAGTTATAGCTATAATTTTCGACGGCTGAGAGTATTTTTTTTTTTTTTTTTTTTTTTTTTATATTAGCCTACCAAAGTGACTCCACTCTGCCTGATGGTAAGCAGTAAGTGGAATCCAGAAGTGGCGGACACCATTCCAAAAGCCAAACTATGACAGCTGATCCGTTTTTTTTTTCGCTTCCATCGTGAAATTCGTCCCAGCTATGTCCACTGGAGTGTGAAATCTACTTATACGGTGATGGCATTGATCAACACACTTGTTCAAGACAGACTTATTTTACCCTAAAATAACTCTTCTATCTCCTCAAGCTTGAAGCATTGATATTTGGTCCAACAGGCCACAACACCCGAGGTCGCTGAATCAACAAGACAGGTCGAACTCAGCACCAAACGTATGCATCAATATGGTGCACAAGTCTATAACTTTAGCTGAACATCAAAGGAAACATAATCAGGTAATGTACTATTATCTATACATCACTTGCTTGGAGATGTCCACTGCTGGACGTGGGCCTTTTCCAAAGATTTAAAAACCACTGCAGGTGGTGACTTGGTAATATTTAGTATGTAGATAGCAATGTTGCTTGTCAACTGATAAACCCATACTTGTCTTTTACGACAACCTTATTATTGGTGTAATATTTCTTTCTTTTGACCAGGACTGTATCAAATCTATAATATAAAAATGAATCGCTGAATGTGTTGCTAAGCGCAAATCTCGAGAGCAGCTGAACCGATTTCGCTAATTTCTTTTTTTTATAATATTCCTTGAAGTACGAGGATGGTTTCTTACGGAAAGAAAAATTTACAAATTCCCAGGCAAAAACATCTATATTCCCATACAAAAGTATCTTTATTTATCCTAAAATGTTTAAAAAATGTCCAACCGTGCGAAGCCGGGGCGAGCCGCTAGTATTAAATAAAAGTGAAATAACAATAATTGTTTACAGCAGGGCAGTAATTCTCCACAATCTTCTAATCATTTGACATCAGGGCGACACAAACAGGACGACAATGATAAAAATCCCGATTCACCTCACAGTCAGAGCACGCAGGTATTTTAATGTTTATATCTATAATGAAGTACCTATAATAATATAATAAATATTATTTTTTTAACGAAAAATTTGTGTATATTTAATAAAACACACTAGTGCTTTTAGTCGAAATTATAATTCTGAAGCATATTTAAAAATTAAGTATCCATTACTTTTTTTTTTTTTTTTTTTTTTTTTATATTAGAGCCCACCAAAGTGACTCTACCCCGCCTGATGGTAAGCAGTCAGTGGAATCCAGAAGTGGCGGCCACTATACCAAAAGCTATCGTCCTTAACTGCTGGTATGGTGGCCTCCACTATGGCGGCTGGGAATGGGGTTAGGGGAAGGAAATGAGGGAGGTGAGGAAAGAGGAAAGGGGGAAATTGGGCCTCCGGCGCTCTCACTCACCGAACGAAATGCAGTAGTACGGATACTACTACTCTTAAGTCGATCTTCTATGAGAGGGTAGTACTTCCCCGGACGATCCGACCCATTCATGCTGAAATCAGCGTGGATCTACTACCGTACAAACTTTAGGTAAAAATGGTTTTTTCACGCATTATTGTGTAGCAAATGGTAGGTAACGGTTTCATCACTGGACGGTCGTTCATCTTTAGGGCGAGGCCACACTGGTACGGCGACAACAACGCGGAGGCGACGCGCGAAAAGTCTATAAGTCAGTGAAATGTTGCTACATCGATTAATGTTTAACTGCTGGGCAGGTTAGGCGATGGTTACAAAATCGTCGTTATCTCGCAGTCGCCTTATTAGTGTGACCGCAGCCCCACATTTAACATATAACATATAGCTTAGCATATTTAAGATTTGTGGTGTGTTAGGCGTCCCCAACGGGCACGATTCGTCCTCGACGTGCGCGTGCGCGCTCTGCGGACGAGTCGTGGAAGCACGCGCTGTCGCCGCGAGAGAGCTACGACGACTGGGTCATACACGCCGACGAGATACTTATCGGCGCCAGGATAGGTAAACAAACACCCTCCCCCTTTTTTTCCGTCATCTCCTCCGTAAACGGCCGTCAACGCCTTGGTTGTGTTTCATAGTATTTTCTGCTATGCTTGGTTGGACTACATGTGGCAGGGTAAAACCGCGCTTTTTTATTCTTCTATCCTATTCTGTTACTGCGTGCTGTCTCGTTCCCTCGCTCTTTCTGTGGTTCTACCCTTAGAGGACATAACAATGGCCAAAGGTTCGAACAACACATTATGACAAGAAAATTTTGTAATGCACAGATAGTTGCAATTTGTGTTTTGTTTCCGTGAGTTCTTGCTGAGGACTTTCTTTAAAGATATACTGCTTTTTAACATCATTCAGAATTTTACTTTTGATTTTAAACCTTATAGCAATATACACAAGGTCTAAACCAGACTATTGTCAATTAATGTTATGTTATAATATTATTTATGTTCTCACAGGGTCTGGAAGTTTCGGGACAGTATACAAAGCGCATTGGCACGGTCCTGTCGCTGTCAAAACGCTAAACGTCAAAACTCCTACGCCCGCACAACTGCAGGCGTTTAAAAACGAGGTACTGTGTTTGTACGTTTTAAATTGTTTTGTCACGAGTTCACGACTGCGATGAGATTCAATTTTTTTGACCATGGCCGGTCATGAGCCGTTCTCATCCAATCCCAACACTTTAATGGATAAATGTTATTTCGAGCGCAATTTTTTGTATTTTAAATGCATACCGGCCACTGGCGACACAAATCGTAGAGATTTGTGAGCAAGTGCAATTAATTTTCGATCTTATTGTAACGTCTACAAAGACTATAATGCTTTAGCAGTGAAAAATGCTCTACTCTGCGCTGAGTTTTGATTAGCACCGGTGCTAGTCGTTTACATGCGTTTCGCTGCTGAGGCCACAATACGTGTACATTACGTGATCTCAGGCGTTTCAGGAAAGCATGCGCCCCTATGTGAGGTCAGCCTACAGACCTGAAACTGTTCTGAACGACTAAGCGCCGACGCACATAAGGCAAAACGCAGCGTAGAGTAAAGCATTTTTCATAGATACAATATTAAATTTTTTGTTCTGAATCGAGCCCATAAGGCTCAGCGCAGACAGAGAGGAGCGGAGCGGTAAGGATTTTATTAAGGCACTCTAAAATCAACTTCAAAATTATTGAAATAAAGTGCATATATTCGTGAACCTGACAATAAATGCTCGCGTGTCCTCAATAATACGCGGGAATATATATTATGCACTTCACTTCAATAATTTTTAAGTTGACTTTCGTGTGCTATATAAAAGCCTCTCCGCTGCATTCCTCTCTGTCTGCGCTGAGCCTAAAAATAAAAGCTGCACTATGATTGGCTTTTTTAAGGTCAAGCATTCGAATGCACAGAAATGCAGCATCAGCTCTATATAAGGATATAACGTACGTGTACAGGTGGCAGTATTGCGCAAGACGCGGCACTGCAACATCCTCCTATTCATGGGGTGCGTGTCGAAGCCGTCGCTGGCCATCGTGACGCAGTGGTGCGAGGGCTCGTCGCTGTACCAGCACCTGCACGTGATCGAGACGTGCTTCCCGCTGCTGTACCTCATCGACGTGGCGCGCCAGACCGCGCAGGGCATGGACTACCTGCACGCCAAGAATATTATACATAGGTCTGTAGCACAAAGAGAACTCAAGCCCCCTTATAACGCAACTGCATGCTCTAAAAAATAGAATGTTTACCTTGATAAATCCTTATCTCGGTGACGTCATGCCCCTCCCCCAAATCCAAATCTGTCCCAATGTATAATTGGTTTTAACTCCTTCTCGCTACCTTAGGTCACCGCTTGTTCTCCCCCTCCGCTCGCCACCATAGTTCATTACTGGATTGCAATGGTCAAGTCCCCTCTTCGCAAACTCAATTCCAGGATCCCCCACTAATACTCACTCTCAAAATTATGAAGTACAAACCATGAACATTTTTTGAACAATTATAAAAACTAACAGTATTTTATATTAATATGTGATGGAAAAACTTTGTACGTCTTTTTACAAAAACGACTTCTTTTTACGTCTTTTTACGCGGACGGAGGTGTATGAAATTTTGCGCACTTTATAGTTTATATAGAGAAGGAGTGCAAAATGCTAATGTTTTTTTTTTAAATTATGCATAAAAAAAAATTCATTATGGTCGAATTTCGACCACTAGTAATATTAAATACTCAACAAGTTAATGGTTACATTTCAGGGATTTAAAATCAAATAACATATTTCTAAGAGACGACTGGTCGGTGAAGATCGGAGACTTCGGCCTAGCGACGGCCAAGGTGCGATGGTCTGGTGAGTACCATGCTTAACTTGAGCGATTCAAGAATGCATCCATCCATCCATCCATCCGGCAACTTAGGAGCTCTGAGTGAAGCCAGTATAATGCTTCTAGTTGATGGTAACTGTTTACCCACTGAGCGGTTCGTATATGTATATCTTTTTCTGAATTAGGTATTTGAGTGAATAATTGTTAATTTTATAAATTTTTTATAAAACACACTGGAGAAAATGTATGAACATTGATTGCCTTACTTAAAAATAAAATAGTAAAAATATATTATTTGAAAAAGTCTCATGAATTTCATGATGTGTTAAAGAAGGGTGTGATCAATCTAAATTAGCCTATAATAATTATCACATTAACATTTATTTGTACCGTATTGAACACATGATATAAGAAGTGTCGTGTCGTGTGCAGACTCGTCGTCGGCGGGCGGCGTGCAGTGGCAGCAGCCGACGGGCTCGATCCTGTGGATGGCGCCCGAGGTGATCCGCATGGAGGAGCCCGCGCCGTACTCGTTCCGCTCCGACGTGTACGCGTACGGGATCGTGCTGTACGAGCTCATGGCGGGCGAGCTGCCGTACGCGCACTTCAACAACAAGGACCAGATCCTGTGGATGGTGGGGCGCGGCCTGCTGCGGCCCGACGTGCGGCGGCTGCGGCAGGACGCCCCGGGCGCGCTGCGGCGGCTGGTGGCGGAGTGCGTGCAGTTCGCGCGCGCGGCGCGGCCGCAGTTCCGCCAGATCCTGGCCGCGCTGGAGGCGCAGCAGCGCGCCATGCCCAAGATCACGCGCAGCGCGTCCGAGCCCGCGCTCAACCACCACAGCGACGACTACCTGTCCTACAGCTGCGCCTCGCCCAAGACGCCCGTCAACTTCCACTTCAATACTGACACCAGTTTCCCCGCTTTCTATGGGTGAATATAACTAATGTTTTAAAGAAAATGTCAAAATACGTTCTGGTTCAATTTTGACTGGCTCTCCTCGCGCATTACCATACAGTAATTAATCTAATGTGATAAATAAATTTCCGCTTTTTCGTAACAAACAATGTCAGAAACAGACAATTATTTCCTAACCCAGATTCTCACATTAAGTCTCGTTTGTGACAATAGGCTTATTTTACATTACTACCATATCAATGTAGTCATTGGAAGAAGACGTAATAATAAATCTTCCTTTTATTTTCCAGCATGCCAGTACCGAACCAGAGGCATCCTTAGGAGCTATTGGCCCCGTCCCCTCGCGCCGTCTGCCTACTATTTGGCCTTGGAGTCAGTGTTTACTCGAAACCTCTGCTGACCTCGTTATACATAGCCGCGTGTTTCTAAACCTGTGCAGTGAGTGACGTGAATAGTGCGGTGGTATGTGATAAAACTGTGAAGTGATGTGCTCACGATGACAGTAGTATATTGTGACATCATTTGACACTATAGTGAAGTGACAGGTTCAGGAACACGAATTGCGTTGGGACATGGTGGACTTACAAACATGTGAGATGAGGTATGCAATCAATCTTTTCATATTTTACTAAAGAATTTTACTTCTTTTATATTACCATTGTATTTCCTAATATATTTTCAACCTTATGTATGGGTATTAAGATTTAAATTACTGTGAACATCTACATAAAGTAACCAAATTCTCCATTTCAATATGCATGTTTGTAAGTCTACTATAATTCTGTTAATCATACTTGTAAGAGCGAGAGGGAACACAAGAATGTGACAGAAATAAGTTTTCCACTAAAAACATAATTATATTGTAAATATATTTAAAAATGGAAGACATTCTTATAAAGAAGTACTGACATGTCATCTATTATATTCCTGGAGTTCTGCTTACCATCATGATGGCAATAAGAACACATAGAAGGTAGAATGTAGAAAGGCATAGAAACATAGGAAAGTTGATTGAATTGGTCATTGATTCTTTTGTTGTTTGTGAACACAACAATATTTTTACTACCAATATTTTTTATGAAAGGGTAAATACTTCAATGCTTCGACGGACGAATCTGGGCTTGTTCGACTGGCGAAGTACCTATTAACACCCATTTCAGTTGGATATTCGATCCACTACAGATTTGGAGAAAGCAAATCTTGAAGAAAATCTTGCTCTATGACAAGGCGGTATAACAGTACATATATGCAAACTTCACAAAGGGCTCTGTCTCTCAGAGAAGTATGGAGTTGTGCATGGTTAAGAACAACAAGCTGAACTCCCATTACATGGGACTTAACAGCTAGCGAAATTTATGTTCTGCCTCTTTGCTTACTCTTTCTGAGACAGGAAGGCGTGAAGTTCTACACTTCTGCTTACTCCTTCTGAGGTAAGAAGGTGTAAAGCCATGTTATGAATAGATGGTGTGTCAGGCTGTACGCTGTACAAGATGTAAATCAATTACTTTGACTAAGTTCTCTCGCTCTAACAAAAAAGCGGACCTTTGTATAATAAACGAGGTTTCTGCTATGATGTTTTGGCCTCAAGAATTGTCTCAACTGGGAGGACGTGCAAATTGACGCTTAGCTTACAAAATATGCTGCAATTGTAGTAATCACCACTGATATATGACACAACCAAATTAAATATGAACATGAAACAGCTGTTGATACGTGTTTTTAAGATACTATTATTTTTGGTTGGGTTATGTTAAAATTTTAACATTCAAAAATGACCTTACGTCCTCACTATACAGATAATTAACAGTTGATTACCAAATGTTTATGTTTGTGTTTTCAGTTGATTATTTAGTAATTGTTATGTTTTATTGTGTGGCGTGTACAATTGCAGCATATCACAAAGACGCTTCTACGAAGCTTTTTGTCTTAGCTCATTGACTAAGGTCTTATCTACTAGGAATGCCCATGACTTGTAGCATTGCACATATTCTTTGAATTGATTATTTTAGGCTAGATCTAATATTAGTTGGAAAATTTTAATGATCAGTGTTTATTATTTGCTACTTGTATGCATGTAATGTATTGTCTATACCAAAATATTAAAACATAATTCACTTTGAAATGGTTCTTTAATCTTTAGCAATTTCTACTACTATAAGCAACAGAAATACCTAATTTATATTATTCTCAATTAAAGTGTTCTCTCTTAACTAAACCATGATTTTCTTCACATTCGACTTGGTTCTACTCATCTTAAAAAGTAGACAATTAAATTGAGCTATCTTAAATATTGTAAAGCCTTTATCTTTATGTATAATGATTAATGAATATGTGTGATGCCTTAGAGATATATAAAGAAGCTTAAAATTGTGATAAAGCAAGTTGTGGGTATTCTGTAGTAGCGTAGATCGTACGACGTAGATAGAGTGTCTATCTGAAGTGCGGCGAAGGCGACGACGCTGCTCGCTCGCTCAACCTAGTCAACAATCAGTTGCTCATCGAAACAGCACCTTATTTATATTGTAATAAGTACTATGTGTGATAATAACATCTGATGTTTTGATAAACTAAAGCATTTTGTCTTTTGGTAGAATTTATTTATCATGATTGTTGTTCTTGTTAGATCAATGGGGAAACTGCAGTTTTGTTAATTTGGTATAGATATATTTCTTTTTATACGTTTAACTAAAACTGGACATATTTTGTATTTTTAAATATTACCAAAAGCATAAAAACAAGCAATCTTATCAGATGTGAATGTTACGTCGCGTGGTACGGTTACATTCTTCTGTCGAAATGTCCACGATCTCGGAATGTATTTATCTTTATTTATTATATAACTTATTTACATTTTATTTATACAAAATGTATCTACTTAGTGATATCTTGTCATCATAACATATCGCTTTAATATCTCTTCAACAAAATCTCGTTCCAACTAAATTAAATTTGTGCAGTTTTTTAATAATGTTCTCGGTTTAGGAGTAACTCAGGCCTAGTAGAACTTGTATAATAAAGCCTTGAGTGATGCGATCATTACACAATATAAATATTCTAAAATAGAAGTTATGAAACAGAATTTATGTACACGAACAATGTAATACCTAGTTATATTAGTGATGTGTACTCGTACACTGACTGGTCCTCGTTTTAAAAGTCGACAGTAAACATCGCAACTAACAGAGTGAACTACATTACTATGGTCCAGGTTTGTCCATAGTTTGAGGAGAGAAGAGCTAGAGGGCTCAAGCTCCTCTCTCCTCGACACATCTAAATCTTTCCCTAAGAAATTATAGCCTCCCCAAACCCAAATTTTGGATCCGTTACTGCAACTATTAATACAATTATTCATTAAGACCATAAATTAATACTTGTTACTTTTATTTTAATTTATAAAAAATGTTGTTACAAATCACAAATGTATCTGGACCACAGTACTGTAGTGTTACAGTATAATAAAAAGTCGTTATATTCTGATTAAAATAAATATTTTTGTATTATCTCCATACAGTTATTACGTGTATGTAATATTCATATTTTTAAAGTATTAATATCAATATGTTGTAAGTACCTAATTGTATCCGGATCGTGTTAGCAACACACAATGTAATTTATTCATAATTATTGTAAATAATTATTTGTAATTAATGACCATAGCTTAATGAGAACAATTAAGGATCTTATACAGTATGATTAATTTTAATGCATAACTATTAACTCTAAGAACACAATAAATTATTGTTTCAATTTATTTATATAATGTGTTTTCTTATCAGAAATACTACTGTTTTTAACCCTTATTTACTCTAATACTAAAAGTTCGTGTCGATGCTCAAATAAACGAAATTATGCTAATGTTATGCAAAGACTGTAAAGTTTAATCAGTAATCGAGGACATAATGCTATAGCTATTTTATCAGTGAATTAATAAGTTTCCGTGGTGTAGCGGTTATCACATCTGCCTAACACGCAGAAGGCCCCCGGTTCGATCCCGGGCGGAAACATACTTTTTGCCATTCTTTAAAATTTTAACATAGGATTTTTTATTAATTTTGACCGAAAATATCCGTAATAATTAATATTGAGGATTTGGATTTGTTCCTAGATGGCGTTTATCAATTTCAGCACATGACACTAATGTAAACTCTGAGAAATAGGAAATAAGTATGTTGTTATCAATTAAAAAGTAAATATAAATTCAACGAGTTTATTTTTTACAAGTCAATCGCGCACAACATAATTATCTTTACGTAATATAGGTACATTAATCTTATACAGAAGTACCCAATCATAATGTACTTAACGACTGGGTTTTAGATGCACAATTTTAATCAGTTTGGCGAAATAGTTTGGCCACGAGGACACACCGAGATTTCGACAGAGCTTTTTATAAGCAATGGCAATCATCTAAGTATTTATATTTTATTGCAAAAACTACTACGGAAGTGTTACTACTGTAGTATAACTACCTGTAGTCTAATTATTTTAATTGAATGAAACTAACTTGATACATTGTATAAAATATTACGTAGACTTCTAGAATGTATAATTCAAGTACAATTTAATACATAACATTACAATTAAAACTTCATTATTATTATAGAACAAAACATGTATTTCAAGGTAACATTTCATCTATATATTTCAGTTAAAATGATGTATGTAATAAAAACAGTTTAAAACATTTTAAATGCTACTAAAATGCAACTATTCACACTATTTTATTAATGTTAAAATATGTATTTAGACCTGCTTCATCGACCTTAAAAAGATTACACATATCAAATCAAAACTTTTATTGACAAAGTATTTATTATTTTTTTTAAAAACCATTCGCTCAATGGTACCTACTAATCGGGTATATAATGCATGCAATTACTCAAGAGTAATAGTCATGCCCAAGTATATATTATCTATAATCAGCTTTGATAATGGCGGCGAAAGCACGGCCTAACATCGACATTACACTATAAAAAGTATCAAATGGTATGCAAAAATGACACTAAATGCTAAGATAATAAGTATTATATTTATAAATGTTCTGATCTATGCGAAACACGACGTTATGAATTAATTTTGTATTTTTTTAACGATATTTTTAAGAGAACATTGTGTGTGTATATGATTTACTTTGATGTATGTTTCGATGACATTTCTTGTCTGTCTTGGCAAATATTTGACAATAATTCTTGTACATTAATTATTATATTACTGTTAACCATAACCATTATATACATATTTTATTCATTGGAATCTTCGCTGTCAGCATCGGCCGCACTGTCGTCACTCTTGGGCTTCTTTTCTTTCTTTTTCTTTGGACGCGGTTCGAACTTCGCTACGTGTATCTTCTTTCCGCCAATTTTGACATCAGCCGCCATCTTTAATGCGGCTTCTACTGCTTCTGGGCCGTGGAATTCTATGAAGGTTGTAGCTGAAATACAAGAAGACATTTTGTTGTTATGACCATAATAATATATAAGCCAAGTATTATTTAGTTTTAGGTCAGACAGACAGAGATTTAAAAATAAATTATTTTTGTTTCTTAGCTTTCCACAGCGCGGTTTCACCCGCGAAAAACTACATCTTTGGTTACTGCTCTGCTCCCGTCGCTCGTAGTGTGATGTTACAAAGCCCTTTCTCAAAAACTGGGCTATCAACGCAAAAAGAATTATTTAATTCTGACTATTAGTTCCAGAGATTAGTGCGTTTAAACAAACAAACTCTCCCACTTTATATTAGTATAGATTCTATAGATAAATGTAATTTAAAGTATTTACTTTAAATATCTCTTTAATATTTAACATACATATAATAATATTAATAATTGAAACTTATTATATGTATGATAGTGCTGAACACAAGTGGATCAGCTTACAGCGTCATATTATGCTGCAGGGTATTGTGTAACTGCCCACAAAAGCGCTGATACAAAATCCTTTGTTGGGGCAAGTTTCATAATGATGAAGGTACTCACACAGCAAATGATTTAAATCATACAAACTAATACTAGTTACATCTAACTTACACATGGACTTCTTCCCCTTGACCAAATGTTTGATGCTCCTAATCTTGCCGACTCCTAGGAAGGTGGAGCTGATGTTCTGATCCGTTAGCTCAGCGTATGAGCGCACCACAATCGTAGTGGCCGTCGCTGGAAGTGGACGCTTCACACGAATACGGCTGCCTTCAAACTCTGTGTTGTTTTGTTCTAAAGCCTGTAAAATTTATAGATAATGTGTTAAAAATTGTGTAGTGTTAACAGCACTAAATATCAAATCTGGCAAACTAGTTCTAGATTTTTAGAGATGAAATTTGAAAGGAAGTAATTTATAGTTAAAATAACATAATTAACAGTATTGCACGAGTTTGGTGTCGCGTGAGTGTCCTGGACCAAATTCCCGACATTTATCAAAATTAAACACTGAATATTTTCACTGCGTGTTACTTTCATATAACGTTTAATTGGTCAAATACGCCTCACACACAAGAGATGTGAATGAATTCCCCTATAGGAAAAAAAAAACAGTATTGCACCAGGGCTAATTTAGATCTACCAGTATTTAGGCGTGAACAGGCACCGAGTTTATTAACTAATTATATTAGACTAGCTTTCCGCGGCGCGGTTTCAGCCGTGTCTTTGCTTACTGCTTTGCATCCGTCGCCAGTATGATGTTACATAGCCTATAAACTTCCTCAAGAACTGGGCTATATACACAAAAACAATTATTCAAATCCAACGGGTAATGCCAGAGATTAGCTCGTTCTAACAAACAAACTCTTCTGCTTCATATAACAGTATAGATAATGATGATTTCATAAAGTAAATGTAGTAAATATACTAAAATTTACATATTACCTGTTCAGCAGCTCCATCACTATAAAAGTTGATAGTGGTGGTAAACACTGGTTTTGACTCTTCTGTAGGATACACCTCGGCAAGGCTGTAAACAAATTAAACAAAATATAACAACATAATATGACAGAAATTTATGAGTGCCAACCACAAAACATGGAGTAACTTTTAACAAGGTCGGTTGATGATTCGCGTAATAACAGACTAACGAAAAAGAAATATTTTTTACAATAGTTTAAATTTTGTTTAAAGGAACTCCTCAAGATTTGGAGGGCACTCTGAATCGCCTCCCTGAAAATGAGGCTCGGGAAGGGATGGAAGCAGTTTAGGAAAATCAAGTAGGACCCTATTATGGCAGCAAACTTAATTAGATGGCAATGTGCAATTAAATTGTTTTCTTTACTACTTTTTTTTCAATCTGCAATCAGTGACATGGCTATAATCAGATTTAATATACCTTTCGTAGGTTGTTATGATTATATACTAAATTAACAGAGCAATAATTCTTACCCAATTTTCTTGATCAATCCATACTTCACAAAGTGATCAGTTAGCAACTTCTTATAGTTCAGCATGATGGCCAGTGGTAGGTTCTCCACTACTACTGTTGTAAACAAACCTTCTTCATTAAGGTCTCCTTTCTTATCTTTATTCCACTTCCTTTTCTTCCACTTCACTTTCTCCTTTACTTCCACTGGTTTATCAGCCTCTTCCTTTTCTGGACCGTTAGGCTTTTTGTTTTTATTAAACTTGTGCCTTAATTTCTTTCGCTTTTCTTTATCAACTACAGACATTTCGTCAAGCAAGTTAGTTAAAGTATGTGCATTGTCGCCAATACTTAAGTTTTCTAAATCTTCAGCTATATCTGGCTTGGTATCCTTTTTACGGGACTTTGATACCGGCTCACCATCACCCTCTCCAATGTCTAATTTTTCAGTTGTTGTTGATTTCTTTTTCTTTTTGGACTTTTTAGTTTTGGTCTCTGAAGGAACCTCATTGTCATTGCTCTCTGTCTCCATTGTCTCTGGTTTTTGCTTTTTAAATTTTTTTAACTTTTTCTTTTTTTCCTGTGTTGGGACTTCATCTGTTGATACTGAAGTAGCTGAGGTTTCAGCTGCTTTTTTAAATTTAGAGTCCTTAGTTAACTTTTTGTCTTGTGCAGTATGTGTAGTGGTGTCTACATGCATGTTCACATTAGTGGTAGTGTTTTCTTTCTCAGACTGCTGATCGTTTTTAGGTTTCTTAAGAGCTTTCTTTTTGTCTTTAACAGTTGGTCTTGCCTCTACCGTCTTGTCAACTTTGATAGAATCATTTGATTTAGTTCTTTTTATAACAACTTCTTCATTGTCATCCAGCATGAAACTGACAGACTTGTTACGCTTTTTGGTTTTAGTGCTAGGTGCAAGCAATTTGGCACTGTTTACTGGTTCATCAGTTAAAGATGTATTCTTCATGATGGATTTCACTCTACCATTCTGTCTGTTAGCACTACCATTAGGCGTAGAAGTAGCCTTGGCGCTGGTAGGTCCAGACATAGCACCCGAACCAGAGTTCAAACTCGACGCATCAATGTTTATTTGAGCTATATCCAATGGTTCTTGCCATTTTTTTTTCTTATTCTTGTATGGAGAACGCTCACGTCTAGGGGTCCTCACTTTACTCTTAGTAGAGTCATTGTTAGGCGCGGTAGCCTTATTTTTTTCAAGTATCTTACTCGTTTCAGCAGCTGATTTATAAAGTCCAACGAAGTCGTAGGGCTTATTTCCATCATTGTAGCCCAGAAAATTGTAACTATTTCCTTTCTGCATCTCAGTGGTACCTGGTTTTAATTCAACTGACTTTGATTTCATATTTCTGGTCTTCAATCGCTACTTATTTAAAGATTTGGTAAAATACATCAAAACACATGATTGCATTGCAGACTTGGTCACAAAATACTTGAATTGAATGAAGAGAATGAGGTTATATTTTGCTGCCAAACGTAAAATGACTTTATTGACATCAATAATTTTATTGAAATATTTTATAGCGATACTAAATAAAACCAAGATTTGATTAGGTACTGAAAAATTATAACTAATAATTAGACTTATTTACAACAGTTTTAAATTACTTCTACTAGGCTGAATGTAAGACCTTATCTAATTTGTGTGGTAGCAACACCGCTAACCTCACTTTTTTTAGCTTGATTTTAATGGCGGATGCGCTTGCGTGATGCCGGTTTCATGTTATTATTGCATATAGTTTGGCGTCTTTCCCTGTGAATTTGTGGTTTCATTGATTTTACTCCTTATCGCTAATTTGGTGAGTAAAACTTCAATCTATATTTCGATTTAATCAATTCATGATAGATAATGTTATTGTAACAAGTTGAACGGGGTAACGCTTCGGTTTCGTGAATTTTCCACTCGCGAATAGGCATGCTTCATGGCGCGTATGGCTTGTTATGATGAATTTACCGTTATCTTTGATGTTACACATAGTTAAAATTAGCTCTTTTGCGCTAACTCGTTTATTTCTTACGATTCTGCGTAATTTGAAGTTTGGCGAAGCAACATTTCGCCCTTGAGAACTGAGAATAGGCGCCAAGAGTTGTAGATAAGTTAAAGCAAAAAATAGATATGGCGGGAAACGCAGTTACTGTGAGAGCGTGACGAATTGCACGCCCGATCAGTTGAGCAGTCAGAGTTAGTTTCTTGTGTTCATTTCAGTAGTAATATCACAATGGTCGCGCAAAAGAAAGGTCGCGGTGCCAAAAATCAAGCGGCAAAGGCGAAAGCTGCCGCTCAAGCCGTCGAAGAGCCCGCACCCGAAATGGAGACCTCTGACACGGCAGAGGCGGTCGAAGACAACAACGGTGACACCGAACAGACGCAAGATGAGGGAGCGGGGGCCGAGGGCGGGGACGCCGAGCAGCATGAGGGCGACCAGAGCCAAGAGAACGCCGAGGGCGACGGCGCCGGCGGCGACGATAGCAAGGAAGCCAAAGTGGAATCTGGTAAAATACTGGTCGAAAACCTGCCTTCGAGCTACCTGTTCGACTACCAGGAGAAGCTCAAGGAGCTGTTCTCGAAGCACGGAGAAGTCATCAATGTCAAGTACGTATACACGCTACCCACATCACCTTGATACTTAAACAGCAACTTGCCAACATTCAAATATCAGTCCCGGAATTGTCATACTTATGAACTGATTGATTGTATTTGTACCACCACTAATTCAAGTTTATTAGTATAATTTTATTATGATAATGTGTAGTGTGTTCTCGAGCAACTGCAAACAGCAGTCAGAACGCCAACACAGCCAAAAACTGTACGGAGTATTAATGAGACAAATTTTCTTTCTTTTTAGACGTGGTCCAATCATTGTAACTGAACTGACCACAACTCCGACATTATCGGCAATAGTCGAATTCAAAAACAAAGAGTCTCTGGAAAAGGTAAACAAATGTTTATTCACATTTTTATTTTATAATGAAAAGTCATTTAGTAGTTTTAGAATTTAATTAGCCTTGCTTCGAAATGAGGCTTTATAAGGCTAAGTGAATGCTCTTTTTTTTCCAAATTACATTTGAAAATGTGGCCACATTCATGTGCAGAATGAGTGACTATTTGAATGTTTGAACAAGCTGGTCTTCTACTGCTACATGCATATGTTGGGCAGCTTTGTATACATTTATGAGTTAATGACACAATTACTGACTTGTATAATGTGTGAGGTAGTAGATCACCTCATATTATATCTGTGTCCATTTGTGACATATTTGTGTGTACTTGCAGTGATGGTAAGTGTTGTGGAACTTGTACAATAAGCTTCAACTTCAAAACACAATTTAAATATTAATGCTAATAATCCAGCAATGTTACAAATAAAAATTTTATGAATTAAATTTATAAAATCTATAGACTCCAATAATCTAATCTATCTAATCACAATAATTAAAATGTTGGAAACACGATAAATAATTTGAGAGTATTAGGAATGTAATCAATTATATTTCTACATTGAAGCTTATTGTATATTGTTTCACAGAGGTAAGTAGACAACAGGAAGTTCAAACTACAAGTTCTTCACAGAAGTTATGTGCTAATTACAGTTTTCCGATATTTTGGCTAGAGTAAACAGTTACTACACAACACAGTTTCTTCTACCATGTCGTTATATTTAACGTCAAATGTTCTTCACCTTCTAATTTACACCATATACATAGCAAATGACACATACTTTGTACTTGTACTACTACAGAGGTCATTGAAACTTTAATGATTGAAGAAAAATTTTTTTTTGTTATAACCGCGTTTTTGCACAACTAGGTACGTAACCATAACGAAAGAAAAAACTGCCTTTATCTACTTATCTTGTCTCATTATTTAACAACATTTTCTCCATTACGTATTTAAAAGTTTTGTTATTTGTTATTTTTCTCAAAAATTTACTTATATTTTTAAACATTAGAAATTGCCGAATATAGGCTAAAGCATATTACGGCGTGCCGCACCCTATCGCATCGTGTAAAAAAAATCCGCCATCACTTTAGTACATTTTATACACTACAGGCCACAGACGGACACTGGGCGACGCGCCTTCTATGTGCTTTGACGCAACATTGCAATGCGTTGTAGTGCGGCCGTGGTATGCGCCAGCCTTAGCATTACACTACACTACACAGTTCCCACACATCACCAGCTCACATATACCATATAACACGAGCATATATGCAGGCGTTGACGGAGGAGGGCGCAGTCCTGGACGGCAGCGCCATCACCGTATCGGTAGAGTCTCGCGCCGAGACCGCAGTACTAGTGGGCGTACCCTACGAAGCCAGCACCGACTACGTACGGCTGCTTTTCTCACAGTGCGGCGACGTCACACACATACACGAGTTCAGCAAGACCAAGTACAAGATATGTGAGTATTTTCACTCATTTTTATTATTATAGGTGTTTTCAGTAATGGATCCAGGTAGAATGGTCTGAGGCGTCAAGCCTCCACCAAAACGCACCTCAAAAAACCTACCCTAGAGGTCTCAAGCCCTCACCAAATTCAAATCCTGGATCCACTACCGAGTGTGTTGTTGACTTAATGACTCATCATTACATTTTTAAATGCTCAATTGAAGTAAGGACCTTATACTGTGTGTATTTTTGAAGTTTTCTAAGTCTAATGTGTTAAAGGCTATTCTTATGCACTTAGTATGATTCCTCTAGGTATCGATCGATGGATTGTATTGCAACTACCATTCTAAACTTTATTCACACAAGTGCAGATTAGTTACAATAGGCGCTCAAACATAATTTAAACGCTTAAAAATTCTGGTTAGACGCATTTAGCATGTTAACAGCAAACTAGACTAGTCATGGTTCATTTAGTTCGCGTGTATTCTCAGCGGTTATTGCTAATGTCGTGCGTTCTTAAACGGATCCTCGAGCGTAACCGGTTTAAACACCACGTGCTAAACCGGCGAACAAATAATTACGTGATATTATTCCTAAGTCGACCCTTTCGGTTTCCTTACGAGTTACAATGACAACAAAAACTTTTTCAATAAAGAATTAGGCTACATTTTGCATTGGCTTTTTGGCTTCTTCTAAATGCATTTGTGACGCAAAATAATAGGTTGAATTAAGGCGTTGGCAGGGGATCAAAAGGTCACGAGTTCAAATGTAAGCTTTTAAAAACTCGTCCCTTTACAATCTTTGGGAAGGGCGAGAAAATTTTTAAAGTTTCATTTTGGTGTACATTGGACTAAAACATTTGTGTTGTCCATTTTGAATTGCAAGTTATAAACTTCCGTTCGCTCTTTACGACATTCCATACATATAACCAGTTGTATATAGGTAGAGGGGATAAGCGAGGGTGGCTCCCCTTCACGTATACACATCTCCAGCTATAGTATAGGCATGAACATTGCCTACGTTTATTGGATCCCCACAGCGTGCTCGATACTATGGCTTGCGAGGCTATTGCTCTCGGCATCATTCTATTTAAGAATTATGCGATTGACGTATATGAAATTATATGTAGAGTATATCATACCCTCTTAGTCCCGTTAACATAATAGAAATATGTAAATTAGTATACTGGATGGTTTTGTTGACTGCCAAGGGGAAATATTCATGGCATGTATTGCTTTACGACTCATTGTTATCTGATGCAAAAGTCTTGAATGACGAATTCTACACTTGATCAAGTTGATCGAACCACGTGCGCTACCTGCCTATGTATAAATAACTGCGTACTCACTTGATGCGAAAGTACAACGAGGGGAACTTACCTAGCGTCGTTTTGCGCATGCGTAAGTGGCGTACTCCTAGCAAGGGACCTTGTGTTTTATAGTATTAGCTTACAGGATGGTATTGCGTGTATAGATGTTTGCGTTTATTTCCTTGCGTGAATCTAATAAGGCTTTAACGACGGAACTAAATCATCCATAAAATTCATAATCTTCTTACAGAACATCACGTTTAAAAATGTCGAATTGTATATGTATGTATCCGGAATATAGTAAAGTGCTTTCACACTAGCTACTACTAGATATATTATCTTCTACAACCATATTTTATAAAATAGAATAGATAGTTTTTGTCATTACCGCGTTCATACCTACGAACTTTTTAACGGTATAATTCTGTTTCCTGTGTTTCACACACGTCAGCAGATTTCATCTTTATAAATTATGCTTTTTTATGGTAGCAGAAATGAACTTAATGCGTGATTGCGTATCTTACGGACCTAAGATAGCAAGCAGCAGTATGCATAGTGTATGATTGTTTGCATGTTTGAAGCACGGCCCATATTCTTCGCAGGACTTTGTGAAAAATTGATTAAAATAATCAAATTCAATCCCAGTTTTAAACAAGACAATGATGTTGGAGTGCTTCAGCGTCTAAACGAGTCCTAAAAATTTGTCATCAGCTGACACTGCGATATTTTCGCCAGTTTGTATCCTTGTCAACGAACTTCTCGGCAAGGTTAATAACAATATGAACATTATATATGTAGCTTATGAATTACGGTATCAACTACTACAAAAAGGCTTAACAGTTCTTACGAATTATGGACTTTGGAACTTGGACCTGGAATAATAAATCCTTTTGAAAATTAAGATTTTCTAATCAGACAAAAATTGCGTTTGCCTCGCCTTTGCGGGCGTTATGGACATAGTTGTTACAGCAAATATAATTGACAAGTGTGAAAAATAGTATGTTTTATTTCTTGTTTCAAATATGTTGCTGATGATCGTAACAACTCTGCTACCTCTAGCTGTGGAGTATTTAGATTACACCTATTTCACAAAAAGCTAGTATTTACAGACTTAATTTAAGAGAGTTTACATTAAGGACGTATGAGGCAAGAAATCTAAAGAGGACCAAATAAATGTTATTTTTACATCTCACTTTTTCACCAGCCTGATTAAGTATCAACCTAAAGAAAGATTTCCTTAGAGATTAACCAAGTTAAATAGAAGAATCAACTGTAGAAGTATGTGGTCTCCTCTAGTAGTAACATTACCTGACTGGACTAGTTCATTGGTGAAACTATATTAGTTGCTGAATAAATTGTTTTGGAATGTATGCAGCATTTTTCTTTTACGTACGATCAAACATTTAGCACATTCGGTGAAGTGAACATTTATATTTTCATATTTTTCCATAATAACTTGACAATTACTAAAACATCAAACAGTTTTTAAGCATGCGGTATTCTGTGAAAGAGAAGCGTGAGCCCTAAACCTTTTCGTTGGCTTTACAAACATCAGTCTTCATGTCATTATAATACCGTAACTTCACAAATAAGAAATGTGAGCGATTTCCCCCCTTTCCTCTTTCCTCACCTCCCTCATTCCCTTCCCCTAACCCCATTCCCAGCCGCCATAGTGGAGGCCATCATACTAGCAGTTTAAGACGATGGCTTTTGGTATAGTGGCCGCCACTTCTGGATTCCACTGACTGCTTACCATCAGGCGGGGTGGAGTCACTTTAGTAGGCTATAATATAAAAAAAAAATATAAATGTGGACTTAAAAGTACATCAACGTTTCTGTATTTTTGCTTTACCATGAACTTACTAAGTATGACGTTGTTTGGCGCAGTGAGAGTGACATTCCAAGACAAGGAGAGCGTAGACAAGGCGCTGAAGTTGGACCGCGAGCTGCGCATCAACGGGTTCCTCGTCACAGTCTCCAAGTACCGGGACGAGGATGAGCAGAAGGCGCACAACGCCGCCAACGTCAACAAGGTATGCAGAACAAGCTGATGTTACGTGATCGCACATACAATAATAATAACACAAAAACTACACAATGCTATTTAAACCCAAAGTAAACATAATATTTTAGATTGTGGTATTTCTAGAATGTGGTTAAAATACATTAGATACTTATTTTTTTTTGTATAACCATCGACAATATTGTAAACATTTAGTTTATTTATGATACATTACCATGTAATTGTATGTTGTAGAACAAACGGCAGCACCCCAACCAGCAGCAGAACCGCAACAACAACGCGAACGCGAACACGAACGCGAGCCCCAACGCGAACCGCGCCAACAACTTCCGCGCGCGCGGCGGCGCCTTCAACGCGAGGGGCAACTTTAGAGGTATGCCGGGTACGTTACACATGCCCCATTTATGTTCGTATATCAATGTAGCTTAGTTTACGACCATACAAACACCACACTGTATAATATGTACTGCAATAAAATGTAAGAGTAATTAATTCTACCTATACTACAGAGTTTTTTTAACTACCTCTGTGGCACAACAAAACTTTGTCTGATTCATGAATATTTGTTTTGAGTCTGGGTTTATTTTGTGTCTGTAAACACCCTAGTACGAGAGTTGTTTAACTGCTGTCTACTATGTCAAATCTATATTGTCTTGTCTGTTTGTTATATAGGTGCTCGTGGTCGCGGCGGTTTCGGCGGTCGCGGCGGCGCGTTCCCTCGCGGAGGCTTCGCCCCCGTCAACACATACATGCCGCCTCAAGGATTCATGGGCCGACCGGTAATTATCACATATCACTTCGCACCTTTAGAATTAAATAGTGACCTAATTAAAAAAAAAGAGAATTAAAATTTAAAATGATTTTTTAAATTAGGTCCTGATAATTCCAAAGGGTTTACTAGCACTATTGCTTGCACACACATACCATCATTTGCACACCTCCACCTCTCACTTAACCTCATCACCACTAATGCATGACACTGCTTAGAAAGCTGTTAGAAAAATATAAATATCCACAGTTTCTGGAAGGCTGATCAACGAAAAATTAACTAATCACCTGTTAAATCTCATGTGTAGTACCTAAAAGCATCCTAAAAGCATGAATAATTAATGTATTTAGATTAAATTAAACTAATTATCCATGCTTTTAGCTACCCAATTGGTACTTCACATGAGATTTAACAGGTGATTAGTTAATTTTTCGTTGATCAGCGTTTCAGAAACTGAAGGTTAGCCTCTAACAGTTTTCGTGTCAGTTAACCAAATTTATTATACTGTAAAGTACCAATGCTGTGTTATTATCTTATTATAGTTTTAGATAGTTTTTTTATGCTTTAGTTATACATACCTTTTTACGCATAAGATTTTATATTTAGATTATAATTTAGAATTTATTTCTGCATGTTCAAAATTCATAAAACAGTTTGTATTATTTAATCAATGAGTTTTACTTGAGCCAAAGGAGATTAAAAATAGTGATTTTAAGTGAATGTGCAGATATAAATCTTTAGTTGGCATAATTATTCGTAGTGTAGTCGTATGTTAATGTCTAAATAATAAATTTCATGCTACATGCTAAGACCACTCTCAGCTCCGTTTAAAATATAAATACGATTACGCTACTGCTTAAGTGAATAGAGGTCAGTCTATGCAAACGGCTATCGGTCACAGTCAAACATAATTACCTTCGAGACTACAAAAGAGCTTATTGTGAACCCATAAATTGTTATCATAGTGGCTCAACCTAGAGTAACATATTTAAATTATACTAATTAGCGGTAAAAAAAAATTAGCACGTAATTAGTTGTATAATTATTTTTGCGTATGGTTTACTTTAGTTTTTTTTTTCTTAAAAATGCGGTCGTTTGCTAGTTTTTTTTTCTTAAAAATGCGGTCGTTTGCGTAGTCTGCATAATTACTATTTTTACGTTTTTATTTTTCATTTTACAAAATTTAAAGTTGGCATTTTAAAACTGTATTTTTTTGCAATAATTTTATGAAAGCTTTTTCCATTGCATGCCACCATTTTTAGAAACGAGTGCATAGAAAGATGTGCAAAGAAATGCAGTACAATGACCACAGAGTACCACTGAGAACAGATTACACACCATCTCTGCAATCTCTTTGCATTAATTTATTCTGTGCATTCTTTTCAGAGTTACCTGTAGTTGAACAATACATGTAGATGTACACACACTACAGTAAGTCTAAGGTAAATGCCTTGCCTCTCTGATGAAATCCCATGTGGGCACAGACAACCAAAGAAAACCCATCTACTATCAAATATGTTGTTTATTTCTATAATTGTAAACGAGACGAATTCAGTTCTATTTTATTGTATTTAATTTATTAAACAAAAAAAAAGGCCTAACCTAAAACAAAACCTAAAAAAAGAACGACGAAAAGTGGGTGGTTTTCACACCTCTGCCTACCCCTTCGGGGATAAAAACCGTGAAGCTGTGTATGTATGTTTGTATGTTTGTAAAAAATGCTTGCAGCACGAATTCACAGTTTTTAAACGCAGATTTTTGAACCTATTTCTTTATAGTTGAAAAATATAATTTTACTGATTTTCTTTTGGTTGCTTGTGTTCATATGAAATTACTTATTTTTTACGCATTCGTAATGATTTGATTAATATTGCAATTAATGAAACTAATTATTATAGCACTGACACGCTTGTTAAACAATATTACATTTTGGTGAACACGCTTACTCTCCCGTAACTAGGTGTTTAACAAGACGATTTATTGTTATTAAAAAAACTAAATTAAATACTGTTTGGTAGATATTATCTAATATCAATCATTATCTTACGAGTGCTTGCATCTTTTAAATGTACTTAATAATTTATTTTGCTATTGTGATTGTATATACGTTTAATATATATGTATATTAACGTTTTATTGTTTGTTCCCAGCAGGGCGGGTTCATGAACGACGGGCAGCGGCCGAACAAGCGGCTGCGACAAATGTAATTTAGCTATAAGTCATAAGTACCGGTGTCGTGCGTCCCCCCCTATGTTCGTGTGTGTGTGTTGAAGAGCGCCCTATCAGAGACTACTACAGTGACATGATTTTCAGTATCAGTAATAAACAAATAAATCTAGCTAATTGTATTTACTAAGTACATGAAATAAAATAATTTTAAGCTATTGTCTTTTTGACAGGTAATAAATGTAATTACTAACATTATGAATGGATGTTTTATTTAAAATTTCACCTAAAATAGAAAGTACTGCAGCAACATTTCCCTTTTATTTGCATTTAATTAACACAAAATTATACATAGTTTTGTGAGCGGAACTGACCGCGGAGACACGAATAATATGCTATTATTATATATGCTATACGGTGTTAAACGTTTCACTGGTTCGTGATATAATTACCATACACTAAACTTGTGACTCGGTCTTATTTAAAATATGCTAGCTATTGCCAGCGGTTTCGCCCGCGTGGATAAATTCTCTATAGTTTACACAATATAAACTTCAAACCAATATTCAACTGTTTGGTGATGAGCTGATGACCTGATAAGGGTGGTGGGCAACCGATGGATGGAGGGCTGCTACCAAGGTGGTCATAATTGGGAGAGGCTTATGGCCTGATATGATGTTCATTTTAGTCTTACAATAAACGCCTGAATATAATAGCAATATTGTTTCGATCGTATTACGAAATAGTTCCGTTTTCATTTACAAATATTTAAATTTTAAACTAAGAAATATATTCTATTCGCTAATATTGAAGCTCTTTTAATGTGAAGGATTTTTTCAAATTGGTTAAAGTGGGTTTGAGTTTATTCACGACATCCAGCAAATAAAAAGTCTAATTTTTTAATACTTAATATTAGTTTAGATTACCATCATTAACGTGAAGTTGATGATGAAAATGTTAAGAAAAATTACTTTGCTTGACACCTGAAGCCGTAACTTAATAGCTTAAAAGTCATGAAAATATATGTAAGAATGTTTACTTAGACTAGTAATCGGTTACAGCCGGTCACACCGAATTTACACTCTCACTCAGTTAAAACCAATAAGTACCTAAGTATACAGTGACGGTTTAGCAAATAATGGTCTTGTTTGCATTCATAATATCCTTAATTATCGTAATTGCCTGTAATTCCATAACCGTTATAATCGCTTTTATAAACATCTTAATTAAAAGAGAAAGTAACAATTGATTATAAGAAACCCAATGTAAAGATGAATAGAAGTCGGTCGTAATATAGCAAACGTCTGTTAGTAAATACTCGGCGCTTCACGAGCAATATGTGGCTAGCGATTGCTTTATGTTATTGTGTACGAGCAAGTCGAGCAATGTCCATCAGTTCTGTAAGCGTATTGCCTTCATTAGAATAGTTTACTGCGCTGGTAAACACACTTAATGCAGACCAAGTGCAGCCCGCGAACATTAGGTATTGTGTGAGTACGGTACACGCACGCTCGTGATAGAAAAGTGCGAAATAAAATATGTAACAAAATGTTGACAATAAAAGTGTGTGTGTTATTATTTTTCGTAATATTGGCTGAATGCGGCAGATCAGTGTCGCGGCAAAACTCGGGTGGTTTGATAAAGGAACCGCACGCGCACGCGAGAGTAGGCAAGCGAGGAGAAGTGTTTGACAATTTGTTTAACATCTACGATCCTTCGTTTTTGGCTGTGGTGTGGCCTAAAATAACGAATGGTTTACATATCCTGGTTGATCATGAGTGCTGGGAGGAGCTCGGAGTGTTTTTCAAAGAGTTAACTGAAGGCAGAGCATGGGCATACAGCGGTAAGTAATAAAAAGTTTTTAGATTATTATAGATTTAGGTAGTTAGAATAATTACTACCTCTTTAGAAAATGTGAAAAAAATACAGAAATGTCCTATAAATTTTAATTAGATTTATATTACAACTGGCTTTCCGCAACGCGGTTTCATCCGCGCGTAAAATATGGTTTGTTGCATCCCTCGGGAACCAGACCGATTTTAGGGATAAAAAGTATGTTCGTCTTCGGCACCGAATCTATCTACATACCAATTTTCATCGAAATCGGTTCAGCCGTTTAGGCGCTGAGGGTAACAAACACACACACACACACACAAACTTTCTATTTTTGCTATTCAGAATAACTAGAGAGCACCATAGCTGTTAAAGAAAATATTAATTAAGTAGTTAGGTATATTATAACTAAGTACCTACCTATTGAGTGAGGTTTCTAAAATATTTACAGAGTCCTTCCATCTCACCCTGTGGCTGCTTCATTATCTTTACGTACACTTAGATATATGGATACCTACGAAAATTCATTGGTGACTAAAGCAAACTGCTCCCTTTGCAAGGGATTTACATTCAACAGTAAACGTCGTCCGTCTCAATGAAGAGGATAACATTCAATATTTAGAGTGCTATTACTTCAGCAATCAATAATCCTCACTTGACTTTGACTTTGACTTGATATTTACTTTTAAGCTTTCGCGTTGCTTTGTTGCGTTGTCAAGCAAAATAAGGTATGTAAATACCTAATGCATGATCGCGTTATTTCTCGTATGTTTATAAATTTATAACACTCACTTGATACTTAGACGGAGTATGCACAAGTCGAATATGTAGGTACAAAGAGTAAAGTAATATATGTATCACTGCTGAGTTGCTGACAGCTTTTGATTTTTTATGTTGACGCGTGCAGAGTTTAAGTTTCTGTCAAAAGAGGAGATGCCTTAAACAACTCGTTTGTCCGGCGGATTGATTGATCACAGGTGGTGATGATGTTTTGAGCGTCTCCGTGCTTCGGAGGGCACAGTAAAGGTCTGTCCTGGCTGATATCATGTTGATAAACAGTCGTTAAGTCAAGTCGTCGGATGTCTGTTAAATTAAGGGCGACCTGGACAAATCCTAACACTAGGTTGATTACTAACCACTCGATAAGAAGAAGAAGTAAGGTGATAGTTGATACGCAGGTCTGCTGCAGCCCATCACCTGTTAATCCTTTAGTTACCTCTTACTACATTCGCACGAGAAGCCCGTGTGGGTGAAAAACTCCTAAGTACGAAACAAAATCACATAACATTTGTGGCGTCTAAGCTTTTTTATTTCTGAAGTATTCATATTGAACATAAAATAAAAACATTAATAGCATGTGAGTAGGTACAAACTTTCGATTCGTTCAGCAATGTGAACGCTCTTTCAAGTTCAGTGGGCGCGCGTGCACGCCGCGAGTTTGTTACTGTCTAATTAAGGCAATTCATTACAATTAACAAATGTAGCGTTTTATTCAAAGAACTTGGTTTATTCATTAGTTGCTTAGAGCAATAAACTATATACCTATGTCTTCTATTTTCTAATGTTCGTCGCAAAGAAAACTTGTCTGCCGCTTTTATTGGAGCGCACGCACAACACTGAAACAAATACTAATATATAATACTCTAAGATTAGTTACATACTATGTCGTACGTGGTACTCATACAGCTTACAATCGCCGTACAAAATAATATTAGGTATAACTTATTTAGATACCTATATATTAATACCTACTTACCTGAAAACCCCATTTATGCACATTGTGCGCACAGAGGTGTGACATTTACCTAGCATTGTTAAAGTTTATAATAATATGAAGAAGCAGTGCAGAAACATCACTAAAAATAATTCAAACTTTAAAAAAAATAAATGGAAAACTAGAATTTATGGCCTTGGTGGCTAAATGGCAAGTGGCAGTGCGGGCGAATGCTGTGCATCTTAAGGTTGTGTGTAGGTTTAATGGATTCCGTTACGGGATAAAACTGTATAATCCTAAATATTTGGGGAAAGTACCAATGTGATTATTCAAATCATACGTACTGTATAAGTTTATCTGGACATTACTGAATGACGGGAAAGAAAAACATGAAAACATCGTGAGGAAACATAGACTTCTGAGGAAGTCTGAAATCGCCAATCCGCCTTGAGTAAGCGCGGCGATCGATGCTCATACCTTCTCTGTATAAGAAGAGGCCTTTCCCTGCAGTGGGATAATAATGGGCCGATAATAATAGTTAATGATGATGTAGTTTGTATGACGTTGATTTATGATAACAAATTACAGTAAAAAGATTAAATTCCATTGCAAATAATCTCAGAACGAAGAAAGTGTCTGAGTCTCCGCCTTTGTTCTGAACAAATAATGAATGAGGATCTCGATGAGCAGTTCAGGACTTTAAACATTTATACAAGTCACTTTTACTCAATTAAAATCTTTATCTCAGTGCATGTTTGTGGCTTGATATTGATCTTGTAAGTTTGTCTTATTACACTCGCCATGATAGCAACTGGCATGATGGTCATCACTCCCTGACTTCAGTAAGCACGCACGCATGTACGCACGCACACACGCACGCATTCACCAGGGTTTGCACGCATATACATACTCCTAGTCTAGGTAACATTAGTATTTGTTTACTTACCTACAATTCTTTTCAATTTGTTTATTTATTTTATTGCGCACAGAAAGATACCTACATTGCAAAAAAATATAAATAGACACTATGTACAAAGGCGAGCTTTGTTTTAAGTTCTTTTATTATTTTCTATTCTTTTATTATAGAGGACAGGAAGAAAATAGAGTTAATATGTCTCAGTCCAAACTAGTGTTGAGAAAATGAGCTTCGAGTCGGAAGCTCGAACCCCGAGTCGAAGCTTAGAGAGCCTTCAAAGCTTGAGCTCTAAGGGCTCGCGGGCCTTGAAGGCTCGAGCTCTAAGGGCTCGCGATTTAAAGGCTCGAGCTCTAAGGGCTCGCGAGCTTTAAAGGCTCAAGAGCCCTAAAGAGAAGGCTTGAGTCGAAGCTCGAGCTTCGTTTCTCTAGCAATTCACCGTATTTCGTTTTATCACAATATAGTATACAAATTCAAGAATCTCTTAAAATTTAGCACTGCCCTTACCTATGTTACATTTTACAAACTATTTTTTTTACTAAAATAACAATTATGTTACGCTAACTACAGTACTTATATTTAAATCTATACATATAATAAAAATGTAACCGATCGCTGTCTGTACATGGAAGATATATGAGAAAAAAAATTACTGGGGCCTTTATCAACGCAAATAGAACCCAAAACAATGATTGTTACAATTTTTGTCTGTTTGTCTGTGCGTTTGTTCACGCTAATCTCAGAAACGGCTTATCCGATTGAAGTATGGTTTTCACTAATATATTGTGGTAAGCTTCACTTAACATTTAGTGTTTGTTTCATGTCGGTTCATAAACAAAAAAGTTATGCCAATTTAAAGAATCACATCGAACATTCGTTAATTTACTAAGAAATCTTATAGAAGCAGAGATTTTAACAGGTTGCGGAATAGCTGATAGTGTTTTTATTCCTTGGATTCCTGTCATACTAAACAATCTTTCGTTTAGTTTTAAACGAGTACAGTTTCCAGTGAGCCTCTGTTTCGCGATGACAAATAATAAAGCCCAAGGTCAGACATAACTAAAAGTTGTGGGCGTGGATCTAAGTATAAGCTGTGTTTCGCACGGTCAGCTTTATTTGGCTCTATCACGTGTTAGCATTCCTAGCAGCCTGTATGCTTTGATGCCCGATGGCTATACGTCTAATCCATACATCCATACACCCATACATATTATATAAGGCTTTGTCCTGACTGACTGACTGACTGACTAACAGACAACGCACAGCCTAAGCTGCTGGTCGTAGTGACTTGAAATTTGGAGGGTGTGTTTGTCTAAATGTCTAGAGGTTGTACTAAAAAAAGGGTTTTTTAAAATTTAATTCCTAAGTGTGTGAAAAGGGATGAAATCGATTGTATGAATCTTCTTCATTTTTTAACTTAGTTTTGTAATTTTTTTTGGAATACTTCTATTTAAATAAAAAATATCCTTATAATTTTATTTTAACAGGGGTGGATTTAGAGGGGTGAAATTAGGGATGAAATATTCTATACAAAGATCTTTAGCTTTTGAAGCTAGCGACTTGAAATTTACAGGGAGGGGGAGGGAGGGAAAGGAGGGAAGAAAAGGAGGGAGGAAAAGGAGGGAGGAAAAGGAGGGAGGAAAAGGAGGAATTGAGGAGAAGGAGGAAGGGAGGGGAAAGTGAGAGAGAAGTGATGGGGGAGTGAGAGGAAAGTGACGGGGAAGTGAGGGAAATGTTAGAGGAAAGTAAGAGGAAAGTGAGGGGAAAGTGACGGAGAAGAAACGGGGAAGTGAGGGGGAAGTGAGGGAGAAGTGAGGGGAAAGTGAGGGAATTGTCAGAGGAAAGTAAGAGGAAAGTGAGGGGAAGTGAGGGGAAAGTGACGGAGAAGAAACGGGGAAGTGAGGGGGAAGTTAGGGGGAATTGAGGGGGAAGTGAGGTGGGTGAGAGGGCAGTGAGGGGGAAGTGAGATAGAAGTGAGGGAGGAGTGAGGGGAAGTGAGGGGGAGTGAGGTTTAAGTGAATGAGAGGAAAATGAGAGGAAAGTGAGGGGGAAGTGAGGGAGACAGTAGAGGGAAGGAACGCAGAAAAAGGAGTTCTCGAATGGTAGAAAAGGGAAGGGGAAGGGATAGGAAGCGATAGAATTTTGCGAAATCCATCCCCTAAGGGGGTATAAAGGGGTGGCAAAGTTTGTATAAAATTTCTATAATTTTTATAGTAGGATTATTTTTTATTATTCAGCAACCCCTCTTATTAAATGGGCAAATAAGAGTCGCAAGTTTGTGTGAAAGTGGTTTGTCAGTTTTAGCGGTAGCGGGTTTAAACTGGATTCGCCATAGAGACGGATAATACTGATACAATGTACGATTGCCATAAAATCAGGCACGCAATATTCTCATAGAGGCACCCATCTGAATTTTCACGCGAACGAAGTCGCGGGCAACAGCTACTCTAATCTAATATTATAAGATTAGAGTTTTCGTATGTTTCTTTGTATATAATATTTGTTCTATCTAGGACACGTTTTCAAAATTTATAGGTAGGTATCGAATTGCACCACTACTTAAATAAATTTCACAACTCAAAACACAAACAAATACATATGGCAGCCTAACTAGCCCAAACATTTAAGAACAAAATACATTCCTTATTGTTATTGAGGAAATCTGACTGTGGCAGTTTCCTTGGTAATTACTGCATCTACGCTAACACTAAGAACCTGCGTAGTGTTGTGTTGTGGTTGTATTACCTACTATTTGTGACAGTATTATCAATGTGTACATATTTGTTGTAAGAGAATTTGTGTTCTGAGCTGCAAATTTAATAAATACAATAATCAACATGTCCACTCCTAATCTTAAAAGGGGTAAAACCACAGATGACTTAATCTGTTGTTTTACCCCTTTTAAGATTAGTGAGAGGTTCTTACATGGTCACCTGCTGGTTTATTTTTCATCATTGTTCGTCCAAGGTGTGAACCTGTTGCACGAAGCTTCTAAATTATACTTAGTGTTTGCTCTATGTAATTATTATACCGTCGTATGTTCTTCATTTAAAAATGACTTACACATCTTTGATCATATTTCTGTGATGGTCTTTATATGTATAGCGGCGGATTTATTTAATTTAAAATTTTAAAATTTGATTTGTAATTAATGAATTCAATTTTATTAGTGTTCATATTCTTAATATATATATTTGAATTTTATTCCTTTGATTTCTTTTTCTGTGGTTAAATTTTATTATTGTTATTATTTTTACTTTTTATCTATTTTTCTTCTCTAAATGTTTTTAATGCTTTCTGTTTCAACTTCCGTGCCGTCAGTAAAAGACCTTTCAGAATATCAGTGCTGTGGTATAACAACCATAGCTCAGTGCTGAGAAAGGTCCCTTTTCTGTCTCACCTGTATTTTTACTCCTTCCTGTATATTTGTTTTACTACTTTGTGAGCACAGAATAAATATTTTTCTTTTTTTCTTTCTTTCTTTCTGTGCAATATAGCGGTTATATCGCGTTATGTTGTGTCTTCGCAACATCTACGAACTACTTACCTATTCCATTACCACGCATGCGTCGTCGTAAACTTTTACACCTAAAACGGTGCAGCAAATTACCATCATAAGAAACTCCACGCGATCGTGCCGTTACTTGCAATGTCAATACTGCATCGTGTACAGTACAGTTAATTACACTACAGTACTAACAGTAGATATGTAACGAGATGACGTGTGGTTTCGCTACGGAGTATGACACGAGTGAGAGTTGGATGGCTTCTGCTGAAACCATTAACAGTGAAATTAAGTACATCTTTATTGGTTGTGTATTTCATTAATGTTTGGCAGTTACGTGCCTGTCAATCATTGTGTAAATTATACTTTAAATTGATGTTAGCTGTACTACAAGTTGTAGCTTATTTTAAAATGTAAAAGTTTAGCGATACGGCTTTTTGTCATTTTTTTTTACTTTACTCGGCGAATTGTTTTAAGGGATAGAATAACCCTACGCAACAATTTGTGTATTGTGCAGTACTTTTACAATAATTCAATGAACGGACACAAAGTGCCTACACAGAATCGCAATACCTAAATATTAATGGATCAACATCACACAAAAATGTCCCGTGTAGGAATCAAAACCACAAACTTCTTAGCAGTACAATTCTAAAGCCATTCTAAGGTGGCAGGGCAATGAAATGTTATAAAATGTCTTTCTTCTAACTAGGTTTAACGAAAGCACTAATTTCCTATGGTAAGCAGCCTAAAAGAAGTCGAAATGGCCCAGTGGATAAGGCATCCGACTCGTAAACACGAGGTAGTTTATAATAATAATAATAATAATAATAACCATTTATTTCAGGCATTTAGAGCCCATAAAATTTCAATACATAAATAACAAAATAAAAACTATAAACTAATACATATTTTATATAATTTAAAACTAAAAACTACTGTGTACGAGAGGTCGGCGTCGTGTTTCGCTGCGGGGTGTCAAGTAGCCGGCCGCGGAAACGGCGATATAAGACACCCTTCGGCCAGAACTCCTCCTTGAGGAAGGTCTCTAACTGTGGAGTTGGAGCCTGCACCACGAACGATGTAAAATTAGTTTTGTGGCGCGCCTCCAACTTCTCCACCCTCAAGGTCAAGTTTGTCTTCACCTTGATGTACTCCACGATCTCCTCGGCCTTCGTAGAGTGGTGTAGGCGGGACACATACAGCTGCGTCGTTGGTGTTGCAGCACGTAGCAGCATGCTGGGTCCTGTCAGACCTGTACCACACAGGTTGTGACGAGTAGGCTTCCTTTTCTTCTTCTCCACCTTGATGAAACCTTCCTCGTCACACTTCGTGTTTTTTGCACCTATAGTCGTGCTAGGTACAGAGCGACTCTGCTTACCCCCTTTTACAATAACTACTTGTCGTGATGGTTGTGACACAGTAGTATTGTTTGCAGCGACAATTGCAGAGTAGGCACGTTTGGGGGTCGACGTACCTACTACACGCGTCGTAGCCTCGGTAGGTACGGCGCGGACGGCGGAGCACGATGCAACGCATGCATTCTTGGCGGCCGGTGACGTAGGTGAACTCGCCGACTCAAAACTGCCGATGGATGCGTTCTGTGCCCCGCGGCGTATGTTCACGTTCGAGGCGTCAGGTGACCTACTTGTAGAAATAGCACTGCGTAGCAACACTACTTCGGCACGTAACTCACTTATGGTGGAGTCTGACGCCTCCAGCTTCGACTGTACTACAGCCAGGCTCGCTTTTAGAGATGTTATGTCCTTAAGCAGCCTGGTGACGTCAACGTGGTCGAACGTGACGGGAGGTAACTTATGGAGCTCCTTCGCCACGAAAGCAGGCACGTCGTCCGGATCAGTCACCTTTAGCAAGGTGATGATGTCTTGAACGCTCTTCTCGGTGGCATCTCTTCGGCGTGAAGGCATTTCGTCGAGCTTGTCCAAGGTTTCAAATAGCAGCCTCTTGCCACTACTAGCTTCATCTTCAGTGAAACTGGACTTGCAGATCTGCATAATGCTGACCTCGTCCATAGTGTCGATGGCATGCTGTATAAAAGCCAACAGTTTAGTGTAGGGTTCAAATTCGGGCAAGTACCAATGGGATTTTTCAAATCATATGTACTTTCTAAGTTTATCTTGGATATTTCTGAAAGGAAAACATCGTGAGGAACCTTGAGCAAGCGTGGCGATTAATGCTCACGCCTTCTCTATATGAGAAGAGGTCTTTGCCATGCAGTGGTATTATTACGTAGCCTAGCACTTTACATTGCAGACTCTAAGTACAATAGGCAGATTACATTAATATTAGAAAGAAGAAAGAGAGAAATATTACTATTAATAATTAGGTTTTTTATTATTTTTTATTATTTACTAGCACTCGATGCGTCTGGGCGTTACGAAGCCGCGTTGTTCTCCGGCAACCGCTTCTGGTTGGGCTCCAAGGATCAATGTTTGCATTTGGTAATAACATCAACATTCATTATAATTTAAAATTTATTAAATACAGCTTTGGTTAATATGTCGATGTAAATATTCTTACAGGATCAACAGGCATCTGAAAATAACGTGTCGCGTAGTGATTTCAAGAATGCTCTAACATCAGGAAAGAAATATTTTAATGAGGGTAAGTTTTACAAAATAATTTGTACTGCAATTATTATCAGTTTATTTTAGTCCATTCGATGGCATTTGATTATATTAAATTCAATTTAAATCAATAGTGAGCTCCCCGTCGAGGTTTTCCCGAGAGACTAAAATATGGAGTTCTTCAAGAAAGGAGTTAAAAGGTTTTTAACAGGGTCGACAACGCGCTAGTGATGCTCCTGGTGTTGCAAGCGTCCATAGGCTACGGTAACTGCTTACCATCAGGCGCGCCGTATGCTTGTTTGTTACCTTAGTCGTATAAAAAAAAGATAATTAAGTATCTATATAACCAAAGGTCGCAACTTCGATTTTCTAAACCGTGATTTGTTATAATCAATCGTTCTAATTCATTACCTACATTGTTGCAGATGCTCACGAATGGAAATGGGTGATGCAACAGGATGAGACGACGCAGACGGTTCCAGTGACCGACCGCTGGCCACCTCACAGGCTTGCCTACACCATAGTGCAGATCTGTCTCAATATCACCAAGACTAATATGGTGAAAGTAAGTTTATTTTTATATAAAACTTTGGTGATGGTACAGTGCTGGATTATTAAGCATTAAAAAATTAATTCTGTGGTTTTAAACATACCCAAGCAGAAAATAAGACCAAGCTGTTGCCGACCTTAGGAGAAAGGCAAGATGAAGGAAAAGGGAAAAGGAAGAAGACCGACGGTATAAATGAGCTGCCGGCGCTAAATTGTATTTTCTGATATTATTAACTGCATTTATGTTCTAGTCTAGAGATTATGATATTCGTCGCGTCATCGCTCGTACGTGGTTTGTCGATTTTGTATAATAATTTGAAGAACGTAAACAAACTGAACAGCGACAAAATATTTGGATATTATTTACATAGCACTGTATCGCATCCGGTATTTCGGTATTTTGAATAACTGGCCCGATCTGGTATAATCTAAGGCTCAGGCAGGACATACATACTTAGACTCCAATTTTGTACCCATGTTTTTTTTATTGCCGACCGTGGCAGACGAGCGAATAGCCCACGTGATGGTAAGTGGTAACTGTCGCTCATGGAAGACTCAGAGTCCTTGGCATTGCAGCAGCAATGCCAGGGACTCAGTAAAGCCACTGCCTACCGTGAAGACGAGGGGTAGGAGAAATAATTGAGGGAGGTGTGGAAAAAGGAAAGGGGAAAAATTGGGCCTCTAACACTCTCACTCACCGAACGAAACGCAATAGTACGGATACTATTACTCTTACGTCGATCTTCTATGAGAGGGTAGTACTTTCCCGGTTGATCCAGCCCATTCATGCTAACATCAGCGTGGATCTAGTACCGTGATGTATTAATTTCTTTAACTTATATACGAATTATGTAATGTATATTGTTATTTTCAGTCGTATGACGTAACGATAGGCGTATGCATGCCACGTTCATGCTCAGCGCGAGACATCAGCTCAGTCATCAACTTCTCCACGATGATCAACGACAACCTCAAGAGTAACAAAACTACCTCCCGTACCGCGCGGATCACCGAAGTGAGACAAGTACTAGGGTATTATGACATAGGAGAAGATGCCGGAGCTATACTACTGATATGCATCACAGTAATGCTCGTAGCCCTGGCTATAGCAGCAACTGTGGCCGATTTAGATCTGATAAAGTGCCTACCTTATGGCAAGCAATCAATGACGTTTGATTTGGAAAAATACAATATCGATCCTACTAGAAATATAGAAAGAGAACATACAAAACATCAAGGTGATATGAAGAGTGAGATTGATAAATTAGGAGTGGAGAACGCAAATATGAATTATATGGCTGTGGAGAGTATGATTAAGGGTGCTCCCGCGATTACGCTGGACGTAACATGCGCCGACCGATCGGCTGGCAGCTGCAAGCGCTGCGGCAAGTACCGCAAACAATGCAGCAACCCCCGTCAACAGAGCAACCTGCCTCCCTGCCCGCGACTGCAGTACAACTCATTCGCAAGTCTCAGCACAGAGAGCAAAAGGAGAAGTATTTTCTGTCGCCTCTTCTTGTGCTTCTCACTCTCCTACTGCTGGAAAAGAGTGTTTAATAGGAACACGGCCAATAAAGACCTGACGTTGATTCACTGCATGAGAATTTTGTCGACTTTTTGGATTATATTCGTGCACGTTGCTGTTATAGTGAACTATATATCAGGTAATATCATCATTAATAAGAATATATATTAATAGAATATATATAATAATTGCCTATAACTATATTTTTGTGTTTACAGACAATGCTGGTGATATAAACGAGCAAAATAACGTTTACTTTATATTAGCTACGGGAACTATAGCATTCGATACGTTGTTTTTCGTGAGGTAAGATACTTTGTTAATTTTACAAATTTTAATTAACACCATTGCAAATTGGAGAGTACTCTGCTGTGACAAAATTTCGAAGAGGTTTTGACTACATTTTAGCGGTGAGGCGGCCACCTAAGATACATGTTTGTGCGATTTATAAACACTTGTTTCGTAGTCCGGGTCTACTTTGTGCGACAAAGGGTTATTTCATAATGTAAGCTTTAGTCTGAGAGAGTAGTTAATACATTCGCGGTTTACTATGTGTCATATTTAAAGTGAGTGCGATAAGGCTTTGAGAAAAAGGCCTAATATTTTCATTTTCCTTTCCGTAGCGGTTTATTCAGCTCCCATCATTTCTTCTACCTGAAGAGTCAGTACAGCGTGCAAGAGCTCGTCGGATGGGACGGCGCTTGCGGTCAGATGCTGCAGTTCGTTTGCTTTGTCACTAACAGGGTTATCAGGTGATTATAGAAAATGAAATTGTAACTTAAAAAATTGTAATAACCTGGCAATTAAAAAGAGAGTCCTGAGTTTCTTGCCAGTTTTTCTCATGGTCCTACCCTAACTGGCTGTATGTTAATTATCTGACATTTTATAATGTTTAACGTTCATAAGTATTAATTTAATTAACCTAAATGAAATAAACATCTTTTGATTCTGATTTAAATAATATGATTTGTCCAGAATCTCAATAATCTAAGTCAAGTCAATTTGCCATGCCAAACCATCCATTGCCTTAAATTGCTGGCATAGTAGTTAGCTACTATGACGGCTTTTTCACGGCTCTCTTAAAAGTTCCAGGACCTAAATTCAATGGAAATACGAGTAAAGAGTTCCAGTCTAGGAATAAAGTAGGTACTGCACGTATTGTTTGAAAAATAAAGTCTTGTTCCAGGTTATTACCATCATATGCGTACACAGTTCTTCTATCAGCGGTGATAGCGCGCTGGTCACGGTCCACCTCAACCCTGGCGTTACCTGACAGTGACCACGATAACTGCAACCATTACTGGTGGCGCAACCTGCTGTACATATCTAACATATACCCGGTTAAAGAACAGGTATTTTACGTTGTATGTGCCAATAAATGTCGTAGTGTTAGGAGTTAAGGTTTATATTTGCGAGTTTATATGTTAATTGTACTAACTGAATAAGTAAATCACCTCTGGTCTTCTAGACTGGATCCTTGCCGATAAAATATTAGTTTTCATGTAATGTGTTTTGCTCGGTGAGTGAGTATGGAGAATTATCCCCTTTTCCCTTCCTTCCTTGTCCTCTTCTTCCTACATGGTCAGCAAAGGTTTAGTTGTATTTTAGCATTAATTCTATAATGCTTGGATAACACAACCATGTCTAGAGATTTCAGCAGGTTTCAGTTATCCTTACCATTAGGTTAAGATTGTTTCACACCAGAGTTATATAAAATAAAAAAGTGTTTCCTCAATTTGATTGAAATTTCGATATTTTCCTCTTAAAAGTGTTCTCTTTTTTCAATACTCAGCCATTAATATAAAGCGTATATACACAGTGCATGCAGGTGTCCTGGTACCTATCGACGGAGACGCAGGTGCACATGTCGGGCGCGCTGCTGTGCGCGGCGAGCGCGGCGTCGAGCCTGCGAGCGCGCGCGTCCGTCGCGCTCGCGCTCGTCGCCGTGCTGTCCGCGACTGTCACTGACGCCAGCGCCGCCTACTTCGACTTTAAAGTGCGGTATGTTAGTATATTATAGTGTAGATGCATACATTTAACGGTAGAGAGATTCTGCTTGCTTTCAGTAAAGACACGGCTGTGATTAGTCGGTTTCAAACGCGCCTTTATCTGAGTGACTTGACACTATTTTTGACAGTATCGAAATGAGTGTGAGCATTTGCTCTTATAGCGCTTACGTTTGGCGAGCAAAAACGAACTTTATGCGCAGTTACGTGGTTCACTCGTTTGTAGTTATAGATGTAAAAAACAGTCATCACCTCATCAACATCCTTTAAATAACCACATCAAATGCTTTCAACCTCACTTTAATCGATTAAATGATTAGCGTACGATGGTATGCTAAATAAAACTTTAATAAATATAACATTACGTTGCAGTTTTGCGAACGCGTTTGGCGCTTACTCGACGATCATTGAGCGACCGTGGGCTAGAGTGGCTCCTTACTTCATCGGTGTATTTACTGGATGGCTGGTGCACGCTATACAAGGCAAACTTAAAGTCTCTAAGGTAAACGTGGACCTAATGTAAGCCCCTGTGGTACTCCCTAATTGAAGTCATAGTATCTATTGTAATTGTATTAACTGACTACATTTAGATAGGTATACATCTTCTAAAAATCTTCATGAGACATTTGTCAGTCTCAATTTAAGCAGGAAATTGTGTCTTATCCTACTTACTAGAGGTGAAACAATCTCGTATGCATTAGCCGTAGCAATCAAATTTTCACTTTCATAATTAATTCAAAATCTAAATATATACGGTGTCATAGTAAGTTTTTGGATGATTTTATGTTATTAAAACCATAAGGTGTCAGTGCTACGTAGATACGTAAATATTATGACATTGTAACACCATCTTTTGTCGGCTAGATAACGTCGTCTCTGCTATGGGTGTCGTCAGTATCGTTCACTGTTGCATCAGTGGCGGTGTCCATGATCGGTCTTCCTTGGCTAGCAGCTTGGCTCCATCTCTCATGGCCTATTGCGCTGCTGTGGCCAGTGCTAATGGGCACTACTAATTTAGCTGGTAAGTTCTACTACTATAATTAAAGTTTATATTTAAAAAATGATGGTATTTTATTTTGCTATTTTGTATCAAATCTGCAGCAACATCGGTCATGTACGAGTTAGACTCGCTCATCAAAGGTTCCGTACAAACTTGTAATCAATTTAAACTTTGAGGACTTAAATGATAACTAATTATTAGTCAAAGTCAAAGTTAAAATCATTTATTCAAAAAGGGTAATTAAATTAACATTTATGAACGTTAAAAGTTACAAAATGTCAGCTAATTAACCTACAGCCAGTTCGCTGACGAGGTAGAGCCATAATTAGAAGAAGATATTTTAATGCCTATAGTTAAACTTTTAAATAAATTCTAGGAGGAGTGATGTGCATTTTATTATAAGGTAACGATCTTAGCATAGAGGATAAACTAGCAGTAGAAGTCTGGTTATTAGTATAAAGACATTTCCCAGGTATGTTCCGTCGGTTAATAGCTCGTGCGCCGGTGGCAGCACTGAGTCGGTTGTGTTACGGCGCACTGCTACTGCACGGGGCGGTGGCGCGCGCTCTGCTGCTATCGTTAGACTCCGCGCTGTGCTCTACCACTACGTGTGTTGTGAGTATAATTAAATCCTCCAAAGTTAGCATCTCAAGCGATCTAGTCGACCTCTCTTTGGTCTAATTAATTACTAATTAGATCAAATTAAACTAATTTACCATGTTTTTATTTAAGATTTAAGACGTGATTCGTTAATTTTTCGTTGATCAGCCTTTCAGAAACTAGGGGCTAGTGTCTGTAAATTTTCTTTGTGACCTAAATGAGTTATATGTTTGAGTTTTGATAAAACTCCTAGCCTTTCCATTGGGTCAAATCTCAGAGAAAACTTTTAATTTTGGCCTCTAACTTTTCATATACTAAAAAGCGAGTATAATTTTCGGTTTATCAATGATATTGTAAAATAAAACCAATTCTCTAATTTTTTTAAGTCTATTTATGAACCTTCGTCTCTTGATCTCACACTGTGGCAACCATCTGACGCTTATGCTGACAATTGCTTTTCTATTTCTGACCTTTATTTGATGTCAGAGGTTATACATGAAGCTCTTAAGAAACTTGACCTACAAAAGGGATCTGGACCTGATGGCTTACCTCCTTTATTCTTAGTTAAAACATCAAGTCAGGTACATATTCCTCTACATATTATATTTAACAAGTGTCTGAGTGAGGGCGCTTTCCCTGATATATGGAAACGTGCATTCATCATGCCAGTACATAAAGCTGGTGACAGACATAACATTCAAAATTGTCGGCCGATCTCTATATTGTCCACCTTGTCGAAGCTATTCGAGAGTCTTGTGCACAGCAAACTATGACCTCATGTACACCCACTAATAGTTCGAGAGCAGCATGGGTTTGTTAAGCGTCGCTCGACTACCACCAACCTCATGCTGTTCACGAACTATTTATTTGAGAACATGGATGGTCAGATTCAGGTGGACGCTGTGTATACGGATTTTCAGAAGGCCTTCGACAAGGTGGATCATAAACTGCTATTAGAAAAACTGTCTTTTAATGGCATTAGGGGCAATTTACTTCGATGGTTCTCAGCGTATATTTTTAACAGAACTCAGAAAGTCGTAATTAATGGTTTCGAATCACATTCCGCCTTTGTCACTTCTGGCGTGCCACAGGGCTCGATTTTGGGTCCTCTCTTGTTTATCCTCTTCATAAACGACATTTCTAATTGTTTTATTAATTCACGTTTTTTGATGTACGCTGACGACATTAAAATTTATAAAGCATGTCAGAATAGTTATGACTGCCTGCTCCTGCAGGAGGACCTTGATAGACTTAGTCGTTACTGTTCCACCAATAAGCTTCAACTTAGTCTTTCTAAATGCAAGTCAATATCCTACACTAAAAATAATAACGTAATACTTCATGACTACATGTTACAGGGCACTAGATTAGATAAGGTTAATTCTATTAAAGACCTAGGAATAACGTTAGACTCAAAATTACATTTTGATCTCCATATAGACAAAGGTCAATAAGGCTTATCAGATGTTCGGTTTTGTGATGAGGTCCTCACAAGATTTTAAACGGCCTACCACATTTTTAACTCTTTACAACACTTTAATTCGATCTCAACTAGAGTACGCAGTTCAAATTTGGAATCCTATTTACGACACATATACAAAAAGATTAGAAATGGTACAGAAGAAATTCTTACGGGCTATGCAATATCGCTGTTATCACTATTATTTACCGTACGAGCAACTTCTTTGCAAGTATAAACTGTTGAGCTTGGAGTCTAGACGTACATTACTTTCTATCACTATGCTACATAATCTATGTAACAACAAATTTGACTGTATTGACATTAATAACCAAATATATTACTCTGTACCTAGAACTGTAATGCGGCGTGGGGTGCGCGTTCCTCGGCTGTTCTACATTCCACGATGTAGAACTAACACGGGTGCACGAAATCTACGCCGCCTTGTTGAATTGTATAACACACACCTATTTGAATTGGACATACATACTTGCACTTCCATACTCACAATTTCGTAGACTAGCTATTGAAACCTTGAAATAACCTGTCTTATTACTTATTGGAGTTTTCCACCATCGCTCTCTATTTATGCGCGTGTTTTTAGTTTTTTATCATTGCTGATATTATTTCGCGAACATTGGTGTGTGGGTTACACTCTTACAAACTTAATGTATATCATTTTGATTGTCATGTAAATCCTCAGTGTGTAACTGTTTTATGTTCCTTACAATAAAATAAAAATAAAATAAAAATAAAAAATATATACCAGTTTTGCACTTAATAGGACGTGTGTTTTTCTACAGTGGCTGTACTTCACGGGGACAACAGTATTGACAATACTAGCAGCTCTACTCCTCTCTCTGTTAGTAGAGATGCCGTGTTGCAGTCTGCTACGACGACTGTCCGACTGTGCCGCGTGACACGACTATTTAAAATAAAATAACCGTTATTTTTAAATATTTTGTATTAAAAATATCATATTTATTTATTTATAATCGGTAAAAACTTACAACTAATTATATTTACAGCCTATTTACATAAAAGTACAGGTAAATGTACATATTTATTGTTTATAATATTTATTACATAATTACGATATCACAAGAATCTGTCATCTAACACTGCAAGTCGGTGTTCAACACACACAAAATTATATTTTTCAACATTGGAAAACCTTTTAAAAAGAGAAATAAATAAATTTTTGCTTTTATTATTGAAAGTTTAAATAAACTTACATAGTTATTTTACATGTACACTGGTATCTAGCGAAACGAGAAGCACGATAGTTTTACATCGAGATAGTGAATATTAAATTTCTCAATCCTTGAACACAACTTTCTCCTATTATCCTCGCTAAGAATTTAGAAGGTAAACAGATAACAGCTTCTTGTGACTTTATTAATTAAACAGAACTTTGATAGGTACTGTAGGAGTAAAAGCTAAGCGAAGACTGAGAGATCAATAATCTCAATAATAATATATTTAAAGCCAAGATTATATATTAATGTCCAGTTCACATAGAAATTAAACCCGGTACTTGATAAGCCTAAAATATTTTAATTTGTATTGTATGTTTGTATAAAAATAAAGTAGTGTATTATGGCTAAAGTCTACCTCATCGAGAGCGTACTAGCACTAATGTAATGTGAACGGTACATTAAAATATTGTGTTGTCATTGTAATAAAACCTTTAAACTGTTTAAATTTTGTATTATTTTTTCTTTACAGTAATGAATATAATAATACCAGCCTGTTTATTGTCCCACTGCAGGGCAGAGGCCTCTTCTCATATAGAGAAGGTATGAGCATTAATCACCACGCTTGCTCAAGGCGGATTGGCAATTTCAGACTTTTGAGTCCAGGTTTCCTCACGATGTTTTCCTTCACCTTCAGTCAGAAATGTCCAAGATAAATTTAGAAAGTACATATGATTTGAAAAATCACATTGGTACTTGCCCGGATTCGAACCCACTACCTCGTGTTTACGAATCGGGTGTCTTATCCACTGGGCCATTTCGACTTCAAAGTAATGAATATAGTCTAACACAAATAAAAAACGAAAACGAATATTGGCTCGTAAGTCTTGACGTGCTAAAAAACGTTACTGTCAAAAATTTGACATTTCTTTTCTATCTGTCAAATTATTTTGTCTAGATCTAGATTCTGGACTAAAGGTAGGAAGGTCATTCTTATTTATACTAAATTTATATTTCTATTTCTATGATTTTATTAAAAGGATTAATTTAGATAGACAATATTAGGCAAAATAGCTACTTATCTCATTCGTTGGCCGGGTTGCTAAATATAAGAATAACCCCCAGTTTCTAAGAGGCTGATCAACGAAAAAATAAGTAATCACCTGTTACATGAGATTGAGGTGATTAGTTAATTTTTCGTTTGTCAGCCTTTCAGATACTGAGGGAAAGAGACTCCAAAGGTTTTATAACAAGTACTATGTGTAAAAAAAGTTGCATTTGACAATCAATGCATTCCTAGCTTAATTAAAAAAAGACAATTTATTGGTAAACATCATGGCGGAGTTTGCTCATCACCGATATGTCGGCCAACAAATCAGTTGAACGCCTTAAACTATTTGTAATATTATAATTTTATCCTTTTGATTGCTATTTGTCATGATTTATCCATTATAAAGGCCAATATGTTCACATAATAACTAATCTCCATTTATTTCAAATAATACCTATACTTAAATCAACAACAAAAAACTTCAGTCAAATAATAACCGCCTCTGAGGCCCTAGATAAGTGTCAAACATTTCTATTCTATTCATAAAATAGATAATAAAATGTATGAGATTGACATAAGCGTTGGCATTAGCTTATGTCAATCCAATACACTTTGTAATCTATTCTATGAATAGAATAGAAATTGTTGCCATTAGTCTAGGGCCTCTGACAAGACGAAGTTATTTTTTTATTGACATGGTAATAGTTACATACACATATGTACATAGAAACGGCATTGTCCTTTTATTTCAAAATATTATTTTATAAGGTACATTACGGGTGCGTTTCTACTGCCGCGGAGCTGGACGGAGTGGAGAGGAGCGGACCGTGTAATTGGTCAATCACAGCGCTCGTATTCTCCACTCCACTGCACTTTGAGCACTGTGATTGGCCAATTCACGGTCCACGTCACGCACTCTTTTACAATATTAACAGTGAAATAATAACACAGCCTGAATGGCCTTTCGAATTCGAATTTAAAGGCTTGCTCAACCTTCCAAATATATGACAAAGTCGAATCTCATTATTAAAAAAAAGCCGCACTGGAGAACAAGCCTTATGGGGCAACTTTACAGACACAAATAGTCCCTTAATTGTGTCTTGTAGATAAAGGTACTCTTTATTTTGATAAATGTAGCATCATTTAGCTGAATTAAATAAAACATCAGGGCTCACGTGCAAGTGGCGCCCTCTACGCGTCCTCAAATGGCTCAGTTCTGAATTAAGGCCGCGAAAGTCTTTGAACTTAGTACTTTAAAGGTGGTAACGTTCACACTCTGTGGGGCTTCCTCTGTGGGGAGACGATCTTGAGCATGGTGACGATGGGCGCTTCGAACGCGACCGATATTACGAATGCGAGCGCGTATGATATCACTGTTAGACCCAGGAACAGGATGAACTGTGGATGGAAAAATTTATGTTAGCTTCGAACAAAACAGTTGGAAGGAAGCCTCTGATGCCGGATATAAAATTAAATAACGTAGTTCAGGAGTAGATTTTTTAGGCTTATTATTAATAATTATAATAATAATAATATTTTAGCCCCAAATTAAGCAATTATATTTGCTTGTGTTATGGGTACTAAACAACTGATATTTTATACTACTTATATACTTTTTTTTTTTTTTTTGTAAATACATACATATTATAGATAAATTACACCCAGACACAATATTAATGTCGATATACTTACATTTTTAATATGTTCTATGCAAAGATAAACAACTTGGAACCTTATGATAATTTGTACCACCTATATTTTCACTCTAAAAATAACCAACATCTTTTAATAAACTGAAAAATTAATGTTAACGATATAAAGCTCCAAAACTCACCACCATGAGCTCCCCCATGTGTATGGGGTGCGTGAGGTGCATGGCGACGTAGCGCAGCACCACGGGGTGCACCAGGTACGCGCAGTACGTCACGCGGGAGAACGGGTATAGCACCGGGGCTGACAGCAGCGGGGTCACCAATCCTGTACAGACAAACAATGGTACATTAACTTAGGCAATATTTCATTCATATTAATTTATGAGCCAATGTGGAATACGTGGAATCAAGTTTTGGCGTAGAGTGGAACGCCACATCGCTACATGGGTAGTGTCGATTTATAACGGGTGACTGACAACAAACACGGGTTGCAGTCAGCGAAAAATCGTAAAGAATAACGCATATTTAGGAGCGTCCTACATATTGCTTTAAGAAGTGGGTTTTACTTTGTATTAATTTATTTTAGGCGGTCAAAATACCGCCATTTAACTTAATGCTTTTTCTTCTCAATATCTTGAAGTAGCTGCCGCCCCACGGCTTCGCCCGCGCCTAAAATGTATTTAATCTCCCGCGGGAACCAGGCCGATTTTTTAATAAAAAGTCTGTCTCTGTCACCGAAACTATCTACATACCAATTTTCATGGAAATCGATTCAGCCATTTAGGCGCTGAGTGGTAAAAGATTGTGTGAATGTTTCACACAAACTTTCGCATTTACAATATTAGTAAAACTAATAAAATTTTTCCTTTAACTCACTTGTGTTGTGAAACTGTTTATGATTTAATACTACGGGTTAGAAGCCCTTACCTCCATGTCCAGTAGAACACGCGATGATGATCCACCCGATACACGCTGCCCACAGCGAATGTGAGAGCGCGCTGTACACGGCGGCTGACCACACGCCGAGCTCAGTGCGGTACAAACCGAAGATCAGGAATAGGAGCGTCGCCGCGCATACTATCCAACCCACCCATGCCCAAATCTGAGAAACAATTGCAATGTTGGTTAAGGAATACTGAAAACGTGATTTGTGTCTGTTTTAATCTTATGGACTTAGCAATATAGTGACTAGTGATTTTAGAATCGTTTTATAAATCTAGAGATCCCTTAATACTTTGAAAAGCACTTTAAACTCTTTTATTTTTATAGGATTATCAATGACAAGGGTTAGTGGAAATCCTCGAAAAAAATAACCTATCTAAAGTGTATCTAAGCCACTATTACTATGATTTTTTTATCAAATGTTGACAGTAGTTTCACGTAAAATATTGGTATTTAATGTCAACTGGTTGGTTTGGAGGCTTATGTTCAAACACTCAAATGCCAATTTACTCAAACAACTTAAAAGTCGTTCGATCGCAAAAATTTATATTAAACTTAAGTTATGTTTCAGTATTTGACGATAAATCTTACACATATATCACTCAAAATATCCTTTGATTAAACTTACCCTATTCATCCTGATTTTCAGATTGGTCTTGAACAGTATATATCCTGTGAACATGCCTACTAAGTAGGGTCCAAGTCGAGTCCATGGCTTCTCGTAGACCTTGTCGAACTGCGTGAACGGGTCCTCGGGGTTCGGGATATGGTTGCTGCTCCACGATACGTAGCCCGTCGTGAACAAGGATGACAGGAAAAGAACACCTGTCAGACCAGCTGATACTTTGAAGTGACTGTGGATAAAATAGAGATTTATAAAAACAATTCAATGATACTGCTGCGAAGAGTTTCTTGGGTTTAATCCAAGGGTTGGATAAAGTGATTTGTGATATTAGCGTCCAAAATGGAAGACGCGAAATCGTGCCCGGTAAATGACCACAGGCTCATTGCCTGTTACATAGGACCATATAAACGTGAGCGTTATACATAATCTGCCTATCATTTAGAGATAAGGTGCGATGTCATGTTATACAAAATGTATGTATTTTATTTTTAGACTCAGTTTTTGGCAGATTTATTAACATAGTTTCTAAGTGTACATGAAAGATACCTTGTGGCCAAGATCAGTAGGATAGCACTGACAGCGTAGAATTGGGTGTCATCAGAGAGGTACCAACTCCATAACATGCACTGGAACAGAAAGAACATTGTGATATTCATATTTTTTTAGTATTCTTCTTATTCTTTAGATTCTTGTTGTTGTAGAGTGGTCGTAGTCGTCATTTGGAGTTTGTAACCCAGTCAGTTGTTGTGTTTGTTTTAGTATTAGCTCATGGTAAGCTGTCAGTGGGGTTTAAATGAGGTGGATTGTTGCAAATTGCTGGCATGGTGCAAGTTTCTATGGTTACTTTGGCTTCGTCAATCACAGCTCAGCTTTTATGTGCCGCGCTCCCGCTCTTGCCACTTGTTTTTGTAAGTTCGATTCAGGAAAAATAAATGTTAATGCAGTATTTACTAGGGGGTAACGTATGTCTTGCGCTTACCATCTGATCGACGGGGAACAACGTGTTGATATAGAGCAGGTTCCTCCACCAGTACTTGGGGCAGGTGTCGTGGTCAAGCGCGGGCGGCTCGAACACCGCGTTGTGCGCAAACCATTTCATTAACACCTCCACCACGCCCAGCGTGAACAAATATGGGGCTGTTAATCTAGAACATAGGTAAACACAACAATGGAATTAATAGGTTGATTTCTTTATTATCCGATTTAAAAAAGAGTTTAAATATTGTTTGAACATAGAAAGTTGATAGTTCCTTGGGATGGTATTTCATCTGGCAAAGAAATATAACTCGAAGTAGGAATGGAGAGCATAGTTAGTAGTGCGTTAGAACAGTGAAAGAAAACACGTGAGATCGAATCACTCTTAGACTTTTTGTTCCACATTTATTTTATTATGTTGATAAAGCTGATTGCCACTAAATGCTATCAATAGCATCCAATTTCTTTTCGTGATTCGTAAAAGGCGATTTAGTAAACGAGTAACCTTTAAATATATAAATAAATAATGTAAGGTATAATAAATAAAAGTACGGTTAAAGACCTGGCGAATCTGTATCCGATGAGTCCAAGGAACTGCAATATGCCGGAGGTGATCTTCCTGTGGCCCTTCACCAGTAGGTCCAGCTTGCCCTTCGACTTCTGGCGGAAATACAGGAACGTCACCAGCATACCGCTGAAATTAAAACATCGAATATAAGTATTTTTTATTAATTATTGTGTCAGAGGAATCAGTGGTGTCCCTGAAAATTAGTAACCTTGATAGTGTCAGGGTCACTGCTGTAAATGGGTAAATGCTGTTCGTGCACCCCAAAAACAATCATCCTGATGCAGGTAGTCAGTTCTTCATATCTTCTGTACGTTGGGGTTATCAGTCAGGTTTACTTTAAGTAGCGAGAAATCTTTTGAGAAATCTTTATGTAAATTGTATAATATATTTTTATAGTAAAACTTTTTGGTGATAATTCTTTAAATTGTTAGCTGATATTACAGCTTAAGAAACTTATCTCTTTAATGTTAGCGTGAGTTGGTTCTAAAGTAAATTAATGGTTCAAAAAAGTTTGATAGTATGTATGTATTTTGGGATATAACTAAAGGTTATAAAGACGTAAGTTTACCCAAGACAGAAGAACGTGTCTACACTGTAGACCGCGCTGATGATCAGTTGGAACCAGAAACTCTTCTCTAATAGAGCTCGCAGCGCTGTGTTGTCTGCGTACTGAAATAAATGGTTCAATTGATTTTCTTTTAGAATGAGGCCGAAGATAGTTTTAGTTTACAGCGTTTCATCTGAACCTAGCTCGGCAGTTGCAATAAATCTAAATAATATAAAGCACAATCATTATTTTCTTTTCTCCGCTAACTTCTCGTAAGCCTCTTATCGATTTAGATAAGGTTTTGATGATCGTTCAAATAATTTGTTCCGAAAGGTTTATATTATAATACTCGTACAAAAATATTATAAGTATATATGTATATAGTATAAGTATATTATAAGTATATATGTATATATAAGAGAAAACTGAGGCTTTCAAAGAAGAAAATAAGGAAAAAGTAAATATTTTTTATTAACCGACTTTAAAAAAAGGAGAAGGTTTCTCAATTTGACCGTATATATTTTTTTTATGTGTGTTCGCGGATAACTTCGTCGTTTATTAACCGATTTTGATGTTTTTTTTTTGTTGCAAAAGATATATTCCAAGATGTACCATGATAAGGAAACCAGGATCTGATGAAATCGAGGGGAACTTTCGAAAATCGTACTGACAACTAGTGCATTTGTTATTTTTTTTCATTAAGTATTTTAAGGCTCTACTATTTAGTGAAGGTTTGGAGTCAATCTGATGATGGAGCACAAAGACAGTCAAGGGAACTCCTCAACGATTTACAGCAATTACTTGGTGTTTGGACTTAATTCATTTCTAATGATGAGAACTTTGCATCCATATGGGTTATAAGTGCTATTACAGGTGACCATAGACAGGCGAGGAAATTATATATATATATATTTTTTTATGTGTGTACGCGGATAACTTCGTCGTTTATGAACCGATTTCGATGATTCTTTTTTTGTTGGAAAGTAGATATCCCAAGTGTGGTACCATGATAAGGAAACCAGAAGTTAATCAGAAATGATTAAATAAGTATTTTATAATTGTGAAGTTGCTGCCAAGTAAAACAATAGGTACATATAGGTATCATCAATCTTAATTTGCTATTAAGGTTCTTAATTAGTAAGGTTCTTATAGTATTTGCTTGGAACCAACTTCAAATACAAATACAAATTATCAAATACTTATTTAATCATTTCTGATTAACTAAATCAAAATACGAATTACTTTGTGCTAAGTAAATTTATTTTTTACTTTTTAGCTTCCTTCCTGGTTGAAGTCGGTATTCTTTTTGTTAAAAATTATTTTATTTTATTGCCAACAGTGTCAAACGAGCAAACAGCCCACGTGATGGTAAGGAGTAACCGTCGCTCATGGACGACTCAGAGTCCCTGGATGCTGCTGCCTACCGGTAAGGGAGTGGGGTAGGTGAAATAATTGAGAGGGGTGAGAAAAAAGGAAAGTGGGGAAATTGAGCCTCCGGCACTCTCACTCACTGAAAGAAACGCAATACTACTTTCATATTACTTTTACGTCGATGATCTTCTATGAGAGGGTAGTACTTCCCCGGTCGAACCGGCCCATTTAAGCTGAAACCAGCGTGGATCTACTTCCGTGTAAATATTATAGAACTATTTTCGATTTCTAAATCGGATTTTGATATGGTTTTCACTATAGGTCAGCAGTGAAAACTCGATAAAGTCAAACAATAAATAAAAAAACAGCAAAGCAATAAAAATAGAGTTTAGATTTCCGTCTTACTTTGAATACAACGATGCAAGTATGTCCGAAGATGACCCAGATCATAGACATGGTGCGCAGGCCGTGCACCACCGGCACGGTGTCAGCGCCCACAGACTGGTCCAAGATCTGCAGCACGTTCGCCTTCATCGAGAACGACAGCACTAGCTGCGACCATATGCCTGTGAAAAACGCTGGCTGTTAGTACAAAATATCACTGTAGCTATTGTCAGATTAATGTCTGATGATAAAAGACTTCTTGGAATAGCAGACAGTTAATACAAAACATTTTGATGATAGTCGGTCAGTGCGTGACAAAATACGAAACTTTGGCTAGTTATAATTCTTAAACTACTGGTTAAAATTTAATGGTATTTAAAATATACCGTGTTTATACAATGTACATTGGGTTACTGAGGCAGGCTTCCAGTTTCATCCACAACTAAGTTATAGGAGGTCGAAAATGGCCCAAATTGTATTAGGTATTAGGTATTGTATTAGGTACGAACCTGTAAAAATAGTTGTATATTGTGTGTAATAATTAAATAAATAATTAAATTAATTAAATAATTTAATAATTAATTAAATTAATTAAATAATTTAATAATTAATTAAATTAATTAAATAATTTAATAATTAATTAAATTAATTAAATAATTAAAATTGCTTTGAGAAAAATTTAACATTTGAGTTTATGAATGAATTTTGCAAATAAACTTATTTTTAGAATTCGGCAATAAATGCCGATCTCTAATGATTCTCAAAAAAAGGCCACGGTATCTGTGTGTGGTAGAAACTAGCTGTAGGGACTGGATATTTGTTGTTTCACGCGGTCTAACTATACACACACATGCCCTTACTTAGAGTAAGTACAAAAGACATACTGAGTTTAAGTTCATCAGTGGAGGCTGTCTCGGCGGTGAGGCGCTCCTCGGACGTGTTGCTGTTGATCGCCAGGTTGTTGTTCACGTTATACATTGACTTTCCTGCAATAAACATTCACTTTAATACACAATAACAAAGCTAACAAGGCACTACCTGGCTTATAACATGTATTACCCTAACCTGGTAAAAAAATTGCGACGACTTAAATGTAAAACTTAGTACTTAAGACATAAAGAGCTACTTACTGAGATCCTAAGTTACATTTAGACATTACTGACTTACAGTGAAGGAAAACATTGTAAAAGAACCTGGACTAGTCTGAAATTGCCAATGGCGATTACTCCTTTAAAAGAAGAGACCGTACCCTGCAGTAGAATAATTTATAAAATTGTAAGAAACAGCGTTATTTTAGTAGAATTTACTTGCAAGCTTTCGCGTTGAATGATCACGTGAATTCCCGTTATAAATACAAATTATTTTTGTAGCAGTCTAAATTTATGGGTAAAGTACAAGTACCACTTCTGATTTCAATGGAAACTTTATCTTGTTCTGAAGTGATGTCTTCAGTCCATATTCATGTATACTGTGCCATTATATTGTCACAGCAGGACGAAAGACTCTTCTCAAATAGAGAAGGCATTGATCACTGTACTTGTTGTTGTAAAATATTCTCTACTAAACTGACCATTAGCCACAGTGATGTCGTCAAGCGCGTTGAGGTCGAGTTTAAGATCGCTGCGCGCGCTGCCGTTGGTTGCGAGGTTGGCGGCACGCTGTCGGCACCTGCGCACGTCCCGCGCTATCTTCAGGTCGTACACCGTTGATACGATCAGCAGGATACCTACTAGTATTGTCACTGAGCTGTGGATAGAAGTATAAATTAGTTTTGGATTCATTGTAGTTGTAACAGAATTTGTCAATATTTATTGATTAGAGACCAAAACACTGTTATTACTTTGTTTACAGAACTACACCAGGCCCACAGCCGATTGTGTCGGTTGTATCCCAGTGCCCACAGTTATGTCAGTGATATCGTCTCGAAAGACTTATCTTACTAGCTTTCCACAGCGCAATTTCACCCGCGTCTTTCGTTACTGCTCTGCCCCCGTCGCCAGTAGCGTTATATTACATAGCCTATAATCTTGCCTCTAAAACCATGCGCATACGCAAATAGCGAACGAAATTAATTACTTTCAGACCCGACTGGTAGTTGCAGAGATTAGCGCGTTCAAACAAACTCTTTGCTTTATAATAATCATAAGATTTGCCCGTTAAGTCTGGCTTATTTTAAGAACTGAAACCCACTCGTTTGATAAAATATTGAACATTGGGTCGGCTGACAAATAAAAATTTAAAAAATATGGAGAATAGTTTTATGAAGATAGTAAAACATTAACGGACATTTCCAATAATTGATTTTTGTTTATATTCATACAAACCCTAACATTTTATTAATTTAGCTTCACAAAAAAACGCAAGTATTCAGCATATCCGTACTGAGCTAAATTAATAACATTTTAGATAATACTAGACCTCCGCCCTCGCTTCGCTTCGATATCAAAAGTTTCATTCGGTCTCACCACAAATGTCTATGGAAAATATCATAACAATAGTGTCGTATGTACTTTCTAAGTTTATCTTGGACATTTCTGACTGACGGTGAAGGAAAACATCGCAGATGATACAACAATACTAATTAAATCTAATGACATAAAAATACATAAAATTGACATAAATAATTGCATAACTGATATAATTCATTGGCTTAATTCTAATAATCTAAAAATAAATATAAATAGGACAACAATCATCTGTAGGTTAATTTGCTGACATTTTGTAAACTTTGACGTTCATAAGTGTTAATTTAATTAACTTAAATGAATAAACATATATTTCATTTCATTTCATTTCATTAATTTTAGAACAATCCAAACAAAACCTAGTACCTTAGAAGTTAAGTACAATAATGAAGTCATAGAACAGGTAAATGATATAAAATTTTTAGGTATATATATTGACACAAACTTGACATGGAGAATTCATATTAATGCTATTTGTAATAAATTAAACCACTAGCTGGTTTCTTTGCTACAAAAAAGCTAAAAGAATGTACGCCCACAACAACGTTATTGACTGTGTACCACGCCTATGTCTGTTCTGTAATCCGCTACGGTATTATTGTTTGGAGTAATGGAACTGACTTATCCAGAGTTTTTATAGCGCAGAAAAAATGCATTCGGGCTATTTATGGAATGCGGTGGGATGAATCTTGCAAGCCCATTTTCAAGTCAAAAAAATACTAACCGTGCCATCAATCTACATATATGAGATGGCAAAATTTGTCAAAAGTAATTTGGTAATGTTTGAACTGAGGCCTACTTTAAATAAAAGAACTGCTACGCATGTTTATTTAAAAATGCCCGCTCCCGCTCTAGAACTGTTTCGCAAAAATTGCACGTATATGGCACCTTTAATATACAATTGCTTACGTAAAGAAATAATTGAACAACCATTTAATATTTTCTGCAAACACTTAAAAAAATTGCTAATTGAGGAGAGCTTTTACACGGTTGACGAGTTTTTAAAAAAAGGATCATGTCGTTATTATTTTTATAGAAATGCATTGTAGATGAGTTAGTAATGCTATGTTATGAGGCTAAATAGTTTAGGGTGTAATGCATGAGTTGAATGATTCTCATTACATTTATAATGATATGTGACATGAATTTATGAATAAGAATGAATTGTAACTCAAATTAAATCAATATATAATTTAATCAACAAATTTTGTAATGACAATGATATATATAAATTTCAATTAATTGTGACTGATAGTGAATTAAGATATTTGCACGCCAACTTATTTGGCAAAATGTGTCTGCTGCTCATATTTATACTTAACCAACTTCTGTACCACATTTTATGCAAATAAATGATATTCTATTCTATTCTATTCTAAGAAACCTGGACTTAAATTGTCTGAAATAGCCAATCCGCCTTCAGCAAGCGTGGTGATTAATGCTCATACCTTCTCTATATGAGAAGAGGCCTTTGCCCTGCAGTGGGACAGTGGTAGTAGTAGTAGTAGGCTGGTATTATATATAATAGTGAAATGTTGCATTATTAAGATTTACAACGGCGCTTAATAGGTTAATTATTATAAAATATAACTTAATATAAGCTTTGTTACCCATCCTATTTAAAGCTTTCTAATATTGAATGATTTTTTTTAAATCGGTTACGTAATCGGCACAAACAAACCAACCAAAATACAAAAACACAAAATAATCTTTTCTCTTTATAATATTAGTTTAGATTGCACGTTCAGTAGTAACGTGCCAACGCAAGTATGGTATGTCATCCCATGAAGCTAATAAAGAAATTTTTACTTCACCCATAAGAAAATTTTTGTTTTGCATATGGCTAAAAAGAAAATACACAAATCCTTAAAAGTCTTAAAAACTCTAAGTTTAAAGATCGAATCACAGTATTTACGCAAGTTAAGCTGTCAGTTCCACGATATGTTTATCTGAATGACCGACAAAACTAGATTGGCACAAGATATTTGCAATCGCAACGTGTATTTTCCGACGTTGCATCAATGCTAAACGAGTCAGCAAAAAGTATTAAAACACATGAGTCAATAAATCTTATGTATTTATTGCTACCATAAGTTACTACTGTATATCTTCACGGGAGTGTGTAAGAGGCGATTAGGGGAATATCTATAGAATTATATGTAGAGGAAGACTTAGTTTGTTTGTTTAAACGCGCTAATCTGTCCTGTCCGATTTGAATATTGCTGTTTGCGTTTGATAGCCTAGTTCTTGAGGAAGGTTATAGGTTATGTAACATCACGCTACTGGCGACGGGCACAGAGCAGTAATCAAAGACGCGGATGAAACCGCGCTGCGGAAAGCTAGTCTTGGATAAGGGCGAAAGCGCGTATAACCTCTCGGGTGACTGTGGCAAATTTTCTTATGTGAACGTGCTGTGGCTGATTAGATATTTTTTATTATAATTATTTTATCGGTCTACACATCCATATGAATTACATATTCAAACCTTACTCTGACATGTGTGCTAAACATATTTATTTATTTATTTAAACTTTCTGCAATAAAAACTTGCACAAGGCGGACATAATGCCTAAGGCATTTTCTGCCAGTCAACTTTAGAGGGTCATGCAGAGATTAATAAGGCAGGTGTCAAAATTGGAAAAAAAAAATTAAACAACACAAAAAGGGATATAAATTTGATATAAGTACTTACATATTCTACAATACGTACATATTCTAAAAGAGGTAAGTACTAGCTTTTATTTGCAACGTTTAGATGACAATAATATATTTGTAGGTTTATACGTATTATTGTAGACAAAAACAACTTCAACAATTAGCAATGATGTCGTAAGAACATATTAATACGTTCGCGTGCAACCGAGACGAATTGCTAGTATACTAAAATAAACTACTGCATCTTCAATAACATTACAAAACGTAGATCAGCAGTTATTATTTGTAATTATTTAGTACTACATAGTTAGTGGTGTCGCAATCGCTCAGCTGACGTGAAACAATTTGTATGGCAACACCTCGGGTGCACATTCCATCTTAATGTGAGGGTACATTACTTAAGGCTGCTGCATAAGTGACGGGTTTTTATTCGGTTATCGTTTCATAAAATATGTATGTGTATGAATGGAATCAAATATAGCTCACATAGATCCCTTAATATTTCTTGTCCGTGTTGCTCTCTTTTAATAGGTCATAATCCTATACAGATTAAATTTGTCTCTCGCTTTGAAATGGAGAAAGTGGACATTTTTATTTTCAACTCCTCCTTTTTACTTCTGATTAAATTGGTTGCGGGGTCCACTTTATTATTATTTATATATTATTTAGGTTGGGGGTTTAGCAGTCCCCGGGACTCCCGAATGTCAAAGCTCAGTGATTCGTATTGGTTATTACTGTTAATCCTGGTTTACAGAAGTCACAGTGATGGGCATGTGGGTGGCATTGTAAATGTGTATGAAAGAGCATAAGTTACAGGCGGACGGGCAGTTCCCTGCCCTCAGTGGCACTCATGGGACCGAGCGAACAAGGTGACGTGTGACAGTAACGTTTCCGTCCGTCCGAGGAATTATTTCGTTACATATGCAGCGACCTTTAATAATACTGTACTGTATACTTAATATGCTTTTATTTAAAATTACTATAAATGTTCAAATTTAAGTATTGGGTAACACTTAAATGGGTATTTATTTTGACCTTTTGAGAAGTAGATGTTACATTGTTTTTAAGTAAGTACTTGGTGATTTATTTAAATTGATACAGCACGCTATGTATATAAATTTGTTTTTATATAATAACTAGCGCCCGGCTTTGCACAGGTACAATTGTTGCTCATGAATGACTCAGAGTCTCTGGCATTAGTCCTGATAAAGCCAGGGACTCTGCGAAGCCAATGCCTACCGTGAAGGGAGTAAGGGTAGGTAAAGGGATAGAGAGTTCATAGGTGAGGAAATAGGAAAGGGGGAAATTAGATCTCCGGCACTCTCACTTATAGAACGAAACGCAATAGCATGAATACTATTACTCTTACGTCAATCTTCAATGAGAGGGTAGTACTTCCCCGGTCGACCCGGCACATTTATGCTGAAACCAGCATGGCTCTATTACCGTAAACTTCAATGATTCATCCGCGTGTTGGTTCCGTAAGGATATTGAAATAAAACGTATCATTACGTAATTAAATAACAAATAATGTAGCTTTCTACAGATGATTGTTTCGTTTAATTTGTTTGAGTTTATGCAGTACAAACAAACATACAAAAAGTCAAACCTTTCTGATATTAGTTTAGATTTAAATCTTGTGATTATACATAATATGTGCACAGTATATTATACCATACACAAGAATGGATGTCTTATTAAAATCCATATAAAACGACACGATAAATAAGTAGGTAACATGCTATCCTAACACACCCTTAAAACAAAAGATAAATAACCCTAGATTAGTTAGATTAAGAATTAAGATAAAATAATGGAAATTAACAAATTACTGCAATAGAATTGCTTAAAAGTAATTGTATAACTGGCAGTTATTACATAAAAGCTTGTTGTACTACATTTAAACGGTTTGCGGCATTTCGGTCTAAGTGCACGTGCACACCAAACGTCTGTATTTACAGGATCAGTTTTTAAACGGATACATAGCTACTGAAAGTAATGTTCACACTGCATTTACAAGATCGTTTTTAATAGATATGGTAACGAACCGCTTTTGTTTTTATTGGATCGGTATTTTTACCAAATCAGACCTACCACAACCAGCAATCTTATTATATATCTATCATATCTTACTTTGTCGCTATCCTTGTTTTTAATGGTACAAAAGAAAAAGACAAAACACGAAGTAACATTAAAAGGTAATACAGTCTTGTATATGAACTTGATCGTACAAATACATACGACGATAAAAACAATTGCCAAAACGAGCCTATAAAACGGCTTGTCTGTGTGAATGCGCACTTAGACAGTACTGAGTGAGGCCGGGACACAGTCTAGTCTAGACCATAAAGTTGTGACGTCACTTGACACATAAACACGTTTAGAAAGTGGAATAACCCGCAGCTTAAGTAATACCAAAGTGTAGAAATATCATAACACTCGTTTCATCATTATGTTAATACATAGTTTAATGATTCATCTAACTTTTTAAAAATATTACATTATATTAGTCTTTTGCCCAAAATGTGCTACTTCAGATATAGACGAGTTTTTCCTCATACTTCTTTTTTTTTCAATGTTAACCTAAATGCCTGCCTTACCCCCGGTTTCTGAGAGGCTGATCAATAAAAAACTTACTTACTTACTTACCTAATTATCTGTTAAATCTCATGTTAAGTATCGATTGGGTTGCTAAAAGCATAATAATTAATTTAATTTGATCTAATTATAAAGTAATTAGATTAAAACTAATTATCCACGCTTTTAGCAAGCTTTTAGGTACTTTACATAAGATTTCAGAGAATCAAAGTTCTCGTTCTCTCACAAAAATGGAAGTAACTAGGTTACCTTTGTATTTTCTTAGTAAAATTTATAACACCCTAATTATAATGTAGTCTTAAGAATATTTGCGTTTATCAACGTGGAGTGCGTATCATTAACACCCCTTTAAGGCGTAGACACGACGTTAATTTACAATACAGAAGACAGAAAAAGTGAATTTGCAGTTTAGCAATAATATTTAGCAGACGTAGAACATTGCAATCATATTTTATGTAAGGTAGGCGTTTGTTGTGATTCTGAAATAACCGAATGAAACTTTTGATACCGAAGTAAAGCGAGGCGAAGTCAAAGCTATTAACTCTCTGACTGTCTGCCAGTCTGTTACGCTTTCATGCCTAAACCAATGAACCGATTTTAATAAAATTTGGTATAGAGATATACTAGACTTTGTGGAACGGCATAGGCTATCTTTTATCGCGAAATATGTCTTGAAAGGGTTGAAATAATGGATGAAAGTTTGTATGAAAATCGTCAATGCATAAAGATGTTCATGATTAAAAATATATCATGTGATTTGATATTCACGCGGGCGCACCTGCTGGCAACAACTAGTAATACATAAAAATGCAAACTACTTACAGTAACACTCTGAAGGTAGGATCTCCAAAGTAAGTATACCCTCCATGTTGCGGAGACCGGACAGCTGACACCTTGTGCGACAGAAGCGGCGCGCGAGCCGTACTCACTAGTGATGCGACGGACGAGCGCGAACACGTGTGGGGTAAGCACATGCCCAGGTGGAGAGTACGAGTCTGGGGAAAAAGTTATTAGTTTTATTATTTGTCTTGTTCTTATTGGTTTTAACACAGGACTTAATGGCTGCTTCTGATACTGTATGAATAATATATAAATATTGTTTACGATCAAAACGCTTAAGAAGGGCGATGTGAAATATTTCGAACGTTTTAGGCCTCTGTTAGATTTAGATTTTATAGATTGCCAGAAATTTGTGCATGGTATGTGTACAATGACTGCCTCTGTGGTTCGGTAGTACTGTGTACGGACTACCACGCAGAGGTCGCGGGTTCGAATCCCGCTCAGTGCAAATATTTGTGTGCATGAACATGTCTATTTGCATTGTTCTGGGTATTTCTGTGTATAATATGTATGTATTGTTACGTGTCAGGATGGGGTTCGATGTAAAATGCCAGTTACGCGATGATGAGTTTATTAGAGACTCGCACAATACACTAACAGTAACAAAATAAAGCAATAAAGACTTATACTGCACTGTAACGCTTCGTATATCGCTCTTCTTAAACTTCCGTATCGCTTAGATGTTCGCTCGAGATCGCTGTATTCACAACTGAACGAAGTGCCGACGTTCGAATCCTTTTTATAGTCCTTCAATAGACTTCTAGAACCTTCCAGTTATTACCACAAAGATGCCGATAATTCTCGAAAACAGAACAATGAGTGTAGGTACTTAGCTGCGACGCGTAGGTATGCCTACCGCCGTTGATCTATTGTTATACGTGTAGGTAGGTACATGCAAACGTTCTAGAGCTTAGGTATTCGTCGTACACGAGTAGGTAAGTACTTGCGAACGTTCTAGCATAGGTATTCGTCGCAACATTGCCCCCCTCTTAATCATGCTCGTCCCGAGCAGCGTTAGAACCGTGATAGGGTGCTAGTCGATCGATGTGGACGATCTTCGGCTTCTTTCTGTCTTATACGATAGGTCACGTCATTGATCCTTGTGATCACTTTAAAGGGACCCTCCCAGCGGGCCTGTAGCTTCGGTGACTTGCCGATTTTCCTGAGAGGATTATGTAACCACACGAGCGTACCTTCCTCGAAGCCATGATTACTTGCTTTCCTGTCATAGCGAGTTTTCATCTTCTCACTAGCCTTGAGGTTGTTATCTCGCACTAGATCATGTGTCTTATCCAGCTGTGCCTGCAAGTTTGCGACGTATTCTACTGTCGGCTTTGGCGTATCAGGAGGTGTTCCGGTAATCAAGTCTACTGGTAGGCGTATCTCTCTTCCAAAGTTGACTTTGGCCGGCGTAAATCCTGTAGTGTCATGAACCGCGGACCGATATGATAGCAGGAAGAGTGGAATGTAACGGTCCCAGTCTCGTTGATGGTCTTCGACAACCTTGGCCAGATGGTTTTCCAAAGTCTGGTTGAACCGTTCTACCATGCCGTCAGACTGCGGGTGCGCTGGTGTTGTCCGTGTTTTATGTATGCCGAGTAGATTACACATCTCTTGAAACAGGGCTGACTCGAAATTTCTTCCCTGGTCACTATGCAGTTCCAACGGCACACCAAATCGACACACTACTTCCTGGATCAACTTTTTGGCCACGGTCTGAGCCTCTTGGTTTGGTGTCGCAAACACTTCGGGCCATTTGGTAAAGTAATCTTGAACTACTACTATAAAGCGGTTGCCGTCTTCTGTCACGGGAAATGGTCCAGCTACGTCAATGGCAATTCTCTCCCATGGGGCTCCGACACTGTACAGCTGTAGCTTGCCTCTTGATCTAGTACGAGGTTCTTTTACTGAAGCACACGTAGAGCACTTTCTGCACCACTCCTCGATGTCTTCCCGACAGCGTACCCAGTAGAACCGTTCTCTCACCTTTACCAAAGTTTTCTTAACACCAAGATGACCACCTGATGCACCATCATGCACTAAGCGCAGAACAGGTGCAACTTTGTTTCTCGGGATCACCATCTGTAGAACTTGGTCCTTCCCGTCAGGTGATTCCCACTTTCTATATAGCACGCCTTGTTCTAAACTCAGACTGTCCCACTGAGCCCAGTAGGCCTTCGTAATTGGGCTTGCGGCTGATACGTCCTGCCATTTTGGTTTCCGACCCTGAGCCTTCCAGTCCATTATTAATTTTAGGTCTCTGTCTTCTTTCTGTGCCTTACTGATTTCCTCTTTGTCCCAGGATTCATCAGTCCCCTGACTCCTGACCATTTTCACTACTTCCTTGGACTCATGCTTCAAACAGTGTTTACAATCCTGGGTGCATGGACGTCGCGATAAGGCATCAGCGTTGGAGTGAATCCTTCCACTGCGGTGTTCTATTACAAAGTTGTACTCCTGTAGTTGTTCGATCCATCTCGCGACTTGGCCTTCAGGATTCTTAAACTGTAGTAGCCACTTCAGTGCCGCATGATCCGTTCGTAGTGTGAACTCTCTTCCCAGCAAGTATTTATTGAAATGTTGTAAGGTCTTCACAACTGCTAGTAATTCACGTCTAGTCACACAGTAGTTTCTCTCAGGCTTCGATAGAGACTTGCTGAAGTAGGCGATGACCACTTGCTGTCCATTTTGCTCCTGGGATAACACACCTCCGATTCCAGTATTACTGGCGTCTGTGTCCACAATAAATCTGCCTTCTCTATTAGGGTAGCACAGGACTGGAGCTGAGCACAGCAATTCTTTGAGTCGTGTAAACGCACGTTGACAATCCGAGTCCCAAACGAAGTTCCTCTTTTCTTCTGTAAGGTGGTGTAATGGCTTGGCTATTTCAGAGAAGTTCTTCACAAAACGCCGGTAGTAAGCACTAAGTCCCAGAAAGGCTCTAACTTCGGTTTTAATTTTTGGTACAGGCCACTCTTGCACCGCTTTTATTTTGTCTGGGTCCGTTTGAACACCTCTATCCGAAATAATGTGGCCTAAGAATGAAACTTCTTTCTTGAAAAAGGCGCACTTCTTCGGATTAAGTTTCAAGTTTGATTCACGAAATCTCTTGAACACTTTCTCAAGATTCTTGCGATGTTCCGTGAAACTGCGTCCCATAACTATTACGTCATCTAAGTACACCAGACAGGCATCTCCCAAAAGACCCACTAGTACGCGTTCCATAAGCCTTTCGAACGTAGCTGGTGCATTACACAATCCAAATGGCATTACCCGGAACTGCCACAGGCCTTTGCCAGTACCGGTGGTAAATGCAGTCTTCTCCTTATCTTCTGGCCGGAGTTCCACTTGCCAGTAGCCACTTTTCAGATCTACCGTAGAGAACCACTTCATGAATCCAAGCATGTCCAAAGTGTCGTCAATACGGGGCAAAGGATAGCTGTCTTTCTTGGTCACGTTATTCAGCATCCTGTAGTCTACACAAAACCTGGTACTACCATCTTTCTTTTTCACGAGTACCACCGGTGAAGACCATGGGCTGGCTGATGGCTCTATGATCTTGGTTCGTGCCATATTCCCAATCAGCTCGGCTACTTCTTGTTCTTTTGCTAGTGGCACTCGTCTAGGTCTTTGTTTAATAGGCTGTGTAGCACCTGTGTCGATCGGGTGTTTCACTAACCCCGTTCTTCCAAGGTCGTTTTCTTCTTTAGTGAAAATGTCCTTGTAGTCCAGTAGCAGCTTCTCTGCTTCCCGATATTCCTTGGGTGACAGATTTTGCTTCGTGGTCTCTAGCAACGGGCCCATATGATTTGCCGAAGAAACAGTTTGGACGTTCTCTTGGATCTTCCTCAGACTGCTCACAGCCTCACATCGTCCAACGATCGCGTTCTTCCTTAATAACATCGCCGAATTGCTAAGGTTGGCAATTTTAACTTTTGCTCCACTTCTAGTCATTACCAAAGTTCTGGCTGTAATTCGACTGGTATGGCGCCCAGGATCTTCCACTATGACGCAACGATCAGCCGCTATACCCTCAGGAAACCTTACATCGACTAAGGTTTCTGACCTTGGTGCCAAGGTTATCGTTTTGGCACTGTAGACCACTATTGAAGAACAGCCTTCTAGAAAGACCTCTTGGTCTGGGAAGCTTAGAACACCTTTTGCAATATCGACAACGCACTGCTGCATTCGTAGGAAGTCTAAGCCGATAATGCAGTCATCCGTTATGCTCGCCACCAAAACAGTTTGATGATAAATCTTCTCTCCTAGTTTGATTTTCACATCTGTAGCTCCGAGGACGGTCACTGGCTGGCCAGTCGCTGTTTGCAATTTGCAAGATGGTCGTGCGTCTTCCCACTGAATTGTTCGCCGCAGAAGTTCTGGTCGTACGATGGTCTTCGACGCGCCCGTATCTATCGTAAGGCGAACAGGTTTACCATTTATTTCTCCAGCTGTTACCAGGCTATTGCCGTCACATGCCTGTGATACTTGCACTGTGGGGGCTTGACGTAACCCAGCCAGTGCCCGCCCCGCGGCCCTGGCTCCGATTAGTTTAACGAATCTTGACTAGCGTCAACCTGAGTAGTGGTTGACACCGTTCTACTTCCTCTCTGGGCCGGACAGTTAATTCGGATATGTCCTCGCTTGCCGCATCCGTAGCATATAGGCTCACCCCTTGGTCTAACAGCTGCAACAACTTCCCGTACTTTATGCGACTTGTAGTCATTTCGCACAGCTTCCACCTCAAGGGCATGTGCTAAGGCCGCATCTAAACTTGTATGGTGTGCCAACCGAACAGTTGCTCTGACCTCAAGGTCTCTTATACCATCCACAAAAGCTTGCACCACTGTCGGGTCCACAGATGATGTACTGGAGGCATAGGCTCGTCGTACCAGGCGTTCAATTTCAGCAGCCCATTGTTGAAGTCCCTCACTCGACTTCTGAGTTCGATCCTTCAGCTGAGCTCGATAAACATGCTCCAGGTGCTTATCGCCAAATCGAGCTTCCAATGCCTTAAGGAGTGCGTCTAAGTTTCGTCGGTCAGCAGGTAAGTTCTCTAGGATCAGCAGTGCATCCCCTCTAAGTGCCAAAGTAAGCGCCGTCAATGCGTGATCATCTTCCCATCCATTTCCTTTGGCAACTACCTCGAACTGGTGTCGAAAGGCCGTCCAGGAAGACGAGCCGTCAAAGGAGGGCAGTTTGAACTTGGGACCTCCGGAAGTGACTGCCGCGGCCATAGGCGTAGTGCTTGAATATAGGACCTTGGTCTTCTGCAGCTCTTTAATCATCTTGTCATGATGGTTCATGGTGGTCTGGACATCTTCGAGAATTTCATCATGTTTGCTGGTACGTTTTTTTACCACTACAACGTCTTCTTGAAGAGAACTGATGACGGTGCTGAACCCTTCCCACTTAGAGTCCATCATTTCTTGAAGGTCCTCACGGATAGCCTGGCGTTGACGTTCTTCAGCTTGGCGTTGACGCTCTTCAGCTTGGCGTTGACGCTCTTCAGCTTGGCGTTGACGCTCTTCAGCTTGGCGTTGAACTTCCTTCAGCTCCTTCATGGCTTGACGTTGGCCCTCCTGTATAATGGCTAAAAGAGACGACATGTCAAAGCCAGAGCTTACACCCGTAGACGCCGCAGAAGTACCCGGATCACTAAATACTGCTGCGCTAGTCTCTTCAGTATCGGCCATAATCGATGGTTCACGAGTTTCGTCTACCGCCGCCTGTCGTCGAGTGCGTACTCCCTCGTCGCGTGGTGTGACTGGCATTCTCACTTCTGTCACCAATTGTTACGTGTCAGGATGGGGTTCGATGTAAAATGCCAGTTACGCGATGATGAGTTTATTAGAGACTCGCACAATACACTAACAGTAACAAAATAAAGCAATAAAGACTTATACTGCACTGTAACGCTTCGTATATCGCTCTTCTTAAACTTCCGTATCGCTTAGATGTTCGCTCGAGATCGCTGTATTCACAACTGAACGAAGTGCCGACGTTCGAATCCTTTTTATAGTCCTTCAATAGACTTCTAGAACCTTCCAGTTATTACCACAAAGATGCCGACAATTCTCGAAAACAGAACAATGAGTGTAGGTACTTAGCTGCGACGCGTAGGTATGCCTACCGCCGTTGATCTATTGTTATACGTGTAGGTAGGTACATGCAAACGTTCTAGAGCTTAGGTATTCGTCGTACACGAGTAGGTAAGTACTTGCGAACGTTCTAGCATAGGTATTCGTCGCAACAGTATTATACACAGAAGGCCAGCACGGAAGATCAGCGCTGTGTAATGGCTAGTTCAACGACAAGCACAAAGCTGAGTGCTGACCTCGTTGTCGCAAGCGGCCGCGCAGTGTGTGTGTTTTAAGTTAGATCTAAGACTACAATTGTCATTGTCATTCCACTGCGTAACTGTATTGCTGACAATAAATAGATTTTCCTTCTTCTTTTGTATTTATAAAAAAAAAAATAAGTATGTATATTCGCATTCTAGAACTCATAACACAAGCTATAATAAAATTACTTTGGGCCTAGATGGCGTTGTCTGTAATTGTTATGATAATATATTTTTTATTTTTTTTATTTATATTAGCCTACCAAAGTGACACCACCCCGCCTGATGGTAAGCAGTCAGTGGAATCCAGAAGTGGTGGCCACCATACCAAAAGCTATCGTCATAAACTGCTGGTATGGTGGTCCACTATAGCGGCTGGGAATGGGGTTAGGGGAAGGGAATGAGGGAGGTGAGGAAAGAGAAAAGGGGGGAAATTGGGCCTCCGGCACTCTCACTCACCGAACGAAACGCAGTAGTAAGGATACTACTACTCTTAAGTCAATCTTCTATGAGAGGGTAGTACTTCCCCGGACGATCCGGCCCATTCATGCTGAAACCAGCGTGGATCTACTACCGTCAAAATATTGGAAATATATAAAGTATTGGAAGCGTTAGCTTTTATCTCACTTTCTAATGTGTGATTTTTGTTAAATTATATTATTTAAATTGGTATTCTATCTAAACAGTGGATACTAATATCGATATGTTTCAACGGTAGTAGATCTACTCTGATTTTAGCATGAATGGACTGGATCGACTGCGGCAGTACTACCCTCACATAGAAGATCGACCTAAGAATATTAGTTTTCATGCTAATGTGTTTCGCTCGGTCAGTGAGAGCTCCAGCAGCCAAAGCAACCTCTCGATCCTGATCCTTTTCCCTTTTCCTTCCTCATCCCCTCCTCCGTGGTTGCCTTTTGGTTTGGCTGTGTTTCGTAATGCTTGGAAAACACAGCCATCTGTATAGGTTACGGTTGCCACTTAGCATCAGGTGGTCCGTATGCTTGTTTGTCCCCAAACTCGTATAAAAATAAATGTAATAATATAATAATGGCGTTGTGTGAATGTGGTAGAATATTATTATTATATTATTATTATTAATAATAATATTCTACCACATTCACACAGTGCAATCTAGCCCCAAATTAAGCAATTATATTTACTTGTGTTATAGGTACTAAACAACTGATATACTACTTATATACATTTTTTTTTGTAAATACATACATATTATAGATAAATTACACCCAGACACAGAACAAACAATCATGCTCATCACACAAAGGTTTGTCCTGGGTGGGAATCAAACCCACGACCTCCGGCTTAGCAGTCAGGGTCACTAACCACTAGACCAACAGGTCAGTCAATGTAGATATAACTTACAGTTTTAACGATCTCCGTGAGGTTGGTGGTGACTATAACACGAGCGACGTAGAAGGCTGTCTGGAAGGGCGGCCCGGAGCCTGCCATCGAGAGGTCCTGCCGCCAGTCGTTGAATATTTGCGAGTTTGTACTGCTCTCTGGAAATTTTAATTTATTTTGGTACAAACAATCATCAGAATACATAGTAACATAAATATAGACTTACCCTCAGTTTCTGAAAGGCTGATCAACGAAAAATTAACTAATTACCTGTTAAATCTTTTGTAAAGTACCAGTTGTAACTAATTAGTAACTAATTAAATCAAATTAAATTAATTATTCATGCTTTTAGGTACTTTACATGAAATTAAACGGTTGATTAGTTAATTTAATGCTGCAATTAAAACAATAATACCTTCATTAGTTTTAGAAACTGGGACATAGTCATAAATTTCTTTGTTAAACAACATAAGCGAGCGAGTAATAAAATTTTTCGAGTGTAGTTTTTATAAAGGGCACGAAGGCATCTAAAGTTCGTGAGGTACTGACGGAATAACACTTATAAACAAGCGTTCTGCGGCGCGGTTTTGCTTACTGCTCTACTCTCGTCACCAGTAGCGTGATGTTACATACTATAATCTTTCCCCGAGAACTGGGCTACTATCATACGCTGAAAGAATTTTCATATCCCCACTGGTAGTTCCAGAGATTAGCGCGTTCAAACAAACAATCAAACAAATCAACAAACATTCAAATTCAAATATGGGTAGAATAATGCTATTACAAAAAGTTAATAAGTACCTTTTAACATTCTATAATATTATTTAGCCTAAAAGTGAAGTAATTGTGCATTGTTTAACAAAAACAAGTATAACTCGTTTCAAAACAGCTTTAAATCAATATTAAAATATAGGTCAGTATGGAAATAACGATGTTACATAAAGTATATTAATAAGAAACAAGAATTAAACCATAAATTAGTACAATTGCTTTTGTGATATATTTTCCAATATATTGTTTTAGTAATTTATTTTATTATATAAAATAAACTAATAAATCATTAGGCAACAGTACAATTTATAAAAAAATAAAATTATAGACCATCGATCATGCATTGATGCGAATACACAGCGCCTTACAAAAGACATCAACGCGCGCGTACATTTTGTGCTTTAGTAAAATCTATACTATTATAATCTATACATATAATAAAAATGTAACCTATCGCTGTCTGTACATGGAAGATATATGAGAAAAAATACTATTGGGACCTATATCAACACAAATAGAACCCAAAACAATGATTTTTAAAATTTTTGTCTGTTTGTCTGTTTGTCTGTTTGTCTGTGCGTTTGTGCACGCTAATCTCAGAAACGGCTTATCCGATTTAAATATGGTTTTCACTAATATATTGTGGTAAGCTTCACTTAACATTTAGTGTTTGTTTCATGTCAATCGGTTCATAAATAAAAAAGTTATGCCAATTTAAAGAATCACATCGAACATTCGTTAATTTACTACGAAATCTTATAGAAGCAGATATTTTAACAGGTTGCGGAATAGCTGATAGTGTTTTTATTCCTCGGATTCCTGTCATTCTAAACAGTCTTTCATTTAGTTTTAAACGAGTCCAGTTTCCAGTGAGCCTATGTTTTGCGATGACTAATTAAAGTAATTAATTAATTAAGTAATTAAAGTAAAGGTAAGACACTAAAAGTTGTGGGTGTGGATCTAAGTATTAGCTGTTTTTCGGTCAGCTTTATGTGGCTCTATCACGTGTTAGCATTACTAGCAGCCTGTATGCTTTGATCCCTGATGGCTATACGTCTAATCCATACATCCATACATATTATATAAGGCTTTGTCCTGACTGACTGACTGACTGACAGACAACGTAAAGCCTAAACCGCTGGTCGTAGCGACTTGAAATTTGGAGGGTGTGTTTGTCTTAATGTCTAGAAGTGTACAAAGAAACCCTTTCTTAAAAATTCAACCCTTAAGTGTATGAAAAGGGATGAAATCGATTGTATGAAACGTCTTCATTTTTTAAGTTACAGCTTTGAAATTTTGTTTTGGAATACTTTTATTTAAATAAAAAATACGCTCATATTTTTTTTTTTACTGGGGTGGATTTATATGAGTGAAATAAGGGATGAAATATTGTATGGAAAGATCTTTGCTTTTGAAGTTGGCGACTTGAAATTTGGAGGGAGGGGGAAGGGAGGGGGAGGAAGAGGAAAGGAAGGGAGAAGTGAGGGGAAAGCGCGGGGGTAGTGAGGGAGAAGTCAGGGGAAAGGGAGGGGAAAGTCAGGGGGAAATCGACTGCCTCTGTATTTCGGTGGTACTGTGTATGGACTGTGAGGTCGCGGGTTCGATTCCCGCTCAGTGCAAATATTTGTAGCATGAATTTAAATAATCACGTCATAAATGTGGTATGTATATAGCTTAGCTTAGTTTGTTTTTAAGTTAGGTTAACACGTCTTATTTCTTTATTAAAATGTAAATTAAAATGTAAATACTTTATTATTTAAAATGTAAATACAAGTTAGATTTATATTTTCTGGATTTATTTTATTTTTTATTTTTTGTGATAAAAACATGTTTGTTAACACGTTTCATTACGGAATAGGTGGAATTGAAGTGAATTACGAAATAGTAGTAGTCGATTTACGCTGGTTTCAACATGAATGGGTCGGATCGACCAGGGATGTACCTACTACTCTCATAGTTTTCGACGTAAGAGTAATAGTATCCATATTATTGCGTTTCGTTCGGTAAGCGCGAGAGCCGGAGGCCCAACTGATGCAGAGATGACAAACCTCGCAGCATGTGTGGGACCAGCTGAGTATCCGCGGAGTCATTGTGTGGGTGGTGTGGGTCAACCCGCCGGCCATGGAGACCCGTATAAACGGTGGTGCCGCTGGCCGCCCGCGGCATTGTACAAGGGCCCAATTAGACCTAACCAAAAAAAAAGAGACTGCCCCACCAGGTTGCGCATAATCTCGGAGTGGTTCGTCGTGCAGGTTGGTGACCGGATAGTGGGACCCGGCGATCATTTTCGAGACGGTACGGGGGCCTTTTGCGAGCAGTCCGTATCATGGAAGCCCGGAGGCCTAAGACCCTTGAGCCTTTACAGCTGCGAAGAGACATCGCCTCCTCAACGGCCGTCTTCTGTCGCCTTTACCACGGAGAGTCTTCTCAACAGCTCTTTAAATTAATTCTACCCTCTCTCTTTTTATCCAGAACGACACGTGCGGGACTGAAGTGCTACCCTTTCACAGTGCAATCTAAAGGGTCTCGAACCAAACGGTTCAGCACTTTATACTTTTGTCGCTCAATTAAAGCCTGGAACTCTTTACCAGCGCATGTGTTCCCACCTAACTTTCATCCTGGGACTTTTAAGCGAGGCGTGAAGAAGCATCTCACTAAGCCGCCATAGTGGAGGCCACCATACCAGTAGTTTGGCTTTTGGAATGGTGTCCACTACTTCTGAATTCCACTGACTGCTTACCATCAGCCAGAGTAGAGGCACTTTGGCAGGCTAATATAAAAAAAAAACTTATAGCGTTTTTATTCCTCGGATTCCTTTCATTCCAAACAATTTCCCGTTTAGTTTTAAACGAGATCAGTTTCCAGTGAGCCTATGTTTCGCGATGACAATTAATGAGTGTGGATCTAAATATTAACTGTTTTTCGCATGGTCAGCTTTATGTGGATTTGCCACGTGTAAGTAATCCTAGCAGCCTGTATGGCTTTGATCCGCGATGGCTATACGTCTAATATTGTAGATAGAGAAGCATTTACTGTAAAGATTTTTCTTATTCACCTAAACGAAGATGTTTATAATTCAAAACAAACCAAAAGATATATCCAAAAAATGCTGCCCAAAATCACTATTCCACGCGGACGAAGTCGCGGGCACAGCTAGTTATAATTATAAAGCAGAAGCATTTGTTTGTTTGAACGCGATAATCTCTGGATCTACCAGTCGGATTTGAATAACTTTCTTTGTATATGATAGCCCAGTTTTCGAGGAAGGTTGTAGGCTATTTAACATCGCGCTACTGGCGACGGGAGCAGAGCAGTAAGCAAATTCGCGGGTGAAACCGCATCCCGGAAAGCTAGTGTCATAAATTTATAAGTACTGAATCAATTTTTGTTTCTAATTTTCTTAAAGAGAGTGAACGTGTATATCAGTAGCGAAGAGTCACTTGTTCGAGGAGGGAAGCCGGTGGGACTAAAATACTTTGAGTTTCGGAAGGCCAGTTAGACTTTGAGTAGATACTTAAGCAGTGATAGGTATAAGGAGGTCTGAGCATAATTTAAAAGGGAAGCCGGCAGGAATCGTGTTATATGGACGCTTCGCCACTGGTGTATATATAACTTATTTATGCAGCCAGACACATTGTTTCTACAGGATTTAATGTAGGCTTTAGGAGTGACAAATATCATGACGAAGAGAGTTGGATGTCCCTGTGCATGACATTGAGTTTAGTAGCCTTGACTGAAATTCGATCAGAAAGAAAGAATCAAAATGAAAACATATTTATTGATTTAGGTTAATTGAATTAACACTTAATATGAACGTTAAAAATTTTAAAATGTCAGCCAATTAATCTACAGCCAGTTTGCTGACATTAGGGTAGGGCCATGAGCAGAACTGGCGATGACATTGCAGTATAGTTAAATTAAGTATATAAATAAATGATCTGATTATTTCTGCTTCCGTAAAAATAACTGGTTTATGGACAGGACCTTATATCAAGGTTTTGACAATGAAAAATGTCTGAACTTTAATTTAACACAAAGTCAATGAAAACAGCACTATGTGTTTTTTCCTCGAAGGGGTAGACAGAGCTTTAACATCCATCTCTTGCCAGTTATACTGGATACAATTTCGGGCTAATCCTGATTATTCTTGACTGACAAACTGAATGTTGATTACTTGACTCGAGGATTAAACCTGAGACCTGTACTTGGCAGTCCATCCAGTGGCGGATTTACCAGCAGGCTGAGTAGGTTGGAGTCTAGGGTAGCAGATTTTAGGGAGCGGCAAATGTGGTCCAATTTTTTTTTGTATTATAGAATCAAAAGAAAAAACATATTATATACACGGAGAAAACAGGCATTAAATAAAAATTACAATATTTTAGTATTATACAGTACTTGTACAGTATACTGAATACTTTTACGTCTGTATATGAAAAATTACCAAACGCTTAGTAAAATATACTATTGTGATTATGTATTTTAAAATATTCCAATATTAAAATATTACAATTAAAATTTCGTAATTTTTAACCTTTTTTACTTCTAAAATTTAAATATCTTACTGGCGGCAAATGTGTAAATCTGCCACTGAGTCCGTCTATAATTCCAAAACTACTGAGTAAGTCAATAACCCATTGATTTTTTTTTATGTCAAAATCACGTTTTTTTTAAACAGTGTCCGCTTTGTGCAAGGCTGCGTGTTTGTAGAAAGTGACGAACAAACACCCCTTGACCCAGTGCCGAGTGTACGGAAACGATATCATAATTTAAGCCTTGTATAATACAAATTGTCGTGTGTTTACTTGGCTTAATTATTGTTTATACATTGATGATTTTTGTCAATTCCGGTGACAAATAAGCAGATATTATACGATCCACCTGATAAGTGATTACCATGACATGGCGGTGTTCATAAACGAACCTATTGTATAAATAAGTGACAACCTCTGTGGTTCGGTGGTACTGTGTATGGACTGACACGCAGAGGTCGCGGGTTCAATTCCCGCTCAGTGCAAATATTTATGTGCATGAACATGGCTATTTGCATTGGTCTGGGTGTTTCTATGTATGATATGTATGTATTTACGAAAAAAAAGTATATAAGTATGTTTATCCGCATTCTAGAACCCATATCACAAGCTATTACTATATGCTTACTTTGGGTCTAGATGACGTTGTGTGGTTGTTGTGGTATTATTATTATTATTATTGACGACCTTGTAAGGAGATAAGAAGGAGATTAAAGGGAGTAATTGCGTCTCCATTGCTTTATATTACCGAATAAAACGGATTTTTTTTAAAGACACACTTGAGATCTACAAATATACATTTGATCGACACAAAGTACCTAAACCCAGACTCGGAACAAATATTTATGGATCCCATAAAGTTTTGTCCCGTATGAGGATCGAACCCACAACTTCGTGCACAGCAGCCGCTTGCGCTCCCACTGCACCACGGAGACAGTCATTAGTCAGCAGGTATTAGCTTGGAAACTAATTCTTTCTGACAGTTTATGCGTGGGTAGTATTTACGCGATCATTTCGTCTGAACTCATGCTTATATCACCAAGGAGTACTGTATAGTGTATCCATACGTCTTTTTACGATAAATGGTAATGATATGTGACAGAGATGTATTAAAACTATTCGCTTGATTAGAACACTGTTTATTGAGTTCACCTCCTAACTTATAGGATAAATGAATTATGTGTGTATGCGACGCGATCTTAACGTGAACTGAATTGAATACAATGGGAAACAACGTGGAAAAATGATACATGATATTTTTGATGAGTATGCAAATGTGACAATGTGCGGTTGCACCGTACAAGTACCGTGAAGTGATGTGTTGGAAGACCTCGTATTGCAGTGTAAAAAAGAAATATGTTAAATAAAATTTCATAGTATGGTAATTAAGACGTTCTAAAGTTACGAAAATATTTTTTATTGTCGACAGTGGAAGACGAGCAACAGACCACGTAATGGTAAGTGGTAACTGTCGCTCATGGACGACTCCAAATGCGAGGGACTGCGAAGCCGCTGCCTACTGTGAAGGGAGTCGGGTAGGTGAAAATATTGAGGGAGGTGATGAAGAAGAACTTTTATGACAATTCTATCACTATTCATTTCAAAACTAAATGTTTACAGTTTAATATCAAATTTTCACCTTATTATAGTTATTATAAAGCACATATTTCTTTATAATTTCTACCATTACGTCACTTGGTGTCGAGCCTGCTGCCCATACAGATTAAAACCTTCAAGTTTCAATAGTGTCGTCATGGTTCTAGGACGTACTATTTAGTTGTAAGGAGGGAATTTGCATTGTGTAACTTATTGCTATTCTGTGTGGGTCCGATTTGCAATGTAGGTAAGACCTTGATAGTAATAGCACTTTGTACTTAATGGAATAGGCGATTAGGTCACCAGCAGTGTTAAGTATTAAAATGCAATAGTTGGGCATCATGATTTTACTATTTTATTTTACAGTGGCAGACGAGCCAACAGTCTACCTGATGGTAAGTGAAAGAAGAAAGAAAGAAAGAAAAAGCATTTATTTGTGCAAAACACACGACGCACATAGAAAATAAAACACAATTAAAAAAAAAAGGAAATGCATAAAATATCTTATTTCTAAATACTTAATGATGACAAAGAATGAAATTAAGCAGATATTTCTTAAGTTTAGTTAAAACTAAACTGTGGTAACACTCATAATAATAATGTGTTTTTGAACGTATCAAAGCTGTCAAAAAGAGATGAGATGACTCAGAGTCAGTTATTGGACGTGGCACCATGTGCTACTTCTACTTATTACATTCAAGAATAAAAAAAAAATGCGAAATTACAAAATAAGTGAGTACGCCGCGATAAAACACAAATTGGTTAGACACTCAGCAAATACTGGGTTAAGCAATTACTTACCTACCTAACCCAGAACTGATTTTCAGTGCCAACCACAAGGAGTGTCACCCAGACGCAGACATGACACTAACTTCTACATTAATTGTTACAGAAATTGGAAAATAATATCAAACAAACCTAAACAATATTATTTATATGGTAAGTGTTGATAAACATAGGTACCTACTTACTAACATTTGTAATTAAAACTACAAATGCGTAAAAAGTGGTAACTGTCGCTCATAGACCTCTGCAATGCTAGAGGCTCCGCGAAGCCGCTGCCTACCGTGATATTAATGCTTTTTTTAAGCTTTAATTGAGTTTCTTGCTATGCAAGGCTTGTCCTACACTTAATGTAGTTCTTTTTAAAAAATATACAGTGTCGGAGGCTTATTTTCCTCACCTCCCTCTATCCTTTCATCGACCCACTCCCTTCACGGTAGACAGCAGCTTTGCAGAGTTCCTGGCATTGCAGGAGCAATGCTAAAGACTCTGAGTCGTCTATGAGCGACAGTTACCACTTACCATCACGTCGGCTCATCTGCCAAAGTCGGCAATAAAAAAAAATCCCATTAAAATTTGCTAACACACTAAATCTGTGCAGAAATGTTCTTTATGCAATAATTCCTATCACTACAGCCTGTTATAATATACACTGTGGGAAGGCCTCTTAAAGTAAAAATAATTATCAATTAGAATTTGGGTAGAAAATAAATACGTATTCTTTCTTTTTAAATAGGTATCATTAAACCGTAAAATTACTGTCGTAATTTTTGCATGTAATTTCTAACGTAACTCAAATAGTACGCTATCGCAATTAATTAACCAGTCATATTAATTAATTACCTAGTTATTTGAGAGTTGGTCAATGCACAAAAAACAATGCGCTTACATCGTTCACGCAACGAACGCATCTGTGTCGTTGTTACTATGTAGCTAATGTACTGATGAAATTACTACACTGTACTGACACTTGTAACACAAGTTACTCAATAAGTGAGTGAATCAATGTTTAATTTGGGTTAATATGGCAAATAAAAAATATGTCTTGAAAATAATTTCTTCTGACACGCAAATACCTAAAAATTAAAAACATAAGTTACAGTACGTGTGTTTTAAACACATTTACTAGATTTTGTTTATCTATATCTATCTATATTATTATATATAAGAACTACCAGTAGGATTTAAATAATTCTTTTTGCGTATGATAGTCCAGCAGTTCCTGAGGAAGGTTATAGTCAAAGTCAAAGTCAAAGCATTTATTTCATTTAGATCATAAAGTATGATGCTTATGAAAAGTCAACATTACATTTTGTCAGCAAATTGACCTACAGCCAGTTCGCTGACGAGGTAGAGCTGTGAGAAGAACTGGCAAGAAACTCACGCCACTCTTTTCAATCGCCAGATAATTACAGTTATTTGAATGAGTTACAATTTAAACACTCAACGCAACCAAAGAACCATACAAAGTAATTATTACAAATTAACTAATTAATATAATACTAAGATTAAAGAAAGAAAACAAGGAATTCAATTATTTAGTTTCAACTAGTATGGTAATTTGACTACGTATTTTAATTAAACTGGTAAATGCACCCCCTGGTCACATTGAACGACAAGGTAATACTGGATTGAATATTAAATGTAAGCCATGCCAAGATTGACCAGTCATATCAGTATAGGCTATGTAACATCATGTTACTGGCCACGGAAACAGAGCAGTAGCCTAAGAGGCGAGTAAAACCGCGCCGCGGAAAGTTAGTAAGGATATATTTGGGTGGCGGACAAACGGTGAGGGATGAAGGCGGCTCCCGATCGGCAAAGGTGGCGAAAATTTGGGGAAAATATGTCTAGCCGTGGATTCTTTTCGGCTGATGTAATAATGATATTTATATTTCGTTTGGTGAGGTCTCTTCCACAAAAGAAAAGTTATATTAGCTATCGACGATTGAACTTGAAGATATATAATGGCTGACTATTAACTATTAGAAAATGACTGCAAAAGAATGGAGTGATAAAAGCTGCCTGAAGTACTAATACTAGTTTAGCCGCTCAGTTTTTTTTATTGCCGACAGTGGCGAGCAAACAGCTCACGTCATGGTAAGTGGTAACTGTCGCTCATGGACGACTCAGAGTTTTTCTCTTGCTCCTGCAATGCTAAGGACTCTACAAAGCTGCTACCTACCGTGATATTATTGCACTTTATAAGCTTTGATTGCTACACAAGGCTTGTTCTTCTTATAACTTTTTAAAAAAAATATAAAGATGTTGTTAAACTTGCCCATTTGTAATGCTAACACACTAAATCTGTGCAGAAATTTTCTTTATTAATTACTTCCTATCATCTCAGCCTGTTTTAAAATACATTGTAGGACGAAGGCTTCTTCTCATACAGAAAAGTAAAAAAAAAACATTTCTCCTGCAATGCCATGGGCTCTGCGAGGCCGCAGCCTACTGCTAAGGGAGTGAGGTCGGTGAAAGAATTGAGGAAAGTTAGGAAAAATGAAAGGTGGGAAATTGCCTCAGTTACTGCTTTCTAGACCGTATAGTATTAAGTATAAATGAGTATACTGACTGTTGACAGGTCGGGAGGGCTGGTGCTCATCGTTGAGTATCTCGCAGAGCTCCGCGGAGCCGGTCCAGTAGTTGTTGCCCCAGTAGAACATCGACGTGTAGCGCCCGCTCGCGTCCTCCACTGGAAATAATACACACAATCAATTATTTATGATACATAGTATAGAAAAACTAATATTACTATCTATTAGTAAACTCTGTAAGATGCAGAGACAAAATGAGTCGATAAAAAATAACTAAAACATAGTCATTTGCTCGAACACGACCACTGTCATGCGTAATTCAAAAGGTTCAAAGGTTTAATGTGTGCACTGTCAACGTCGGCATTAGTAAGTTACGACGCGGACTCACCACGACTGATTGTATACTACTATATTAATTTTATTTGATTAACACAACCAGTGAAACAAATAATATTTTCTGACAAAATGATCATGAGAAATTATCAACAAAGTTAGAAAGAAAATTATCGAATATAGGACGAAAATAATCATGCTGTAATAAAGCTAACAATGGCGATCGTTAACACACCTGCCAAACTTACTATAGCAAAACTCTTAAGTAATATATTGTATCTATTACTTAGTATTTTCAAAGTAAAAATATGATTGTCGAGCTATCAAATAACCTCAACATTTTCATATCGATGATATATGAGGGTCTAGACAAATGGCATAAATGATAATAGAATAGAATAGGAAGAATGTATGGGATTGACATAAAGTAACGCCAACACTATCGTACATTTTTTTTAAATCTATTATAAATCAATCCCATACCTTTTTTAATTTATTCTATTCTAATAACATTTCTGCCTACACGTCCAAAGTAAATACACAACATTTCACAATATACAAAGATAATTGGCTGCACTCACTAAGTTATCATTATAAGATCGCACCAGGAAGGAAGGGGAAGGAAAATAACTTCCTATCATACAGTTAATAGGCTCACTTTCATGCTATCAATAAAGTTGAAGGTAAGAATTCATCTTCGTTCCGGCAATTTTACGACGAAGGTTTGCATGTGACCTGAGTTCATGGAAGCCTATATAGTTCTTTTCCTTGTGGTTGCGATAAATACATACTTTAGTATGACATACGGTTGATCATCTCTTTATTTGTGTTTTGTTTGTTTTTTTTTACTTTAATGTTAGTAATAACTGATTCTGTTACCGGTAAAACATTGCAATTACCTACTCGATTGGTATAGGTGCTGGCGGTGCTGGCACTCGTTCACTATGTTGTGTAAATTACTGACAGTGCCAACTGTTAATCCCGTTTCGGACAGTATAGTAACATACATACGTTGAACATAAGACGTCGCCCTTCCTCGGTTACAAAAGTTTCTTTTACAATAAACGCCTATATAAAATACAAAAGCAATATTGTTTGCGAAATATTATTGCTCTACTGCAAATTTACTTTTGGTGTCTACTCTACTGAAAATTTACAAATATCAAAATTCAGAAAATTGTTAAAAATATGTTAATATAGCCTATGTTACCTTCTTCATTTTTTGATTTTTAAAAACCAACGTAGACATTTAATTAAATCGTTACAAACATACAGAAAATCAATTATTTTCTCTTTAATGAAGCATCAGTAAAAGTAAAGTAATAAATAATGAAAGGCGTGATGCCTTTCATTATTTATTATTTAAAAAAAAATGTTTCAATGACCAATTTATAAAGACATGTTCATGCACACAAATATGTGCAGTGAACGGGAATCGAACTCGTACCTAGAACCAGAGGCAGTATAGGTACTTAAAAAGTGCTAAAATTGTTTTATAAGTTCTTATTACAATCATACATTAGTCATTATACAATACCTACGTCAATAATACATAACTATTTGATAAATAACTATTGTGTAATAATTAAAACAACTAGTATTAGGACATACAACAAAAACTTCACAGATCTAGTTTAATTCATATTAACTGTCTCTATCTAGGCGAGTTGTTGTTGGCAAAACTATTGTCAAGTCCTTTCGTTTTCGTTTCGTCGGTTTTACTCGCGACATAGCGTATAACCTTCTTCAAGAAGTGGGCTATCATACGCAAAAAGAATTATTCAAATCCGACCGGTAGTTCTAAATATTAGCGTGTTTGAACAAACAAATAGTATAGATTATTTTTTTTTAGGAATACGTTCTAGATAATATTTATTATGCGATCGAAGTTGCTGGAAACAAGTTAGTATGCAATGAATCGAAAGAAAGAAATCTCCGAAAGGAACAAAAAATATAATTATGCGTTTTTTGTAGATCTATGTCAAGGTTGTATTCAAGTCGATGAACTCACAAGGTGCATTTCGATTCAGAGCCGCTCTCTCAGTTTATATAAAGCTCTATAATTTATATATTTAATAGCTTTTAAATTTTACATTATTATTACAAAATGACTCCATTTTGGTCTGATGGAAAAGCAGTTAGATAGGTACAGGAGAGGTAGACGTCTCAACTCCTATCTTATGGTCCAATAAAGAGGTTTTATGCAATGCTTTTTGGTGCTCCGTTTTTTTATAAAACTTCGGTGTCAAACAATGGGGCAATCGTGTCCTGTGCTCATTGCAAAAACAACACGAAACATGTACGAAGAGGATAAGAAAAGAGAATAGGAAGATCGAGGGGTTTAGCATGCATCCAATCTCTCAACGATCAAAACACTTTAGTATTTATTATTCACCAGCTCGATGTTTCTCTGTATTCTAGCAACAGGAGGGCCCTAGAGACCTAGACTGTAAATGAAAAATAAAAATGAAAATATATTTATTCATAAAGGTTAATTAAATTAACACTTATGAACGTCAAAGTTTACAAAATGTCAGCAAATTAACCTACAGCCAGTTCGCTGACGAAGTAGAGCCATGAGAAGAACTGGCAAGAAACTCAGGCCACTCTTTTTAATCGCTAGGTAATTCAGGTTTGGTAAAAACCTACCACAGGCTCTGGTCTCCATTAAGTTTAAGTGTAATACCATAAAGACTATTGTGAATAGAAAAGAAATAAATACCTACTTACGTAATATATAAACTACTAACTACCAGTTTACATCTAAATTCTACGAGAGTTCAATTTAAATAAGTTTTAGTAATATTTAAGTTACAATTTTTCACTTAATCAAAACGCAACCATTATTTATTATAATGCATTGCATCATGACGAGGCCTATAGCTCAAGGAATTGGTCTGTCTTGATTAATCTACGATAATAATAAATGTATGTTTGTCACTTATCGTACTATGTCCTCAGGGTTCCAGTGCTTTGTGATAGATTACAACTAATTAATTGCCTATGTAATTATAACTTAATAGTATTAGTTGTATCAAGTCAAAATGGCCTAGTGAATAAGCTTCATAAACACGAGGTAGAGGTTTTGAATCCGCGCCAATGTGATTTTTTTAAATCGTATGTATGTTCTAAGTTTATCTTGGACATTTCTGACTGACGGCGAAGGAAAACATCGTGAGGAAATCAGGACTCAAAAATAATAAAGTCTGTGCGAATACACTAAGCATAAACTCAAAATCAAATTTATTAACTATACAAAAATGCAACTTTACAGTGACAGTTGACAGTTGTAATGAGTCTTATTGAATTTAAATTTTCATAAAATTTTTGTTGAAAGTGGTTTTTTCCGTGGGAAACGCATTACGCGTACGCACCCGCCTGGGCGAGGCGGGGGTTCTGTCGGACTCTCCGGCCACAATGAAACAGCGGCCGGCATACCGACTAAAACCCACGGTGTTCCTCCAGACGGCCAGAGTGTCGGGGTCACGGGAGACGCTCGCACATTCATCCGCGACCCCGACAGGCCACGGCCCGCTCAACGTGAGCGGGCCCCGTCTGATTTGGGGGGCCTAGCCCCCCTTCCTCCATCGAGAGGCGTTCCTGGAACACGTACGCCGCCTTCTCGGGCCTGTGCTGTTCGAGCGGCGATTGCCCAATCGCCGCCCGCAGGCATCCTCCTACAGTGAAATACGTGGTCGCCTATACTAACGGGAGTTAACGCGATCATTCGACTTCATACCTATGGTACTACTAATGATACTACTAGTAGTACCACGAAGATTATTTTTGTCCGTCGCACTACTACTCCGTCTGATAGTACCACAGGAGGTCTTGCATTACCCCTGGTAATACATATCAATTTAACATATACATATTACAAACGTATTCGAAGTATGCTTCTGCAAGAAAAATTGAGACTGTTAATGCATATGTTTGAATGTCAATTAAGGGCTACAGTACTAACAGGAGGCGTCCTGCTATGAAATAAAACAACTAAATTCACTAAAACAGTATAATGTCAACGTAGTTTTTTAAGTGCAAGCTCCAATGTTATTTCTTGATTTAATAGTTGCATTTGAATGTGTTTTATTATGTCATCGTATTTTATGTATTTAGTTCTTCTTTTAGCGCTCAATTTACATTTAAACTCTGAAAGTCATTTGGCTCATATGGTGTGTTTATTAAAACTCGCAAAGTGCATCTACTCCGGCCTACATGTTAGCCCAGCCTAAATTGTTGGATACAATTCTCCATAGGACATACTTAGTGATTTATCATTCCTAATGTAAGTATAAGTGCAACATTTCCTAAAAGAGTAGGTACAGTTGCATCGCCTACTTGGCATGCACCTCGGCTGAGGTCTGACCCCTGCTCTGTTGTAACTTGTGAGCTGAGCTGTTTCCTAATGCCATAGTTCCTAGCTTAATTGATGCATGTTTGTGTGGATGTCATCAATAGTAACGTTTCTTGAAATACGTTTGTTAATGGGATTCACATTCCTTTGATTGGTATGCGAGATTTAAAAAATGACATTTTGGTTTCATTAAGTTATTTTTATTACGTGTAATGTCCATAGATTTGTTGGCAAATCTCTTTTCATTTCTCATACTCAGAAAGTAGTGTTGTTTTAATTTGATTATTGGGTGGAAAATGCTGCTTTCCTTTCATAGGGAGGGAGAAACTCATACAAATTAATTCCGACCCTCGGGCCGCAATGAACTTTAAAAATAGAACTGCTGTCAGCTGTGAAGAGTTTTATGTAAAAACAAACTAATTTAAAAAATGTCATGCATGACTTTCTAAATAGCCAGTGTAAATTTAGCGCAAACTTCTTTGAGCGGAATAAGCCGCGAGTGCCGCGACAATTCTGCAGCGAGCGGCGAGTTCCATATTTAAAATTTTATAAAGTCAACACAAATTGGCGGGATACTAAAATCTGTTATGTATGTATCTGTGACGGACTTTTGTGCTAAGATTTGAATTGAATATAGCGAAATATTGACACCAGATTCCATTACAGACGAGGCAAATTTTGTCATAGAAAATCTTTTTAATTTCACGAATTGTCCTGATTTGACTATTAATTTTAAATAGGTACTATTAATAAATTATTATCAATAAATAGTTTATATAATCAACTAGTTTTATTTTCCTCATATTCTAAATAAAAAGTAGAGTGTTTGCCACGGGTAAAATAATCAATTCCTACTCGGACTGTCTACCTCGGGAATTGATTCTTTTCAACCCTAGGCTAACAATCTACTATTCCATGCTGGTGATGCTGCAGTTATGAAACAACTGTGAATATATAAAACGTAAGTAGCTTTGGCTATGTTCATAAAATGTCAATAAGATAAAGACTTATTACTAATAATTGTAGTGTATGGTTATGTGTTGTGGGATTCCATAAATAAATGACTTCATGATAAAACCATACTATAATTTCCTGGTACCAGATTAATACATAATAATACTAGTGCACTACATGATTGAGGGGAGACGACTGGCGAGCCCTGCGGTTGTGTGTACGTTCCCAAGCCGATTTGTAATCGTTTATTATGTAGCCAAGCCGCTACATAATAAACGATTACAAATGACAAACATGTTTTTCGTACTGATTCTTACTTCTTTTTTGTCAAATTTTGTCCGATCTTAACGTAGTATAACGAATTAGTAGTGCTTATCGTTTGTATAAGTAAATTAGTAATTATAGATACAAAACTAAAGATGTTACATATTGTTTTGATCTCAGTGAGACATTCGAATAGCTATTCAGTTAGATGGCAGCGTAGATTGCTTGAAGAGCTTGGGTGTGACGCAACTATGTTGTTCTATTGATGTCCGTGTCGCCATTGTCGCTCGTCAGATGGACACACTGACACACATGCTGCTGCTACCACATTGAGGTTACTTCCATTAACTGTGTAGAACTAACTTATGAATAAACTGCTAGGTTCTTCGTCCTTGGAAACGGAGAACAGTGGGGAATTAAATTACGCGGATGAGTTTTGCAGATGAGAAGGGAGGGACAGAATAAAGGAATCAATGTATTTAGCATATAATTGTAGAAAGATGAACCTCAATTGATGTCCAAACAAGACCAAATGTCTAAAATTGTCAATTCGTGTCTTCTCTGTATGAAAGGCTCTGCATTGGGAAAATAACGTAATGGCATTCTTTATATTATTTAATATACAAGATCAACCACACAAGATTACAACGTAATTACGTAAGAACACATTAAATTATATTGTTAAAAGTTTAAATCCTAGGTAGTAAAAGTGAATAATAAACACAATAATGGCACTTATGGTAACATAACAGGTGTTAAGAAGTTTCACTGCGCGCCATAAGTCGACCGCTGCGTGCTTTTTAGCGGTACCTTAGCGACGATCTTGTGTGGACTAAGTGATGAGCGCTGGCGCAGAGCGCGGGGCGAAAAAAAGATTGCCATTTTTCAACCTAAAATTATTAAAATTATCTTTTAAAACTGTGTTTTGTTTTCCCGATTTTTTTTTGTTCTTTTAGTACAAATCAGTTTTTTTTTCTCGTTTCTAACCCGCGACCGGGTTAGGTTTTCGGCTCAGGTTAGAAATAATACTCTTATAATTATTAGCAGTTTGACTTTTTGTTTCATTTAATCTGTTTGATTTTTCTGGATTCGGACTAGTAAACTATTAGGTATCTTAAAGTATAAAAATGGACCAGTGGATAAGGCACCCGATTCGTAAACACGAGGTAGTGGGTTCGAATCCGAATTTCTAACAGACGGTGAAGGAAAACATTGTAAGGAAACCTGTATTCTAAAGTCTGAAATTGTCAATCCGCCTTGAACAAGCGTGGTGATTTATGCTCATGCCTTTTCTATATGAGAACAGGCCTTTGCCCTGCAGTGGGACAGTAAACAGGCTGGTATTATTATTATTTATTCACTTAGAGTAGAAAAGTTTTGAAGTCGCTGCGTCTGCCGGTTTGTGGAAGTGTGACGACCTTATAAGGATGGTTGGCAACCGATGAATGAGAGCGGCTCACGACCGGCCATGTTGCCGAATTTTGGGGGAGGACTATGCCCAACAGTGGAAAACTTTCAGTTGAAATAGTGATGACGATGTCACTTGAAAAATGATGAAGGTGATCAACCAATGGATGATGGTTTTTATTTGCTTTGCCTTAGTTTTGCTTCGGTATCAAAAGTTTCATTCGATCTCACAGCAAACTCCTACTTAAAATATCATAGCAATAGTGTCGTATTGCATCATTCAGATTAAAACGTTTAAAAGGGCTGAAAAAAATGTTAAACTTAATAAAATATACCCCATGTTACCCGCTCAATTTATTGATTTTTAAAGGTGAAAGAATTTTCAAATCGGTAACGTAGATTTTCAGTTAAATCATTGCAAACAAACAAACATACAAAAAGTCAAATCAGATGATCATGTCATCAGATAAAAATGTTGGTTACAGTCTATGTCTTGGGGAAGGCCTTTGTGGAAAATGACTTTATTCGCTTTTAATAGTGGTGACGATGATGATCGACGCAGTAAATGCTAATTGGCAAATTTTTAAAACTTTGGACAATTAATGACAACATTATTTGTCTCGTCAATTCATTACGACGATATTTTATGTTAATAACTTAGTTAAGTATGTTCAAGTATACTTTTGGTTATGTACTTTAAATCTTTGATCAGCACCCTTGGCCTTTACATTTTTTGATTAATGTGTTTTCTGTCGAATATTTATGGTTACATGAAGTTGGGTTTTTGGCAAACATATTAAATCAATAAATATATTGAATATGTCCGTATGTTATTATTATAAACAATACTTTGTCTTGTTGTTCAGCATTTTGATCATCAGATTACTTAATTTTATTTAATATATTAAATGAATTGATTTCGTTGATATCACCATCATCTTAGCTATACGACGTCAAATACTTTTTAATTATTCATTTAAAATACATTCACAATAATTTTACAGAAATTGAACAATAAAATATTATAATTGCATGACTTGGTATAGTAAAATAAATGACACATTTTTTGTGCCATGTCTTTATCCCAATACACATCTAATACGAGTATATACATTTCTATGGATATTGTAGCTTTGCTGGTTGGGTCCAGCTGTAAAGGCTTATCCGTTTTTGCTAACAGTTGCCTATAAATCTGCAGCCCCTACACAATATAAGTACTTAGGTCATTCAATGGAGTCATCTTCTATGCAATCTCATGAACTTGACCCGCGCACGCGTGTGGCTTGCACCGCGGCATTGTCATAACGTGGAGTTGCGCAATCCAAGTCTATTGGGACGCACTTTCTCTCGTCGCCGCCCGGTCAGTGCGTACGGTCATTCAGGTAATACGTGCGAACTAGATTATTACAAAGATGTTTGACAAATTTAAAATATAGAAGAAATAAGGCTCGTTCTTTATCGTAATTTTACTGTTTAGCCGCCAAGTAGGCTAGGAACTCACAGCCTCTCGAATAGTAAGTGATAAATGCCGCTCATTGACTTCTGCAGTGCTAGCTACCTAACGTTAAATTCATGTTTTCTGTAAACCTCGTTTGAAGAAGGACATAGCACCTGGTAAGCAGTATTTCGTTCCAAAGCCTGTATGTACATGGAAGAAATAAACGCTGAGATAAGTAATTGTTTCTTTTTTCATTATTCTTAGTGTGTTACAGTAACCCACTATGAATAATGAAAATACAAACAAACTAGGTCAATGACAATTTCCGAAATATTTCAATATTAAATTTCTACTAATCAAAAATTTAATACTATAATTTTATAGAGTAAAAAGCTAAAAATATGAAATAGTTTTGATAACATCTAGTAGTCATCTAACATAGGAGGCATTTTTTAATTTTACGCTCAAAGCCCACTCTTTCGTAAATAGGAAATAGAATATTATTTCACTTAGGTGTACTTATAGTACTTACATATTTATTGTATTATCAAAATGAGTAATTATTTTAATAATACTTACTTTCTCGTGTTAATAACGTACTCAAGGTATAAGAAACATTGTTACTACAATATCTTCACCATGACTGCGCGTTTGACTTAACGGTGACCTCGTGTTGGTGTTTCAGATATATGGTTTTATACGTCGAAAGGGTAAAATATATATTTTGTAAAGAAAATTTATTTCTCATACGTAATTCTACGCGCCAGCAACATAAATTGCCAGCAACACTAATAAAATGGCTTAGTAATAAATTACATATTAATAAAATTGTTTATTTATTTATTTATTTAAGCTTCTTACACACAGAATGTATAACGGCGGACTTAATGCCAACGGCATTCTCTACCAGTCAACCGGGTAATGCAGAGTTGAACCACAGTAGGTGCATGATAGCAGATAGTAAATGTAGTAAAATTGTTAATACTAATGTTGAATATTTTACTAAATAAGACCATAACAATACACATACGTACGTATAAATATAATGATAAACATACATAAAAATCATACATATAGTACTAGTACTACATTATTACACATAAATATATATGTATATATATATATATATATATATAAAACAATAAATGTAAACTATTGGGTTGATTTTGCCAATTTATCAATGAGAAGTGTCCGAACCTTTATCTTAAACGTGCTTCGGTTAGTTGCCATCCTGATTTCCAGAGGGAGGGCATTCCAGAGTAATATTAATTGGACAGGAAAAGAGGAGTGGATGAAACCGGTTTTATGAGAAGGACAGGCAAGGAGGAGATTGTTGGAGGAGCGAAGAGGCCTTTCGTGTAAAGAGTTTATAGTAGAGTTTTGTAACCTGAAACTGCAATTTGTTAATTTAACAAGTAGGTATCTAATTTTTCTGCTGCTTTCCGTGGTCTCATTAGGTACTTAGGATTGGTTCAAATTATTTTTAGATTGGTGGAGGTTTTATCGAACAAACCCTCTTTAGGAATGTCCTTGTTGGTAGTAAAAGTACTGCACCATTTTTCTTCTATTTCAAAATCAGATGCAAGATAAGCCATATTTCGCAAGGGTATATGTGTAAAGACAGGATTATAGAATAAAAGAATGTTACTTGAATCAGTTAATTATCGATAAAGGTAACTGTTTATTACAATTCAATAGTAATTACATCGGTTATTAGTAAACGTCCTTAACCTTAGTTGGTCAAGGTGAGAACTTGCAACTATTATTTCATCAATTTGATATTAACTGCTACTAATACGTAAATAATGACTATAATAATGATGTTATCCGTATAGTTCCGACGACATATGCAGTTTAGGATTATATCCATACTAATAATACAAATGCGAAAGTAACTCTGGCTCTGTCTGTTAAGCTTTCACGCCTAAACCACTAAACCGATTTTGATGAAATTTGGTATAGGGCTAGAATAGACCTTGTAGATTAACATAAGCTATATTTTATCGCGAAAAATGGCTTAAAGGGGTTGAAATCCGCAATGAAGTTTGTATAGGAAATGCGATATAAAATACATTCACGCGGGCGAAGCTACGGGCAACAGCTAGTATTACATAAAACTTTACATAATAGTGTAAAGGCAGACTTAATACCTTAGGCATTCTCTACCAGTTTACTATTGACTGAGATTTAAAGTTTCCTTTGATAGTATTTCCTTCTTATGTTACTTATTCGCAATGAGTCTAAGTTGCGTGAATACTATTATTATTTCATTATTTGTTTATAATTACAGGACACTATTTGCAATCTCCAAGAACTTCCACGGGAGCCGATCGTGAGATATATTTGCATCCCTCTACCCATTAAATTGTTAAGCGCGTCAATCTATTTTACTACTACTTTTTTTAGTAGATACTTAAATTTAAATTTTATTTTTATAATAACGTATTGAGTTTCCTATATGTACTGATATTGCTGCAATCTTACGCTATGTCATCCAGCTCGTGGTCGCCTACGAAAGCTAATACACTAAGCACATCGGTTAATCGGTTCTGTTACAAGTTTTGCTACAAGCGTCAAAATTTTATCCAATGATATCCACCCTTCAACTACATTAATACATATTTATGATCAGCGAAAGGTCTCTGAATCTTTCTACAGAGTTGCATTACTCTCTGGAAGAGTGCAGTAAAAAATAAACACGCAATAAAAATCAGCAGTGAAGTTTGAGGGCAGAGAGATTATAATTACCCATGACATAATTGCCTAAGTAAGTGATAGTGATTGAACAAGGTCAAATACGTAATTACTTGTTCTGGGTATGTCTGAAAATAAATGTTGCTTAGTAGAATTGCTAGTTTAAACGACGGTTATTTTTTTTATACAACTTTGGTTGCAAACACGCATGCGGTCTATACCCCACACCGTTTTGTTTTCTAAGCATTGCTGAAAAATGGCTAAAAACACAACTAATCTATTGCTGACCATGTTGGAAGAAGGGGATGTGGAAGGAAAAGGACTGAGGGCGTAATAGGAAGTCGGCGCTTTAAGATCTATGTTGCTTAATATTAGATGAGCCGTTCAATCTGTCTCACTGGGAAATAAAAAACGTAAAATAATTATTTATTCGTAATGTTATTGATTATCTTTTTTCAAATGAATAATTATGGATTTCCAACAAAATACCATACCTAGCAATAATTAATGTCATATTTCTGAGATTTAGATTTAGCAATAAAGTTTTTGAATTTGAATTTGAATTTATTTGTTTATTTAAATAAGAATTTATGACAGATGTGTTTATAGTTAATTGAATTAAAAGTATCAGTTTCAAGACGGAATTTAACAGATTTGTATCAAGTTTATTTAAATGTATTTTTTTAACGTTAATTAGCATTATTTTAATACTGTTTATATACCACACGGATAAACCATACGGATTTCAAGTTCAAAAATGCGGAATACCACTCGTCAGACTTGTAAATCTAAATAATATTTGTTTCAAATGTTTTTATTATAAACTCGACTAACAAACTAATGAGCCCTTCGAGAAGTCTCCATGGGTTTTTAGAAAACCACCATTAACTGACCACTATAAGTAAACCTATACTCAAAACCTTTATAAAAACTTAGATACTAAGAACTTCTAAGGTTAATGAATATTATATGTATAGTATAAGTATGTCTTCAATTGAGCCATCAAGGAATGTAGTCTACAACGTAAGAATAAAATGCTTATAAACAAAAATCAACTTGAAAAACAAATAAAATAAAAAATGTATGGGAACGGGCACGGAATGTAGGTTACACTTCACAGAAAGACTCACAGGCACAAGTTAAACAACACAAATATTTGTTCGGCGCGTTGACCCTCTCCTACTGAGATAGTGTGTTTTTATTTCTTTTGTATTGAATAAAGATTGTATGGGGTTAGGGATTAATTAAGATGGTATTTTCTTAGTTATTCACTGAGACAGCTTAAATTTTAATGCAGCGTAATAAAGTTTTATTTCGTTTACAAATAACAGAAGCAATTAATACGGTAAATATTTTTTTTTATTCGGTCAATTCACAATTAGTGCTAGAGTTCTCTTTAAAAAGAAGTTAATGGTAGAAATTACAATTTGAAACAAATAAAATATTAAGTAGGTAGTTAGAGGTCGGGGAAGTAGGACTTACAGGGAGGAAGGAATTGTTCATCGATTAAATTTTGCTCATGATTTGCCTGATAATGCAATTAACTTTATTTAGCCTTCTATGTATATACGAACGACTTACAATAAGGAAGAAATTTGCTCAAGTCAATCGGGCGACGCTACCGGTTATTTAAAGTTCGAATGATGAAGATATAAGTTAAACTTTGATAGAATTTTGAACTCTGACTACAACTTTAATTTCAAAATAAAACTTAAATAAGACCTTATTACGTGTTCAATAGAGTTTATAAAACAAATTATTAGGGAAACGATAACAAAAAGAAAGCGTCGCACAAATGGTAACATTAAATCGCGCTAATGATAGTATACGCCACATTGTTCTTGTAAGCGATAATCGTCCTTAAATGTATAGCGTAATGTACTGTAATGGCTAGAAAGGGTTAAGGCCAAAGACCTCATCCTTACGCTTTCACTTTATAGAAGCTGTTACGTAATAAGGGAAATGATTTTTGTTTTAATGTCAACATTTTTGAAATTGTGATTTATGATATGAATATGATGGTTCAATCGAGTCCTGACTTGCTGAACTGAGAGTTTGGAACTATGCCAGGTACATGGTGGCCATGTAGTCTCTATGTAGTATAGAGCCACCATATTTTATCCTGGGAGTAGCTCTTAGGTATACTAAGACAAAGCTAAAATAATACTAGAAATCGGACAAACTACTAGTTTTACTTATGGTAATAATACTCATCATTCCTAATCAAATCATTTTCAATCTATAAAAATACTGAGTTGGACTTAAAATTTACCAATAAATAAAAGACCTTAAAATGTTGAACCTTTTATCTTCTTGACAGCCTTAAAGTACAAGATGACCGTGGTTTTCGTGAACCCGACAACCTTACACCCACCAATTATTTTTTGTTTCCTTTAAATGTTATAGGTACTTGGCAAATATGGCGTTCTGGTAATTGTTTATTACACTGAAATTAGGTGTTTCTGTAAATCAATATATCTAAACTTTTTGATGTATGTTTATAAACTACAAGTTCAGTTCACTGTTTTATTCTGTCTGTATCTGCTAATATATTCTAAACCATGCAACAGATTTTCATGAGGTTTTACTATCCTTAAGTCGAGGATTTCAAAGATTTGTAAGATTACCAAACTGATTGTAATTACCATCCTGTTTTTGTCCTATCGTAGGGCGTAGGCCTATTCTCAGTAAGAGAAGCTTACACAGAAGGCCAAATTAACTTTACTCTGCCTGATGATAAGTAGTCAGTGAAGTCTACAGTAATCGCAATATCTGTAATTTATTGCGAGAATGAAATCGCTGCGTGGGATAATTAATATTAAAAAGTCGAGGATTTTAACGATTTCCAATCATGTCATTAAACAATTTTAGTATCGACTTGACGTGCGTAGCCCAGCAGCAGTCTGAGTGGATACCTAGTTTATAAATAACTGATCACTCTGTGTAAATATTATATAACAACATTGAAGTAATAGCAGTTATTTACATTGCCCAACTGTTTCTCTGAAGTGGGTTCAATAAATGAGGAATTTTGCCAACTGTGGCCTTTTGGTAATTGGTTTAAATTATCACCTCATTTACACTAATTACTTATCACTACGACATCTGTCAACTCAAACAAACTCATATGATACATGTTTGACACTAATGTACATTAAAATAACAAAAACATATCAATCAATTATAATATAATATATGACTGGCCTGTTGGTCTAGTGGTTAGTGACCCTGACTGCTAAGCCGGAGGTCGTGGGTTCGATTCCCACCCAGGACAAACATTTGTGTGATAAGCATGATTGTTTGTTCTGTGTCTGGGTGTAATTTATCTATAATATGTATGTATTTACAAAAAAAAAATGTATATATGTAGTATATCAGTTGTTTAGTACCCATAACACAAGCAAATATAATTGCTTAATTTGGGGCTAGATGGCGCTGTAAAAAAAAAGAAAAAAAAAACAAAAAAAAAAAAAAAAAAAAAAACCCACAGTTCGCTGACCAGGTAAAGCTATAAGTAGAGCTAGCAAGAAATGCAGGCCACGGCGCAACGATCTCATTCACTGAATTGAAGTTAATACTTTATTGGACATTCCATTGGAGATGATGAGCAAGATAAAATTCCAACTAATAACACGAAGTGATCTGATACTACTATTTGACCATAAACGAATTTAGTTAGAGTTTTGTTTGAGAGCGTCGGAGACCCAATTGAACGCCTCGGTTCTCTTTCTTTGCCTCTCTCATCGGTCGATATCGACTTGTTTGTGTTTAAAGTCTAAATCAAAGTCAAAATCATTTATTAAAATAACACTTTTGAACGTTAAAAATTACAAATAACAAAATGTCAGTCAATTAACCTACAGACAGTTCGCTGAGAAGAACTGGCAAGAAACTCAGGCTATACTCTTTTTAATCGCCAGTTTATTACAATTTTTGTAAGTTACAATTTCAAGTAGTATGCAAATTGACACAGGCAATACACTTAACTCTATAGGTAAGTAATTACAGCTTTGTATGTTGTAAAGAAAAATAAAAAGTAAAATGTGTGCTTTACAGGCTGCCTTAATTTGCATATTGCTGGGTAAAGGCAACATGTGAACTGTGGTAAATGTTTCTATGTATTATATAAACTGTTAATAAAAATTAAGAGAACATAGCCGTGTCCTTAGGTTTGGTTTACCACTTACCATCAGATGGACTATATGTTTGTTTGTCATTGAAATTGTATTAAAAAAGTTAAAATACACGTGGTCTAGGAAGTATTTGTCTGTTTTGAAATAAGTAATTCGTAAGTATAACTTGAGGTTTTGATGTCAGTAGGTTAGAGGTGTGAACTAGTATTTGCAAAATAATAGCCACTGTAAATAAAATTGTTTTTATCGTTTTAGTGTAGGAGTAATTTGATTAGGAACATTATAAAGTATTATGAATAACGGGCGAAAAACAATTACTTATAAATTTATGTTATTTTATTTTGATAAATATACAAGTACGTTTGCTCCACACGACAATAACATGGCGTCTATGGATAGGTAATTTTTAAAAATGTACACAGAATAAGTTTCGAACTATATAGGGTTTTTAACAGCCTAGCCAATCTATTTATACCGGCATAGTAGAGTAAATCTATCTATGATACTAGATTATATTATACTATTACATAAAGTGGAAAAGTTTGTTTGTTTAAACGCGCAAATCTCTGCAACTGCCAGTCGGATTAGAAAAATTCTTTAAAAAGCCCAGTTCTCGAGAAAAGTTATAGGCTATGTAACATCACGCTACTCGCGACGGGAGCAGATCAGTAAGCCAATACGTAGGTAAAACCGCGCCGCGGAAAGCTTGTGTATGTATACAGTGTTTGCCACTGTTGAATTATAAGTAACTGACTGTAGCTATGACACATATTTTAATATACGGCTTCTGTTTTGGACATGTCAAAGATAGACAGCTGTCAGAACAGATGCATAGAAATGTATGCCACTTGTGTAGGGCCTCAGGTGTTTTGATTTTGTCTCAAAGCCTTTAAGTTTGTCATGTCGTCGTATCTATACAAGTCTGTGATGTAAAACTACGCCTATACTTAATCCGTTTTGGAAACATTATGTTGTATATTACTCTGTACAAAAACTTTTGTGAGTGGAAAATGTTATTCATCTGTATTTGTCTATAATTCCCTTACGACCTCTCCTCTTCCCGTGAATGTCTTATTAGATTACAGAGAATATCAGGCAAACAGACATAGTAACATTACCTGCATACAAAATATCACATTGCTGTAGTAGTTACCGTCCGTTACTCAAACATCGCGTCGTGATAATGTCAAATGTCTCATTCAGAGAGGCCTATGGGTTTTGATGTAGAACTCTCAGGTATTTCACATGTGGAAAAGTTAACTTCTACGCCACTAATCGCTCGGACTGTATTACGTCATAATTGACACCATTTTATAACAACAATTAATTAATTTTATTTTGATTCAATAAACATTTACCATCAACAATAGTTTTGTAACCCAAAACTAATTTAACACAATTAACCGAAACCGATCATAATTAAATGAGAAAGTTCTTGAAAACATCGTCGCTGAGTAGGTCAGGGAGACAAGGACAAGCATATATGTCTAGTTATGAGTGCGAACAGGACAGTGATAGTCACATAATAGCCTTACGTAAGGTGTCAGGTTCAATTCTCGCGTATTTTAATCGTTTCTGCGAGGATAACGCGCATTACCAAATATTTTGCTTAGTTATGAAAGTCACCGTTTAAAATATTCATCTACAAAAACTATTAAACATTGCTTCATTAACTGTTAGCATTTTCCTACATAATTATCCTTAAGATTCAAATCGTCTTTACCAGTTCAGAGCAGCATGGTATTTTGTGGTATAAAGTTTTACTCATCCTTATACTTTTTAGAATGTTTCTGTCTGTCCCAGTATGATTTTATGTGATGTGTGTAGTGTTCCAGTTCAAGATACGGTAGTACCCAGAAGGCACATCCTTTTTTTTACATAGTAGGTAGAGCATTATTTGGTCTTCTTCTCTACAATTCGAGCTTTTGGCAGTTTTATTCCATCCATGACAATCTTTATGTATGTTATAATGCCCTGAGAATACTGTAGTGAGTAACTTAGCTTCTGCTACAACTTTTTGTTGAATATAACTAAATCTTTTGTTAACCATTACTTTATTAATATAATACGAATTCCAAACGGGAAGCTTGCTACTTCTCTTGTCTTTAAACGTGATCACTCAAGCTACCAGAAAATATAATAACTTTCTGTACATTTTAACATGTCATATGAGTAACAATTTATAAGTGTCAATGTTCACGACAAAAATGTCTTCGCAATAAACACGATTCAAGTAAGGGAAAGTAGAAATAAATGGATCATTTTGCGGTATGTATCGTTCGGTAATCGGTATGTACCACGTCAGAGTATGGGATGTGTATCAATAGCATTAAAAACTCGAACTACAGAATAGATAATAGTACCTGCGCAACCGTAGCTCAAATGCACAACATCAACACACAGTTGACGAATGAAATAGGAATCCTTTAGATCGCACAAAAATTACGTAAATTTTACTTCTTTTTTCTTTACCTTACGGAAACTTTTAACTTTTGAGAGTGCCGGCGCGGTGGCCCGATTTCCCTACTTTCCTTTGTCCTCTCCTCATCTCCCTCAATCCTTTCATCTATCCCACTCCCTTCATGGTAGGCAGCAGCTTCGCAGAGTCCCTGGCATTGCAGGAACAATGCTATGGACTCTGAGTCGTCCATTAGCGACAGTTACCACTTACCATAAAGTGGCCACTATCGGCAATAAAAAAACGGAGCGTATTTTATCAATAGCTATATATAGACGACCGTATTTTCGTGTGGTCTCCGAGTTTGAATACGAAATCAACGTCATGCGTTATACTTATATCCAATAGTGTACGTATTAAAGTTAATAAATTAGATTATTTAAAGAACATCTAAAGATATACCAGTACAGATTTAAACTCAATTCTTGCATTACGTAACATTAATGTTAAGTGACCCACTAACCAAGTGACGAGGGTTAGCTAAAACAGATCAACGGAGAATGTAAACGAACTCGAACAATTTGCCGCAACATGATTTCTGATTTCATGATACTTTACGCCTGTGGCTGGTAGCGTGATATTTATAGCCTATAACTTTGATAGAGATTAGCGCGTTCAAACAAACAAACAAACAAACTCTTTTGCTTGATATGTTACTATAGATCTGACGACCTCTGTAGTTCGGCGATACTGTTTATGGACTGCCACGCAAAAGGTCGCGGGTTTAATTCCCGCTCAGTGCAAATATTTGTGTGCATGAACATGACTATATGCATTGGCCTGGGTGTTTTTATTTACAAAAAAGTATTTAAGTATGTATAAAATGAAATGAAATGAAATGAAATATGTTTATTCATTTAAGTTAATTAAATTAACACTTATGAACGTCAAAGTTTACAAAATGTCTGCAAATTAACCTACAGCCAGTTCGCTAACGAAGTAGAGCCATGAGAAGAACTGGCAAGAAACTCAGGCCACTCTTTTTAATCGCCAGGTTATTACAATTTTTGTAAGTTACAGTTTCAAGTAGCATGCAAAGTGACGCAGGCAATACACTTAACTCTATAGATACTTAATTACTTACAGCTTTCTATGTTGTAAAGAAAAATTAAAAAGTAAAATGTGTGCTTTACAGGCTGTATATCCGCATTCTAGAACACAAGCTATATAAATATGTTGTAATTTTATATTATAGATAGTTATTAGTTTCTTGATGCAATATTACTTACTAGCTGTTGCCAGCAGCTTCGCTTGCGTGAATTTCGGTTAGGTGTCGCATAAAATTTTATTTCCGCTAAATACAAAGTTTTATGATTTTATCTTCTACATTGACGATTTTTTATGCAAAATTTCATCCCCATTTTTCACGATAAAAGATAGCCAATGTTTTTCCCCAGTCTAGTCTATCTCTATACTAAATTTCATACAATTCGGTTCAGTGGTTTAGGTGTGAAATCGTAACAGACAGACAAACTGACAGAGCTACTTTCGTATTTATAATATTAGGATGGCAGTATGAATTTACTAATTCTAGGACTGTTAATGTCAGTGCATCGAACTTTTAGATCTATACTCATTTTGTTACAGTAGGTAGGTAGTCTGTTGCCTTACAATGTTTAGCTTGATTCTAATTAGACCGTCTTGTCGAATTAATTGGTTTGACTTGTGATGACTCGAAGTTTCATATTTCAGTTAGCATGGTCTAAGCACTATAATGGTTTTAGATGCTTATATTTCTTAGAACACCCTTACGAGTAATTAAACAAAACTGCATAATAAAGTGTCGACTAATTCAGTGGTTCGTCTTGCGACCATTACGGTCTATGGGCCGATATAGTGACTAAAATTGAAGAGTATGTGGAAAGGGTGGATAGAAGTAGTATAACGGAAGAAATTTACGGAGCAGAAATAACTGAGAAAGTTGATAGGGGTCGCCCTAGGCGAACATACTTATTTATTTATTGATTTATTGGCTCACAAAACAAGATACAAACGTAAAGAAACAAAGTGAATATATAAAATAGAAAGCCAGTTTGTAAATCTACGTATGTGTGCACAGATGCTCCAAATATTAAATTAGTTGTGACGTCCTTTATTAACCGGAATTAGAACTGCTGATACATGGAATACGTCTAACTTCACTTTTGAATTTACTGACCCCCAGTTTCTGAAAGGCTGATCAACGAAAAATTAACTAATCAGCTGTTAAATCTCATGTAAAGTACCTGAAAGCATGCAAAAAGCATAGATAATTAGTTTTATTTGATCTAATTAGTTACTAACTAGATCAAATTAAACTAATTATTCATGCTTTTAGCAACCCAACTGGTACTTCACATGAGATTTAACAGGTGATTAGTAATTTTTTGTTGATTGGCCTTTAGAAACCGGGGGTTAGACTACTATTAAATATATCTAAGGTAGAATGTCGAGACACCATGTCATTTACGCGGACCAAATAGGTTATGTGTTGACAAAGGCCACAATTACAAGCACCTGTAACCGACGTGTGTATGAAATTAATGAATGTTGAAAATGCTAAGGAGGTATGTTTGGCGTTTTATAGTCTCTGCTTACTCCATTAATGGGAGACAGGCGTGAAGTTATGTATGTATGTCATGTTTTTATTCATTAATAGGGCATTATTTTCTAATGCGTGAGTAGTTATTTTAAATGACAGACCCTAAAAAAAATTATAAAAAAGCACCTCAATTGAATTGTCATATTATGATCTAAGTCTTCATATAACTGTATATGAACTAAATAAATAAATTAAAACATAAATAAATAAAATAAATACATTAGTCATCATTACTGCATATAATTCATAACCCAATTTTGAAAATAAAATGGTCGTCGTATTGTGTGCTCTGAGGCGATCACGTTTCGCACGTGTGCGCTTTACTATCATAATAATTATATAATACATTTTAACTATACCTACAGCATTAAATATTACTGTTATGAAATCTATACTTATTATATAAAACGGAAGAGTATGTTTGTTTGTGTGAACTCGCTTAATCTCTGGAACTACCAGTCAGGTTTGAATGAATCTTTTTGCGCTTAAAAGTCAATTTTTTGAGGAATGCTACGAGCCACGGGAGCAGACCAGTAAACAAAAATATAACTTATTGCGGATGAAACCGCGCTGCTGGCAGCTATATAGTATATATATATGTATATAGGTATATAGTATAACTAACTTTCCTGGGCGTGGTTTCACCCGCGTCTTTGCTTACTACTCTGCTCCCGTCGCCAATAGCGTGATGTTACATAGTCTATAACCTTCCTCGAGAACTGGGCTATCATACGCAAAAATAATTTTTCAAATCCGACTTGTAGTTCCAGTGATTAGCGCGTTCAAACAAACAAACAAACAAACTGTTCCGATTTATGTTATTATAATAGTAGAGAACAAACGCTGCCACAACGGTAGTAAATCAGATTTTTTAAGTATTAAGTATACTTTAAAACTAATTCGAGTGTGACCAATTTTATTATCCTCGTATGTCAAACTAATTATGTTTTTAATATAATTAATAATATAATTATCCGTAGCCGCCTTGTACAATCCGCAAACTGAAACGACATTTGCCAATCAGCTACCACACGGCTGTCATACTACATATTATTATTGTTTTGCACTTAGTAAATGATTGCATGGACATGGCTGTGTTCTTTAAATATTGCGAAAACAGCACTAAGAAAAATAACTACTTATGCCTTTGCCAATCATGAAAGAAAAGGCATCATCAGCATTCTACTTTAACGTTCTTCATTGTTAATTCTGGCTCACAGGAGTAAACAGCGATGGGGATGTCGATAGTAATGTTTCGATTCTATTATAACTGGTCGTGAACCACCCTTTTCTCTCGGTTATCCGCCAACTTTAGTTAGTAGTTCGTCATTGCACAATATGATGAGCCTGCTCTCATTGCGTCTGCTGGTTCGTAGTCGCTAAAGAACTCTTCTGCCGCAAAGGAAATGACAGAGAGAAATGGAGGATGACCAAGTGGGTCATGGGCCTCTATCGTTTTAATTCGCCGAATTAAACCGAATATGAATAGGTACTTTACAATATATAGTATTGGATAAGTAGGTAGGTATATTTATTAAGTAATAAGTATTTTTTTTAAATTTTAGATTTTATTATAACGTATTGGGTTTTTTACTTTCTCAATAAATAAATAACATTTTATGAGAGAGTGAATATTTGCCGGTATTATTGCTGAAACCAGAGACCAAAACCAACTGATTTATTATTATAAATGTAATAATAACTTAATTTTACATAATGTTTATGTACTTAAAGTAGTTTTGCCCGTTACTCGTACGTAACATGAAATAACGCATGTTACATAACGTAACACGTGCTTATTATGCCTTACATTTTGGCATTAAGAAAATTATCGAAGTTTTGTGACTGGTTCACCTGACGTTAGATGCCACTAGTTATGTAAAAATAATATATGTCATTCCTCGAGCAAGGGATTTAGCATGCTCAATAATTTAATAATCATTTCATTTTTTTTACCACAGTGACTCCAGGGTGGAGTCTAGCCAAAAGGTTAACTTTATTTGGTAATTAAAAAGATCTAAATTTGATGTTAATACATGCATTAGTAAAGAATTCCACGCTTTAGTTAAGCAACAAAGTTAGGAAGTAGGTTAGTACCATTTGGTTCCACTGTGAAAGGGAGACAATTTGTTTTAATTCTGGGTGAAATTTATGTCTAATACTAGTGTGAAAACAGTTATTCAAGGCACAAAAAAAAAACAAAGTTTAAGTATTAAAATAATAATTAACGGCTTCTTACGAGTACCTACTCTACGAGGTATAGTTGAATCTCAATATGCTTTGGAAAACGATTACTCAGTCACAAACTGACCTCAACGCGAGCGATTAACCTTACATTATAATGTTACGTAGCAATAATCGTATTCCAATTCAAGTTATATTATAACCCATAGAATTATTATGTAGATTGTGAAAGTTATAGAAATTATTTAATAACAGATTTTGTAGGCAAACTTGTTAGACAGGTATTTTGTATTCGAGGATTCATTTTAGCACCTACGAAATAGTAAAAGAATGAACAAGACCTCGATGTTACTTTGATTCAGAATTAATAGAATAATGTAAAGCGTGCAATTGGATGGAAGTGAAAAGCTTTCAAAAAAGGAAACTAAATTGTAAACCGCTGTCAAAACTGCGGTTTTCGAGTGACATTAAAAATCTCTGACTTTTCGAATTGTGTTTGCATTTCTTTGCACAAAATAATTTAAAAAATACGTATTACCGGCTTCCCTTTGAGATAAATCACAAAGACTATAATATCTATTATAGTGTAGAAATAGACCATACGTCGTGCTTCAAGGTAAGCAATTTTTGCGCCGGCTTCCTTCTTACAAAACGTTACTCTTCGCCACTGATAGATACCTTAATACTGTTTCTGCTCCATATAAAAAGAATACATTTTTTTATAATATTCACAAAACAAAATTTAAATCTCGGCAAAACGAAACTTCAGACATTTTGAAGTGACCACTCTAATTGCAAGACATATTGCACTTTTGTAATTACACTATTTAACTATTTCATAAATGTAGTCTCTCGTATTAAACACGACCACAATATAACCACGCGGCCACGCCTTCTTGTTAAGTAATATGCTAACGAGTGGTTTACCATATCTTAACAGTATAAAGTCACTGTGGTATTCTGTCCGTTTCCCCTCTTATCTTCTTCTAAACTGAGCAACTGTTTTTGATACGGTTTACTCTATCGTTGACATAATATTTTCCGAAAGATAATTCCGGAAATTATGTATGAATACATACATAGTTTTACGCCTTTTATCCCCGAAGGGGTAGGCGGAGGTGTTTAACCACTCACGTTTCGCCATTCTGTTTCGGGCCCCATGTAACAGGAGGCGAGCCTGTAAATCGGGCATAATGCCAGACTCCGGGATAATACTGAGAATTTCTCATCAGGAAAACCCAATATCACTTTATCCGACCCGGGCATCGAATCAGAGACAGTACCACCGAACCACAGAGGCTGTCATCTGTATCATATGTATGGATACACTTATATTATAGCAGGGCAAATTTGTAATTGTAAAACTTTAGTGACAAACAGGCATACGACCCGCCTGATGGTAAGTGGTAATTGTAACTTAAAGAGTTTTAATGTTTTCCAAGCATTGCCGAAATAATGCTTGAAAACACAATCAAGCCATTGCCGACCATAGAGAAGGGGATGAAGGAAGGAAGGAAAAGAGAAAAGAAAGAGGACCGAGTGGGATATTTGGGGCTCCGGCGCTCTCTTATCTCTAATTATTTCGTAAAAAACATTAGTGTCTACGTCGCAACCAAGCCAAAGCCAGTAAACAAGTAACAATCATGTCAATAATTGCTGTTATTTTAAATTATACAAATTACGTCTATGAGCAAGTATTACGCTCGTAAATGATTAATGATAATAATGATACCCTAGATGTGGGTCGCCATTTTTGCTTATGGTATACATAACAGATAAAATAAAGAAAGTTTTTAACGCGGTCAGCTGACTGCCAGTTGCGTAATTGTTTTAAAACAATGCTCAAGTAAATAGTGTAGAGGTCGTGGTTAAGTCTTAAGCGAAAAAAAGCGAAACACATCTAAAAGCGTAACGCGGAACTGCAATTATAGCGTTGCGTGTAAATACCAAAGTGTATATAAAAATACGCATGTTATATTATAATAAATTGGGAACGTCCCGCATGGCAGTTAGTATGAAGAATTTCTTTCACAATGTAACTGTGGGAGCGCAGTTCATTTTTCATATAAACTTTTTAGGTTGTCACCAGCGAGTCAATTGCACGTACTCGAAATAAAGCTACAGATGACCCCAATTATATAATAAAATAAAACTTAAAAACCTTAAAAGAATTAAGTCATCACTTTGATCACGTCCACTACAATCAGAGCGTTTAGTTCAGACCGGAATTAATAAAAGAACGAGGAAAACGACTACAATAGATTGCTTTTGTGTTTCAATCTTGTAGATAGAGTACTATTTTGTTCTCTAAACATACACATTAGAAAAATAGAAAGAAAGAAAGCACTTTTTTAACCTTACTCTTTGATTTAGTATGCGTAGCAGACGTAAAACTTGGATAGCGTTTAGACACGGTTTTTTAAATATATGGTTACTCTAGTTTAGAGGTTATTTTATTGGGATTAACCCGGTTAACTTTAAACGATATGGAATGAGTCATAAAGACAAAATAAATCAACTCAGAACAAGAAACATACAATTATATTAAAGAGGTGTGTTTAAGCAGCAGAATAGAAGTTAACAAAATTATCAGAAATTTTTAGCGTGATGAGATGAGATCGTGTTATTTTTGTACCAAACTTTTACAGAAAGTATTCTGAATGAACAGGGATAAAAGTACTCTTATTACGTGTAGGTATGATATTTTCATTAACGTGCTACGAATAAAATTCATTTAACATTTATTACGATATTATTAGAACATATCTAAATTTGTAAGCTTTAAACCACACAAATTTTACCTGGTACCTACAAAACCAACAGCAACTTCCACTGAAAGAAATTATTTGTTTGTGGTGGACTTTACAACCATAGAAATATGACTCTAATGGTTATAAAAAAAAGTGTAAATATTCACTCACACCAAAAATTACCCTCTGTAACGACATCACATTTATGCTATCTGATCAACTAAAGAAACAACGCCTTTAGTGTATTAAACAAGCTTCAGGAAAAGCACTTTTAACCTGTCTAGTTATAATACCATTTTTCCAAAACATGTTACTCAGTTAAGATGATTTTGATTGAGCAGCCGTGACCTACGGACATATCCGGCCCATCCGCACTTGTTGTAGGTATTACGTAATGAAAGCGGTAATACTTCTAAGCAATTTGTTGTGCAATCGACGCCTGATGAGATAATATTTTGTTATGTTTAATGGGCTTTATTATATATTTGAGTAAGAAGTATTTCTAATTTATGTTTTTATGCCTTTTACTCATGATTTCCCTTCGATTAATAACAGTTTTTCTTTTCGTAGAGACTTCTGTTTAGCCGAGGCCGATAATACAGAGGGTAATATATTACAATACAATAGATTAAAAAATGTATGTGATTGATAGATAGAAGCTAACGCCAATTTGTCTAGGCCGTCAGTGGTTGTATAGACACATGTTCTCATTTGCCTTATACTTACTATCGTTGGAATTGCTATAATTCCACTGGAATATAAGGTTCAGAAGATTGGCGCCCTACGATAGCCAATAGTGATATGGGACATAAATTATGCGCTAAACTCGAAAACAATCCGAAATGAATATTAAATAAGTTAGAATGGCATGTGCCATATCTACACTATAATATAAAGTGGAAAATTTTGTTTGTACGCTCTAATCTCTAGAATGCCACGCGGATTTAAAAAAACTTTTTACGTATGATAGCCGAGGAATTCGAGGATTCTCGAGGAAGGTTATAGGCTACGTAACATCACGCTACTGGCGACGGAAGCAGAGCAGTCAGCAAAGACACAGGTGAAACCGCGCCGCGGAAAGCTAATCGCTAATATTAATGCAAAATCATGCAGTCTTTCGTCTCTATCAATTAGATAGAGACGAAATACTGCATGATTAAGATAAACAATGATAATTAACAATATTGTACGTTACGTGTGGTGTAAACCTTCACCCGCTGTACACCACATATTAGTAGTAATGACGCCACGTGGGAACTATTGTCTATGTACCGTGTTTGTATAATCTGTGACGCATTGTAAGACTCACGCATTGTCTAACATTTTAGTAATTGTGAGATGGGACAATTGTTGGTAACTGATCCGTCCCTCGTAAAACAAAGACGGCGCCTTGATATCTCCACCTTTAATAAATAATAATTTTGTACGGTAGTAGATCTACGAGATCCACGCTGGTTTCAGCATGAATGGGCCGGATCGTCCGAGGAACTACTACCCTCTCATAGAAGATCGACGTAGTATTCTTACTACTATACTATACTCACCGAACGAAAAATAGTATCCGTACTATTTTTCGTTCGGTGAGTGAGAGCACTTTCCTTAATCCCTTCACCTACCCCACTCCCTCCACGCTAGGCAGCGGCTTCGCAGAGTCGTCCATGAGCGACAGTTACCATCACGTGTTCGCTCATCTTCCACTTTCGGCATAAAAAAGTCTAAAGAGTAAACCTGGGTTTGTATATACACAAAATTAGCGGTATCAAATAGAAATGCAATCAATATCGTGTACCTGTAATGTGAGAAGTTACGGAACATTCCTAGCTAAAGGGAACGTATAGAAAATGCAGGCGTAGTAGAAAGTTCGGAACATGTTTTGGGCTATCTGATGGCGAAACAAAAGTACAGCTAAAGCTTTTTGTAGTACCTAAGCAGCGAACGAGTATAATAATATCGTGAATAATATGGGTAGGCTACGGACGCTTAAAAAGATTACAAAGTAGTAGAGAGTAGAGTTGGCGATAGAGCAAGTGAGAGAGAAAAATAAGGAAGGCTGACTGCAACACCACGTGGGAGTGGGACAGACGGGAATAAAGGGAGAGAGGATGGAGGTGAGAAATTTCACATACAATTTGTATCTTTACTAGCGACCCGCCCCGGCTTCGCACGGGTGCAATGCTGATACTATATTTAGTATCAGCATTGTCCGTGCGAAGAAAAACAAATGCTGTGAACGTTGTATTTAAACATTCTGTAGTAGGTATATTTAATTTTACTACAGAATTCGGGCTGGCCCCCTGCCGCTATATCCTTCCCTGCATTTTTAATCTGTAATATCTTTAAAAATATTTATTTAAATTACATGCTGCAAAGGGCATTATTGATTTATATTAAATGCACAATGTATTTAAGGTACTTCATTTGATAAAGATTAATGGTGTATTGCATAAAATCGCTTCGAAAATAAGCTATTATTTCTCATAAAAAGTAAAGGATAAAAAATGGAAATCCCTTAGAGATAGTCATATACTATCGCGGACTTTTTTGTAGACCTTTTTAAGGTGTACAATACTGTAGTACATTATTTTGATCTATCTTGTAGGGTTTTGCCAGCGTTGCAATGTAAGCGCAAAAAATTTGTTTATTTACGACATCACATTAAAAACATCTAAATTTATCAGTGTTTCTCTACTATATTATATACATATAAACCTTCCTCTAGAATCACTCTATCTATTAAAAAACCCGCATCAAAATCCGTTGCGTAGTTTTAAAGATCTAAGCATAAATAGGGACAGACAGCGGGAACCGACTCTGTTTTATATTATGTTATGTAGTGATGTAAATTAGCTTAAGATGATGTTTAACCCAATAACACAGTGATTAGTGCTGATGAGCGAAAAGCTAGCTATGAAAGTAAGAAGTAAAGGATTAGAGGTAAAATATAGATTTAAAAGTTGAAGAAAACTTAAAATAAATTAACTGGTAAGTGCGAGACTGACTCGTGAACCAAAGCACGCGTACAAACTAAATACAACCAAAAAAATCAAATCAAACCTCGGAGCCTCTTCGTATTTGAGTTTCGTACGAATATTCTACTAAGTACTCAACAAATTTTTGGTTTTGACGAACAGGGAGTTGGACAACCACGTGATCCTACGAAGATTCCTTATTCACCATTTAAATCGCAGAATTGTAAAAGATTGTCCTGTGTTCGATTTAAAAACACATTTTCTAATTTAACTATAAAACTGTTTTGTTTTATTTATTTATTTAATACTTTATTGTACACATAATAAACATATAAACAATGACAGAAAATAGAACAAGTACAAAGGCGAGCTTAACTCATAAATGAGTTTTCTACCAGCAAACCTCAGAGTGGTAGAGGAAATAGTGATTGTGTAAGAGTAAATGAAGTGTACAACTGAATAATAATATTATTAAGTATGTACCTTAATGTATACCTATAACCTAAACTTAGACTAAATATTTGCATACATCATATAAAAAGAAAAATATATACATAAATAATAAATATATATATATATTCCTATACATAATATATATATAATATACATAAATTATTTATTGATTAAAGATAGATAGTGTTCTTTTGTTCTTCTCCTGAAGACATCCATAGTAGGACTGTCACGTACACCATGAGGAAGAGAGACGAGAGAAAGAGCGAGCATGATATGTAGTACTTATTCTTTATTACAAATACCGTTTAAAATCTAATAAACCTACGTTATCATGAGCCAGTGACACTAATCACCGCTTAAGTAACGTGTATTCGTATACGATGTTACGAGTTGCTATCGATAGAAAGTGAAACACAGCGCTGCGTCCTGTTCGCTGACCGCTCAGGACATTAGGTACACGTACGTAACTTACCTACAAGGTTACTTATGGAGAGTTTGATAAAAAAAGCATTATTTCTTTATTTTAGCCTAACATATTGTATCCATTCTGTCTGATGGTTAGCAGTAAAGTTTAAGGATGATGCAACATAATCTCATGCATATACGAAGCGGCCTCAACTACTAGGCCATCACGGCATAATAGCCTGATCAAAGTCTAAATAATTTGAATCGACATTTCTGAACATTAAGAATAGCTTAATAAGATGGCCGTATTCCATAACACACTGGCACTAGAAACTATTATGAAATGAAATGAAATATGTTTATTCATATAGGTTAATTAAATTAACACTTATGAACGTCAAAGTTTACAAAATGTCAGCAAATTAACCTACAGCCAGTTCGCTGACGAAGTACAGCCATGAGAAGAACTGGCAAGAAACTCAGGCCACTCTTTTTAATCGCCAGGTTATTACAATTTTTGTAAGTTACAGTTTAAAGTAGCATGCAAAGTGATGCAGGCAATACACTTAACTCTATAGATACTTAATTACTTACAGCTTTCTATGTTGTAAAGAAAAATTAAAAAGTAAAATGTGTGCTTTACAGGCTGCCTCAATTTGCATATTGCTACAAAAGGTAAAGGCAACATGTGAACTGTGATAAATGTTTCTATGTAGGTATTATATAAACTGTAAATTTTTGGTTTAAGTATAAAGTAAGATGAAATAAATTTACCACAGGAGTTCACAATGTACCTACCTCTATTTCACAAATCACAATGTATAATTTTAACAATACTAAGTATACAATTTTAACAATACAATACAAAATGTGTACATAATGTTCAAATATGGCTCGGGCATCATGTCATTTAAAATTAATACAAAAACAAAAACATTTTATATATTATGTCAAAATCTATTAATAAATTAAAGTCAAAAAATTATTTGTTAGAGCACGTCATTCTTATTAATCATAAAAAATGTCATTCATAGAATAATTATTAACAAAAATATGTCTTTAAAAGTATAATGTCATTAAAATTAAGAGTAAAATTAATTTACTCCTTCGTCAAGCGAGCATCCCATGACTTTTTATCGTTCAGATAATATAATAATAATATTATTCTACCACATTCACACAGCGCCATCTAGCCCCAAATTAAGCAATCATATTTGCTTGTGTTATGGGTACTAAATAACTGATATACTACTTATATACATTTTTTTTTTGTAAATACATACATATTATAGATAAATTACACCCAGACACAGAACAAACAATCATGCTCATCACACAAAGGTTTGTCCTGGGTGGGAATCGAACCCACGACCTCCGGCTTAGCAGTCAGGGTCACTAACCACTAGACCAACAGGCCAGTCAAAATACTCATTAACAGTGTAGTAACCCTTAAGTACTAAATGTTTTTTGACAATTTGTTTAAATTTGTCCAAGGGTTTATCCATTATGTCGATAGGTAATTTATTAAATAAACGTACACCAAGTCCCGTAAACGAGTTATGGACTTAATGTAAGCGATAGTGTGAGCCAACCAGTTTATGCTTACCCCTGGTGTTAATCTTATGCACATCGCAATTCCTAGTATATAGACCAATGTTACTCTTAACATAAACAACATTAGCATATATATATTGGAATGCAATTGTCAATATAGGTACCTATCTCCTTGAATCGCTCTCTCAGGGAGACTCGTGAACCTAGGTTGTAGATAGAACGTATAGCTCGTTTTTTAATAATAAAAACGGTTTCAATGTCAGCAGCCCTACCCCACAACAATATGCAGTAGGACATAACGCTGTGAAAATAACTAAAGTAGACTAGTCTGGCGGTTTCCACATAAGTAAGTTGCCTAACTTTCCTGATAGCAAAAGCCGCTGAGCTGAGTTTTCCTGCGAGACACGAAATATGGGCTTCCCACTGAAGTTTGCAATCTAAAGTTAAGCCCAAGAAAACTGTGGACTCTACGATTGAAACTGATTCATTATTTAAACCCAGGTTTGTACCTGCACTTTTGACATTTGGCATAGAAAATTTTATACATTTGTGTAGTGTTATTAGGTACCTACAAACAGAAAAACAACATTACCTGCGTAGTGTTAAACAGATCCCCCAGGGGATCAGATACAGGGGATCTGACAAGAATAACTCGTAGTGTTGCTATGACTTCTGTAGGGTGAAAGTATTTTAACCACCGGGCTGCTCTTATTTAAATGAGAAGTTGCATATAAATATTTTCAACAACATAATATTGTGTAAGACTGTTTGCAAAACTAATTGCTCTGATATACATACAAATTTACAATCTATTATATAGTTAATATTTTTGCAATGTATTGCAGCAACTGAACGCACGTCTGTAATTGACGCTTGCGCAGACTCACGCCACGTGCGCACATTCGCAAATTAACTTCATGACGTAAAAATTATATTATTTTATTCAAAATAATAATCATAACATTTGAGGTACGTTTACTACTTTTTCGCTGGGTTGACGATTCGAACTATCGCTATTAAAGTCATCTTTAACCGAGTGTACAGGTTCAATCGACCATAATTCACAATAAATATTTAATTTGTGGATCTAAATGTATTTTGTTGCAAAATGACTGTAGTCAGTGTGATTCAGGAGTGCACTAAGACTGTTAATTATTGAAAACCTAATTACAAGTACACGGGAATGAATTTGATCGAAAATAATTTGACCTATTTGGATTTGACAATTGACTCTCTTAAGACACAAGTGAACTTTGTGATAGATTGTCATTCTAACGGCACATAAAAAAGGAACTAAAATATTGTAGGTTCTACAAACTGCTTACCAAGACACAGTAATTACGTGTTGAAATAATAGAAAAAGTATATTTAAACTAGTTAGACGCCAATTAGTCAGAATACAAATTGGCCAATGCCAATATTTTGTTTATTTCTTGTTGACTGTTTATGTTAAAATAAGAGGAGTGTGGCTATTGTGCAAGAGTTTTTGGTTCTCCTGGTAAAACTTTGTGTGATTCAGTAATCTATACACTAGTATAGTACCAGTCGGATTAAATAATTCTTTTTGCGTATGATAGCCCAGTTTTTGAGGAAGGCTGTAACATCACGCTACTGGCGACGGGAGTAGAGCAGTAAATAAAAAAGCGGATGAAATCGCGCTGCGGGAAGCTAGTATTTAATATATATAATTATGTGCCAAAAGTAACCTAACCCAACCTAAATACTATATTGTGTCTTTAAACTTGTAAAGTAAGCGACATAGGGCTTGTTTCCTAGTGCGTTAATTGCCTTACAATAAAAAATCGTTATGTTACAAAGTTTTTTATACGTTTCCTAAACATTTGCTCCTAAGTAAATATAAAAATGTAAGTTTTTATTTTTTGTAAAGTGCCTCGCGACACAAAGCTTGTACCAAAGCTTGTAAGAAGTTGAAAAAACATGTCTAACAACAATGTTGGCACATAGAACAAATATTGGTGGAACACAGCCTTAAAGAGGTGCAATATCCTCTCTATAATACCATGAAGGTAAGTATCTGTTAACGAAATATTTTAAATAACTATAAAAACTAAGTACATATTTAGCTTATATAATAATATGTGATGGGAAACCATTGTCTAATAATTATGAAATGTCGGAGTGTGTTTGCAAAATTTGCCTAGTTTTTCGTGAGAATTGAGAATCTTTTCATCACAGTTAAGTTTATATTAACTCAAGAACATTTATAAATACCTATTTCAGACCTTTTTTTATCGAACCCTCAGTAAAACAGTTTTTTTTATACAATTTTGGTAGCAAACAAGCATACGGACTACCTGATGGTAAGTGTAACCGTAACCTATAGACAAGACTGTGTTTTCCAAGCATATTGAAAGTAATAATGCTCAGAAAACGCAACCAAATCTTTGCCGACCACGGAGAAGCGGTTAAGGAAGGAAAAGGGAAAAGGATCAGGACCGAGGAGGTATTTGTGCTGCCGGCGCTCTCACTCACCATCAGGTAGTCCGTATGCTTGTTTGCTACCAAAGTTGTATAAAAAAAAAAAAAAAAACAAATTAGCATGAAAACTAATATTCTTACGTCGATCTTCTATGAGAGGGTAGTACTGCCCCGGTCGATCTAGCCCATTCATGCTGAAACCAACGTGAATCTGCTACCGTTAACTGTTGGTTAGTTGTTTAGCTAAATGCTTTTTATAGATTATGAAGATGACTGTTGTTCCTAAATATTGCAGAAGCGTTACTAAACCCAACCAAGCCGCTGAAGGACGAGCGTGTAAGACAGAAGAAAAATATAAAAAAGGACACACCGCATCTAAGTAGTTTAACTATCAACTCTCTGACTTACCTAACGAAACGCAATAAGTATGAATCTATGAGAGATCATACGTCTCCGGGCGCTGTAGCCCAGTTTATTTAAAAATTATACTGAGGTTAATTATTATTACTATCAGTGGCGTGCACAGAGATTTTTGCCAGGGTAGGCATTATAGGTTTATAACAGGGTAGGCATTATTTAATTATGTTGCTAAAATTGTAATTTCAAGCAATTATTAAGGTAGGAAGTGCCTTTCTGCCTATATGGAGTGCATGCCACTGATTACTATGGTATTACACTATTTGTGCCTATTTGTTTGTGTTTTGTTTTGTGAGGTAGATGTTGAGAAAGGCTAGCCCAATTATAACTTATTTATTATTTTTGCTATTGTAACCGCTATGTAGTAACAAGACTTCGAGTCATTACGGCTAACAACACCAAAGAGTTTGGCAACTGACTACACAGTGTAGTTGTGTATAAAGGTACAAACCTTACCGCGAACATTCACTTGTAATGTAATGTTTACAGATTCTAATTTGATTATTATGTTACAAATGGCTACCCCTCTGCAGAGCATTCGCTTGTAATGTTACATTCCAAATTAAAAATATTTTTTATTATTTTTTGTTATTGTTATTTTATCATTATATATGGTTTGTTGTATCCCTTGGGAACCAGACCGATTTTCGGGATAAAAGTAGCCTATGTCAGTCTCCGGCACCAAATCTATCTACATACCAATTTTCATCGAAATCGGTTCAGCCACTTAGGCACTGCGTGGTAACAAACACACACACACACACACACACACACACACACACACACACATATACAAACTTTCGCATTTATTAGTAGGATAGGAGAATTATATCAAGTTGCTCACTGTAATGCTCGGTTCGCCTTCCTCACTGATGTAATGTTCGGATCTGTAACGTTACTTTAGAGGTGAATGCTCGCGGTGAGGAAGCACCTTTATACTGAGAAACAAATGAACGGGGAAGTGAACTGTACCAGTCGAATTACGCAACGTTAGCAATATGATTGTTTCCAGATGAAAGTTGTTGATCGAGCTCTCATCATACTGTCTCACTTACATAAATTATGAACCGAAATGAGTAATATTTCGATGTTTAATATGACTACGAGATTGATTGGTGAAAGCTCAGCTGGTCCCTTGGATCTTGTCCCTATTGGTCTAAGTGTATCAACTCGCCCCTTAAAATATAAGATAATTACTACAAATCGCCCCGATTACACCTCAAATAGACGAATCCGAATTCCTTCATTTTGAGAAACTAGACTTTCAATGTCTTAATTACTTTTAAGTAAAAGTATTCGATTGATTTTAATTATTTTGTATCACGCGTTAGTTGTCATAAATTTAAATTATCTAGCGATTAAAAAGAGTGATTTTAGTTTCTTAACAGTTCTTCTCACGATTCTACTTTTGTCGCCAAATTGAGTGAAAAGAAAAAGTTATCAGGTAGACTTACAAAAATTTGCACTTACTAGAAAGAAAACCAAATTACAGACATTTACCAAATATAGTCAGCAAGTAGGCGATAAAAAATTAGAGCTAGAAAGTATTTAACGACCTAGAAAACGTAGGTAGTTAGTGTTATTTGTTGTGACCAAGATCCTGGCATGAATAATGAATGAAGTTTATATGTAGTTTTTAGAGACTACTCCTGTACGGAGTAGTCTCTAAAAACTTTTTTTTTAAAAACTGATTTTCTGTCCATAAAATCTCCATCATGAATTAATATTTATAACTGATGGGGATTTCTGGAATTTCTGTCCACAAATCCCCATTGCGACCACTAAACTCAGATAATAGGGATTTGTGAAAAAAATCCACAAATGCCCATTAATGGGAAAAGTCAATGGGGATTTGAGGAATAACCCGTATTGAGGGTGTATTGATGCACATAAGGAGTTTTATATCATTGAATTTAAGAGATAATTATAATATATATTATAGTCTATTTACATAAAATCTTTCTCGCTAAAAAGACAACATGAAACTTAAAAGTGACGTTTTACTATTTAGAGTAAGATTAAAAAGTAGTCACTTAATTACCCACTTCTCTAATTAGAGGTCAATTGTGCGTGCACTATTTTGTTCTTTTTCTTTCTGTACCGGTAAATTTAGGTCAAAGACCAGAAGAATAAAAAATATATAGCGAGATAAAGTTTTTAGATATACTATACCGACTACTACTGGAGTTACATAATAAGTTTTAAACCGAATAGCTCTTTCTAGGCCAGCAAGCAGGCCAGTAATATCAAAAACACTGTTTACTTGCACAACTGATTTCTTTTTTTTCACCAATCTAACGGCTTTTGCCAAAATTGAGATCGTCGTGCTTAGTACAATAGATAATAGAATTTATTGTTATGGAATAGAGCTTAAAATGTACATTCGAAATAAGAAAAATTACCTAAGTAAGAAAAGATTCTTGTTTTTTTCACGTGTAATTTTCCTAAAACTTAATAAGAATGGATTCTCGTTCAAGTGTTTTAATATAGATTACTTAATTAGATGGTTCGAAAGTGATTTAAGATCTGTAATTGTACCACGTAACAAAAATGTTTTTGTAATAAACCCATATAATGCCCCAACGCAATTAAAAGTACGATCACAATTTTTTTTTATTTAATTCACTTTATGTACAAACTTACATTGGCGGACATATTTTAAAAATATAGCCCCGATTAAATAATAAAAATTGAAAACCACGAAATATGATACTAAATAGTGACGTTACCACTCATGACGCGTAAACCCTCATAGGTTTGTAAAAAATCATGGCCGTATTGTCTAACCTTAACATATAACATTCAAATATTCTCATTATTCCTACGCGCAGTATTATTAGTACATTCCAAATTGTTTGTATAACAGATTAAACATCTTTATCATAAAGCTCTTAGCCTGGCAATCTCGGCGCGTAGAACAAATTTGTTTTTACTCATTAAATGGACAAACACTATATTTATGTATTTCTTCCGCTTAGATTCATGGGCATCCATATTATTACTTATATACACGTACTAAGGTCGTCTCTGGTATATATTATGGGTACATACCATCTCTGCCCGAAGGTGTAGTAAGAGAAACACTGCCTACCAAGCGCGTTGACTGTGACAAACTCATCCCCTTAGAGAGCGAAAAATTGCCTCTGTTCCATATATATACTGATATATCCCACTGATAGGAAAAATTTCAATTTTCCAATGATTGCAGTAGGTACCTACCTACAATAGGCAGATGCAGGATAACGTAGAAGCGTGGTAACGTAGATACTGTTTTATTAATAAAATACTAATACAAATCGGGTGCATTATCCACTGGACCATTAAGTCCGATAACCGTACGTTATATATATACAACGTTTCATTATATTGGTAAAAAATGTGTTTTGTAGCCCTCGGGAACCAGACCGATTTTCAGTATAAAAAGCCTATGTCCGTCTCCTGCACCGAATTTATCTACATACCAATTTTCATCGAAATCAGTTCAGCCGTTTAGGCGCTGAATGGTAACAAACACATACTCATACATACACACAAACTTTCGCAACATTAATAGGATTGGTACTCATCAGTATTTTTTGAGTAGCGCATTAAAATTATTGCTTTTAAAATGTATACCGGCTATTGCAAAAGCTGTATATAATCGCTCATAAACCTCCAAGAGATTGCCATAACGTAATCTTACAACAGGAAAGTGTAACTTATTAATTACTTATTAGAAGGAAACAGCAACACGCAACGTAAGGTATTGCAGCGACGTCTCATCAGTATTCATGCCTCTTGGCATGCAGCGATATCTGTCCACAGCACAGATTTTTATGGAATAACCACTTTCTTATGAATAGATACTGTATTAATTATCTTTTAAGTATCTGCCGTGTCGATAGTCTGAGTTCGGGCGCCAGATTCTAGTTCAAATTAAATTCTAAATAATCTTATTAATATACTCAATTACTTAATTGTGTTTAACCGTTTGTTATGTCAGTCATTATGGAAAGCGTAAATTGTAAGTTGAATCTAGAAGTTGATGCATTTTTATTGCTATGTAAAATAAGAAAATTGAATGAAATGTAACATCAACCATTATTCGTAGAAGCCGAAGACTGTCTGTCAAATTCATGCAATTATTTAGTCCTCATTACGTGACATCAACTAAAAGTCATGATCCGTTGCCTGACAAGGTTAAACCAAGCGAAAATAAGAGAAAACTTTTCTTTTTAAACAAAATTTTATTAATACCATTAATGGTAGTATAAATATGACCATAGCTAAAACAGTTATAAGTATAAACATGAAATTTCAACTGCCATCAAAATTACCAAAGAAAATTTGAGGTTTCAGGCGACTGGGGCCGCTACATAACTGGGACTGCGGTCCCAGTCGCCTGATTAGTTTTTATTTATTTATTTCAGCAGGCCAGTGGTACCAACCGTAATTTTAACCACAAATCTAGTGTTCTCTAGTTAGCAAAAAAAGTGTCGCTAATAAAACAAAGTTATTAAATAAAATAATGTTTATTTGTTGTATTTGTACTACTGCAAAGTATAACAGTCTTAATTAATCTAAGTAAACATTCAGAAATCGTCATAAACAATAATTTAAAAATCCTGTGTTGTATAATTTTTGATTTGTCTGTTAACTGTACATTGAAGCTAATTGGGAATATGGTCCCAGTCGACCGATTCGAAAATGCATACAGGCGACTAGGTCCGCAGTACGAGTTCTTTATAATCCTAATCGCCTGAAACCTCGGAAATTTGTAGAAAAGTTGTAAAGTAAGATATTTTAGTCTAGCCACGTTTAAGCATCAAATAACACGCATCGACTAAAATAACAAACGAACTAAACTTCTAAGCCACCGTCCACGCAAAACTGTTTATATCACATAACTTTTGAATGACGTAAAGACATCGACACATAACATTACACCACAGACGACCTTCACATGTTTTCTACATTTCCCAATGCACATATCTTTTGGTTTGGCAACGGCTAGCTTATGTAAGAATAGCAGAGCCATCCGTACTTACGTAGGAACGTACTGATTATATAGATAGGTACAACAGTAATTAATACTGTATGAGTCTGTGTAGTGGTCAGAAAAGACTTGACTTTAACCCCAACTTTCCCTGTCTATAGCTGTCGTACAAGACGGCTTTTATGTGTAGGTGTCGTAGGGGCAATACAATAATTGTGTTGAAAAATACAGAATAGGTACTAGCTTTTCGCGTTGCGGTTTCACCCGCGTCTTTGTTTACTGCTCTGCTCCCATTGCCAGTAGCGTGATGTTACATAGCCTATAACCTTTCTCAGGAACTGGGCAATCATACGCAAAAAGAATTATTCAAATCTGACTGGTAACTCCAGAGATACCAGATAACAGATACCAGTAACTAATTTGATCACCTTTAAGCCCTTAATTACACACACCTATCGATAACACAAATAATTAATTTAAATAAATTAGCATCATTTGTTTTTATGTAATAAGTCTGCTACACATGTGATAGCGCGAATAATATTAACAGTTTAATATTGATTTCATTGTCAAAATCTGCCATCATTTAAAAGCAAAGTTCATAACATGTTTCTTACGTCTATCCTAAACAAACGTACTTTTTTTGCAAGCTGTGGTCTCCATTAAGGGAGTACAAGAAATAAAGCTTTGGTTACCAACGTTTGCTCAAAATAGATAGACAAATTGAAACATTTTATATCATATTTTATGGGATCTTTTAAATTATTTGGTCTTACTTTGTCAAATCTCACACTTATGTAATTAATAGTGGTTACAGAAGTTTTATACACCTATTCATATAGGTATGAAAGACATTTTTATAAATTCCTTTAAAGAAAGTCCTACATTCAGCCACCACTAGTAGTCATAGGTCCCCAAGTTCTGATCTACTCACATTTATCACCATAACATTCACATTTTATTGAAACCTGAAAATGGCCCAAATATCCTGACATTTCTATTGAACAATGCTGGTTTACATTCAACAATAATATGTGACAAACCTTTACACCAAATATTCGCATTAAAATGAGTAGTATAGTTATACCTACGAAACATTTATGTTAAATTTAACCATAAAGTTCAAGGGTAAAGGATTTACATACGATCACGAGAAAATCTAACAAGGTGTGGAAACTGAACCTCCTTGATGAAAAGATGTTCAAAATAAATTTCTAATTTCAAATGATGAAACGATAATTCAGGTTAAATTGTCACATTAAAGTTGAGAAACTCACTCTCAATATTGAAACTTCACTCAATTCTAAATGGCCCAGAAGCGTTCATAATAGTGTTAAATAAGATAATGCTATGACCTAGTCCTATACCTATTCTTATTTTGATTAAATTTGGTATAGTAAATCTCAAAGAACAACATATACATCTTTCTTATAAACATATTTTATGGCAAGAAAATGGCTTAAAGGGGTTGAAATAGAGGATGAGAGTTTGTATGCAAAATCTTCAATGTATAAACAGAGACTTATCCGACATTCACGCGGATGGAGCTGCGGGCAACAGCTAGTAACATATAAATTCAAATTAACCCCAAGTTTTAATGACACAGAATATGGCGAATTCACGCGTATTTAAGATCTCTTAGTTATCAAAACACCTGTCTCGGATACTGTTACTTTCAAATGTACCTACCAATAGTGTTTCTGTGTGATTCTTCAACGATATGTTACGAAACTGAAGTGGATCTTTATTCCCTTACGTAATTGTTAACATTCAATATTATTAAATGGAAAGAGAGTGGTTTATGTAAATGTTTCTACGTTAAATTGTAGGCCTAAATCCAGCCGTGGACGTCGTTCAGTTGATATGATGATGATGGCGTTTAAATTTAAACGAGGTGAGACATGTATAGGTTTGGTAATTTCAACTCTGAGCATTTATAATCAAATCAACTGATTCATGACCCATTTTGCTGATTTTCGCTTTAAAGTATCAAACTTGTAAGATCTATTGTGAATAATGCACAGACGTTTATATTATTTAACATAAGAGCAAGGTTACACGCTCAGTTTGGCATCAGTCTGGATTGATTTGACTGAAGCCAGAATGATGGATGATTTTCACGGTTACACGGTCAATATAGACTGTGTGTACGCCAGTGGCCGTTAGACTTCGAAACTGAACATCGGTTGTCAATTTAAATCAGTGCTTAGTCATGGATATTTTAAGGAAAAAGAAAACATATGATAATTATCTTGTTACTGCTAAAAAAAGTGTAAAAAGAGATAGAAGCGTAGTTATGTTGCTTGGCTCGTCCTTTTACATTTCGTTAGTGAAGGTGACTGACGCGAGAATATTAGGAGCGGTTTCCACGATCATTCTCCCATAAGTCTTTCATCATTATTTAAAATATTTAATTTTAATCAATCTGCAGTCAATCCGTGGGTTACACCATCATTCTCCGATCATTCTGACCAGACTGATGGAAAAGACTGATGCCAAACTAAGCGTGTAACCTTGCTCTAACAACTGTGTACCTACTTAGAAAAAATGTCAATGTCTAGTAAAATGATAACAAGCTCGATTCCAAGGAAATCTGTCTTTAGGCGAATTTCGACCTAATATGGATTGTCGAAATGAGCATGGTGGGTCATGATTCACTTAGTTAGATAGTACATAACAGTGTTACTAATAAACACAGAAACGACAATGACTATTCAGTGTGTTGTCTCTTTTTATAAAGTTCAATAATAGCAAAAATAGTGAAAGACATAACACGAAGCAGCTAATCCATACCTATTTTACGTTTATTAGTAAAACAGATAATGGTTAAAGCAATTACGCATACAATTTCTTGGAGTTTTACAGACTACAGCGCTGGAGGGATAGGGTCTTGCTTATTAGTAAGTGATAAACATAGACATCTGCAATTTTAGAAGCTCTAAGCTCGAAGAACACCCTCTAAAATTGCCGCTCTTTAAGTCCCGTTTTAACAAGTGCATGTCATAGTGCTCAAGAAAGAGTGCGACGCATTTAGTTGTGGCATTTTGCATGCTAATTCTATCAAATAATGAGTGATTGAGATTCATCATGTGAGGTCTTTTCACGACTGTAGTCAGCGAATAAATTGACTGAAATAAAATTCTGGTCATCTTTAAGTTTGTTAGGGGGCATGTGTTTTAAATGAATGCACTGCAAAATTTAATGCTTTAACATTTAACATTTAAAGCTATGGAGATATAAATACAAACTACCATTAAGTTGCCTTTTTTTGCAGTGTTAAAAATGCTGATGAAGAAACTAATAATATGTCACCACATAAAATACTAAGTGCTTCAAGAATCTGTCATTTAAGGGTTGCTAACATTTTTCAAGGAGCTAGGGTGTATTGAAAATACCCGCACGCTAAATACGCACGAAAAAGCGGTATATGCCCTGTATATCAAGAACATACCTTCCATACGAGAACTGCAAATTGCGTAAACTTATCATAAATAAAACCGTGTTTACTTGACATACATGGTGGCCATGGATTGTCTCTATTCGCATAGCTAAAAAGAAGAACAATAGCCGGAGTCTGTACTATCTAAAGAGTTCAACATAAATGTCTTTAAATCGCAAATGAATAGTTACGTTATAGGTAAGCGTGGTGTATCGTAAACCACATTTGATGAGGTAGTGGTCAAACGCAACCCAAATACATTTTTTTTCAAAATAGGACATTATTATTTTTATTTTTTTATTTATAAGATACAGTAACAGACATCAGAAGCACACAACTAAAAAACACATCACTTAACATATAAAGTCAAATAAAACCTGTATTCAGCATACAACTTATTTTTTTAATTATAAAAAAAAAAAAGTTTAAAAGAAAAATATTAAAAAAAAAGTAGGTAAGTACTGACCAGTATCCTGTCTAATAAATTATTTATACCAACTGTAATAAAATGGATTAGGCGGTAGATGAACGATAATTTTGAAAATACGTCGGAAACGTTGTGAGCTTTGAAGAATATTTACGTTGTCATACTAATACCTAACACAATTTAGATTTAACTACTTTTACTACTATCCAACGAAAATTAGTGTTGGTAATGTGTTTATCACTCCTTCTTTCCTTCTATCTAGAATGACATTTACACGACTAAAGACACCCTTTTAAACTGGAATCTAGAAGGTTTCAAGGACTCAAAGATAGGTGTTTTCTTGGATCTTTTAAACTGGGCGAGAAAAAGCATATACTCGTAAACTGCCAATTTAGTGCAGCTGGGATAGTGCTGCCGTTCCTGGACCCCACTTGATATAGAACAGAGTGTAGTCTTTACATAATTTTTGTTAGTCTGTCGCAACCGAACAGACGCATACGAGTAAATTCCTAGTTTAAAGTAGGGAACGGGAGCGTGGAATGATGCATTTTGGCAATATTTTGAAAAGCTTAAATTAAGCTTCAATTAAATGAGCCTGAATATGGTCTTTAATTTAGAAAATGAAACTACTCCTCTCTTTACTCTGGAAGTCACTAAGACAATGTCAGTTAATAGGCGCATTGTAGGCGGATGAGGAGCTTTTATTAGTAGGAATATTATTATCTTTCTTTAGTGTTGGCATAAATAGGCTAACAATCGTTATTATATAAAAGTGTAAACCTAAATACGTTGTATTATTTAATATAAAGAAAATAATAATGAAAAGTAATCATGTTTATATAATAATACGTAACACAAATAATATTTGCACAATGTTCAGTAAGAGTCGTGAATAATTTAGTATACGCCATCGAGGACATAATATCATTAGTTTAAAAAAGTATGAATATCAATTTACATATTTGCAACACTGCTCATGATTAAATAATCTTTTTGAAATTTCGAATAATGTTGTAATGCATGTTAACATCATTTCGAAATTTAAAATCATGTAATGGAAATTAAATATTGAAATGTACTTACTCTTCAACGCCCAAAGTTTTCTCTCCAATAATCCATCGACGTATTTCTGGATGTCCAGCCGGCACTCTCCTGTGATACTTTTCTGTAACTCTGACCACTGTGTCACCAATATGTCAGCATCAAACAATCGCAGCATATTCTCTATACCGAGCGGTTCGGTCACATTCATTACACTTTCTTTCCTCAACACATTCCTAGACTCATTCACAGTGTTTCGTATCGAATCACTCAGTTTCCCTAGAATATCTCTACTTGGCTTCGAAGTCGTCTTTTCAGGTTGTTTGGCCGTAGTCTTCACAATGTGTTGAACATTATGAGACTTTTCGGTTGTCGTTTTCTTTTTTTCAGTCTCAAGATCGCTGAAGTCTGCAAACGACAGACCGTCGTCGTCCGCAAATAAGTCAAAGGCATCCTCCGTGGTTGCCTTCTCATTTCGACTCGCATTCGGCGATGTTATCAGTGAGTCTATTAGATCGGATCCTTCGTCGTCGATGCCGCCCTTTCCCGAAACTTTTTTAATACTTTGAAAAGCGTCAATTAAAGCACTTCGTAATTTTTCTTCGCGCGCACTCTCCTTGCCGTCGTTTTGTAGTTCCACGGAATTAACTAAAACTAATGCACTTAACATAACAATCACTAAGGGAGACATTTTGGGTTTTTTTTAATGTTTCACACACACATTATTGTTACAATTCACTATGAGTAATTTATCATTCGGGTGTATGTGGGAAAGGTGCGCGCGCGGTGGCGGCGTCGTAGCGCGACTGGCAGGCTGCGCAGGCGCATGCGGTGACATAACGACGTTACGAAGTTACAGCGGCACTTTCACTGTCGAAGGCGCGCGCGGCGCGGCGCGGGCGCAGGTGATCGCTGCATCCTTGTAGGGCGGCCGATGCGTGCCGCTGAGCCACTTACTTTATTGGCCAACAGATTAGTTAACGTGTTATGATTATGACGTTTTTTTGTGCCATATTAAACACATTAATTAATCTGTCAAAACGGAGTAGACATAGATAGAGTGAGTTTAAATTGTAACTCATACAAAAAACTGTAATTATCTGGCGATTGAAAAGAGTGGCGTGAGTTTCTTGCCAGTTTTTCTCACAGCTCTACCTCGTCAGCGACCTGGCTGTAGGTTAATTAGCTGATTTCATGTAATTTTGACTTTTCATAACCATCATACTTTATGATCAAAATGAAAAAAAAATACTTTGAGTTTGAGTTAGATTAAATTAGTAAACAATACAGCATGATGTATCTGATTAACATAGTACACGCATGATGTATCTAATTTTAAGCTTTCAACTATCATGACCAGCAAAAATACTACACGTAGGGGACTATCTCTATTGTGATTGATATATTTCATGATTTTTTTTTTTTTTTTTTTTTTAATTTATTTGGGACAGCAAACAGTAACACTAAAAGCTTAAACAAAACATTATGCACTAAATAATACTAATAGTGTAACCAGCTCCGTTGTCCACAAATCAATATTATAATTGTAACTAACTACACAAAGCAAAATACTTATAAATTAAATTACATCTACTTAATGTGAAGTACACAAAGCAAAATACTTATAAATTAAATTACATCTACTTAATGTGTAATCATTATGTGTACACAGCACTAAGAGTACAGCCATCTCAAAACAGCCAGTAATATTATATTGAATCAGAAATTAATATTCTGCTTACATTATTTTTAAAACTAGAAGGCGAACATGCAAAACATTCAACGTCAGTAAATTTAGCATTATACAAATTCATTATTCTACGCAAAGGACAGCGTTCACCAGCATTCGTTCCTTTTCCTTCTCTTAGGTGCAAAGAGACAGTGCTTTCGAGTATGTCTTATCGCGGTACACCGATAGGGGATACGGATATCAATTTCTCCTACTAACCGAGTACAGTCAAATTTATTGTGGATGGTATTAAATAAGAACATAATATCTAAAAGCTTTCTTCTCGACTCTAATTTTGGCAACGAGAACTTTAGCAAAAGACTGTTGTAAGAGGACTTCGAACGAAAACACCTATAATTCATTGAAAGTAAGAACTTTCGTTGTACAGCTTCGATTTGCTCATTGTATTTGGCATACAGAGGATTCCAAACACAAGTCGCATATTCTAACTGCGACCGAACCAAGGACGTATATAATAGAAGGTAAGATGAAGGACGCTTAAATACTTTACTAGTACGCATTACAAAGCCAAACATCTGGTAAGCCTTATTTACAATATAGTTAATATGAAAATCAAGATGAAGCTTACTATCCAGGTACACACCCAGATCTTTAATCACATAAACTTTTTCAAGAATATCGTTATCAATGACATAAGAATAATCATAAACATTTTTCTTTTTAGTAAAAGTTATGTGTTTACATTTCGGTATACTTAAATGAAGTTTATTGTCTAAACAGTAAATGGAGAGACGATTTAAATCATCCTGAAGTTTACGGCAATCATCCAAGCAAGTTATTTCACGATAGATTTTAAGGTCATCCGCGTACAATAAAAAGTGTGTATGTTTAAAACAATCCTTTATGTCATTAATAAATAGGACAAAAAGTAAGGGTCCTAAAATGGATCCCTGAGCCACCCCAGAGGTTACTTTTATCATGTTACCAGAAGTGAGACCGTTAATAACTACTCGCTGGGTTCTATTTTTAATATATGACGTAAACCAACGAAGTAGGTTGCCGCGGATGCCATTAAATGCAATCTTTTTAAGCAGTAAGTTATGATCCACCTTATCAAATGCCTTACAGAAGTCTGTATAAACAGAATCTACTTGAACCCGTCTGTCCATGTTATCAAACAAAAAATTTACAAATAATACTAGGTTGGTTGTAGTTGATCGCTTTTTTACAAACCCATGCTGCTCTTCTATTATTATATTATGCAAGTGAGGATAAATGTAGTTATGTACTAAACGTTCAAGGACTTTTGATAAGGTGGACAATAGCGAGATCGGACGGTAGTTTGTGACGTCACTCTTACTGCCGCTTTTAAATACTGGAGTAACATTGGCCAACTTCCACACTTCAGGGACGCAGCCTTCACGCAAACTTTTATTAAACAATATTAGTAGTGGAGTTACAATGGTGTCAGATGTGGATTTAAGGAAGAAAGGTGTAAGGCCATCTGGCCCAGGCCCTTTGGTGACATCCAACAGTTTCAGTTGTTTAATAATAAGGTCACTTGAAATGCTGAAATCGGCCAATACAAAGTCACAGTTAGGATTAAAGGGACAAGTTTCAGGGTCATCATCACAGCCACTTGGCTCGTAGACAGATCCAAAAAAGTTTTCAAAAAATTGTATAATATGTTCAGGTTGGTCAGATTCTTGGTCACTATATTTCATAGAAGACGGGATACCAGATTTATTACTACTTTTTTTTACAAATGACCAGAATTTTTTAACGTCTCCTCTTATACCATCCTCTACCGAATTAATATAACTATTAAAACATTGTTTACTAAGAGACTTAAATCTGGCACGGAACATTGAGAATTCCTCATAATACGACTTAGAATTATATTTCTTCCATTTAGTCCACGCCCTTTCTTTGTCTTTGAACACATGTATGAGTGGAGAGGTAAACCAGACGGGGAAGTCAGTCGGTTTATTTTGTCGCAAAGGTATATATATTTTAATTATTTTATAAATTTTTTCATAAAAAATATTCACGGCAGATTGCACAGATAAATTGCATAAAATGTCATACCAATCTATCATTTGAATAGCTTCATTAATAAGTGTATAATTTCCTTCCAAGTAGCAGTACTTGGGTGGAGACATTAACCTTAGTGGTTTTGTTGGAACATTACATGAGATAAAGGTATAAAAGGGAGGGTGTAGTGGGTCAGTAGGAACGAGTGAGTTCTGAGGTAGTTCACAAATACAGTTCAAATCATTTGTGATAAACAAGTCTAATATACGATTCATATTATTTTTTAATGTGTTGCATTGCAAGCTACCGGTGGAATGTAAAAACGTATCAAAGCGGGTACTTATAACACTGTTGACATTAAGAGTGCACGCACGATTAGTAGAAGCTTGCCAATCCATATGGGGTTGGTTAAAATCACCAGCAATGTAAATACTATCTGGGTGATTATCACTACATAACTCAAGCTCTAAAGCATTTAGAAAGGTTAAATATGTATCTTGGTTCTGATTCGGTGGTATGTATACACCACAGACGACTAGGTGTGTACCCAGTAAATTCAATTTTAATAAAACGTAATCAATGCAGGGCGACAGAGTTGTTATATATGTGTCTGAATTAGGGTTAAGAGTGCTACGTTCGACTATAATACCACGGCGCACTGCTACTAATATTCCACCACCATCTCGCTTACCCGTCGCAATCCTGTCACGGTCACAGCGAAACAGTAAATAACGAGAATCAGTAATTTCACTATCTGAGATAGAAGGCATTAACCATGTTTCCGACAATATAATTATGTCATAGCAATCTGCTAGGATATTCATAAATAGCGTATTAAGTTTTGTCCTTAGTCCCCTACAATTTTGATAGTATACGGTAATTTTATCGAACATTATAACAAAATTCAATATAGGTACCGTATTATTGTACAATAATAATATCTGTAAATTCGGCGAGAATAAATGTAAGGTGATTCACTAATAACATAACTAATACTTATACATAGGTAATTGAAAGGCAATATACTATTTACCACAATACAACTATTTTTAAACTTTGCAAATAACTCGATTAGTACTCGTAATTGGAATATGAGGGTGTATATTAAAAAACTACCAGTCAGTGGAAAGAATGCAGATAAACACATAGAGTAGTTTGTGCGACAGAGACTACTGTAAGTAAATACAAAAACAATTAATAAACTTTTAATACTTAGTTTAGACATAGATACCAATAGAGTAAACAGATACTGAATATAACTTAGTTTACTTTTATGTACTAGATTTAATTTTGGAAAGATCTTGCTCGGACCGTATAGCAATAACAGGTGACATTTCGTTGGCTCTGACGAGAATAGCTCCATGTTTGACCCACACAAATCTAAAATTGTTCTGTTTCGCCTTCTCACGAGTATCACGAAACAACTTTTTGTTTTTCAGAGTAAGGTGTTCGTTTACGTAAATTCTTTGAGGCGGTCCGGCGATACCTATCTCTTCCGAGTTCACACTCTTCTTTAAACGCACAGCAGCGATGAAGTCATCCCGAATTAACGCTTACGCTTACGAATTTAAAAATTATATTTTTTGGCCGTGGATTATTAGTGGCAGCTGGTACCCGGTGAATAGAGATAATGTCTTGTTTATTTACTGGGTGGTTTACAAAATTCGCGATATTCTGAAGTATAGTGGAAAGATTTTCGCCACGTTTTTCTGGTAAATTATGAATCTCGGCATTACATATGCGCGCTTGTTGCTCCATCTCATCAATTTTAGATTCAAGAATAGACATCTTAGAAGACGCAGCTGAACAGGAATGTGTATGTTTTTCAAGGGCAGTGACTCGCGTTGACACACCCTCAGTTTTAACTTTCAATTCCTCAAAATGAGTATTCATGAAATTTACGGATGACTTGATGTCACTGAGCTCATTTGTAAATTTTGAAATCATATCATCCTGTTTCGTAAACCAGCATTCAAGTCTAGCTACTATATATGACTGAAATGATTGAAAGTCTTCTCGGAGCGAATGAATATCTGAGTTAAACGTACCTTTTCGAAGCGTTATTTGAGGGGGAGGCGATTCATGTTCTATGAGTGAGTTATCAATACTCATATTACCTTGCTTAGGCACTTGATCACACTCATTCCGTTGGCTGTAAGTACTATTTAAATTTTCCATTACTATGAAGTCTCTGTTTGCGTTTGTACTCTGTGTAGTGTAGTTAGTACTAGGTTTACTCGTACGGCACGGCTCGAGTCGGACGCGATGACTCACACTATTATAACCGGTATGTTTACGAACACTTGGACACGACCAGTGCGTTCCGCAGAGCGAGAAGAATGAATGATGATGTCTAGCATTAAGACAGTAGTGAATATTGGACGACAATTGGATAAGGTACAGTTCTTCTCCTTTAGTTATAGCAACTATGCCAACGAATCTTTGACGCAGGCATGATCATAGACTTTTTTTTTTATTGCGTACAGTGGCAGTCGAGCCAACAGCCCACCTGGTGGTAAGTGGTAACTGTCGCTCATAGACTTCTGCAATGCCAGGGGCTATGTGAAGCCGCTACGGGAATCACTACAAAATTAAGTAAAAAATACAAAATATAGAGAAATAGGTTAAATAGAACTTGTATAAATTATGATAATAAACCTTTGTAGTCATAAAAATTGACGGTAGGCGGTTTCACTTAAGTTTGGAAAGCACGAAGGGTCGAGGTCGACAGGCGACAGGTCAGGTGAAGGAGGTCGTGAGTGATTTTATTATAAAAGACTGTCTGTTAAGATGATTGACATCACATTTTCTAACACCCACCTAAATATCTATTCTTTTCTCTAAATTGTATATAGTGAAGGCACAGTTATTTTTTTTATCATTTATTGTTTGTTCCTCTACTAACTCCTTTAATCCGCGCAACGGATTTGGTTACGGTTTTTACTGTCGTTTAGAGCAAGGTTACCTATACTATTATATAAAGTGGAAGAGTTTGTTTGTTTGAACGCGCTAATCTCTTTAACTACCTATTGGATTTGTATAATTCTTTTTGCGTTTGATAGACCAGTTCTTGAAGAAGGTTATAGGCTATATAACATCACGCTACTGGCGACGGGAGCAGAGCTGTAATCAAAGATGTAACCACAAATGTACCTAACTTAACCCTTTCATGGACATTAATGTAGACACAATAGATGTTTTATTGTCATCACGCCATATCCGTTTACTGTCCTGAAAAGTTTTCGCGGGTGAAACCACGCCTCGGGAAGGTAGTTTTATTAAAGGCAAAGCACGTATCACGAGTGGTTTTACAAAACAAAAATGTAACCAATACAGCACCAATATTTATGAGTCCCACCCACCATTTCCCACAGCACAGCTGTCACAAATTGACCCATTGCGTTACCAAGACAGTTAGACAAATTGTTAGCGAAAAAAGCATTTGGTCTTACATAAAAGTATAAGATGAGTTATATAACAAATCGTTTATAATTAAGCAAAGCTGTGATTCCTCACAAGTGGTTAATATTATGAGTGAACTAGTTTGTACGCCACACTCACTTGGCATTTGAGATTAGGCAATGCTGTTATATGTATACATAACTTTACACTACATAATAATTATAATATAAAATGTAAGTACAGTAAAGATTAATTCTTTCTTCATTTTCAAATCATCATCCTCATATCAGCCAAAAACGTCTACTGATGGACAAAGGCCTCCTCCCAGAGATCGAGCTATGGGTCCTGCCCATTACCATTCAGAGAAGCAACGCTGCGAGCCAAGTCAGTTACCTTAGTTAGCCTGTAGATTTCTTTGTTTCTCAAACGATCGCACAGGGAGACACCTAACATAGCTCCATCGCCCTCTGAGCGACTTTGAGCCTTCTGACGAGACTCATAATTAGCGACTACGTCTATGCTTCTTAAGTCATCAGTTCATCACTGGCAACACACACTGGTCAAAGACTTGGTCTTGAGACACTGTGGTAGTGCGGACGAGAAGACATTTTCAAATAATGTAATAATAATATAAGCCAATTATTGTATCAATGTAATTAATATATCACACTGCATACTCATATTCTCATAACAAGGAAAGTGATATCATAACCAAAGAAATATTAAACGGTAAGAAAGCAAACACGTAGTTATACAACCGGTGGTGATCGCCGGACGATACTGGATGCCATGCGCTTACGTCACGGAAGTGAGGCGTGATACCTCCTGTCAGAGTCAGGTATAGGTATTAAACGTAATATCTACATACTAACTCATATTTAATCAATTATTCTGGCATGCTAAAGGGACTTGAGCCTGTGGCTATTATAAAAAGTAATAATATGTTTTTTCCGCTAATAAAACCGATACCTATCTATTATTTACATTTGCTAACAGTAGTATTATTGAGACATAGGTTTTTGTATTGTTAAAACATTACTATACACTATATCAACAATAACTAAGTGAGTAACGAGAAAAATCCCTCTGTATTCCATTCCTGGTGATGGTGTTCAGAAAGCATTATTGGCTGTGCCTTCAGAACAGTGCTCCTTACCTCGCGTTTTCACTGACGATAAAACATGTTGCAAACATCTATCTAACTCTAGGTAGCTCTCAAAGAGTGAGTGGGATAGGTAGCTGTTTAGAACATGTTGTGTGTCAGTGAAAACTTGGGGTTACAGTGTTCTGTGGCTGTGCCTTAGGACCTCCGCATTTAACTGTCATAAAATATAGAGCAAACACTGAATTGCAGAGTAAGTTAAAGACCTGGTTATTGACAGCACAGGGGCCATTCCACAACTTCAATAGCAATCTTATTGAAACCTTACTTTGTCTCTATCCTTGTTTTTAATAGTACAAAAGAAAAAGACAAAACACAAAGGAACATAATAATACTGCTACAAGAGGTAGGCCCTCAGAGCTTTCCAAATGAGCCAAACTCTCTTACCAAAAACACAATAGGTGATGGAATGGTTTCTGTAACTTAGGACTGTGTTCTCTAAGAATTGCATACACATTGCTAAGAAAACAGAACCGATCACTTGCTGACTGTTGCTCCTCAATCGCCTTGTACGACACAATACGAAAATTAATAGAAAAATTAATTAATAAAAATACTTTTGGAATTGTGCCCGGAATAAGCGTCTATATCAACGTTATCTTGACTTAAAGCTTGTGTTATGGGTTCCAGAATGCGGATAAACATACTTACTGTTTTGGATGAGTTCATAGTTCACTAAGACAGGAGTCAAATAGTCAAATCCACAACCTCTTGCATAGAAGCCGCATGCACTCCGGCAGTAGATACTGCTTGCACATAAAGTTATATAGGGCATAGTTTTAGAATATTTTCAATATCACGATAGTAGATCTACGCTGGTTCTAGCATAAATGGGTGGGATCGACCGAGGAAGTACTACACTCTCATAGAAAATCAATGTAAGAGTACCTGATAGTATCCGTTCTAGTAATAGTATTGCGTTTCGTTCGGTGAGTGTGAGCGCTGGAGACCCAATTTCTCCCTTTACTTTTTCCTCACCTCCCTCGTTCCTTTCACCTTTACATTTCCCATGCAGCGGCTTTGCAGAGTCCCTGGCATTGCAGGAGTAATGCTAAGTAGTCCATGAGCGACAGTTACCACTTAACATCACGTGGGCTTGTCTGCCACGGACGGCAATAAAAAAAATCTGATTAAACTGTTGTTGAGTAAAGATGTAGTTCATTTGACTAAGTAATTATAACCCAATAGTGTGTTGAACGAGACCCGTTATAAATACTGTTAGTTCACTTTTGACTGACATGTATTTGAATACTGTTACAACAAGTAAAAATATATCTGAACTAGATCTCATAAATCATGTTAATAATAGCATAATAGCTAACTAGAGAACGGTTAAATTTTAAGGGTTTTTTATTATAGCATTTATACGAGAAATAATTATACGTTTCGTATTCAATAAACATGGTTGCGTATTCTAAGTATTGCAGAAATAATACTAGAGGAGAATCAAAAGAAATAGGACCGGGGCGGAGAGGAATAGGGCGCCGACTTTCTCATTCATCGAATGAAACTCAGTAGTATGAACACTATTGCTTTACTTAGCTATCTACATAATCTGTGCAAACTATTCGTTGATCCAGTCCAAATTTTAGCCCTAAAAATTTATAATACGCTTAGCAGAAGAATTGGTGATCCAGTGATGGCGAGAGTAATTTAATAGGATGCCACTGCCCGTTCTAAATTGCTTGAGACTACTAGTTATTTGGGAACGATGCTGCAAGCACGCTGCAAGCTTTCTTTATTGCGTTGTCCGTAGTTGATATGCTTGTTTGTTATTTTTCGATGTAATCATGTTATTTTTCAAATAAATAGCTTTATTACATAACAACTTGTATACTGCTACTGGGACAGTGAGGATATTCACATAAGTATTCATTATTATGTAAGTACACATAACACAACAGCTTTATTTCAAAACTTAAATATGGAATGTGCGAACTAGAGACAAAGATGCACTTTCCCACCCATAGACAATGGCATCACTTTGTCTATTACAGTTAGTGTGCTAATTTTTTTATTGACTTGTTTATAGATCATACACCGAAGTGCGTAATTTTATTTTACAACTCCCACACTGAGGATTTAAAGAGTGCCCTGCGTTTTGGGTGCAACATGAGTCTTGTTTGAGTTCAGTTTTTTGGTTTGCCCGGCCATAAACTAATACTGGTTTTTAAATTTTTAGAGGGTTTAGAATTAAAAAAATAGTAGCGTCTGTAACGTTTTTTTTGTCTTCAATATTTTACCGACCCATAAAGTTACGTTGACAATGATGTTATTGAGTAATTAAGTGGGACCCCGCTCTAGGCAAAATTCTGTGATTTGTTAAATATACGAAATTCCCCTTGTTGGTCGTGGTACACCTCGTCAGTTCGCCTAGATGGACCACGAATAAAATTTTTGTTGGTAGTCTACCATAACTTTCTATAAAAAACAATCGCAAAAACGTATGGTTTGTGAAAAATCCTAGTTATAATACTTATAATAAATAACGCAGGTATATGGTCAATCACGTATTTGGTATGTTGCGTTTATTGGTCTTACGCGAATAAGGTCTGTTGCGTTCCCTTATTCCGATCCAAACAACTAAACCGATCAACATTGTACAGAACGGAACTGTAGCCACTTATTCCTATCGAACCAACTAGTTGATCACAAACATATTTTGTAAAAAAAATATTACCAACGGTACAACTGCGAAGAGAGTTATTGTCTGCAATGAAATGTTTTTATAATTATTCAGTTAAACCTTCTTTTTTAGTGTTGACATTATGTTATACCAAATGTCAATTGCATGAAATCGTTTTTAACCAAGTTGTTTCTTGCACGAAATACTAATTACACACTAAAGAAATGGAAATTAAAGTAAATCAATTTTTTTATTATTATTATAGTATTTACTTACGGTATGCAGTTTTAATATCCGCAGCTTATCTAAATTATGGCTATGAAGTAGCTAAAGCTATTCACGTTAGAATCTTACAAATCGCTCGATGTTATTTAGCACTGGGTGTACCTACAATTTTACCTTAGCCGACAACTAGCAGAGGGTAATACAACTAAAAATATGGCATTGACAGGTATATAATCACATAAGCCTGTCCGATCTATGATCCGATCAAGAAGTCGTAATTTTTTTGATTATAAAATCATCAACGTTGACAAACAAAAATGGATTAACCCAGAGCTGAAAAAAATTGCTCAATTCGCGTCTTGATTCAGTGGTGAGTGGATGTACCGCGAGTATTGGTCTGGGTGTTTATAAGTATTTATGAATGTATTTACAATAAAAAGTATTTAAGTATGTTTTCCACATTCTAGAACTCATAACACAAGCTATAATATAAATGCTTACTTTGGGTCTAGACGGCGTTGTGTGTAGTTATTGAGATATTCTACCATCGTCTTCATCTGACTGCAGTAAGAGGATTTTTAGTACTGCTTGTTTTCTAGTATTACCCTGTACGAAACCCATGGTTAGAGGTGGTGTAGTTTCGTATACCACAGGACAACGTAATGGTTGAAGTTGAAATTGAAGGATTAACCCCCAGTTTCTGAAAAGCTGATCAGCGGAAAATTTACTAATCACCTGTTAAATCTCATGTAAAGTTGAAATTAATCGATTAACCCCCAGCAGTTTCTGAAAAGCTGATCAGCGGAAAATTTACTAATCAGCTGTTAAATCTCATGTGAAGTACGTAAGAGCATGCTAAAAGCATGGATCAAACTAACTTATTATTCATTATTGTGAATACCAATTTCGTTGCTAAAAACTAAAAATACCACTGAAATAATATTTCAGTGCCTTTCAGAAACTGGGGGATAGTCTTCAGGCAATAATACGTCTAAAAGAAGTGTTTCAAAACTATTCTCGTTAGTTAATTACTTAATTTTGTCGGGAGTGGGGTGGATCGCTGTGACTATGAAATCTATTTGTAGATAGATACTCGTATTAAGATCTCGTATGAAATCTATTAACGACAGTCTGTGGGACAATTTAAGAAAGTTTTCGCTTATATTCAAATGCGAGGGTAAAACGAAAGTAATGGGAACATTTTTGTTCTAGCCCACAAACACAATACACAGTGAGTAATGAGTATTGTTGCGAGTTACGTTTCTTTCAGAAGTTATTTTTTGTAAAATTTTAAATTCTTTAGCAAATTGAAGTTGTAATTTAAGTATTGTTAAAAAAAATATCTAGTCTACTTATTTTAAATCAAAATCTATGACGCGGACAACATTTTTTTTTTTAAACTTTATATATACAAGACAGTATATTTGGTGGACTTAATGCCTGGGGCATTTTCTACCAGTCAACCAGTACGGGTGATGCAGAAAAGAACATAGAACATATAATAAAAATGAAACCGGTCGCTGTATACATAGAAGATATATGAGAAAAATATTATTGGGACCTATAACAACGCAAATAAAGTCAAAGTCAAAGCATTTATTTCATTTTGATCATAAAGTATGATGCTTATGAAAATTCAACATTACATGAAGTCAGCTAATGGAACTACAGCCAGTTCGCTGACGAGGTAGAGCTGTGAGAAGAACTGGCAAGAAACTCACGCCATTATTTTCAATCGTCAGATAATTACAGTTATTTGTATGAGTTACAATAAAATTTAAACAATTATATATCAACAATAGAATCCAACACAATGATTTTTACAATTTTTGTCTGTTCGTCTGTTTGTCTGTTTATCTGTTTGTTTGTTTGTTCACGCTAATCTCAGAAACGGCTTATCCGGTTTAGATATGGTTTTCACTGAAACATTATGGTAACCTTTACTTAAAATTTAGTGTTTGTTTCATGTCAAAAAATCACGTCGAACATATTTATGTAAGATATTTATTCATTTATTTCTTAATTTACAACGAAACCTGAGGGAAGCAGAGATTTAAACACGTTTCCAGTCCAGTTTCCAGTGAACCTATGTTTCGCGATGTCAAATAATAAAGCTTAGGGCTTTATTATTTGACATCGCGAAACATAAAAGTCAGAAACTAAAAGTTATGGGTGTGGCTGTGAATCTAAGTATTAGCTGTTTTTCGCACGATCCGCTTTGTGGCTCTGTCGCTTGTTAGCATTCCTAGCAGCCTGTATGCTTTGATCCCCGACGGCTATACGTCTAATCCATACATAGTATAAAAGGCTTTGTCCTGACTGACTGACAGACAACGTACAGCCTAAACGGCTGGTCGTAGCGACTTGAAATTTGGAGAGTGTGTTTGTCTAGAGGTGTACTAAGAAAGGGTTTTTAAAATTCAACCCATATGTGAGTGAAAAGAGATGAAAACAATTGTATGCAACTTCTCTGCTTTTAAATTTAGAGTTTTCAACATTTGTTTTGGATACTACTATCAGAATAAAAAATACATTAATGTTTTTGACAGGAGCTGCTTTACAAGGGTGAAATTAGAAAAAACTTTGTTTTTGAAGTTTGCAAATTAGTTTCAGATCTGACGGGTAGTTCCAGAGATTAGCGCGTTCAAACAAACAAACTCTTCCGATTTATATAATACTATAGATAATAATATATTTCCGTTGTGTAACAAGGTTATAATAGATATAATAAGCTCTGTGTAAGTGTAAGATCTGTAACGAATTAAGTACTGCGGTGTTTCTTTCGAACCTATCATCATAATTATCATATCAGCCCGTTACTATCCCACAGCAGGGAAAGGCCTCTTCTCATACAGATAAGCTATGAGCAATGACGCCATGCTTGCTCAAGGCGGATTAGCGAATTCAGATTTTCTCAGAAATCCAGCTTTCCTCACGATGATTTCCTTCACCGTCAGTCAGAAATGTCCAGATAAGCTTAGAAAGTACATATGATTTAAAAAATCACATTGGTACTTGCCCGGATTGGAACCCCTCACCTCGTGCTTACGAAGCATGTGCCTCACCACTGGGCCATCACGACTTACTTCGAACCCATAGCCGTATGTAACTGTGTACCTATGGTAGGTTCTATAACTACTCGGCCATTACATCGATATAACCGACGTAATCGTCTATAATTTCTTTAGACAAATGTGTCTTACCTTACTCATCAATTAGTTGTGCTATTGTTATAGGTACCTATACTAGGACTCCTACCAAAGTGTTAAGCTAGATATAAGTACGAATAAATTGAGAGTGAGATTTCTTTAAAATGAAAGATGTTTGTAAACATACCGATTGGTCCGGAATATCGAAGCTGTTAAGTCGGACTGGCTGGCCTGAGCTGTTGACATCTACATCTACAATACCGACTAAAATCCATTTGGAAACTACACCTATATTGGCTTTATTTTATTTATCTAAAATATAAAAATGAATCGCTAAATGTGTTGCTAAGCGCAAATCTCGAGAGCAGCTGAAACGATTTCGCTAATTCTTTTTTTATGATATTTCTTGAAGTACGAGGATGGTTCTTACGAAGAGAAAAATTTAAAAACTTGCCTGAAAAAAAAAACAAAACCAATAATTAAAGAATCGACTGTTAGGCAGTACGAAGTTCGTCGGGTCAGCTAGTTTATTATACTTTATTTTACACCAAATTAACAAAACCGATGATTATTACAATATGCAGTATTATGTACAATGGAGGCCTAATCTATACATAAGTTAACTTTAAATTAAAGTCTAACTTATCTCGAAGTCGAAGTAAAGTCGAAGAATCCAGAACTAGTAGTAGTTAGACTTGACTAAATGATTTAGTTGCAAATAACACAGGAAGCGCCTCTATCAGTGGTTCGTCGCGCGCGACCGGCGCCTGCGCGAAACGTTTACGCAACCACTATCACTATGTTCGAGAATATGACAGATAGTAATAGAACAGGAGATTGTTTGAAAAGTCTCTCGGTTATTAAAATTTGATGTTCATAAAAATAAGCTTACAAAAATACGTATGCCACAAAGAGTATGTTATTGTTGCCCGTACCCTATAGGTAGCAAGTGGTTAGACTTGCAGCAACGTCACATACCACAAGGTACAACGTATGTAACCTTCATGGCGTTATAGCAAACTATATTTTCCTCATGTTACGTTATAGAGAAAGAGGCGGGTATGCGCGGGCGCAGAATGCTGTGACGTAACATGTTCCCAATTCTGCTCTTGGTTAAGAAACTTGCAATGGCGCCGTTGCCGGTTAACATGCGTGTGGCTTTATTAATTGTAGTAGCTTTATAATTAATGTACCTTGTCGTATTAATACTCTTTTCGTAATAATATAATTATATTAATATTTTATTGTGACTATATCGTCATAAAAGTCTTTAATACATACATAGCTTCACGCCTTTTATCCCCGAAGGGGTAGGCAGAGGTGTATAGCCACCCACGTTTCGCCATTTTATTTTTGGGTCCCATGTATCAGAGGGCGAGCCTGTTGCCATATTTCGGGCACAAGTCTAGACTCCGAGCTAATACTGAGAATTTCTCGACAGAAAAACCTAATATCACTTTACCCGACCCGGTGATCGAACCCGAGACCTCTGATTGGTAATCCGTACACCACCGAATCACTGAGGCAGTCTTTAATATTTATTTTAAAAAGTTGCAACAGATGGAATTAACATCTGTCTAGCATTGGACGTCTTTAGTTTAATGATGTGGACTTCTATATTTAAAAGTTTACTTAAATAAGATTTTTGTCTAATTTGGCCTTTACCCAGCAGTGGGATGATGCTGGCTAGCAGTAATGCAATGTAGCGGAAAGTTATCGCGGGTTGTGTCAGAATCGTAAAGTTTACTATCACTTGCAAATCTTGCAATGCGTATTGATGAAATAGAGGCGACTTATTTCGTAGTTTCATATTAAGTTATACTTGTAACTACCGCTATCTATTGCTAGATCAAGGAAAACTATCTACGATATATTTAAAACAGGAGAAGTACCATTAACTCATAGAAAATCGAAAATTAGTCTGGTGAGTGAGAGCGCCAGAGGCCTAGTTCTCCCTTCCTCATTCCCTTTTACCCTTCAAACCGCCATAGCAAAGGACATCGTGATAGTCCTTTGATACGATGACTTATGGGACGGTGTCCACCACTTCTGGATCCCAATGGTGAGCAGGCAGATTGTAGTAGGTGATTTTGGTTTGTCTTTCGTGAGCAAAAATCAAATAGAGAAAATAGAATATGAGATCGTAAAGTTTGTAACACCATTTGTACTATCCATACTCCATAATAATATTATAAATGCAAAAGCAACTCTGTCTGTCTGTCTGTCTGTTACGCTTTCACTCCTATACCACTGAACCAATTTTGATATAATTTGGTACAGAAATAGATTATACCATAGGGGAACAACATAGGCTACCACTTATCGCGAAAAAATAGCTTAAGGGGTTGAAATAGAAGATGAAAGTTTATATGAAAAATTGTCAATGTATAAACAGGGTTTTAGCCGACATTCACGCGGGCAGAGCTGCGTAAAGTTATGCGTCTCCTGATAAATTTGTAATTTTTATCTTTAAATGAACATGGCAAAATTCTTATGTGATGTGTCATCATTAAAAGAAATTATATTTGCTAACGATTTCATCATTGTTGCACTGTATTATGAAGTTTCTGTTTATCTTGCAAGTCACCGTGACTGGCAGAAGTAGCTTTACGTAATATTTTGTTCAAGTTTACTAGACGTTCGCTTTGGGAACTTCGTCTCACAATAAAACCTATTGAATAGTTAAATAGTAGCCTCTGGGGAAAATATGGTCGCCGAGTCGCAGTAATCGCTATACTTAAATCTAGTTGTACAGTCGTGACAAGGTAAAATATATAATTAAATTACGTATCATCAATTACAACCTGAAGAGCTGGTTGCGAAGGCCTTTGCCAAAGAAAGTGTTTGCCATTCGTGATCATACTATTTTTTTTTTTTAATATAAATTGTAGACACTATCACACACCGTCATCTAGTCCCAAGCTAAGCAGAGCTTGTGTTGGGTACTGGGTAACTAAAATGTAATACATAAATACTTATTTTTTTGTAAATACATATAGTTAGAATAATAGAAAACACCCAGACTGAAGGCAAATTCAAATGTTAAAATCTACGCTCTCGACACCCGGCTTCGCAGTCAGTCACTAACCACTAGACTATAGCTAACATCACGAACGATAACAACTTGGATGTATTTTCCAATCATTGTTTCTGCAACTGAGCTATTACCTATATATTATAGCAATACCTTCCATGAAAAAGGCACAATGTAACAGTGAAAAGCGCATCCAAATTCATTGTGTAGTTCTCAAGATTAGCGTAATAGACCTGACAGACGCATTTTTTTTTTATTAGCCTACCAAAGTGACTCCACCCCGCCTGATGGTAAGCAGTCAGTGGAATCCAGAAGTGGCGGCCACTATACCAAAAGCCATCGTCTTTAACTGCTGGTATGGTGGCCTCCACTATGGCGGCTGGGAATGGGGTTAGGGGAAGGAAATGAGAGAGGTGAGGAAATAGGATTTTAGCGACTTCCTTCTATATTAATACGAGTACGTATTATTATCATTTATTTATTATATTTTATTTATTTTTAAACATACAAGTAGTAATAGATAAATAGATACGTTTCATGCGGCATTAGATTTGCCACATTTGCCTCGATTGCGGTATGCTCTATGGTTCTCACACGTACTACCTACCTTATTGCTTAATGGTGTGCCATGGGATTTATTTACCCACATTACCAGGTCGTTTAATATATTATTATGAGAAAAGTGTAACACGTTTTTTGTATGGGCTGTTGTGTGAAAAACGTTTGTTAAGTTTTGTAATAAATATCTACAAGTTTTTAAGTACCTACAATAAAGTTCTAATAAAGATATTGGTATGGCCGTTTATGATATTTATACATAATGGCTACAAGCTTGTACGGAACCACGTTGCGCGAGTCCAGCTCGCACCTGAATGGTTTTTTATTTAGATAACATCGGTCTCGTTATTCATCTATCCAAACATTATGTCTTTTACAGAAGTGTACATTACTTTAATCATCCGACTTCATCGATAGTAGGTTGATATCTACATATTTAAATATATTTTTACCAATAGGTTGCGTATTACATATGTAATAGAATAGCCAGTGACTACATGGGCGATGCCCTACTGGACTTTTGGACACGAGCGAAGTCCAAGGTCTGTGTTGTATTGTAACTTTGATGTTTTGTAATTTAACGTAAATGTAATAATGACGCATTTGTTTTACTGTGATATAGTAATGTTCTATTTAGTGTACAATTGGGGGCGATTTGAGGTACCTATCTAATATTGTGGGAGGTGAGTTGATACACTTAGGCAATCAGGGGCCAGATTCAAGGGGCGAGCTGAACATAAACCCGTCATTCTATAAAGTACTGGCACTTCTACATACAGCTCCTCCTTGAGTCCTCCTTCTTTAGTTCGATGGCAATTATTGTTTACTTCTGCACAAACATTAAACAGATAAGAGATACGTTTTGCCACGGTGCTACTCTTGAAGTTGAATTGTGGCTGCTTCCCTGAGGCCTCTAGGTAGGATGTGTTCTTTTCCTTTCACTTTCACTTATGAAGTATATTTTGTCATTTGTTTTGATTATGTTCGCAAAAACTATGATTGCGTATAACTAACCCAGTAGAGTTTGGACCTATTGTGTAATGAACGAAGTCCAAGGTTGAGTGATGAAAGCGGGCCCCTGCGGCCGAATGATCAAGTTTGTGAATATATGTATTATGCATCGTTGTGAATTGTGCGACAATATTTAAATTATGTATTTATTTTAAAAAGTGGCTATCTCTCTCAGATATAAGTATTTGTTTTAACAGTTTGGGTGCACCTAGGTACCTAGGTGCTTATTGATTATAATCCACCGGTAAAACTGAGCTTTCTTGGTGCGACAATTGTCTTTAAAGAAATGCAAGAGGAAGAATAAGTAGATAAAATATTCATCTGGGTAGATCCTTCACCTAAATAACACTTTTGTATTCGGAAGTTCGTGATAAGGTTCAACTTCGGTAGCAACGTCAATTATCCAAAGTATTTTTTAAATTTATGCGTTCTCTGACTATAAGAGAAGAGGCCTTCGCCCTACAATGAGACAGTACCTATCAGGCTCGTATTATTGTTAGGAATAAAATCTGTTGGTACACTCGAATATATTAACACACAACTGCCTTCACGAAATCTACTAGATAGGTACTAGCAGAACCAGACCGATTTTCGGTATAAAAAGTATCCTAATTCCGTCTCTGGCACTATGTACCTACATGACGATTTTTATAGAAATCGGTGCAGACGTTCAGGTACTGAGTGGTAACAAACATTTATTTATTTATTAATTAGGAATTTATGCACTATCATTACAGGTCTATTACACCTAATGCGATAGCTATTACTAACTTATATCTAAAATAATATAACGTATTAAAATTTAAAAGTAATAAGTACTTACTTATTAACTAATTTTGTATAATTATATACAAAATATATAAGTACATTAAAACTTTTGCGAGTTCACTCTTAGGACTTGAAAATATACAAACACTATTGTGCAGTCTATTAATGTTATGAAGAGCGTGGGTGAGGTGTGCTTTATCTAGCAGGTTAGTTCTGGCTGTAGGTATCGCCAATAGTGGTGGATGCCTTCGCTTCCACACATAACGATCCGGTACCGATATACACAGACGCTGCAACACCCCCGGGTTCGTCTCTATACCACGCAATATTGAGATTATTTAGATAAATATTATTTATATAATCTTGACACCGCTGATTTTTGATAGCGTATGTGGACGTTCAAGTGCCAAACGGCTTTCACGGACGGTCGAGTGGTTAGGTATGTGGCATTTACACTCGGTGTAGGTAACTTAGTTGACTCGCAATGTTGCAGAGCTTTCGTAAACGCACAACAGTATCTACAAAGTCCAACAATTAATATGCTTGTATGATTTATCACTACTGTTGTAAGTTTTGATAACTCACAAGCTGTTTTAACATACCTACCTACCTAGTTTTGTAATAAGGAAAAAACTTACATCGATAAATTATCCAACTTAAATTAAAATATGCGAAAGTTTGTGTGTGTGTTTGTTACCACTCAGCGCCTAAACGGCTGAACTGATTTCGATAAAAATTGGTAAGTATGTAGATATGTATGTACCTTCACAAATTTTGTGCTAGAGACATACAAAGGATACTTTTTATCCCAAAAATCGGTCTGGGTCCTGAATAGCATTATTAAAACACATATCATTTTCCGCGCGGGCGAAGCCGCAGGGCGCAGCTACATAGTTTGTTTATAAACCTCTTCTCATACAAAGAAGGCATATGCATTGATCGCATATGCTTGCTTAGGTAGCAGTTATTAGAGATTTAATCAAGGTTTCCTCACGATGTTTTTCGTCACCGTAAATCAGTACCTACCTACATAAACGTCCAAAGTTAGAAAATAAGTAGATACGTATAGTCTGTCAAGAAAGTCGTGACAATAAATGAGGGCGCCACTGTTATTTAACTGGTATCATTTGTACTAGGACTAGAATAATTAAGATAATTGTAATGTTATTGTTATTAACATAAGCACATAATTTATCAATCATATATAGGTAGATATTATAATCATAATTGAGCTTAAAATTAAGTACATCATAACAAATTGTGTTGTTTATGTGCCTTAAATGTAAAAACGGCAGTGGAGCTGTGAGTTCGATCCCCGCCGGCAGAAGCAATTTGAATTTCACTTTGTGGAATTTATAAGTACTAGTCAAACGATATACCATCTGCTAGCGGTGAAGGAAAACATCTTGAGGGAAACCACATGTCCTAAAAGAAATTCTATGGGCATGTCCGATTCACCAACCCGCATTAGGCTGTGTGATTATGATTATTTATAAGGTGAAACCCGTATAAATATTATTAAAAGACTGATTCTAATTCAAAAGTTAAAAACTATATGCAACAATAAATTTCAGCCACTTTGAAATAATAATGATGCATTAATGATATCAACATTAGAAAGAAAATTTAGCTGAAAGTATAAAATAAACAGATTTAATCAAAATAAAACAATTTTTCTGTTCTGATTTTTATTTTTGTAAGAAATACCAATAGATGTAATAATCTGCTTAAAATGCTCAAGACTGCTATCATAACCCAAGTCTTCTTGACAACGGCAAGCAATTTTCTTAAAGGAAGGAATTTCCTTTCGTACCGTATGAAAAAATTGTATCTTTTCAGCATTCAGCATTTTTTTGGATCGACCATTGCGATGTTTTCCAGGTGTGGTGAATTTGTCATTGTTGTTGAAACATTCATTTACAATACGACGGACTTTCTGATTTGCCTGAAATCATCATTTTGACATCGTTCAGAAAAGAATATTTCATACTATATACTATAATTATATACTTATACACACGTGTAATAAAAGTATCAAAACCATCAAATTGATCTATAAACTGTTGTAGATTATGTAATACTTAACCTCAAAATATCGCATTGTAAACATTATATGTATTTATCTTAAACAACGATTTTGTTTAGCATCTTTAATTACAATATGTGTAGATATAAGAAAAACACTATTACATACCAGTCATTTTATCTGTACGTGCGTACACATCATCTAAATCCCATAAAACTCGACCGGTTTGGTGTATTCAGTAAAACATTGTTTGTATACATGGAAAATGATTTCTCTACCAGCACTTCGAATAGATTTACTCATGGTGACAGTATTTCTGTTAATTCATAGTACAAACACTACTAATTTGTAACTTTAAAAATAATTTTGTTGATATTACACAATAAAATTATCAGAGGTTGACATTTAAACTACCACCATAGATATGTAAATACTGGGTTGCCTAATTAAGAAAAATATTAGTTCCGATTTTATTCTTTTCACGACTTTCTTGACAAACTGTACTAGATACTTATTATGAATCTTTACTTCGAACCATAGATCTCGTTTAGATATAGGAGGCGGGTACTATAACCAGTACGCCATCACGACTGTAAGCATACTATTACCGTCCATCTGCCACCTAGTTCTTAGTGAATAGGAATATTGTAAATAATGTACCTACCTACCTAACCAAATCTATGGTAGATTAGATTATTAGAGGTCATAGGGCAAGATTCACAGACCGCACTTTGACTTTACTTTGATGCAAAGATCTACTTTGTACCAAAAATATGTATCTTAGGCCCAGATTCACAATCGTGACTTTACTTTACAGCAAAGGCACCTTCCCAAAGTAAGCTTTGTATTGCCGAAGATTACTTTCAACTTCATATTCAAACATATTTTTGGTACAAAGTAGATCTTTGCATCAAAGTAAAGTCAAAGTGCGGTCTGTGAATCTTGCCCTTAGGGTTAGACGATTGTAGGTTATCTATTTATTTCTAAGACTTAAGTAAGTTATTAGAGTACCCCAACCCCCACCCTAGTAGGTAAACAGGTACCTGTCAGTGTTTGTTAAATAAATGTTAGAAAGTTATTTAAACACGCTTACTTAGTATTCATAAACAGTTTAAGTAAAAGTACTTTGTATCTTAAATTCGTGACTGTCCAATAAAGTTCCAGAGGCCTCAGGTAATAGATACGTATAGGTATCCATTAGGTAGGTATTAGTACCACTGACCTCGATAGACAGTCAGTCGCTATTAAGTATTTTACTCCTTAATAGACTTACAATATTACCTTTAAAAATATGCTGGGCAACTCGAGTTGGAATTGGTTAAAGTCTGGCCGTCCGTTAGTTTAGTTAGTTGTCTGTTTTAGGTCAGTGATTATGATTAGTTACAATAATCTATTAGTTTTCTTCAACTCATTAAAGCAGAAAAGACCAAAAACGACAAACCAGAAAATAAAATTAAAAGATGTGAAGAAAATTCAAATAATTTATTAATTTACGGCACTTGCGTACAAAATATTATTTAAATAAAATATTTTATTTGCGTTTATAAGTTTATCAGTCAGATTGTCGACAGCACAGCATAGAATAACGAAACGTTTTCTTACAATACAAATGTCAAAATAAGCTAAAAAAAATTAAGCGCGCGATTTCTTTCAATTCCACGTTTCAATGAAGATTTTAATATAAATTATTAATTATAATAAAACTAATTACGTGTAATTTAGTTTCTGTGGTAATTATTTAACGTTATTTGTAACTGTACAGCTGTTCAAACTGTAAACACGTGAGTTGACAAAGGTATTGATTTTTCTTGTATCGATTTGACTCTTATTTATTTTGTTTACTTGCTTTTTTTTGAGATAAATCTATTAAAACCTAATCAAAATGTGCTTATTTAGCTGGCTTACATATTAACGTTTATCAACACGTAATTAAAATGATTAATTTAGTTTCAGAGCAGTAAAAATGCACGGTCAAGTTGCTGAAGTAGAGATACACGCTGAAGAGGATATCAATGACAAGCTGGACTGGCTTGACGTCAGTGTAAACCTTATTGAAGAGGGATTGTATTTAGGTATGCCTTAGATAACAATATTCCTATAAAAAGTGCAGTATCTAATGAAAAAAGTCAAATTTATGTTGACGAGACGAGAATCTAATAGGAGGTATAAATGCCCACCTGATGGAGTTTTCTGTAGCTTGGGAGACATAGTATTCACTCAACATTGTAGTATCGATGCAAAATCATTGCCATCCATGCTCAAGAGAAGTCAATTAAAGCAGAAAAAAGAAAAATGTGTGATCAATCAGTAATATTTTTTTGCAACTATTTTTTTATTTATTGTGTTCCATTTATTATATTCATGCCATATTTTCTATCTTTCAGGTAACTTGGCATGTGCTCGGGATCACAAGACTCTGGAGAAATTACACATTACACATATTCTTACCATAGATATAGTGCCATTACCACGGACCATACTTGACCGCACCAACCTTACATTTCACCATGTACATAGTGAGTATGAAATAACTAATGTAGAAACTGTAACCCCCAGTTTCTGAAAGGAAATGATCAATGAAAAATTAACTAATCACCTGTTAAATATCATGGGAAATACCTAAAAGCATAAATAATTAGTTTAATTTGATCTAATTAGTAGCTAATTTAAGTACTTTTTGTGAGACTTAACAGGTGATAAGTTAATTTTTGTTGATCAACCTTTCAGAAACTGGAGGTTACTTTTATCTGCTGTGTAACACAAGACTACTCAGAGTACCTAATATTAAATATTAGATTTTCTTCAATTGGACAAACATTAAACTAAATATGATTAGGGAACTTTAGGAATAATTGAGGCAGGGAAGCTGATTTGTGAACCATTTCCTTGTTTGTTTACAGTGGCAGATATTCCTAAAGAAGATCTAATTACCCACCTACCTGAGACCAATCAGTTCATTAAACAAGCCATTGCTAGTGGAGGAACTGTGCTTGTGCACTGGTATGTAGTTTATTTTGTTCTAGCGACCATGTATATAATGTATGAGCGGGTTGACCAAGAAAGTGATCTACCACCCTACATTTAAGCTCCATTTGAACGTTATGATACAACAAGCTTGATTTCTCAAACACCAAGTTAAAAAAGTCAACCTTAGTTATAATTAGATGTCTCAGAAACTCGTAGACCATGTTTTTGGTGGACCATACCTTGTATGCAACAGAACAAAAGAAATATTGTAAATAGTGAGATTTGTATCAAATCTATTTTGTGGTTTATAGAAACAAGCATAAGAAAAGTGACTTAGTTTTATTTTGAAAATAAATAAAGGATATAAAATAGTGTAACATATTTAGGTTCCAAGTTTTCTTTTATATATTGGTTTGTGTTTACCACTGGACCTCTGCCTGCTTACCTACCATCAAGCAAAGTAGAGTCATAATTGTAGACTAATCTAAAATACTTTAATCTACTTAATTCTTAATTGTTGGTTTTCCACAATTCCAGTCACTTCGGTGTTTCACGTTCAGCTGCTGTAGTAATTGGATACATAATGGAAAAATATGGCCTATGTTACGAAGATGCATTTACATTAGTTAAGAGCAAGCGGTTGTTTGTGGGCCCAAACGTGGGATTTGTTGCCCAGCTCAAGTTGTACGGACATATGGGTTGTACGTTGAATAAGGATGATCCGAGGTTCAAACAGTTTCGGTTGAAGTTGGCGGGACAGAAGTTGAAGCAAGGTGACTTTTACTTGACTCTTTCTTTGTATTTTCTAATATAATTGCCACAACCTAAGATTATAAGTTTCTTGGACAGAACAACAGTAATTTTCAGGCACAATACCATCGATCCTACGACATAAGTATATTGCAAACATTATATTTTAAGAGCAAAAGAATAATATCTGTAGAACTATCTCCAGGCTATTAATCGAAGTAAGAATATTTGTTTTCATGCTAATGTGTTTCGCTCGGTGAGTATGAGTGCAGCCCAAATATCTCCTTGGTCCTCTTCTGTTTCCCTTTTCCTTCCTCACCCCCTTCTCCGTGGTCGGCAACGCCTTGGTTGTGTGCTTGGAAAACACAGCCATCTCTACAGGTTACGGTTACACTTACCATCAGGTTGGCCGTATGCTTGTTTGCCATCAAAGTTGTATAAAAAAAATTATCCTCTGGGATTCGAACCACAGCTACCCAAATGGCCGCCTCATCACGTTAAAAAGTATAGTCTATGCTAAGTTGAATATTACTTAGCTATTCCGCGATCGGACCAGACATAAAATAAGAATAAAAATCTTATATTTTTGTATAATGCAACATTTAAAAATACTTGTATATTTTCAGTGAAGATCCTACCACAGTTATTTGCAGACCTGGTAAAGCCAGACCCGGGTCTGGTCAGAGAGAAGCCAGAACCCATCGTGTACCGCTGTAGGAAGTGTCGACGAATCGTCGCGAGTCAGCGAAACATCATACCGCATATACCCAAGAGTGTTAAGGTGGAATTAGTTAAGAAAGGTAAGTTTTATTTGAATAGTAGTGTTCTTCATCAATATTTAAGTTAGATATGTTACTTTTTTGGTCTGTGCCCCAGTAAAGTACCTTAAATCTGCTTCATGGCAAGAACCAAATCTCAATAGTAATTTGTTACAGAATGTAATGTATTACTACATATAATTAACAGCGTTCACACAAAAGAGTGGCAATGTCGCAATTTAGTCTCATATTTTCGTGGTTTTAAATATTTATCATTTAATCGGAGATATATTTTAAAAATGTTTTCAGAACACTTTTTAGAATTACGTGAAAGCTATTTATAACGTAAGTAATTATAACGTGAACGCTCTTAAAGACGAAATCTCGAAAAAAGGTTATAAGTAATTGACTTCAATTAAAATGGATTATACGACAAGCTCATAGAGAAGTCTATCCGGCAGAATACAAGGACCAACTGCTCATATAAATGGAAGAACCAACAGCTCTTCTTCTTCTTCTTTTCGCGGGCTCGTTTTCCGCATGTGGTCCCTTCGTAGTTGGGCCTTTTTGCGCGATGGTGTGGTTTGTGTACCCACTGCCCTACTGCAACCATCCAAGCTCCTTCCAGAAAGCGGCCAGGTTGCCGGGTCTGCTGCAGGCCTCTCGGAGTTGCTTGGTGTTCCCAGGTGTTGCGCCCGTAACCAACAGCTCATTCTCAAAACCAAACTAGGACTACTTCACCTTTGAAATTGAAATTTGCCAAAGCAGCAGTTAATAAGTAAAATATGTCACCGTCATAAAGTAAAGTATGTCACATACGAGTTACCCATTTCATACTTGCACATAATATTTAGTACTTTTATATTATAGGTCTCCGGCCACCACCAAGTAAGTCAGCAGGTCTAGACAATGCGGGTAACGGTGAAGCTCTGATGGAGAAACTCAAGAGTTTAGCAGCTCAGCTGATGGAGATGACTGGCAGTGACCCGGACGAGGAAACTCCAGGGCAGAGCAATAGTCAGGACAGTGAAGAGGGACCCAGTCAGGTTAGCAGCTTAAAAAGGAGAATATTTACTTTTATTTTTGCCCGACTGCCGCAGCAAGAAGGGTATTGTTATTCGAATATGTATGTATATATGTATGTATGTATGTGAGTATGTATGTCTATCTCTTTGGCATACTCTACAGCCTGAATGGCTTGATGGATTTTAACGTATGAGGTGTCATTTGATTCGTATTGATTATGGGAGTGACAGGGTATATAAAATTTCAATGTAGCGTCAACACGAGAAAAATGAATTTCTTTTGTTTTACTATGTTTTAGGCAGGTGGGCTTTTTGTTTATTAACAATAATTTGCAATTAAATTTATGAAATAAATGTGGTTTTTGTACTTCAATCCGCGTTTCTCGGAACCCCACTGACTGTTTACCATCAGAGGCTATTTGACTAATTTTGGAAAACAGTTTTATATTAATGTTTTATCATCGTCATATCAGCCAAAAGACGTCCACTGCTGGACATAGGCCTCCCCTAATTTTCGCCATCTTGGCCGATCGTAAGCCGCCCTCAACCATCGGTTGCCCGCCACCCTTATAAGGTCGTCGGTCCACCTTGTGAGTGGTCTGCCCACGCTGCGTCTTGCGGTTCGTGGTCGCCACTCTAGAACCTTTCTGCCCCAACAGACGTCTGTTCTGCGAGCATGTGCCCTGCCTACTGCCACTTCAGAGAAGCAACTGCGAGCCACGTCGGTTATCTTAGTTCGCCTGCGAATTTCTTGTTAACATTTATTGTTTATGAAATATTTACTGCTTTAATAATACAAAAACACTTTTTCTCTAATGGCGCTGTCATAATATGTCACGCGTGACGTCACACGCAAGTAAACACTGTACATAAACATTGGGTTTATCAGTGCAGTTGAAGTGTATGTTACTTGCGTGTGACGTCACTGGAGCTGTAACCAATAACAGACCGTTCACGTCATCATCATGTCAGCCAAAAGACGTCCACTGTTGACACTGACATAGGCTTCTCCCCTATTTTTGCTACCATTTCATGGGGGGTATTCATAAATAACTCGGGTTGTATAATTGATAGTACTCTGGTGTGGGTTTTTAGAACTGTTGCGGCAGGTTCTAGTGGTGTCGAAATAATCCATTGCCCTATGTACTATGACGTCATATTCATACCTCGTTTGATCGTATCAGGGTCAGGAGGGCTACAGCGACAGCAGCATGGTGGAAGGTCACATCTTGTCCCGCGCGGACTCGCCCGCGGTGTGTCGGCTCATGTGGTTCGTGGAGCCCATGGTGTGGATGCGTGACGTCACGCACGCGCCCGCCGGCAAGCTGCACTGTCCGCGGTGCCTCAACAAGATCGGCAGCTTCAGCTGGGTCATGGGTAACTATACCGACCATAATTCGTTAAAATACACTAAATCCTACAATACAAGAAATCCTAGTTTAAGGTCTAAGGCTACAATCCATGTATTAATTACGGTGCATTTACATTGGTCGTTAGCGCCCACAGATGCGAGAGATTTCTGTTAATGCATAAGGCCCATTAATGCATGCGGGAAACCGTTTATATTGGTCGTTAGCGCTCGCAGGTCGTTAATGCCTGCAGGTCGTTCGCCCGTTTTCATGCAGTAAACTTTGAGAGAGTGGCATATGCAGACGTAGTCAAGTCCTCGCACGTTTGTAATCGACCGAGTTATCGCTAGATGAAATTCATTGGTCGTTAGTCCGCGCTTACGCTAACGGTAGCGCTAACGACCAATGTAATTGCGCCTTTATTATTTTGAAACAATCAATTCGGTAACATTGACATTTGTTGTAATATATTTTGACGTCACATTCGCTCTGACCAATGACAGCTCTTCAAATATTAGAATTTTCTATTCTTTATTTCTTGTTTAAAAAGACAGTGAAAAATATTGATGCAGGCACAATTTCATTTATTAAATAAAATCACTTTGAAGTTTATTAAAAAAACACTAAAGTTTAAAAGAATAATATTTAAATCAAACGCGTATTTCCTATTACGTCGCACACTATTATTTAGGGCAAGATTCACAGACCGCACTTTGACTTTACTTTGATGCAAAGATCTACTTTGTACCAAAAATATGTTTGAATATGAAGTTGAAAGTAATCTTCGGCAATACAAAGCTTACTTTGGGAAGGTGCCTTTGCTGTAAAGTAAAGTCACGATTGTGAATCTGGGCCTAAGAAACATATTTTTGGTACAAAGTAGATCTTTGCATCAAAGTAAAGTCAAAGTGCGGTCTGTGAATCTTGCCCTAAGTATTAAACTCTGTGTCCTCGTGCTACAGACCTAGTGCTCGTTCCTAGGCTTAGAGCATTAAACCATAGGGCATGAATACTTTTTTTATGGCATTATTTAAAAAAATTAGTGATGTTTTTTGTTTTTAAGGTTGTAAATGTCCGTGCGGTCAAAAAGTTGCTCCTGCGTTCTACCTGGTGCCTTCAAAAGTGGAGTGGTCCAATATAGTTCAAAATGTACAAACCACTGTGTAATTATATACGTAAGTAATACAGCTGTATGTATAACATGTATGAATCTTGACCCATTATAAGTTCATTTTGTCAATAAATCTAAATGCAAGTAGGTCGAAATTTGCCTGAAGACAGATTTACTTAGCAAGAAGCTTGTTATTATTTTAATAGGCACTGACATTTTACTGAGTACACTGATGTTATGTTAGTAATAAAACGTCATAAGTGCATTATACATTATAGATCTTACAAGTTTGACAGTTTTAAGCGAATTATTAGCAAAGTGGGTCATGTTTCAGTAGAATTCTAATGAAAGTATTACAATTTATTTAGGACCATAATTATGTTAAAAATAGAAACAGAAAAAGGAGATAACAGAAGCATAAGTGGAGTGGAACTTAGTTCTGCAATTTCTTCTAATTCCAATAGACTTTGATATATCTAACCCCTAATTAAATAATTGAAATGGAGAATGTATAGAAAGGAGATAGTTAAATAGATTATTATCAGTTAGCAGCCAGCCGACTATGTAAAAATGTGTTTTTCCCAATGTAACCATTCATAATAGTATAATAATAATATAATAATATTCTACCACATTCACACAGCGCCATCTAGCCCCAAATTAAGCAATTATATTTGCTTGTGTTATGGGTACTAAACAACTGATATACTACTTATATACATTTTTTTTGTAAATACATACATATTATAGATAAATTACACCCAGACACAGAACAAACAATCATGCTCATCACACAAAGGTTTGTCCTGGGTGGGAATCGAAGCCACGACCTCCGGCTTAGCAGTCAGGGTCACTAACCACTAGACCAACAGGCCAGTCGATTAATAATTAAATGTTCGATAATATATTAAATGTTCGACCATGCAAGTTACTAAAAATATGTGTAATAATGTAATATACTTATATAAATACTAGCTTCCTACAGCGCGATTTCACCCGCATCTTTGCCCACTGCTGTTTTATAGCCGATAAGTTTTCTCTGACTAGGCTATCATACGCTAAAAGAATTATTAAAATCCGACTGGTAGTGTTAGAGATTACTGCGTACAAACAAACAAACAGTTTCGCTTTATAAATAATCTGTGTATATTTAATTGGAGTACTTGACACCATGTTTGACACTATCAACATGACAGTTGGCGAATGAACAAAAAACATAGGTGTAATATTCCTCTGACTACCCTATCCGGATAATCGGCGTGAAAATATTAGTATAGGTAAGTACTATATTATAGCGTTTACGATTGATTTGGGTAATAGATAGAAAATTGTTGAAGTTTGCCAAATGTTTTTGTTACAATGTGTGTCACATTTTATTTATACAATTAGGGTGTTTAGGAAAATTTTCGCCAACAGTTGGCGCCACTTTCACATTGGGCCAATCAGGGATTAACTTTCAAAAAGTGCTTGACATCTAGACATGACGCGTCGGTGCTGCCACCTCGTGGGTGCCATTTTAGAAAACCCTCGCAGCAATTTTCTTTTGTCCATAAGCACTTCAATTATCCATTTTGTAAATTAAACATTAACATTTCCGATATGAACACCGAAAAATATGTATTTTATTGTCAAAACAAATATTTGTTAGTGTTCGTTCCGGTACGCTGTCAAAATGGAAGACCTTCAACAATGTGGCGCCAACTGTTAGCGAAAATGTGCCTAATCACCCTTATACCATTGCTATGTAAATAAATGCAGTTTTTTGAATGATTATAGATATTTCGAAACTTATTTTAATTAATAGATGCAAAATATTACATCAACATGGTAGTAATAGCCATGAGATTAAAATTAAAATAAAGTGAGATTTCTATATTTTGGGGTAACAAGGTCTCGCTCAATGGAGGTATATTTACTTTAAATGTATATGGCTGTGGATTCGAATAGGACCCTTTAGAGCAAGGACTGTGTGTGATAAATAAATGTTTGTACCGAGTCTGGTTTAATGTTTCCAAAAGTGTCACTTCCGTTGTATTCTTCCTTGTATTTTTACTGTTTAATCTTCTCAATAATAGTTCGTAAATACTGTTTAATATTCTCACCATATTCATTATTTAAAGGCGCATACGTGACGGGTTTTTATATGAACGTGTACGGTACGAGCAATTTGAGATATACGATACGTATCATACAAAATGTTTATGAAAGAGTAAGGTTTCCCTCCTTTCCTTTTTCCTCATCTCCTTTAATCCCTTCACCTTTCTCACTCCTTTCACGGTAGGCAGCGACTTCGCAGAGTCACTCTTGAGTCGTCCATGAGCGACAGTTACCACTTACCATCAGGTGGACTGTTTTCTCGTCAGCCACTGTCGGCTAAAATAAAAAGGAGTAGTACTCACGGGGCCGAGCGAACAAGGCAGTTACGTCCCCATCCCGTTCACGTACCGTCCAAGGTATTATCTCATTACGTAAACAGCATCCTTTAAGAGCGTTTACGCGTCAAGATTGGTAACGTCGCAATTTACTGCCATATTTCGTGGTTTTCAATTTTATCTTTTATTTGGGGCTATATTTTAATAATATGTTCTCTTAACATGCTAGAATTTGGTGAAAGCTATATAAAGAGTAAGAAATCATTGCGTTAACAGTTCTATTTATATAAAAATAATTCATTTGAAACTTAAGTTGCGTTATTTTCATAGTAAAATAACTGTAAGCGTTAAGGTTACTTACTTTTTATACAGATTTCACCTATTTCTAACATATAGACAGAAAATATTTTTAAAATATAGCCTCGATTAAATGATAAAAATTTAAAACTACGAAATACACAGTTTAGTTTTAACTAAAATTAAGAATGATCTGCTTAATTTCATTCTTTGTCATCATCATTTATTAAGTATTTAGAAATAAGATATTTTAAGCATTTCCTTTTATTTTTAAATTGTGTTTTATTTTTTATGTTCGTCGTGGTTTTTGCACAAATAAATACTTTTTCTTTCTTTCTTTCTTTCAAATATAAATTGCGACGTTCATGACGCGTAAACCCTCTTATACAAATTAATGTATTCCGTGTTCTTATCACCTAGCTTGTCTAGATACAGATACAAATAAATGTTTACTGGTAGATATTTATTGACTTAACATGATGTTTACTTGTTGACTTGTATAGAATGAAATAAAACATTAAAACTGTAAACCTGTTTTTTATTAATAAATTTAAACCGTTCATAAGAATAAAAGCTGTAATAATGGTACTATGTTTTTCGAGCGTATGTATGTATGTATTGTATATGTATGGATGTGAGTATGTATGGCTTTTTCCTTGGCATGCTTTAGAGCATAAACGGCTCGGATGGATTTTCACATATAAGGTGTCATTTGATTCGTAATAATTGTGGGAGTGACAGGGTATACAATATTTCAATGTAGCGTCGACACGAGTAAAAAGGGTTACATAATTTTTCGTTTTTTTTTTAGGCAGGCGGTTTTTTTAATAATATATTTTGCTTGTTTAATTATTTATTTAAATGTTAATATTGATTTAGCTACGTATATTAATTACCTATTGAATATAAAGTACTAGCTGCCCGCAGCACGATTTCTCCCGCGTTAAGTTACATCTTTAGTTACTGCTCAGCTCTCGTCGCCAGTAGAGTGGTGTTACATAGCCTATAACCTTCCTCATGAACTTGGCTATCATACGCAAAAAGGATTATTTAAATTCGACTGGTAGTTCAAGATTAGCGCGTAAAAGCAAACAAACTCTACCGCTATATACTTTAGTAGAAGTAGATATATGTAGTTTAAACAATAGTAATTACAAAATTAAAACTGTAATAATGAAACAAAGTTGAATATTTTATTTTATTAATTAACTAGAACATGATTTAGCTACTTATCAATACAAAGTATTCATTTTACTAAATACGTTTTCCACAACGCGATTTCACCCGCGTCTTTGTTTACTACTCCACTCCCGTCGCCAGTAGCGTGATGTTACATAACCTATAATCTTCCTCAAGAACTGAGCTATCATACGCAAAAAGAATTATTCAAATCCCCGACTGGTAGTTCAAGAGATTAGCGCGTTTAAACAAACAAACTCTTCCACTTATTAAAATAATATAGAAAAGTTATTAAAGATATTGTTGAATAAAGTCCTTATAACTAGATATTTTGGTCGACCACGAGTATTTGTAGGTACAAGCAGGATGGCCATCAATAACGGTGTAGCATCCACCGTCTAAGATACCTCTGAAGTAGTACCGAATTACACCGGAATTGTTATGAGGGAAAACTACACCGGCGTTGCTGTGTGCTAACAAAAATGTTTCCGATTCTGTGAAAAATAAAATACGATATAGATGTTTAAATTTGTTGCTCGTCGTTTTTTACCCGACTGCCGAAGTTAATGAGGCTAATGTTTTTCGAGCGTATGTTAATACGAGTTTAATGACATCTCATATGTTAAAATTCATTAAAACATTTAGGCTGTAGAGCGTGTCAAAGATAAGACATATATTCCCACATACATACGCTTAAAAATCATGACCCTCCGTGACTTCGGCAGTCGGACAAAAAGGTCGGTCTTTGGCTGGTGTAACCCATTTAATATGTTACCTTTCTCATAGGTCGTACATATCTTGTCCTCAAACACTTCTCTGATATCAGGCAGGTTGTTTATACACGTGTTTATGTCTAACACGGATAGTTCGTTCTTATTGTAATGTTTCCAATTACCAACCTGAAAAGTAATAGTTGGTAGGTATCACTTCATCTGCTTGCTTAATATTTTCAATGGTTTTTTAAATAAGTAAATGATATGAAAATAATAATGAATAAATCTTTATAAACATACTAGCTGTAGCCCGCTGCTCCACCCGCATGAATGTAGTTGAAATACATTGACGATTTTTCTTATAAACTTGCATGGTCTATTTCAACCCCTTTATGTCATTTTTTTGCAATAAAATATAGTCTTATGTTGTTCTCCAAGGTCTAATTCATCTTTATATCAAATTTCATCAAAATCGGTTCAGTGATTTAGGCGTAAAAACGTAACTGACATAGTTACTTTCGCATTTATAATATTAGTATCTGCCTTGTACTTAGCTTATATGTTATCCAAAAACACCTATATACTACAGGTATATTTAGATAATAATAATATCACAACAATTACACACAACGCCATCTAGACCCAAAGTAAGCTTATTATAGCTTGTGTTATGAGTTCTAGAATACGGATATACATACTTAAATACTTTTTTTTTGTAATGCATACATATTATACATAGAAACTCCCAGACCAATGCAAATAACCATGTCCATGTTACTGTTTCATTTTTAACTATATTCATCATTATGTAGGCCCATTATTATTCCGCTGCAGGGAAAGGCCTCTTCTCATACAGAGAAGGTATGAGCAATGATCGCCACGTGCGCTCAAGGCGGATTATAATTTCGTACAATTTTCATTACCTTAGCTCTATTGCCGACTTCTAGTTGATGTTCTTCAAAATCGATATCGAAGTCGAGACACACAGGGCTTAGGTACAAGTTGAACGAGAACGGCTTGGCCAAAATCAACACAGCTATGTCTCCCAACACGCCCTGACTACCCGGGAGGGTACTTAGTACGTTTATTGATGTTACCTGGCAAAATAGACAACAAAGTTTAATAGACAAGCTTAAATAAATGTGTATCATGAATTCATTATCACACTGAAGGAAGTAGAAGGCATGACACCCACCAACAACATGACAGTCTCTGGCTAATACTGAGAATTTTTGCCGAATATTATTTACATGGGATTCGAACCTCAAACCTGTGTGCAGCAGCCGGCACACATTATCACTAGACCACCGAGTTTAATGTATACTCATACCTAAACCCCAAGTATCCCCACTTTTACTAATTCTTAGTTGGCTTCATCCACCTTTACCAGGTCTTCGGGCCACCTAATCACAAATAAAAATACTTGAGATTAATTATTAATCATTAGACTTTTTTTTTTATTTTGACATTAATTAAATAATAAATAGACTGTAGAAGATGTAGATGGTCTCAGGGTGGTAAAAGAGTGGACTGTATTTGGTAACAACTGGTTTACTTCAAATAAGAAAAATACGTTACATTAAAATAATAAAAGAAATAAAATATGTGAGCGCGCGACATGCGGCTTGCGATACTGTCGTCCGAGAAGTGTTGAAGGCGAGCGCGCGCGGCGCGGCGCGGGCCGCGCGCGTCTGCTGACGTTGATAGCTATGTATAGTTATGTAGCAGCGCGCCGGGGTGCGCTGTGTCGTAGACATAGACTGTCTGCTCATTGATCAATTATTTTAAGTATTACAGTAATTTATAATTGACATCGCTTTTAACTAACGAGTTATATTTTATACAAAATGTATTTTTATTCTATAATTTCACCACATTTCTAGTAAATAAACAAATTTAATTTCATTTCATTTTATTTAAAATTACATACAAATACCAACGCAACGACTACATAATTAAACCTTATTCAACTCCATATTTATGAAAAGCTTTCGTATGTAATGATCATTGATCACTTACGTCAGACTCCTGTATATGATCGACGTTGTCCAAAAACGCAGATTGTTTACTCACTGCGGCGTATCTTGTAAACGTATCGACGCGATGTCTCGAGAAATCGTAAAAACTGTGCGCATCTGGAACATTAAAAAAGTAATAACATATAGTTTATTGATAGCAAAGGCTTCCCTCCATCCCTAAAACTGTCTAAATGTCCCGCTCTTGCGGTCACTGGCAAAATCTGGTTTGGCTTGGCACAGCCAGAATTGCCATCGACTATCTCTTTGGCACGCTCTACAGCCTAAATGGCGTGATGGATTTTAACGTATTTGGTGTCATTACATTCGTATTGATTGTGGGAGTGACAGGGTATATAATATTCCAATGAAGCATCAGCACGAGAAAAAAATGTTTTTTTTTTTCACTTTGTTTTAGGCATGCGGTCTTTATTATAAACTAGCGGTCCGCCCGAACTTCGCACGAGTGGACATTTTTTTAAACATTTTGGAGTAAATAAACATGCTTTTGTATCGGAATATAGAAGCTTTTTTTTTCAGGCAATCTTTTAATTTTTCTCACCGTAAGAACCATACTCGTACTTCAAGGAATATTATAAAAAAAGAATTAGCAAAATCGGTTCAGCTGCTCTCGAGATTTGCGCTTAGCAACACATTCAGCGATTAATTTTTATATTATAGATATATATTGCTTGTTGCCATCTTGGTCGATCGTGGGCCGCCCTCACCCATTGATTGCTTTGACACTTTATCAGCTCCCGGCCCACCTTGTGAGGGATCTGCCTACGCTGCGTCTTATCATAACCGCTCAGTGCAGTATTTGCGTTTCTATGTATAATATGTATGTATTTACAAAAAAAAAGTATTTGTTTGTATATCTGCATTCTAGAACCCATAACACATATGCTTACTTTGGGTCTAGATGGCGCTGTGTGTAGTTGTTGAAATATTATTTATCTGTTTGAACTTACCAGTTATAACAACATTGTTACGCACGAGGGTGCCAAATTTGTACATTGGTTTCGTGTCTTCCTTACGTACGATGCCCACGTGCCACGGTATTATTTCACTGTCAACACTCAGTACATTATCATGGCCAACGCCTGGCCAGGTTGTCTGTAACTTCAGTGTCGTTATTCGACCACATTCTGAAAAGAGACAGAACTGTAAAACAAGGGGATAATATTAATAGATAATGATTTGAAAAAAGAAATTGAAACTGGATTTAAATGTAATTTTATTTAATGTTTTAAAATGATTGTAAACTGAAATTACAAATACAAATTATTTATTTGATATAAATTGTACAAATATATAAATTTTTAAATTAAATATAGGTAACAAAATAGGGTACCTATACTAGGGTAAACCTGTGCCACAGGCGTTAAAGGTATAATTAATATTATTATAAACTATGATAAAAACATTTAACAATACTTTTACAAATAATACATGTTTGTAGATAAATAAAGCATGTCGTATTATTAAGACACGTAAATTATTTAATAATTGTCAGCAATTTTCGGTCTGTTCATAATTCAAAGTTTGCAAATATTGATAGACTCGTACTAGATCTAGCGTAATTTAGGTCATATATTGAAGTTTGTTTGTTTATTTTATTATATAAAAAAGGACCTGAAAATGCGAAAAATCTATTGGTAAAAACAAACCTTGAAATATGTACATATTGCCCGTCGCTTCACGATAGAGTTATTGCCCAGCACATAGTTATTGCCCACCTTAACAAAATCATATTAATTATTCATTGCTTTCATGTGAAATAGATGAAATAATTTGCTAAATATCAATAGTTTCTACTAGGGTAGAATTTAAAATTAATAATTTCTAAAGTAAATTGTCATATCAGCTGGGCAATCACTTTGACTTTAGAAATGTTTTTGTTTTTCGATATTAATATAAATAGCTAATAATTGTTTAGATAATTTTATCAAGATTGCACTTAAAAAGTTCTATGTTGTTATTTGCATTAAAGATTTTATGGATTAAAAAATTTTTATTAATCCCATATGCGGGCAATCACTAAAGCGTTTACCCTATATTGTTACTTTAAAATACTGTTCTATTAAAATTAATATTTCTGCGCAAATAGGTATGTAATGTAGTCAAAGCCACTTTAATTTTAATTTAAAACTAAATTATATACAGAGTGTATACGACAGTATGATAATAAATGCAATTACGTATAGTATGTGACATTATAAAGCGAGACAAAAAAAAAATCTACTAAATATCTTCAATAGTTTAGACACAGGACTACTTTTTTAATTTCTTTAATTCTAAACACTCTGTAAGTACATCAAACGGTCACTGACTTAAGTCACAATCCACGTCGAAAGATAAACGTTGCCGCTCATTACAGGTCAGTGAACTTGTCGTAATAAATGGTGTTCGAAAATTTAAAAGTTTTGTTTTCGTCAAATTATTTTTGTGATTAATTTGAAATCATCATACGGACTAGTAACAGCTGCCTTTTTATTTAATATCAAACCGTCGTATACACTCTGTATTAGACTCTTTAATTACATTCTACTTCATTAACTGCATATCGTATGTTTATAGCATTAAGTCTGTACGTATGTCCATGAAGTTTAAGTAAACTTAAGTATTTTTGTCGCATAATTCGATCTCGTCAACGTCACAGAAATCACGACGTAAGATTCACTTAAAATTGAGGTACCTAATAACATGTAAATTTTTTCTTTTACATTTAAGTAGTCAATCGCCAAGAAAAGTACTAAAAACGCTCTGATCTCCAACTTCAACATTATATTTTTCATTAAGTATTATTATCTTAGATGATTTACACACTGCCTCGCATCACGGGGAATAGTGCATGCGTGCATATTTTGCCGTTGTGTGTAAGTTTGTATACAAATCACGCGTGGTGCAGTGTGTGGATCGCCTTAATCTGCTCTCTCCTCTAATATGAACAATACCAAATCTCACATTCCTTCGTACTATGGTTTAAAAATGGGTACAAAGTTTTTACCTGGTTGGCACTTGGGTATATAATCCCAGGACTCATCAGTACACGTCATGTCCCTTAGATCTTCTGTGGAGTAATAATATGGCTTATTGCACGCCGGCTTGACAACAGTGCCCACTGGTACAGTGTAATTGCGACAAGGTTTCAACTCGCTCGTCTCATCTTTACACTTGTAATGGATGCTAGGATCTTGATATAGTTGACATGAGTCTAAAAAAATAAAACAACTTTTAATATATAACTAGGTTTTGATCTAATTTTGATCCTTAGGGCCTGTTTCACCGCTGCTAAATTGCGTGATAACCTATTCGAAACTTAACTGACAGATAGTACTCAAAAATCAGTTACACAAGTGCCTGATTACTTGAACAAACAAATAAACTCTTTAAAAATTTAATATAAGACAGATTTAACTAAAAGTAGTTTTATCTGTTAGATATATATCAGACACTTTAGCAGCTAGTGGTGAAACAGGCCCTTAATGTTTTTAGAGTGCAAGGACAACGATCCCCTAGGGGATCTGACCGGAATAGCTTAATTACAATGCCATCATAGTGGCTACCTTACCAGTAGTTTGGCTTTTGGTGGTGTCCACCACTTATGGATTCCACTGACTGCTTACCATCAGGTAGAGTGGAATCACTTTGGTAGGCTAATAAAAAGAAATTAGTATAGTGATGGTCACTTCGGGTCTCTACCAAATAGACAGAGATAGAGAGATACATTTGACGACCTCTGTGGTTTGGTGGTACTGTATAAGTGTGTACGGACTACCACGCAGAGATCGGCTCGAATCCCGCTCAGAGCAAATATTTGTGTGCATGAACATTATTATTTGTATTTACACAAAAAAAGTATATGTTTGTCCGCAGTCTAGAATCCATAACACAAGCTATAATATATGCTTACTTTGGGCCTAGATATCGTTGTGTGTTGTTAATAAAATAAGAAATAAAGAAATCTTGTTAAAGTAATAGGTCTGGTAGACATACCTAAGTGTCCAGCCGACATATTTTTTAATATTTTTGTACAGTACCTAGTAGAATGATAGGATACTACGCACCCGTTTTGCACTTAGCGACATGACTCCAAACTCCAAGAGTGCACGTCATGTTTTTAAACACTTGAGCAGTTTTATTATTGGGGTTATTGCAAGTAGGTTGAACTGTCACTCCAGACTTGACGTAGTCGCTGCAAAATTTCAGTTCGGACGTCTTCTCATCTGGACACATGTAGCGAGTGTTGGGGTCTGGGTCCAATTTGCAAAAAGCTGAAAATATATTGAAATAAAATTCATATTATCTATCTATGCCAGTAATTATTTATATTGTTATGGCTTACCCCCAGTTTCTGAAAGGCTGATCAACGAAAAATTAACTAATCAGCTGTTAAATGTCATGTAAAGTACCTGAAAGCATGCAAAAAGCATGGATAATTAGTTTTATTTGATCTAATTAGTTACTAACTAGATCAAATTAAACTAATTATTCATGCTTTTAGCAACCCAACTGGCACTTCACATGAGATTTAACAGGTGATTAGTTAATTTTACGTTGATCAGCCTTTCAAAAACCGGGGGTTAGTATTTAAAACAGTCAGTTTTCTCCAGCCTACTGCTGGGCGAATGCGTCGTCTTGTGCTCAGGCATAAGAATTAAAGGTTGCTAAAGGCGGATTCCGCGGATTGGCGATATCAAACTTGTAATGCATTATTATAAATCCAAATTTTTTACGATGTTTTTCTTAATCGTTACGCAGTTGTCTTCAAAGTAAGCTAAAAAATATACTGGTTTCAAACCCATAGATAGTGATCGATGATCACCTTAGCTAATTAGCCAATAGGCAATCAAGACTATGGTGGTAAAAAGTTAAGAGGCTTTACGCGTCATGAGTTGCAACGTCGCGATTTAGTGTCATATTTCGTGGTTTTAAATTTTTATCATATATTCTTAGCAAAATTAAAAAATATGTTCTGTTAACATGCTAGAGTTAGGTGAAAGCTGTATAAAAAGTAAGTAACCATTGCGTTTTAAGTTTTATTTTTATGCAAATAATACATTTGAAACATAAGTTGCATTATTTTCATGGTAAAATAACTGTAAGAATTATAGTAACTTACTTTTAACAGCTTTCACCTAATTTTAGCATGTTAACAGAACATATTTTTAAAATATACTTAGCTTGTAAATTTGTTGAATAATAAAAATTGAAAACTACGAAATATGATAGTAAGTTGCGACGTTACCACTCATGACGCGTAAACGCTCTTATTGAGTGAACATTTAATTTTTCTTTAGACCTGGTTGACATCTAGCGATGTAGTCCCAAGTTCCATTCAAGCACGTCAAGAACGGTAGCGCCTTCGAAGAGAAGTATTGCATGTTGCACGTGGGTATCACAGTGGTTCCAGGAGGCACGTAATCTTGGCACGAGTTGAACCCAGTGCCCGGGACTTGGCAGGTTACGAAATGTACGCTTGGGTCTGGTTTTACTCTGCAGAAACCTAAAAAAATATTATTATATAAGACATTTCATGAAAACACTTGTTTTTAATTGATTGTAATTTATAGTTATTAATAAATTTTGAATAATAAAAAAAAATTGATTGTACTCAAAATGAGAGAAAACTCATTCTCTTGATTCTCTTTTTATTCTAAAGATTGTCGCGGATATTATTAATTTATTACACAAAAATTATAAAATCTTTTGTTAGGAAAAGTACTTAATCAATGTTCAAAAAGAACTAAGTAAGTAGAAGTTAGTATCTACGAAAATGATTAAACACTATCTAATCTCACGTGCGTACAATTATATTTTTTAAGATTTTGTAAATTCATACGGTAGTAGATCCACGCTGATTTCAGCATGAATGGGCCGGATCGTCCGGGGAAGTACTACCCTCTCATAGAAGATCGACTTAAGAGTAGTAGTATCCGTACTTACTGCCTTTCGTTCGGTGAGTGAGAGCGCCGGAGGCCCAATTTCCCCCCTTTCCTCTTTCTTCACCTCCCTCATTCCCTTCCCCTAACCCCATTCCCAGCCGCCATAGTGGAGGCCACCATACCAGCAGTTTAAGACGATGGCTTTTGGTATAGTGGCCGCCACTTCTGAATTCCACTGACTGCTTACCATCAGGCGGGGAGGAGTCACTTTGGTATGCTATAATAAAAAAAAAATAAAAAACATAAATGAAGAAGGTACTTACGAATACATTTCGGCATGATCTGATACCAAGCCCCATTGACGCAGTACACCTGCCGGTTGTTCGTTGCGTTGCTATTACCATCAGGGTCTGCTATACCGTACCCTTCATCACATGTCACTGTGAGGACAAACGAGCCAAGGAACTGGCCAGGGGTGAAGGATGGTAAATTAGCCACCGTGTACGTGCCATGACCAGGGTACGGTGGGAGGATGCAGGATTGTGAGTTTATGTCACTGAAAGAGTGATTGGCAAAATTAAAATAGGTATGACAATCAGTGGCGGCTTTACAGATTTGCCGCCCCTACTGACCTCTGCAATTCGATACCCCATCGTACCTACCCAATTATATTTATTATTTAGGTACATTTTTTTATTTTATCAATAAAATTGCAACTTTATGAGTAAGTATATAGCGAACATCACGCGGTTTCAGCCGTGTGGTTCATGTTCCCGTGGGATAAAATATAGCCTATGTTAGTACTCAGTGATAATGTAGCTTTCTAATGGTAAAAGAGTTTTTGAAATCGGTCCAGTAGTTTTTAGTTTATTCGTTGCATACAAAAATACAAATCTTTCCTCTATATTATTAGTGTAGTGTAGATGTTGATAAAAAAAATTCACTTCATAAGTCAAGCTTCGGGTTATTTACCAACTCTACACGAGAGACTAAATACGCGTGTGAGTGAAAAACTAGTAGGTAAGTTAAGGTATGCCTGAAAATTGTTTTTGTGTGATTTTGATTTAATTTGACTAAAAATTTCTCTCAACGGTCCAAGTATAATACGGCAAAATTCAATAGCGGTGTTTTCAGTGTAAGAACTACATCCTCTTTTTGTTTTAATCGCATAACACAAGTGACCCCGTATTCTATGGAGTCGATTTTTTATTATTAAGTTTATATTTTTAATTAATAAGCTTGTATTTAGTTTTTAACTAATCTAATATATAAAATTCTCGTGTCACAGTTTTTGTGTAGGTTAATTTGTTGACATTTTGTAAACTTTAACTTCTGTTCTTTAATTTAACTTTAACTACTTAGTATAAAACTTTAACTTTAACTAGTGTTCATTTCATTATCGTATATGAATAAACATATTTTAATTATTCATTTTTTTAATTTTTTTTTGTAATTAAACTCCTCCGAAATGGCTCGACCGATTTTTGTGAAATTTTGTGTGCATATCGGTTAGGACTGCGAATCGGATAACATCTATTTTTCATCCCCCTAAATGTTAAGAGTGATCTACCCCTAAATTTTTATTTTTAATTTTTTAGATAAGCTTTTTGTTTTTATTTTTTTATGATACAGCATACAAAAATACATACAACCCTAAATTTTCACCCCTCTACAATCAACTCCTATTTTTTATTTATTAATTAAAAACTTTAATTTTTTTGGCAACATTTTTTTTATTTTGTCATGACTTAAAATAAAAAAATTCATATTACCTACTCTTAATTTTCACTCCTATACGACCAACCCCTATTTATTCATCGCGATTTTATATTGTTTTTTATTTATTCACAAATCCGCAATAGGGTGGTTGCAAGACGGCAATCGAATATAATAATTGTAGTACGATAAATTCTTATTCAGAGTTTATAATTTAAATTTCCTTTAATTAAGATTTTTTCTTAATTCAATTTAATCTCCCGCCCTCGCCGGTCGATAACTGATCAACTATCAATCGATCAGTTATCCCCGCCAGGTGTCTACCGTTGTCACCACTCATCCAGCAAACATCACGGAGTAGGGGTGAGGAGGAAGCCGGTCCTCCTGTCTTACTCACTATACATTTTCAGCCATTTTTTTTGTGATTTATTTGTGTATCCAAAAATGTTTCCTAGAAATAATATACATGGCAGAACAACGTTTGCCGGGTCAGCTAGTATTTATATATTATAATCATATTATTTTATAAGTTATAATAACATAGTTTTGAATCAGCTTCGAAAAAGAGAAGAGGTTGTCAATACGACGACCTACTTGTAATGTGTGACATTGACAGCCTCGACTCCTAAAGATTAAATACCTAGTTTCTACATACAACACGGATAATATGTCATGTGTTTTATTAAATTATAAATTTTCTACACAAATCATTTTCACGGTCAGATAAAAGTACCCACAATCAATACGAATCTAATGACACCTCATACGTTAAAATCCAGGCTGTAGAGCGGAGAGCGTGCGAAATAAATAGACATAGGTACATACATACAGAACTACATACACACATACGCTCAAAAAACATTACCATCCTTGACTTCGGCAGTCGGGCAAAAAAGTACATATTCGTCTCCATTCCATGTCTCGTCCTACCGGCGAACTTCGGTCGTGAAATTTTAATGATTTTTGCACATTGCTTTATAAAAAAAAATTTAAATCATGCGTGTAAGGTTGATTTTGCAAAAAATATGTTTTTAGTATTAGATGGAATAGAACTATAACTACTTAGGTATAATTTGTGACAGTTTCGAGTGTTACTTTTAATTGACACTGTGCATTTTGGGCTGTTTGTATATCAATTCATCAATCTGTAGCTAATACAAAAAAAAATTGTGACTCATTTGCCGCCCCCTAAAATCTGCCGCCCTAGGCTCCAGCCTTCTCAGCCTTCTGGTAAAGCCGCTACTGATGACAATGTAAGTAAAAGCGATGGCGTGGAGCCAATGAACCCACTAGTCTATAAGGAATAGTTCAGTGGAAAACGAGCTAAAACCAAATAAGTTTCTTCGGAAATGTATATTTTGTGTCTTGTCTTAAGGTTCAAAATGGCTAAATGACATTTTTCATTTTATGTCAGTTTTACATTGATAGTGCGAATGGTGGAAATGCGTGAAGACGTTTATGTACGTCTACGATTTTTTTTTGTAGAAATTATAATGATGATGCTTTTTTAAAGTTAAGAATAATAATGATCTTACAAGTTCTCAGCACTCTCAGGTTTACACAGTGAGTCAGCTTCATCAGACCCGTCTTGGCAGTCATTTTTCTATTGACAAAAAATAATAATGATCAACTTCTATCCATGTATTTTCAGATATGGTCTGGGTATTCTTTTCGGAGAATGTGACACGTAATAATAACATAGTATATAACCTAATCAACAACAATTCATTAATAATATAAGGAAGTGTTTCATTAGCAATACAATAAAGCACCAACTTTGAATGAATCCTACCCTCTCCCTTTTTATCCAGAAAGACACGTGCGGGACTAAAGTGCCATCCTTTCACAGTGGAATCTAAAGGGTCTCGAGCCAAACGGTTCAGCACTTCATACTTTTGTCGCTCAATTAAAGCCTGGAACGCTTTGCCAGCGCAAGTGCTCCCATCTATCTTTGAACCTGGGTCTTTTAAGTGGGGCGTGCAAAAGCATCTCATTAAGCCGCCATAGTGGAGGCCACCATACCAGTCATAGTTTGGCTTTTAGAATGGTGACCACCACTTCTGGATTCCACTGACTGCTGACCATCAGGCACAGTGGAGTTACTTTGGTAGGCTAATATAGGCCGTCCTGTACCTACCGACATTACCAACCTACAAAATATATCTACCAGCATTACGAAAACTTACTTCTCTTTAAGGGTGTGAGTAACTAACATAAAAATTTCTTACCCCATTGCACTCCGCATCTTGTTCCACACAGCCTCCATCGGAGCATTGGAATTCGGACAACGCGCATGTCTTTTCAACTAGGGATGCTACTGATCTGAAGAACAAATATTACTTAAAATAAAATAAAATTTTTAAAATAAAAATCTTTATAAAGAAACCATTCGCTTGGATGACAAACAGCTAAATTTCCTTGTCGCGATAACACTTGCGTATTATCTTTGCGCAGTATGTCATTTTGCCATCCCAGTTAGTCTAATAAACAGAGTGTATACGACGGTATGATATTAAATGAAAAGGCAGCTGTTACTAGTCCTTATAATGATTTAAAAAACGATAATGACGAAAAACAAAAAATTAAAATTTTGTAACAAAATAAATAATATTTTAGTAGTAACAAAGTAATACACCATTTAATATGACAAGTTCACTGACCTGTAATGAGCGGCAACGTTTATCCTTCGACGTGGATTATGACTTAAGTCAGTGACCGTTCGACGTACTTATAGAGTATTTAGAATTAAAGAAAATAAAAAAGTAGTTCTGTGTCTAAAATATTGAAGATATTTAATATAAGATTAATTACATCAAAATAATAAAAAATATTTTGTTTATTTATCCGTTAAGGTTATCACGCACTTGTGTAACTGATTTTTGAGTACTATCTGTCAGTTAAGTTTTGAATAGGTCATCAAGCAAGTAGTGAAACAGGGCCTCAGTACGCAGATACGGTACTGTCCATTACCTGATATTCCCTTAGTGGTCTCTTTCGACAGCTACGAAAAGGTGGTTCATTCTATACCATAAATAAAAATACCTAGAAGCACTTACTGTTTAATAAACTCTTCGTGTTTACTAATCTTTGTGAACGTAGTGTAAGCTTGATCATTACAAGATTTGTTGTCGTGCTTCGGCGCCGCGGACGCGATGCCTCTGAGATAGTACCGGTCTATACCAAGCTCTTTGTCTGCAAATGCTAATCCACCTCCACTATCACCTCTGCATAGTGCCGTACCTGTTCAGGGACGAACGAAGCGATATGGAGATTCGGTTGCTGTCGTCACCATTACTGGGGGCCTAGAAATGAGGCATAGATTTCTATTAGAATAGATTAGAAAATGTATGGGTTTGTCGTTAGCTTATGTCAATCCCATACATTTTATAATCTTTCTATTAATAAAATAGAAATCTTTGTCACTTGTCTAGGCCCTTTGGTATCCAAAGTTAATTAGTTTTTTGGGAAGACACCGAATTTTCTTTGACTGGTTCCTCAATGAAAGAGCGACTGCTGTGTAAAATATTGCTGGGTCAAAACTTGGTGCGATCCAAAAAATTGGAACCATGTAAGTATTGTATTGTATTCATGAAACATGGGACAATTATTTGTGAATTCAGTTGGTTTTTTATTTTATAGCTATTTTTGTAGATTAGAGCAATAGATCTGTTTTTTTTTTTTTGTATTAGAGTAGGTACTTAACTCTGTGTATTCTTTATATTAGTGAATTGACGGTAGTAGATCCACGCTGATTTCAGCATGACTGGGCCGGATCGTCCGGTGAAGTACTACCCTCTCATAGAAGATCGACGTAAGAGTAGTAGTATCCGTACTACTGCGTTTCGATCGGTGAGTGAGAGCGCCGGAGGCCCAATTTCTCCCCTTTCCTCTTTCGTCACCTCCCTCATTCTCTTCCCCTAACCCCATTCCCAGCCGCCATAGTGGAGATCACCATACCAGCAGTTTAAGACGATGACTTTTAGTATAGTGGCCGCCACTTCTGGATTCCACTGACTGCTTACCATCAGGCGGGGTGGAGTCACTTTGGTAGGCTATAATATAAAAAAAAAATGTTGGTATCTCATTCTCACCATTGGTATACCCAGCGCAGAACTTGTCACGAGTGATGTACTCCCTGAAGGATGATGGAAGCGTGTTGATGCAGGTCTCAGTAGAGATGTACGGTATCTCCACTACTTTTAATATTTGTGACGCGTGACCGTTGGCACTTGTGAGACCCCAACCTGCCACCTTGTACCAAGAAAGAATAAGACGAATACTGTATTCAAAGTCAAAGTCAAAGTCAAAGCATTTATTTCATTTTGATCATATAATATGATGCTTATGAAAAGTCAACATTACATTTTGTCAGCCAATTGACCTACAGCCAGTTCGCTGACGAGGTAGAGCTGTGAGAAGAACTGGCAAGAAACTCACGCCACTCTTTTCAATCGCCAGATAATTACAGTTATTTGAATGAGTTACAATTTAAAACACTCAACGCAACCAAGGAACCATACAAAGTAATTATTACAAATTAACCAATTAATATATACTAAGATTAAAGAAAGAAAAGAGAGGATTTCAATTATTTAGTTTCATCTAGTATGGTAATTTGACTACGTATTTTAATTAAACTGGTAAATGCACCTCCTGGTCACATTGCACGACAAGGTAATACTGGATTGAATATTAAAAGTATGCCATGCCAAGATTGACCAGTCATCCCAAGTAGCACCCGTTCACGAGCATGACGCACGGGCCAGCCATTATCACCCTCGCCATATTAGAGGGAAGGTGGTGACCCGGCCAATACGACACCACAAGCAATGACATTTTAGTGAGCATGACAATGCAAAGCATGGGTGGTAAAAGAACCCTAATAAAATGTATTATGCCTTACGAACTCATAATGATCATGATATGCATCTACTTCACATTAAACTTTTACTACAATAGTCAACATATTATTATTATATATTTATATATACTTATATTTCGACCTTCTCAAGGAAATCAAAATTTTTGAATATTTTCCATTCATCTAGCTAGAACTATGAAATTTGGCAAGTAATACATTTGTAATTAAATCAAAGTATAGGTAGATACCTAATAATTAATTAAATAATTTGTACAGAACCCTGTGTTTACAGTTCTATTTATATGTAAATAATACATTTGAAACTTAAGTTGCGTTATTTTCATAGTAAAATAACTGTAAGCATTACTTGTTGTAATAATTATTATTACTTATTAATTATACAGTTTTCACCTAATACTAGCTTAAAGACAGAACATATTTTTAAAATATAGCGCCGCATGATAAAAATTAAAAATCACGAAATATCACACTAAATTGCGACATTACCACACATGACGCGTAAACGCTCTATATGAGTAATTACTAATTACCTTCCCAATTTTCCCCTGCTGCAGCTGCCATCTGTCAAAATTGACTTCGAAGCTGAGACACACGGGCCTCACGTACGTCTTGTATACAAAAGGGGTCACCAGCGTCAGTATAGCTATATCTTCTTGAAAGTTTGCTGCCTCGCCTTCGAATAGATGCGGGATTCTTATGTCTTTTACCTGTAAATATTTAAATATTTATTAAAATTAGCAGAGGCAGCAAATTTTTTTTATATGTAGTAATTTTGTTTTCAAGATTTGCTCTTAATAGAGTGATTTCTTTAGGGGTATATTCTTACCCTAAGATCGGAGTTAGTAAGTGAGGCCACAACCGCTCATTAGCGAAGTATAATACAACCTTAGCTGTATATCTAATAACTAGCATAATAGTCAACAGCATTTTGTAAGACCACATAGGTCCACAGATAGACAAAGGTCTTCATCAAATCTCTCAAAACAGTCTACAAAGCAGCAATACTGTAGAGGTCACCATTCTACTAATATTATAAATGCGAAAGTTTATGTGTGTGTGTGTGTGTGTGTGTTGTTACCACTCAACGCCTAAACGGCTGTACCGATTTTGATGAAAACTATTATGTAGATAGATTTGGTGCCGGAGACGGACATAGGCTTTTTTTTAACATGTGTTAAAAACTAACGTCAGATTTCTGCGCATCAATATCATGGTCATCATTCCATGGTCGGTACAGCTTTCCAATGGCTGCGGCGAAGTCGGTTGCGGGCAAAGTCTTTTTTGCATCATGCCAAAAGCAGTGGGCGGCTGGAATGAAGAAGTTTTAATAAGTGTCGGCGATACCTATCTACGTAAAGATGGTCCATTCCATTTTGAACACCTGGGTGTTCATTTTGGTAGGTATCCTAAGACCACCTTGAAATTATTTGAAAATTTTATCACAGTAGGTAAGTACATTATTTACTTGTTGCGAATTAATTATTTTATTCCTTGTTGTATGTTCAAAGTGCCATAGTAGTTATATGCCATAGTAGTTGTATGTTCAAAGTGCCATAGAGTTTGATGGTACAAAAATTGCCTTTCAAATCGCTCGAGTTCTCATCTTGAAACAAACACTTTTAGAATTGTTTTACTGTTAAAAAGCAGTTACAAATGTAGGTAACATCTTGTGAGGAATACGTTAATTTGAATTTACAAGAGGAACCTAAACTTAAGATAAGAACTCACCAGATATAATAAGACTATTGGAGACGAGGGTTCCACCACATATTTGTTTGTACGGCTTGAACGTTTTCCGATAGATGCCGACGTGCCACGGCAGTTCGCCGCGCTTCGCTGGTTTACCGTCAATGATCAACTGTTTACCCTCAGGAGTTACCCGCCCACATTCTGAAAGAAAAGTAAGTCGAAATGGCCCAGTAGATAATTAAGTCACCCGCTTCGTAAACACGACGTAGTGAGTATCAATGTGATAAGTTTATCTTGGAAATTTCTGACTGACGGTGAAGGAAAACATCGTGAGGAACTCTGGACTTAAAAGTCTGAAATTCCCCATCCGGGCAAGCGTGGCTTATAAGAGAAGAGGCGTTTGCCCTGTAGTTGGACAATAAAACAGGCTGATATTATTAAACGGGAAGGTCAGAGTTCATTCAACTGTACTCGAAGAATGTTGTTCTACCTATCTTCTATATCCTTAAACAAAAACTGATATGAACTGCTGAGTATCTTGCAATAGGCTGGACATATACATATATACACAAATGTGAATGTGAACTCTTCCGAACATTCATCGAAAAGTTATAACTTAATAGTGAATAATCATACCTGGTTTACATTTGGCGACGTAATCCCAAGTGCCCGCAGTACACTTCATATAAAGGAGAGGTTCAGGGGAGTAGTAAATGGGGCTATTGCATACAGGGCTCACTGATGTGCCAGGCGCTACGTATTTATCACAAGTCTTGAACCCATTCGTGCCCGTTACGAGGCACATGTAACGAATGCTAGGGTCGGGCTCCAGTTTGCAGAAACCTGAAATTTTATCAACATGTCAGATATGGCTTTGACAGTTTTAACTAAGCTTACGGTACTGGATCATTGTTGGTTTTATAATGAATGATCCGGATTGGCACTATCTACTCATAGAATATCAACGATCATCTTTGACTGCACCGTTGGTCTAGTGGTTAGTGTAACTGACTGCGACGCCGGGTGTCGTGGGTTCGATTCCCGCGGAAGGCAAATATTTGTGTGATGAACATTTGTATTTGTCTTCAGTTTGGGTGTTTTCTATGTATATTAAGTATGTATTTACAATAAAAAAAGTACGTATATGTATTATATTTCAATTATCTAGTACCCATAACACAAGCTCTGCTTAGCTTGGGACTAGATGACGATGTGTGATAGTGTCCACATATTATTATTATATTATTATTTTTATTATCTATTTGGAATCTTTTCTTAAAATAGTCATAAAAATAGTTAAAGGTTAGATTTTTCTAATAAGAATTCTTGCTCAAATTGCCAAAGCCTAGCTAGGGATATTTCTTCTTCCTACAAAAAGATGCAAATACCTCTATAACTTTATGACAGTAGCTATAATCAGATGGGTTACCCAATGTTTACATATGTAGGGTGCTATCAAAATACTCACGAACACATTTCGGTAAACTCTGCGACCATTTTCCGTTGATGCAGTACACCGTACGTAGAACAGTTTCTTCTGCGTCATCAGCTGACTCCAGGACTCCGTACCCTCGTCGACAGTTTATTGTTAAAACGGCATAATCAAACATCTGGCCGGGTTTAGCCTCTGGGACGTTGGAGACCTCGTATACGCCATTATTGGGGTATGGTGGTAACACGCAGGCGCCTGTTTGTCGTGGGCTGTAATGTGATTTGTAGATGACTAAGCATTGATAAGGAAGGAATTTTTACGGTAGTAGATCCACGCTGGTTTCAGCATGAATGGACCGGATCGTCCAGGGAAGTACTACCCTCTCATAAAAGATCGACGTAAGAGTAGTAGTATCCGTAGGTACTACTGCGTTTCGTTCGGTGAGTGAGAGCGCCGGAGTTCCAATTTCCCCTCTATTCTCTTTCTTCGCCTCCTTCATTTCCTTCCCCTAACCCTTTTCCCATCCGTCATAGTAGAAGCCACCATACCAGTAGTTTAAGACGATGACTTTTGGTATGGTGGCCACCACTTCTGGATTCCACTGACTGCTTACCATCAGGCGGAGTGGAGTCACTGTGGAAGGCATATAAAAAAAATGTAGGTACATAATTTGCTTCTTTTGGTAAAAGTGACATATCTAAGTTTAAATCACGAAAATCGTGGCGTTCAAACTATCGCACGAAAACCGTTTACTCGGCAGAAATTATATTATGATAGACAGAGACACCCTTCTTACATAGAACATTAAAATAAATAATCTTACCTTCGTAATAATTCACTTTCAGCTCTTCCTTGTATTGCTAGCTGTGGTGCTGAAATAAATGAATAATTTAAGAAGAATTTTCGTTCAAATTTTTCTTTTTACCTATTATCCATCTGTCGAGTCGCGGTCTCTACTCTAAGACTCCTCCAGTGATCATAGATCCTACAGCAATGTAACTAGCCTATTGCCACTTTAGCCATACAAGCAATACTTGAACTCGAAACTTTTATTTGCGTAAGAGTCGTTACCCGTAGACCCGGTGGTATATATTATTACGTAAGGATCAGATGTAAACAGGTCACAGATGTACCTAACATTAAGTAGGTCTATCATATCTTAAACATGTAATCTACATACCATAAGATTTGTTGCTACCTACTGTGTAAGTAGGTACCAGTTATTTTGACCTCTCAACTTAGTATATAAAACAAGTTTAACTTTTCTTGTTTGCATAACTACGTTAAATGGTAGAAACCTTGACTTTTTTGTTTCTGGTTTTGTAACTATTACTCATATTTCTACATACGGATATATTATAACTATAAGCGACAACTACTACTTAACTAAGTACAGCAGTGGACTTCGTTTTTAGGTTGGAATATCAGTTTTTTTTTACTATTTACCCTACAGTTAGGGCTGTCATTCGTCCGTGTTTCCCCGGATTTGTCCTAGTTTAGAGGGCGTCCGGGAAGCGTCCGTTAATTTGTAGTCCGGGCGAAAAAAATTTGTCTTGGGCCGCCCGCAACAACACACGCACTGTGCTCGCACTCCGCGATCAACCGACGAACAGATTCTATGTTTAAAAAAAACTTGTTGATATGTCCGAGTCCTTAAAAGCCGGGGATTTCACGCGTCTTGTCCTGGTTGTCAAATTTTAGGGGTGGCAGCACTGGCAACCCTACCTACAGTAGCAGACGAGCCAACAGCCTACCTGATAGGAAGTGGCAACTATCGCACGTGGACTTCTGCAATGCCAGGGGGTCTGCATAGCTCTGCCTACTGTGATATACTACTAATATTATAAATGCTAAAGTTTGTGTGTATAAGTATGTAGGTATGTGTGTTTGTTACTCAGCGTCTAAACGGCTAAACCGATTTCGATGGAAATTGGTATGTAGATAGATTCGGTGCCGGTGACAGATATAGGCTACTTTTTATCCCAAAAATCAGTCTGGTTCCCGAGGGAGACAAAACTAATTGTATGCGCAGCTAGTTAAAACCGGTATCTTTCTGAACGATAGCGAATGAAAACTGTAACAAAATTAGTTACGTGGTGTAAAACTTAGCCAAGAAAGACAGAAAAAAGAGTGACTGCTTTAAAATAGTTAGATAAAGATATATTTTATCTGCGGATATATTAAATCTACTTTAGCTACTTACTGAAACTATATAAAGTTAACACCCACAATAACATTTTACACATCACAGTTTAAACAGTTAATTTACTAAAAATACGTCATTTTGTTACGAATAAAACTAAATAGTAAACAAAATTGTACGCTCGAGGTCTTGAAGTTTTGGCTAACTGGTAATACCAGTTTATGATTTATAAATCGTAACTCGTAAGTATATTTTTTACCTATGTATTATATAATGTAGAAATAAATAGTCTATGTTGTAACTACGCAACAGCCGCAGCAAATCTGCAAGGTTAAACACGCTTGTCGCGGTGTGTTATTGGATGGGTAACCGTTATAGCATGTTAAGTATCTACCTGTCTTATTTGTAGCTTTTTAAACGTAAAATATTTTTTTAAATAGCTACAAATAAACACAATAGGTAGGTACCTACATCCAGACTTCTTGATCGATGTCCGATTGTCACACGTATTTCAGCGACAATTTGTAGCAAAGAAGTGTTACTAGGTAGGTAGTTAGAAATCAGAATTATTGAAAATCAGTGTTGTCATTGTTCGCATAGATGTGATAAAGACATTATCAACGCTTCAGTCGTACAATCCAACAGTGAACCTGTTGGATTGTGAGCTTCCCAAAGAATCATGCAGTTTTAACATTATTATTTCATAGGATCTTGCTGTCCTATCATAATATATTAGATGACATTATTATTTTATTGGATGATGATATCGGGAAAATGTAGTAGAAGCCTAGGAGGCAGTGGTCAGATGATCCGAGTGGAGCATCGACCACTACCCCATAGCCGTTTGGGTGAGTAGTCAGCAGAAGATCCAACAAAGAAGGTTCATGACCCTCTACGTCTGGAATGCGGGTGGGCTGCATTACCAGTTGAGAGAGGCCATAGGCCGAGGCCATATTGAAGACAGTTCTGCCCGGGAGGTCAGTGGTCCGGGACCCCAGCCATTCTTTATGGTGAACGTTGAAATCACCTAGGACCACCACCTCCGCAGACGGATGCTGTTCCAATATTTGGTCAATCCCCCCTTGGACGTTCTCGGTTATTTGGATGACTCCCATATCACTGGCCGGAGACCTGTAAAGGCACGAGTAGATTCGGGTAAGACCCCCATGGTTTACCCGCAGCCATAATAATGATAGGTCCCGGCGTTCGAGGGCCCGAAGGCGGCGACAGCAGATATCACCCCGTACATTAAAATGTGTGTATCATTGTAAATGTGGATTTGGTGTCCACCGTAGATACGTTGCTCTTTCTCTTTCTTGTGGCCATGGTTTGTAGAGAGAGTGGGGGTGAGGTGTAATTTGGGAGGCGAAGTCAAGGTGATACCCAAAGAAAGAGCGGTGTGTTGGACCCGACCAATCCGGGAGTTGAGTGAAAAGCTGACGCGGGGCACGGAAGGGCCCCCGATGCCCTCCCGCTCACAACCGCCGGGATCCACTCCGGTCTCCCATTCCGGCACAACGGCTATGAGACGGGATTTTCGCCAGCTGGCGGGACAGCCTCCCGTGCGGGATACACACGGGTTCGGGTCCCCTACTGACTGGCAGGTGGCCGACGGACAACCATTCCCATCGGGTCTCCCTGGACCCCGCGTCAACTCGTCACGCTCAACGATCAGGCCAAGACTTTTACCACCGCACGTCTCAAGCATCACCAAAACTTCGCCACCCAATTGGGAAAGGAAATAGGAACACAGGAACGGCTGTTTCCCCCTTCGTACGAAACACAGCTGAGCTGCTATTACGGCCGAAATAGGTAGAATTGTGGTACCAACCCGTGCGGGTCTAGGTTAGACCCTACCACTATAGTCAGGAGAGGGAAGGAAAGACGGGGACTTCATATCGCGGATGTATAGGTGTACGATAATGAAGGCTCGAGGTGCCGGGGGCGCGTACCCGTATCTCCCGAAAAGCAACCGGACAGGTTGCAATCCAGTCGATTCTCTGACAGACAAGATAATTTTTTTATTTGTTTTAAATCAAAAAATACCATTGCTAAACGAAAGCATTTCTCTCAACAATTCGTTATTTGGCGTGAAGACAATGGCAAAATCCACCAGGGAGCCAAATATAACCAGTAGAGAATTATTCAAAAACAACATCTTTGAAATTACGTACTGTATTTATTTCTAGAATGGTATAACACTGATGTTGATAGTTTTCATTCCATGGCTCACTAAATTACCAAATAAAGTAATATGTTTCATATTTCATCATTATCGTTTTAGTAAAAAAAACGCCCATTCCTTCTAATGATCGTAAGCTGCTGTATTAGTTTTAAATAATCTGATATTCGCTGTTTTGTTCAAAGTAGGACAAAGCTGAGCTAAGACCTTTTTGTCTCTCATATTTGTTCCTTATTCAAATTAGGTTAAGACTTGTATTATATGAGACAAATTTTCTTTTTTTTCTTAAGTCTCTTGTAGGTGTTCAGTGCAGTGTTTGTCCGTCGCGGCGCATGCGCGGTATGTCTGCGAGCTTGAGTCGGTGCGCGCGCATGAGGTGCGTTTTGCGCTTCCAGCTGTCGGCGAACGAGCGCGCGCACCCCGGACACTGGAACGGGAGCTCGCCAGAGTGCACGCGCGAGTGTCGGGACTGTAGACAAATACATTCAGCCTTCAATAACAATAATAACACAACTGCACAACGCTATTTAGACCCAAAGTAAGCATATTGTTATAGCTTGTGATATGGGTTCTAGAATGCATATAAACATAGTTAAGACACTTTTGTTTAAAGTAGATATACTAGTTGCGATTCACAAGAGCGAGTGTATTATAATTTTTAATCTATCAATTTCATCCTTACTTATATCGACGGGAATAAGAGTTACAACTTGTCTTTATAAAATGCAACAATCGCATTGCGTTAACTCAAAACCTAAACAGACAGGTATGTTATACTAGCTTTCTGCTGCGCGGTTCCACCCGCGTCTTTGCTAACTGCTCTGCTCCCGTCGCCAGTAGCGTGATCTGGGTTTATCATACGCAAAAATAATTTTCAAATCGGACTGGTAGTTTCAGAGATTAACGCATTCAAACAAACAAACAAACAAACAAACAAACCAACAAACTCGGCAGCTTTATATAATAATATAGATTATTAGTACTGTAGTTATAAAATATATAGATTATCCCCTTGTACCTATGGGTTACTAAACAGACGGGTATGTTACCAAGCCGCTGGAGTCGTAGAAGCCCTTGTTGCACTGGTTGCACACGTAGGTCCTGGCGAGGCGGTGGCGCCGCTGGTGCCGCTTGAGGCTGGACGCGACGGCCGCGCGGAACCCGCACTCGCCGCACGAGTACGGCTTGGCGCCCGTGTGCACGCGCATGTGCACCTCCAGGTTACCCGCTGGAACACATCGATATATTCACTGGGTTTATGTCCAGCAGGGGATTCAGCTGTAACTATGATGATATGGATTTTGAATAGTGACCTTTGTAATGCAATAATAAGAGTGCGAGTCACTTTTCATATCAAAGAATCCCCTAGATGGGGTTTTATTAATAGCTCCGTGAGAAGTGTGATGCTATTCCTCAAACGATATCCCACCGTATATCTCTCTGCGTGCCCGAAGAACTGTATGCAGAGGGATTAAATGAACGCATGGGCACCGGCAGCTTGATGCAAGAAAAAAGTAAAAGAAAGTCGAGAAAAAAAGTTTTTAGGTTGCTATCCTAATTTCTTTAGATGCATCCTTCTGAAAGTCAAATGCACCCCTCTGAAAGTAATCCTGGCGGCACCCATGAACGAACGCTGCTGATAATGCCGTAGTCGTAAATTAAGGGCTGATATAGTCTATAAAGATTTGCTGTCGACATTAAAAGGAATTATTGCATATTCATTTACAGGACAAAAGACTTACACTGACCACAATTAAAACTGCAATTTTAATGACAAATATTCACCTTGTGCAAAGCTCCAACCGCAAAAGTAGCAAAGGTACTGCTTGTCGCCGTCGTGCACGTTCATGTGGGACTTGAGCACGCTCTTGAACTTGAACCTACAGTTTTAAAGGTTTATTAGATACGTTAGCGTAACTAATTGGTAGGTTGACTTGTAGCCGCTACGATGTGAGTTTTTGTGAGTCGTTAACAAATTACAACAAGCTTACATAACATCTACTTTCCTACATAACTACATCAGTTTGGAAATCAAGGCCATGGAATGTAAAAATAACCATTGTAAAATTTAACCTGTTAAACAGAATTCAAACAATTTCGTTTTAAAAGATAATTATTTAATTGCACTCTGGTTGTTATCTGGATAACAATTAAACCAGCCCGTTATTGAAACACTGCAGAGAAAGGCTCTTCTCATACAGAGAAGGTACGAAGCACAAAAAAAATTATTTACTTTTAAACTTTCGCGTTGCATGATATGGTAAATCTAAATATACGGGTATTCACGTCAAGCAAAATAAGGTATGTAAACACCTAATGCATGATCGCGTGAATACCCGTTTATTTAGATTTACACAAAAAAATATTTTACATAATCCGGAAATCGAATTTAGGGCTTGATGAACAGTACAGTCTACTATTGCTCCATTATTAAGAACTAGACATCAGCCCTTCGCTTCGTTTCTGTTCAAAAGTTTCATTCGGTCTTACAACAAACGTTTACGAAAAATATCATTACAAATAGTCTCGTACCTATTGCATCATTCAGATTTACAAAGGCGCTTAAAATATTGAAATTTTAAAAATGACTGAAAATATGTTGAACAGCCTATGCCTATGTCCTATTTGTAACTTTCTAAAGGTGAAAGAATTTTTTAAATCAGTTACATAGATCTTGAGTTATATTAGGACAAACAAACAAACACAAAAAATCAAATCTTTTTTTTATAATATTAGTTTAGACAAACAAATTTGATATATCAATCAAGGTGAACACTACACTCCGAACAAGGATGTTACGATTTAACATTAATTAAAATGCCTTTACATACCATTTTAATATTAAATCATAAAGCAATATATCTAGAGTTGCCCTTGGCCTTGGTTTGTGTGACATAACAGTGACCTCGCCGTATCACCGAGGTCAAGGGCACCGAAGTTTAGTAGGTAACTGGGCCACGGTCGAATATACACTAAATTTAACTGTGCCAAGGTTACTTCCAACTGTGATGTATCATATCTTGTCAAATTTTTTTATAGATGTTTCGATTCTCAAAAGGGAAGTAGAAGACTATATTTTATACGTTCGAAAAAATCTGGCTTCGCTTATATTTTTCTATTCATATTCTTGATCGGAAACCTTATGACCTACTTAATTTTAATTTACCAAAGTCCTTTGGTTATGTTGTCATTGATAAATGTCATTCATATGGTCTAAATGACTAAATTAATAGATGAGATTGACCTTTTTGACCTTGTATATTGATTTTGCATGTGATATTGTATTTGAATTGTGGAGGTCGGATGACAGTCGCCGAAAATAGTGATCTATTTACTTAGTTGCAATTAATTAGCTAAGAAGAACACTTCTTCTGCTATCGAGTCGATGTATTGTATGGTTTCAACCTAGTAAGTAGCTACGGTAACGGCACCATTAGTGCCATTCGATGGTACTAGTTAAACACTAACTTCAGTGGACTAGGTACTCTTAGTGCTGTATTGTCCGAGCGGTTACGATATGTCCTACCTCAGGCGAGGTCTAAAGGACGATTAGACTGGCACGAGAGACTTCTGTAAGCCAGCCATTTTGTCTGTCATTGTCAGAGGTACTTCTTCACACACACGTAACACGTATAACTCTTATGTCCCGCAAAATAAGACTTCTAGCAACGAAAGACGGATATCAAACATGAATTGAAGCCTGTAGATTTAGCGCTGTACCAAAGTTTATATAAAAACGCGCATTGACAAGGCTTTGCAGAACTGCACTGTTGCTACGCACGTCGCCGTCGGCGTTGCTCTACATGCAGAGGAGCGGAATGCATTCCATTGTGATATCCGCCTTATTCGAATAAAAGGAGTAGGTTTTAATATCAAGGCATACTCCTGTTGTAAATATACTATCTTAGTGCATTTATTTATTTAAAATCCAAAATCGCCGTTTTAAGCGTAATGTTATTGAACTTGTGCCTGATTTACTGATATGAAAGATCTTGTAACTTCATCTTACTTTATACTTATACCAAAAATTAACAGTTTATATAATATCTACATAGAAACATTTATCACAGTTCACATGTTGCCTTTACCTTTTGTAGCAATATGCAAATTGAGGCAGCCTGTAAAGCACACATTTTACTTTTTAATTTTCTTTACAACATAGAAAGCTGTAAGTAATTAAGTATCTATAGAGTTAAGTGTATTGCCTGCGTCACTTTGCATGCTACTTGAAACTGTAACTTACAAAAATTGTAATAACCTGGCGATTAAAAAGAGTGGCCTGAGTTTCTTGCCAGTTCTTCTCATGGCTCTACTTCGTCAGCGAACTGGCTGTAGGTTAATTTGCTGACATTTTGTAAACTTTGACGTTCATAAGTGTTAATTTAATTAACTTAAATTAATAAACATATATTTCATTTCATTTCATTTCATTTCTTGGCGATGAATTGCAGCACAAGATAGAATGTCTTCTACAGTTGCTGTGAACATTTAGCTGACCGCTGGACAGGCACTCAAAAAGCCAAATCTTGTCCGGATTTAAGGCCTTTTTTAGTTCTGGATATGCCTTGCTATGATTCATATTAATAAATATTGCGTCTCTTGTGGCCTTTATTCAGGCGCCTGGCAACGTTACTTAGGAGCACTGAACTCTAACTAAACTCAAATTCTATGCGTAGGAAAATAGGTACTGTAAACTGAAATTGGCCTTTGCCCAGTTTTGAACCCACACACGAGTGTGTAAGATGCTTTAACCACTAGGCCATCCCGAAATCTCGCTTTGGCTTTTAAAATGTACCTACATTAATATCTTAATATTGTATTTAGGTATCTCATGCTCACGGTCATTTTTAATGTTCTCAGCGCCTTGAGACGAGGTGATTCGTTTATCCAATAGTACGTAGCGCCTAACGCTGGCCGGTATAGGATACACGCACGTCATTATAGTGTGCGCGTGTTTGACTTGGAATTATTTGTACGAAACTTTAAAAGAGATATAAACTTAATTGTGGGGAGATATACTGATGATTTTTAGTGTTGCCTAAGTAGCAGCTGTGCTTAAATACCACCATTGAGACATCAGTAACTACCAACGGTAACTGGCAAATTATAACGAAAATAGTAGTTTAATACATCTACGGACCAATACGAGACACAATACAAAAATAATTGTTATGCATTACATTTGTGATGGGACAAAGAACCTGTTAATAAAAATGGTAAGTAACCAGAGTGGTAACCGCGTTCATGGACTTCAGAAAAACTAGAAGTAAGTACCTATAATTGACTTTTGGCGTCTCTGTTTACCGCTTCAAGCAACCGAAGACATTATTATATTTCAATAGTGTATCCAATTAATAAAAACTCTTCGAGACGTCAACTTTGACTGAAAATCTGTTCGAAAATAGAAATATTCAAAAGAATAGATCCACTAACTTCATGCCACATTTGTCGCATTCGAAGGGTCGTGTATCCGCGTGCGCTCGCGCATGTGTTGACAGCTGGTTGCGTCGTTTGAAGCACTTGCCGCACTCCGAGCAAGTGTACTTGCGCTCCTCCGTATGACACACCGAATGTTGGGACAACTCCCATTTTTTCGAGAATGCTGGAAAATAAGATTAGTATGTTTATGACTGCCTCGATGACCTACTGTATATGAACTGCAACGGAGAGATCTTGAGTTAGATGCCTTGATTGAATTGTGATGACGGATTTTTCGTTTAATAAACTCTGAGTATTAGTTTGATATCTGGAATTGCGCCCGGAAAGGAGTATGCCCACAATCCTATAGGCTTTGGGCCCATATAAATAAATGTCTTAGTGATTTTAATTTCATTTCATAGACAAAAAATTACTGTATTACATTCTACAAATAATTCTCGATTATTTATGCAGGTTCAAGAGAAATAAATAATTTTGTTGTTGAATTTGAGGTTATAAAATACGATTTGACTCCTTCCAAATTAATTTTCACTTACAATTTGTAAATTCAATATACTAAAAAAATAAGTTTTATTTTTTTATGTTTACTTGTGATTTATTACCATTTTCTTACACTAGCATTAAAATTCCAAATAAATATGTACTGAATCATAATATCCGCCATCTATCATTTGCTTGGAAGAATGTTGCCAGATGCCAGATTTATTTGGGTTTTAGACATTTATTCTCATAAAGAATTACAAATAATTCACTTACATGAGAACATAAATTTAGTAAGCATACTTATGCGGTAATAAAGTAAAAAGTTGTCACACCTTACAATAAAATATTTCACTACCCTCCCCGTCACAAACTCGAGCGTAGATGGACTTCGCACAAATACAAAGATATAGAAGAATAGCCTGCTCAACTAGAAGTGCTAATTTCAATATAAATTTAATAGAGTTTGATGAGCATGGTCTCTACATTCATAATAATAGTCTGTGACACACTCGTCTGTTGCCACAGTCTATTAGGTATATTTTCATTACAAGGCGAAGCTTTTGTTTTTATTGCCGACAGTGTCAGGCCAGCAAACAGCCACGTCCCTCGCCCGTCCCTCGCCCGTGTGTGTGTGTGTGTGTGTGTGTGTGTGTGTGTGTGTGTGTGTGTGTGTGTGTGTGTGTGTGTGTGTGTGTGTGTGTGTGTGTGCGTGCGTGTGTGCGTGTGTGTGTGTGTGTGCGTGTGTGTGTGTGTGTGTGTGTGTGTGTGTGTGTGTGGCTGAACCGATTTCTATGAAAATTAGTATGTAGATAGGTGCCGGAGACGGACATACGCTACTTTTTACCAAGAAAATCAGTCCCGAGGGATTCAACAAACCATATTTTACGCGCGGGTGAAACCGTGCCGCGGCAAACTAGTCTTATGAGAAGAGGTCTTTCCCTGCAGTGGGATAATAACAAACTAGTACCTATTTAATTATTATTTTTTCTATTTACTTGACAAAAATGTTGAAAGATCACCATAAATTAAAATGTATTACAATGTGTACAATATTTATTCAAGTACAGTGTACTATTACTTAGTATTTTGACTGCCTCTGTGACTGCCATGCAGAGGTCGCGGGTTCGATTCCCACTCAGTGCAAATATTTGTGTGCATGAACATGACTATTTGCATTGGTCTGGGGGTTTTTATGTATAAAATGTACATATTTACAAAAAAAAAGTATTTAAGTATGTATATCCGCATTCTAGAACCCATAACACAAGCTAAGATAAATGCTTACTTTGGGACTAGATGGCTTTGTGTGTAGTTGGTGTGATATTATATTATATTATAATATACTTATTATATATTATTAATTATTATATATTTGGTACTTACTCTTCTGACAATGATTACAAACAAACTTAGAACCATTATGCTCCTTCTGCATATGTTTATTAAACCACAGCTTGGATGTAAACTCCTTTCTACACATGAGGCAAACATGTTTCTTTATTCCGCTAATATTTAATGTTTGTTTTGGCACTTCTGTCACTATATCTTGTATCTTTTCTGCTTTTGAAATTTCATTTTCTATTTCATCTATATGACCGTTCTCAATATGTAAATCGGTATTATCAAATATTACATGTTCATCATTGTCTACGCTTGCACTAACTTTATAATCAGGTAATGTTAATTTAGTTCCTTTTTTACGAGTTTCTGGTTCTACAATAACACTAGTGTTTGTCCTGGATATTATGTTTTTGAGTACAGCGTCAACTTTTTGAGCTTCTGTTATGTATGTGAACGATGACTCTATTTTTATGATGCAGTCATAACAGAACTGTTTTGGAAGTTTATCGTCTTTGGTGATCTAAAAATGACAAATGTCTTTATTCATATGCATTGTACATTTTACATAATATAGTGATCTTTATTATAGATAATAGACATTCACTGTCAAATATGCCCAAGAATCTAATCATCTCTACACCAAGTATTTTTTACACCTATCTAATAGAAATAGAGTGAATCAAGTTTATTGGTGTTTTATTTATTATGAAGCTGTTGGGACATCTGCCTCAGTCTTGGGTAAAGTATACTGATTATTGAAATTGTTGTAATATTTTAATAAACTGTATTAAGTATGTATTTTATAGAAAAGAGGAGTAATTGTTAATTTTGTAAACATCAAAATAGTTATAAGTATATTGTGCTTTTTAAATAAGATAAGCACCACTACAATACCTGCACTCTGCCTACAGGTAAGCAACCAGTTGAGTCTATGTGTAGTAAATTCTAGTTGCTATTACACTAAATTGGCATAATGTGTCCTTTGTTTTCATATTGCGTTCATCGTATCAAACGAACTTACCTTGACATTAGTGCAAAAACAAAACATTTCTACAGCTCTAACATCAAAGTTCTCTCTCTCCCAAGACGCCACTTCTTTCATACAACTCCGACACAGCTTTGTAGTATCCATTTTTATTTTATTTCATTTACAAAATAAAATAATTTCATGTAATTTTGCGAGCTAATATTTTTCTTCAACTTTCAAGTCTGTAGCTGATGTGACATCGGTGATGCGATGTCAAATTGTTTGACAGTTGACACAATTTTTTTTTTTTTATTTGCCCAATGGGCAGGCTATAGTCTTTCGACCATACTGCCTAGTCTTCAGTGTAGGATTTCTTACGTGGTCAGTTGAGACTAAACTAAATAGACGTCAAGAGCTTGTTCCTTTTTACGCAAAATCTTTAAATTTATTTATTTTACTTATTTATTAAACATTTTTATATTATCTTTACAGATTAACCCAATACGATATTACTTAAATGTTATTATAAGTAATATAAATAATATTAAATAGTTTTTATCCGAATGAAAATTATTTTCTATTTTTTTATTTAGGATCAGCGCAGTGGTGGTTCATTTACTTTGATTGAGCGCCGCGCCGCATGGATCAACTATAATCTTGCAGCCACTTAGGGTTGCCTAATTAACTGTTAAATAACACAAAGTCCTTAATAATTATTTTATTTTATTATTATTTAAAAAGTCTTTACAACTTTCGTATCAGTTAGAAACGCCTTCAACTCGTCTATGCCTGTGCCGGTCAGTGGTGATGCTTCCAGCAACGTAGGCGCGTTCCCAAGCTCAGCGCTAAGTCGCGTAAACTGCAGCATCAGGAGAGCTTCGTTCCGCATTTGTCGGTACGCAGCGTCCATCTTGCTTAGAACTATAATAAACTGTGAGCATAAAATAAACTGCGGTTAAAACTAGGTTCTATGGCAATATCCATACTTCTATCCATTTTTTATTTTATTTTATTTTATTTATTTATGGAATAACAACAGCCATTACAAATAAATTAGGTAACATAGTTCAAATAACGTATTATAGCCAATTACAGTTAACCGATAAATGTCTAACTAGTGGAACATGTGAAGGTACAAAAAAAGAAATGTAGGCACAATATTAATATTAATATAAAATTTCCCTTACAGTTAAAAAAAGGTAAATAAAAGAGTATAGGTATGTAATGTACATGCAAATGTTAATAATAGTAGGTAGCTTGATTACTTCATAAAGTTGAGTTGACGGTAACAATGAAAACTTGTGTATCAAAGTATCTTTAATGTGCACGAAGACACGGGAGTGTCCATGTTATCCATACATAAATACTATTATAAATGCGAAAGCAACTCTGTCTGTCTGTCTGTTACGCTTTCACGACTAAATTACTAACACGATTTTGATAAAATTTGGTAAGTATAGAGATAGATTGGACCTCGGGGAACAACATAGGCTATCTTTTATCGTGAAAAATGGCTAAAAGGGGTTGAAATATAGGATGAAAGTTTGTATGAAAAATCGTCAATGTATAAACAGAGATATAACCGACATTCACGAGGGCGGAGCTGCGGGCAACAGCTAGTGTGATCTATACTTGACGAATCTCAGCCAATTCGTGAGTAATTACAGCTAAAATATTAAGCCATTCCTAATGAAAATGAACCAAACGTTATGTTTACCTAAAGTTTTTTAATTTAACGTATAATACCTAATCCGATATTCACACGTTGGCCTCAAGGGTACCTACTCGTTCAACGTGTGCATTTCCGATAAATAGCATTATTAGCTCCAGCGTTGGGGGAGTGTTGATAGTGCTATTTTCTATCGATGAGTATCGTTGGGCGTTGAGCCCAACGTGTGGATCCGGCTTAAACTGACTGCCGTGGTTTGGCGAAGCACCTGAAACTTAATGAGCAGTGGTTGCTACATAATTTTAGATGGGTCGTGGTTGGTGTTGGTGTTGGGTTGTCAAGAAGTACCTAGTACGTATCACTTGCCATGTACATTTTTTAAATTGAACAATAATAATTAACCTACTTACTCACCTTTGCATTTTTCAATCGTGGTTCAGCTAACAAAGTGTACAAAAGTACAGCGGCTGCGGAAATATGACATAAATTCGACGTATCAACGACATAAATTACCTGAAATAACAAAAGAGCTGTAAAATGATTGCATAAAATTAATAACAAATATTTAGTAAATAAGTAATCTTACTTTTTCTATACCGTCCAAATAATTGTGCCACAGTGGTGCCATCTCGCCGCCGATTTCTCGAATTGTCATCATTTGTTTTTTTCCGTGTTTGTTTAAATAATAAATATCAAAAATATTTGTTCCTATAGTCGGCACTGGACTAAAAGTGTTGTCAATTCCGTCAGAATTCTGTAGTTTCTTCATTAACGTTGTTTTTCCTGAACCTTTTGGTCCTAAACACAGCACTGGTATTTTCTTCTCTGTTTCATCCATAATATCACCCATATTAATTATGAATTTTAAGAAATACAGTGCTAAAAACTGTAATGTTTAAAATACTACTAAAATAGTATAAAATAATCCTAGCAGCTTAGTAACTGTTTAATCATTACGAGCAGTAACTTAGAAACGTTTGATTTTTCTACTCCTCAATAGGTGGCGCTTTAATACAAAAATCCTTGGAGAGTCGTTCAGTACTATGTTTAAAAGATTAAAGTTATCCTATAATTTCACGATATCCAACGATGTATTTTAAATACTTAAAAATTATATCAAACTTTAATGGTCTTAGTAAAAATTTAGGCACGTGTACTATTGCCGTGGGTCATATTATGTTGTCACAGAGACGTGATGTGGGGTTGGACTGGCATTCATTCCATCCACTTGTCCACCAATTATGAGGTTACATTTAGGCGACCTTAAACTTGGCTGACGTTAGGGCCGTCCATAAGTCCCCCGCTCTAGTAATGCGTCTGACGCCGAATCGGTATTATACATTGTACTTAATAACGCATTTTATTAACCGTCTATTCGCCATGAAGGTCGAAGTCACTGATGTTAGTCATTAAAACTGTTTTGCCAGCTAATTTATAAAGTTTACAATAAGGAAGCGCCGGTATGCTAATAAAAATATTAACTTAAACTCAAATAATATTAAGCGTCTATATTTTGTTTAGATTACTCAGATACTTGCGTAGGTACATAGATTTATTAAAATAAAACAGCGTACGTTTTTTTTTTTTTTGATGAAATTGAGACAGTAAAAAATAAATTGCATTACCTACCTACAAGTACGTAGGACTTGTAGGGTATGCATCTCTACCTAAATACATATTTTTATTAATTTGGAAAATGTTATCAATGTCCATGCCAATAATAAATTTAGGTAGGTGCTGTCCAATTGAGGTAATGCGGAATAACAGGCAATATATATTATGAAAAAACAATAAGCCCACATGCCTAAAAAAAGTTAAAAGAAAAAAAGTTTTTTCACATTCTGACGCTACATTGAAATATTATGTACCATATGTAACTCCTACAATTAATAGGAATCTAATGACACCTCATAATGTTAAAATCCATTAAGAAATTGAGGCTGTAGAGTGTGCCAAAGAAATAGACATACATACTCACCTAAATACATACATTCATACGTACACTCGAAAAACATTACCCTCTTTGACTGCGGCAGTCGGGCAAAAATGGAAAACTTCAAGGCCTTGTGGCCCGATTATTGGACAATGCAACCTACCCATACCTATCATTATGTGTGTTACCTACGTAAATAATTATTCCATTATTTATGTTATTAATAACTTACATTATAATTTATACCTTTGTATTAAGACTGTGTCTTTCTCTTTTGAAATCTTTCTCTTATAACTACATAGATAAGTACTCTAATGTGTTAACTTTTTACTTAGAGATAAAATATGCTCTTATGCTCTTAGAGATAAAATACAGGATAGTAGACGATTATGAAATACGCTAAAGAGTAATCGAATAGTAAGAGCGCTAAGTAGGTATCTAGAAGTAGCCCCTCCCTACTCGGTGAGGTTAGCAACTATAAGCCCGCGAATTTCGGCGCGCAGCACTGCGTAACTAGGCCAGCGCACCCTTGACCCACTGACTCACTGCCAGCAAGCGCCCGCCATTGTTTTTCAACAATCAATAAATAATACACTGAGCAAAACTCTTTACACTCGCACATTTGCGCAACTTTACAGCGGGCTCATCGTCGCCATTGGCCGTACTGTGCATTAGTTAGTTTGCATTTTCGCGCGCTGTCATCCGAATATTGCAACTTTTTTTGGGTCGCGAAATACGTGCGATGGGCGTGCTTCGTACGACCTACCTACGTAATGATATTTAAATAGATAAATATTGATGTATAACGGCCTTCATTGCCTAATGCTATATTAGTTACAGTTTTTATCACTTATTAATAAATGATGGCCAAACAATTAGTGGTAATAAATTAGCAAGGAAGTTAAATGTAGTATTTTTAATTCGCGTAACAGACAGAACACCTGCAAAATTATTCGCAGTGAAGCAAATTACTGGTTTAATTGTGTTGCACTTTGCAAAATATAAATTTGCACCTACAAGGCTATGCGCGGCAGTAGCCTTCAGAGTTCTTAAATCGAATTCTGAACGTTACATAAATATAAAAATAGTAGAGATTTTTCATCATCTGCCGTTTAAGTAACTATTATTCTGTAGGTACAGTGAGGGCATGTGCTGACCTTGGCGAGGCTCTTTTTCACACAGTACAAACCAATGTTGTTCGTTATCTATTTGGTATTTATCTACCTATGTATAGGTAGTAAAAACAATGAAACAAATCGTGACCTTCTTATTGTATTTCTGTAATTAGGTATTTTAAGGTAAACAATTACAAACCACACAGGGATCCGTGTTACGTGATCATTATTACTAATGTTATCTGTGTAGATCTACATCGACATGGTTACTTTGGCTATGATTTCATTTTTAATTTTCAGACAGGCTTAAGATAAGTCCTTATGAACAGTTAATGATTTATTTATTAAATTCGATCACATATCCATATGCATCAATAAGTGGGTACGTACGCACACATACGTTGGGGAATAAATTAAATAAATACATACTTAAAAGCATTACGTAGTGGCCGCCAAGTGAGGTCGACACGTAGCGCGCCCGAACGAAACGAACCTTTGCTTGATGGTTTCTGAACGTATTCACTTCTATTTTTAAATTCTGCTTTAATTTAAACTTACTCAAGGAATTAAATATAAGCGTGACTTAAAATGTTTGTCGTCAATATTATTTATAAATGTGATACGTGAACTTATTGCTGTGATAAAGGTCAATTAAAATATCGATTTCTATTGATGTGGTACAGCATTTTTAATATAACGTAGGCCAAAAAGACTTGTAGCGTCTTCTACTAGGCTTGCCTACTTCTCAAGCTAAGTAGTAGATAGTTCATGTACTTGAAGTAAAATATGTGCTCATTCACCCAAGAAATAAGATTGCTTATGCTTTATATTCAAGGAGCGAGCCTTCTACGCTAGGCAATCTACGATTTTCGGTACCTAAGTATAATAATACATGATACTTGTTAAATGGTTTTGTTTGTATTCAACTAAGTACAAACGCAAACGTTTCTCTTGTACCTTGATCTACCCGCTGTAGAGATCCAACATCGAAACTAGTGGCAATATAATACCTATTAATAACTGAGGCCTCCTCTTTCCTTTTCCCTCGCCAACCTAAATATTATCACCTACCTCACTCCCTTCACGGTCCCTGGCATTGCAAGAGCAATGAGGTCAGTCCCGCTCACTCCATAAGGTGGACTTTTTGCTCGTATGACACTGTTGGCAATAAAAAAAAATGTTAACGATTTCATAGTCAATGCGACAAGATGTTGTTTGTGCGAAGAAAGACCTGACACTTCCTGAGCTGGAAAGGTGTCACTAATAAAAACTGTTTATCATTCACAATTTGTATATCTTGTCAACGTTGCATAATTTAATGTTATTAATTACCATTGATTCAGTATATTATATCTTTAGTACCAGCTTTCATTTTTGGTACCGTTTCCCTTCTATTCGATATATATTTAAATTATTATTTATATATTTTTATGAATTTATTGATGAAGACTATAATGAAATAAAATACTATTTTGTTTCACTTTCGTTCACGCCACTTTTAATATGTGTGATTGATGTTACAATGTTTCGGTCAGACCTTCCAGATCTGGATGCTTAGATAATAACAATTGTTTTCGAAACCCAGAAGGTTAAACGAGGATAATTTATATGCTCATTTCAATGCAATTGTTAAAACTAATACTTAGGTACTCATACATAATTAACATAGACTGAAACAGCGGTATTTCGCCATTGTTTCAAGTTATGGCATTGAAAGAATCAAAATGTACAAAAAATCGGCTCTTTACTTGTGAAAATTACACAGATAAAACCTAAGTTAAACGATGTGACCTGAATGTTGCGTCGAAAAAAGTCTACATCTTTTTAGGAGAGCTATGAGAACTTTTTTCGAAACATTTAGGTATTATTATTTATCTGTTTAATGTCACAAAGAGTCTTTTGTTAAACTTTTGTGGTTCCAAGGAAACTCTTTGTAGATGGAAAAAAGTATTTGAATGGCTACTAGTCTTGGTAATTTCAATAAAAAGTGGTTGACTACGTTTTGCCTTAATAAGTGCTTAACTTTTCCCGAGAATCGTTCGATCGTAATAGGCTGAACATGTAGTTACCACCGCTCTAATTACTGTAATGACTCATTTAAAAAATAAAACATGTTCGTATAATTTACTTTGTGCTTTCGTTGACTTTTTTGTTAATTTATTTTATCGCGATCTTTTGAGACGTTTAATACCAGCATTTCTTAGCGTATTTTTGCAGTGTCAGATAATATGCTTGCGAGAAATTTGCTGACATAACTGTACCTAAGTGAATTAATTACTCTGAATATTATATATAACTACTTTTTTTTACTTATCATTATTACAATGGTTGTGATTATTTGGTTTCAAATGGTGAAAATTTTATGAAATGAATTTCACATTTATATTTCTATGTATGTATAATTTGAATGTTTTAAAAAAAAAGAGAATATGTATGTTTATTCGCATTCTATGGTCCCACAAACTATTAATATATGCTTACTTTGGGTCTAGATGGCGTTGTGTGGTTGTTGTGGTATTATTAGATATTATATTACTAAAATGTAGTTTCTCAATGCCCAAGATTCTTTGTGACAATAGCAAATATCTATTTTAGCGTAGAAAGTTTTCAGAAGATAATATAAAAATATATCATATAAATGATGGTTCTTATAGTGGTAGAATATAAAACTGTCGTAAAAATATTTTGAGGATTTGCAATAGGAGTTACAAATGTTCAGATATATACAAGAAACTGGAATTATACTCTACACAAACTTAGACGTTCGAGCTAATTAGTAACAATGGAGAGATCTCCGCCTATATTTATGGAGAAAAGCCTACTACTAATAATGTTAAAAGGATATTTCTATTGGTATGCCGCGGCACTTTTGTAGCATACTCTAGTCTTTAATAGCGAAGTAGTATCTATTTAGTAAAACAGTGGCTTCGGTGTGTCGTCACCGTCGCGTCATACTGTCACTTTCTGTGCGCCGCCCGCGGTGAAAGGCATGCGCGAGCGCACGGCCATTGCACGAGCTACGCATTTTTACTACGTTCGTGTAAATATTGTGCTAGGTAAGTTTTGGAAAGGCTAAAATGGAGAGTCTTTCTAGTTTTATCAAATCTGAATGGATTTTAATGCCTTCGTTTCTAATGTTGAGAATTATTTGAATAAAAACTTATTTAATTTATTAACATAACATGATATTACGTTGTATTCGAAGATGTGAGCAGTAGTGTAGTAGAAACTTACTTTTAGTCAACTATTTTTAGTACCATGAATCAAATCAAATCAAAATATATTTATTCATTTAGGTTAATTGAATTACCGTAAATGAACGTTTAAAATTACATAATGTCAGCCAAGTAACCTACAGCTAGTTCGCTGCTGTTAGGATAGGGCCATGAGAAGAACTGGCTTAATCGCCAGGTTAGTTACTTAATACAATTTTTGTAAGTTACAATTTCTACTTTTCAAGTAGCATGCAAAGTGACACAGACATTACACTTCACTCTAAAGGTAAGTAATCACAGCTTTGTATGTTGTGAAGTAGAATGTGTGCTTTACAGGCTGCCTCAATTTGCATATTGCTACAAAAAGGTAAAGGCAATATGTAAACAAGTTCAAAATGACACTGCCCTCTCCGGCGATCAAAACCTAGGTTCCACGGTAGTTGTATAAGCAACCGAATTAGTTATCATTATAGATACGTAAATGTGATTTTTCAAATCATATGTGCTTTCTAAGTTTATCTTGGACATTTCTGACTAACGGTGAAGGAAAACATCGTGAGGAAACCTGGACTTTGTCTGAAATAGCCAATCCGCCTTGAGCAAGCGTGGTGATTAATGCTCATACCTTTTCTACATGAGAAGAGGCCTTTGCCCTGCAGTGGGACAGTAAATAGGCTGGTATTATTATATTTATTATTATACGTAAATAATAGATAATATACATAGGTGTCTAAATATATTCGTAGCATTTACAATATCAAAGTTTATTAGTAGATGCAACAATATTGTCTATTTACTAACGTCCCTATCTGAATGAGAGTTAGTAGTAGGTAATAGTAAGTGACGTGAAAGTGTACATACTACAATGTTTAAACAAATAAATATCATTGATTTGTAATATAATAATTTATTATACAGTGCAACAAACTAAAACAAATTATTACGTGTCTATGTTGTTAATAAACACGTTTTGTGGAGAAAATGGGACCTAGGGACTTAATTGGGAGTAGGAACTTAAAAGTAACGCAGACCTCAGGCCCTAGACAAGTAGCAAAGATTTCTATGCTATTCATAGAATAGATAAAAAAATGTATGTGATTGACATAAGCTAACGCCAACGCTTATGTCAACCCCATACATTTTTTAATCTATTCTATGAATAGAATAGAAACTTTGACACTTGTCTAGGGCCTCTTGCCGCTCTGCACGCGCCCTATCGCCGCATTCGAATATTTTATATAAAGTTCTGTGCAACCTCGCACACCGTCGATGCACACTTTAATAAAATAGAAAGAATGAAAAATAAATGATATTTGACTTACAAATAGATGATTGTCCTTTCTATTGTTATTTAGGTGACATATTAGACCTACTAGGATGATCCAGAGATCAGATCTTTCGCCAAGGCGTCTTGAAGTCTTGAGAATATCTACCAGAGAAGGGAAGTTACGAATATTTGCGATACTCTAGTGCGTACCTACTTACTTAGCGGTTCTAACGGCTTCACTTCTTTTTTACTATAAAAGGTACTAGTACTTAGTCCTTTTTAGCCCTTACAACATCTGAAAGCCTTGAGATCCTTGGAATCGACATCTCCAGCAGCGTCCAGTTCCGCAGTCATCTGGAGGCTAAAGCCAAGTTGGCCTCCAAAAAGCTCGGTGTGCTCAACAGGGCGAAGCGGTACTTCAGTATGGGGCAAAGACTATTGCTTTACAAAGCTCAAGTTCGTCCCCACATGGAGTACTGCTGCCATCTTTGGGTGGGAGCACCCGGATACCAGCTTGGGCCCCTTGACGCGGTCCAAAGGCGTGCTGTAAGAGTTGTCGACAATCCCAGGCTAACAGGCGGTATTGAATCACTAGGCTTAAGGAGAGACGTTGCCTCTTTATGTGTATTTTATCGCCTGTACAATGGGCTGTGTTCTGAGGAATTGTTTAGGATGGTGCCAACGGCCACTTTTTATCATAGCACCTCCCGCCATCGGCTGAGAGTTCATCCTCACATCTTAGAACCTCTTAGGTCCCGTACAGTGAGGTTTCAGAGAAATTTTCTCCCTCGTACGATAAGGTTGTGGAATGAGCTCCCCGTCGAGGTTTTCCCAAGAGACTACAACATGGAGTTCTTCAAGAAAGGAGTTAAAAGGTTTTTAACAGGGTCGGCAACGCGCTAGTGATGCTCCTGGTGTTGAAAGCGTCCATAGGCTACGGTAACTGCTTACCATCAGGCGGGCCCTATGCTTGTTTGTCACCATAGTAGTATAAAAAAAAATACTTGTTTATAATAAAATAATAATAATTACCAGCCTGTTTAATGTTCCACTGCAGGGCAAGGACCTCTTCTCATATAGAGAAGGCATAAGCATTAATCACCACGATTGCTCAAGACGGATTGACAATTTCAGACTTTTAGTTCCAGGTTTCCTCACGATGTTTTTCTTCACCGTCAGTCAGAAATGTCCAAGATAAACTTAGAAAGTACATATGATTTGAAAAATCACATTGGTACTTGTCCGGATTTGAACCTACTACCTCGTGTTTACAAAGCTCATGACATGTTTACGGGCTAGTAGTTATGTATTAGGAAAGTGTATTTTATAAATCCGTGGGTTAGTGACCGACGAGGAGAAAAGCATTTTCTACAATAATTAAATATAGTGGGAGCCGTGTGATCTCCCGTTTTAGGCCATTTTGTCGATTAGGATGTGATATGAACTAATATGAAGCATTTTAATAATGCATGAAATGGAAGGAGTGTGCTATGGTCACCATTGCATACTTGGAAGATGGAGCTGCTGTCCGTTATCTATTATCTGGTATTCCCGTAGTCGCTTCTTATAACAGTCATTAACTAATAATCAAGAATTTATTGTTTTATTTAATCATATAGTTCACTCCGACGTCATACTCTTTGAAATGGTTTTCTGAATCACGAATATCGCAATCTCCTTTTTCAAATTATCTCACGTTGAGCTGTACATGTAATACCTATAAACTTTGCAATTTAATTGAAAATATCTCTTCTGTCACAATATTATCATTAAATAAATTGTATTTTTCATGATGGTACGGCTGGATTTTCTTTATTTGGAATACGCAAAAATAATTTTACATTTATCGAATTCAAAAATATCGTCCCGATAATTTCTAATGTTCCTGACTTGCACTCTGTATTACATACAGTTTATTGAAGTAATATGTATAATAATTAAAAAATCGAACCTCATACAAAAAGCTATTTTATTATTCTCATCGTTCGCACGCAATGCTTTCATTAATTAAACACATTTTTCTGCAGGGCTACAGTCATTTAGTTGCCTATTTCTATCTCTGTCTAGCAAACCGAAAGTGTATATGGCGATCGTGTTCTAAATCGTCAAAGTACGTCTAGCAATGTTATCGCGTCGCGAAAGTGGCTGGTCGCGTGCGCTAACGCCGGTGAAAGAGTCGATGACCTATGCGGGAGCAACGAACGTCTTTGCGCCGGCGCATTGTGCCGAACGCAACCCCCGCTCCTGGCCCCTCTCCCCGCCGCGTGGTGGGTACACGCACGCTAGGATATGGAGCGAGCACACCCCTCCGGCATACTTAGATTTATGTACCAACCAGTCATATTGTTCGAAAATATAATGTCTAACTCCAACCCGAAACATACGAGTATTAACAATGTTTAAGATGCTATGATTATGATAATGATAGTAGAAATAGTTGTACAATGTTTGAGGTGTAGAGTCTAGGTCAGGATTCTGTCTCTACATCTAATCATGATACTTCCATCAGACGGTAAGTAAATATTGTTTAGTCAGAAACGCCCACGACACGTCATACTTACGCAAATTTTACTGATAAAAATAAGGTAAGTAGGTATATCTATGGTTATTGTCGTAGATGAATTATAAGTTTATGAAATGCATGTAAAAAGTAATAAAACGTAATATATAAAGTTATGTGCAGTTCCGATAAGCCACTCTGTGTGATATAATCTAAGCAATGTATTAGACGCACACGCACACGCTGCAATGTCGCACGCACACCAATGAACATCTCTAATAGTATAGCAGGCCGCGTGCATAATGGTGCCTTGTCTAGGAACATTTAGTTTTTTATTTTTATTTATTATTTCTTTTGTTGCTCAATTAAAGCACGGCACTCTTTGCAACAGCGCATGTGTTCCCATCTAATTTTGATCCTGGATCTTTTGCGCAGGGCGTGAAAAAGCTTTAAGCGGCCGTAGTGGAGGCCACCATACTGGCAGTTTCAGATGGAATGCTAGCCACCAATTTAGGATGCCACTGACTGCTTACCATCAGGCAGAGTGGAGCCACTGTGGTACGCTAATATTTAGAAAAAAACTATTTAAAATTCTAGCTAACTCTAACCAGCATTTTAAGACGATGGCTTTTGGTATAGTGGCCGCCACTTCTGGATTCCACTGACTGCTTACCATCAGGCGGGGTGAAGTTACTTAAGTGGGCTATAATATGAAAAAAAAAAAAATTGACTATGTCGCGACCAGTAGGTACATATACAAATTGTAATGAATAAATATTCAAATAATATATAACTTGTTTAACACATGTCGCTTATTAAGAATATAATACGTAGAGCAATAATTTTGAAGGCAGGATGTCTGTGCAAATATTGGACTATGCACTACAACAATGGACTCGAGTAATATAAGGACATTGTATATTGTTGTTTATACAGTTATTGTGTATTTGGAGCGAATGAAAGTTGGAATATTTATAGGAATATAGAACAGTTTAAGGAATATATTGGAGCTAATGTTAGGAAACATTCTACTGTCTTTAAACAGGCAACAATGAAGATGGGAAACAAAGACTTTAATACATTTGGTTCTACTAAAACTAATTTTTTTTTCTTTACGGTAAGGATATTCTAAAAAAATTTAAAATAATTACAATCTAAGAACAACCTCTTCTGTTTGAACAGCCCTTTCCTAATTAATTACAATTTACTTCCCTAACCAAGCCGCTCAAATTGAGAGAGTAATGTTGACGTGATAGCTATTCCTAATAAAAATATAAAAAATAAATATTAAATAAAATCTAATCACGTTAGTATTGTAGACGCGTCCTAAGAATAGTTCGCCAAGTGAAAGTGAGCGTGTGTTAGTGTGTTTAGAGTTGCGAGCGCGCACACAACTATGCGCCTGCGCTTTTGTACACAGAGTGTTCTCACATGTAGAGCTACACGAGCTTTTGTTACACAATCTATTGTTTCTAATTTTATTTTGTGTAAAAAGAGAGTTAGAATTTAAAGTAACTATGTTTTGTGAAGCTATTTTGACTAAGTATATTTTTTATATATTACAACAACTACATAAAATGCCATTTCGACCATTATTAATAGCTTGTGATATGGGTTCAAGAATGCTGAAAAAAAAAATATTACCTATGTATATCCATACATAGGTAATATTTTTTTTTGTAATTACACGCATATTATAAATAGAAACACTCAGGCCAATGCAAATAGCATGTTCATTAAAAAAAAAAATATTTGCACTGAGAATCGAACCTGCGACCGCCACCATGGCAGTCTGTACACAGTACCACCGAACAGAGGCAGTCGCTTGGATTAGATATAATAATAAGTTTTACAGTAAATGTAGCTAGCTGTAATTTTTGAAGAAAGAAAGAAAGAAAAAACAATCATTCAGACAAGCATAAGGTTTACAGATTGACATAAAATTTAGCAGTATGTGAGTATTTTATTTTTAATTTTTAAGACAAATAACATTTTTATTTTAACAGTGGATAAGCTGTACTGCTGTTATAATTTAGATTTTTAAGTGAAAAATACTTTGATCCTCATGCAAAGAAGTACTCGTACCTATCCAAAACTATCCATCACGAGATGGATTTATGGATGTTAAGTTTATATTTACTTATATTAAATACCAGCTTCACGGGTTTCAGGTCATTAGTTACTGCTCTGCTCTCGTCGCCAGTAGCGTGATGTTACATAGCGTATAACCTTCCTTAAGAACTAGGCTATTATCATACGCAAAAAGAATTATTCAAATCCGACTCGTAGTTCTAAAGGTTAGCGCGTTCAAACAAACAAACACAAATACAATGATGATGATCAGAGTCTCTTTAGATATTGTAAAGTAATGAAACATATGATAAAATTAAATTTAATTATATTAAATGAAGTAAATGAGCCTACATACTTACATAAAAGGAAAAGCCAGAAAATCTAAGTAAAACAGTGGTAAGCAAATATATTACACAAAGCGAAAAATTTTATGCAAATAGAATGTTAAACTGTCAAATAAAACTATTCTTATATGAACTAGCTCCAGAACTACAAACATTGTATGAAAAGTCACTAAGGTATAAAACCATATAAAGCTTAGTTAAAATCATTTTATCTAAAAAACCAGTTTAGATGTAAACAGATCTGATACTACTTTACTTCCATGTATTATATATAGTTAAAAGCTCACCTAGCACAGATAAGCATAAGTAGTTTTCGTGCTTAGAAATAAGTTAAATGAAATGTAAAAAGTATATATATAATAAAGAAAAAAAAAATCATGTTCAGAAATGAAACGAGAACTATTTTAAACGAGATCCTAATCATTTTTATATCATTATAAAATCAGTTGTAGGACACTCACTACACAACGTTGGTCTTCTTGCCCATCGATTTGCAAAGAGATCGGGTAAGCAGCTCGTTTGTCGTCTAAAATAAAAATAAAAACGAAGTAACACGCTGTATATCACGGAAGCGTCAAACGCGGCCGGTGGCCGGCCTCGGCGCGGCTTTCTTATGGAAAACTGCATTCAGGGCTGGTCTTGTGTCCACTGTGTGAGTAGCAGCCCTGACTATAGGTACAACTGCTTAATTTAAGGTGGTTCCGACGAAATTTCGCCGAAATCCGCGACTTTCATCTCGTTATTTAGTAGATTTTAATGCTATTTATTCTTTTTTTTTTGCCTACAATATACTTTGATTCATGAACTTTAGAATAGTAGAAGAATTATTTACAATAATTGATTATATAACATAAACCAACGATATTAAAACAACGTGATTTCACTTATATCGAAATATTACTTTGTAATTACTATAGTTATAAATATAAAAGTTATATTGAATCAACCGGAATAAACCAAATGTCAACTCTGTAGATTAATTTCATTTATTAGGACAATGTTTCAATAGTTATTGATAATTTGGCTGAATCAGCGTCACAGGGGCTCTGCGCGGGCGACGGGAGGCAGAGCGGCGAAAGCCCTTCTGACGGACGGACGTATGCGGTTTTTTTAAAAATTATTTACGTAATTCAATAATTGCAAATAAATAATATCAAAAAAAAATATTGTGTGGATAGATTTAGTGTTGCAAATAAATTAGATTAGTTATTTAGATTTTTTTAGTGTATTAAATACGTAGGTATTTACCTACATTTATTATTATTTTTCATCAAAATGACTAAAATTTCACGACTGAAACAAATACAAATGCAAAAGTTTCAACACATGAATATCCTGTAAGTAGGTATATACCTACCTTCATATTTTTAGTAAAATACCTTCTTTGAGATACTTACCTAGGATATCCTTTAAATATGTTTAGTTCCACGTAAACTAGGTAGCAGGCGGTGAGCCTATTGTCGCTCGTGATAAGATCAAGGCAACACCAGGCCTCAAGAATCAGTAAATTTCTGCTGTTATAATATATACCCTAGGGATATGAATATGAGCTTGCTACAATATTGTCTATGTCTACTATCATTTCGAACTAGGTGTGTGGTAGGTGGGCACATGAGTAAAATATCTAACTTGGATATTTACTCATGTGGCAAGGGCGCTTTCCGATTCCGACCGACGCGACGACGGCAACGCCGGCGCCGGCGTAGGTACGAGGTGCTTCGGTCGGAACACGAACGTCGGCGTCGGTCGTACAACTAGCATAGAACTCAAATTACAATGATTATACGTGACATGCGTCGGTTTGCGACTTAGTTAGGTACCTACACAAAACAACCATACACGCTGCTGTTAGGTACCTAACTATCTACGTTATCTTGCACGAGCATAAATACCTATACATTCTATATATACATACGGTGTGTACTTGAATATTCTACCGGTAAGTAAAATATTCAAGTATTTACCTCGTTAGATTTTTTTTCATGAGCTGATAAAATCAGTGATAAGATACTAGGCTAAAGTAAATACCTACCCTTCTACTTTCAATGCATCTTATTTAGATTTATTTATTTGATTGCAAGAAAGGAAGAAAAAAAAAGGCTTTACAAAACGTCTTAGTCTCTAACCAAACTAAAATATTTGAAGACTGAAATTATCACAATTAGGTAAATTAAAAATCCTACTCTCTCTCTGTTCCTTTATTATCGTACTATATGAATTTTTAATCCTAAAATTAAATAGTTTATTGTTGAGTGCCTACTGGACATAACAAAACTAATACCGTGTTTTTCGAGTGATAGGTGTATGTAGAAAGTAATAGACCCGGCACGGTGGCACAGTATAAAGAATTCTACTCTTTTTTGTACCGTCTTTACCTAACTAGGTAAAGGCAAAAGAATTATGTTTTAGCACTCTATGTACGTATGTATGTATCTTTATTATATTATATTATATAAGTGTATGTACTGTAAAACTACCCCGTGACGTCGTCCGCATGGATCCGTTACTTAGCGATAATATTACATTAGTTCTACTTTACCGATTTTGCATTATATTATACATTTAAAATACTGCAATATGTACGTACATACAAATATATGTATGTACACATATATTTGTATGTACATATTGCAGTAATATATACTTATAATGAATCTCTAGCGAGGTAATTTTCACGGTACATCCAAATCACTCAAACTGTGGGTACAATGCGTCTACTTTGGCAATTGTTCGTGTTACTTATTTTGCTAAGGATACATGATATTGTGTACCTTACGTACGGGCACTTACTAGAAGATAATCAACATAGGAATGATGACGCTTTGTTTAAAGCATGTGTAACTGAAAATCCTTATCAGCTCCATCATTTGAATTCAGTTTAGCTGGTGTATGGTGCTGTTTCAAATTCAGTGCAGTGGTGGCCATACAGAGTAACTATGCCTTCGGACCACTGATTTTCAGACAAAACTTACACTTTACGTCGTTATGTACATGTTAAATGCACATCTCCAGCCAAACCGTCCCGCTTATTCTAAAAGATCTACTTCCGTAAAATGTTTGCTGGCTATACAATAAACAGAACGATTTACTGAAGTTATATTTGTGATATCCAGATGAACCGAAAATAAATAAGGAAAATGAAAATATGTTAATTCATATAGGTTAATTAAACACTTATGAACGTCAAAATTTACAAAATGTCAGCAAATTAACCTACAACCAGTTCGCTGACAAAGTAGAGCCATGAGAAGAACTGGCAAGAAACTCAGGACACTCTTTTTAATCGCCAGGTTATTACAATTTTTGTAAGTTACAGTTTCAAGTAGCATGCAAAGTGACACAGGCAATACAGTTAACTTTCTATGTAAGTATTATATAAACTGTTAATATTCGATATAAGTATAAAGTAAGATGAACTTAATTTACCACAGGAGTTCACAATGTACATTGTGAACATCTATTTCATAAATCACAATGTATAATTTTAATAATACTAAGTATACAATTTTAACAAAACAATACAAAATGTGTACTTAACTGTACAATTATGGCTCGGGCATTATGTCATATATAATTAATACAAAAAAAAAACATTTTATGTCAAAATGTATCAATAAGCGAGATTACAGGATGGAAATAAATTATGAATCATTTAGTATAATATTCTGTATACATCTTTGCTCGGGACAGAACAGCGTTTTGTTTCGATTAGATTCGTGTTCGTAGAGTAGATAATCCTTCTACTGATTTGGCTGCGCGATAGAAGCCTTATTATAAAGGATGAATTTACTATGGCAAACTGTAAAGCGCTAAAAGCAGTGGACCAGATATCAGACAACACCAACTCATGAGTGGCTTTCACAGTCCTACTATTTTGTGTTCATTTTCGGCAGACTGTGCCTGTTATTCCTACCTCGTGGACTGAGGCTGATGAAATTAAATAGTGCTTAGGAGGTCCACAGTCTGTAGCACTTCAAAATTGTTTTGCATTTAATAGGCTCCAAGCCTATACACTCCGCAAGATTTGCCATTTAATGATAGAGGCCGAATTGAAAGGACAATGCACAAGTGTAGTCTGATTTGTTACTCGAGTTTGGTAGCGGTACGTATCTACAGAACCAAGAAAAAGTTGTCTTGCACAAAACCTTACTTTACATACATCAATATAACCGGGCCGTACAATTGCCTATCGAAGTGACTTCACTCTGCCTTATGATACAGTCAGTGGGATCCAAAAGACTAAGTGGTAGCCGCCATTCCAAAGGCCATTGTTTCAAACTGCTGGCTAGGTGGTCTTTATGAGATGCTTTTTTATTATTGATGCAGGACCTCATATCATCAGTCCATGAAGACGCAGTGGAGTTAGAAAGTTATGAAAACTCTTGGCTTTTGTAAGAGCTAATTTTGAACACTTAACAATCAGACGGGCATAAATAAAGATTGAATTTTTCAGTATTGTTTTAAAAAGTCATGTACTAGTACTATTGATACAGTTATTTTATTCATACTGGTCTACCAACGTGACTCTGCCTGGATAATTTAAAGAAAAGACATTTTGCTGGGGTAATGTTTCAAACGTTACCCCAGCAAAATCGGTTTTTTTCCGAATAACTTTAAAACTATAATGCAAACAAATTTAGCTATAGGCAAACAAATTACTCCTTACGACGTACTAATAATCTGTTATACTCTCACCTCTTATAAGCACATTTTTATCAACATTTTGCTGGGGTAACGCACTCCTCTGCCTGACGGTAAACAGCCAATGAAGTCCAGAAGTGAAAGACACTATTTTAATAGAAATTGTCTCAAACTGCTAGCATAGCGGCTTCATGATACTAGCGACACTATTGCAAATAGTAAAAATATAAATGAAGATGAGGTACGCATACGTTTCATACGTGCATCCACACAAACTTTCGCATTTATAATATTAATAGGATGTTAATACATTTTTAAGTAATAATAATAATAATAATAATAATATTTCAAAAACTACACACAACGCCATCTAGACCCAAAGTAAGCATATTATATGCTTGTGTTATGGGTTCTAGAATGCGGATATACATACTTAAATACTTTTTTTTTGTAAATACATACATATTATACATAGAAACACCCAGACCAATGCAAATAAACATGTTCATGCACACAAATATTTGCACTGAGCGGGAATCGAACCCGCGACCTCTGCGTGGCAGTCCATACACAGTACCACCGAACCACAGAAGCAGTCTAAATGTTTTAGTTTGTTCATGTACAAAAAACCTATATAACTAAATAACTAAATAAGTATAAACTCGGCAGGGTTACTAAACTAAAGTGTACTAGTATTAGTTGAAGAATACACATCATGTCAATTGTAGGAATTTATCACAATGGTGTATTGTCATTGGGACTTATTTTTTAAGCGACTTCAAAAAATATTAATATTATATATATTATTAAATATTTTTTTGTATTCAATAATTCATAAAAATCGTTTTAAACGGTTTTTTTGATCAGGTAATACATTTCACAGCAGCTGGGTTTTGAGTTTATTGGTTTAACCCACAGTAGTTATTTTTATTTCTACTACATATTTAACAAACGTCATGATTCTAAACACTTATCTTTGCTTTCGCTACTATATAAATAATAAATATATAAATAATATATACTAAAAAATATACATACTTACTAAACGAAATAATAAAAGATACTAAAAAAATAATTCATTATTGGCGCGTCTATCAGATTTTAGTTCTGCGGTTTCGGACAAGTAAGGTCATTGTCTTATAGTTGTGCTACTGCTACTTGCCGCTAGAGGGCGAACTCGCACGCAATGTTTTTTTCGGGTGAGGCGCGGGGTGGTGAGGAAGCGAAACGCTCAAGGTCATATGTGACGGAACGCCCTTAATACCTCATTGTCTAGAAGATGAAATTTTATTTAATCTATTCTTTATTGCACAGTTACATAAAATATTTATTTATTGGCTTATAGAGCTTACTTCGTAAAGAAACAAAGTAAATCTATACAATTGAAAGCCAATTTGTAGCTCTGCGTATTCTATAATTATACATTAATGAGGCGAGCTTTACTCAGAATTGAGTTCTTTAACAGAAAAGTAAGATAAGTGGCTTATACGTCTAAAGAAGAAATTGTTAATTTTAGTTTTGGGTATATTAAGTGCGAATTCGTATTACACACTGACAATTAGTTTATTTGAGTCCTATCCGAGAAAAGGAAAACATTGTAAGGAAATCTGACATTATAATAAGATAGCTGCGCCCTGCGGTTTCGCCCGGTCATAAAATGGTATATAATAAAATGGTATGTGTTTAATTAATGTAACTCGGGTACCAGACTGATTTTCGGGATAAAAAGTATTAAATGTCCGTCGCCGGCACGAAATATATGTACATACCAATTGTCATCGAAATCGGTTCAGCCGTTTAGGTGGTCACAAACATACACACAGAAACTTTCGCATTTATAATATCAGTAGGATAGAAATCTAAATTTTCTAATGAAGAAAATTGAGCTAAATTGAAAATAAGAAGAGCCCTACCGTTTGCTTTCTTCTAAAGGAAAGCTTTGTACAGTACCTACTTACCTTTTACAAAGAGAAGTGTTTGCCATAGTCCCCACGCTACACGCTGGGCTGACAAGTTAGTGACCGTTGTTAGGTGATTTTTTGTACGCACACATGTCTTTCTTCAAACGAGGTTTAAAGAGAGCATTAAAATCACGGTAGCCCCTGGCATTGCACAAGTCACCACTTGTCATCACGTGGGCTGTTGGTTCGTTTCGTTCGTCTTTTATCCCCTAAGGGGTACGCAGAGGCGTTTAACCACCCACTTTTCGCCATTCTTATTTTATTTTAGGTCCCATGTAACAGCGAGTCTGTTGCCATTTATCGGGTACTATTTCAGACTCCGGGCTAATACTGAGAATTTTTTGACAGAAATCCAATATTACTTTACTCGACCCGGGAATGGAACCAGAGACCTCTGCGTGGTATCCGTACACAGTACCACCGAACCACAGAGGCAGTCAAAAGGATTTTTTTTTATTGCTGACAGTGTCAGATGAGCAAACAGCTCACGAAATGCTATGTGGTAACTGTCGCTCATTGACGACTCAGAGTCTCTAGCATTGCTCCTGCAATGTCAGAGACTCTGCGAAGCCGCTGCCTACCGTGAAGAGAGTGGAATAGGTGAAAGCATTGAGGGAGGTGAAGAAAAAGGAAAGTAGGAAAATTGGCCCTCCGGGACTCTCACTCACCGAACGAAACGCAATAGTACGGATAATATTTTATAGGAATAATTATTTTATCAAGTTTACAAAGAGTAGGTACAGATATTACTATGTTCACAATTTGAATTTAATACATAATAATTTAATAAAAATGAAATTATTGTAGCAATAACTAAAATATAATATTATTACTTGTATGAAATTAAAAGTTAAATTCAATCCTACTTTATAGCAAATATTAAATTAACAGTTTATATAATACATAGAAACATTTATCACAATACACATATTGCCTTTACATTTTTGTAGCAATGTGCAAATTGAGGCAGCCTGTAAAGCACACATTTTAATTTTTATTTTACTTTACAACATAGAAAGCTGTAATTAATTACGTATAGAGTGTATTGCCTGTGTCACTGCATGCTACTTGAAATTGTAACTTACAAAAATTTGTAATAACCTGGCGATTAAAAAGAGGGGCCTTAGTTTCTTGCCAGTTCTTCTTAGGGCTCTACCTCGTCAGCGAACTGGATGTAGGTTCATTGGCTGACATTTTGTAATTTTTAACGTTCATAAGTGTTAATTTAATTAACCTATATGAATAGATAAGCCGGAATATTAACTACTACCTGAACTAGGTTAAGCCTGTGTTTCAGATTATTCTAATGTTTAAGTGGACAATAATATTTGTAAATATAAAAATATTACTAATTGCAAGCATTTCTGAAATTACATTATAAATAAATAACAAAATATGGTATTACAAAATCATGTAATCGTTCAAAAGAAACTGTATCCTATCTACTATAATATTATGGTGTAATCTCACTATAAAAAAAATAAAATAAAAATAAAAAAATAAAAATAATAAAATAATATTTATAATAAAATTCAAGGATGTTGCACAAAAATGTATAGTATTGGATAAGTAGATATATTTATTTAGTAATTAGTTATATTGTTTTTAATTTTAGGTTTTTATGATATCGTATTGGGTTTTATCTGTAATGATATTGTAAATACTTTTTCAATACATAAATAAATAAATAAATAAATGTTGATGGTGTTATTAAAATCAACATATTATGCAATGTAACTTAAGCAACATATATAGTTTCCTGATAGTATAAATATCACTATTATTATATGACAAAAGACAAACCATTATAACAACAATTCGGCAGATAAATAACTTACTTCTTTCTGGATACTTCATCTGCATCGCCAATGCGCTTGCCAAGGATGAAATTATATACTATAGACTACAGACTCACGGAATCCGTCAAAATGGTGGTGCTTGGAATTACATATGTCCCTAATGGATGACTTTTTGATTGTTAATTGCCTTAAGCAAACGATTGAAAAGCAAAAACAATATTGCAACTCTCCGACAAAAGTTGTCAATAAAATTTTATTTTATTTGCATGCGTTAACTGTTGCAAATTATATGTTTTAGTCAAAATAACTAAGTTTACTGTAAGAAAGTCATCTATAAATAACCCTGTATATGTTATGAATATGACCCTAGGGCCCACCGGCCTAAAATATGGACCAAACGAATTTCTTCTCATACCATTGTGCTAAATTATTAAAGAAGGTTTTGAACTGCAAGTGATACTTCTGGTGTTGCAAGCGTCCATAGGTTACGGTAACTGCTTACCCTCAAGTGGAACGTATGCTTGTTTGTCACCTTATTGTTAGACAAAAATTTAAAAATAAATGCTTTTAAAAACAATAATCATATCTAAGATGTCTCTGTTGTATCCAGTTAAATCACTGCGGAGGTTGCAACTAAAAATTAAAGCTGAGTACTATATTTTCATAATCATAGCTAAATACTGGGGACTAAACTTGAATTTGTATTTAGACACTATAAATAAAACGACCAGAGGCCCTAGACAAGTGTCAAAGTTTTCTATTCTATTCATAGAATAGATAAAAAATGTATGAGATTGACATAAGCGTTGGCGTTAGCTTATGTCAATCCAATACATTTTTTAATCTATTCTATCAATAGAATAGAAATCTTTGACACTTGTCTAGAGCCTCAGAGTAGGCTGCAAATTAAAATGAGGTAATTTTTTTTATACAACTTTGGTGGCAAATAAGCATACGAACCACCTGATGGTAAGTGGTAACCGTAACCTATAGAGATGGCTGTGTTTTCCAAGCATCGTGAAACTAATAATGCTTAAAAAAACACAACCAAGCCGTTGCTGACCACGGAGAAAGGGGAGAGGAAAGAAAAGAGAAACGGAAGAGGACCGAGAGGGTATTTGGGCTGCCGGCGCTCTCACTCACCGAGCGAAACACATTAGTATGAAAACTAATATTCTTACGTCGATCTTTTATGAGAGAGTATTTCCCCGGTCGATTCACCCCATTCATGCTGAAACCAGAGTGGATCTACTACCATACAAATACTTACAGATTAATTGATTATTTATATATGTTAAACCGTTTTGTCTATGTATGTAGATATAGTAGTTTCATAATGCGGCAATATTAAATGACACTGCTACTTTACGTAATGCCATTTTATAATAGAATGTAAATCAAAACATTTTATTATAGTACAGTTATACGAGCTTACAAACAATACGATAGACGAAATAGGGGTACTTGTTATTAGAACAAATATAGCAGTACTAATCAGCTTGTATCATTACTCGCAAATCTTGGACATAATCCGTCACGTATTATATCACATGCGCGTGCGCTGCACCAATGCATTTCTCTCGACGCCCCTTCCCTCCAGCCCGTAACTCCACCGCTCTCCCCACCTCGGCTTCTTAGAGTGAATGCACTCTCGCTGGCTGTTACATAAGTTTGCTCTTGCGCACACACCCACAAACATCGAACGTTGGTGATACATAGATGTGTGCGCAAACGCATGTGTTTGTGATTGTTTTTGTATACGGATCATGAAATGTGCATGCAGATTAGATTTTAATGTGAAGCCTTTCTCATTAAATATGAATTAATTTTTTTGATGTTTTCTATGAATAGTAGAATTATTTAGTAATAAAAAAATATAACGTTTATTTTTTAATAAATAAGCAATTTTAAAGGAATATGTGTATACTTGTATAAATTTTGCAATGGTGCATCTATTGCTTGGCGCGTCATCTGTCAGTAAGTTTGGGGGTGCAAAGTAAAAATAAGATTGTTGTGATAATAATCTCTTAAGTGAAACATATGTTACCTGGGAATATACCGAAATTACTGTCAGAGTAAAGCTAATAAAATAGTGGAATTATCTCAACATCTTGGGGTAAGTACTCATTTTCCTCATATCAGATCCTTAGTTTTTACTCCATATAGAAATAATATATAAAGTGAAAGAGTTTGTATGTTTGAAAGCGCTAATCTCTGGAACTACCAGTAGGGTTTGAATAATTGTTTTTGTGTATGTTTTTATTTTCCACTTCTCAAGGAGCAGAGCAGTAAACAATAAAGCGGGTAAAACCGCGCAGCGAAAAGCTAGTAAAGAAATAAGAATAATATAACTTGCGCTATGAGAACGGTAAAATAGAAGAAGTTTTTTTTAAAAGAACGGAAATAAGCAGAACAGGAGACTTCATGACTGAGTAAATACTATGTCAAGGTCTGAATCCGGATTGAAGTCGGAGAAAGAATATTTTAACAGTTTTAAAGTCTTGCCTGAAACCTCAGATCTGGTAACTTCTCAGAGCTTTATTTTGAACTTGTGTCTTATGAGATGAACGTCGAAATACTTTGTGTTAAATAACTTTATAATATAAAAACAATAGTAGGTACAAATGAAATCGATAAACGCCACTAGCGGCAACTTTAAAAACTATATAAAAATCTTCCAATATGGCGATACAAAGGACAGGTAGCGCGATAATTATGATTAATACATTTTATGTTTAATAAACTAATACAGTTTAGCCAAGTATAATTGTAAATCTTGTAAGTAAGATGGACGTATCTCCTAGCTCTAATTAACGATCAGGAAGCCGGTTATATAACTAGGCTTGTAATCATTCTATTTGATATCGACAGTTCATTTGCGATACAATGTTTACAACTGGATGTATTGGTCGGAAAATGTTTAGTTTATGCCTTAGATAAACAGGGTAAAAACGATTTCTGAAAAAGCACTTTTGATAAAATTCTTACATAAGTTTAGTAAAGTCATCGTTTCAGCGTCATGACAGGTGAGGGTTGCTAAATAGAAGGATTTTTAATATAATTTAACAATATTTGTCAGGTGTATTGGTTATCGCAGTGGCAGTAGAGTTATTACAAAACATTACTGAGTGTTTTCTGTTAAATGGTTTTTGCTGCCTCGTCCTACCCGAGTCCTGCGTCAAAAGCTTATTTGCTGCCGTCCTATATATTATCGCATGGTGTAAATGTTGGCTTGTAGTGAACACTGAATAGGTATCACACAAATTTTATCCTGTCTGAAAGTGGAGACCACCATACCAGCAGTTTAAGACGATGGCTTTTAGTATAGTGGCCGCCACTTCTGGATTCCACTGACTGCTACCATCAGGCGGGGTGGAGTCACTTTGGTAGGCTATAATATAAAAAAAAAAAAACTTTTTGCCAAAAGTTGGGCACAGAAATGAGTTTTGTTTTATATTTCAGATAAAGTACAGGTATATCTGTGGTACAGGTTACCTTCTGATATTTTTTTATTTTTTTCTAATGGCATATTGTATTGTCTCGGTTTCAAATACACAACCTCAAAGAACTTTGTAAATGTAATTTACGTATCAAATATGATAACTAATTCGGTTGCATATATAACTACCGTGGAACCTAGGGTTTGATCGCCGGAGAGAGCAGTATCATTTTCAACTTATTCACATGTTGACTTTACCTTTTTATAGCAATATGCAAATTGTGGCAGCCTGTAAACCACACATTTTCCTTTTTATTTTGCTTCACAACATAAAAAGCTGTAATTACTTACCTATAGAGTTAAGATGACATGTCCTTCTTCAAACGAGGTTTAAAGAGAGCATTAATATCACGGTAGGCAGCGGCTTCGCAGAGCCCCTGGCATTGCAGAAGTCTATGAGCGACAGTTACCACTTACCATCAGGTGGGCTGTTGGCTCGTATGCCACTGTAGGCAAGCATAAAAAAAAAAAAGTGTATTGCCTGCGTCATTTTGCATGCTACTTGAAATTGTAACTTTCAATTTTTGTAAGTTAATAACCTGGCGATTGACAAGAGTGGCCTGAGTTTCTTGTCAGTTCTTCCCACGGCTTTACCTGGCCAGCTAACTGGCTGTAGGTTAATTGGCTGACTTCATGTAATTTAGACATTTATAAGTCTTATTGATACTTGTCTTATTATACTTTATGATCAACATGCAATAAATGCTTTGAGTTGGGTTAAGAACTGGTTAATGTTACCAGGCATCGCGACATTCTATGTAAATAACACGTTATATAGCACAATAAGCGATGGATTCATAGCGTTATTATAGCTAGTCTAGGAACTTTCACTCGACCCCCGCGCGTCTCACCCCCTGTGATCTGTCCTAAGTTGCGTAATCCGAGCCTAGCTGTTCAGCTATCCGCAGTTCGACCGAGTTTGTAACAAAAGATTGCTTTTTAGTGTTAAAGACGGATAATTCATAATAAAAACAATATTTATTATTACGAATATGTAATAAACTGTTCATCTCTTCTACCAATAAGATGTACTACCTGTTACAGGCATCATGTTTAACGATGATAATGAAAACGTGAGAATTATTTCACATCTTATCTTATATCTTAATTATATAATTACATAAATAATTAACACACAAGAGTTAACTTATGTGCATTTATTAACCGGTAGCGGTGACAGCCAGAAAAATTAAATGTAAATAAGAAAATAGTTGTCAGAGTAAATAATGCCGCTGTTATTTTCAAACAAGTTAATATTAAACAGTGGTAAAACACACGTAGATCATCTAATGGTAGCGCTACTATTGATTTGCTGACTTTTAAGATAGAAAAGCTTTGGAATGGCGAGTACCATTATGTAAAACGACAACTTAATGGAGGTGACAATCACACCAGTTGAATTTAAAAGAAAACTACTTATCTTCATATTAAGTTTCTAAAATCGACTTTAATAAAATCAATTAAAATATAAAAACAAAAGGTTGTAAAAGATTGTAATCTGTCTGTTCAAAATTTTCAAATAAAAAAGCCGAGTCCACACATTAAGCAAACGTGATGTGAAATAGCCTGACCTCCTCTGTCATGAAGAGGCATTTCTTCTTTAGTTGCAAGTGGCAATATATTTGTCTGGGACTATAGCTTACAAGCTAGCTGTTTTATTCAAAGCTATAATATGACGTAATAGCTGTGCGCCTTCACGAGTCACCGTGAGAAGGAGAAATGCGGCAGATCGGCGCGCCACCGCCGCCTGTGGTTACGGTGTGGCTTACACCCGACGAGTTTTGCAACTAATCTCTACATGTGACAATAAGCTATGGAATGTTTCGCCATTAGTATTAGTATGAATTGTTAACGCTCTGAACCTATTACTAACTCTAGAAGTTTCTTGAGTATGTATGAATGTCTTCAAATCAAGTGTGTTGCTGTTACAAAAGTTAGACAACATCGAATATACATATCAATGTATCATGGTAGGTACCTAATTATAATTATCAGTTAACAGTTACTATTGTTCTTTAATAGTTTAAGTTGAGTCCTAGGCCTGTATAAATCGTGTTTCTTGATACCCACGATACAGGCTATGCCTAGTGTGGGTGTAAATGTATTAATATGTAAGTTAATCTGAATAAATTATTTTTTATTTCTCATTTATTTCTTACATATGATAGTGACTGGCTATTGTGAAACGAGATATAATACTATACAAAATCATTCCAAAAATATATTTTACTTTCTTTATTAGTTTGTATTATAATCACCATGCTTGAATTTCCTCCCTTTTCACGTGAGAAATTAAAAATTGGTTTCACATCATTCAGTTGACGGATTTTTTTGTTATTGCCTTTAATGGCAAACAAGTTAATGTTTTACTTGATGGTAAGTGTTGTTCAGGTACTTGGTTCTCTTTAAGCTTCGTTAAAAAGGACTATAGAGAAGATTTTTTTTATTTTATATATATTAGCCTACTTACCAAAGTGACTCCACCCTGCCTGATGGTAAGCAGTCAATGGAATCCAGAAGTTGTGGACACCATTCCAAAAACTATTGGTATGGTGGCCTCCAGTATTTTTTTTTTTTTTTTTTCTATTAGCCTTCCAAAGTGACTCCACTCTGACTGATGGTAAGCAGTAAGTGGAATCCAGAAGTGGCGGACACCATTCCAAAAGCCAAACTACTGGTATGGTGGCCTCCACTATGGCGGCTTAGTGAGATGCTTTTTCACGACCCGCTTAAAAGACCCAGGATCAAAATTAGACGGGAACACATGCGCTGGCAAAGAGTTCCAGGCTTTAATTGAGCGACAAAAGTATGAAGTGCTGAACCGTTTGGTTCGAGACCCTTTAGATTCCACTGTGAAAGGGTGGCACTTTAGTCCCGCACGTGTTGTTTTGGACAAAAAGGGAGAGGGTGGGATTAATTCAAAGAGCTCTTCAGAACACTCTCCATGGTAAAGGCGATAGAAGACGGCCATTGAGGCGATGTCTCTTCGCAGCTGTAAAGGCTCAAGGGTCTTAGTAGCCTCCGGGCTTCCGATGATACGGACTGCTCGCTGCTGCAACCTATCGAGTGCATCCAGTAAGTACTGTGCGGAGCCATCCCAAAGATGAGAGCAGTACTCCACGCAGGAACGAACCTGTGTCTTATAAAGAAGACAGAGCTGCTCGGGCGTGAAGTACCGCCTCACCCTGTTCAGGACACCGAGTTTACAGGAGGCGGTTTTAATGACGCACTCGATGTAGTTCTTGGGGTTGAGATCTCGGCTGATGTCCATACCCAGGATACTTAGGCTATCCTGTAGTGGTAACGCTGTGTTCTGAAGAGAGGGAAGGGGAAGGAACGGAGATTTTTTTGCAGAGAACGCGCACACCTGTGTTTTCTTGGCATTGAACTCGACCAAATTCTCACAACCCCATTTAGAAATGCGGTATAATACTTGGTCGAGCTCAGTGACAAGTTCTAGGCGTTTTGCCTCGATGTCAGTCTGTTTAGCCGCAGAATGTCCGAGATATCGCCCATACACTGTACTATCATCTGCATAGCAATGAATGTTGCCAAGGGACAACATGTCATTGACATGCAGAAGATACAGAGTGGGCGACAGGACGGACCCCTGAGGCACCCCAGCGTTGACCTGCAAATAATTGGAGGCCGATCCGTCACAAAGGACTCTAATGCGGCGCTCACGCAGGAATGCGGCAATCCAGTTGCACAGCTGGGGTGGCAGACCATATGCTGGAAGCTTGGACAGCAGCGAACGGTGCCAGACTCTATCGAAGGCTTTGGTTATGTCAAGGCCGATGGCCAAGGACTCGCGATGCCTGTCCATAGCTTCACCCCATTGGTGCGTGATATACGCTAGAAGGTCACCCGTAGACCGTTTTGACCTAAAGCCATATTGTCGGTCACTAATTAACGAGTGACCCTCTAGGTAGCGGACTAGTTGGGAGTTTATTATCCGCTCAAGCACCTTGCAGAGAACTGAGGTGACAGCTATGGGTCAATAGTTGCCTGGCTCGGACCTATCCCCTTTTTTGGGAATGGGTTGAACATTCAATGCAAGCCTCCGTCCAAGCCTCCGGCACAATTCCCGAGGAATAAGATAGGCGGAATAGGCGCGTCAATGCAGGAGACAACTCCGCTGCCCATTTCTTAAGAACCACCGCTGGAATACCATCCGGTCCGCTGGCTTTCCGAACATCGAGCGACCTTAGTTCCGCACGGACATCACGATGCCTAATACGAATATTAGGCATAACGGAGTCGCAGCCAGATATAGTCGGCGGGTGCAAGCCACGGTCGTCGATTCGGGAGTTAGCCGCAAAGAGTTCTCTACAAGCAAGTTTGCTTTCTCTTGCGGCTCGTGGGCCAGCGATCCATCAGGACATTTCAAGGGGGGCAGCGAAGGCTTGCAGAAGTTGGATTGCACGGCCTTGGCTAGTCGCCAGTAGCTACGGCTACCCGTAGGATGCGAAATGAGTTCTTGCCCAATCCGTGCAATGCGCTGGGCATCCGCTCTGATGTAAGCCCTCTTGCATTCCCTAGTGGCTTTGTTGTACGCTGCTTTTAGGCGATCCAAGCTAGGGTCGCGCCGTGCTCGGGCCCTGATCCAAGCGCGGTACGCCGATTCTTTTTATTTAACAGTGTCGGCGCACTCACGGTTGAATCAGGGACGCGTTTTGCCGGCACTGGTGACATCTGAGGATGGAATGTAATATTCCATACCTAACAAGATCTCACCAGCGACAGCAGTAGCACTTTGCGACGGATCCCTGTCTTTAAAGCAGCGTAATGCCCATGGGACGGAAGCAAAGTAATCCCGCATACCGTCCCAGTCTGCTGACGAGTAGTGCCATAGTCGTCGCTTTACCTCCGAACGTCGTGGGGGAGCAACAAGAGGCACTGAGGCGCAGACCAAACAGTGGTCGGAATTACCCAGTTGTGTCTCCGTTAGGAAAAGCAAAGCCGGCCGTGCCGTCTCGAGGTGTTGGTGGACGGCGTTGAGGTTTGAATGGAGTCCACGGATGTTAGTGAACTCCACCTCAAATAGCGGGTTGGTGGGGAAGGAAGATGCCGCTGTTAGACCTGCTGCTTTTTTGTGTGCTGCCATGTTGGAGGGTGAAGGGAGGGGCGTGAAAAAGATGACTGCCCTCGCAGCAAGGCTAGACAAGGTGCCGAGTATTGCTTCGTCATTTAACTGTGTGGCATGGTGGTAGCTGATCCGCGGGACGGAAGGGCCCCCGTACCCTCTCGGAAAAGGTCGCCGGGTCCCACCATCCGGTCACCAACCGGCACGACGAACCACTCCGGGATTATGCGCGACCTGGTGGGGCAGCCTCCTAGGGTGGTTAGGCCTAGTTGGGCCCCTGTACTATGCCGCGGGCGGCCAGCGGCACCACCGTTTCTACGGGTCTCCCTGGCCTCCGGCACTCTCACTCACCGAGCGAAACGCAATAGTACGAATACCATTACTCTTACGTCGATCTTCTATGAGAGGGTAGTACTTCCCCGGTCGATCCGACCCATTCATGCTGAAACCAGCGTGGATCTACTACTACTATGGTGGCTTCATGTGATACTTTTTCACGCCCCGCTTAAAAGACCCAGGATCATAATTAGATGGAAACACCTGCGCTGGTAAAGAGTTCCAGGTTTTGATTGAGCGACAAAAGTATGACCTTTAGATTTCACTGTGAAAGGGAGGTACTTCAGTACCGCACGTGTCGTTCTGGATAAAAAGGGAGAGGATGAGATTAATTCAAAATATACCGCTAGGTTTTAAGTATATTCCGCTTGTGAACGATAGAATCGTTAATGTAAACAGTGTTTAACAAACAAACCAAAATAAATCAACTTTCAAAGATGGGTCTGACAACGTTATCGCGGGCAGTTTTAGGAACAAATGCAACAGTGAGGCAACATCATGGCCAAACTGCGCTCGTTAAGTCGTAAACTGCAGCCGGACGTAATGTTTCGTCATCGATTACTTGAAACGTTAAAAACATATAGTTTTTGGTAAATATATTATATTTTTAGAACTGATTTAAACGAACATTGAAATAGACAGTCTTCTTGAAGCAAAAAGCCTGGATACAACTGTCGTGTAAGAGATTGGGTTCGATTCTCGTATAACTAATCGTACATAATACATATTTCACGCCCGTCATTCATTATTTTTTTTGCATGCTACTTGAAATTGTAATAACCGGGCGATTAAAAAGAGTGGCATCAGTTTCTTGCTAGTTCTTCTCATGGCCCTACCCTACGTCAGCGAACTAGTAGGTGAATTGGCCGACATTTTGTAATTTTAATGTTTATAAGTGTTAATTCAAATAACCCAAATGAATAAAAATGTCTATGACTTTTAGTTTAATGCCATACTCACAGGGAAAGTATGCGTGCACTTAACGTCCGTTTAGTGTAAGTTTATAAAGTCTATAGTGAAGGGTAGTTTAAAATAACAGCAACCTGATCATAGCATGGCTATAGCCCTTATTATATAGGCACTTAGGTGTATACTACATAATGTTTTTAATCATGATGTTACACTAGTATTGCTGTCATCTCTGCTGAGATAGGTTAAACGTCTAACACGATAGCCGAGTATAAAATAGTATTAGATTTGTTACTATGTAATATCATTTTATTCTTTATATTTTATTACTGAGTAACTAGCCAATTAATGTATTCGCTATTTTTATTTTAATGTGATGACAAATACAGACAAAAATAAATGATGCATATTTCATAAAAATGATGAACAGCCAGTAAATTTTAAATTTATGTTTAGATTAAGACAGTATCACTCATGCTGTCAGAATAATACACGTAATACAAATACGTATAAAAATTCAAGTAAAATAAGTTACCTATAGTTATTTTTTTTCAAACTTACTATCAATTAAATTAACCATATATAAAACTCGACTCTTCAACATTTTCTAAGAAATATTTGCAGCCTGTGGCCTAAGACTGTTATCACAATAGTGCCGGAATGGTCGATCATAGATCTCTTAGGGTTGATTTTGACAAGTTTCAACCAATAAGAGATCAATGATGATTCTGACACTATTGTGATAGCAGACTAAGGCCCCTGATGTTTGCTTATTTTTTAATAGACTCTGGATTGATTATTTCACTCCAGATTCATCTTGTGTCTTACCCAGTTTTACTAAAATAAGGCAACTCAGCGAACTATATCAGCTACGTTGGTTCGTCTGCGGATTTCCTCGTTTTTTATACAACCTCGCATGGAGACAAGGTTGTTGTAGCGTTTAGCAATAATGCGTAATAAGTGATGAAATATAAGTTAATGTTATGTAAGGCGAAGAAAATGCTAATTAGGAATTATATCGCTGTCAATTACTTTGTGTTAATAACTACCGATTAGTATAATTTAATAAATTGCTTTAATTATGAAGAAGAAATTAATATAATAATATCAATAGCACAACAACTACACAACGCTATCCAGACCCAAAGTAAGCATAGCTTGTGTTATGGGTTCTAGAATGCGGTAAAACATACATTTTTTTTTGTGAATACATAAATATTATACATAGATTATAATTATTTTTACCATTCAAGTATCAAATGGCCATTTATCAAAATACTGATAATTACAAGTATACGTAACTTACTGATGCATCAGCATAATATTCTTCATCGAAATTATTTCAAGTCTAAAATTAAACAAGGCAAGCAGATAATGGTTGGTTCACGTGACCTCAGGCTCGCAGACCTCAAGAGTAACCTTAAGGCTCGCGGTACTATAAACTTTCCACGTTAAATTCGCCACTGCATGCATGATACATGACTTTGGCAAGTACAAGTGTAAAATTAAGTGTTCACTTGTCATTTGACGTTTTTTATACAACTTTGGTGGCAAACAAGCATACGGCCTACCTGATGGTAAGTGGTAACCGTAACCTATAGAGATGGCTGTGTTTTCCAAGCATCTCAGAAGTAATAATGCTTAGAAAACACAAGCAAGTCATAGCCGACCACGGAGAAGGGGATGAGGAAGGAAAAGGGAAACGTAAGAGCACCGAGAGGGTATTTTGGCTGACGGCGTTCTTACTTACCGAGTGAGACACATTAGCATGAAAACTAATATTCTTACGTCGATTATCTATGAGGGTAGTACTTCCTCGGTCGATCCGGCCCATTCAAGCTAAAATCAGGCGTAGATCTACTTATATTGCAAAAAAGAAGTTTCTGGTAGTAAGTGGTTACGCTTAACCTTTGTTGCACTGTTGCTTAACTTACAACTTACAACAAGGTTGTGATATCTAAGCATTTTTAAAACAATGTTCGAAAAAAATGCGAATGATAAAGAACAAGGAAGGAGCTTGCACCAAAATGTATATCAACTCTATTAATTATATTATTTTAAAAGTAATTTTATATTTTTCATGGTCTTGTTTTTACACAACCTATAATTTCATGGCCGCTAATGTCGCTAGTCGCTACGTATCTTGTAACGAGAAATTTTCGAACCAGAAATTGAAACAGTTTATAATTTGAAGCTTTGAAGCATATTCATAATTAATTAAAATAAGATAACTTGATTTTAAATAATAACATGATAGCAACATGATGTTCTAAAATCAGACAATGTAAAAATTAAAACTTGATAGTTGAATCATCAGAATTCTGAAGACCCCTTACAAGGTAGACCAACAACCTAGTAAGGGTGGCGAGCAATCAGTGGATAGGAGTTGCTCTAGGCCGGCCAAGGTGTCAAAATTGGGGAGGCATGTCGGGATAGAAAGATGGTAGTTTCTAATAGTCGCCACCCCATAATAAATATACAGTTCGTAAGTACTGCTGTTGCCCGTTTCCCTGGTATTTCTTCAGCCGCCTCTTACGCCACTCAGACAGAGATGTCGACGACCACACGGTAATTTAATATTACATATAAATGAATAATGATTAGATAATGCAAAATTGATTATAAAAAGTTGCAGTAATGATGTCTCTCTCGCAATCACTGTTATTTCTTTGTCTGATTGTTTGGTTATATGGTGCGATGATTGTTTTGTGTTATTATTTTATTTAGAAAATGTGGCTGTAACTGGCTGGTAAACTCGCACCACGAAGGTTGAGATGCATAAGTTTGTGAAGGAATGACTGACCATTGCCGCGAAATGACGTCTACTACTGGATAAGAGTTCGCCCCAAATATCGCCAATTTGTTCGGTTATGAGTTCTTTAAACGAGGTTTAACGAGAGCATTAATATCACGGTAGGCAGCGGCTTCGCAGAGTCCCTGGCATTGCAGTAGTCTATGAGCGACAGTTGCCACTTACCATCAGGTGGGCTGTTGGCTTGTCTGCCTCTGTAGCTGGAAAAACCTGCTCTTATCCATTGGTACTGATTGTACCTTTAGAAAAATAAAATCTTAAAGACTCACTTTGTTTTACATCTATCTAACATGAAATATAGCTACTTAAATATAAATGTAGAACTTCATAAAATGATTCCTAATTTTGTTTAATTGTCATTTAATAATACCTGTAATGAAAATTACCTTAATGTATGTACTTATCAATTGAATTTCTAACGCTTTTAATAGAGCTATTTGCCGTAGATATTGCTTTGACTTAAATACGAGTACCTATCGATCTTATAATGACTTGTAATTTTCTAACTCGATGTCACTATTCTGATGTTTACGACGCGACGATACCAAAATGTTGCTATTGATGACTGTACTCTGTCTATTGGTAAACAGTCTGTGAAGGCTCATGTTAAACTTAAACATCATGGTGACCCCATGTTGGCGCCCATACGAGATGTTTGTTTGTGATGAATTTTATGAAACAGTAATACAGGAACAAAACATACTTTAATATTTCATCGATATCTTACCTTTATGAATAGCTCTTCAGATAGGCTTATATTCTGTAATTGTCAATGGAAAAATTATGATGTGTAAAATTTCTCATTTGTAGATCATATGATGACTATAATTAGTTATGTATAGACTTTTCTACCTAAAACCTTGTCAACAGTATCTTACTTTAAATCTTCAAAATTCAAGAACACTGCAACAAATAAATTGTTTAATATTGTTGTTTTTTTAATTAATATTATCACTACAATACAAAGTCAGCGTGACGCAGTTTGGCGGGAAAAGAACTCACCTTGAAGTGACGCGCTTCCCGCGCTGTGGCCTCGCTGGCGGCCGCGAACGTTCGACAATCTCCGCCGCTGTTCGGGTACGTTCGGCAAACAACGAGGTGGCCATCGGTGATCTCCGCCACCGCTCGGGTGTCCTCCCTACAAATCAGCTTATGTTCATTTTAATTGGTTTCAGATTAGTTTAAACATAGTAGTTTATTTCATAATGTTTGGCAGTTTCAGGACATTTTTAAAATATTTGTGAAATGAGAAATAATTGATTTAACCAGTCTATTACGACATTAAGATTCACAAATTACCCATTTGCGCCATTTGCCATAATGTAGTAAAATACTATTAAATAATAGAAATTAAAAAATTACGCAGTACAATATTTGTTTAAAGGTTCAAGCAATAAATATTTTTTAACAAGCTTTCTCGTCGACATTTACTTTTTATTGGTCATTTGACCATTCAGGCCGATAATTGGGTGATTGGATGTTATTACGTTCATATAACTGCGTAAAATATGCTGTTCGGCGTGTGCGCATTCGAAAGTAGTTGAAGGACAGCCAAGGCTAGGAGAGACGATGAAAATTTGTGTAAACCTCCAATATAATATTATTTGATAGATTTTGTCGAAGTCGAATTTTTATTCACTGTTGCCTCTACATTTTGGTTGGTTTTGTTATTTTCCAACGTGATTAAAGTCTTTGGGGTGCTACTGTCATTTAACTGCTCTAGGTTGTCGTTTAAAATTTGTCCAAAACCTTTTTGTTCCTTAATTGAAAGGACATTTGCCAGCCAGCAATAATTAAAATAAAACGAATCTTCGTAATTAAATTAAAATGATTCATTCAAAAACTGGCTTTGTTGTATTTTTCAGTCTTAAACTGATTAATCTTCTTTCTTCTGAGTTTTTGACTGAAGGTTCAAATTAAGATTAAAAGACATCCCATGTAATCAATTGAATTAGTCCGTGGATGCTTTCGTTTCACAGCGCTAACCGCTTGACCTAATTTCTTAAATCCACAACCATTTCAGGGTTTGACAATGATAACACTAGTCGGAGCAGTCATAAAAATATACGCGAGCATCCATCCACCGGCTGACGGGGGCACGGTTGTGCGGCAGTTCAGTGACTCGTGGTCCGCGGCAAGGAGCGGACGTACGTACGCCGCTCGACATCACCCGATATCCCCCGAACACGTTACGAACAACCTTCGGTGTGGAACTGTATTTTGAAATTGTGTGTGTTCTCAATTTGAAAATTGTCTGACAGTGACAGGAGTGTTGCCAGTGTTTTCAAGGAATTTTGTTTTACATCCTTTTGGATCTAACTGATTATTTATAATATTTATTGTGTGCATGTGGACGGATCAGTGAACCTTTGGATTGCGTTTTGGACTTGGTAAGTAACAATCTTCTCTAGTTGGCAGCTTTTATTAAATACAATTAATAAATAAAGGTCAGGTTATTTAAAAAAAAAACAAAATTACAAATATACATATTTCCAATAAAAGTTGAATGTTTACAAAGATACTCGCTAAAATTATAAAAATTTAGTAGATAACATCCAGTCATAACTAACTCGTACATTAATAATCGTACAAATAAACGCAAATATTGTTTCTTGATAAAACCGGCTTCTTTAAAAACAAACACAAGATTCACGAACTTTACAAACAGTTTAGTTTTTTATCGAGCATTTTGTGAATTGAAAGATAAAATAATTACCTAGTACGAATTTGAGATCAAGTTTACTTTCATTACTCTTTAATTTTCTACCTAGTGGTCTGCCGTTTTCAACATTTTTTGTCAATAAATTTCAGTGGAGGCAATACCTTATTTAATCGTTCAATAATGGAGCGATACTCTCAAAATATAGTGACTATATACAGCATGCAAACAATACATAATAGTAAGTTGACGTAACATACGATTAACATTAAAATGAACTTCTGAATTTGAAAAACACTCTAAAGCTCGAGTTTTAAACACAAAAGGCTTTTCTTTCTTTTCCATAAAGCAGTTTAGATTTTAAAATTAGAATTAGGTATCCTCTGTTTTAAATCCGAAATTTCTTGGCATGTGAAATCGTTGCCATTTGTTTTTTATCTTAACTTTCGCCGTCTTGTGAGATAATTTCCATTTTAAGTATTATTACATGCATCATAAGGATTTTATAATATAAGGAATCTTTAACAGAAGTATATCCACTCATTCTAAGATAGGTACTTACATGAAATCAAACGTTAAAATTTGACTAAAACTAAAAATAATACTCATCCACATTTAACCAACTTATTTGAAATATTAGTATTTTCGGCAAAAGTCGCATGATTTTATAAAATTATGTCAACTTATCTTATTGTAGGTCTTGTCCTTGTGTTTCCATTTATTACTCTATTTACGGAAATCTACACTAACATCGTCATCAACACACCTATAACCATTCTAGAAATTCTAATTCACGTCGCCAAAACGTCACTAGAAAATACGTAGCTAGTAAAATGTTTTGTTACTCAAACTTTCCATATTATCACTCGCAGTTGATTTCTGGTCAGACCTGATAACGAAAACATAATTTAATTTCGATATCCTTCGCATTCAACGTTTCAGAAAAAAAAAAACTGTAATGATGATTCTAATTTTAAAACGTTATTTATAAATATGTAACCAAAAAACAAATAATTTTAAAATACACAAAAATAAATAAAATTAACATTTCATGAATTATTATTACGTTGCTTATAGAATCGTTTATAATTTTATTTATATTATGTGTTCTAAAAAAAAGAACAAGGTTGTTGAATCGAAAAAAAGAAAACTTAATAAAATGAGTTGCATTGTTTCATAACGTTGACTTTTGCTGCAAGTGCAATTAGTCATAATTCTTTCCTAACATGAAGATTCTGACCACCTGTACAGTACTGGCCTTGTGTATTATCTAAGTATTGCGCAGTAATAAAAAGAATTGGTCGAAAATACAAACAGTTTTTTCATCGCTGTCTATTTAAAGTTAACTCTGTAGAGTTCTTCTTTTTTTACTGCTGATCAATTTTGATCATATATTATTATAGAGTTTAATTTATGTGAAACTAGCTGTAGCCCGCAGCTTCGCCATTTTTCCGCAATAAAAGATAGCTTATGTTGTTTCTCGAGGTCTAATCTATCTCTTTATTAAATTTCATCAAAATCGGTTAATTGGTTTGGGCGTGTAAGCGCAACAGACAGACAGAGTTAATTTCGCATTTATAATATTAGTATGACTTAATTTACAACTATCTTTACAAAATTGTTCACATATTGTCAGAATTTGAGAGCCAAATTATGTTATAGAGCTTATGTAAGCCTGCAACATTACCAGTATATAAAACAGAAAGAAAAAGCGCACTTTTAGCTGTCAAGGTTGCCAAGGTAACAAAGATACACTTGTAACATGCGTATTAAACATTACGTTAGCATTAGGTCTGGCCTTTGTTTGACTTAACAACTTTCGATTGTAAGGTCCGTAGAAATTATATAATAGTACTATTTTCATAAATATAAGTAGTTTCGAGCTATTAATTTTCAGTATTTTCATTAAATATTGCACAATGAATAACAAAGAACGTATGACTATTATCTCAGTGGTGAGTCAGACAGCCGAATTTTCGTCAAGGCAACACAGCCATGGCAAACTGTACGGCAATGTTACATCGATATCATAATAAAATAATTACGTAGTTTTGTTCTTAGTGGTCATGAGAAAAACTGTAATACACGGTAAATGCGTAAAATGATTTAAATATCTGAAGATGCGTAATTAAGGTTTAATTTTATTTGAAACACGTATTAGTAAGTAATAAGTACTAGCTGCCCGCAGTTACAGAGATTAGCGCGTTCAAACAAAAAAACTCTTTCGCTTCATATAATAGTAATAGATTTTGCCCAAAAGTGCATACAGAAACATAATAAACTGTAATTTTTTTAGTTGAATGGTTTATTTTGAGATAACTCGGGCACAAGCCCTGTACTTATGTAGAGACAAAAATACATACAAATTAACAAACTACCCCACACTCTTAAAACAAATATTTGATAAGTATCATCTATATATATAAAAATGAATCCCTATTTCCCTTGGTCATGGCATCACGCGTGAACGGCTAGATCAATTTTGTTAATTCTTTTTTTGTTGTGTTTGTTATTGTCAGGAGAAGGTTCTTATGAAAGAAAAAATAAGAAAATTGCGCGGAGGTATAGAAAGCTTAAGAATACTAAACCACCATATTAAATTTAAACCGCTAAATCGATTTCAGTGAAAATTGGTATTTATATATTTGGTATTGGTATTTTGTCAACCTCTGTGGTTCGGTGGTACTGTGTATGGACTGCCACGCGGAGGTCGCGGGTTCGATTCTCGCTCAGTGCAAATATTTGTGTGCGTGAACATGGCTGTTTGCATTGGTCTGGGTGTTTCTATGTGATAATATGTATGTATTTACAAAAAAAAAGTATATAAGTATGTTTATCCGTATTCTAGAACACATATCACAAGCAATTAATATATGCTTACTTTGGGTCTAGATGGCGTTGTGTGGTTGTTCTGGTAATATTTATTTTATTTATTTATTTATATATAGATTTGGATTCGGGACATAGGCCTATTTTTATCCCGAAAATCGCATTGATTCCCGAGTTACATTAATTAAACACATAGAAATTTTCGCGCGGGTGAAGCCGCAGGGCGCAGCTAGTCGTCATATAAACAGAGAGACCCCTGTCCCCTGCTGGACATAGGCTTATCCCAAATGTTGCCACATTGGCCGGTCGCAAACACTCATCCATCGGTTACCCGCCACCCTTAACAGATCGTCGGTACACATACTATTCAATATTAGTAGCTGTATATAAGGATCGAACTAAAATACTTTATATAACATCAGTGGTATGCCAACTATCTGAACGGGTAAACCAGACTTGTAGTCTAGTTGGCGGCGAATTAAAAAACAATTCTGGGCGAAAAAACTCAATATAATTCTTAGTATAATTACCTAAAGGGACCAACAGGAAAAAAGGGGAAATTTGAGGCCAACAGTAGTCACTCCTTTTTCTCTCCTGATTTTATAACATATGACATCTAAGCGTAATTGTACATTGTCATGTGACAGTGGATATTCGCACGATGAGGACTGCTCATAGGGCCTAGATAAGTGTTATAAATTTCTATTCTATTCATAGAATAGATTTAAAAATATATGAGATTGACATAAGCTACCGCCAACATTGTCGTAAGCATATGTCAATCCAATTAATTTTTAAATCTATGAATATAATAAAAATCTATGCCACTTGTCTAGGTCCTCAGTCGTACATGCGTCGAAGAGGACTGCCCAGTCGTGTTTAACCTATCATAATTTGATACTCAGTTTTGAAATCAGCAATAATAGAGTAATGATTGTATAACCACGTGCAAACAAGCGTTTTGTGAAAGCCGAGTTTATTTTACAAATTGCTTTGTTAGCATTGAAAGCACTTGCAGTAGATTTGTTATACGATTTTTAGCCACTTGATTCAGATCTTTGGGGTAGGAGGTACAGGCTGATAATAGTAATAAGTATAATAATATCACAAGGGCTACACAACGCTATCTAGACCCAAAGTAAGCATAGTAATAGCTTGTGATATGGGTTCTAGAATGCGAATAAACATATTTATACTTTTTTTGTAAATACATACACATTATACATAGAAACTAAGCAAATATTCATGTTCATGCACGACGATGAACCCACGACCTCTACATGGCAGTCCGTACACAGTACCACCGACCCACGGAGGTCGTCGTCGTAACAACAGTAGGCGAAACTGTTCCGTCTTCATCTGATGAGCAGTACATTTGGACCAGTTGCCCCTTACTGTACCAGAGTATGTTAATGAGCTGCGGTCCAGATGCCAGTTGCCTCCTACCCCGATCTTCTGTACTGGAGTTATCTGGCTTCCCAGCAAGAGAACGTAGTGTTGGCCTGTAAATTACACAAAACCTAGTATCTGTCAATAGGCTTGTCTTAACAAAAGCTAACGAACGTTGGCGTATTACGTGTTACTAAATTAAAGATATTAAAATAGACCAATTTTGATAATTTTCCAACTTTGTCCCGGTAGACCGTCTTCATTAATTTATTGCATGTATCGCAAATTTCGCTCTATCTGTTTGTCAAATTTCAGCTTCATAGGTATATTAGTTTTCGAGATTTCGTATCAAGTATATGATTGAGTTTTCACTTTTATACAAGCACATAATAAATCATCTGATATTTTATAGTGCCAACAGTTTTATAAATGTACTAGCTTCCCGCAGCGCGTTTTTACCCGCTTTAAGTTTACATCTTTGGTTACTACTCTGCTCCCGTCGCCAGTAGCGTGATGTTATATAGACTATAACCTTCCTCAAGAACTGAGCCATCAAACGCAAAAAGAATTGTTCAAATCCCACTGATAGTGCCAAAGATTAGCGCGTTTAAACAAAAGAACATACAAAAAACAAAACCTTTCGCTTTATCTATTAGATAGGAATATTACAAGTCAAACATAAGCTTTCAGCATAATATTAAAGTGCATAATCAAACGTCGATATAAGTATTTCCTTTAACTTCAAATAACTGTTCAATATATTGTAAAATCACGGCACAGTATCGATATGTTATCTGTGACCTTGTGATTATCTGTGCCGGTCTTCTGCTCACGGCTCACGACGTATTTGGTTGGGCAGCGGTTGACAATCGAACCCTTGCCGGAGGTATCTCTATTGTGGACTTCACAAGTTACAATACAATCTTTTTTTTAACAAGGTTTTTTTTTTGGTAAGCAGTCAGTGGAATCCAGAAGTGGTGGACACCATTCTAAAAGCCAAACTACTGGTACTACTGTCTTTACATACCTACAAACTTTAATTTGTAATAATATTAAAATCTATTTGCAGCTATGAATATACAAATAAACTGCATATCTATAGCTACAATCTTGTAGAAAATTCTAGAAAAAACTTTAATTATTGCGCTTAAGTTCGTAGGTCCCGTTTACGAAACTAAACACATTGTGTATTAATATGTATGTTACAACAATATTGTCCCTATGCTGTACAACTCCATATTTTGAGTCATTCAGACAAATCGAAAGTAACATCTGTTTTGATGTGTGCGGTACATCCAGAAATTTTTATGTGATTGGAATTTCTAGAAAGTTCTGGCTCATCAAAAAGTAACTGACGATATTTTATCGGAACTATCTTATATTAGTTACCTTCAGATTTTGATATATTCACTATAATTTCAAAATGAAATACTGTGCTAAGTTAAAATAAAAAAAAATCAATCAAATTTAACAAAAGATAAAATAAAAAAATTGAAATTATGAACTTATAAATGTACGCATTATGTTTTACGAAGTTTTTAGCTAAATGTTTCATTTTAAAATGGATGAAACATAAAATTGAGAGCAGATAAAAAAGTTGTAATTAAACCTAAATGACAAAAAAGGACCCATTGTCGATATTATAATTTTTATTTTTGAAAATTTAACTCTACCTACCTTTTAATTTTTTAATGTTAATTATTAAAATACATGTTTACATAATTATTTAATAGATCTACTATCAACATTAAGGTCATATATTTTTGGGTAATACTGTAAAATGCTAATTAATATCTTGGCAATATTAATCGACTTATTAAAGTTCACTGCAGGACTTAATCCTCTTCTAATTTTTGCCCTAACACCATATTTTTCGACTGTGGCATCCGTTTTACATTCTTTTTCATGTAGTCTGTCTAAATCTAGCGGAAAATTGAGTTGATTTTAAAAGTATTTTTATTTTGAATAACTTAATGAACCTATCTATATTATTATAGACCGAAATATTATCTTATCGTAAGTACTAAAATAAGATCGCAATGTGTTTACAAATAAGTAGGTATTAATAGAATTTAAATTAAATATGTCATGTGTGTACAGATAAAGTAAATAATAACACTCATCTGTCATAGCGCTATGCACCGATAGTATTTTTTTAAAAATAATATGCGTATAATAATGACTAGGTAGTTTTTTGATTAAAGAGTAGAGAGTACCTACCTCTAAATTTATCAACAACAACAACAAATCTGTTGACACACCTCCGTGCGCACGGTGTGCATAAAACTGTTTTTTTAAATCGCGTATTATATATATAATAAGCGTACGAGATATATAAATATATATTATAATACAAATTTCATAGTTTCAATCTCAATACGAACTAAACTAATTTTAGTTTAGTTCATTTATTTGGTCTGTATATAATTCATTTATTTGGTATGTAGACCAAATTAATAGATATCTTGAAGTAACTTCAACTGAGGCAAATCATCATCAAATATTTCCTTTCTCTAAAATTAAGAAAAATGGTTTCTCACAGCCCTACTAATGGTTCCTTGGCAACGTGTATTGCATTGAATACAGAGCTGCAGTCTGTGGCCTCTCGTAAACCATATTTTATCTGCTATGACTACAGCTCAGTGTTGCCACTTCCTACTTCCGGAGCAATTACCCACATTCTCGGAATAATTTCTACATGATGGTCCAAGGATACCTACCTCTACGTAGTGACTTACCTATTGATGAAGCTAATGTTAATTACGTTACAAAGACATTTCACATTTCCATTTCACAAGTATTATTAAAAATATTATAAGAAACAATAAAAGAAAATAGAAAAAAAAAGGAATTCAAAAATGTATTTACGTAATATTCATGTATTTAAAATCTGAAATGGAAGCGCTTCTTAAATTGTAATTCTGAACTAAGTCGCCTTATCCAGCATTTAAAATCTTCAAGCATGTTCTGTTTAGAAGACTATTTGTGTTTCTTACTATTTTTAAATATGTCGTCTTATACATCTCATGTGAATCCTACGACACCCACAGTAAAAGATAAAATAAGTTAATTTTGCCATATTCTTGCCGCAAATCACACGATTGTGTACTCAAACGTAATAGGTACATGTTCTAAAACATTCTTAAACTTAATAGATATATAAAAGTTTGAAATCACACAGTTGCGTGTCATCTCCACTCATAATAAGATTCGGTTTCATTGCATTGAAAATATGCGCACGCGATTACAACTCTCGCGAAAACGTAATATGACATAAAGTCGCCTGGCTAAATAATATACTTTCAAGCTCTGCACAAATGATAGAATCACATGTCTATTCAAAATAGTGAAATGGCTTTCTCTTGTTAACAATAATTTATTTTTTAATTTAGTTAACTCATCTATTGCGAAACGACTGGCTGCAACACGAACGTTGTCGTGTATAGTGCGATTGTTGAATGTTGAGTAATTTTCTCTACAATAAACACACAAGTACATTTTCTAGTGTGGCAAACTTTTGGTATTTTAAAATATTTAAATTAAGAATATGATGAATAACTTGAAAGGTATTTTTCTTTCATTGTCGTTTCCCATGCATAACTGTAATTCAGCCATGTTATGTTAGTCTACAAGTTGAGATGATATTTCTTAGGTGGAAGGAATACGCTCTCGGGCTTAGGCTGCAAATTGTTGATAGCATAGGATGTGATTTGCAGCAGTGGTGATTATTTGGCAATGTACCTATCAGGGTCTATCGAAGTAGTTTCGTGATTTAACCAGCTACTACGAAGTAGTTGATTAGTTATTAGTAGATGCTTAAATAATGTTATTTATTTAAAAGTTAACCATTAACTGTCTAATGATTTAACGGCTACGTTGACACCGGTATACTAATATTGCCAAATAATTGCGGTATGCAAGATCGAGTACAGTCGGTGCTTAAAACACTGATATATTTCGTCCCCTTTTCTTATGCATTCTGTCCTTAATTTAGGCCTATCCTTTATTGTGTTCTTTTAACATTGTCCCTGCCACCCCGTATACTTCTTTGCCACTTTTGTTTTATAATGATGGTGGTAGTTTCAGTATTTAATAAGATTTAATAAATCAATGACCGCGGTGGCTTCCGCATACGCGCACGCGACGAGCGTCGAGAGTGAAAGTATGATTTCAAATGAACGTCACCGCGATTACGTCGACGTAGATAATATCTAAGAAGGTTCTAGAATACTAGCTAGACATGTTTATAGTGCTATAAAGTTATAGCATTACGGGGTGGGTAGTAGTGTACCTACGTATCCTATTCAATGTTTCGATTTGTCAGATTTCAGTTCCGTTATGCGGCCGGGCACAACTTTTATTACCTTCTTTGGTCTTTTAATTTTTCTCTTATTGTCTGAAGGCTGGGGATGTGGCCGGTATATGCTTAGATCCTTTGGTATCTTTTGTCTTACACCCTTTATTTTATTGATGCCTTTGATTAGAAACCACCATGTTACCACGATAGTTTTACACGATAGCAATTGCAATGGGCATCCATCACTCCTTCCACTACCATTAGAGTGGCGTTATTTAGTTAGCCTACTACAGGGGTCGGCAATCTTTTGAATTGGAAGAGTTAAAAAAATAATTAAAAAAACAACAATTAAAAAAATTTAATTACACTAAACTAAAACTAACTATCAACTAAAATTACAATTTTCAAAAATTTCAAAGTTTTTAAAGGGCCACAATTTTTTTTGTCAACTTTAGAAGGTATCTACTTACATTTTTAAATGTATTTTTATAAACTTAATTATATTTGCGTATGGAACTAAATGCCGCAGCTTCAGATCCAAAGAGCCGATGTGGCTTGCAAGCTGCAGGTTGCCGACCCCTGGCCTAGTATAACAAAAAGAAATTCCTTTTAAAAGCGGTCTTTTGGCAAGAAGAAGAAATATGTATAATATTAATAATCTGTTTGCACTGCAATTTTATTTTAATACAAGGTATCATCTGGAGATAATATTCTTGGCACCCGGCGAGCGATATTCTTGTTTACTAGTAATAAATGCAGTTTTATTTTTATAAAGTTAATAATACCGTCGATAGTTTAATAGATACTACGGTTCAATAGAGCTTTGAACCTTCGAATGAAACGTGCTTTGCTGAACCACTTGAGATCATTGAAATTTTTTTTTTTTTTTTATATTAGCCTACCAAAGTGACTCCACTCTGCCTGATGGTAAGCAGTGAGTGGAATCCAGAAGTGGCGGACACCATTCCAAAAGCCAAACTACTGGTATGGTGGCCTCCACTATGGCGGCTTAGTGAGATGCTTTTTCACGCCCCGCTTAAAAGACCCAGGATCAAAATTAGATGGGAACACATGCGTTGGCAAAGAGTTCCAGGCTTTAATTGAGCGACAAAAGTATGAAGTGCTGAACCGTTTGGTTCGAGACCCTTTAGATTCCACTGTGAAAGGGTGGCACTTTAGTCCCGCACGTGATGTTCTGGATAAAAAGGGAGAGGGTGGGATTAATTCAAAGAGCTCTTCAGAACACTCTCCATGGTAAAGGCAATACTAAAGAATACGTACAAAATCAATCACATATAAGAAATACGATTTCATAATTTTTAACTTTGTGCTAATCATAACAATACTGAAATATCTGAATAGGTATATATTCCGTTTTTCCACTGTAGATGTGGAAAAAAGCAAATAAATGTAGTCATAGAAAAATAATTAAAAATTATATAACGCTATGCGTGACGATGAGAAAATCCTCCAAATGTTTAACTTTCCGAATACATCTATTATTGAATAATTCCGGTCTGATCCCCTGTATGTGATCCACTGGAGAATCGTTTTGTTTTTAATTTACAGGGTATCAGAAACAAAATTAGGAATATTCGGTTTATGTCGAACTGTCATAGGTAAATAATTTAGCTGAAAGCGTGACTTTCTTGTGCAAACAAGCAAAGCATGACAAACCAGTTCGGTCTGAAACAGTAGGCTATCTTTGAAAAATAAAATGACGTATACCGTTTTAAAAATAATACGCATACCACTCACTCAAGCCTCTGATTTATGACATACAAGCTAATCTCAAAGTCTTTTAATTAGATCATAAAAATTGTTGTTAATTTTGTTACAATTGCAATTAACATAATAAGTAGTCATTTAGCGTCTACATTATTACTTATATTATGTTCTTCAAATTTATCTTTTTCAACTTTTACCGTTTCACGAGTTTAACGTAATAATAATAACATTATACGTGAACTAAGCCAAGATGTTTCTTTTTCTTACAGTTAAAGTCAAATTTACATCATATTTTTTTTATTGCCGCCATCGGCAGGCGAGCGAACAGCCTACGTAATGGTAAGTGGTAACTATCGCTCATGGACGACACAAGACTCCCTGGCATTGTCTCAGTTTCCTAAAATGCTACAGATTCCGTGAAGCCTCTGCTTACCATGAAGGGGTAGATGTAGAGGTTGAAGGAGGTGAGGAAAAAGAAAAGGGGCCTATAATAATTAGTAAAAGTGTCAGCTAATTTATTACGGAGTCTCTATCTAGTCGAGGCATGTAAAAAACGTGCAAGAAACTCAGACTAATCAACTACCAGTTACAAATTGTCATAATATATAAATGAAATAATCTCCATTACCACTTCGATCCTCTCCTCCTCATTCCCATCTCCGTCACTATTATTTATTGTAATGTTTTACAATTCAAAAAACACAGCTAAGTTCATGCTACGGTGCTCACTTACTGTTAGATAAGTCGACTCGTAATTTATTTAAAAAAAATAGGTTAAATATCAATACTAATATCACTTTTACCTGACTTTGCAATTGAACGTCTACATGACAATGCGTCAACAACATCTATTCTTTTAAATACCTAACAGTAAAATAATATGTTATTGTCTTAATGAATATGTTTAACAAAAATAACTATTTCTAATTTTCCCAAGCGTAATAGTGGATTGTACTGTCGATGGCGTTGACTGAGTTCAACGAACAGATGATGGGTATTAAACTTTTATTTAGCGAATCCCATGGGCTGCACGTTATAAATATAATGTAGTTTCCGACATGATGCGTCTGTTGGGCGGCCGGGAAATGTATCGTAAAATGTGTGAAACGACTTTTCCAAAAATGGAGATAGATTGTATATAGGTTTTATATCTACAGATATGTCCTTAAATCCTAAGATTGGGATATACAATCACTTTTCTTGTCGGACGGATTAGTAAACACGAAGATATAGCTTGCGAGTACGCTGCTATCCTTTTTTGCTACTCATAACTTACAACACTAGCTGCTAAAGTGTCTGATATATATCTAATATAAAATATCTTCTAGTTAAATCTGTCTTATATTTTTAAAGAGTTTATTCGTCAGTTAAGGTTATCATGCACTTGTGTAACTGATTTTTGAGTATTATCTGTCAGTTATGTTTCGAATAGATTATCACGCACTTCTTCAAGTGCTGAAACATGGCCTTACTATTGTCCTTTTGTTCAACATTGCTCATTAAATTTTGTCACCTTCCATGTTCCAAGTTCACCCTAAGATTGACTGGTAGAAAATGCCTTAGGCATTAAGTCCGCTTTGTGCAATTCGTTTGCAGGAAGTTAAAAAAAAAAATAATAAAATAGGGTGGTTCTATGTACTAAATCGTAGGCTACACGGTGTTACATACTATATTTTCTCAAAGCCTATATAAAAACCTCTTAAAATCTTCTTTATATCTTCGCTGTAGTAAGATGTATATATCCTGGCAATGTACCTATTCGGTCTCTTTCATTGTTTAAGTAGGTACCTAAATATAGTTTTGCAGAAGGCGCAAAACTATATATAAATCCTAACTCTATTTCGTTTTAGTACAATGCTATTCTTTTACAATAAATCACTCACAAAGTCACAGTAGGTGGGAACTCATGCCATGACCAAAATATGGACGATAATCATCTCCCTGGATCATACGGAATTTTTTAAATTTAGTTTGAGTACAGTCCTTTTGGTATCCTATATAAATAAAATAGAATAGGGTGTACAACAGAAACATTTAATTTTGGAAACTCTCAGATCCTAATTTAAAAATAGTTTGTTTTAAAATCGGCTTCTGAAACGATTTCTAGTATATCCTACACTTAGTTTCATTCATAATCTTACACAAAATAAAATTTAAATAATACACGTATTCAAAAAAATTTAGAATCAATTAATTATTCAATTATTACAGCGATAATAAAATTAATAAATCATGACCTGGGGGCCTACAGCCATCTAAAAAAGCAGTGTTATTTTTATTTTACATTGTGTTTTGTCTTTTTCTTTTGTATCATTAAAAACAAGGATAGAAACACAGTAAGGTTATTAAGATTGCTTTATGAGGTTGTGGTAGGGCCCCTTTTCAGCAGATAATACGCATAATGATTGATATATTTTGTTTTGTAGTTATTATTGTAGATAGTGTAATAGTATTCATATTGAGGTATGCGAATCGATATACATATTTTATCTAATTATAGATCAAGATAATGTATTGTAGGTGTTGTTTTGTTGCCTATATATAAAGCACTACGCCACTGGTTCCTAATAAGCCAAAATCGGCCACCTATATTTAAATCACGGCACTGGTTCCAAATATCGGCTACGCTCCAAGCCCTGGTCTGGTTAAATCAAACTAGAGATTAAGCTAAGGAATTTTTTTTTATATCATTCATACTCGTGCACAAGAAGGAAAGCCTGGCTCAAGTCAAACTGTACTCTTGACAACTTTGAGGTTTATGAGTATCAGTTAGCACTAAATTAGTTTACCGCTTATTTACTAAACTATCGGATTTCGCATCTTGAATAGTACGCATTTACTGCGCCTAAAATCCTTGCCCCTTACCTATATAAAAGTCGTATTCATGAATTGACCTTCGCCCGTAATACATTTATACACCGCTCAGAGCGATTTATTTTCTTTTTATACCACTACTAATAAAATAAATAAATTCGGACAGTCCTAATTCTAATCTAACGTTTTCAAGGCTCGCGAATTTTTCTCCAATACATTTTGTTTCCTTGACACACATTTGTAGATGCGCGCGCGCCGCGCCGCCCGAAGCGTGCGCGTAAAAATGGCGCGGATAAAAAATGGCCTTTGAATCATTGTCTGATAATATTTTGTTTGCGCACGCAATTTTGTATGTAAATAAAATAATATAAGATTAGATTACTAATTTATATGATAACAAGTGTTTATTCATTTGGCAAAAGTTCTTTGAGAACGGTAGAGCAAAGCGGATTTAGCGGTAGAAAAAGCATCTCACCAAGCCGCCTTATTGGAGGCCACCATACCAGTTGTTTGGCTTTTGGAATGCTGTCCACCACTTCCGGATTCCGCTGACTGCTTACCATCAGGCAGAGCGGAGTCACTTTGGTAGGCTAATATTAAAAATAAATATACTCATATTGGAACATTCCATTTTGGTGTCCGTATGAACGAGCCAGATTGACCAGAAAGGACCCCTCCTTCTTATCGATAATTAACGTAAAGTTGTGTAACTGCCTTTATTACTGCTTTTGGTTTAGTGAGTGATACTGCCATAGAAGAGGTTATTCGTCCACCCCGTATTGCTTTTCCTCATTTTCTGTTTCTGCTTATAGAGTCTAGTTCTTCTAACAACGACACTGTATTTACAGTAATGTAAGTGCCATCGATTGTAAGAGTTTCTCTTTTTATTTTACATGATGTATAAAGAGTAAGGAGGAAATAATATGATGACATCAAGTTTAACTTTGAGGGAAAATATCAAAATAACCAGAAACTAGAACTAGAAATATCATTTAAGTGCTCTAGCCTTTATGGACAATCCTAACTATAACTTTATGGACTAAAACAATAAGTATCTTGCGAAGCGTCGAAAATTTTAATTCCTGCATATGCCTAGAACTTTGCATTCTGACATGGCAACAGTCATGTCCTTGGCACGTTTGAATTGTCGCTAGAGTTTTATTAGATTTGTTTGATTGTTAGATTTACAAGTGTTTTTCAGCTATAAAGTACGATATTTAGGACGAGGTAGGGCCGCTTCCCAAGTATTTTTAATATCAAATTGTCAAGTATTTTAAATGTTTTATGGCATGTTTGTATGCTTTATTCTGTCATTCATCATTTACGACTCTGTGAGTTCTGAGGGTTGCCTGTATAGAACTTGGTCTACCACCTTTAGGTACCAGTTTGTCAGTACACCGTGGTAACTAAAGGGCCAACCCTAAATAGTGTGTGTATTTGCAATAATATAATTGAGAGTGTAAATTTAGTTTATTAAAATATTGATAAAATATAATCGAATATGATAAAAATGTCTACCTTACATATCTTACCCGCCCTTCCAAGGTTGAGGGCAACTGAAACTATGTAATCTTTAAGAAACTAGATAAGAGCTATAAGTCCGATAAAGTATCATGTCGCGTTGTATCACCTCTATACGATACCACTCATAAATTAACGATTATCGATTAAACTTGCTGATATCGATAGTGTTACACGTGATCTTAATGATATGTATCGATGTTCTAGATTCAAATTTTTTTTTGTTATTTGTTAAGTTTAAAAAAAATGTACAGTTTTTAAAAAAGTTTTACAGTTCGAATAGTTACATTATTACTACTAGAAACACTTTAATTTATCTTATACACAAACACTTACTTACGCACGAATGGGCCGGATCGACCGGACAAGTACTACCTTCTCACAGAAGGTCAACGTAAAAGTAGTAGTACCTGTACTACTGCGTTTCGTTCGGCGTGTAAGAGCGTCGGAGACCCAATATTCCCCCTATTCTCTTTCTTCGCTTCCCAATTTTCCCCCTATTCTCTTTCTTCGTCACCGCCGCCCTTCCCCTACCCCATTCCCAGCCGCCATAGTAGAGACCACCATACCAGCAGTTTAAGACAATGGCTTTTGGAATGGTGTCCAGCACATTTCACTGACAGTTTACCATCATGCGGGGTGGAGTCACTTTGGCAGGCTAATATAAATAATAAAACTTGTTGTCTTATTACTTGCAATACTGTGTACGTTTAATGTTTTCTTCCAATTTTGAACTCTGGTCTTTTAGGCGAGATATGCAAAAGCACCTCACAAAGTCGCCATAATCTTCCATGCCAGAAATTTGTCACGATAGCAATTAGAATGATGTCCACTATTCCTGAACCCCATTGCCTGTTTACAATCAGGCAGAGTGAATTAATGTTAATATCTATACTAGTAAAGTGGAAGAGTTTGTTTGTTTAAACGCTATAATCTCTGAACTACCAGTCGCATTTGAATAATTCTTTTGCATTTGATAGCTCAGTTCAGGAAGGTTATAGGCTATGTAACATCACGCTACTGGCGACGGGAGCAGAGCAGTAAGCAAAGATGTAACTTAACTGTGGTGAAATCACGCTGTGGAAAGCTACTGCTAAAGTAAAAGTAACCTGGTACCGATATATAACGAATGAATGAGGGCGGTTCACGACGGGCCAAGATGGTGAAAATTAGGAAAAGTATATGTTTAGCAGTGCACGTCTTTCAGCTGGTATGATAAATAGTAAACTATCGTAATATTACATTAATAAAAGACAAAAGTCAAAGATATTTATTCATTTAGGTTAATGGAATTAACACATTACAAAATGTCAGGCAATCAACCAAGCCAGTTGCGTTAGGGTAGGGCCTGAGAAGAACCGGCAAGAAACTCAGGCCACTCTTTTTAATCGCCAGATAATTAAAAAATTACAAATTTGGTCCGAGTTAGAATACAGTTACAATGCAACAGCATTTAAAAAAAATGTAGGAAAAGTATAGTTTATCAATGGTAAAGCAGCTAAAGTCGAAATGGCCCTGTGGATAAGGCACCCGATTCGTAAACACGAGGTAGTTAGTGGGTTCGAATCCGGGCAAGTACCAATGTGATTTTTCAAATCATATGTACTTTCTAAGTTTATCTTGGACATTTGTGACTGACGGTGAAGGAAAACATCGTGAGGAAACCTGGACTTAAAAGTCTGAAATTGCCAATCCGCCTTGAGCAAGCGTGGTGATTAATGCTCATTCCTTCTCTATGAGAAGAGGCCTTTGCCCTGCAGTGGGACAGTAAACAGGCTGGTATTACGTAAAGCAGCTAACTGAGAAGTGAAGTGTATTATATACGTACATCATTTTGAATGTAAGGTTCTAAATAATCTATAAATCAATAGTGTATACTGTTCAATTAATTTTACTCGTTTCAATCATAAGAGAATAATGTACAGTATTTCTACTTTCTAATAAAGAACGTACAGCTACTTTTTTTTTTTAACCAAGCAAAACGGTCGCCCTTTGTTCACGGTATGTACCTATTTAGTTTTAATTGTTTTAAGGCAACCCTTTTCCAAAAAGTGTTATTAGTATTACACAAACTATTGAAGGAGACATTTTATGATAGATACCATAAACTTGTTGTCACAATGACAAAAAACGTTATTTTTTCTACATCTTAAAGGGTTTTTATGGAGTTTAGACAGAATAAAATAATGCTTAGTTTTATAGACTATATATATCATTGTAGTTGTAAAATAACAAATTGTAAATAATTTTGAAAATGTCTTGATACTTTGGTACCAATGAAACTTACTAACAGTACTTATTTTAATGTCTTTAAAACGTTTTTAACTAAAATACTTTTGCTAAAAGTAATACGAATGAAAACGAAATTAAATTTGAAGACGTCAACATCAAATAAATGCTTTTTGGAATCAAATGGCTGCCGCTGGTTGATTGGCATTACAATTTGTAAATATAGAACAAAATAAAAGTGGTTCTGTTCGGTAAGTTACTCTAGTAAGGATTCAAAGAAAATGTTAATACCTATGTATTTGATACTTAATATAATATTCTTACAAGTTCTGAAAATAATCAACTCTTCATTGCCATTTTCGCTGAAATAATTTTAAGAGAAGTGAAGCGAAAAACGATGATTTACGTTAAAAATAAATTACCTACAACAAATAAATAAATCATTTGATACTTATTTTTATACCGCTGAAGTCAAATGTGTTGTAAATGAGTCAAAATAATGCTGACATCAAAGGAGCGCTCAGTAGAATTGCAAATAACATTACAAAATACATTTTTTCCGAAAAATTAAAGTGCCTTAGTAAAAAAAAAACTACAGAGAAAGTCATTTCATAGTGTTACGCATTGGACAATGAAAATAAAAACAAACGTCAGTCGATAACTCGATACGCGCGAAATTTTCGCACTCGTTCGTTAACCTTCGGCAATTTTCGGCCATAGTCGACGCAAAAATGTCGCGATGCGCAACCATCATATCAAGAACTGTGCTCCCTCGCGGATGTGTATTACTTGCATATCACGTAGAACTGAGAGGGCCTTATTAGTGCTATCTCGGAGGTCGTGCTAGGATGGTCCGCGGACATCCGCGCCTGTTTCGATAACCTTGGCCTAGTTTGATAGTGGCTCTAGCTGAGCGCTTCGCAGCTGTTCTACAGATAGCTCCGATAACTCACTTCCTAATAGAGTTTTTGTTTGTTATCAACATAGATTACAAATACCTACTTCATATAACCGTTACGTTGCTGCTCGACTGTTAGAGCAGATTAAAATAGAGCCTTATCGTTCAGATTTGCACTTTTTATGGAAAATTTGGGCTGATCATTTTTATCAGTGTCTCGTATTTGACGTCATAAAACAAAATGAAGTCGGAGATATTTTTAATTTTCGAAATCATTTTGTAATTCGAGATAATGCAATAAAACCGAGCGTAGAGCATATTGAAATGTACTAATAATATGTAATTGCATTCTACTGTCCTTCACCCAATCAAAGTTTTAATTACAGTCTTAAAATACTTCAAATTATAGGTATTTTAACAACCAGCCTAACTTTTATGCCACTTAGTGTAATCAAGGTTCCATCATAAGTCTGCATGCTGTCTCGTTCTTGCACGTTTCGTCATTCGTCACTGCTAAAACCATTCATTCATTAATTGAATGTGCAATGAATTCGGGGATCCATGACCCACTTTAACATATTAAAGAAGTAGCTATGGCTTTTTAAAGATATTATATTACACTAGCCATGTGCGCAGTAAAAAACTATTTGTCGTTGGAACAGAAATAGGTATGTTCGTTCTTCAAAAATTAAGGACGCTCGACAATTTATTTTTTATAAAACTGGCCATAAATAAAATAAAGGGTCATTAAAATACTTTTTAGGAACTCAATTTTTTTTTTAAATTGGATGTCTTGTAAAAATTGAGAGGAACCATCATTGAGTGCGGGTTTGTGTGACCACATCCAGAGCAAGTTTCTTAAATTTATAAAAAAATTATGACGAATCAAAAGATTCAGAATGTTTACAGTATTATATACTTAATGTTAATACTAAAAAAATAATAATATATATTATTTTGCTTAAAACAAATTCTAGAAATACCTTCGACGACAACAAAGTAGACCAAGCTATCATCATAGCTCAATACCTACTACCGTTCGGCATTGACATACTCAAACTATATTATAAAATTTACAAAGAATAGACTGTGAAAACGAGAAAGAAATATATATCTGTCTCTTGTCTTCTTTTATAATGTAGTCATCTTTGTTTTTTTTAAGACTTTCAAAATGACTTTTTGTCGTCGCCTTTTAAGTTCCGTTTTGAACTATCAACTACAAGCATAAAAAAATGTACGAGACCCATCTCGGGAAATATGTCTGGATATTGAACGGATACAGCATCTGACAAAAAAATTGCAAATCGGGTTACGTAGACGTTGAGCATTATCAATATTTTTACGCGCCAGGGGTTTTCGGACGGGTGCTCTGGGTGGACTATGTCGCTCGGCTAGCCGCTTGCTAATTTAATGGTGAGATAATGAAAATTGTAAAAAACATGTATGTTAAAATGGTAGGCTATAATTTTATTACAAAAATACTGTAAGGTTTTCACTGACAGATTGCAGTGTTACTGGAGTCAAAATAATATTGGTCAATTTTAGCAATACCTGCTTCTTTGCCAGTGTAAAAAATATATCACTGCGCAAATTGTCTTATTTTATTGGATTTTTTATTAGTTTTGTCAGTTCTAGGATAATTAAATATGTTCTAAAAAGCGAACATATTGTTGGCATAGTGCACTTGTGAGTGTGACATATGCGAAATGTACACACTAAATATTCGTTCTTTATCATACAGATGCATTGAGAAAGAAAGAAATAACTACAAGAAATAACACACGGCAAAATCACCTCTATTTTTTATACAGTAGGTTCATTTTTTCGTTACGTTTGACACAAGTTGCGTTGTTCTTTTTTAGCAGGTAGGTAGATGACTTACACGTTATAAAAAATATTGGCACTCGTCCTACTTTTGTCATAAGTGCCTTTATGTTAAAATTAGCCGTATAAATTTATATGACCCAAACGTTGAGAGCAGTTATATAATTTAAAAACCGTTAACCATATCTTTATCTAAGAATGTTAGTACAACTTTATTGTTTAACTGTGTAAGTTATAAGAAACAAACATGCTGAAAAATTATCGGTTGATTAAAGCGTAAACGTTGTAAACGATAAATTTAAATTAAAAAATATAATTCTGTTTTAAAATAGATTTTGTGTCTCTTGCGTTGTTTTTAAAACTGACCCATATTTATAATACTTTCTACTTACAACTTCTGGTATTAGTCATAGACGAAGTATTTGCCAGTAGAACATGAGCCCATAAACTGTGGACACCCACTAATACACATACTCGTAGTACCTATACTATAAATAAAATTGTTCCCGCAATTTACAAATACACGCAGCGCGTGCTGGCCTCTATTATACGTTGTAGTACGTCTATATTATTTAACCTTGATCTCTACCTATTACTGAAAAATGTTGCATTAAAACACCCAACTTATTGTCTTGCACTACACACATACGCCACTCAATTAAACACTTTACATTACTTAATATAAAGTTCAAATTTGTATATAATTACTTGTTTTCGGGACCTTGATGGCTGGCCTTGCTTCTATCTGCCGTCCGTTCTTTCCGCCTTCGCCGAATCAATTTAATACGTTATTATTTTTATTGAGTTATATAAAAATACCTTTGTTATTTTTTATAATGTATTAAATTTTAGTTTAATCAGTTTTTATTATTGTGTAAACTAAAATATAATTAGAATAAATATAGAAGGTACTACACGTATTTAATTTTCTTTCTAGGAATGTAATTGTCAACCATTGTTCAGTGGCATTGAATTACGTATTACTAATGTAAAGAATATATACTTACATATTAAACACTAATATATAAATCTTTACCCCTTTAAGATCGTATAAATATATCTATTTGACCTACAAAAGTAACCTATTTTGTAAATGTGGAGAGGTAGTCGAAAATTCGTGTGCGAAATGTGAGCATACGCACACACGGCCAAACGTAATCGGTAAAGTGTGTCATGATCACTAGGTGAAGTTTAAATGTTCCAACTGAAGGTTTTCGCACTGAAGCGGCTGCTGTGGCGGGCAAGGAGCCACACACACCACCATGCTTTAAATTAAGGTCACATTTTTCGCTACATTAACACCTCTATGCGAAATTATCTTCAGTTACCTAATATTGAAGTTAGAGTGTCAAAATCAAGGTTGTTTAACAAGAATAGTCGATTGTTTTGGTAGATTACGATGCTGTATAATAAAATCAAGTTTTAATGAATACTATCGATAAAGTAGGTTATCGTTTAAACGCATAAATTATTTACTTGGCTCATGCTGTAATTTGCACACTTTTTGACCGAAATTTATTTCTGTATTACTGCTTAGTGTTTTAACTCGTCTGTTCTGTGTCTCTTTATCGCTAAATATAAAACATCATCATCATCACATAAGACTTAATTAAGGACCATTTAAAATGACTTCAGCATTTGGGAGTCAGATTCTCCAAGCGAGAGTCGCAAATGAAAATTTATTATCAAGTCTCACTATTTTGGTCTTACATTATATTTTAATCGCGTCTTTGCTTACTGCTCTGCTTCCGTCGCCAGTAGCGTGATGTTATAATAGCCTATAACCTTCCTCGAAAACTGGGCTATCATACGCAAAAAGAATTTTTTAAATCCGACTAGTAGTGCCAGAGATTAGCGCATTCAAACAAACAAACAAACTCTTCCGCTTTAAATAGTATAGATAGAAAATACTTTACTTATCTGATTATAATTGAATAAAGGTCTATACGTCTTGCTCGCGGACACGTCATGTTCTCTTCCCACGCGACATTGGCGCCGGTTGATTTTTCGACGGAAAATCACGAATCTGAAATACTTAGTTCTTATTTTTATTCTATAAATCTTAGAATAGTTATGACTGAATTTAAATTTAGATCACTTGACACACTTTTTGATCTCACACTCTTTTTGTTGATATCTGCAACCCTGAAGTTTTCTAGGGCACAAATTTGTTTGAAATATATGTAGCGCCACAACTGTTATCCCGGAAGAGGGAAAGTAGAGCTGTGTAACACTGACGTTTTGCTGTCACTACTAAGGCTAAGATTATAGCCATATTTTAAAGACAATTTCAAAAATATTTGTACTTGATTTTTCATTTTTGCTTACCACAGACTAAAGGACTGGGACGGGACAATTCTTACGCGACACCAACACAAAACTTTTTCTGTAGTAATCAATAAAGTACAAAAGTAATTAGTTAAAAAAGCTACAATTAGGGTAAACTATGATTGATACAAGAGCCTTGTAGTTAAATAGAAAAAAAAAATATTACAGGCATACAATCTTGATATTTAAAAAGTTTATTGCTATTTGTTAACTTAGTGTGTAAGTTAATATGTGTTACTTACAATGAGAGTATTAATAACTTAACTAACAAATAATTTTAGCTACAGTATTGACTGTAACATAACAACTTTTCTTTTCTTAATAAATAAAAAAATAAAAATAAATAAACAACATTTATGTGTTCAATTTTTTATATTGCCGATACTGGCAGAAAAGCAAACAGCTCACGTGTGTAAGCAGTAACTGTCGCTCATGCACGACTCAGAGTCCTCAGCATTGCTGCTACAATGCCAGGGACGCTGCGAAGCCGCTGCCTACCGTGAAGGGAGTGGTGTAGGTGAAGAGATTGAGTGAGGAAAAAGGAAAGGGGGGAAAGAAATGGAAAAAATACTAAAATTTGTATCCGGACAGTGTACTTCGTGGTCGTTAATTGTATTTTGTAAAATCCAACGTCACAGAGGGCTTGTTTTATAGTAAGACATACTCGCAAAAAAGGCCGTACTAGGTATCACACCTACTTTAGCTATTATTGTATGAATAACCAGAATATTAATTAACATTATACAATAACTCTAGTTTTAATAGTTGCTTTAGTTTGTTTAGTTATCGAGAACTAGCTGTTGCCCGCAGCTCCGCCCGTGTGGTTGTCAGTTATATCTCTGATTACATTGACGATTTTTTATACAAAACTTTCATCCCTTATTTCAACCCCTTTAAGCCATTTTTTGCCATAAATATTATGTTGTTCCCCGAAGTTAAATCTATCTCTATACCAATTTGCATCAAAATCGGTTGAGTGGTTTAGGAGTGAAAGCGTAGGAGACAGACAGCCAGACAGAGTTACTTTCGCATTTATATTATTAGTATGGATTATATCGTTAACACTAACTACATAACTAACTTGCATGTATGTGGACATTTTTATACAAATAATATATAATTATATTTATGTAAATAAATTACCATACGACATTTGTCTATATTTAACGCATGAACAATGTTTAAAACAATATTCTATGCTATATTAGTTCCAAGTAGAACTAACTGGTTATATGGAACTAGGCGTCCACAGTTGGGCATAAATCTATTCCAAAGAGAAGAATTGTTCTTAAACTCATAGTCAACACGCTCGACAGACGGATTTGTTACCGTAGAAGATGATTATTTAGTACTCTTCAGCAAACATCCAGCTGGGTCAAAAAAATAAGTATTTAGATTTCGATCACTTAAAAGTATAGTAATTACGGTAGTAGATCCTCGCTGGTTTCAGCATGAAATGTCTGGATCGTCCGGGGAAGTACTACCCTCTCATAGAAGATAGACGTAAGAGTAGTAGTATCCGTACTACTGCGTTTAGTTCGGTGAGTGAGAGCGCTGGAGGCCCAATTGCCCTCCTTTCCTCTTTCCTCACCTTCCTCATTCCCTTTCCCTAACCCCATTCCCAGCCGCCATAGTGGAGGCCACCATACCAGCAGTTTAAGACGATGGCTTTTGGTATAGGGGCCACCACTTCTGGATTCCACTGACTGCTTACCATCAGGTGGGGTCCAGTCTCATTGGTAGGCTAATTAAAAAAAACATTATCCGACCAAGTGGCCAGTAAATAATCCTGCCGACACTGAATGTCCGTGTGGCGCCCCCGACCAGATTATGGCCCATTTACTCCAGTGTCCAAGTTGCATACATGTCATATGCAATGAGGACGACCTGAAGAATGGCACTTATGGTGTCGCTGCCATGGTTACTTACTGGGTTGAAAACATTTAGTACCATCGACTCGATAGAAGAAGTACTCTTCTGCTGTTTACGTGGTATTTAATTGTCTCTTACGCCACCCACGGGTTTAAGAACCAATTCCATCAAAAATACTATCAGCTCGTTATTTTCTCACTACAGGGATATACCTATTCTCTTATAGAGAAGGTCATATCAATCACCACGTCTTTCTCACGATGTTTTCATACCTACCTACGTAAGTTAGTAATGTGATATAGTGTGATACGTCTTCGGCTTCGAACCTTCGAGTAATTCCTTAATCTAATCCAAATTATAATACTGTTTCTTTTCTTATTTCGCAGGGTAAGGATCTTCGCATTTCTGATTGCCTGGTACATCCAATCACAGAATATAGGATTGTAAACATCTCTACCATAACTCCACGAATTAATCATCTCGTATGTATTATAATTTATTGTACTATTATATTAATCATCATTAAAATACCTACACATTGTTTAATTAGTTCAGAAGAATGTTTATTTGAATTTAAAATAGCCTTTTTGAAAGATTGTCGGCTCTTGACCTTATAATACGGTACCTCTACATATTTTCATTTTAGTGTACCTAACTATACATTGAATAATAAATCGCTACAGTTAAAATTAATTGCAACAAAATATTTTATAACTAGCAGTCCTACTATAACAGTCACAGTCAGATACTATAACATATTGGTAATATATTATACTTTTTTCAAAATCTTATTTTCAAGTATCGACATTGTCGTACCAAAATATGCATGTGTTATACATATAATCCCTTTCACAGTAGAATCTGAAGGGTCTCGAACCAAACTGTTCAGCACTTTCTACTTTTGTCGCTCAATTAAAGCCTGGAACTATTTACCAGCGCATGTGCCATCTAATTTTAATCCAGGGTCTTATAAGCGGAGTGTGAAAAAGCATCTCACTGAGCCGCCATAGTGGAGGCCAATATAGCACTAGTTTGGTTTTTGGAATGGTGTCTACCACTTCTGGATTTTACTGACTGCTTACCATCAGGCAGAGTGAAGTCATTTTGGAAGGTTACATAAAAAAAATATATAAACCTAAAAGAAATTCTCTGAATGATAGAAAAAGCGTATTGATAATGTTTAATATTGCATAAGCATACAAGTTTTATTGTCTATGAGCAGAAAACCTTTTTCCGTTTTCTACAAATGCTAGCAAACACCAGTTTCTAGCAGTTTACATAAGTACTACTTTAATCTATAATCTTTAATTGTGATTTGGTTTTAATTAACCTAATAGCCATTCTTCCCTATTTCCTCAGCTCTCTTAATCCTCTCACCTACCACACTCCATTCACGGTAGGCAGCGGCTTCGCAGAGTCCCTCGCATTGAAGTAGCAATGCTCGGGACTCTGAATCGTTCATGAGCCATCCACCTGAGCCAGCCACCATCACGTGGGCTGTTTGCTCGTCTGGCACTGTCAGTAATAAAAAAAATCTAAAACCACATTTAATTAGAAAATTTTATAAAGATCGCTTCAGCGGTTTTAGTGTCACCAAAGGACAGTCAAATTTGATTTTATTTATCAATACAAATAAATTAAATTTATGCTGATATAATTTTAAGAAATGTTTTTAAGTAGGCCTATAATTGTGCAAATAATAACACAGTAAGTACATTAGTCATCGTATTACTATGAAGCGGTCTGCACGACGTTGCACTTGCAAGTATAATTCAGGGCGCCAATTAGGGTTGCCATCTTTTTACGGCAGAAATATAGTATATTTTAGAAAAACAGCATAAAATATAGTAATTTTGGGATATGAAAGAAAATTGGACATGGCCGTCTTAGCGACAGATGAAGGAGGAGCTTTCTAGCAACAGTCGTCTTACTGATTCTATGAAAAGGCTTGACATTAGAATTAGCGACAAAAATATTGTATTTTGCGTCTATACTATAATATTTTTTTTATAATATATTGTAAAATTGATTAAAATATACGATACGATTTTTATAATATAGTACGAGTGTCAACCCTAGCTCCAATTGCGACATTCTGGCTGCGTTTGCGCATTTCGGCGTCTTGAGTTTAAACAATACGCGATGTTGCAACCGCCCTAGATACAGAACATGATTGCTAATTTATCAGTTTAGTAATTACATACATGTTTCATATTAATTTTATCTTTTAAACGATTAATTTATATCTTAATTTACATGATTTGATTCGACTCACTAGCCCTTAATTTAAGCCATCTATCCGTATGACTATAATATTTGATGACCACTAACTACAAATGAACATTCGACGATCGCTATTATAATTTTGATAATTAATTTAAAATTTTATATATTTTTTAAGTGAACTTATACACTAGGGACTAAGATCTGTTTCACGTGAAGCTACTAGTCGTGTGATTCATAAATATTTGTTCCGAATCTGGGTGTGCTTTGTGTCCGTTAGATGTAAGTGTGTTTGTAAAGTCCCCCACGACACAGGGCTTGCTCCCTAGTTCGGGAGTTGTTTTTTTTTTAATAAATAAAACAAATAACTGAACTATTAAAATCTAGATAGGTTTGATGCCAGACTCGCCCAAACATTTTTCCATAAACTATTGGTTTTCTTATTTAGGCCGGCGATTTACAATCAAAACTCTACTACCAATTCCCACGTTCGTTACCTTTAAAATATTCTAATTATTTCGCTCTGTTCCGATTTATTTATCAAGTAATTAACAACAAATGCATCTACATATACAATTAGCTGTGGTAGTGAGGCCATACCTTGAACTAATTTGGATATGCCGGCTGATAACAAAGTGGTTTTCCAAATTCTTTTGAATATCATTGACTAAACTTTTAAGCCGTGAACTTGAAGGATTATAGACTAAAAACTTATAGAGGAGTAAATTAAACAGATAATAGGTACCTAAAAGAGATAATTACTGTAGTACAAACCTTATTTATCTTCGGAGGTCGTAGGTTTGATTCCCACCCAGGACAAATTTTTGTGTTCATGCCAAGAAATGTAAAAAAGAACCTGTTCGAAATTAAAGAAAGAACACTGATAGGTATTTGGGCTAAGGCCCAGTCACCATGATAATAATTAATTAAAACCATAAACCTCAATCTCTTTCGAAATGGTTTGTGTACCTATATTAGTAAATGTTCATAACGTGTGATCTCTAGAATATAAAGCCACTCCATCTCATAAAACGGTTCTAAGAGAAATCTACGGGAATAACAGGAAACGCAACATTATCAATCTACTGCGATCACCGATTCGCCTGTGGTGATTATTGCAAACTTTACCCGTTGGATGAGGCCTATATTCGCAGCGTCTTTAGGATAATCAAACTATAATATATGCTTACTTTGGGTCTAGATGGCGTTATGTGTAGTTGTTGTGATATTATTGTTATTATTAAACAATTCACTAATTTAGTCCTTTAACTGAAACGTCTATAGGGTGCTATCTAAATTTCTTCAGGTGGAACCCCCTGAAAGTCAGATGAGCCCTCCTGAAAGTTAGATGCACCCTCCTGAAAGTAATCCTGGCGGTGACCATGATTACAGAGAAAGATTTCTTCTCAAATAGAGTAGGCATGAGAATTAGTCGTCACGTCGTTCTTAGGCTAATAATTAACACTCACATTTTGTTCCTTTTATTAAGTCGACTGCTATTTTAGGAAACACGCATTAATCGCGCCATTTTATAAACAAAATAATATTATTGAATCTCGAAGTATTTGTACCTTGATCACACAATTTACCTCAAACTAACATGTGTACCAAATTACGTACCTATCATTAAATATAGTATGACATTGATCAACCAAATATCTGGTTCATTTAAATAAATAAATAGAAATACATGTTCTAAATAGCAGCGTGAATAACGCTGATTTGTATATGTAACAGTCGTAACTTATTGCATATTATAACACTAGCTTGCCACGGCGCAGTTTCACCCGTGTCTTTGCTTACTACTCTGCTCCCGTCACCAGTAGCGAGATGTTACATAGCCTATAACCTTGCTTAGGAACTGTGCTATCATACGCGAAAGAATTATTCAAATCGGACCGGTAGTTTTAGATATAAGCGCGTACAAACAAACATACTCTTCTGCTTTGTATATTTGTATATGATTATGAATACTACTAACCAACACAATAACCATGAAACAGTTATGTAATATAACTTATTGTATACTAGCTTCTTGCAGCGCGGTTTCACCTGCGATTAGTTACATCTTTCGTTACTGCTCCATTCTCGTCACCAGTAGCGTCAAGAACTGGGTTATCAAACGATAAAAGTATAATTAAATCAGACTGGTAGTTCAGGACATTAGCGCTGTCAAACAAACAAACAAACTCGTACACTTTGTATATTAGTATAGTTATATAGATGTATATACATATTTTCTTGGTTTACAATTTTTATCACGTAATCGGAGCTATGTTTTAAAAATGTTTTTAGAATAGTTTTAAGAATTTATAAATAGAACTTCAAGGTTACTTAATTTTTATACAGCTTTCACGTAATTCTAAAAAGTGAAAACCACGAAAATATGACACTAAACTGCGTCTGACTGTGCTTTGTATGTTTTTAAAGTTATGTATTATTTTTAAATTATTGATAATAATATAATTAATGATGAATGCGTTCTCATAACATTTAGTTTCAAAACATTTTTCTTTAATGTCTGAATGTAATTAGTTGATATTTACTATAATGTGCATAGTGTTGCTATGGATTAACCCCTTGTATTCTGTAATATCAGACACAGTAGAAATAAAATTGTGTATCATGCAGATCTGCTTCTAAGCACACGACATATTAAATAAACTTAGATACTCTTATAATAATATAAAGTTTGTTTGTTTGTTTGAACGCGCTAATCTCTGAAACTAGCAGTAGTATTTGAAAAAATCTTTTTCGTATGATAGCCCAGTTCTCGAGGAAGGTTATAGTCTATGTAACATCACGCTACTGTCTACGAGGGTAGAGCAGTAAGCAAAGACGCGGGTGAAAAAGCGCCACGGAAAGCTAATTTAGTATAATCGCCATTTTGGTAATCTTCATGACATTTACTTATCGACCTTGCTCTTTAGTGTATAGTTATAAATTACTAATATAATTATTGTCAACATAATATATCTATAATAAATAATAAGTAATTTATTTCAAATTCTCACGCCAAAACAAATAGCCCTTTAAATAAGCTAAAGAAAATATCAAATACATTTTGATCGCGACGCACGCGCACGGAATCCGGTAGTTATCACTGCAAACATTCAGTTGGAAAGAGATGGCAATACACGTTTAAGTGCACGTGCGAGCGAGAGACTAGGCAAGGTTACCGCCAGGGCCGAACGTCACGAGAACACTGCTATCTATGCAAGTACTCCATAACGAGTGTTTATCTTTACAAATCGTGATAATGACATTAAAAATTAGGTTTTAGGGAATGTTTCGAGGTTAGGAAAGTTATCTGATATTAATATTTGTTTAAAAATATCTATGGATATACATTATGATAGCAGTAACCTTGAAACGAAGGTGTTGGTCAGACAGCTTTCAGATTCAAAAACAGTTTATCTACCTACTACTATTTAGTATGGTTTACGGACGCTTCATAATAATGTTGTTTGTCTGTGTCCACTGATTAAATACCGTTATATTAACTTAGCTGTAATGGCCTTAGCATTAAATTAATAACGTATTTCATAACACTTGTATATTAATTTTAATATAGTGCGCTGCGGCAAATTGTCGTAAATTTTAAACTGTTGCATGTGAGTTTTGAAATGTTTTGATAAATTTATTGCAATCTAAGGGTAGCTGCTTTTAACAAGTATGAAACTGACTACTGACTGACTATTGAATATTAATGTTGTTCAGTAATTGAGATGTTGAACTCAGAGGCCGTACCCGACTGTAAGCTGTGCGAGCCGACCCAAATATGGTTGGGAAGGAGCGCGGGAGATGGTGAATACATTGCGTTTATTGGCTAATTAAAGTGTAGACATTTGATTATTGTGCCTCAGCATTTTGTAAACACTCGCCGTCATCGACGTTATGTAATTATGCCGAGGCAGATTGTAAACGGCGGAATTATACAATTTGCCTGCGACATACACAAGTTGTAAATTTAAAATATAATAGAAAATGTTTAAAAATAATTATAAATTTAGGATAAAATAACATTATTTAAACCAATAATTGATGTTCTTTTACCCGCTTGCCTGTGAATTATTTAATTATTGATAGTAGTTACAGACATAGCATGCTATTTACTTGCCGATACGTCATATAATAAATTACATAACATAAAATAGCATCGTTATTACACGTCGTGGTTGAGGCATTTGGCAGTCTGTTATTATCATTACGTTGGCAATATGCTTATTCGGCTCAGAGCAGCGGATCAGATCAATATTTACAACCCACAATTACTTTGACCAAGCACAGTAATGTAGGCACTGTGGGCAGTAATATAACATACTTGTAACTACTTTTATATGCTAAGTTATTTACTTAGGACAACAATAACTGTCCATGTGTTGTGTTGTCCAGTACGGCAATTTTCTACTTTTAAATGTACAGATTTCTAATATTTATTGTTGCCAGTGGTATTGTAGCATTATTTAAATTTATTTACATTCAAACTCTTTTAAATTTCTCGCGGCCATGGTACAATTTATAATAATTTAATCGGCCTTCCTCGTACCCTCTAATCAAACATCGTTTACCAATATACAAATTCATAATTACCTACATAGTAGTACTTTATCAGAATCTTAACTAGCCTGTACATTCTTGTTGTACTGATACTCATATAAATTATTTAGAGGACATTGTTAAAGGGTCATGATTCACGATTGTCTATGACAAATGGTTGTGCTCAATGAGGCGGCATTGGCGCCAAAATGTTTATTGATTCACGATATACTTCAATTTAAAACTATTCCATTAATATTTAAAAAATAACTGACCTTTATATTACCAATCTATAACAAGGTCGTGTAGACCTAAAACGTATCTTCTCATTTTTCATTTTAAGCTCAAACTGATAGCAAAACGTGTCTTTTTTCACGTAACAGGTGCAGCAAACGAGTGGTACAGAATGTGATCGCCGAAAAGCCCAGTGACCCCGCCAAAAGAGCCAAATAAGGCCACAAAACGTGTAGACATATCCCCGCGGCGGCCGTAAGGCCGCGCTCGCTGACATAGACCCAGTTTCTGTGACATTGGCACTACATTCATGCGCAGAGGTCGCGCGTTGCCAGTTTAAAAATAAAACACCGCACCGATTTGTGACGTTAGATCAATTTTTGACATTCTAATTTGAAATTCAAGTTATGGATTACTTTTTTCACGCCCTTTAATTTTGGCGCTAAATACACGATGTTCCTTTTTTTAAATTATTAGGTTATTTGGTTAAATACACAATTAATTTTATTTAAATTTCAATGTTACGAATAAGTTAAGTCAATGTTAATACATTGTACTTGTGGAACATTAATACGCATGGCCAAACGTTTATAATACTCTATTGTCAAACACTAATTAACCATTTATTTATTTGTTGAATAAGGTCATACATGTGTACGTACGTTTTGTTTAAAATTACGTTGTAAGTATATTATAAAAGTTTGTTGATTCACAATCGTTTTAAGTTTGCTTGCGCCCAGAATCGAGGCTTTAATATTTGTGAAGGCGTTTTAAAGAATTATTAAATAATCTTTCTAAAAGTTTATTAATTAATCCATGTACCGAAAACATAATCGACTAATCAGAGCTATCATTAATATATCTGTCCGTATCACACAGGGGTCTTCATATCCTGGTTTGTAAGTAACTAAAAGTCAAATATGACAGATGTCAAGGTGTTGATATAGAATGTAACTGGTTTCGCCGTGGTCACTCATATATAGTCTTCATTATACTTCATTATATAATCAGTTTTGCACGTGCGATACGTGTACGATTACGTCATATTCCTGTGACGCTGAGACGTTTTCCTACACGCATAGAGACTCTCTGGATAGAGACATATTATAGAAAAGCCTTGTCGGCTATGTTATATATAAGACTATGTTGTACTATAAAGATTGAAATGATAAAGTATGTATCTTACATCCATCCTACTGGTAATTAAATAACAGGGAAAATTAATTTCCATTGCAAACAGGTCACAGAATTTGAGTTCTCTTTTTTTTTAACCGGTTTTAACTAGACATCAAGTAATCATTACCAGGATGCCTACCACCACCTCTTGCAGCAGTATTTTTTTAATGTTACTTTGTGTTTTGTCATTTTCTTTTGTACCATTAAAAACAAGGATAGCGACAAAATAAGATTGCGTTAAGAGGTTGTGGTAGAACCCCAGGTGACTCGTTTACTCGTTTGCTACCACACATATAACAAAAAAAAAACAAAAAATAATGTGACAGCTTCTTTTATTTTAGCAATTGGAGCGAAAACAAAATCAACTAAAGCTGCTAACGTGTAATTCAATTACTAAAATATTTTTTTAACAAAAAGAAAACCGACTTAAAACAGGAAGAAGAATTTACATAGCACAAAGTAATTCGTATTTTGATTTAGTTAATCAGAAATAATTAAATAAGTATTTTATAATTTTGAAGTTGGTGCCAAGTTAAACAATAACTAGTTACTTATTTATAGATATTATCAATCTTAATTTGCTATTGTAGTAAGGTTCTTATAATATTTAGTTATTGAGTATTTATTTGGCAATATTAATAATATTGATACAGTAAACTTCCTGTAATATATACCTACTTTATGTTTTTAAAATATATTACTTTCTTTCTCTTAGGTATTTTTTTTTCTTCTTTCATTCTGATTGTATCTAGGCAAAGATGACGTCGTAAAAAACAGTAAAATATAATACAAAATTACTTAATTTTACAAACAGTAATAAAATACAAAAATGAGTTTATTTTCATTGTATATTTGCGTAACCGGTATCGAGTTAATATTATACGAGTTTTGGTCATTCGTATAATTTCTTATACAATTATAACATAATAATATTATTCACAATTTCAAATGGCAACACAAACAAGCCAAAGAAACTGAATAAATGCATTATATTAAATATGATATAAACTTGAATTAAATGAAAATGAAAGTCTCTCATTAGATAGAAACGTATTTAAATACACGCTTTCTACAGAAAGCGTCATATATGTAATGTTTTTGTCTTTTATATAATCGCAAGCTATTGGCAGGACGAATGTATCCTAAATAAATATGCCTTGAACAAACACCTTCATGAAAGTGAACCGTAATATAGTCGTATTTGTAATCCAATGGAGTAAACTGACGTTTCCGTATGTTTTGTCTCTCGGGATAAAAAGTAGCCAAAGTCCATCTCCGGCGCCGAATCTATCTAAATACCAATTTCATCGAAATCAGTTCAGCCGTTTAGGAGCTGAGTGGTAACAAACACACACACCTACACACAAACTTTCGCATTTATAATGTTAATAGAATTATACTATAAACAGAAAATCAGTATTCATCTGTATAATAAAATAATAGTTTTTAAATTACAATTATATAAAAAAACAAAACAAAATAGTATTAACAATATTTTTTGTAAAAATGATCATAATAAGAAATAAATAAGAAGAAAACTTATGTTACAAATAGCTACCTACTGAACTATTATTATTACAGCATTATTATTTGATACATTTAAAAATAAAATAATGCAATTCACGTACAGAAATAATATATGCTCTTGCGCAACATTTGATACAATAAAACGGGTAGCCGATTTATGTTTCTGAAAAAATAATATTATTATATCCTCATATAACAAAGCGTAATATAATTATATTATTTGTAACAGAGGGTGGATTGTGGGTTTTAATTAAAATTATACTCAGGTTGTAACACTTAAAGAATATATTCTCGGACACAAAGTACAGTTTCTACCATTTATACAAGATCGGTCCATCGACCAATCAAAACGCTTTACACAGCGTCCCGTTCAATAAGTAGATAACATCCGGTATATTGTTAACAGCTAGAGAATGAATTAAATATTTGTTATGCTGTCCATAATTATTAAATATAGAAATTAGAATTATAAACAATTATAATAATTATTTAGATAAATTTCTAAATAACTCATACATTATTCGATAACCTCTAATGATGTCGCTACTGGTATTTTACATGAAAATACTATTTCTATTATTAGCATTAAATTACAATAAATCCACAATACTGATTGATAATTAATAATGAAATATTACATACTCATTTACATAATTATCTGTAATAAGTAATTAAAATACAGGAAAAAGGATATGACATAAATTGTGATGAGTTGTGGTGTTGCTAGGCATAAGTATTACCATTAAGAGAATGTAACTATGTACTACGTTTAGAAACAGAGTATATTTAGTATCTTGCTAACATATTACATATTTATACATATATTATTATATTTATAGCTTAATTTTCCAGAGATTCTTTATACAGACTTTGTATATTATGTTTCAAGTATTGGCATGTGTGGCATCTACGCTACTTGCTACGTTAGGGCGCGATCGTAGCTTGCGCGTAGCATTACTCATTACTGCGGTCTCGTAGACGGGTGCTACGTTAGCTGTGAGATACGCACTCTTAAAAATAATTTGATTTGATATTGATATAAAGTATTAATTTAATTTATTTATGCTTATTTAAGCAAAAGTTATAATTAGTGGTTTATCGCGTTTATGTGTTTGTAGATTTAAAAAACAATTATTTTTTGTATAGCTACCAGTAGCGAAGAGTCACTTTTCCGAGGAGGGAAGCCGGTGGGACTAAAATACTTTGAGTTTCGGAAGACCAGTTAGACTTTGAGTAGACACTCAAGCAGTGATAGGTATAAGGAGGTCAGGGCATATTTTAAAAGGGAAGCCGGCAGGAATCGTGTTATATGGACGCTTCGCCACTGATGGCTACAAAGTAATGAAGTTAACCAAATATCTGCCGGTTCTTTTTTCGAATTTTTATCTTTAACTAGCTGCCCGATCCGGCTTCGCACGGGTGGACATTTTTTTAAACATTTTCGGATAAATAAATATACTTTTGTATGGGAATATAGTTTAATTTTTTTTTCAGACAATTTTTCTCTCCGTAAGAACCATCCTCGTACTAAAGAATTAGTGAAATCGGTTCAGCTGCTCTCGAGATTTGCGCTTAGCAACACATTCAGCGATTCATTTTTATATTATAGATAAAAACCTTATAGTATAGGTTGTCAGTGTGTGTGACGCTTTCAGTCAGTGTTGACGTAACTAAGGATAATTATGTTGATATACACATCGACAGGTCAAGGTTCGAAATTTAGGGGAGGCCTATGTCCAGCAGTGGACTTCTTTATGCTATGATGATGACATAAACACGTTAGAATTGTGCTTGAAATAACCTTGTCCTCTATTTCACTTTTTCTGGGCATAATCTGTGCTTACCCCTCACGATAATACAGTTTAATGCATAGTGAAGAATTTTATTAATAATACCAGCCTGTTTACTGTCCCACTGCGGGGCAAAGGCCTCTTTTCATATAGAGCAGGCATGAGCATTAATCACCACGCTTGCTCAAGGTGGATTGGCAATTTCAACTTTTTAGTCCAGGTTTCCTCACGATGTTTTCCTTCACCGTCAGTTAGAAATGTCCAAGATAAACTTAGAGTTCAAAAATCACATTGGTACTTGTCCGGATCCGAACACACTACCGTGTTTACAAATCGAGTGCTTTATCCACTGGACCATTTCGACTTTTGAATGTTATTATCTATATTTAATTTTTACAGTCATATTAATTGTCCCAAATAATTCAAACTTGTCGAATACTTATATCACAAGTTACAAAACATTGTATACAAATTAACACAAAGCGGCATTATTATAGCTGCTTAGCAACGTTACACGTGCCAGAAGAAAATGGGGTAGAAAGGACCTGCGTCATACAGCGGTACTACTATCTCTTTGAAGGCTTTATGTTTCATTTAATAGTTTTTTTTGACTCCTTAGATTAAAACAAACACGTGTATGTGTGTTTGTTGCCATTCAGCACCTTAACGGCTGTACCGATTTCGATAAAATTGGTATGTAGATAGATTTGTTGCCGGAGACGGAAATAGGATTTTCATCCCCAAAATCGGTGTGGTTCCTGAGGTAGACAAAACACATTTTACGCGCGGGCGAAGACGCGAGAAACAGCTAGTCTGTAATATACCCTCTTTCGATATGGAAATTCTATTTATAGCAGATATATAAATAAATGTTTTTCCGTGTGAGATCAATATCTATTTAGAGAGTGCCTAATTTGAAAGCTTCGCTTTTTTTTTTTAAAGGCTCTTTAACATCATTATTGGTTGAAGTATTCCCATATGTACCTATTGATTTTCTTAGTATATACGAGCGCAAGCTTACTCATAAACGATCATTATCTGCCCTCCTTTTACAAAAAAAAAAATCTGCAGAATAGACTAATAATAATAATACAAGCCTGTTTATTGTCCCGCTGCAGGGCAAATGCCTCTTATACAGAGAAGGCATGAGCATTAATCACCACGCTTGCTCAAGGTGGATTGACATTTTCAGACTTTTGAGTCCAGGTTTTCTCACGAAGTTTTTCTTCACTGTCAGTCAAATGTCCAAGATAAACTTCGAAAGTACATATAATTAGAAAAATCACATCGGTACTTGCCCAGATTTGAAAACATTACCTCGTGTTTACAAATCGGGTGCCTTATCCACGGGGCCATTTCGACCTCAATAGACTAATGCCTATAATGTTTTACTCAACTCATAAAAAAAAACCTATTGTTTTTACCTATTATTTACACCATATAAAAATTAAATTTGTTACTTATTTTGATTTAATCACAAACAAAATTAATAAAATATATTACCTTTAGAAATGATATGGAAAGTTAGGTAATCTTTTACTTGTCTATGACTACGTAGTCTCTGATCTCGACTAAGTTAAGAGGTGAGAAAGGGGACAGGTTAGTACCTATCCTCTATTATATTATATATACTAGATAGATACTAGGATAGCTTCCTGCGGCGCGGTTTCATTCGCGGTGCCCTGCTTCCGTTGCTAGTAGCGTGATGTTACATAGCTTTTATATTCCGGAATTGGGCTATCATTCGCAAAAAGAATTTTCAAATCCAACTGGTAGTTCTAGAGATTAGCGCGTTTAAACAAACAAACAAACAAACAAACTCTTTCGCTTTATAAAATGGTAGCGGCGATGTAATATACAGCGGTTATAGTATTTTTGCCCAACTCGACTGTTCAAGTCAAGATGGTAATGTTTTTCGAGCGTATGTATGTTTGTCTATTTCTACAGCCTAAATGACTTAATGGATTTTTGAATAGGTATCATTAGATTCGTATTATTTATCAGAGTGACATAGGGTATATATGTTTGCAATATAGCATCAGCACGAAAAAAAAAGAGTTTCTTTCTTTTCAGTTTGTTTTAACCAAGCGGACTTTTTGTTTTATAATAATATATTTTGCTTGTTTTATGCTGCGTCAAACAATCCACCTGTCAAGCGTGATGGCTATGACAAACCACTTTCTTTTGACGAGGCCTATGAAATGCATTAAATGTTTTTAGGCTAATGTTGAAATACCTTTTGAGTTAACCCCAATCCTTAAAAATTATTCCATGTTTGAAAATCACTTTCGTGTTTGGTGTTGGTAGCATTGTATCAGTGAAAACAAAGCCACTATTAACAAAATTTGTGTTTTTACATTTAATTACTCGTAGGCAACAAATATGGTACATCTACTGTCATGTCCATCGTGCCCCACTACTTGCACTATGGATGATTTAAACACTGCATCCATGGGTCCTGGCAGCATGGTGAAAGGGGATGCGCTTGCACCCTTCTAGAAATAAAAAAGTACACCTGTCTAAAAAATACTAATATACCATAATATAAAAAATATTAATATACTATTTCAATATATCATTGTAGCGACTGAAAATGATCACCTGCCTAAACCTCGTCGCGACTTTTGAATTTTGAAAATGTTGATGAATTCACAAATGAATTAACACTTATATAGTTAATGTAATTAATTTAACTACCAGTAGGATTTAAATAATGCTTTATGCGTATGATAACCCAGTTGTTGAGGAAGGTTATAACATCACGAAACTGACGACGGGAGCAGAGTAGCCAGAAAAGACGCATATAAAACAGCACCGCGGACTAGTACTTAATATTTTCTTATACATATTTTAATACCACAATATTTCAATACTTTATAAAACCAAAACAAGTCGTTTTATTACTTATAACTTATATTATTGTGTAGGGAGGCGTGTATAAAGAGGTTGTACACGTGTATAACTCCCACTTACGCTCCTTCGCAAAACATTTAACTCCACTGAAGAAATATCTTATTTTTCTTTTTTTGCTCGAATAATTTTTAATAATAGGCTTACAGAGTGTTAGCAATGATGTTTTAGAAATATTTTTATTTGTTACCGGTAATGGACGAAACTTTTAAAGGTTATTCTTACTTATTTGCTTAATGCCTGAGGAATTCTCTACCAGTAAACCTATTGGGTAATGCAGAGAATAAGCGAGGTAGATGTATAACTTGAAATAACTTATACTTTAAGTAACAATAATATGTATAATATTCTGTATTTTTATAAAATACGAATTTATATTATAGTTCTAATAGCCTAGTAGCTAAGCCTGGTTTTTACTTGTAAAAGTCCACAATCTTGATTAAAGCCTCATCTCACTTATTTAAATTTATAAAATTATTATTAAGTTTTATTTAAGTACCTTTAACTTACAGTAAAGGAAAACATCGTAAGTAAAACTTGTGAAAAGTCATTACAAGAGTAGATATAAAGTCTAAAACTGCGCATCAAATACGCATCTCAACAAACTTGGCGATACATGCTTATGTTTTCTCTGTACGAGAAGAAGCCTTTACAAGGTCCAGGATAATGAGGAAAATACATCAATTCTTTAGAATTGTGCCGTGAATACACCTTAATTTAGCTGGTGATACGTAGGAGTAACAACTCTGTTTACTCCATATGAGGCTATATATTCGTATATTTAGTGTTGAAGTATTTTCCCTAAACAATAAAGACAATTATCTCAAAAACTTGCCGATACATGTTCTTGGAATTAGATCAAAATATTACATGAAACATGATGAAGTTTGAATAAAGCTGTTAAATAAATATCATTTTACAACATCTATGATTGTAGATATGTATCTTAATGTAGACATGGAAACGCACTATATCAATATTATGTATCTTAAACGACATATGTACTGAGAATAAGGTAGTAAGTGAGTCACTTTTGACATTCGTATGTCCTACGAGAAAGGTAATTAAACATCATAAACATTTATTATAACTTATACTCATATATTACTCACGTGGAAGGCGTTAATGTCGAATGTTGTGGTTTACATGCCCACAGGAGACTTACCCATACTAATATCATAAATACGGAAATAACTCTGTTTGTCTGTTACGCTATCACGCCTAAACCACTAAACCGATTTGGGTGAAATTTGGTATAGACATAGAATAGACCTTGGGGAACAATATAGGCTATCTTTTATCGCGAAAAATGTCATAAAGAGGTTGAAATAAGGGATGAAAACTATGATAATACAACATAATACGATAACCGACTATCATGGGGACGAGGCTGCGGGCAACAGCTAGTATTTGTATGATCCTTAGCTTGTTGACTAAGATGCACCTTTTGTATTAGATTTGTAGCTATGTTCGTGTTAATATTACGGCACAAAATCATTTTAGTGCAGAGAGATGAACTGTTAGCTTAATAATGTCAAAAGACTACTACTGTCGTATTTTGTTTTAACATTTAACTAATATTAAGACAATACTGAAATAATTTGAACGCGAATCAAATGCCGGACAAGCCTAAAGGGTTAAAGGTCAATCTATCTCTTAATAAAATCAACAAATTGCGAAACTTCCATTCTGCAATGCGTCATTTTCTTATGGGAAAGCTTAAACCTACTTAATAGTTACACTACTATAGCACGAACGCTGAACGCTGCAGTTTCGTTATAAAAAATACGCATTAAATAATAGATTATTGTTAAAAATAGCATGTCATCACGATTTCTGAATAATTGATTAACAGATTTATTTAAAAGCATTGTTAATGTTGTTAGTAGCAATCGACTTGTTAAAATGCATCAAGTTTTACAACGATAAAGTCTATCAATATTCTGTTTTTAAAGTCTTTATTTAAAATGTAATTTCATAGGTACACTACAAATACTGCAAATAGCGTTTTTAAAGTAAGTATAAAGGCCTATTCAAACCGGAGCAGTATTTGCTGCCGCTGTGGGTCGAACTAAATTCGACGCTAAATTCGCTTAAAATTTCGCTCATTTTGTTTAAAGTTTATTTTTTAAATTAAGAAGAAGATTTTGCCTTTAAATTGTAACCAACTAGTGATGATACTGATGATCCTACCTTCTTACAGGATCGTTGTACTTCTTAGCATAGAGCAATAGGTAGTGTTTAGAAAAGGAGCTAGTCTCTCATTTTACAAACTTGGTCTGTAAATAATATTTTTATTTTCTTGATAATGATAATGAATCACGGTTTTGACTCTTTTGAAGCCCATCGGCGATTGTTTACTACTCACCACCAAGCCACTTATACACCAACAAACCCCTTTTAAGTTTAGACTTTCTATTGCTTAATTTTATTGAAGTGAAAGAGGTAGGGTGAGCAAGACTGTTTAATATTGAGCGACAATTTTAGGGTAGAAATTTTTTTTTTTATATTAGCCTACCAAAGTGACTCAACTTTGCCTGATGGTAAGCAGTCAGTAAAATCCAGAAGTGGTGGGTGGTATGGTGCCCATCACTATGGCGGCTTAGTGAGATGCTTTTTCACGCACCGCTTAAAAGACCCAGTATCAAAATTAGGTAGGAACAGATGCGCTGGTAAAGAGTTGTAAGTACCTATTTACATACAATTTGAAACTGTAATTATATGGAGGCTAGTAACACGCCATCTTTTTGCATCGGTGTCAAAAGTTGTTTTTCGGCTTGGTTTATTATTACCATTTGCTGCTTTACTCCTATAAGTCTTTAGTTAACATATTAAATACTAAAACCTACTTATAAACGGATAATAAATCAGTGAAAATCGCATATAGGTATGGGCAGTTCTTGAGATTTGCCATAGCATACAGACAGTCGCTTTCCAGTGTCTTACTTTTTTACTATGTATAGGTTAATTAATGTCTTTTATTGTAGTCTCTTCATGTCCTAGTGTCTTGTTTTATCAAAACAATTAGACAACTTGAACGTACAAGGTAAACTATAGTAAACAATATTCGGATCAATAAAGTAGTACCTGATAGTACAAAGAACAAGGTCGTAAGTTCAAACAATTTTATTGAACCGATGTGAACCGTAATATTTTATTGTTCATTATGTGTAATTGTTTGTTTTGGTTTGAAAATTTGTTGCTTCACACACGGATACAAAGTATTCTAAAGATTTTTTTATTAAGTTAAGATATCCCTTTTAACAGATAATAATTAATATTAGTAAAAATCGTGAAATAAGTTTGTAAATTGCATATAGTTAAAATGTTCTTCTTATTAGCATTTATCATTTAATACGCTAGTATTTACATGAATTAGATATAATTAGAATATTATGAATTAGATATAATATAATACATATTATAAGACTTGCCAAAATAATCAGAGATAGACTTATTTGCAATAGATAATTAAGTTAATCTTTAAATTTATCGTAATGTACAACAACAAGTTTAAAAGTATCTGTTACTATAAACTTAGCACATAAACTGCCTGTGATACAGGAATACTCCTAGTACACCTAACATTAATATACCTGTTTTGTATTAATATTAGGCCACTAAAAATTGTACTTCTATTTAACTGATTAAATGATTTGATTTGATTTGAATTATAACAGAAGGTATGCAATGCCTTATAAAATAAGTTGAAGAGATAAACTTAAAATATTTACATACTTACATAGCTTCACGCCTTTTATGCGCAAGGGGGAAGGCAGGGGTGTATAACCACCCACTTTTCACCATTGTTTTTCTATAGAAAAACCCAATATAATTTTAACCGACCCGGGGATCGAACCCGAGATCTCTGCCTGGTAATCCGTACACAGTACCACCGAACCACAAAGGCAGGCTTAAAATATTTGTAAATCGTTATTTCATTCCTAATTAATTATCTATTACCACTTCAAAACATTAATTTGCTATATTTTGCGTTAAAGATCATCCACTCACGTTGTTTTTCTTCATTGTATATCAGTAATAGCTAAAATAAAAAAATAATAGTAGTATTAGTACATCTAAAAATAACGTAGGTATAAAAACGTTCAACATTTGAAACCAGCAGGGTCGTCGGTCGTCGTTGGTGAATGACGCCTAATACGTTTATTATTTGACGTAATAGAGCCTCTGTTGTACTACTCATGAGTACTACGATCGATACGAGAACTCTTCAAGGCCGAGTGTACGCGTACCATTGCGTATCAGGGCAGTTAGGCTATGACTAAAGTAGACAATACAGCGAGATTATTCATTTATTATATTATTCATTAGTACACCCCCTCTCATAGGCTTTTTTAAGGGGAGATACGTGGTTGACTGTACACGGGCGTCGCCTCACTGCCTAGACAAAACTAAATCTCTACCACAGTCAACGCGTCGCGTCGATTAGAGCTTGGAGCTTTTACTAACACACAATTTAAAGACACGGAGTAGATGCCCCAAGCCTCTCAACAAATTATGTACAATAATTACTCACTGCATGCATTATGTTGTTAATAGTATTATTATTTGACATATGTATCAAATTTTAGAATAATTAATAACCGCGTGCATTTTTGCTATTACGATTTAGTGTAAGCTTAAATGGCAAAACATGAAATTTTTGTATCAATATCCTCTGTACCTGTCGATCACAAAATTTGATTGATTGATTGATTGAAATTTTTATTGATCATATAAAGATGTGTACCGTGTATGAATCGAACCGAATTGTACTTAAACAAAATAACACAACATAATGTTTCAACGCAAAGACACCAACATAAGAAAAATTCAAAGAAAACTCTGAACTGAATATTAATTAAGAATCACATGCTAGGAAAGCTAGAATACAAACTAACAACCTAGTGCACTGTCATCATACTCTAGGCTAGCTTCTAGGCTGTGATATAATAGTTTAATTAAAGCTTAACCAAAAGTATATTATTGTGTTATTCTACTTTCTATAGTTTTTAAATCTATTTATCCTAAACAATGCAGATCCCCAAAGAGTTAATATTACATGTCATAACAACGACCTCGGTATGATATAACCATTCTATTATTTGATGTCATTGAATTAATAACTGAGATATTTATGACCCATGCATGCATATTGTCTAATCAGAAGGTAGTATGCTGCCAACATCCAATTCATCCATTTAGAAATCGATTGGAGGGCCCGTCTGTACTAGTCTTACGGTGAATATGGAATTTACCTACCTAGTTCAATTAAAATCGAACGTTAAATCTGCAAGAACACTTGTCACAGAAAATGAATGAATGTAGGGGCCTAACCTTTCTCCTCGAAAAGTAACAAGTTCCAAATCTTATGCGTAGTTTAATAATTATCTTTATTATAAACTAACTATTAGTATTATCAGGGCCCAGCTAAAAACGAATTAATTAAAACGGTAGGTAGATGAGAATGAAAACAGAAATAATTCGTTTATAAACTTTCACTCTCGCGCCAACAATTAACTGTGTGTGAGTGTAAGTCGCGGTTGTGGTACAAGTTATAAGCTTGCTATTAGTAGAAAACTTACCGAATAGAAAATTACATAAGTTAAAATAATGTTGTAACCAAAAAAGCGCATGTGGATGTGGTGTATACTTATGGACTTTTAAACTAAGTACTTATCATCAAATCTAAAAAAGCTATTACCTACAATATACTAGAGACTATAATGAAATACAAGATACATTTAGATTTGAAATGACTTGTAGAAGTGAGTGTGATTGCTGTAGAAGACGTTAAATTCAAAAAAATCAAATACACTCATTTGGATTACTTATATTAACACCTATGAACGTTAAAGTTACAAAATGTCAGCCAATTAACCTACAGCCAGTTCGCTGATGTAGGGTAGGGCCATGATAAAAACTAGCAAGAAACTCAGGCCACTCTTTTTAATCGCCAGGTCAATACAATTTTTTGTAAGTTGCAATTTAAGTAGCATGCAAAGTGACGAAGGCCATACATTTGTACACACACACGTTGTAAATAAAATATGACCTAAGTCTGAGTGTACCTACTTTGTGTTTGTATCTATGTTTGTAAAGTCGACACAAGGCTTGTTTCTCAGTGAGGAAATTGTATTTAAATTATAAGAAAATACAAAAACTGTCATTAAACTCTCCGTCATGTAATACATATGTAGTGATAATGTTTTTGCAACATTAGCGATGTCTAATAGAATCGCTCAAAAATCTATTTCCGAATGCCTCATGAGATTACCAATATATAAAACTTTCTAACTCACATTTGTCTACTAATACGAACTATAAATTTACTAATCGTGTATATGACAGTAATCTGTCGCTAAATAACGCGAATGCATTAGACAAGTTCCAGAAAAATTTGGCTTAAAATAATAATAGTTGCGCTCCACGGCTTCGCCCAAGCGTAAAATAATATGTTTTGTTGTATCCCTCGGGAACCAGACCGATTTTCTGAATAAAAGTAGCCTATGTCCGTCTCCGGCACCGAATCTATGTATATACCAATTTTTATCGCAATCGGTCCAGCTGTTTAGGCGCTGAGTGGTAAAAACATACACACACACAAATTTTTGCATTTATAATATTAATAAAAAAATATTTTAAGCACATTTATTAGGTTAGACTTACTTGTATGTCCTGCATATATGTTGTACTTGCTGGGGTAGTATTGGGCTATCACTCTATATAAGCAGGTTCCTATTCTGACCAGCGTTAAGAGGCTCTTATATTTATTATGTGCCATCTTTACTGAGACGTAGGTCCACCTTGTTATAATACATTTATTGACATAGTATGCTATGGTCAACATTAATATCTAAAGCTTCATACCTTTATATTATTAAAATGTTGTAAGCAACATTAACATTTATAACAACTAAGTCATTTTTCTTGTGACTTGGGCCATGCTTTCGTAGGATTCGATAAGATCTGTCCGTTGTTTAATGGCAGAGATCACGGAACAACCAGCAAGCACAATGCACGGAGATAGTTTTGCAGTGAAATGTAATTAACTACCAAATATGTACTCTATGACTACACTTGCTTGCTAACCAGGTGCTCAGGTGCTTTAATAGGTAGTAAACAATAGCAATGTATTGGATTGTAGCAAAAAAAATATATTTTGAAGTCGACTCGATTTTTATTACGCAGATATGCTTGTAAAAGTCGTAATGGCCCCAGCATGAATAAGTGATGGCACCAGCTTCGTAAACACAAGGTATATGAACTCTACTGACTGACGGTGAAGGAAAACATCGTGAGGAAACCTGGACTTCTGAGGAAGTCTGAAATCACCAATCCACCTTGAGCAAGCGTGGCGATCAATGGTCATACCTTCTCTGTATGAGAAGAGGCCTTCACCGGGATGATTATAGGCTAGTATAATGATTATGAGATAATACTTCTGGCCGTTCCTACATACTCCCTTAGTGACGAAAAAAATGTAAGCATACTTATAAGAAACAAGCCATCGACAAGAAGAAGTGACGACTAAATCTCTGAGAAATTTATTTCTGTTGTTTTGTGTCAATGAACACAACCAAGCCAATACCGATCTTATGATAAAGGGAATAAGGGGAAAATGGAAGGGAGAAGCTAAAAGTTGGATCTCTGACGCTGTCACTTACAGATTGAAAGTGCAATAATACGAATACTACAATACTAAGCGTTGATTTCAATAAGAGGGTAAGTAGGTGTTTCTATGTATAATATGTATGTATAAAAAAGTTTATAATATGTTTATCCGCATTCTAGAAATCATATCACAAGCTATAACATATGCTTACTTAGTTAGTGTGGATAGCGTTGTGTAGTTTTTGTGATATTATTATTATTTCTTCCCAAACAATTACAATTACTACACAATTATAAGTAGAAATACACTTCAAAAAATCTTGGGTGTTTGTTACAGGTGATATTTGAGACGTTCCTAAAACTACTAACTATTATACTGGTTATGTCATGTCTCTAATCGTAAATTTAAATGAATACTCGATTGCCCAAGCGAAGGTACTTGCTAAATCGGTGTTTGCACACTATATTTAATATACTTGCAGTAGGTACATAATCTTTGCTCTGATTTAATAGTTCAAGTACCTAGATGTGACGAGTTTCAGTTAATAAATAACTGATGCATTTTTATGTATTAAACTTTCGAGTAACAGCCATATACAGCAGGACTTGTAAATGTAATAAACTTTTTATACTTTCATAAATACACAAAAAATATGCGGAAAATTCCTGAAAAAATATCGAGTTCACCGCCACCACAACGAATAATAGTGCACGAACAATAAACCTTTTATTGACATCGTAAAGGTGAACGCATTAAAATCATTTAACTTCGGCATTTACGACCGCACCGATTTCCTGATGGAGCGCACTTTCGCACACCCTGCCGTACCCGGCCGCTTTTCACGGCTTTCCTCAGAAAACTATATCTATCCCGCTCCCGCGTATAGCGCTGTCTCCCTTGCGTGCCAAGTTCGACGACCGGGGCAACGAGCGCGCGAAAGTACTTTCACTGCGCCGGCGCATGCAAGTCTCTAACGACCGTCTGTTGTTACGCGTGCGTTTGCGTCTCTGCGAAATAGAGTTCTGTTTGGGAGATGGTACATAACGTGTGGAGCTCGGTGAAATGGCCTTTGGTGGGTTTGCACGCTCGCAACAGTTTAGATGTTAACTAGTTGTAATTCATCTAGGAATGTGACTTGTCTATCCGTGTGCAAACGTTGTTATACACCGACTCAAGCTCATCCTGTAATATGTTTTTGTAGTTTTGCTGCCTATATTTTTTAACTTATGATTCAATACTTAAATGAAATTTAAACATGCCTGGCACAAACTTGGTTTTTGATCTTTTTTACTAACGAAACAAATAACAATTAAACAACAATGTCCAGTCAAAAAGTTAATTAACTTTTGTCGCATCAATTATATTTATATGACAGTAGACAAAAAATGTGAGTTGTTTCGCGTACAAAAACAACAAATAGATAATCGCGGTGTCGTGTTGTATATCAATCGGTGTAGGAAGCGCGGGTGAAAGCATACCTTTCTGTCACGCTCAGCACGCGCACTATGTAAGCCTTAGTGCACAATGCAGCGGTTTAGATCCAGAGAACGAGAAACAGATGCAGATCTGTATCTATAGTGAACTAGAGATACAGATCTACACCTGCATCTACAAGATGAATCTTGTAAAAGACCTCACTGTGTCCGCAAACATGAAAATTTAATTTACGTATTAAATGATATTAAATAGAGTAATTTTATATCAATCCAATAGTTCAGTCTCTATTCATGAAAAGGTAAAGATTTCACTGTCTGCTGAACGCAATATAGAATTTATAAGATCACATTTCTTCACAGTTCATTAGTGAGTTAATGTTCTCGTTCTCATTCGTTTCTACACATTAATGTTTCATTTGACAAAAATAATTATCTTAATTCACAAGTTTTCTTTATAGTTTTAATGGCAATGTATAAATTAAGGCGGCCTATATGTCATAGTTTTTATTTCCTTTTATTTTACATGTAATTAATGACTCAGCTTACTCACAATATATTGTAGTATTAGTATGCTATTAAATAATTGGTCCCAGTTTTTTTGCTTAGTGCTTCTCATGGCTGTACCTGGTCCCTAAGACTGTGAATCGACATTTTCTTCAGATTTTCTTCAAATTAGTGTCACTCATATGACCGTCTACTACAGTAGGTACGTAGGTCTTTTCCCATCATCTCTACTTAGATCGGTCCTAGTCCGTGCCACCTTCCATAACCTGACGTGCGTCTTCAACAACAGCTTAAAAATATACAGCGCTCCTAGTGTTTACTATATTTACTAAATTTCCTTAAATATTTTAAATTTAAACTGTCACCCGGTGAGAAAATTTCACGTTAGCTCATTAACTGAACTACAGATCGTTGGTCCACCTTGTAAGTTTTATTTAATAAAAAGTTATTAATTTACGCAGACGAAGTAGCGAGAAAACTTAGTCGATAACACAATACAGCTACAGAGTGCACTCGGCATTACAATTCACTTTTGTTTTATGAAATTTTCACATAATTGTCAAGTTGTGGTGAATGTTATACAAACTGTCATAATCGCTTTTATTTCCTTCTTCAAGTAAAAGTGGCAATTATAATCTGTTTCGTAACGACAAATAGGTACGGATTAGTGTTAAACATCGCATTTACGTAATTAATACCAGTCATGTTAGAGATTTATAGCTTATATTGTATTGGAACCGTAGCGCAAAGACGTCCACAACTGGACATTACAGTTTGTGCTGTAACTGACTGTAGCCGGAGGCCAAATTGCCCCCTTTCCTTTTTCCTCACCTTCTTCTATCCACGGCAGGCAGCGACTACGCAAAATTCTTGGCACTGCAGGAGCAATGCCAGAAATTCTGAGTCGTCCATGAGAGACAGTTATCACTTACTATCTGTGGGCTGTTTTATCATCTACCATTATCGGCAATTAAAAATCTGCCGTGCTTAGCAGAGTGATTGAAGATCGCAGTGGAGGCAGTCTAATGACAGGATGCTGCTCATCCTGTGTAGTATGGTGTTCCAGCGTCCTTTTCATGTCATTATAATCATCGTTTGACCGTTTTTACTCAGATGACTGCGCGCCTAGTGCGAGTTTGTTTTACGTTAACGGGATCGACACGCCAATCGGAGCACTGAACGTCATAAAGACGTTCAGTGCTCTAATTGGCTCGCTCAAAACTCTTAACCAATCAGAGAGTCAAACGTGGTAAACGTTTCGATCGCGTTAACGTAAAAACAACTCGCACTAAGCACCCGAACAGCGTCAGTGAGTTTTTTTTTTTCATTATTTACACTTCGATATACGTAATTTTGCCAGACAAGCTGTGCATTATAAAATAAATATTGGAGTAGGTACCTATAAAATTTATAAAATACTGTAAGATGTTTTGGGATCGTCATTTTCTGCGGTTAACATATAAATGCTATTCCATAATAAGATTACTAATTTCAGCAGTTAAAGTGCCCCTAAATTTAATGCTATCACAAACACGCAATAATTAGCATGATCAATTTTTAATCGACACGTAGTAATTGCAAATAAATAATGCGACACGAATCACGATACATTCATGAATAATTATTCAATGTAATTAACGATGTTTCATAGAATCGATTTATATTATCAGGGTAAATAATTTGTGTGGGTTTGTGATTTACCACACAAAGGAATATATTTTTATAAATTTATATCTATCTCCTTTTTTATACAACTTTGGTAGCAAACTCTAATAAATTCCTCAAACACCTGATGGTAAGTGGTGACCGTAACCTATAGAGATGGCTGTGTTTTAAGCATTGCAGAAATAAAGAAAACAACCAAGCCGTGGCCGACCATGGAAAAATGGAAGAGGAAGGAAAAGGACCGAGGGGGTAATTGGGCCTCCTTGGGGTATCTGGCAGTTGGAGACGTCTTCTGTTGTGCTTCTTACCCGTGGTATAGTTCGGTTAGTCCTACTGACCGGACCATTGTCCGTGGTACAGTTGATCGTACAGGTGTTAGTTTTTTGTTGGCAGGGACTATAGAATGATTTTGCTAAAGTCATCTCGCTCTGCAAGCAGGTTGGTAACAGTAAGGTTATATTTTGTAAGCAGACAACGTTGCTACACGTTACCTGATAATGTCTTAATCTCTTTCTCTCTCTGACTCCTACGGCACCCAGAAAAAAAATGGGATGATTCCATAAGTATTCTAACGGGTGGCGCAAAAGTAAAGACCCTATTTGGTTCAGCTATAACATTTTTTCTAAATTAGAAAACTAGATTTAGATTTTTTTAAATGTATATTTGTGCCATTAAATTTCGTACCATTAGGATTTAAAGATGATGTCTTTTAAATGGTGACCTCCAGAGTTGATACACATTTGAGCCCTATTTATGAGATTTTCCTTCAAAATTGGTTATGAGTGACGAAGCGCATTTCCATCTCTCAGGGCATGTCAATAAGCAGAATACTCGGTTCTGGGGCACTGATAATCCGCGCATTATTCAAGAAACACCTCTACACCCACTAAAAGTTACTGTATGGTGTGGCATCTGTGTTGACAGAGTGATCGGACCCTATTTTTTCAAAGACGCTGGAGGCAATGCGATTACTGTCACTGGAGAACGCTACAGAACCATGTTACGTGAGTTTTTGATACCCAGTTTGGACGAATTGGGGCTGGAGCACATCTGGTTTCAACAAGACGGCGCTACGGCACACACAGCGCGCGACACTATGGACTTAGTGAGGGACGCTTTTCCAGGCCGAGTTATCTCTCGTTTTGGCGATTTGCCTTGGCCTGCAAGATCACCCGATCTGACCAGTCCAGACTTCTTTCTTTGGGGTTTTTTGAAATCTCGGGTGTATGTGAACAAGCCACAGACTCTCGCAGCTCTAAAAGAAAACATTCGTCAAGAAATAACGAACATATCGCAGGAAGTGTTACGGCAAGTTATGCAAAATGTCATAAATAGGGCTCAAATGTGTATCAACTCTGGAGGTCACCATTTAAAAGACATCATCTTTAAATCCTAATGGTACGAAATTTAATGGCACAAATATACATTTAAAAAAATCTAAATCTAGTTTTCTAATTTAGAAAAAATGTTATAGCTGAACCAAATTGGGTCTTTACTTTTGCGCCACCCAGTATAACGAAGACTAATCGACCATAATGTTTTGTTAACGTCCCAATATGATTCGATTACTTAAGTAAGCAGTCAGTGAAGTCCAAGAGTCTACTGTCATGGTAAATTGGTACTTAAAACTTACACTGAAGCTGATTTAAAGTATTGTTTTTCAGCTGAGCCGAGGTCGAATGTGCATAAGAACCAATTTCGTTTAACTACTACAACTAAATGCAGCTCTAGCGAAAAGGCGGCTCAGCTTCTAGAGCAAACTTGCAGAAATTGTTCGCAATCTACAAATCAACATTCACTATGTTCTAGTGCACTATAGCTTTATTAAACTAGTATTGCGAATATGAGAAAGTTTCACGACATTGCGACTATTTTATGTCTATACAACTAATATTTATACGAAATACCCTTGTGGTTCAGCATGAATGAGCCGTATCGACCGGAGAAATTTAAGCCTCTTTCGTGTATCGTTAGATATCTTTTTTTGTAAAAAATGTTTAATCCACTTACAAAAGTACGAAAATACTTTTAGTTAGGTACTTTATATGATTCTTACATACGAATTTATACCTAAAATTATAATACATACGATTTACATTAAATTCTGAAAGAGCCTCAATAAATCATAAAATAAATGAAAAAGTTATCAGATTTGCTATATATTATGTATGCATTCCAGATTTCCTAAACAGATTGTCATAACAAAACAGTAGCAAGGAAACCATACTTACTAATATTTTAGTTCAAAATATTCCACCATAAAAATTCTTCCTAGCAATTCAAACATATCAAATAAAACCGAAATAGAATTGAACTGTAATCTGAAAGCCTGAAATCGGCGAAAATTCCTAACAAACCACGAATGCCTGAGTCATCAACAGTCGAGTATTTTAAACGGGTGCCTTAATCCGAGGCACGTGTCGTTTGAGTGCGCGTTCGAGTCCCGGCTGCATCTATTTGCGGTAAATAGGTCAAGCCAATCCCAAGTTAGCTGCAAGAACAAATACAAAAAGAGTAAAGTGTGGAGCGGCGGTTCCACACGCACTGTTAGACATTTAAACTATAGTTAAGCGTTTAAAATTTGTGTTGCGAATTTGTTTATTAAAATAATTTTACCTATATAATAAATTAATAAATGAAGTAATTAAAATAAATATATTTTACATACATTATGAAGGGAACAGTTATACAGATTTGACATATATAAATATCTCAAAATGTTCTAAACGCGACAAAATATTAATTTACCTACACTCGTAACGTATTTTATTGTATTTTGGAATTACTTATTTTCTGGCAACAACCGTACGAGGGTACGATGCGTTCTCGTCGTGCGATTAGTTCAACATACAAACTTCATCAGAAGTATCCTAATTACGTAATAAGTATCGTAAGCCATCGCACGAGCACAGGCATTATATAAGCATATTTTCATCGCACGACGAGATCGTACCGTGTCATCGTACGATCGTTGCCAATTAGGACGTCACCTAAGCTTTAGGAAACTCTTAGAAGCAGTTTCAGACACACGTATGCTATAGTGGTGTAGCCGCCTACATCCAGCAGATCTCATTTTCAAATATAAATTTAAATTGAAGAAGACAAATTGTTTGTCTGAAACTTTTAGTATGAAATCGTCATCTGCAGTGGGTATACAACCACGACTACGACGTCGAAGCTCCATTGCAATTACACACACAACAAAACAATAATTAAGACATGATAACTCCCAAGTTAGTTTATTATTACTTAGCACCAAGGTTGGAAAGAATAGTGGTCGACATTGGTAGCACATACATAATGTATATTTTAATATAGCAAGCACAAGGCGGAAGTGTCGCCTTGCCAACCAGTTCGCCTTAAAAGTAATGCCGATATGTTTAACACTGCTATATATGATGCAGACTTGTTTTTGATCTTGGATACATATGTTCACGTACGACTAAATTATATGTAATGTTATGTAGTCAGAATGATTACCGATGAATGAAGAATGTTCGGGACCTATATATCCATGACCAGTAGAGACCATCCTTCCTCCCAAAACACCGTCTCATTGACTAACAGTGATCACGCCCTATGTAGCACTAGCTTTACTGTACGTACTGCTCTGCTCCCGTCGCCAGTAGCGTGATGTTACATAGCCTATAACCTTCCTCGATAACTTGGCTATCATACGCATAAAGAATTTGTCAAATCCGACTGGTAGTTCAAGAGATTAGCGCGTTCAAACAAACAAACAAACTCTTTCGCTTTATATAATAGTATTTGGAGATTTTTCAGCTTGGTCAGACGGACAACCGATGTATGAAAACAGCTCTGGCTTCGTCAAATTTTATTATATCAAGTCGCAAATAAAACTATAAAAAGCATGTTAATTTAAACATCTCAAGTCAAACCGCAGTTTAGCTTAATCTCAGTTAAACTGTAGTTAGGTGGCATGCGCCGGCGCACGGTGCATCGGCCGCGTTGCGCAACAGCGCTATTTATACCCCCTCGCCTAATGCATCGCCGCCGGAACATCGGTGAAAGTTTGCACTATATCTTATTAGACATAACTATTATTTATTATATTCGGGAATGTCTTTTTCGACATTATTTTGACACATTTTGTTGAGATACGATATGATAATGTCTCTTTTTGTAAAATATGTAAATGGACATTTTTTATAGATCTTCATCATCAGCCGAAAGACGTCTACTGCTGGACATAGGCCTCCTCCAATTTTCGCCATCTTGGCGTTTTATTATAAATAAAAACGTCAAAATGAAATAGACAATATTCGACATATAACATTTTGATAGTGTCGAAACATGCTAATCCTTATCTAAAGAGTTAGAAACGTTTGTCTAAGTAAACTCGCAATTGATTTAGATAATATAAGTTATCATCAGATAGAGTGAAGTCATTTCCATGGGCAAAAGCTTATTACCAGTTCTCAGTAATAACGTGGATATAGTGATTGAGAGACGTAGGTATTTATTTATAATAAAAATATGTTGAAAGGAAATACCTTAGATGTGAAGATTCACTCAACATTAATACGCTCGTAGATCCTTGTTGGTTGTATGAATGGGCTTGATCGTGTAAAGTACAACTCTCAGAATATCGGTGTAAAGTATTTCCATATACCGATTCATTCAGTGAGTGAGAGCGCGCCGGAGGCGTAGCTACTCTTTCGGTCCTTTTTGCCCGACTGCCGAAGTCAATAAGGGTAATGTTTTTCGAGCGTATGTATGTATATATGTACATACGTATGTATGTATGTGGGTATGTCCGTCTATTTCTTTGGTACTTTATAGTCTAAATGGCTTGATGAATTTTAACATAAAAGGTGTCATTTGATTCGTATTGATTGTCGAAGTAATATAGGGTATAAAAAATAAATGGGTTTCTTTCTTTTCAGGTTGTTTTAGGCAGACGGGCTTTTTGTTTTATAATAATATATTTTTCTTGTCCTTCTTCTCCCTTTACAGCCGACAATAGATTGGCTGTACTTTCTTATATAATTATTTCTCTAAGAGAACAGTCATGTTCATAAATTACGATAATTATTTACAATCAGATGTATGCTTACAAAAAACATTCAAGTCCAAATCCTGTACAAACAAGGTTACAAACAACTTATCTATTATCAAATAATTATTAATATTAATATTTAGTCCTCGTATATTTATAAACAAATAGTTGTGTAACATAGTTCGAGATCATTTCCGTATTCTATTTCAAACTTACTGAACTAAGGCCACACGAAGGTTGGTTTATAACAATGAATTTATAATACTCCTTTCACGTTTAGTTTTTGTTGAAAACAACACCTGCAATGTACGCCCTGTGTCGTACAACTTCATAAACATACAGCAAACAAAAAGTATCCCTTAAGTTCGAAATTCTCCCAGCCTGAGTTCCATTTTGCACAATTAGTTGACCAGATATACCTATGAGGTTAATCCCTCCCTTAATATGAGGTCAACAGACGCCCACTTCTAAACATAAAACAGGGCGACGAATTCTGTCCGCCACTGCTTACCTGGACCTACGGTAGCTGGTGTTGAACACGAATGAGAAATCTGTCACTCGGATCATTATATTGTTATGTTAAACCAGAATTTAGTATGCTATATTTTTTAACGTGACAGCAGCATCCTTCTCATTTAAATTTTCCTTCGAAATTTTTAGTAATTTTGTCCGGCGCTAGCTAGCCAACTTGTTGTTCAGCTCGCACTGTTGACTACTACCCTGGCGTGGGTGCTGGCTCCCATCCAGGGTGCGTCGCCCCCGCGGCCATTGTCTTCGATCATACAGAAATAGATCTAACATTTCCCATCAAGTGACAACACACTAATACCTACCCTTTCTTTTATCGTGGCCACTAAGCCCCTTTGGAAAATATATCCCACCTTTTTTGGCCTTTACCCTCGTCCACTTGTACCCTCACCTTCTAAGACCTGAACGTGACTAACAACAGAGAAGTCTAGGTGACCATGTACTGGTCGGACATAATTTGAGGAGTCAATCGAAACAAAAAAGAAAAACCGCAATGTAAACATAATTAATGTCTAACATTTCTTCTCTATCTCCGACTCATACATAGACAACCGGTTGGCTACTTGGCTAGACGTTTTGCAAACTAAATTATACATAATACATAACCTTTGATCAGCAAATATAAAATTCCCAATCTGTACCTCAATCATATGAACGCTAAGAGTCACCGCCTCACCGGTATAACATTGAACCATAGAGTGATTTGTATTGCATGTCGTTGTGCAACAAAGTAAACATGGTAGTTCTTGAAGTCATCTTCTACTACTTTCACAAGCCTATCCTCCGTGTGGGACCTCAGTGGGTTAACTTTGCCTAAGTTTACCAAATTCAAAAGACCAAACATAATTATTCAACTGACTCAAGAATACATTAGACGGTTATGTATTTAATGTGAACATTAGATTGTTCTGATCATGTAATAAGTTAATTAATAAGTGATATAAGTGTATGCAACAATTATGAAATATCTACCGTATAATACTATATTAAATTATTAATCAATATTTCAACACGAAATTAACATTAAAATATGGCTACAATTTCAAATCTTACTACAGTAGTCGTAAATTCTGCTCGATAGTAAAAACTAAGAAATGACGTATAAAGTTTATGAGTCTTGGTGTTTGGGCGGCGTGTGCGCAAGAAAAGCGCGTCGCCCCGGGGTGAACGCACGGGCCGCGGTCACCGGCCGGGCGCGCGGGAAAATGGGAAAACTATTGTTGCCTTGTTGGCCACAATGCGTGCGCGTTACGCTTCCGTGTCGCAACCGAGGATGCAAGCCGCGAATTACCGTTGTACATCCTACGAACCTATGGGAACCTGGTACAGCGTCAGTGTAATAAGAAACCTCATGCGCTCGATTGATGTACGTTATCATCGAAATTATGTAACTCTTCTATGAACTTATGCCAGCCTAGTAGATAACTCGTCTGGAATGTACTTGAGATAATCCTCGTTTACATAATTGAATAACTTCAATCTCGGCATTACAATATATCCTATGAATTTCTGAGAGCCTGGTATCGCTCCGAGAACCCTCACCTGTTTGTGAAAGCGTTTTCATAGAAATATTGCTTCTAACAAACTTCTGACAGCCTAGTATCTCGTCTGCAATAGTACTAGGTATCGTTCCCGAATAACCGAACTGTTATGAAGTTCTATAATCCTGGTGCTTTGAGTGAGAGAGGAACCTAGCTGACATAACAAATTGATTTAAGTTTCCCAGCTTGTTTGTGAAAATGTTTTCATTGACGTCGTGCTTTATTCTACAGCAAATTTATGGTAGCCTAGTATTCTGTCTGCAGTATCACAAGGAGTTATTCGCGAATAATGAATAACTGAACATCTTATGAAATATTGAGAGCCTGATATTTTGTATATGTATACCTATAGGTAAATTTATAAATACTTCTCTATAATCTATCTGAAATACTTATTTACTGATAACTTCAAAATCATTTCATTTACTGTGTACCTAAATATCTTACGAAAAATAGATCATGTTCCACAGAATATAAATAAAGTAATTACATCATATGGGAGTTTGTACTTTTTCTATCACGCACGACCTGTCCAGGTCCAGGACGCATGTCCTGTAGGTTAAGCATGGTTCTTTATTAATAACTCTATTTACAACGGTTGCTGATACATTGTACTGTTATTGGTCTTGTTAGCACTATTCCTACACGTGAGAGACTACACTAATAATAATAATACCACAACAACCACACAACGCCATCTAGACCCAAAGGAAGCATATATTAATAGCTTGTGATATGGGTTCTAGAATGCGGATAAAAATACTTATTATACTTTTTTTTTGTAAATACATACATATTATACATAGAAACACGCAGACCAATGCAAAAAGCCATGTTCATGCACACAAATATTTGCACTAAGCGGGCACCGAACCCGCGACCTCTGCGTAGCAGTCCATATACAGTATCACCGAACCACAGAGGTTATCAATAATGATTATAAACATAAATTCTCAAGCCCAAAAATGTGATTTTTATAAATTTGAGTTGGTATTAAGCAACCTCACTGGCTCATCCGATTCAAACCAAGATTAGGTGATTTAAAAAAAAAAGATTTCAGTATTCAAAACATTTATTCATAGCATTCACGGACAGTACAAAAAGAAACTTGAAAATACTCACTAATTAGTAAATATGTCGGTTTATGATTTCAATGGCCGTCGTTACGTTCCCATGCGCGTATCATTTAAAAATCAGTTTGGTTCCCCAAAACATGCATTGTGCGGATTTATTTTATTTTTAAGATGACAATACTGAGATATATGAAACGCCTGGGAATGTCAGTGTGAACATTTTATATTGTTTTTAAACATTTTTTTTAATATGTTGTGGAATTTAAAATGCTTATTAATCCTTTATGAAAAAAAACGAAGGTGAAATCATCAATCTTCTATCGTAGGAGATAAGGTGTAATATAAATAATGCAATATACATCGGTCTAACTGTATGTACGTAATTACAAAGATAATAACGAGTAACAAAGTAAACTTAAATTTAAAAAATGTTATATACTTAATTTTAATTTCGATTATATCTAATACAATAAGTGAACAAATTAGTTTACAAAATACTAAAACTTAACAAAATAAGGAAGCATTTTTAGTGCGAGGAAGAACTCCGCGATAGAAAAGATAGCAAAACCAAAAGTTTTTTTGCTTCCGTATAAAAAGTACCAGGGTACCAGATAACATGAAGAGGTTTATCGTTTCATAATGCTGACTAACACAATATGTTCGCCTCTAACCATCAACTGAGGCACATGCCTTGAACACTCCCATACACCGTTGCCAATAGGTTTCTCAATAACTTCAGGCACTGGAGATATTTTAGCCGCTGTACCTTTAGCCACGGGTGTACCTGTGTAAACGTATTAAAAGTTGATGTCGATCAAATTATTAATAAGCACATAAGATCAACATTCGCAACGGAGTTAGCCGGAAAACTGTATTAAAGATTTTAATTGGTAATATTTTTTGTTAAATAAAACTAACTTTCTTTGAGTGGATTTTATAACAGGATAAATATTACATTAATACAATACATTTTACTATATTAAGAAGAAAGAGTGAAAGAAACTCCTATACACGAGTTTAGTTTTTTGAACCCAGCGAAGTATCTATTTAGTAAGTACCTATCTATTTGGCTTCTCTGATGAGCGATATGCACATTTACAACAACATTATTCAAAAATTAAAGAAGCATGTCTTACCTAATGACGGAGGCGGTACTTTCCTTTTGGAAACTTTTTTCTTTGTCCAAATCTCTATGACGTCGCAAAGTGCCATATTCCATTGCTTATCGAAGGCGATGAGTGTTGCTTGCATCTCACCCCTAACACAATGGCCTGAGCGTGTGATTATCTGTGAACAAAATAAACGTTCACTACCCTTTAAGCTATCAGGGTTGTGTCTTTTAAGAAATAGATCGTTAGGTAGTTTAGTCAAATATGTTTTTCATCAGACTGTAGAAATATAAACTAATATTATACAAAGAAAACATTCCATTTTTTGTATATTTTGTGTGCAACGATTTAACTTTTGATAACGAAGCAAAGCGAGGGCTAATATTTACTGTTAGACGTCCTGGTAGTCAATATTTAGTTCTTTTAAAACGATTGTGTAATATGTTAGTAGACAAACTAACAGCCTCGTAAGTGATGTTTACCGTTCATTCATCACGCAGTAAGTACCAGTAGTAAAAATACAAGCGTTTAAAAACTCATTACCATTATTTAACCAAGTATTGAAACTCAGCAAAATAGTTATAATCCACATTTAAAAAAAATAATAATACTGGCAACATTTTCTATAATTAACGTTTGACTTTTGTTTGTTTCAGAACGGAACAGTGCAGCGCATGACGCGCAAGGAGTCCCGAACCGATGTGTTCGCATCTGCCTTCCAGCATAACAGCATACCACCTGGTCTCCCAATGGTAAGTGACACTGATGTTTCAATATTTTTGATCCACATAGTACAAGAACTTAAGTTAGTTCTTTAGAAGAAAGATCACTCTGGTTTACAGTATTTTCCATCGGTTTCTTTGCAAGAAATTGGACTCAATACTTTCCACAAAACTAAAAGCCTACTCAGCAGTAGATTCAGATAGTAGATAAAATATTCTTATATTTGCTTTACTATTTTGAGGAAAAAAAACCATTAAAAATAAAATTAAATAAGACTCATTATGACAGTGACAACTGTGACTGTACTGAGGGCACTTGCAAGCAAAAATAGACATTATTGTTGTGTGATATGCAAACGACATTTACTCTACGGTAAAGCAATTTTAAGGTCGACTATACACCAAATCAATACACATACATAACGTTAAACATTACCACAGGTAGTAGGTGTACAATGGTAGACCACTGAGAGTATTTAGTACCTAAAATACTTATGGTCCTTCGTAGATTGGAGAAAATTCCTTCACGAATTAGCGACGAGAAGTCTTTCATCTAAGCTCATTTTAATAAGCCTTCAAGCGCCATATGCGTAAATCATTGTTTAATGTAGTCTAATAGAGAAACCTCGTTAATTTACACGTTTATCTAATCTAAGCAAATAATTATCAATACTCTATCTGCAGTTAGTGGTACATCGATAACAATGCCATAAAGAAATAACAGACCGAGTCCATACTTAGTAAATCAAAAGGACATCTGTACTTGAGAAGTACCTGGTACAAGTAAGATAGTTCTTTTTGGAACGTGTATGGAAATGGAGGCTGTTGATAATGTCATCAACGTCTTATAGATCTGGATACAAGATTTGTATCTAAATTAGCCTAGATGGCTATTTGCCAGTTTATTTCCTACGCCTTTTTCTTTTTTGACCAATTTTTTTATCAAGAGGTTTTACACATATGCATTAAACAGACACAAGGTATACAACTAGACTTGGTATAAATATTTATCGATCACAGTTTTGTTTCGTATGAAATTGAAATACTCAACCTCGCACAGCAATCGCTTGCCTACGAAGCCACAGAGCCAGTCATCTTTGCATTATGTTTGTAAACTATGCCAGAATAAGGGCTGGCTCTTAATGTAGAACATTATATAGTACGCATATCGATCTTAGCCACGTGTAAACAAAAGAATATTATATTATATTCAAGCGCCTTGTAAAAAACAACACCCATCTAGTATTAACTATTTTTAATAGTATCGAATATCTAAACCACCTAATTTTAACACACGTATTAATTAAACTTTTATCGTCACATTAGCAAAATCGGAATGCCACAAGTATAAGTGGTATAATTCAATCAGTTGGGCACAAACAACGCTTGGCGGAAGGCGAGACGGCCTCGAAGGAGGCCGATTCAATTCGTAAGTACCGCGTCAAGGTCCTACAGCTTCAACAGTATGGAAACTTTTGGATTTTTCCTCCTTTGCGGTTTTTGGTATCAGATTTCTCATAAGGTGAAGGTGGATGCAAGGTGACTGAAATATGCATTTAAGATATAAAAATAATTATATCCGTGGCGGAAAAAGACAAACTACAAGGAAATGATAGCAGACGTCACTGTCTGAGTGATGATACAGTGGGAGAGCTGACCGCTGTGCACGAGGTTGCAAGTTTGACTTCCCAAATGGGCAAAATTTTAAGTCGGGGTGTACTTTGTAACTGAGAGACCTGTAAAAACAGAAATATTTATCTGAAAAGTCCAGTGAGTCGGGCAACAATACATTCTTATGTGAAATGCAATCTATGCAAAATGGATCGCCAAAATATTATTGATAGAACAAACAAGGAACACAAATGCTGGTCTGCTCCAAGCTTGGACTATAGCCAGGTGAAACTGTCAAGCTGAATGCACTCCACGAGCGTATCACGACATAACACCAGTAGCAATATAGTTATAGAGTGGAAATATAGTTGGATCAAAATAGCTCATGTTTCATTATATCAGTTTTTGCAGCGCACCATAAAAGAATTTCAGAACAGCAAAAACGTATGTTACTATTAATGCAGCATTAATCACTCAAACTCTTCATTATTTATGGAAGATTGATGATTAAGACAAGGATTTCGAAAGTCATTAAATTTAAATTGGAATAATCTGTCCAGGTAACGAAGGTTACTTACAAGAATATAAGGGCACGAACTTTTATATGAAAGACTCATTAATACATTCATTGCCACTCGTGTACGGACCATTTGTTAAGCGTGCACCAAATAAGGGTAATGTAAATAAAATTGTGTGTGGCAGCTAGAAGGTGAGCTTCCGGGTTGAAAGTTGCTTTTGGCTCAAGGTCTGCGACTGAGCGTCAGAGGGCACTGCTCTGCGGCAAGTGCTTACGTCACTCTCAGTAAGTTGACCTTATGTGTAGTATGTTTAATAGCTTACGCTGGTAAGTGCAAGTCAAGAAATAAGATATGTCTCATTAAGTTATATATTTTATTCAAAAGATACGGTCGTGTTTGCTGACACAGTTAAAAATAAGTTTGATAAAAACAAAAAAGCAAAATATAATTCAAACAGCTTTAGTATTATATAGTTGTACTATTCTTTCCTTTCTGCTTTTAGCGAAAGGTAAAGAATTCTAGTGGCATAAAGTCAATTACAAGTCAAATAAGTCATTGTACTTATACAATAGGTTCGTGCAAGTGTTAAATAAACAAGAAGTAACAGCTAAAGTTCAAAACCCATAAACTTAAATTGTAGAAACATAAAATTAATGTGTTTCGTATAACACCCTGATGGAAGCGAACAGGTGCACCCACCGCGTGCACAATACCCGCTGCGCTTACACCTGCCATATTATACGTATAAGCACACACTTTATATTTTTTTCGAACTATTACGTCACTATTTTATGTTTAATACACTTAAACACATGTTTCGCAATGAAAATAGAGGAACTAACGCCAGGTGAAAACCATTGGTTAAATAATTATTGAAACTGATATTTTTCCACCGAATAATCTGTTAACAAGGACCTACATGCCCTCGGTTTCGAAGGCGAAAAGTACCAGTTCCATCCTGAGTTTAAGTAGGACCAATGTAACGTGGAAGCGGGCTAGGAACATCATTGACTGCAATTTAGCAATCATAGTCGACGTGTGCAATTGCTAAACACCTTGGACGTGACACTGACAATGGCAGACTGACCTCAAATCAATTGTGCAATCAAAATACTGGGGTACTGGAACATTAGGCCACGTACACATGAAAGACTGTAAAATATGACGCTGATATATTCTGATGATTTCATTTGTTGAGTATTGAAAAGGTGTTTAGGTAGATTACAAATTTTAGCGGTTCATGAATTTAATGCTATAGAAGTGATTTAGAATAAATTAATTTAACTTTACGCTTATGAAGTTATAGAATAGTATAATGGTGTATAATCAATCAAAGAAGTTAAAGACACGAATGATGTAAACGATTCAGTTAATATCTGTCACTGAAGAAATAAGAGTTAATAAATCAACGAGTATATTTAACTTGAAAAGCAACTAAGACAGTCATTTAGCAATCACGTAGAACAATTGCATCAAATGCAGGTAAAGGGACCTCGCCTACATTCATTGGGTAAACAATGTTGATTGCGTGATGTTGACGACAACTTGAAGAATACTCCTGTTAGATGGAAGATCGTGTATCTCCAGCTATTTGGAATGTTTTGTACTACTGTTATCAACGTTGCGATGTTTTTAATATTGTTGTTGAAATCTATTACCGCTATTGACTAAATCTAGTTGATTTTGTGGATATAATCGCAAAATTGGTGTTAAAACGAATAGAAATTGTGAGTGTGAATTAATATACCTACATAATTTTAAAATATTTAGTGAAGAGTGACTTTGATGATGGAGACTTCATGAAATATTCAGAGATTTCTAACATTTTATGTAGCAAACTGCATATCTTAAATTTTTAGTAATCTAATCATATAATTATTTAAAATTTTAAAATAGCTGACTATAAAATTTGCAAAACAGATTTTGTTGTTTAAAAGTGTTTTGAACGTTTTATTGTATTATGAATTCAAATTCAGGAAGTCACGTATCACACTCGAAGTAAACAAAGTAAATGATGGTAGAGCAGTCAGGGCCGAAGACATTTGGCTCTGAATCGTCAAGGCGAAGGGCGTTGGGCACTACTTCTGGCCAGAGTTACTTCACAATTAGCTATTTTCATACAAAGTCTGTGTATATTTGAATTCCACTGGCAGATGCGTGGTATTTGATGATAACACGCTACGACTTCATAATTGTGGTTTAATTTATGAGGCCCTTTAAAATTACGTAATGGCGCCATTAAAACATTAAAATGTAGTTAATTAAAGTATTCAATTGAATGTAATAACTAAACAAAGGTGGCCATTACCGTACACTAGTAAATATTTCTGTAGAATTATTTTTGATTCCAATAAACTTTTATATTTTTTTATTTTATCCATAGAAATAGTAAAAAAAATTGCATGCAATGTATTATAGCATAAATATTTAAAGGTGTTTAAAGATAGTAATGAGACACATAATACAATAAGTGAATATGGTGTTCCCGAACAAACCCCTTCGGTATTCATACAGATATGACATAGCCAAGGCTTTCCTTATTAACAATTGTAAAATAATTTTCCATAGTCGACCAAAGGGAATAATAGTCAGTAATCTTAAAAATTTCGGCTACAATCGTGACCAAATGAAATTTTTTTTAACACTTAATAAAGTAACTATAACTTTAAATATACAATTGAGGAAAACTGTATCATAGACAACTTCTGCTCTTTTGTGCGAAGTTAGGTAGTTTCTAGCCAATCCGTATCGAGGGGTCTGGGTACACAAGATAGCATCAAGTACCAAGCTTTAATACACCTATATGACATACAATCTATGGGTTCATTTGTTTTCCTTGCACATAAAACACTATCCTACGAGACATTCGTTACCACGGCAACGGAACGGAAGGAAAAGGTTTTTATTTCGTAACAACTCGAAGGTTAGTATTGTGAGGTCGCGATTGTAATCAGGGATGTTCAATTGGGTAATATATTACTGGTAATGATGTATTATTCGTGTAATAATTACGCGCCGTAGGTCAAGTTGAGCAATGTTATGGTCGATGGGCATGCGTTCAGCAGATGTTTTTATAAGAGCTGTATTCCTTCTTGTCGAGTGGTTAGTGCTCAACCTAGTGTCAGGATTTGTTCTGATCACCCATAATTTATTATAGAGGCATTCGACTTGGCCTTACGACAATTTAAATTACTAGTGAGGTAAACAAATGTGTTGTAAATGCAGGTAAAACAAGCGAGTGAAAGTGCACAAAATATGCGCCGCAGCGCCTCGACCACACGTTTCACTTTGCACATATCTAATGTTCATCTCCACTTGTAATCATGATACTATCTGTGCACTTGATACAGCTTAGGTACTATAATTAATTTAAATCGGCCCTATAATTTAAATTTAGAGACTTCTTAATCTTTTTTATAAATTACCGTATTAACTGCTTTGCTGGTTCAAAAATCAAAAATCTCGTTTCGATCCTCTGGTCTTGTAAAATGATATTGGGTTTTCCTTTAAAGAAATTCTTAACATAAGCCCGTAACTTGTGTGTAAATAGGCTAAACTTTTGAAGAAATAGGCGTTATGTTTAATACTTACACATAGTTATCCACTAAAGACAGGTTTTTGCCAACTTATGTTCGTAAACGTTTTAATGTCAAACGTTTTAGAAAATTACCATACACCTATAAACTTTTATAAAGTACTGTCACGATGTTAATACTTTAAAATGTGAACAATAAAAACTATTTTTATTGAATTGGGATAAGAAACACTAACAACTTGATACGAAGACGTAATTTATAAACTTTAATCGATTGAATTATTATTAATTCGTTTACAATTATCGATTCTAATGCCGTTTAAATATATTCGCTACTAGTTCAGCAATATTTTTAAAAATAAAAATTATTAGGTTCTAAATTCAAAGAAGTACCATAAATATACACAGGTTGACCTTGCCAGATACAATCGCTGTATCCTTGAGTATGCTAAGGCCAATATTCACGCACAGTTCACTGACGCTTGTTTTGCATACACACACATATAAAGTTTATGTAACAGCCCTGTCACATTGACGAGCTAGACAATAACATTGCTATTGTTTAAGCACGAATATTTGCTTTAACATAAATAACGTATTGTAATTTCAAAAATAAAAATTGTAAGCATCCCAAATTCAAAAAATAAATTGTTTTAATTTCAATAACAAAAAAGGAATTATTTTTTATTTTATAGATATTATGTTCTTTAGAGCTATTCTATTATAAATTGAAACTGCTAGAAATAAGACACTGACAAGATGATAAATCATTATTGTAGTTTATTATTAGTCAAGCAATTTTGACGTAATTTAACTAAATTTACGTTACGCGTTTGTTTTTCCAGAATTTTCCATCACAAATTTAACAAAGCAGCAGCAGTATGGATCCGTAGTAAAACTTTAACTCACTCAACTTCTACTCACAAAAACATTTATTTAAAGTCTTTTAAGTATGGGCTAATATTTGACTAATGTTATGATATTCGAAAAAGGTCGCAAAATCTACCTGTTGGCGTCCTTAATGCTGCCGAATTATTTGGAGTTAAGGGTCAACAAGTTTTTGAATGTCAACTGTCATTTGCTTAAGTTAAAATTATAAATGTATTCAAAATTACGTAATTACGAAACTTTAAAAAAAGGAATGCAATAAAACGCATATAAATAGTTCAGCACGCGCGGCAATTTTCATGACTTGTAAAAAAAATGTCATGTAAACTGTCACCGTTAGATGTAACGACCTTGAGTGGACTCCAAAAATGGCGCCATTTTCCAACTTGTGACCGTTGACCGTTTAGAGAAAGTAAACAGATCCGACGTGCGGCCTTGGCGAGGCCGTCTCATCAAAACATACGACCAAAACGGGACTTTATTTTATAACAAATGAAATCCAATTTTGTCTGTCGCTTGATTCTATATTAAAAGAATATCAGTGTATTTACAAATCACACTTAAGGATAAGTAAATAGAGTTTATTTTTAGTTGTGGATACATGTTGTATAGTGTTGTTTAGTCGAGGAGGCGGGCACTAGTGAAAGTGAATGTTGACGGTGCACGCGGAAGCGTAGTGCAGTAGCTAAGGAGGTATGATAATATGATTAGTATTTACTCGCATGCCTCGTTCAGGTAATACTGGATAATAAAACTGTGTATTTATAGTTCGATTGGGTTGTGGTCGCGTTTTGACAGCTAACAAGACTAAGAAAGTGGTTTAGCTACTTAGTGTGCGTGGATACCTTCTTAGCTTTGCGCATTTGTCATACAGTGCAAGAACGATTATGCTGTCTGTAGGAATTTCTAGGTTATATAGGAATTAAAACTCTTCAAGACGATTCACGCAACAGAATAACGTATATATATAATGTTTTTATTTCATTCCAATTTCAAAATTTGCAATTTCATAATAGACGAATAGTTATTTCATTTCGTATCAAACTTTCACTCTCAAGAAATGTCGCGTGTAAACAGTCTTACAATAAAGGCACGTGCCTACTACATTCGTCAAATACTTGATCCGGTTTTTTATTGGTAGACATGAACAAATGTGTAGCGGATATCCCGTACGCGAGGTCAGTGTCAAAGCCATAATGCAGAATGTCAAACATTGTATTTTCTAACGAACCGAGACTATGACGTAATGTTTCAAAATACATTTGTTTGTTTTCGCGGCAAATTGTTTACGACAGTACGTAAATTTAAAGTGTGGACAGTTTTGATAGTAATGCGTTGAAAAATAAATGTCAACGAGCTTACGTTACTTGTAGTGTTAGTTTTCTGCATTTTAAATTTGAACCAATACAGAAAATTGACTACCTTGAAGCATTAAAGAAACGCTACTGGATAAAAACAAAAACATTTTGAACAATTGGGATAATTTCTTCCACCATGCCTCAAATTATAGAATGTATCACGTGTTACATGAGACATCCGCTTGTAATGAAAACAAATCGTTATCGCTTTATGACATACTCTAATGCCTCACTGAAGAATAACAAGTATTTATCGCCATAAGTCCTAAATTAAATCATTGGTCTGAAATAGCAGATATGTACTTAAACGCGCAAGATTTGACTTACAACATCTAGGTCAGCATTATCACATAACAATCAAAATATCATCTAGAAAACTAACCTAACATAATTATGCGCCAGTCGCGAAAGTTAACGCGTTCGTATTTGTTGCGCAAACGTTCCAGATCCACTCTCGATTTCGGCTGCCACGGTCACGGACACCTGACGTGACTGTTTTGTTTTGTGAACACCAATTGTGACGTCACGCTGTAGTAGACACACGCCTTTATTATGTGCCTTATGGGTGTGTTTATGTTTCGTGTGCGGTAATTAGTGATTATGATTTTGGGTTATTAGAAAGCGGTGGAAATATTAAAATCTACTTTTCAACAACAAACGGAATTAAACGTCTTCCGCGCTTTTTATAAATTTTAAAACTTTTTTAAAACCTGAGCTAAAAAAACAATACAAAGCACAATCTGTGCAATGAGCCAAAAAGACGAAGCATTTAAGTGACGACGATTTCTTGCGACTTTTACGCACCATAGTTTGGCATGAACATAAAAACCCAATCATGATCACTAAAATTTTACTTGATGACAATGTTCGGCCTCAAGATATTTTTGGAAGGACTTTTTAATTGAACTTTAAAAATTAAAACGGATTCTAACTTTGTGAAACTTGATAAACATGACAATAAACTGGTGATAATATTGAAAAGATAACAAACAGTAATTTTTTATTTTCTGTTTATGTCGTACTCACTAAGAGTGTTTGTAGTCGTTTTATAAGTCCCAAATAAATTAAAAAGTTTGCATCAAAACTTTTTATATAAGTGTAGCATAGATCAACAAAGGAATCAACTAAGGCGTTTCTATATTGAACACTCGAAAAACTTTAACCTTCGGGTTAACAGCAGAGTGGTAAGGAAGGAAAATGCAGACGGAAACTCCAGTCATGCATAAAGATGGCTTCGAAAAAACACCGGAATCAAACGGCCGGCCTTCTTCGACACCAGCCAAGGCTGGCCCTTTATCTGCTGATAAAAAAAACTTACAAACAGACTGATAAACACCAAGGTCTCTGGCACTGGGTAAAGGTCGAGGTGTATTTGTTTTTTATTTGAATTTTGTCCTTTCGAGTTTTTTTCCGTCTTGTTTACAATATGCTAATGTATGTCTACGTAGATGTGTTAATTTTTGGCACGTGATTTTAGATAAAGTTGATCTTTCAAACAGTGTTATTATCTTACTTTTTAACCACTTTAATTTAAAATCTCATAGAGTACTTCAGTAATTTAAAATTAACTATAGATAATATCAAATGTAAATAAATTTGCAGAGCGTTAATAGGCATTATTCAACAATACTAATTAATACATGGTTTTAGTCATTTATAAACTGCAACGCGTTTGAATCTGCATCAAAACTACATTTATCTCGTTAATATCGTAACTGTATCACTGGAGAAGAGATTGATTAAATTGATTTTGCGTTCAGCAGCTTGAATGTCACATAAACGTTTTTTTTTTTAACCAATAATTAGAACTCATTATAGACAGTCAATTGTTCCCACGATGATGGAAACCCTAATCGAACATATTGCGAGACTTACACTTTAAAGATCTAGTACTATAGTGGTAGCCAGAGCCCGCAATTGTGACGTTTTCTATCAATAATAGTGCTAATTAGCGACTGTACCACTTTTATGACGTACCTTAATCGCTATCAGACGTGACGCAAGAGGTCACAATGTTGCTTAATACAAATGCTTCCAGCATACGTTAATTCAATATTAGCTACGAAAACGATGGAAGTTCAATCTATGGCGGCTCGAAAGTATACGTTTAACACGTATTCTCCTTCTCAATGATACTTAAAATTCATCAACTTTAATGACAATATCAATATATGCAGTTATGCAATATTTTATTAACATTCACACTTCTCTTAATGTGTTGTGCGATGGTAACAGCATTAGCACAGTTAGGCACGTGTAAAAACTGTTTGATTTTTAGATGTTTGCAATTTTTTATGTATGTATCACGTTAACACATATCGTTCTCTATTCTATCTTCGGGCAAACAGTGCGATCTGCATATAATATTAATAGTTTTTGTGTAGAACAAAATGAAAAATAGTCTTTGGCACAGGACTCTTCTCTATATAATTATACCTAGTTTTCTACTGCTGGACAAAGCTTTCTTCAATTGTTTACTATACTTCTATGTTGACGTTATCCAGTACTCCGATAAGCATCTAGGTTATCTCGCCAGATTTCTAGGCGTAGCGGCCTTATATCTTGGAGATTATTACACATACATTTATATACATAAATAATTTCTTAGCACTCACGCTCAACAAACTCTAAAATAACATTTCAAGCTTCTTAACCATCACACCGATTTATCTATCAGTTAATTGTTATATTGTTTCTGATAAGGGTGGCGTGCAACCGATAGTTGAGGGCGGTTTAGACCGGTAAGATGGCGAAAGTTGAGGGCCTATGTGCAGCAGTGAACTGCTTTCGACTGTTATGTAGATGACGATAAATTGTTTAATGACATTTTCAAAACCTACGTTTACCCACCAACCAATTACCAACATCCCGATATCCTTCGCACCAGCACGAGCGTCGCATATTACTCTAATTGTACTTCACGAGAAAACTTCAATGTAGGAAGTATCATTTATAATAGATATCAATTAAAATAACTATCAATCAATACATATTTTGCACCATGCTTTATGACTCAGAAATTAATATCCTGTTTTATAATTAAGGAGTTACTTTGTAGATAGATATATTTCTGAAAATGGTTGTGCAAATTTTGAGTTCGATACTGGAATAGTTTATCATCGGTGTATGTAATGCCAGTGTCTCTCTTGACGACAAATATTGGCTTAGTCAAACCGCTACTTACCGCCTTCTTCAAGAGAAGGCGGTAACAAAGCTTAGAATATGCTTTAGCAGGTAGATCATTCTAGATCTTACATAAGGATTCTGCATGACCTTTCTTTTCTATGTTGCATATATGAAATGTACGAAAAATTTAATGCACAAATAATATTACTGCAGCGTTGTTAGACTATCTAATTTGATCAATTTAGTACTTATTTAGATCAATTTAGTAACTAATTAGATCAAATTAAACTAATTATCCATGCTTTTAGATACTTCACATGAGATTTAACAGGTGATTGTTTAATTTTTCGTTGATCAGCCTTTCAGTAACTGGGGGTATATAATCAGGATATGCGAGTATCTACTGTAGTATGTAGCAAAAGATTTAACTCGCCTAACGAATATTTTCTCACACAAAACATGCCCTACGATGAGCAATAGTTAATATTTAACTTGCTCTTACATACAATCATCTGGTAGCACAAGTAGAGCGCTACTGACGCACTTTCTAAACATTTTGTAGTAAAAGGACTGTTTTACATTTTACTATGCATAAATAACGTCTGTTTGGTAAACCGTCAAGACCGAAGAGATCATTCTCAACAAGATGATATAAACAATGTTTTAAAGAAAGGATTTACAATTTATGCTTAAGTAAAAACTTGTGCTATACTCGCTGTAGAATCGCAAATTAATGGATATTTTAGTCAACAGTTAACTTAACAACAAACAGTTATGCGACATCAGCTGCTTTATTAACTGATTATAACTACCTAATAATAATAATAATATTGATAACTCATTGACTCTTACAGTTCTGTGCAAGTAGTGCTGTGTATTTCTACTTCTAGCTCATTTATATTCTTATATTCTATATTTTATTGTAAAAGAATATTTTCAGACTTGGTCGTAGTATCAGTAGTGTCAGAGATTACAAAACTATAGTTCTTTTGCTGTCCAACTCTAGCTATAAGTGCTAAAAGTATCATTATTATCGTATCATCTGAAAGACGATATCATATGCTGAATATAATTACTCCTATAAATATAAATACGCTTTATATATCCAAAATCCGAGAAAAGCCAAATATTAGATATATTTCCGCGATTAGCTTCACTTTATTAATTACTATAAATGTTTGCAACAAATTCCGAATTGTATATTTATTATTTCCGTTTTGTTATTTTTTTTACTTATAAGGCTAAAATGCAACTATGTCCTTGCCGATGAATGTTAATTTGAGATTTTATTGAACAATCTGACCTTAATAAAAGTTAATCTGTTAATATTTTGATTTACCGTAAAAAAATAAAAATATAGAAACTTGAAAACAGTTCCGCGTTTTTTTAAATAAATATTTATGTATTTGATACAACTTATACAACCTTGCACAGAATAATACTTATATTTATTTACTAGCATTCCGCGGCGCGGTTTCATCCGCGTCGGTGCTTACTGCTCTACTCCCGTCGCCAGTGGCGTGATGTTACATCCTATATATAAACTTCCTCGAGAATCGGGCTATCATCCGCAAAAATAATTATTCAAATCAGAATAGTAGCTCCAGAGATTAGCGCGTCCAAACAAACAAACAAACTCTCCCGCTACATATAGTATACATTTATAAATTAATGATTATTAATAAATTACAGTAACTATTTGTGTGTTTACTATTTGTTCTTAAATACGTCCTCATTAGACCTTCATTGATCATAAACCATTTAGATTTCTTCGATTGAAAATAATAATGGTCAACTAAATAAACTAACGTCTTTTAAGTCTAAACAAAGATGTACCTATAGACGTATCCTAATAAATAATTTAAAATATTAACAGTCAATATTGCCATATAAAATAATAAAACGATCTCGTACTTTAATGAATGAAATCATCAGACCTTTTAAAGGCTAATGTTTTGAGGTCAGTTAACATAATTTATTATTAATATTGTTATCCTAAATTATGTGTTTCATTAACAAACCTTTTAAAGAACATCTGATGGTCTTCATGCGAATATAGAGTTAGTGTGTTTAGGAAGTGTTTTGATTTCATGCTAATTATTAACATTGGCCTTTAGCCTTGAGAATTAAATAAAAAATATCCTTTTAAATTTAAAACAAAACATAACTGATAAATGTTGTAAATGAATTTACGAATCTTACATGAAGAATATAATTTAAAAAAGTATATAATTAAAAATTGTAAAGCTTTTAAAATTGACTCAGTCAACTTGACAAGTAGAAGTGTTATCAGATTAGAGCTACATTTTATGAAAAGTGTTATTGAAAACACTTAGAACTTACATATCAATTATGCAACTATCGATAAACAATCACACACACTAACCCACATAACAAGTTATCGCAATCAAAACAATATTATCGCAACGAGAAGTGCATAGTATTGAGCAGGAAGCGTGCGCAGGCGCCGGCCATGACAGCGCGCCATGACAGCCGCGCCGAGGCCGCGCGCACCACCAACAACGTAATTCTGATGCGTTTTGCGTAACAATATTTTATTTTTCTGATGAGTGTTTATTAACTAAAGATTGCTGGGAAAAATACAGACGAGAATTTATTTCAAAACCATTGTTTTACTCATGGTTTACGAAGAGGTATTGTACTGACAGAAAGGGGCGACAAAGATGCCTCTACTCAGGCCTAATAAAGGATCCCTTCATTTAAAGTGAAAGTAAAAGAGCAAAACATTCTTAAACATACATCTTAAAATAAAATAAACCGTTTAGCGACCGACAGTAGTGGTTTAGTCATATTAATAACAAATTATTTTATTAGACGCTCAAATAGAATACATCACTTCGCAATTACTTCTACTGACATTAACAATTACGATTATACTCGACCATTCATTCACAACTATCTATCAAAAGATTTCAAATAACACTTTACGAAAGTTGCGCAACACGAAGATTACCAGTAAGATGAATAAAAGAGCAAGTTCTCTAACATTACTCAGCTGTACACATTCAAAGTGGTAAACTTTCTCGAGCCTCTTGTGGAGATGCAAATTGCACGAATCATAGGTGAATCAACTGCATCCTTTGTAATTCTCACTGCTTTATTACAAGTTAACAAATAAAAGTATGGAAAGAAACTTTATAACACAAACTTATTAGCAGAATAACAAGTATAATCAACTTCAATGAATTGAACATCAAAATTTGCTGTAACACCACTTTTTCCCCGAATAGATAAACATGTATATCACAAGAAATGTATATCATTTACTATTTACTGGGCATAGGTCCGGGCTATATCAAAGAATTTCTTTAAAAAAAGCACATTAAATTCAAATCCAATATTACATCTACTTATTGTTATGTTAGGTAACTTTAAAGATTATAAGACTTCTTATTAAGAAGTTATGTAAAATCTTACGTAGAAACATAATTTCTAAAGGTGTCAGGTTCTTTATTAACATGTAATCTCCTGGAGGAATCAAAAGCTTTTATTTAATTCAAGAAACTTATGCCCATTTCACCAACATCCCCTAAAATTTTGGGCCTCTTACGCATATAGGAATGCACAAAAATAGTTTTCACCAATGTTTAGGTGTCACCTACGTACCTAAGAGACCTTAAATTTAGGAGCCCGAATATTCGCTCCATAACAATCCTAACGGAACCAAAACCTAACGGTAAGGGACGGTTATTGTAACCATTTGGAATTTAGTTTTTGACTATGACTGACGACTTAACTACGTTTTTTGAAAGTTTGGACACTTTTGGAACTTTATAATTGGGTACTAATAATGTTATATTAAATAGACCATGGCTGTATAGACAGAGAGTTGATAGCTTTGAAAATATGATAATCACGATTTTTGTTTTTTTTCCGACATCACGAAGTAAAATAATATTAAGCACCTATTAGTACCTATTAAAAGCACAAGCACTTAGCAACAAGTCCTCTCAACTGGCTAGCGAGTCTGGTGGTATGACGATCGAATCGGGTCGCGCTGTCAAAGCGCTCGTCTGGCGCGCGACCCGAATCGATCGTCATACCGCCCGTCACACAATTAGACACACACTTATTGATGATTATTTAATAAAAGTGATGTAATGGACGTGTTGTGATAATTATATTTAATAAATGTAAGGTGTAGCTACAAGAAAAAAACTACAAACATTCCGAACTGTCGCGTAACTAAGAGACCTCTTATTAGGTAACACCTAATATAGTGAAACACAACTAGGTAAGTATTAAATTTAAAGGGCTTCTTAGCCAATAAGTTCCCTAGGTAGGAATAGTTTAGGTGCTAGTTGGAGAAAATGGGCATCAGGCCAACAATTATTTATTTCACCATACGAGTAAGGCGATGATAGGAAAATAATAAGTAACATTAAAACTGAATTCAGAGGAACAACGATTTTATATAACCCAGAATAAGTTAATTCTTAAAATTAATGAGGAAAACCCGCAACAGGAAAAGGTGACAAGTTGAGATAATTTATAAAATGTATACGTCAACTTTACAACTCATGTAAAGTTCATCGGCCAAATTATATCCGCAAGAGTTGGCAGACTATATGTGGTAGCTTAACCTCACAGTGAGATACAAAGCTTTGTACCGAACATTCTGGTTTACGAAGACAATAGGTTGATTAAGCATCATAAGTCTGAGTCCTATTCACAAAGCCACAGTGCAGAGCTTTAACTGTAAACATTATCGATCTTTGTCTCTGCGCTTGCGCATTGCTACGCATCAACACGCGTGCACGTGGGAACACGAAACATGCATGATTATTATAAATAACAAACATGCAACTAATTTTAACTTAGATTAACTAGGAGATGTATTATTGTTTTACAAAATTCTAGCTGATGTTTTAGTCAGACGATATAAGGTGCTTTACAAATAACGTTGTGTGAACAGACAAAAACGAAAATAATAACAATATTTAGTAGCAATATTTTTTATGGTAAGCTTCTTCCCCCACCCTTTCTCTATGACAATATTTCCTAAACATTAAAATAAGAATAAAATACACAATTTTACAAATAAATTTTATACATAATTTATGACCTTAAATTTTATTAATGCGTTTAATTTACTTAATTTATGAATCGTGAAATACAGATCACAAGTCCATCACCGTCGATGTTCGGACGGCGACTGCGCTTTGCGTGCGCGTCGGCCGTCGACAGGCGGAAGCGTGCGCGCGCGCACCCGCGCAAGGCTACGCTCATGACCTCGCACCGTCTTTGTCTAGCGCTATCTTGCGTCTGTTTACCCGCGAGGCCGAATGCATCATACCTTTGCCTAGCGTGTACTTGAAAACTAAATGATTATTGAAACCATAAATTTATCGTTAGTATAATAGGTTTCTTTTTGAGACCTTGTAGATAAATACATTAAGTGATAATTAATCTAAATACTTTTTATACAAAGCGCTTTGTTGTACGATAAAGATAATACATACAAATTTGTAATTGTTGATACATTTGTCTTGTATAATAATGTTCTTGTTGTTATTTTTCAGATATGTCGCGGTTTACATGATTGCCTCGATTGTGTGACCCAGTGGGAGCTATTAAAGAGATGTAAGTACTATCTGTGTATTTATTTACTAGCGGAAAACTACGTCAAAGGGCTGTATTGTAAACAAGTGATTACGTATCTATTACAGCGGTAATGGATTACAATAGATAAAAAAAGCTTCTAGAAACGTGCTGTCAGTCATCAATAGTTAAAATTTTAAGCCTGTATTACTTCAAATATATTAAAATAGGTATGTAACATAAAAGTGGACGTCCTCTGCTGGCTATAGATCTCTGAACTTGTAGTGCGTCGCTTTCATCCATCAGTTATATAAAAATACATACATTTAGTTGACAAATAAAACTGCCCACTTTGTTAAATTTTGATTCTTGGAACTTTGATCAGTATGTCATGAAAGCCAATTGCAGGTAGTAGAACTAAAATAAAGAAAGAAAGAAGAAAGAAAATCAAGAAAATACATTTATTTGACATAAGCCACAGACAACACAAAGATAAATGAATTGCACAATTCCTACACAATAATAATAATAATAAAAAAGGAAGAAACAACAAATTTATTATTAGCATTTATTAAAAGTATGCTGTCGGTATGCAACGGGTCGCCAACTCAACATTTGCTGGGCATAATAAAACCCAGCGCTGGTTTTCAGTTGGCATCCCTGCAAAATCTATAACTATAGTTATTTAGGCCTCCTTACATAGTTTGAATGCCGTATTCGTATTTTTTTTATACCTTCATTAAAGCCACTGTCATACAAGTCGTCTGAAACAACCCGTGTCGTGCGTTTTTTGTAACCTCACTTCGAATGTAGGCGACCTTGTCATTGCTCACAATTCGGGGTGAACCGCTACCTATGTAGCGATAGCAGAAAAAACTACGCGTGTAACTTATAATAAAAATATATTGTAGTCTTTTGCAATGTTTATATTTTTAAATTAAATAAAAAAATGTATTTAGCTGAGCTTTAAAACGACATAAATATTTAGAATTTTGTCAAAATAAGGCAGTTTATAGATTTTTGTATACAATTTAACCCTCTTGTATCTACACTTATCCACAATTATAATAAAATAGCTACACAGTTCAGCATTAATAAAAGTAAATCATTATCCTAAAAAGAGCCAATATACTTGATAGTAAAGGTAAATTTCCCGCGAGAATAGACGGTAAAGGTAATTTTATATTAATTCTAACATTAATAATGTTGCCTGCATATGCCTGTTAATAACGTCTTCCGCAATATAACTTGTTTTTCAAGGGTTTTCTATTAAAAATTTCATAAAATATAACTTTATTCAAATAAGTAAATTTGTAGCAAATGTTAAATACAATATACGATTTACTGTATTAATCTTATTCATGAGTCACATAATTGTACAAGCTAAGTACATAAGTGTTAAATACCCGTTTTTCAATTTTGAAAATATTTTCATATCTAAACACTTTTTTTTGAGCGTACTGAATTTAATGTTAATATTTTTCTTGAAACTTCTCTAGCAATATTTATTAGCTGTGATTAGATCATAACAGCTTTCAGGAAAAACATATATATTTCCTGTACTACAACCATGACCAATGTCCCTATAAGTTAATTAGATAAATAATAAAATCCATCACTATTTTATAATTTTATTATCATGGGCAGACATTAGATGAACTGTAGAATCGTCGATTAGCCTGACCTTTAGCAGATAATCAAGAGTGCCTGACCCTTTTTGTTATAATAGTTAACGAAAACCTTGACTATATTAACGAGAAGTAGCTATGTTAACCATTGGGAATTTTATTTAATAATAGATAATAATAATACCTAGCCTGTTTACTGTCCCACTGCAGGGCAAAACGTTGTGAACAGGGGGCAGATACCTACTAACTACTACAAATTTTTATTTGCGTATAGAAAATTGTACACGACATTAAATAACTTGAAATTATCGCTAAGATAGTCTTCCTTTTTTGAATGATCTCGCATAGATATGTCTTAAAATTCAAATCTTAATATTATAATGTTTACCTTGAAAATAAACATAGTACTTTACTACATATTTTACATAGGTACGTTTGTTTGTACAAATACTGTCATAAATATTTTTATCTAAACTATTTAAATATATAGAAGGTTTTACAGTTGCTGACCGTAATCTCCACCTTGTGATTGTTAATGCTACGAAAATAATCCCAAGTGTAATGAATAAAAAACTCGCAAAAAATATGTACAAAAACCCGCTCCAAATATAGACGCGCGCTTACTCCGTGAGCCTTTCATGGTAAAACAACTCAACTCTAACTAAAGGCAATCAATTACATATTGAAGTGTTCCGTTCAAGGCGAGCTACACCGAAATCGAATAATGACAGATAAATGTCTTAAATCTACTAGGAAGTATCGTGCCGGATTCGTCCTAGCAAGCCCTTGTTAACGACACGCACACACATATCAACTCACGCACACACACACGAAACAAACTCACACACGTTAAGAAAAATGGCCATGAGATAACTGACATCACAGCAAGGTCCCGCCGGTTGGTACAGTCAACAAAATAGTTTTTGTTAGTTAAAAATATTAGTTTAGAGCCGCCAATCACGATCTGGTGACGTCACTTTCTGTTCAACACAAACCTTGAACTTTACTAAAATACGAAAATTGTGCACTTTATAACCGCATCTATTTATGTAATTCAAGTATTTAACATCTTTTTTACATTTTATGACTTCATTTAAAAAATAATTAGACCTTGTCGTTTCATTTTGTACACATAATGTTTATTTATATACAAAACTATATAAGCGTAATGATAAATATAATTATACATTATTTTATGAAGGAGTCAAAACATAATTATGAAATCATAAAATTATTTATTACTAACGGGATTTACTTTTCATATGCCATTCATTTGAATTACTTATTATATTGTATAAACGAAGACATTGCAGGGTGAAAGATTTAATATATTTATTCTTATAAATTAATACGAATAAATGGTGTGATCAGATTTCCAGTGCAATAGTTATGGTTTCTCGAGCTTCTAAAGAAAGCACTTCATTCCGTGCACTAAAATTTGTGGGATTGGCTGTAAGTACATTGCATTCCTGTTTTACATGGCTTATGTGGTGTTTCTAAAGCTTCTAACAGACAGTTACCAATAGTATAATAAGCCGCTTGCTCTTAACTCTGTCTGTCACCATGGGCAAACAAAAATTACAGTAAATGCCTACACGTTAATAACTAAATTTGTGTTTGTAAATTGTAATTATAATTTCGTGACTAATTTTTAAATAAAATCCTTGCTGATATTTTTTTGTGCTACCATTACATCCACGTGCATCACGCATGCTGCGTAACATATAGTAATGATAGTGTTTGTGCTGGCGACAGCCGCCGGCCTTCAAACCCGGACCGATGAATATTTTTAACGAAGGGCCCACGCAACAAACTCTTTTTCATTCCTGCATGTAGTTGAACCACATTTGTTACTCGTTGACAATGAAATTGAGGTGACCAATTCACCTTTACAACAATTAGGCAGAGGTTTATCGCCATTTAAATGTAACTGTAACAATACTATTGTACAGTACATGTCTGCTCACAACACACAGACACTCAAGCGAAGGAACTTTTGGAAAATGTCCAACATGAAATTGTTTAATCACATAGGTACAAGTTTTATGTTAATTTATAATATTGAACAAAGAAATGTTTTCATTATGGGTGAACAGAAAATGAACACCTCTTTGTGCCAAAAATATGAAGAATCAAATATCAAGAAAACTGAGTATGTAAAAACATTTTTTTATTTGAGTCGCATCCAATTTTTTGCTATTATTGTAGCGTTATTTAAATACAAGTAAACAAAGAACTGTTTAAACAAATCAAGTAGGTAATCAGTATTCAAGGTAACTAGGGCTCAAAGCGGCGATGATTACGTTTTGTGTTTGCTTGGATTTTGTACAAACGAGGAAACGAAAAATAACTACATTATTACGTGTCTGTAAAGACCTTCAAGAGCTCGAGGAATATTACTCTAATTATACAGATAAACAAACGACTAAACAAATAAAATTTATCACCGCTAAATATAGATTAAACATGAATTATTAAAATTAAATAATAAATTTACAAAAACAATTTCATAAATATTTTAATTAGCACCGTACTTATACCATAGATAATAGAACTGGAAAGTCTTAAATTCGATTTTTAAAAGGTTAATCGACAAACCTACAATAATTAAGTACCTACTCGTAAATATCTTATAGTGTCCAATTAGTTTCTAAAAACATGGTAAGTACGACTAAGAATTGATTGTACTTAATAAAAACAACGACAAAATACATTAAGAAACACCGATTTGACAACTCTGCTCATCACTCTTCAGGAAGTGAACGTGAGTCAGTCTGTATGATTCAAAATTAGAATACTGATTAATTTATGATTAATAAACCGATGCTGCCAGCCAACTACATTATAAATATAAATCAGTAAGTATATATAATGATCCTAAGAAGGTATTAACTTCTGAATAAAAAGAAACTGTATTTCCAATTTAAAATATTTTAACTTCAAACATATGAGTTCAATAAAATAATTTTAAACCAAAAAAAACAACTTCGAACAGGAAGGAAACTGAAAAGTTGAAAATAAATTTACTTTACTATAAAGTAATTCGTATTTTAAATTAGTCAATTAGAAATAATTAAATGAGTATTTTATAATTTTGAAGTTGGTGCCAAGTAAAACAATAACTAGGTATAGGTATTATCAATCTTAATTTGCTATTGTAGTAAGGTTTGTATAGTATTTACTTAGCACCAACCACCCCTACCATCGAATTGTGCAAACTTCTCCTTTTTTGAAGTCGGTTAAAAAGCGTTAAGAACAATATAAATAAAATATGATTTATCGTATTCCTTGGCAACGTGACCGATTTTTTGGATAAAAAGTAGCCTATGTCCGTCTCCGGCACCGAATCTATCTACATACTAATTTTCATCAAAATTGGTTCAGTAGTTAAGGCGCTGAGTGGTAACAAACACACAAACAATCTTTCGCATCTTTAATATAAAAATGAATCGCTGAATGTGTTGCTAAGCGCAAATCTCGAGAGCAGCTGAACCGATTTCGCTAATTCTTTTTTTTATAATATTCCTTGAAGTACGAGGATGGTTCTTACGGACAGAAAAATTAAAAACATTGCCTGAAAAAAAAAATAAGAATCGACTGTTAGGCGGTACGAAGTTCGCCGGGTCAGCTAGTAGAAAATAAATTCCCACATATAAATTGTGTTGCAATCTGTACACGAATATTGTAGCGCAGTCCCAATATAGAATGTTGCAAATTGTGCAGTCGCAGACGGCGACAGCGACACCGGACGGTCCGAAGGCTCTTCCTAGACGTATGACTCAGCACAACAGTTCTATACCTCTAGAAGGGTCTTACGCCCTTAACGTTGTAATACAGCTATTTGTAGACCGATTATACAGATGAGTAGCGTTGTTGAGTGATGCCGATTATTTATTAGCTTTACTTGATTTGTTTAACTTATATATTTGTATTAGTTAATTATGTTAGGAAATACTTAACGCGTGTGTGAAACTATACATAGATTACAAATTACTATTGAAGTACTAGTGCACGTACATCGGTAATTAAAAGTCAATACTCTATTTTTATAATTTATAATTATATATAATTTCTTTTTATCGTTTGAAAAAGTTTAAATCTCCGTTCTTATAATACGGTTCTTATGCTATTGTGGTACTATCTTGACCTGAGGACCTTGACAAGTGGCATAAATGCTAATAGAATATATAGATTAAAAAAATGTATGGGTTGACATAAGCTAACGATAATGTTGGCGTTAGCTTATGTCAACCCATAATTTTTAATCCATTCTATGAACAGAATAGAAATCTATGTCACTTGTCTAGGCCCTCTGAGGTTTTTGCTAGTTTTTCTCACGGCCCTACCCAATCAACGAATTGACAAATAATTTACCAGAAACTCACATTACTTCATAAAAAAATTTCCAATAAAAAGTATAAGTATTTTAATGTCATGTTCAACGCATATATATAACAACTATATGTCACAATTCGATAAAATAATATTACATAATGTACAATAACAAGATAACCACACGTTTACAAGAACAAAGCCTAATTCATAACAACGCCCCACCATATTAATTTGCGTCTGAAATCTGCCACTGCGCAGTATGCAATCGCACAAAGGTTAATTTGTGCGCGCTAGTGGGTACTTCGAAGCTTGGTAACCGCCAAATACAACTGGTCATATAAATTCGAAATTTATGATTATTTTTAAATTTTCCGTGTTTGAAACTCTTCCGTTATTTTATTGCTGATAGATATTACAGTTTACCTGACCTCGGTATCGCCAAAACTATTTGGAGTTGCCACCTTCAAAATAATAAATATTGAAAATGAAATTACTACCACTCTATGAGTCTCAAGACGCTACTATAGTCTTTATTATGCTAGCAGGCCGTCACTTCTCGACACATTAAAATATACAATCTTTTAAGTGTGAAATAATAAAATTTTAGTTGTCAATTATAAATTCCTTATCTTTTCTTTACACATTATTGTCCACCTAAATAATTATGTTTTCCAATAAATAATTTATATTACAGCTCAAGATAGAATAATTTCCATTTCACCCACATATTTCGGAACGCCTGGCAATTTCTATTTGAATAGGGCTTTGTACTATTTCGGTTTTGGGCAAGCCATCAGTCATCAAAGCAGTTGGTTCCGCGTTGGCATCGCGCCAGAGACGGAAAAAGGATGCATTAAGGGCCCAGAATTATGACATGCACTTCTAAACACAGACCGTACAGACATTTCTGTGTGCCGGCCTATTTAACAAGCGCGAGATTAGAATTATGTACCTATACGTACATTACATCGGTTTTGATCTTCGGAATGGCATTTTAAGAATTTTTCTCTTTAGGTTTTTCTTGGATAAAAGTATAACTTATTTGTTCATTTAAGAGATCATGTATACGTGATACCTACTTATGAACGTCACAATGAGGGTGTTTGAGAAAATTTTTGCCAGCAGTTGACGCCACTTTGGTAAAAGGATTTCCATTTTGACAGCGCTATCAAAATAAATATTTTCAGTGTTCATTTCGGCAATTTTAATGTTTAATTTACAAAATAGATAATTGACGTGCTTAAGGACAAAAGAAAATTGCTGAAAGGGTTTTCTAAAATGGCGCACACGAGGTGGCAGCACCGATGTGTCAGGTCTAGCTGTCAAGCGCTTTTTGAAAGTTAACCCCTGATTGGCCCAATGTGACAGTTGAAGGGGCGCAACTGGCGAAATTTTTCTTAACACCCTCAATAAGAAAAGGCGTCAGTTGATGTTTGCTTAAGTAGCACCATGGGAGCCGGTGGAAGTGAGTGCGACGGCTCTGCGAAAAGCTGTATGTTAGATTCTTTACAATTTATAATAACACGCGACGCGGAGACGTGAACTAGTGAAGTGTATACCACCGCTTAGACCTTAGACGCATTATTCCTGTAGCTTGCGTCATGTACTTACGTCATTGTGCTCCAGTAAAACAAAGGGTAGTATCTAATCACGCTGTGAGTATCAGTCGCCATTCAGGCAAAATTAGTAATTGTGAGCTTACCTTGACCCTTAACCTCATATCCACACATTCCTTGAGAGATTGCAGAGGACCTATGAAGTTCTCCATACGCGTCAGAATGTTTTTCGTTTTCCATGGCCGCCTTGTTGGCATTACAGCTAAAAAAACAAGTAAACCATCAGAACATGTGAAAATAAACGGTATAACATAATTTTTATTGATGGGTAAATGAATTACATAAATGTTACTACAGATACATAAGTCACAGCTTTCTCTACGCAATAACATAATATTTGGCAGTAATACAAAGTACCCTTTAAAAAATAGAAATAAGTACTAAATACTGCCGCGATTGAGGGTCTGCAATAGTTAAGGTCTATTATGATATCATCATATATTATCAGCAAAAAGACGTCTTCTACTGGACATAGGCCTCCCCCAATTTTCGCCACCGTGGTCGGTCGTTCGCCACTCTCATACATCGGTTGCCTACCATCCTTATAAGGTCATCGGTCCGCCTTGTGAGGGGTATACTAGGCCTACAATAACGATCTACCTATTTTCTTATACAACTTTGGTGGTAAGCCACCTGATAAGCTCAGGTGGCCGACCTGATGGTAAGTGCGGGACACGTGCGGGACTGAAGTGCTAAAGGGTTTCGAACCAAGCGGTTCATACTTTTGTCGCTTAATTAAAGCCTGGAACTCTTTACCGGCGCATGTGTTTCTATCTAACTTTGAACTTGGGTCTTTTAGGGGCGTGAAAAAGTATCTCACTAAGCCGCCATAGTGGAGGCCACCATACCAGTAGTTTGGCCTTTGGAATGGTGACAGAGCATTTCTCAACCGGCCAAATCAGGTCCACATTTAAAAATATCTAAGAATATTAATATAATTAAATACAAAGTATATTAGTATTACGATAACAAAGCCGTAGAAAAAGTCAACGCCCGAGGTATACGTTATCAAATGACACAGAAATGACACCTGTTAAAATATGGCAACATTTCTGTGACCGACTCGCACAGACAATACGAGCACTCACCCTGTCATCAGTTAAGCGTACGGCGATGTGTTCAATCTGTTTTGAACAACTAGGTACTATAAAGCAGGTAATAAATTATGTTTTGTTACTGATAGTACGATTAGGCTTCAGGTATTTACCTTTGCGAAAACATGATATGACTAACGAACAACAAAACAACAGATTTTCACATTATAAGATGTAAAAGGATCCTGCTATTTCGCGGGAACTAAACGTAAAATTTGTTCTTAGTGACAGATAGCTGCAATTAACCTTAAAACCCAAATAATATTAGGATTAGCTGCAATATATTTAATAATAATAAAATATGACGATAGGTTTTAGGAGCGATATATTTTCAATAAGGTCTTCGAAAATTCCTTCAGACATCAATATGTCTTTCGGACATCAATATGTTCGGGTTATTGCCCAATGGCAATAACCCGAATGACATTAAATTAAAGTTAATAATTATTCAATCAATCACGTATTAATCAATGATTAGTAATTTAATAAAATAAACTTTCATTATAGAATAATATTTTAATTACTTCATAGCAAAGAACATTAAAGGGGAATCAACGCAATCCTTGATACCTATAATACTTTACTATTTATAGTTTTTAATCAGTTATTTTGGAGTCGGTGCCAGCCAAGAAGGATCTTTAATTCTGTCTTTGCAACCAACTTTTGTAGTGCACGGGGCGGTAATTGCACGCGTGGGGGATATGCCTGAGTGCACTACCCGAACGCGGTCATACTCGTGAACGCAGACGTCATTGATAGTTGTGTTCAGATATACATAAAAAATTTGACGCGCACTTATCAGATTCCGTTCGATTTCTTGTATTAAATCTATATTTTTCATTCATGTATTAATAGATTAATCAAGAAGGTTTTTTTTGCTAGTAGGTAGGTTATTTTTATGAAGGTCATTATGAACCTTCTTGGCTGGCACCGACTCCAAAATAACTGATTAAAAACTATAAATAGTAAAGTATTATAGGTATCAAGGATTGCGTTGATTCCCCTTTAATGTTCTTTGCTATGAAGTAATTAAAATATTATTTTCTACTTTTTAGTTTAGGATTGAACATGTAGGTGTTGTTTGCAGTCGGTTTTCATTTTTTTTCTAAAAATAATTTTATTTTTAAACTTTTAGTGGGAATTAATTGTGTATAAATATATTCAATATGGGTAGACCTACTAAACGTGCTGCGCAAATGAGACAGCGCCGCGCCGTTTTAAAAGAAAGTAGAGACGAGAGGTAAGATTGTAAATAGAAATATAAGGTCCTTGTCAACACTTTCTCGATCGCTAAACCCTGAATCCCAGAAACCACAAATCAAAACAAAAAAGTGATGATCTACCAACAATAAAGAATCATCAAAAATCATAATTTAACTGACCGAGCAATCGCTCAGATATACAAAAAATGCATAATGGTCACTCATCCAGGGCTACTTCGTTTCTAACAAAAAATGAATTTTGAAAATCACTTCGCACTTGTAGCATGGACATGTCAATGTCAGATAATTCGTCGCAAAAGACATCGACGTGTTGCTTTACACGTCTTCACTTCTTGCAAACGATTTGTTACAAAATATTAAATTATTCTTTATAAAAAAAACATGGGACCCCATTTCGGAGTATACCCTTTCAAATAAAAGAAGAATTTTCCAAATTGGTTTATAAATGACGGAGTTAAGTTGTAACAAACATACAACCACTGAACCATTTCTTATAATAAAAAAATGGGACCAATTTCAGAGTATACCCTCTCAAATAAAAAAAAAATTTTTCAAATCGGTTCATAAATGACCGAGATATGAGGTAACAAACATACAAAAAAAAAAAAAAAAAAAAAAAAAAAACATACGACCCGAATTGATAACCTCCTCCTTTTTGAAGTCGGTTAAAAACAGTCGAAATCGAATAGATAGTACTAGGAGCTCAGCCAAAGCTAAGAGATCTCACTATTCGTTAAAACAAAATATAATTTGCTAAGATTTTCATTGCATATATTTTGTTATCTATCTCTCTACATAACACAAAATTATTGCTTTCACGATCTGTTAAGTAATGAATGTTTCTATAAATAGACAATCTAAATGAAATCAAGAGCGACCACGCAAAACGAGTTTATTCATTAAAAACAAGATAATCGATACCTTAAGAATACTTATATCGACGACAAAAACCTAGTATGGTTGGTGATTGATGCGACATTTTATTATCGATTAAGTATAACGACCTATTGATTGCAAATAAACAATAAATTAAGAATTGATTGAAAATGAAAACAGTTTTACAATAAGGCCGAAACGAGTTATTGATGAACCTGGAAGTGAGCATACAAATAGAGAGTAAACAGAATCCATTAGGCGAACTCATCAATTCACCGCAGATGAAAAAACTCGTGTAAACTATCAACAAATGTATGCAGCGAGGCGCAGGCGGTGCGAGTGCGATGTACCAGGGACGCATGGCTCGCGAGCGGTCGCCGATCGCGAATTACTTTCACTCAACTATCCCCGGGCGCTGACCGCGCGCCGAGGGTCGTTGGCCGCGAACGAGCGCGGGAAACGCCAGCCGCCACCGCGCCATTCAGAAAAGCCCGCCATGTTTACACAGATGCGCGCCGAAACGCGTGCCGTTGCATCACTTCCGTTTGCGTTCCGTTTCGCCGCTTATTGGCGACGTAGCGATTTACTTTTATGCGTTTAACACAATTATTTTGCGTAATCTTTGCTACTAGGGTCTTTACACTCGAGTAAAAGTTTACTGATCTTTATACGAGTTGCTATAAAACTATAAAATGGATAGACATGTGTTTCTGTAGGTAATTAAAATACAAAAATTAAATAACTTATAAAGATAAATTCGCGACGATAATGGAGACAGTGTCGTGCACAATGCGCGCGCGCAGACCGTCGGCTTAGCGTGATAGATAACACAACACGCAACTATTCGTTATCTTATTTTACAATTCGTAAACATTGTAATACACGTAATTCTGTTTTAGTAGAAGTCTCATGTATATTTTTATAGAATATTAGATTACACATAGAACTGCAAATGCGAGAGTTTTAGACCTTACGTCATCAAGTAAATTTTATATGTAGGTAATACGTAGATTATTCTGAGTAGGTATAGCCAAAGAATCTGGCCCAGACTATCATTCGTCTTGCTTTTCTTCGCAAAGATAAACTAAGCACATTTATCGTAAAAAGCGACCATCCATCGACTATTGAACGATTTAGAACGGAAAGCTTTCATTTGAACTAAGAATATTTTATATGTAAACAATCAAAAAATACTTAACCACAGACAAAACATACAATTAGAAGCTAATTTTATTACTCCTTATCTCGGATGACACAATTGTTTATCGAAATTTCTTAGCATATTTTTAACAAATAAAAAGTAATAATTTCGGCTAGCACATGTTTCTGAGATAACATTTCATCACCCGGATACAGGGTTGCCAAACTTATTTATTATTACTATTTACTGGGCATTACTGGCCTTCTATTCAATCAATCAATCTATTTTGTATGTACTAATTTTATTTGCCAATTGGTAGCGGCCGCGAAGAAATATCTATTAATAATATTCGCACTTAGCTTTCATCTAGGTTTTGATACTTTGTAAGTCACGAAGAGTAAAGTAAAATAATAGATTGAATAATATTGACACAAAGAAAATACGTAAAAAGTTAAATCATCTAATTACGAATTAGTGAAAAGCATGTCATGTTTTAAATATTTATTTATTTATTTAAAAACTTTATATACATAACAGTATATTTGGTGGACTTAATGCCTGGGGCATTAAGTCTGGCCTTTTTACGATAAATATGCTACGAAGATTTTATTTTCTGTACATTTTTGTCTTTTTAAGCATTCATGAGATGGTTTGGCCTGTCTTTTAGACGAGAAGACAAAATAGGTACCTTCTTTACATCACTTATATTTATATTTCAAAATTAATTTTTGTCTCAGATTGTTCGTAATACAGGTAGTTTAAAAATAATATGTGTCCAATATTCTATTGCGTATTTTGAATTATTATAATTAAAATTTGGCGAACTGAAGTGATGCAGAGTGAATTAGTGTCGAATGGCAACAACCCTAGGCGCAAAATCTCTGGATGGCATGTCAACGACCGAGGCTCCAGGCCGAGTGAGACGGCAAACGCCACTCATGTGGAAAGCGGTTATGCAACAATTGTACACGCGAAAGTCTAGCGAGCGATGTTATGTTCGCACACCGATGCATCTAGATGAACGCATTACAATTTATTCATATTGGCGACACACGCTATTGTTACCACTAAGTCGATAAGCGATTTCGTATGCCAAAAATAGTCAAGTCATTTTGATCGCAGCCTCATCTGAATCTTCGAGTGAGGCTGATGGATCTCATAAATCTTAAAGATTATAGTGTCAATCTTTGGCAGTGGAATCAAATGAAACGGTTCGGTACTTATAAATGTCATTAATTTATTTTAAACCTTAAACTCTTTAAGCATCTGTGTTGTCTCTTAGCTCGTTTTGCTTATTAACGCAAATTGCAATGGACTAAACATTCTAGGTGAAAACTTCGAGTTTACTGACAAGTAACAAGTACACACACCTAATTATAACCCGGGTATTTCAAATGGGTATGAAATAGTATGTGATAGAGCCTAGATACTATAATTAACATTTGCCATGATAGCAATGAGTAAGAGAACGTTTACAAATAAAAATACGAGTAATTTAGGACATATCTTAATCTGAGACTGTCTGAGCCACTTCGATCCTATATTACTCACATCACGTAATACAATATTTGTAAAACGCTTATGAGTATAAACCTTATGCCTAATAACCTATGCTAATGCTAATTTTCTTTAACATAATTGTATTAAGTCCGTTGTTCTACCTTCGAACAAGCACTTTCTTAGATAAACTCAATAGATGTAAATGCGCGCGATTGTTCAGACCATGTTTCAGCATTGCAAAACAATATGGCGATTGCAATTATACTCTACCATTACGCTTATATTAGGTTTAACGATTGCACAAAGTAGCCGATAATAGTCTCAAACAAGGAGTTTACAAGCCAGGTGTGTTTAGAGTCTATGGTACATACCTGTCACTTTCCACTGGCAGCCATTTTTGTACATTTGGCGCGCAAATAATCAGTAACATTTAACACGCGATCGCGTGTTTATGTTATTTATTGTTTGTTGATTAAATATATTGACAGTTACATGACGAACTGCAGAAGGTTTTTAAACAGATTTTTGTGCAATAAATACTTACCTATCATTCGACTAGTAAATACCTATCATTCGACTAGTAAATGTTAGTTATGTTGTAAGTTAAGTTTGGTCATAGAAAATTGGCACACACTGATAATCTTTAACCTTGTGTATCTAAAAAGAAATTCGATAATAACGCGAATTGTATTATATTTAAAAGCTATGATGTATTCCGCGATTACTGACATTAAATCTAACAACCTCGCTAAGTATAGTGACTATCGTAAACTCCTTCATTTAAAAGAAAGCTACCTATTACAAAAGTGGATAACTTCGAGCTAATGGTGCTCGGATATCGGAGGCTCTATGCTCTATTGAAAGGCGGCAGGAAAACAGTGTTGCTTTGACATTGTAGGACAATTTTTTGATGTACACCGCTATAAAAAATGCTACAAATTGTCTTTCTAAATTACCTTGTCCAAACTATACTGAACATCGAACAATAGATATCTAATAAATTATTCATTTTAAAAAACGTAGGCTACACAAGTAAAGTATTTTTTTAAATATTTAGATTACCATAATCTCTCCACTCTGCCTAATGATAAATTGCTTGCAACTACGGCGGTTTTGTGAGATGCTTTCTACGCTTCCTTCAACCAGGAATAAATTTTGTCCAATCAAAATATTTCACCTGACACAAACATCACCTAAATAATTATCATTCATCCACGTGTAACGTAACAGAATATTTAAATTTACGTGACATTACATCGTGACCATAAACAAATTCGCAACACCATAATGTTGGCTAATAAAGCATGAGGTAACTATAGTTGTGTGTCAAAACAAATAGTGGTAAAAAAGGATTATGTAATGTAGGCTGCAAGGCCAGCAGGTCACGGGCTATGCAAACGAGCTGATGCGATTGTTGATAACTCATTCACAACCGAGACTGGTACACTTGAAAAATAAACAACATCGTATTTACTTCGAGTATGGGGAGTTCGGGACAGACTTGTAGTAGATTATCTATAGTGTTATATACAGCGGAAGCGTTTGTTTGTTTGAACTCCCTAATCTCTAGAACTACCAGTCGGATTTTAAAAATTCGTTTTGCGTATGATATATGCCCAGTTCTCGAGGAAGGTTATATCCTATCTACCTAACATAACGCTACTGGCAACGGGAGCAAAGCAGTGAGTAAAGACGCGGGTGAAACCGCGCCACGGAAAGCTAGTATAATAAGGCGCTTCCTCAACGCGAACATTTACTGTAATGTAACGTTTGGCTCTGGAATATGGATTATATTACAAGCGATGCTCGCGGTGAAGGAGTCACATACAAGACATAGGTTACACGCAATCAATATCGTATGTTTGGAAACATAGAAAATAGGTTTGGTAATAAAATAATATATAATTTATTCGCTTAAAATCTACATCATCTACATACAATAAAGAGCAAATTATTCCAGACAACGACTTTTAATTCAACAATAATGATTTAGTTACTGTAACAAAGTAATAGTAGACCTCTATTTTGGTCTAAAAAGGAGGTAGGTAATATTTTTAAAGTCGTCCAGGAGTCTAATGCTTCTTCTGGTCTTGCGAGCATCTACAGGCTGCAGTAATTGCTTACCATTAAGTGGGCTGTATGTTTCTTTGCATCAAAAAGGACAAATAACAATCTTAAACCGTATACTTTTATATTAAACCGTAGGTATAATATAGTGATCGATTACAATACGACCAATTAGTTCATGCGCATTTTATCGAATAACAAAGTTCTATAATTAATTTAATAAAAAAAAATATATATTTATTATTAATTGTAAAAGAATAGGTATAATTAAGTAAAGAGAATTTATGAGAAAAAACGCGCGTAAATTGTAATGAATACGTCATTAAACATTAATTTTTATTTTTATTTAGCTCTAATTTAGAAATAGTAAATCATTTTAAAGCATAACATTATTTTATCTAAAACTTTATTATAATGGACATGCCAACATCAGTATCGTATATCAGTAGTTCAAGCATATTTGAGGTCAGAATCAACCTTGGTAGTAGAATCGAAGTCCTATAGCTGCCTGGGTGGGCCGCGTAAATTATCCAGGGGGGTGGCACCGGTAATAAGCCGTGGGGGGGCGAGAGGGAGCCGGTCGTCGTCCTCGGTTGACATAGAGCCGCGTGCGTTGAACGCGCGGCCTAGACTGACCTCATGGTACGACCTGCCAACATGTGCGGATTTTGGATAATAGTTTGATTTATAGATGCTATTTGTGGGTTAGTTTTTATTGATTTCTAGAAAAAATATTAAAGTTATTTTTAATTGTACATTCTTAAGCTGCGTGTGCAGAGGCTAAATCTAACTCCATATATTACAAAAAATAATTACTTTTTGACTTTTCGCGAGAAAATCACTATAGATCAAATCAATAATTAAAATGTGAAATTAAAATCTCTATAAGATTCTCATTTTTTTATTAGCCTGTACTGAAGTGTACTGTCTCACTGCTGACCAAAGGTCTACTCACATAGTCTTCCACCTCTCACTGCTTGATGATAATCTCCAGTTCCCTTCAAAGACATCTAGGTCATCCCGCCAATGCCAACGTTGTTTGGGCCAACCACGCCGGCGACGTCCGTCTTCGGGCACCCACTCTGACACAATCTTCATCCATTCCTTTCACGTCACTCATTCATACTTCCATACCAATATTATAAAAGCGAAAGGAACTCTGTCTGTCTGTCTGTTACGTTTTTACGTCTAAACCATTGAACCGATTTTGATAAAATTTGTGAAGGTGTTAGGGGATAGCGGATGAAAGTTTGCATGAAAAATCGTATCGGATATTAGAATTTTGTAGTGTCTTGTGAAAGCCTTCTCAGGACACAAAAGAAGTCCCAATTACTGATACCTCATTTAATTTTGATAGTTAGATAGTCATATTTTTAAATCTGTAAATAGTTTATTTGCTGAACAAAAAATTATAGTTTGTATACGTAAACAGAATAGAGAGAACGGGAAGAAACTAAGAACCGATGGGAAGCTTATGCCCTGTAATGCATTAAAAGCAAACAATATTTCCTAATACAATGTGCTGAACACATATGTGTTGAAGTTGCAGAAAATAGGCTACAACTGAGCTTAACAACCTCATCACCGCAATACCAATATACAGTGGTTAACTTAGTAGCAGTGTTGCCAGTATGTTACTTTTATAACATTTGACGTTACTTTTGGACCTCTCATGTTACCTCGCATGTTTACACAGCTCAAATGTTACTTTTCTGTAACTTTCAGGATCTCCAACAAAGAATATACACTACAATTTACACAGTTCATTTCACAAAGAATTTTTCATGTGTACTCCTTCAATTATAGGAGACCACAGCATCCATTTAAAAAATATTTAGAACTAAGTTAAGTACCTAATATGTTACACAATAATAAAAAATTAAACAAATTTAAACAAAGCAAGGGGACAATTTAAACAGTAGCAATCTGTATAATACATACATACACAAACATGTAATTTAATACAATATAAAACACCAAATAAACATTTTAAAATTACAGTCATTGTTAATGAACAATTAAATGTATTGGTCTAAACATTTCTTGAATTTAATCATAGAATCATATACGTCGATTTCATGTGTTTTTGATAAGTTGTTAAAAAAGTCAAAAGTATAAGAACAATGTTTTTCAACAAACCAAAAATAATTGTGAAACTAAACACAGCTAACTGCTAACTTCCCGTCTTATTACTTTACTCTGTGCTGCTAACGCAGTTTCTATTGATAATAATGTCATTGTTTTTTTTCAATATGTTACGAAATTTAACAAATGGAAAAGACGACTTTATTTTTTGTGTAATAAAAATACTACTTTATTAGAGTAGTTTTCTAAATTATAGATAATGTTACTTTTGCCTCAATAATTTTACTTTTGGAGCTGTCTCATATAACTTTTGACAATCGGTCACTAGTAAAATCTTCATGTTTCTTTCTGCCTACATAGCGGGACCTTAAAATGGTAAGGAATGCACAAACTGACTGGACAGTAGATAGTGATACAAATGAGACCCAAAAATAATATATAACACACGCCTACCTCTTGTTATATATGCATCGTTCTGATAAGTGATTAACTTTGTCATTGTAATTAAAATTACATAAAACTTAATTATTCTTTAGACATTGTTAAAAACTCTACTTGTACTATACATCTACCTACAAAACTATATTATATTTATAAATTTTATTACTAGTAACATTCGAAAACAGTGGCATAATAATAGAATACCAAAGCCTGATTTTATCTTACAAAACAATAACAAAGATAACCTCAAAATGCTCACCTTCATATTGAGCAAAACGTTGTTTATTTCGTTCTAGTAACTCTTGTTCTTCGATTATCTTTTTAGTTTCTTTTGCTTCTTTTCTTTTTTTGATCAATTCTTTGTTTCCAACAGGTATTACATTGAAATTAGGTAGAGAGTTCTTTAGAGCCGATTCAAACTGTTTAACATTTTCATACAACGGCGCATTTTTTACGGGCACTGGTGTTTTTTTAGAGTAAAGTGCTTTTAACGGATTGAAACTAGAACTACAAGCACTAACTTCTGAATCAGAAGTAGAAGAATCAGATGTGTTTTCTTTCGGCATCGTAGAAACTTTGTAAACAAATCAAATGTGATTGTCACTAGTGTCACTTTACTATTGTCATTGTCAATTTTGATACGTTTCGTTTCAAGTAAAACGTATCGTGCTGAAATTTGGAATTTTGTAAATAAAATAAACAGTATATAGGTAGGTAAGTATGTTTACAATATTTTTGACTTAATTAACTTAGGCGCGGAAACAGTTTTAGAAACAATAATATAACAATTTAACAACATTTACCCTCGAAGTAAAGCGATTTAATTGCACTTTTTACCGCAATGCAATTCATACTGATCGCGTGGTAGAATGTTGAAGGTTCTTCCTCAAACTTATATATCAATATCAAATTACAATTATAAATTATAATACAATGAATGTATTAGTAACAACAATGTGTCAATTTAAGGCATAACGTTGTTTATATCAGGTAGCACCACATTTTATTTCATACAACTGCAACTGCTTAGTTACTTATTATTTCTCATGTTTATTTACTTTAATAAAACCTATTAAACAACATTAAAATAATGACTAACTGGTTGTGTAAATAAGATAAGTAGGTATTAAAGATGTTAGCTCGTTGATAATTACGCCAACTCAATGCAAGGTCCTAGAGCTATATGCAATAGGAAGTAAATGATCCAAGGTTGCGTCTCACTGAAGTTTATATATCTTTCAATAAGCAATTCTAGGGAAATCTATAATCATTTACCGTAAAAAGAAATATACCCAATGTGATCGAACTTGTACGTTTAAAATTACAAATGGTGGTATATGTGTTTACATTTTATTGATGTAATGCGTAAGAAATAAACAGAAGTAAATAAACTGCAAGAATATAATAGTAGTCATTTCGTTCAGTCAACAAAAAAATATAGTTCTGTTGTGGCTATTCGACGGTAGATGGCGTCGTGCGATGCAAAATTAAGCCATTTTAAAACAAATATTATTTTGTACTGTAATACTTCTTATTACTACCTAATCTGTTAGTTTTGAATTGAATCATAATATCAAAGCCTTTTTATGTTATTAAAATTGTATTACTTGACTACTTACTCACATTATGTATTACTATATTAAAATCAAAGGAAGCTTACCAGCGTGTCTTCGTTTATTAATTCTTTACGTATTTATACATGAATAATGTAACATTAGGTTAATGTCATTCAGACTCGTACTATTTTTAATCAAGCTATATATTTAACTACATTACTATTTACACAAAGAAACATTTAAACATAATAGATACCTATGTTATATGGAGGCCGCAATATTATCAGCTGCTTGCTACGCTTCTGGACCTCAATGATAATTACTTACCAATAAGCAGAATATAAGTAGTTAGGTAACACAAAAATATGTCAAAAGTCATTTGTAACGATCCGAACATCATTTTCGCTTTTTCAACATAATTCGTTAACATCTTAATTCGCGCAGGAATATTATAGCATGAAAGCAATATTGAAGCAGATGCATTAGTATTAGAAATTAAAGTTTAGAAGCAAGCCTATGGATGAAATCGTTTTTTAATATTTAGTGGTACTTACTTCTGGTGTTGAGATCGTTTAAAGGCACCATATTGAAGCAGTTCCTCTAAGCACTTCTTAAACAACATACAACAGAATGTATTTATTAGAAAAACGCTCACCCTCAAAATTAAGATCCATTCCACCCCAAGCTGGTGTGGATATTTAAACTGATTCGGGCTGAACCAAATTAAGAACATTGCATCTTATTATAAGGCTTGCTTCAAAACTCGCGTCTGAAGCACATTTTGCACGAGCTTTTCTGATAGTTGTATGTATCACTCATGAAGTCATCCATATAGAAAATCATGTTCTTAAGACAATATGTAATTGGTATGCGTAAGGGGCAAGGTTGAAGAGAGCCCTAGTAATCGTTCAAGGTTACGTGTGATTGTAACTTTGAAGATCTATAAGCTGGACAGTGTTTGTTACTGACCGCTAACTTCTGAATGTTAACTGTTAGTCAATACAAACGCGCGAGAGAATGATGAAAATTTATAAAACATAACCCAAGATCGCCCGACCCGAGAATAAAACCCTCTGCGAGGCAGTCCGTAAACAGTAGATAGGGTACCATTGAACCACGGAGTCTTTCAATTTCGTTGAATAGTTGAAGAGCGAAGAAAGCGGTACAAGGAAGCATTTAGAAAAGAAAAGTACTCTTTTTATTTCACACACGACAATTATAGTGAAAGAGTGAGATAGCATTGTTCGCTTTTTTACAAACGGTGAGCGTTGATTGGCAGCTTTTCTTTGTTTCGCGTCGCAAGCGCAGTCTTCCGTGCATTGTACGTCCTCACATAATATGATTACGAGAACGTCATGTTTGTTACGTTCATTACATTTTTCTTTTGTTTTTTTTTTGATTGCTCGTTCTAACATTTTATGGTCAGTTAGCTTTATGAAAAAATATGAAGATATACGTGCCTATGTTACTAAATCATTTGTAATGCTGAAGGCAATATTTTGTAAGATCTAGGTAGCAAAATTATTGGCATGTAAAGCTCTACTCTTGTTCTCGTCAACGCTGTTAATTGTTACAGTTAATTTATTTGAGGTAGTACACTTTAATGAAAGTTGTCCAACGGATAGTAATACGTGTCTTAAAAACGTCTATAAGAAAAAATCTTAAGCTGGCATAATAGTATTAATAGGTATCATATATAATTTTATATTAATCAATATAATCAATTATTGTAAATAATACATTAGGTGTATATTAACTCTAAGAAGTTAAGTGCCTACAGATTGGAAAGAAAGATTACGACCGCTGTTGTTAAAATAATCATTAATTACATAAATTATTTGATTGCGTAGAGAAATTTTACGATCTTGTATTAATTGATGTTACATAATGATAAAAAGGCAGCTTAAAAAATATACATATCTTCAAAGCGCTCTTTTATTTTACACACGAGTTACTACAAGAATGACGGGCTGCCGATGGTTGAGGGAGGCTCACGACCGGCCAAGGTAGCGAAATTGTTGTTCTTGAGGTTACTACAAACAAATATCAGCTGTATCTACCTACTATTTGCTATTGGAACTATTCAAAATACGCCCTTTGACTTAGAATTGCTGCGAAATAAAAAATAGAGTTATAGAAACTTCAATTATATAAGTAATTGAATCTCATTGGCTTAACTTTATCTACATAGGTACTATTAACTAGCAACAGCCAGGCCAGTTAATAGAATATGTACCTGCTCTATAGAAAAAACATTAAAACAGAAAATGCTTTTTATTCACTGGAAGTTGACTCCCGAACTGTGATTGTGACTGATTTTTTACCTAATAAAATTTTATGCCACATTCAACTGACACTTAAAATAAATTATTTGTTATATGATGAAATTTATAAAGAATATAATTAATGTTATTGTGTTTTTTTTTTACAGAGCAGCGCGTGCGTGTGCGCGAGTGGTAGAGCGCCGCGCTGCCTCTATGCTGTGTCCACGCAGATTCGATATCCACCGGGACGTCGCCAGGTGATCTCGATGCCTCGCCGCTATCTCACACAAATACATACAACTTATTTTCCTGACGAAAAAAGAAACATTTATCTCAAAATTTAATGTAACCAAAATTTTCTACCTAATGCCGGTCCCGCTGTCTAGTGGTGAGAACCGGAACTAAAACACTAACATTTTACTAACCACGTTTCACATAATTGGATTTTTAATTTATACTAATCTGCTTGCATTGATAAATACAACAATCAATATTATTTTATTTAATGCGCGCAGTGAAATACAACTAACCCCTTACTAACACTTTTCTCTAACCCTACACATATCACCTGATTGCACATAATTTAAGCGATGTGTTAAGAGACGTGAAAGCCTACGCTCTTAATTTTAACAGGTCGCTGCTGAAGAGGAATGGTATACGAGGAGTGAGGTAACCTGGCTGTGAGGAGACAAGCATCGCCGAAGGAACAGAACCATCTGTCGTCCAGCGGCAACAACAAACATACCGATATGTGTTCCTTCGTAATTAAGTACCTAAATTTCGTATAACACCTACATCGAATAATGTACGTTCCGTCCAAAAAGCTGCCAAACATTTTAAACGAATTTATTAGTGTAAATACATTTTTGGACTTTATATATTGTGTATAGTTCGCGAGTGTTCGCGTGTGAGAAGTGTGGTGTGAAAGCGCCACCTAGTTTATAAAACTGACAAAGGTGGCGGGGACGCATGCGCCATCCGGACCGGCGCTGGCGATGCCATTTATTGAAGACGAGTGGTGGTCTGCGGAGAATGAGGGCAGGATGGTCGATCTCTCCAATTGCCTGCAGGTAATCAACTTATCTGTTTACTATCAGAATAGATAGGCATACCACCCTTATTGTCGACTTCCGAGAGCTGAAGAATGGGCAGCAGCATTGTTAGAAGCTTGTCTAAAATTTTTATTAAGTAAACTAGTAGGTACAATAATATTATTCTAAAGAACCAGCGTCAAAAATAATTATAAACTAAACGAATAAAATTATGAAAATTTTGACTATTTTTCTAAATCTAGTGTGGAAACTACATAACTTTTCGTTAGTTCCAGGACGCGGTAGTGGCAGCCGGCGGCCAAGCGGCCGCTCAACTGCAACAAATGGCGACATCTCTCGGCGACCTCTCGCAAGCCGAGCTCACCAACATCGTCGGGGGCCTGACGCTAGAACCTGACACGGGGGAAGCAGCCGACCCTGATGATATTCTCAAGCAACTGGGAGAAACCGCCTTCGACAACTTTGAAACGTTTTTTACCGACCTAACTAATGCTACCGCTTCAGTTGTACCGCCAATAGAGATAAAGGTGAGCTATATTTATGTCATATACTTATACACAACTTTTTACAAAACGTTAAATAAGAAGCTGGGATGCAGAAATGTCAAAAAAATTTGTAGGTATTACGTGCACGTGTCATCTTTAGTCTCAAAACTTGACAGCTACAATCTTACATAATAATGCCTGCTACCTTAAACTAATCAACTTAAATAGTAAGTTTTACATTAATAACGCCAAAACGTCTTCTATCGCCTTTACCACGGCGAGTGTTTTGAAGACACCTTTGAATTAATCCTACCCCCTCCCTTTTTATCCAGAAAGTGTCACCCTTTCCCAGTGGAGTCTAAAGGGTCTCAAACCAAACGGTTCAGTACTTTATACTTATGTCGCTTAATTAGGGCCTGGAAATTTTTACCAGCACATGTGCTCCCATCTAATTACGTTCCTGGATCCTATAAGTACGCTTAAAGGATCCAAAGGATCCGTGAAAAAGCATCTCACTAAGCCGTCATAGTGAAGGCCACCATACCAGTAGTCTAGGTTTTTGAATGGTGTCCACCACTTCTGAAATCCACTGACTGCTCACCATTAGGTAGAGTGGAGTCACTTTGGTAGGCTAATAAAATTCAAAGTCGTAATTTTAAACTTATTTTATATTACACGAGCTTTCAGCAGTGCGGTTTCACCCGCGCTTAAAATATAGTTTCTTGGATCCCTCGGGAGCCATAGCCTATGTCCGTCTCCGGCACCGAATCTATCTACATACCAATTTTCATCGAAATTGGTTTAGCCGTTTAGGTGCTGAGTGGTAATAAACACACACACACATATAAACTTTTGCATTTATAATATTAATAGGATCATGAGGGTGTAAATTAACTAATAGAAGTACGTATTTTGTCATTCCAGCAAGAAGAAAACAATAACATATCATCGCCAGCATCGAGTAGCCAACTCCAAGGCTATTATCAACAAAACAGTCAATTATCTCTGCCAAACAACGGTCAACAACGGTTACAGCAGCTGTTGAGATCAGGCACGAGCGCCATCAACAACGCTGTTACCAACACCATCAACAATGGACGCTACAACATCGCGTCCGCGAATCCATTGCTTGCTGAGAAGCTGTCGGCGACATCCAGCGGCATCAAGCAAGAGCCCATCAGCTCAGACTACAACACGACCAGTATGAACTACGGGAGCGCGTCGCCGATGCAGAGGATGCCGAGCGGGAAGCCACAAGTGCACGATGCTGGTGGAGGTAAAGGTACGTTTTATTATTTGTTAGTTTGTAAGCGCGACATCTAGCGGCAAATAGTCATACTACAATAGTGCTCAGCTTATACATTAGTACTACTATTCGCTACTAGATGTCTCTGTTATTAAACAAGACAGTAGCTTATACTTAAACATTAGTATTACTATTCGCTACTAGATGTCTCTGTTATTAAACAAGATAGTAGTTTATCTATTATAAAATAGATGTCACTACTAGATAAAAATGAAATGCGGTTTGCTACTCGTTGCAATAAAGCTATCGCCATGTATGCAGTTTTCTCTTCGCGATCACAATCTACTTTCGATTTCCGCTCGAGGAAGTGCCGTCGATTTTCCTTTCACGATTTGCCGCTTTTACTCCAGTAAACGTTTAGCCCGTCGGCGGTAGCGAGAAAGTTTAATAGCTAGATAACCAATAAAGTACTTGCGAATAAGATTAGTATCTAATAGATTACCCCAGTTATTTTAAGGAATAAAATCAGTTTATTTATTTAATTCTCAGAAGTAAAAAACATCTAGTTACTGTTAAATCGTTTATAGTTTACATTAGATTTTAATAATTGTAGAGTTTCAATACTTCCAACGCATTTTACGACGTGAAAGTTTTTATTGCTTCTTAAATTCAGGTACTTAATATAATGGTGTAGTAAAAAATATTGCCTTTTCGATTAAAGCTTACAAAACGAGATATTGTCAAGAACTTATATAGTGACACGTAAAACAATTAAATAAGCTGCAATAACTTGCGGATTTTAACAATAAACTGTTATTTTCATCTATAATAGGAATATTAACAGAAGTTCCCACATAAAACGTTTAACTACCTATTTACTTGATGGAGTTAGTGAGTAGGTCAGTGGCGCCATCAAGCGGACGGAAGCGAAAGCGCTGGCCGGTGCCTAACCGCTTTCTAGCATGAGTGTAAGCCTAGGTAATAGTCCAACTATGGGAAATAGGAAAGTTTTAAAGAAAATCTAATAAGACAACCTTCATAAAATATTTTTAAGAAAGTAAATAAGCAGGTAGAATTCTCGATATGCGTTCTAGCTATTTATTAGTGGAATCCCATTGGGTGAATTGGAGAAGACCAAGTTTACGGTAGTAGATCCACGCTGGTTCCAGCATGAATGGGCTGGATTGACCGTAGAAGTACTACTTTCTCATAGAAGATCGGCGTAAGAGTAGTAGTATCCGTACCACAGCGTTTTTCTCCCCTTTCCTCTATCCTCACCTCTTGCATTCCCTTCTCATTCCCCATTCTCAGCCGCCATAGTGGAGGCCACTATACCAGCAGTTTAGGACGATGCCTTTTGGTATGGTGGCTACCACTTTTGAGTTTCACTGACTGCTTAGCATCAGTTGGGGTGGTGTCACTTTGGTAGGCTAATATAAAAAAAAGTACCTCCACGTAACAATAGACCACGGTATAGCAAAACTCAATATGTGTGTGCCTCTTTTAAAGGTCAGTAGTTTCCATTTGCACACTAAAGAACATTGTAAATCATTAGTATGATACTAAGGAAATTTTGTTTAATTTTAATGGTGAAAATTATAAACGAGGTTCTAATGTCGTAGCTACCTGTGCTCTAAATATACCTACTCAGGTAAATAGCAGTAAATAAAAAACATACTACACTATTGGGCTTAGAACTTCAACTGTTTCTCCCAAAAGAAGGTAATGAGGGTTTTCTAAAATGGCTCCCACTAGGTGGCAGCACTGAGGCGTCAGGTCCAGGCCCCTGTCAAAGCGCTTTCAATCTTTAATAGATAACCGTGAACGATTCTATTAAAAATTAAAGACCTTTCACCTGGTGGCGAGTATTTTTCTGAAAACCCTCATTGCTCTAGTCACCACGGCCTATACAATCTATACATACGACGGTAAAAAAAAACTTCTTACGAAATAAAGACATCGGTGTTAAAAGTAAGCGTTACAATTAAGACGTAAATATTTTTTATACCTACTTAAATAAAAAGTGACACAGTAAAGCCGACGCGATGTCTATCAAGCACTTAGGAGTTCACCCCTCGGGACCATGGAATTCCAAACTGCCGACAGACTCGTAAGGAAGCTAGTTTTTGCATTACTAAAGTTTGAACAGCTTTTTTGTAACTTAAAACATTTGCAATCTATTAGTTTTATATGCCAATGGTGGTTTAATTTTGCCTTGTAAAATTAGTACTGTATTTCAAAATAGAGGTAAGTACCTGCTGTTTTGAACTAATTTGTTTTTTGACACATTACATAGCTTCACACCTTTTTATCCCCGAAGGGGTGGTCAGAGGTGTTTAACCACCCACTTTTTGGTATTTTTTACTTTTAGGTCCCATGTAACAAGGTGCGAGCCTGTTGCTATTATATCGCGCACAATTCCAGACACCGGGTTAATACTGAGAATTTTTCGACAGAAAACCCAATATCACTTACCCGACTCGGGGATCGAAGCCGAGACCTCTGCGTGGTAATGCATACACAGTACCATTGAACCAACAGAGGCAGTCTTTTGTTTTTTTTTATTAAAAATTAATAAAAAAATATTTATCTATATAGGTAAGCTTAGCAGACATGCTACAACAAAGGTACAAGCCTGGCAACTTTTCAATAAAGCACTGTTACAACTTAACTTTAAATGTGACTAGCTTCCTGCAGCGCGATTTCACTCGCGTTTATGGTTACTGCTTCGCTCTCGTCGCCAGTAGCGTAATCTTACATAACCTATAACCTTCCTCGAGAACTACAACATAAGCAAAAAGAATTTTTGAAATTCGACTTGTAGTTCCATAGATTAGCGCGTTTAAACAAACAAAGTTTGCCGCTTTATATAAAGTATAGATGTCTAGTTTTGGTTAAAACTAGTGGATTGTGATTTTAGAGATGATAATGACTATTAAAAAGAAAAAAAAAAGAGTGTGTGTACTCATGTACGCACGTAAGAAATTATACTTCTTTAGCGTAACAATCCAAAAATACCAAATAATAACACAACGCATACATACATAACAGTTAACCTCAAATCTATAAATGCACTTAAAACAGTATATTAAAACCACTTTTAGCACTAATATTTAAAATAAATATTTTTACTGATAAATGATCAATAAAAATATCTATCACCGTCATAAATATAATTGAATTGATATAAACGCCAATATATTTTTTATTTATTCACACTGATTATTTGTACTGATACGACACACAAAGGTTCGCAACTAACTTCAGGGTGTAAAAGGTTCGCAACTAACTTCAGGGTGTTGCTTTTTTCTGTCGGTGTGAAATTCACTCTCATCATTTTTCCCAATCGCGCCAAAAGAAGTATAACTTCAAAAAATATTTTAAATTAACAGGTACTAGAACAGATTACAAAGTTCCAATACCTAACGTGTTTACCTGTTTCTTCCAAATAAGCAGAACAAACTATAAATGCCTCATACATTTTCCTATAGTCATAAAACTAGGACACCACAAATAACAGGAATATTAACACAATTCGTAACATGTGACCTTGACCCTCAATTTACCAGACAGGCATTACTCGAAAATATTCGCTAAAGGAAAAACTATCAATAAACAAAAGCAGACGTTTATAATTCCTAGTATAGAATACGGGGCTGTGTGTCAAGGTGAAAATATGGAGAACAAATATGATATGTCATATTGGATGATTGGGGTTTCTGGCTAAGATGACAGGTGAAGTCAAAGCGCACCTGATGGGAGACAAACAGCCACCATCATATCAGCCAAAAGATGTTCACTACTAGACTTAACTCCAATTTCTGAAATGCTGATCAACGAAAAATTAACTAATTACTTGTTAAATCTCATGTGAAGTACCAATTGGGTTGTTAAAAGCATAAATAATTAGTATAATTTGATCTAATTTGAAATTAAACTAATTATCCATGCTTTTAGCCTGCTTTTAGGTACCTAAGTACTTCACATGAGATTTTTTTTTTTTTTTTATTGCCTACAGTGGCAGACGAGCCAACAGCCCACCTGATGGTAAGTGGTAACTGTCGCTCATAGACTTCTGCAATGCCAGGGGCTCCGCGAAGCCGCTGCCTACCGTGATATTAATGCTCTCTTTAAACCTCGTTTGAAGAAGGACGTCATTTAACAGGTGATTAGTAAATTTTTCGTTGAACAGCCTTTAAGATACTGAGGGATAGGTGTTAAGAAATTATCGCCACCTTAGCCCATCGTGAGCCGCCTTCAACTATAGGTTGCCCACAACCATACAGTCATACACTTCTTCAATATTAGCTATCGTAACATTACGGTAAGAATATTAGTCCAGTGTTTAATGCATGACCATGATGGCATAATGTTTTAGTATTCCTTGCTTAGTACTAGGCGGTGCCAGATAATCTATGCTATTATATAAAGGGAGAGTTTGTTTGTTTGATACGCGCTAATCTCTGAAACTACCAGTCGGAATTGAATGATTCTTTTTGCGTTTGATAGCCCTTGAGGAAGGTCATGTAACATCACAATACTAGCGACGGGAGAAGAGCAGTAAGGAAAGACGCGGGTGAAAGCGCGCAGCAAGAAAGTAGTAGGTTACATTAGTGCCTCGTTTCGTGTTTCTAATACATAATACTATAATACCTACAATATTAAATAATTCGAGAGAACAAAAATGTCGCGAAAAACATTAATTAGTCTTACAACAATTCACTATAATTAGACGCAATAGTATAGGTACACATGTATAAATAGTTAATCTGAGTGTATTTAACCATCTCTATATTTTATGAGATTCACTTGAGCTGTAAATAATCCCAGTTGTATGAAAAGCGACAAACATTCGTGGAACTCGGCGTAGTATCTAGGTTATCGCGTTTCCTTCACTGTAATCCACTTCCGTACCACAAAAATTTTCCGTTTCTTTACTTTTGGTCAATCAAGACAAATTATTTACTGTAAGGCAAGCAGTTATTAATGCAGACGGCATTAGTGAGTTTCAATAAATAAAGTTTATATAAATCTATAAATTAAAGTATTTATCTGCAAGAATGAAATTTTTACATAAATCATCATTAAAAAATTCTGATTCAAAATCCGAATTGCGTTTTGGCAGATGACATTCTAATTAGTACTAACATATTCCGTCAGGTGGCGGTATTATAACTGTACTATTTTGTTTAAGTAATTATTCTTTGCTATCTTTGGAACTTTTGTATTATTAGTCATACAATTATTATCTTTCATGGCTCGACGTCATGCTATGTGAAGACTTATTAAGTTATTATTGTGAAACTTTGATTTACTTTTCTTTAGCACGAAATAGGCAAATAGAAGTGTGTATCTGCAGTTACCCAAGTATTTTTCAAATGTATTTTAAAATCTTAATCATATAGGTACATACCTTAAAGAACACCATAAACTTTTTATCGCTTTATTGACAAATTATTAAACTGTAGGGATCGCTGTGTATGGACTTGCCACGCAGAGGTCGCGGGTTCGATTCCCGTTTAGTACAAATATTTGTGTGCATGAACATAGCTATTTGCATTGGTCTGGGTGTTTCTATGTATAATATGTATGTAGGTATTTACAAAATTAAGTATTTAATGTATATAAAGTAAGCTATATAATATATGCTTATTTTGGGTCTAGAACGCGTTGTGTGTATTTGTTGTGATATTATGACATTTTTTTAATTTTATAAGGGTCTTTTACGACACACGAAAAACAAGAAAAAGCCGCGTTATGTCACCGTGTTTCAATTGCAATGTTGGCTATACACGACCAGCCCTGGCAACCTCTACAGCTTATCTTGAGGCAGAGAGTAGTAGTTTCGGTAGACCAATTTATGTAAAAATAGACCTTTAAAATAGAATTATTTTGACGTACGACGTGACATAACAACGTACTCATGTCAAATGACAAATAACGATCTCTCATTGGCTACTCGTTCTTACATTTTCTCACACGACACTAAACGAATAGCCGTACGTTTTGATTAACGCACGCGACACGGTTTCCTCTAACTTTTAACTGTTAGTAGTCCAAGTAAAAATAAACCGCTCTATATTTATAACCAACGGCATACCTATACATAAATGACCGGGTTTATGAAACCGTATTTCCTTTGATATTTCTAAAAACATTCCTCTTTGGAACGGGGCATTTTATATTCGCCGAGGTTATGGTGGATTGATCGGAACTATTGTTGGTTCTCATAACCGGCGACCCTGATTAGAGTGTTGAGCAACCAATGGATGAAGGTGGCTCATGACTGGCCAAGGTTAAGAAAATTGGGAGAGGCCTATGCCCAGCAGTTGACCTTTTTTGGCTTATATGATGATGATGACAGTAAAAAATTAAAGAATACCTGATAGCGGGCAGCATTGCTTTCGTACTAAATATCGTATTTTTTTAATAGCGTACCAAAGTGACTCCACTCTGCCTGATGGTAAGCAGTCAGTAGAATCCAGAAGTGGTGGACACCATTCCAAAAGCCAAACTACTAGTATGGTGGCCTCCACTATGGCGGCTTAGTGAGTTGCTTTTCACGCCCCGCTTTAGGTATAGTCCCAGGATCATATGATGGGTACACCTGCGCTGGTAAAGAGTTTACTATTACTGCGGTTACAGTCTACCTGTTAATCGTGATAACTGATGACAGGACCTTTTGGTAAAAGTTTATTTATGCAGGCATCAAAACAGAACCTTACCAGAATGACACATAAATAATCTATAATCGTCGATCCCTATTGCAGTCATGGCAAATTAGTAGCATTTTCATTTAAACAATAGGTCTAGAGTCGAGACAAATAGATTTAGTCAATGCAGTCATTCATTGTTAACAGTCACAAATAAGATTCATTGTCTTCCACAAGGTCCAAGTTCTGGACAATTATGACGTTAAACCGTTTTCATTGATTGATTTGCACCTGAGGGCCTAGACAAGTGGCATAAATACTAATAGAATGGAATAGATTGAAAATGTATGGGATTGACAAAAGCTAACGCCAACATTGTCGGATCGTCAGGGGAAGTACTACCCTCTCATAGAAGATCGACGTAGGAGTAGAAGTATCCGTACTACTGCGTTTCGTTCAGTGAGTGAGAGCGCCGGATGCCTAATTTCTTCCCTTTCCTCTTTCCTCACCTCCCTCATTCCTTTCCCCTAACCCCTTTCCAGCCGCCATAGTGGAGGCCACCATACCAGCAGTTTAAAATGATGGCTTTTGGTATGGTGGCCACTTCTGGATTCTACTGACTAATATAAAAAAATTGTTTATGTTAATCCCATACATTTTTAAACTATTGTCTATGTTCTCTGTAGTACATAATATAGCTCTGAATAATAAAGCACGCACCTTCTATTATCCTGGCTGGATACAGCACTAATAGATTGCCTTAACTGGGAAAGTACTAATCAGCTTCTCATAGAATATCGTCAAAAAGTAGATAGGTAATAGGTATAGGTATTCGCACGATTACTTTTGGTTCGGTGAGTAAGAACATCGGAGACCCAATTTCTTTCTGACTTTTCTTTTCGTTCTCTGCCCTTATTGATGAGACCTTAGCATTGATTTTACAATATTCTTAGTGCACAGAAACCCCACTTACCATAAAAAGATAAAAATAGCTAGGTATGCTAGATTTGATTACAAGTTGTTATAAACTGAAATGAATTATTTTTAACTCTTCATTACGTGCTAAGACTATGCTATTACAAGCTATGGCAACATAAAATCGGGTTTCTCTGCTGATGCAAACAAAAGTTGAAATCTAGGTCTTATTTTCTGCTATATATGGATAAATGATTCTGGAGCATTTATCAACTATTATGTTAGTTATACTCTCAAATTTATTTAGCGTCCAACCACCGACCACCATGTCTAATGTGAGAAATATTTAAGTTCAATAGGTATATTAAGACTAAAGTCTAGAAGGCAATATAAAAACTTACTACTAAATCTATTATTATCTCACAACAGGGCAAAGGCCTCTTCCCATGAAAAATATGCATGAGCATTAATCAATCAAGCTCAAGGCGAATCAGCAATTTAAAACTTTTTGTTAGAAGTTTAAGTTACTACACAATGTTTTCCTTCAACGTAAGTCAGTAAAGTCCAAAGTCAATTTAGAATAAACATATTATAAAAAAAACAAAAGTCCCGCATACCTAAAACAAACTAAAAAGAAAAAAAACCATTTATTTTGGTGCTGACGCTACATTGCAATATTATTTATACCGTATGTCACTCCCACAATTGATATGAATTTAATGACATTTCATAATGTTAAAAATAAAGAAATAGACATACATACATACATATTTTCAAAAAACATTACCTTCCTTCACTTTCGGCAGTCTGGCAAAAACATATGAACGTAGATATATATTTGCTAGAATTAAAACCTGAAACTCCACGCATGCGAGGCAAGTGCTTTAAAAGCTGTATTGGCTTATCTGATATAGCATTTGATGATTAATAATGAAGAAAATTAAAAGAGTGTGTAATATTTAGGTCTGAAATCGCCAATCCGCCTTCAGCGCACGTGGTGATTAACGCTCATGCCTTCTCTGTATGAGAAGAGGTCTTTCCCTGCTGTGGGTTATAACGGTTTGGTATGATGACAAAGTAATATTTATACAAAAAGTGCGTTTTGTACCGCATCCGCAATCTTGCACTTTGCAACAAGCGTCACGTGTCTGCGTGTGTGTGTACAACCATGACCCCGTTTTCACTGCGAGCGCAAACAGCGCGGTTGTATGCGTGTGCGTCTCGCTTGTATGCTGCGTGTGTGCGTCACATATGCTTGTGTTATGTCACACTATCCAAGAGCGTGCGTTTCATGTCTGCGTTTGCGCTTCGAACGTAGCTCTGCTTATATTTTAGCGCCATTGCAAAAAGGGATTTGCATTTAATAAAAATATGAACTTCAGGTATCGGGGTGTCTGGTGTTCTGTATCGCGAAGATTTTAGTAAATTTATACAAAAAAATACATAAAATTTGACAATTATTACATTTTGATACTTAACTATACAATGGGCGGTTTTAATGTTGGAAAGAATCTCTGATAAAATAAATTAAATTAAACAATGTGAAATACCAACCCATTATTGTTCCACTAGGGCTTAGGTCTGTTCTCATAGTTTACTATACCATTCGTCAGTAATGCCCAAGGGTAAATTAGAAGGTGCTGTCTTTGAACTAGTAACATTGCCTCTTGTTCGGTTTTTAGGCCGCTACCAACTTACAGCTAGAAACCTCCATACGTTAGAATATCGACGTAAAATATTAGTACCCATACTAAGGCGTTTCGTCCGGTGAGTAAGAGTGCTGGAGACACAATTACTCCCATTCCTTTTTTTTCTTTTTGCCCGACTGCTGAAGTCAAGAAAGGGTTATTTTTTACGAGCGTATGTATGTCTTTTTCTTTGGCACGCTCTACAGCCTAAATGTCTTGATGGATTTTAACATAAGAGGTGTCATTAGATTCGTATTGATAGTGGGAGTGACATAGGGTATCTACATAATATTTCTATTACTATTTTTCAGTTTGTTTTAGACAGATAGGGTTTTTGTTTTTTTAATAATATATTTTGCTTGTTCCTCTCTCATTCAATACTCCTTACACGGTCCGCAAAGACTTAGTTCTTTTTCTTAGCATTGTATCTGCTTTCCTTAAAGGATACAACCATACCCATATTCTATAGTTATCATTTACCATTCCATAGACCGGTATGTTTGTTTGTTGAAATTGTATTAAAATAATACAAACGTTCCTAACATTTACAAGGTTTAAGCGACAGTTATCACGTATTGCAAACGAAACGACGACATACAATATTAGCATGGGAAAATTTAGTTCTCAGAGTAAATGTCAGGGACGCTATTATACCTACAAATATTTTAGCTGTCGCAAGTAAAGTCATGGTAGAGCTGTAAATAGTGTATTGACAAGTTTTCCACCAAAATAACTTAAACTTGTGACAAGCATATGTTGGTTACAGTGCTTGTTGTATCATAATATTTACTCGATATGTGTATTTAATTCTAATTTGTTCTGTGTAACGTCTAATCTCGTAAACTGATGACCCACAAATGTCATAATTTATTTAAAATTTTATTTACCTGATTCAGAACAGGCGAATAATATATAAAATATTTGATAAAATCAAATATAGACATAAACAAATGTAGATTTTCTCGATTTTTATAGCACAGCGGATATAATAAAAGGGTCACAGACATTAATAAATCAATTGCTAAATGTTGAAATACTAATTAAAATATAAATTACATATTTCCTCTTATGACACAATAACTAACATTACGAAATGTTTTTTTTTTAATTTATCAAGGCCGTAGATTGACCTGCGAAGATCGATAATAATTATTAATCTGTGGATATTAATGGCCGGACGTCCGCTTATTAATAGTATATCTGTAGTTATGCTAGCTGTGTTGGTTGTGTGGAGCATAGTTCGTTTCATCTCAGTTGCGCAAGCGCATCCGAGTCTGCTTCGCCTTGAGACCTGTTAGCACAATCTCAAACGCCAACAGTTTGGCTTCCAGACTACTAATTTATAAACCTGATATGATTTTAAACTCGGAATAGAAATAGACAAATATTTTTATTTTTGAAATGGCGTTCTATCTATAGTCTTTGCTTATGAGGGCTCTAATAGTGGTGGCAGTTTTAGACTATTGATTTTCAAAGCGCTCGTTATGGAAGCAGACTGCATCCAGTGTCTTCCAGCAGTCTTAATCAGGTCATCTAGTTGATGATGCTTTAGTTTAGAACTTTTTGCTTCATATAGGTACTTTATGTCCTTCCTCATTTTTTTCATAATTACTGTGGAGGAAAATCACGGTACACAAATAGTTCCAATAAACTTTATGATACTATATTCCAGGAATTTTGTATCGTCACATTTCTCTGTTCCGTCATCCTTGACCCAGAATCGAACCGCAACACGTAAATAACCGACCACTCGTTTACTGCACCACGAGTTATCGAACAAACGTATGATTTATGGAATTATTTGATATTAAGAAATTGACGCCACGTAAACCGTAGCAATTAAAATAGTCGCCTCGTGAAGGATACGGATCCCTACTGATGCAAAAAGTTTAGAGACATAAACATTTGACTTGTAAAAGTTCGGAAAAGTGATTGCAACTTATTTCTTAAACTATGTAATTAGGCAGAAGTTATTTCTATTAAATAAAAAAGTAATATCTATCATGTAATCATCTTTAACTTGAAGATAATAGCATCGGTTAAAGTTTTTCAATTCAAACAATTCTATTTAATAATTTAAATTAAAATAGTTTTTGTTGAAACATAAACTAACAGATTTTTTTATTGGCAACCCATAAATTAGACTATTTTTCTGCACTGGCAACAACAAAGCTCTTATTTCTTTCTTTTTGATATCTCACCTGTCATCAGAGGACAGCGAAACGGGTAATTTTGAACACGTTTACTCGACATTAGCATAATAATACAACATGGTTCGCGGTAGGTGGCGCGGCCAACCGACGGAAACTGATATATCTACATGTATTATGTACAGGTATATTACCCTATTAAGTACTTGTACTGTTCTATTGACAAGTGCAATAGGTAAAATGTGCATTTCGTATTTTTGATTTCTGGTAGATGATGAGCAAACAGCCAGTCCCTGGTGATTAATATTAGTCTACGTTTCCCTTTACCACAATGTAAAACATAAAAAATATATTTCTTGTTGTTCGAGATATTATTATCTTTTCTGTTGTCAGTACAGCGTGACTTTAAGGAATACGTCACCACACGGCTAGTATTGTTATTGCTACGGGCTAAGAAATTATGACATCAACACAAAATCTCTATACTTCCGCTTAGATAGGTATAGTAAAATTTACGCTGTCGTACTAAAATAAAAATTGATAGTCCCCGAATCAAAACTCGAACAACAGTTTAAACAAGTGAAATTACTATTAATTTAACACAAATCTAGTGAGTAAATAGATGTCTACGAAGACTGCAACATTAACAAGCAATATATATTATTAAAAAAGAAAAAGCCCGCCTGCATTAACAAAGTGAAAAGAACGAAACCCAATTTCTTTTCTTATGCTCACTCTACATTGAAATTTTATATACCCCGTCACTCCCACAATCAATACGAATCTAATGACACCTCATACGTTAAAATTCATCAAGCCATTTAGGCTGTAGAGCGTGAGGAAGAAATATACATACATACTCACATACATACATATATACATACATACATACGCTCAAAAAACATTACCCTCCTTGACTGTGCCAGTCGGGCAAAAATAAATACTGAATGCGTGTTGATATAATTTAAATTGAACTCGCTGTGTTAGCAACTGTAGTTAATAGATGTCCTTACAGTTGCCAAACTCACTTATGAGAGGGAGAAAACTAACAACAATCGTTTATAAAGTAGATCTTTCTTAGTGGAACTCTTCATTACCATCAGCCGAATAACGTCCTTGCAGAACGTACGCGTTGCCCAATTTTGGCTAACTTGGCCGGTCGTGAGCCGCCCTTATCCACCAGTTGGTGGAACTACTCAGTAGTCAATGCGAACTAAGTATATAGTACAATCATCACTTCTGTAGAAAGGTATAGGCCTCTTCCAGTACCTCCACTGTGACCAGTCGTGAGGCGCCCTTACCCACCGGTTGCACAGCATTATCAATAATAATATATTGCAATTCTAATAATGATCTAAATTGCATCGCCATATTGCGTAAAATCACACTGATAAAACAAAAGAACACTATACATGTCTACAACGTCATACAGTAGCTAGTTCACGGACGACATCGACTACTGTATAAATAAGAATATACTTCAAATTATTCTGTTTTCAGTCCAGAAGATAATGTTTTCATCGCGACTATACACTTGAATCTAAGCACTCCTTGAGTTAGTGCGACAACCTTAATCGTGTCAATGACGACGGTGAGCACACGCGGGTAGTCACACACACACGCACACGTATTATGCGCGTGAGCATATATGGCGCGTATCCTGCACAAATGCACGCGACACCGCTCTAGTCCGAGTTTTTGTTATAGTTATTAAATATGTCTGTCATGTCCTGTTATTATTTAACGGTAAAATATATTATGTTAAGTAATTTTAGTAAGACATTATCCGAAGTTAAAAGTATACCATTAATAAACTTATCTGTATCTGGATACTCTTGACTACAGACATTTGTAATAATCAGACTGGAATATTTTATTCCAACTTCTTTTATTTACCTATTTATTACATTTACCACTTCTGACCGCCTCTGTGGTTCGGTGATACTGTGCCACGCAGAGGTCACGGGTTCTATTTTCGCTCAATGCAAATATTTGTTTGCATGAACATATCTATTTGCATTGGTCTGGGTGCTTCTATTTAAAATAATGTAGGTATGTATAAAAAAAAGTATAACCTTAAATATGTATAACCACATTCTAGAACCCATAACACAAGCTATAATATAATTTTGCTTAATTTGGGTCTAAATGGCGTTGTGTGTACTTATTTGTTGTAGTATTCTTATTATTATATATTATTATAATAATATATTCTCAAGTTGCGACCGCTGTCTGGACTTGAGGACATTGTGGGGTTGGCGAGCATTAGACAAATAAGTAGATAATAAGCTTTCAAACCACAGAGACATCAAAACCTTAGTTTACTATAACCCTGGCCTTTCCTGCCTCTACTATTACCACAGTGTTTAAGAAACAAGAACATCGTTCTTTCGTAGTTACATGGTTTTCTGGTTCCAATGCAATGCTATATTCTTAGATTGCTAAGAATTAGGAATTTATAGTATTTCTAGAGAAATCATGGTCTGGACGGCAATGTCTTCACACTAATCTGAAAAGCACCAACATGTTTTTCGTGGGCTGTGCGGTGTTTTTACTCTGACCTATTTTACCTTAATTTGGGGTATTTTATGTGGAACAAGAACACCATTTTATAAAACCACCGGACATGCATGTGTATGCACCGTGTCCACCACTCTTTGGACACCACTGAGTGCTTTAAGGCAGGGTGGAGTCATGGTAAAATAAAATTCCTATAACACCAAATTGAAATGCTATAAAGAATCCTTAACAGATGGATCTCGTGAATCATGGATGTGCCACGTGAGTGCTATGTGCCCGTTGCATAAACACGTTACACCACAGGTCGACGAGCGTGTCGCAACAACGACAACTGGGACACGCATGTTTAAACCGATCACTTAATCATTCTTAGGATGAACATGTATAGGCGACGGTTTTTGCTGTAAATGTTATAACATTTCCTTCTGCAAACGAGGTTTAAAGAGAGCATTAATATCATGGTAGGCAGCGGCTTCGCAGAGCCCCTGGCATTGCAAAAGTCTATGAGCGTCAGTTACCACTTACCATTAGATGGACTGTTGGCTCGTCTGCCACTGTAGGCAATAAGAGTAAGCAAAGACGTGTGTGAAAGGTAGTTAAATATAAAACTCCTTTCAATAGCTTACAAGAGGTAGGTACTTGAAAGATTTTAGTGGGTGCTAAGGCTTGTTACCAAGTTTATGGTATATCATAAAATATTTCAGACATTTAAGTCTAATGTTACTAATTAGAGTAATTATAATTAAAAGATAAATACAATTTAAGAGGAAATTTTCCGCCTTTTCTGGTAAAGACATGACATGTGAGTAAGGATCTTGTAACGTGAAATAATTTGAAATTTTACAAAAGCGTGTCTTGAAATTAATATTAAAATCTAAAGTCGTTGGCTCAAGTAACGGTTTCAGAATACTAAACGTATTCGCCCAATGAACTACATATCAAGATTCAACTTTGAAAATTAAAATCAAGTCAGAAAAAGGTTTAAACTTCGGAGAAGGCGTTTGCTATCGTTATACTATTCTCGAATATAAACCATTTCATTTTACCTTGGATGTCGTAAAAGGCGATTAAGATATTAATAATGAAAATATATTAATATCTATTACTAACTAGCGGCCCGCCCCGACTTCGCACGGATGGACACAAACAAAAAATGGGATAAATAAAGATACTTTTGTAAGGGAATATAGAGAAGTGTTTCTTTTTTCCAGGCAATTTTTTAATTTATCTCTCCCTAAGAACCATGCTCGTACTTCAAGAAATATTATAAAAAAAGAATTAGTGAAATCGGTTTAGCTGCTCTCGAGATTTGCGCTTAGCAACACATTCAGCAATTCATTTTTATATTATAGATATATAAATATTATAATATTTTGCCCTCCTTCGTTTTAATTTTCTTAGCCAAATCTTACACAACGTATGCGCTTTACGTACTAAAAAAGCTGAACAATTTTATTCACGTATTACTTATTGAAAATAGCAGATAATAGCAATAGCAGATCGTTGTCGTCATCACGATGGCCCTGTGGTTATCATACCACTTGTGGTGCTGTTGTCCTTACGTTTCAATGTTATGTCTCGCCACAGTGTGGAATATTCTTTTCTAATGATTTTTATAATACAGCAGGATTTAAAAATAATATAACATCACGTATTTTAGCCTCGAAAAAGTAGAGAATTGTAAAACACCAGCATTTTGCCTGTTGCTATATACCGAGCAAAATTGCAGACTCAGTTTTGGGTAGTAAATAAAAAATTACTAGACCAAGGGATCAAATCTAACAGCGATGCGTGGCAGTCCGTATACAGTTTTACTGATCCACTATAGGAATAAAAGAAAAAAACTCATTTTGGAGGTGATTTATAACATAGTCATAGTGCCCTGGTCCGAGAGTGGAGACACATAGTACTACTGTCGTGGCTTTCTGTGCCACGTTTCTGACCTTTACTGCTATTCCAGTGTATATTTTTTTAATTGCCTACACGTAACTGTCACTCATGTACTTCTGCAATGCTAGAGGCTCCGCGAAGCCGCTGCCTACCGTGATATTAATGCACTCTATCCTCGTTTGAAGTATAACTTTAGTGTCATTTATTTTTTTTAAAGGCACAAATCACTATTTCCAAAATAACAAAAACTAACACCCACTTATTAATACAGTTACCCAGATGTTGCCACCGAACCATCATCCCGTTTAATATAAATGGGGCAAGCAGAAAAACTGTCATAAAAACACTTGTTTTGGTACCATTTCTTATGCTTAGCGCCACTTGATGGCAGGACATTTGAGAAGGGGCGTGTCATTAATACCTTGGATGAACGGTATTTATCGTTTAGGGTTCTGCATGAAGCACCGATATTTATAAAATATAGTTTTAGAGTTCCTTGTAACATTTTCAGTAATATTTTTTAATGCTATTTCTAGTTTGTGTGACTGGTTTCTGTCTATTCGACGCGTCTTCTTGCTTCAAAGGACAATTTTAAAGTCGGTCCTGACTGTTACCATTTTAATATCAGTCGTTAGGTCAAGTTGGATGACCTATAATTAATTATGGGCGACCTTTCACCACTAACCACTCGTTAAGAAGAGGAAGACTACAGAATTCACTAAGTCATACTAAGTAGGTCTGCTACTCAGTATAATATACGGAACCATAACTAAATCCAGGCATCTGACACGTTTAAGCGCACACGCATGTTTTCGTTCGTCACGCTCTGCCGCGCCGTCGCCCGAGAGGCGTCGATTACAAGCTATATGAATTTTACGCTAATGATTTAGCGGAATCGTTGGAATTTCAACCTCCTGTTATCATATTCGTATGTAAAATTGGCCTTAAAATTGTAGACATAATACCCTTAAATATCTCTCGTAATTTTATAATGATACTAGCTTTCCGCCGCGCGGTTTCACCCGCGTCTTTTCTTACTGCTCTGCTCCCGTCGCTAGTAGCGAGATGTTACATACTCTATAACCTTCCTTAAGAACTGGGCTATCAAACGCAAAAAAATATTCAAATCCAATTGGTAGTATTAGAGATTAGCGTTCAAAGAAACATACAAACACTTCTATAGATAGATAGATAATTTGCCTTTAATAACGTCCACACGTATTAACTAATGGGAAACCATTAATGAACGCCAATTAATTTTACTGTGACATATTACCTGTCTGACTTGCCCTTTGCACAAAAAATTAACATCAGAATATGAAAAATAATATACGATTAAGCAATTTTAACCTTTGTGATAACTTACGGAAGAGGCTAGTTCGGTAAAGAGTGTTGCCTCATACGCCTCTTTTTATTGAATTTATAATATGTTGTGACAAAGCTTATGTTTTGTTATATTTTAAACACGGCTTGATTAGGTAAGATGCAATATTTTAAGTTTTTAGATGTAATATGTAAAAAGCTTCATACCGGTATGCTTATTCTAATTTTGGTGTACGATTGGGTATTCCAGTCGCATCACAATAATTATTACCAGAATGACAATTAAAACGAGCGACCTATATTTTATTGTTGATTCTTTTTTGATTCTGATCATATATAATAGCCTTTTTTGGCGCGTTTTGACATGCGGCTTTGCTTACTGATCTGCCTCTGTTTCCAGTCATGTTACTTAGCCTATAACCTTTCTCAAGAACAGGACTATTATACGCAACATATTCAAATCCGGCTGGTAATTCCAAAGATTAGCGTGTTCAAACAAACAAACAGACTCTTTCACTTTTTATAGTAGTATAGATAGGTTAAATTTCCATACGATATAAAACTTAAGTTTTTAAGTATAATCAAAAATATGCAAAATCAGTTAACATAATTTTTTGTTAATACCCAGATAAGTAAATTAGTACTTTTATTAACGATTTTACATTTTATGAATCCACAAACATATCAAAAATGGCGGCAAAACGAGTAGCAAACAGTGCAACTCATTTAGAAGATATCAATCAGTAAAAGAGAAAACTGCAACATATGAACAGTTTAAAAGGACATTGTAGTGGTTATCTACTAACTGCACACTCAAGAGAATCAACAAAACATTTTATAATATATTCTCACGTGCAATTTGCTTTCGTCCTAAAAACTATTGTGATTTTTTTGACCTATATACCTACATATTTTAAGACATACCTACTAAGTATTATAAGAATGAAACCTTCAACCAAATAACCTTATTTTCACATACTAATCCTAATTATTTTCTTTTAGGTAAGTGGACAAATTCCAACAATTCGGCACATTTCCTTCATAGCGGTGAGTCGACAATTAAAATATCTTATATAATTATTTGTATTATATTAGCTTAGTTTAATATTAGGGTAAGGTTAAGTACCTAAAGGTATGAACTGAAAAATTGCGCTTTTTCACGCACAGGCAGACTGTGGAAGTAAAAGATTGTCTATAAATAGGTTTGCTATTTGTGGCAGACATTTTGCACTTAATATTTCTCTTTTTTTAACATTACGTGTATTTTAACATTTGATTGTGAATAATTAATTGCACTTTAATCGTGAAATAACAAAGGTTTTTTTGGAAAGAAGTATTAGATAACGTAAAGTAAGATTTCATGTCATAAATAGGCGAAAAACTGAAGTAAATTCCAAAGGACTGATTGCTGTGCTAATACGTAGCACTTGCCAACAGAGTAGCGCAACGTGTTATATCTAAAATTTAGACCAAGAAGTCCCACATACCTTCACTGCACTATCAAGGCAATTGTAGTGTTATTTTTGCCATTATAAATTGAATTTTCGACAAACTTTCTTTAGCAATTTTATTAAAGTATTTTTATCTGTGGAAGGTTTCCTACTTCTAACCACAATAGTTTATTGGCAGTATTGTTAAATCCCGTACTACAATAAGTTTTCATATAAATATCATTACTTTATTAATTTATAATACAACAACTATGACGTGTATGTTTTCTTGCGTCTCAAGCTTAGTAACAAAATGACGTCAGAGTAATAATCCTTAGTACTGACCTGCGCAAGCGCATACGAGATTTTTTGCTACATCCCATTTGTACAAAATCTCGTTTCATGACCCAAAATTTACCAAAGTGTTTTTTTTTTATAAGACTAAGGTGATAAACAAGCATACGGCCCACCTGATGGTAAGCAGTTACCGTAGCCTATGGACGCTTGCAACACCAGTAGCATCACTAACGCGTTGCCGACCCTGTTAAAAACCTTTTAACTACTTTCTTGAAGAACTCCATGTTGTAGTCTCTCGGGAAAACCTCGACGGGGAGCTCATTCCACAACCTTATCGTACCTTATGTTACCAAACGTGACTTAACATAGGTATTTTATTTTTGGATTTTTAAATGAAAGTAACGCGATGTGTTTGTCTCTTGCACTTGCCCACGATCTAGGTCAGGGGCGAGAACCTAACCAACTAGTCTTCTCATAGTTTTTACGTTTTCACCTTGATGCACTCGTTCGTGTTTATAAATTTAATGCAGTTTTGTGACGAAATCTGGTTTACCTACGTATTAGAATATTTTTACACGTTGATTATATGTGAATCTTGAATTACTGAACATAATGAAAAAAAATAAACAAACAATACTTGAATTTATGTATTGAGTACCAACATTCACGATATACTGTTATATTTTACTTACTCCTCTTTTAAAAGGCTCAGTCAAATAAATATTTTTTTTTGTTTTAGATACATACGTTACTTTAAATTTATTATAAGTTATTCAATTCTTATCAACGCAAAATTAGCTCTACCTGAAGAAAATAAACAGCGCCCTTAGTATTTGCACTGAGAACTAAATTTTACCTGTCACCTGTGAGACCGTTAACTCTTTTAGACCAAATTAAATCACAAACAAACATCAGTATTATATCATTGTATATATCGTGTCAGTAAAGGCTTGCAAATCGTATCATTATGTAACACACGCACACACGTGTAACGTCTATATGTGTATAAACACACACATGGTCGGCATGCGCGTACGCATTCTGCATCCTGTCCCACTTAGTGAGGTGAACTGGTCGATCTATGGATCTTTCGTATGGTGAAAAACTAGATTTAGCTAGATTAATTACGTCTTAATATAATATTATTTTGATATTGTTACTTTATATTTTATTTAATTTATAAATAAATATCATCTTCATTTAACGTATAATCTGTGTTTAGACAACAACGATTTTTCGAAACGGTTTTTAAAGAACTAAGACTGTCTATTTAATCTATCGATTACAACCGCTACTCCGAATATAGCAGGCTTTATTCATATTCAAGACAAATATTTAAAATAATTATGTAAAGTTTACAACTGATTACCTTAGTTCAAGATTTGTAATACTAAAAAGATAGAAATAGATATTATTATATTTGTTATAGCATTTATAATTATTGTGTTCTCTAATTGCACATTTGAGTAGCAATTTATATTTTGTGGCAGTAAGCATGCGCATTTTGAGTCTTTGGTCTTCTAAAGATGTACATACATATGTTCACGCCTTATATCCCCGAAGGAGTAGGCAGAAGTGTTTATGCAAAGATATGATTTTCATATATTTTTAAATTCTTCTTTTCATGTAAGAGCCCTGATCTTTTTGGGAAGAGAATTCACCATTATTTTCTGCTCCTATTTTTAACCTCTTGATACTTTGATTCAGACGTTTTATTTTGCTTTATATAATACGCAATTATAAACCACAATGCAATTTACTACGTAAGTAAACCTATATCTATAATTTACGTAATATTTGGTGTTAAACGAATATTAAAACGTCTTTGCATTATATTAGGTATAATAAGGCTGTGAGGAAAATAACAAAAATATTAACAGCCGTCATTTGACGTTGACGTATCATTCTTTGTCAATAATAAAACATTAAAATGTAGTTACCTACTTTTTAAGTTGGCTGTTCTTAATGCCAAAAAACTCTGAAAAAGATTTCTTAATGTCGATAACTTTTGTCACTTGTTGGTGGGCTCGTTGTCCGCACCTAGACCGCTTGAGAGCATTAATATCACGGTACGTAGCGGCTTCGGTGGTATTGCAGAAGTCCATGTGCGAAAGTTACCACTTACCATCAGGTGGGTTGTTAGCTCGTCTGTCACCGTCGGCATTAAAAAAGCTATTGACGGTGTGTTACAGTATAAAGTTTACGTCCTCTATTTAAACGCCGCAATGATATACTCGTTGTATCTAGGTGAAACAATTTGCCGTGCACTCTAATGTACCACATATGGGTACTGAAGGCCACGCTAACATGGTTAATACAAGTTCCAACTAAAATTAACATTGAATTATTTGTGCAGATAGCTAACGCGACTTTTAAAATAAATAATTAAGTTAATCAGTTTTGTTTAGCGCTAAATTCTGTATATGGAAGGATAACTACTCATCGTATAAAGAAGCTAGATTCTATATAAGTAAAGGCTGATAATAATGGCGAATTTGTCAAAATGGAGATACTAAGGAAGGGCAAATTGGAGAAGGGCGTTGCGCTGGACGCAGAAAAACGTCGTGGTTTGTGAAACATCCGAGAATGAACCAGTATTGCCAGCGTAAAATAACTATTTCGCTTACCATAAGACAGAGATAAGTTCGCTGAGCTGACGGCCAACCTCCAGTAATGGAGAGAAACCAGAAATAAGAAGAAGGAAGGTGTATGTTTAGCAGAAGAAGAAGAAAATAGAAATAGAATAGAAATAGAAAACGTTAATTTGGTACATAACACAAGACATACTGAATAACAAATATAGGTCACGACAGGACAAGTAACAAGATACAAATAAACAGCAGTCTTATGACTGTACCAAATAGGCACCATTTCAGCATAATGCCGAGCACACAGGAAGGTGTATATCTGGCAAGGAATGTCTTTTGGAGGAAATGATGGTGATAATGATTTCGTAGATTAAACAGTTAGAAAAAGTATACAATATGTGTCTGTTTTACAATTTTAAAAGGATAAGATTAGATGATTAGATGAGTTTTGTTTTAATTCTTGCACTAGTTGAATAGGTAGTCGCTGTCAAGTGGACAGTATAGAATAGTTTTTTTTAATATGTACGTACTTTTTTGTATGAACAATTAGTGCCATTTCGCTAAAAGCAATTTCTTCCAGCTTCAGATGAATAGTAAAGAATTATATAAAACTAGCTGTTGCCGTTGTTGTTATATCTCTGTATATACATTGAAGGCAGAAGGAGGGAGGAAGGAAAAAAGAAAGGAAGGAGTTGAAACTTTCAACTCCTTTTAGGCATTTTTTTGCGATAGCCTATGTTGTACCCTGATGTATTTTCTATCTCTATACCAAATTTAATCTAAATTGGTTTAGTGGTTTAGGCGTGAAAGGGTTACAGACAGACCAGACAGAGTCACTTTCGTAATAGTGGGATAATTTGTGTACATAACTATTGTCTCACTTCCTTTGTGTATTCACAGAATCTGATAATATCATAGATTACAACCCCGTTCAACGATGATTACATATACACATGTCTTTTTAAAGAAATCCCACTATCAATTATCTAATCTGGTATTCCCATTTACATATTTTTCTAGCGCAACTTTATTTTTATCCAATTTTGGGTTTTACAGACAGTTTTATACCTTAAAGATACATTCAAAGACTCTATTTCCAAAAGCATAAGGTTGAAAATAGCAAGTGTTTTTTCGTTACTCTAATTGAATGTTTAGTGGATACAAGTCACATACATAAATGGTGTTCGATCAAGCGCAATCGTATGTGTTGCCCAAGGTCTTTGCCAGTGTTTCGCAACCAACAACTCTCGAATATTGCACAAACACCAGTTTACAGCCTCCAATGTGATCTTGTGTTGATCCATCTCCTATTCCCCACTATCTTTTTAATTTTGCTTTTTTATTTATGTTCCACACAAAATGTCATTTTTCTAATGAGACTAGAAACTCATACAAATTCTTGCAAACTTCAGAGTAATTTCAAAAAATTAAATTTTATTAATTTTATTGTTAATTTATTTGTATTAAAAGAAAACTATAATACTATGCCTCTATAAGCATCTCTGTATTTCGCAAAAGCTACATACGAGTACAATTCTATTTGAATCAAGAAACCTCTACATTTTTATTTGCAACAATCGACCATTTAGCCGCGCCGACGTGTTGTTGTGAACTCTTGCGCAACCGAAACTTGTATAAGATTCAGAGCTAATCAACAACATCAAGGATTTGTTGTTTGTTGGCATAGGAAATATAGATAATGGCGAGGAAGGAAACTGCGCGCGCACTCGGCGTGCAATGCTACAGCACTAAGGCCAGGGGAGCAGCGACCGCGCGAGGCCATGTCATGTAAATGCGGCTCTCAAGGCACCCGCCCTAGTTACGCTACTAACAACACCGCTATACTGTTACCTCCAACCTTATCGCCGCGCGTTAAGGTGGAATATCTATTCCAACAACTGCATCTATGAGCTGGCTATATAAATGCGTAATTGCAGATGAAGTAACCCTTATCGACTAAATTATAGAGCTTGTTTTTGTTTGTGTGCTGTGTCACTTTAAAGGTTGTGTAGCTAAGAGCGATCGGACGGAGACGGCGACACGAACGCGATCCTTTTTAGTAAAATCATTTGCAGAAAAAAATGATTGGCAGCGTTCATTAGTAATTATTGAGATAACGACGGAATTCTTCAAATGCACTTTAGAACTTGTGAGTTGACTCCCGCAGCCATCAACTTGAGAACTGTAGGTATCATTAATTTAAGGTGAAAATATTTTCGCTGCGTTCAAGAATTTTTATATATATTATGTTGCGTAATTTTACACAAGCAACGTTCACGGTTGGAAATTTTTATTACCCTATGTTTATTGCTTGTGTTTTTTTTAATTAATCACTTATTAGTACTACTTAAAACTAGGTTCTCATTTAAATAGGTTATGATTAAAGTAGGTTTGATTGCAATCTAATTTCAAATACACGCATACAAACAAAAATAAAAAGTCATTAAAGACAGATAATAAAACTACTTTTATTTTTACTTAAGTATTATTTGTATCGGTCAAAGTAATAGGGTAGAGTTTCTTACATAACCTATTTATAGTCATATAAGTCATTAATCTCGCGACCACGACATCATGGGTATGCTTGGGGTAGGTCTATGTCCAACAGTGAACATTTTTCTGCTGATCTTTTAGTTTACTGTTATACCCATTTTGTATTAAGTGATGTGGCATATTTTTCTTTTTTCTAGCCTTGTAGCAAAGAAGTTATCGGGCTACCTAATGATGCTCTTCTGTCATGAGCTACTGTTCTAACGGAAAGTCAGTATTCTCTTTAAGTCTCCTCTCAACAAGATTTGAACCAATACGTCTAACCATAACGTATTATGTCATCAGCACCTTGCATCTTTATGCGGTTGTACAAACTCTAAACAGATTTTGCCAATGAATGAACAACTTTTGAAGGGCCGTTAATATTACTTTGCATAAAGATGAATGGTCTACCATTTATGTAATGGAGGTTGCAAGAAAGAAGGGTCGATTTGGCACCTCTTTTCTCAGTCGTTTACTCTTGACAGAGTGGTCGTGGCCACGCGTGTTTCCCGGTAGTGTCTCACTACCGTTCTCCATCTATCTCTGGTGAAAGCTGATTGTGAGGTTGGCACCTATGAACGTATATTATGTATGATCCATCCAAATGTGAATTTCGTTATTTAATTAAAATGTGCTTTACTAAAAGTTCTTGAGCCTTGGGGTCTTTTTGTGCTACGTTTCTGTTATAGTTTAGGTTTCTTCATAACTATAAAGTTTGTATAATATGTTCTATTAAGTCTAAATGTTTTTATAGTACCTCCTCTTAGAAGACCTAATTTAAATGCCGCGTCGGCCGACATATTATTACATTTTCGGCGGCTGAATTCAAAATCGGATAGTCAGTTTTCTAATAAATCAGAGATGGCATAGATTTCTATTCTATTCATAGAATAAATTAAAAAAATGGGATTGAAATAAGCTAACGCCAATCTAGGACTCCGGTCTGTCTAACATGCTTGTCGGATTGTGAAAGGTACTCACCTCTATACCATTGTACGTATCGTGTTCGCATAGTGAAAAAGATGATATTAACATTATAATGAGGGTGTTTAGAAAAAAAATTGCCATCAGTTGGCGCCACTTTGGTAAAAGGTCTTCCATTTTGACAGCGCTATCAAAACAAATTTTTTTCAGTATTCATTTCGGCAATTTTAGTGTTTAATTTACAAAATTGATAATTCACGTGCATGGACAAAAGAAAATTGTTGAGAGAGTTTTCTAAAATCAGCCTAGCATAGCGTCAGGTCTAGCAGTCAAGCGCTTTTTGAAAGAATACCCTAATTGGCCCAATGTGACAGTTGAAGTGGCGCTAACTGGTAGCGAAAATTTTCCTGAACTAAACCTTCTTATAAAGACTCTTTAAACTACATTTCCTTATTAGAGAGTACTAGAAGCCAATATAAAGATCTACGAGCTCGATGGCCGCAGATTTGGCTTGCCAGCCAAAAAAGAAATATAGTTTGACATACGTCACAAAAGTAAGGTCAGCAAATAAGTAAGATATTTTCACGTCTCGCACAGATAGAGGTAATAATCCGTTTGCAGACCTTACTAATGATGATGGCGTCTGTGAAGTTTTTTGTCTGAAGCTTTGTCTAGAGGTACGGCAGATTTTCTACAGTAATGAAACATAGAGAGCGAGGCGATAGTGAGATATTTTAAGGATTTCGTACCAAGCGGGTGCTTACGGAATCTACTTAATATGTAAGGCTTTTGCATTTAGTTTGTCTGTCAGCAGTATTTATCTCATGGAACTGTTACATTTAGACAATTGAATTTTTCACAAAGTGTGAAATAAGCTCTGCAATACTCTAGCCCAAATACCCTCTCGGTCCTATTCCTTTTTCCCTTTTCTTACCTCATCCCCTTCTCCGTGGTCGGCAACGACTTTATTGTGTTTTCTAAGTATTATTACTTCTGCAAAGCTTGGAAAACACAGCCATCTCTATAGGTTACGGTTACCACTTACCATCAGGTAGGCCGTATGCTTGTTTGCCACCAAAGTTGTATAAAAAAATTTAAACTTCTTCTGCCGCTGTAATATTACAATTTTTAGAAATCCAACTATGATTTAATCCTAAAGCTTACCTGGTATAGAAATATTACAGAATAGATATAGCTACCTTAACATTTATTTACGACAGTATGCAGTAAACAAACTAAACACAAAACTATAACTTTCTACGGTATCAGATCTCAAATGCAACCATAGTAACACAGTTTAAAGTAATACAGCACGCTCGCTCAACTGTGACTTTTATTATAATCTATATAACGTGTTTTACATGTTAAAGAGAAAGAGAACAGAATCGAAAAAGAGCATAGAATTTTTAGGAGTGACAAAACCTTTAAACAATAAAAAAATCAGAAATGATTTCCATAGTAACGTACACTGTTATTTCGGTTGCAACATACATACATAACTTCATGCTTGTCTCCTATTAATAGGGTAAGCAGAGGTTATTAAACGCCATTTGCTGCGATCCAAACATACCTCCTTTGCCTCCTCAACATTCATTAATCTTTTCATACACACACGTCGGTTACTGGTGCTTGTAATTGTGACCTTTGTCAACTTGTGTTCGGTTACAAATTATTGAGAATTGTCTCAGTCTTAAAGTTTAAGAGTCCAATAAAATGAAGAAAGAATATATGATTTAACATAAGAACTTTACTGTACACTTAGCTTGCAAATAAATATGTGAATTTGAATTTAAATCTTGCATGGCTATTGCAATTTCCGCTAGTTTTGTCTAATGAACATGCTGTTTTTTTAAAACTGCAACAGTGCTTACATAAGGTACATATTTCCATACCGTCGTTTTTACTGTCCTAAAATACCTTGTTGTTATATTAAGTAACAAATACCATCCTTCTAGATCTGGATTACGATTAAGTCACGAAATGCATTCTAACTTCATGTCAATACTGGGTTCAATAATATGTCCACCATGTTTGTATGAGAAAAAATTGTTACTAGAGTAAACACTAGAAGCGCTGTTCATTTTTACATACAATATAACTTTGAAGTCTTCTGATATAGCTAATGATACTAATATGAATTCAAACAGTCCTTAGTGAAAAATAATCGTAAAACTACACACATCAGTTTGATAATTTACTCCTTAAATCAATCAAGAGAAAGTTGAAAATTGCGTGGTGTAATTTTCCACTAAAGGTTCGATACTACTTTTTGCTATCCGTTGTTCATTTTTGTAGAGATAAACGCAAGTTCACTATAGTAGAGGTTGTAATACTCCGTGGTACTTACTTCCCTTAAATCGATGGGCAAGTAACTTTTGTGAATATGTATTAATTTAATAGAAATCCAGATTTCCCTTGAAGTTAAGTCATAGAAACATGAGATGCCATCAATTTGGATGAGAATAATCTCTTCTGAGCCTCATTGCGAGTTTTACTATTAGGCATAGTGGAGACATCTTGAAAGTCTAACATAAAAAAATATAAACAACAAATTACATTATATTTTGTAATCAAAAAAATGTAAACACAAAAATAGAGCTAATACATATTTTCTACGAAGGAGTAGGCAGAGGTGTTACCACCCACTTTTTGCCATTTTCTTTTTTTATTTAAGTTGCCAATGTAACAGAGAGCGAGCCTGTTGCCATTTATATGACATAACTCCAGAATCCGGGCTATTACTGAAAATTTTTGACAGTAAAACCCAATATCACTTTACCCGACCCGGGGATCGATCCCGAGACCTCTGCGTGGTAATCCGTACACAGTACCACCGAACCACAGAGTTCAAAGTACTAAACTAGCAGTTATTCTATTTATTACATAAGTAACTGTGATAATTAATTTGATGTGTTCCTCGGCTATAAAAGAAGTGTCAAGGAGGATTGAACTAACGGATGTGACAAATAATATATAGATAAAATTGTTTAGTTAGATAAAAGAATTAGGTCTCTGATTACATTATGAATGAAAGTTATCAGTACTTGAAATTGCATTATTTCGTAAAAATAACGTATTTATTTATAACCCACGTGGTATAGTTAAGACGTTTCTAAGGTTGAGTAAATAAATTGAAAAAAAAAAGGAACATCAATCTCGTTAGAATTTCTACTATAGGGCCTAAGAGACTTCTGACTACAAAATAATAACGACGTAAGAGTAATAGTATCCGTACTATTGCGTTTCGTTCAGTGAGTGAGAGTGCCGGAGTCCCAATTTCTTCCCTTTCCTTTTTCCTCACCTCTCTCGATCCTTTCACCTATCCCACTCCCTTCACGGTAGGCAGCGGCTTCGCAGACTGACATTGCAGGAGCTATGCTAGGGACTCTGAGTCGTCCATGAGCGACAGTTACCACTTACTATCACGTGGGCTGTTTGCTCATCTGCCACTATCGGCAATAAAAAAATACCTCTGTTAATCCCATACTGTGTATCAAGTTTATTTACTTTACTTTTTGAATAAAACTTAGTTAGTAAATATTACAGACCACCTTCTCCTATTTGTAACTATTGCAAAGAATCCCTTTTGACGTCTTTATCATCACAGTTGTGAGAATTAAGCAATAAACATTAATTAAAACCTCATATAAGCAATGTACAAACAAACGTACATAGTATAATACTCCTGGTTTACAATCTGGCGCGCTTCGCCTCGCCTTGACTCCATTTTCTAATGCGCGAGCGCAAGTGGCTTCCTGATAGATCTTGTCTCGATCCACGCACTCATGTCTATACATATCTTTATTAGTTCGTTTAGTGTTCTAGATCCTTGTTTAATTTTAATTTATGTCTTTTTAAATTTGTTTTTTCCTATTGAATTTAACGACTGTTTGGTAACAATTTTAAGTGGTAATACTGTATCTCTAGGACCTTTAGATACAGTAAGAGTACAATTGGCTGTATCTCCATACCACTGCACTGCCACCGTTTAAAAATAAGGAAAATGTAGTACTTGTATCTGATAGCTCTAATCTTCACAGCTGCTATTAAACTGCCTGGTTTGAAGTAAGTATATAAATTGTTATTTTTTTTCTAAAATTACCAACAACGAACATGTCTTGTGAAAAAAGAAAATAGATACTCATTTGCAAGATAAAAACATATTGTATTGGTTGCTTTATAATTATTTGAAAACATAATTGTTAGTTATTATTAGTGGAGTATGACATGTAATAGAGTCTATTAGATTGATTTCAAACAATAGATTCTAGGACAGAGAATCGATATAAAGGGAATATACCGAAAATTCTAGCTCTTAAAGTAGCACAACTTGTATATTAATAGACTGTGGAAAACACTACATTATATTCGAAACCTGCCATTTTAAAACCCCGTGTTGAGGCAACTGTATCCTTTAGACGACCACGTCAGATAAATTTTTAGCTTAGAATTTTTGCAAATAACGCTGGCTATATGAATATACGTAATATGTTGATTTTTAAAGCACTTAAAGAGAAAATAATATAACCTGTTTTTATTTTAATGTCTGTACGCGAAGGACGACTGGAGAACGTTCAAAAATAGTATCAAAAACGGTTGGTTGCTATGCGTTTAATATTTGGCAAGACAACCAAAAATTCCAACAAAACACTACCGTTCACAAAAAACAACATTCCAAATTACGCAACGTACAAACACGCGTAAAATTAACGGAAAATTGAGAAAATCGCGTAAAACCACACATTCAAAATTAAAACGTTTGTTTTGAAATAATATTTTATTTTATTTATCAACAGAGCGTCACCTTCAAACATTAGTAGGTTTGCGTCGCCAAGTCAGTCGACAGTAGTAGGGACGTCGCGTGCTGCATTGACCCAGTTGTGGCGGGTTCGATACCCGAGTGAGGTCGGCCGCATAGATAATAACTTAAACGCCTCCGCTTGCTTGTGAGTCTTCGCTGAGAATCTGTTTTATCTGATGACGTTTTATTTTTTGTGCTGAGTTATTGATCTATGAGATGGTACTGCTATTTAAGAATACATTTAAATGAAAATATAAAAATTAATTTAATTCTAGATACTATAAATAGGTCGCTTTGTAAATAATATTGTATATCCAATACTAACTTTCCGCGGCGCAGTTTCACCCGCATCTTTGCTTACTGCTCTGCTTCCGTCGCCAGTAGCGTGATGTTACATAGCTTATAACCTTTCTCGAGAACTGGGCTATCATACGCAAAACTTTCAAATCAGACTAGTAGTTCAAACAAACAAACAAACTTATCCGTTTTATATAATAGTATAGATTTAAAACTTGAAAAATATCTGTGGAATCTCTGTCTAATTCTTTGTCCGTGCCATGTTAGGTCTTTTAAATGATTTGTAAGAAAATTCTAGATGACCTGTCTATGTAACCTTGTAGCCTACGAGTGCGTGTTCATAAAGGCAGGGTCACATGGATGACGCCGCGAGTTTTTTAGTGTCAATGTTGGTAAACTTGCGAATCTAGCAAGCGACCTATGTGAAAACTACCCCTTGTCGCCAGAGAAGCGCTTAAAGTAAAGTTCGTCATACATCTGATTGCTATAAAACACAGTTTTAATTGAAGTAACAATTGCAAAATAAATCTAACCTTAGAAGACTAGAAATCACTACTCATCGACAGAAATACAAGATTATTATAATATTTAGGTATTCTTCCTATGTTTGTGGTTTCCCAATCGACCTCCAATTGAAGCGAGAAGTTAAACAAAATGCTAGAAAACAACATATAAAAAATTGCCTTAACAATATGTCCTCGGCCTAATAATAGCTATATTTTTATGTATTTACTAAATTATCAAAATAGAATAGACAAGCATCTAGTTTTTGAAGTAGGTTATTAAATAAACAGTTGTCAAGGTCCACCTGAGTCAGTGACTTGACGTTACGTCATTCTTTCTTTATATTTTTATATCATTCATACGCAAATATGTATATGGCCTTAGATGCTAGAACATAGTATGTTGCCCCTTTAAATATAGAAGTACTTTGTTGCCAGATTAAGATATTATTGTTTCCTACTTTATTTTATTACAACTTTTTGTACTACGAAACGAGTCCTGTTTCTGTTTGTAAATGTACCTATTCCTTTTACAAAAATACGACAAATAAACACAAATTACTAGAAATAATAATTTTATATAAAGTTTTGTCCCGTGTGGGAGATTCTTATCCCACACGGTTTCTTGCACAACAGTCGCACGCACTCCCACTGCACCAAGGCAACCTTTTTGCTAGAAGCGCTGAAAACCCTCTTGACAGGAACATCGCGGTCTTAATATTCTTTTTATTTGGTACTTCTACAATAGAACTATTAAATTTGAACTAGGAATAAGTCGCAGTACGTCTAATATAAAAAAATATATTTAATTTTAACATTTAACATTCAATAAACAAAAAAGCAGCAAAATAAATGCGGTAGAGATGAGAGCACTGAGAAGCATGTGAGGAATTAAACTATCAGATAGAGTAAGGAATAGCGTGATAATAGAATGTGGATTTAATGATAATTATAGATATACAACTTTGGTGGTAAACAAGCATACGGACCACCTGATGGTAAGTGGTAACCGTAACCTATAGAGATGGCTGTGACTTCAAGCATAGCAGAAGTAATAATGCTTAGAAAACACAACCAAGCCTTTGCCGACCACGGAGAAGGGGATGAGGGAGGAAAAGGGAAACGGAAAAGGACCGAGGACAAATTTGGGCTGCCGGCGCTCTCACACACCGAGCGAAACACATTCGCAAAGCTTATATTCATACGTCGATCTTTTATGAGAGAGTAGTTCTTCCCCGGTCGATACAGCCCATTCATGCTGAAACCAGCGTGGATCTACTACCGTATAAATGTATGTTACCGTATGTTATGGTGGTTTGGACATGTAGAAAGGATAGATGGAAGTAGGATAACGAAAGAGATTTATGGAGCAAAAATGACTGGGAAAGTTCGTAGGGGTCACCCTAGACGAGCATACGCTAACTAATAGGGGATGTGTTGACAAAAGGCACAATTACAAACACCCGTAAGCGACGTGTGTGTATGAAAAGATTAATGAATGTTGAGGTAGCAAAGGAGGTATGTTTGGATCGCAGCAAATGGCGTTCTATAGTCTCTGCTTACCCCATTACTGGGCGACAGACGAGAAGTTATGTATGTATGATTTTAACATTGACAGAATACTGTGAATTTATAAACTGAAGTTATAATTTAAAAGTTTTTAATCACCATCTCTAGCCTTATTAACTTACAAAACACGCCATAACTAAATGATCAACCCAAACTCCGTCAAAGTTGTTTTATAACAATATTCATAACTTTTTTCCCGATCCCCTAACAGTTCACTGAGCTCAATGTTTAGTTACCTTGTCGTACATAAGAATGTCATTAAATTTTAATCTAAAAACTCATAAAATCGATAAGACGTCGACCAAACTAAAACTAATATTAACGCCTAGGTACATTATGAACAAAAACAAACTTATATAATTTTGTATATTGCAACACATACACAATTACCGAATATACACACACACATTTACATAAAATTGCACACATACATTTACATTTAGTTGCATTTTACACACACGTACAAGTAAGGGCGTTTTTACCACCCCGGGAGTAACGCTCTTTATGTCTGAAGGGCGTTTTTACGTGCCCTTAAACCTTTTGACATTATTAGACTTCTCCTGGAGTGGTTTCTCTGCGGCGTTTTATTCCTATAATATATTTAAGTACCCATATTATGTACACATAAAATTATGTGATAGCATCTCCCTATTATAAGTGGGGAAGAATTTAGTCCGTATATGTCGGAAAAGGTAACTAAGAATTATTATTATTATGTTAGAAAATACATCAATCTTTTGCGAATTTCAATGTCTGTATTTTGTAATAGTCCGTAACATGCACCTAATATAATTAATGTAATACGGGTGTAACTCAGCTCTGACTACTCTTTAGGGATACTACGTATGCTTTTATGAAAAATAATAATATAAATTAATGAGTATATATTATATATATATATATATATATATATATATATATTTTAAAGCACAGTTACAAGCACCCGTAACCGACGTGTGTATGAAAAGATTAATGAATGTTAAAGAAGCTAAGGAGGTATGTTTAGATCGCAGCAAATGGCGTTCTATAGTCTCTGCCTACCCGTTAATGGAAGACGGGCATGAAGTTTTATTATGTTATGTTTATATATTTTATTAGACTTGAGTAACGAAATAAAGATAACGTAATATAGTTTGTTATACCAGGAAGGCAATACATAGTTATACTTTTTGCACTAGCTCTTTAGTTTTTATACCAATTGAATATTCTTTATCTTACGCCGTTATTTTACTTCTCATTAAAATTCATTGCGGGGTCCAAGACAGTAGGTAGGTAGAGTATCATCAAAAAAGCTCACCCTCTGTTACGTAAGGCCAAATATAACTAATGAATAGTGGTACTGTTAAAGCTGTGATGCTATAACAATTTTATAAAAACCTATTAAAAACAAATTACAAAATTTATCTATACAATTATATAAAAACCTACGTAGGAGTAGTTCTCAAAATATAACAGGACGAGTCCTTGAAACGACCTAAATTGGAACATTGCACAAGAGCTGGCTATCGACACTACAGTCTAGAGGTCCTGCAGAACAGGGGAAGGTTAACACCCCCTCTAATGTTAGGATGATGTTTATTATAGGAACATGGGGTGAGGTTAGGGCTGAGCTTTAGGTATATGAAAATACTTATAGAATTAAGTGTTAATATAGGACGGCTATAGCGTTATTGAGAAAGTATATACATCCCGTATATGTCTGTCTGGTAAAAAATAGTCGAAAAATGTTCAATAATAACTGAAAATACAACATACACTTGTTATTTAACACGGAAATTTAAATAACTCGAAAAAAAATGTGGCATTTGCTTGTCCATTTAGAGAAAAGCATGATAGACTTACTTAGTTATATTAATTTTAGTTTTTATTTAGTGCTATCAAGCAATCTTAGAATAATAATCATATTTCAACAAATACACACAACGCCATCTTGACCTAAAGTATGTATATATTTAGCTTGTGTTATGGGTTCTAGAATGCGGTAATGCAAATACACGTGTTCTTGCACACAAATATTAGCACTGAGCGGAAATTGAACCCGCGACCGCTGCGTAGTAGTCCATACACAGTACCACCGAACCACAGAAGCAGTCAATCTCCTTAGAATCCTTTCTTTCTCGTGGTTATCAAAGCAACTACTAAATGTCAGGTACGTTGTGTGCTTGTTGTTCGTCTGAAATATAAATAAACATAAAACATAATTATAAATAATGTTATGCAATTTTATAATTCATAAAAGGATTTCCAACAACCACGTACGCTGAAAAGCTATAAATAAAACAGACGCTATAATTAAGATTCGTAACAAAATAAATAAAGCTGCTCGTCTAAAAACCTTTTCAAAACTAAATACAAAGACGTGCAAAAACATCAAACCTCGCAAAGTATTACTTCAAAAACTCCACTGAATTCTCTTGCATAAACAAGCTTACAAGCGCCACCCTATTATGAATGTTCTAGTCGTTACATTCAGAGGCCGTCAACCTTAGAACGTCCTAGCTGGGTGCACAGCAGCCCTCCCTGTTGAGGTTCCGTCCAAAATTGCGCCATGTCAACGTCCGAGGGTCGCCGCGACCGTAGGACGTCCTAGAAGCAGCCCCTGTTCCGTCTAGTGCGTAGTGCAGCCTGAAGTCAAAGACCCCGGGACGAACCGACCGCCCTTGCTCACCGAGTGCAGCCTCTGTCTGGGCACACCTATTTATTAGGGAATATTTTTGTTCTGGAAGTTTTTGTAGGTTTAAATTTCTGTTATATTTTACGTCGTAGACAAATATCAGCTGTAAGGATCAATATCAACAAGGCTATGTTTAATTTTAGGCATGTATGGTTAACTATTTTTAAAACATGTAAAGCCTCTCGAGTTAATGATAATAATATCACAACAACTATACACAACGCCATCTAGAACCAACGTAAGCATACATAATATTATAGCTTGTGTTATGGGTTCTAGAATGTTTATATACATACATAGATAAATACTTTATTTTTTGTAAATACTCATACAAACATAGAAACACCCAGAGCAATGCAAATAGACATGTTCATGAACACAAGTATTTAATAAGTCAGACATACACTGGAAACCATGACGCCACAACATGGGGTTCTCAGCAATTCGAAGGCAATGCAATGTCTACTTCGCTTAAGAAACCATTTATAGGCTTCAGTATCTGCCTACTATAAGGCCGGTCGTATGCTTGTTTGCTACGTTAGTTAAAAATATCTATATATTTAGGAAACAACTGCTGAAGTTCAGGTCAAAATAAAATATAATTAGTTCGCTTATAATTTGAGTTCAATGTTTCAAATATATTAATACTAAATAAGTAACTTACAGGCCTATTTATTTTTAGTTCTTATTACATAAAAAAACTGTTCAAACTATGAGTACTAATTATATATAATAAAACAGTTACACTACATGTCATATGTCATGAAACGAAAAAGTAAAATCTGAATTTACAACCGGTTATACTTGCAGATAAATATAATTTCTAAAAAATAAATACAACTGGTTTTTATAAAACATTAAATTTAACGTATTTTATTCAATTCATTTGGCTTTAGCTATAAATACGTACTATATAGTAGGTATATGTAGAAGAGACGTTTCAATGATATAAGAATGTATGCAATAGATGCAGTAGTGTCAAAGGTTACCCTCCACATTATTACAAACTCTGTTTATTGGAGTCCTACCACAGCCTCTTATGCAATCTTATTATAAGCTTACTTTGTTTCTATCCTTGTTTTTACTGGAACAAAAGAAAAAGACAAAACACACAGATTAAATTAATACTGCTATAAGAGATAGTGGTAAGCCCTCTGATCACCCTAGTATATTATTATATTACTGCTAGGTTATGGGCGCGATGGTTTCCGAAGCCTGTTGAATGCCATACAATTAAGAAAAAAGAAAAAGGTTAAGATATTACATTTTCTTTAAAAACCAAACAGAAATAAGATTTTACTACCAACGCCTTTTCTTGTTATGTCTATGGCTAGGTTTCGGCGACGGACTCGGGTTGTCGCCCGCCCTAGGAAGGACGCACCGCCCGCCCTAGCTTCCACTTGTCTTCGGGTTAAATACGACCCGCGTCAACTCATAGTGTAATAATTCAAAACTCTATATTAATGGACGGCATGTGGTAGGGGCTGCGCTTGTGTCATTTAGGTCACTTTGTATGTTGAACTTATGTTTTTTATTTCTGTGTAATTTTGGGATGGGATGAGATTTTATTTATTATATTATTATATCATAATATCTTTGTAGGGTGAACATAAATGTATGGTCACTAGGTTTTGGCATTAGAATAATATTATGAAATAACTAGCTGTCTAGCAAAGCGCAATTTCACCCGCGTCTTTGCTTACTACTCTGCTTCCGTCGACGGTAGCGTGATGTTACATAGCCTATAACCTTCCTCGAGAACTGATCAATCATACACAAAAAAAAAAATTAATCCGACTGGTTAGTTCCAGAGATTAGCGCGTTCAAACAAACAAACAAACTCTTCTGCTTTATACATTAGTATAGATATGATATAACTAGTTAAAAATAATGTTATTAATTTTGTAAAGAATTGTTAATGGTAGATCATTTAGCGGTTCATCTAGTTAACTGGTTACCGAGATACATAGCTTACAGACACGTCAGGTAGTTATGGCCCTTATCTATCTCAACACGAGAAAAAACTTTTTTCCTTTAGGGGTTAGGTAGAGATATACACGACGATTAGCCAGCATGTTAGGTTCTATGTAACATACTGCAAACTGTATATTATACTTAGACAAAAAATCCCATGTTTAGTTTACCCGACCCGGGAATCGAACCCGAGCTCTGTAAAGAAACAAAATAATTTATTAGCGTACAACAATTATACGAAATTAATATGTAATTACAATTAATTTAACATTTGTTTAAATTTACACACTACACACACATTAACTACATTATTATTACCTATATCCTTCTAATATTATAAATGCGAAAGTTTGCGTGTGTGTGTGCGTGTGTGTGTGTGTGTGTTTTAATTTTTCCGCAAATTGGTTTGGTATCCGAGTTAACCACATACCATTTTCAGCGTGGGTGAAGTCGCAGCTAGTAAAATTATATTTAGATTTAAGTGTATTAAAAATAAAAAAATAAAATTATTATATATATATATTAAAATTAACACGAAAAAAGAATACAAATGCCGCAGGCGACTACGCGTTTCACGCCTAGTCATGAGTAGCCGCCGCCGGATAGCAACAAGTAGTACACTACTCAACCATCAAAGCATCCTTTAGTATCTACAATAACTAAATATTATCATATCACAAACAAAATACATGTAATAAACCACACGACATTGCGAGGTGTCTACAAACCAATAGTCAATGTTACGCAGGGACAGCCAGGCACTCCCGCGGGTTGACGCCCGCCCTCGGAAGGACGCGTCGCCCGCCCTAGCCTTCCACTTGTACTCTCCCTGAACACTTAATATATAACCTATCCCTTCAAAATATATACTAACTGTTGCTCACGGTTTTACTCGTAAATGGAGAATTTGGGATGTAAAGAATAAATCTTCTTCCAAATAAATTAATTTTTAATTTATAATGGCAACGTTATAACAGCCTCTGGCAATACAAGCCTATATTTCATTTCCTTTTATTGAATTATATATTTTTCTAAACAGGAAAAGACTTAACATTGTTATATTTTACAAATTAGAATGTCATGTTAAATGTATTTATTTCATAATTATTTATTTTTATAATAATTAATTTATACCCTCAGGGAAGTAATGGTACAAGGTAAAAAGATTGTAATAATTAAGTATAACTGTGGTTAATATCCTTGTATATATAATAAAATTAAAAATATATAACTTGTCTCATTGATATTTATTTGAATCAAATTTATTTAGTTACTACCTTTCCGCGGCGCGGTTTCACACGTGTATGTGCTTACTGCTCTCCTCCCGTTGCCAGTAGCGTGATGTTACATATACTATAACCTTCTTCGAGAACTGGGCTATCATACGCAAACATTTTTTATAATTTATTTTATTTATTTTATTTCTTTATGCACAAAACACTGTACAAAGGCGAGCTTAATGCCAAAGGCATTCTCTACCAGCCAACCTTTGGGTGATGCAGAGATGAAAACAGGTAGCTAATAATCTGACGGGTAGTTCCATAGATTAGCGCGTTCAAACAAACAAACGATGAAACTCTTACGCTTTAATAGTACAGATTTAGAGAGATCAACCTGAGGTCTTTAATACACCACATTATTAACTAAGTATTGTCAATACAGATCCTAAACCTTAATTAATTAAACTGCCTACTTTTCAGTATAAATTAAAAATTCGCAATTGTATTGACCAAAATAAACTAGGTAACTACTAAAGCTATTATATATATCGCCGGACAAACAAACCATATTTCTTATATATAATAATACAAACTTTAGTATTACATCAAACGAGATATAAATTGGTATGTCAAACTTCAACCCACCTAAGACGCAGTGAACTATGCAGTGAACTCTCGAGTCACCTTCCTCCCGGGCTCGTAGCCCGTAGCCCGTAGAGGACACCTCTACGAGCCGCTACGAGGGTTCTACGACCCGTCGACCGGACGATTGTTCAATACTAGATGACTTTTATGTTACTTAAATAACTTGTTTGGTAATGTTAGTTAATGTTATAAAAAGTTTTGTTTTGTACGATAAAGGATGAAATAAATTTTGTATAGGTAATGAATGTTTTATAGTCATATAACGTTTTGAATCTTTCCCAATTATGAATACAGTAGTTTTATGTTGAGTTCACTTACGTTTATCTTACCGGTGACAATGTAAAATATTTGTTTTTAAAAATATCAGTGCATCTAGTATTTAATCCGAAAACTATTTTTCTCATACTTATTTATGTTGTGTGCCTTGTCTCAATAGTTTGTGTCTTCGATTTTTCCTAGGTTCCTCACACTTACCAAAAAAAAATCTAAAATTCACATATTTATAGCTTACCACGAGCTACCGCGCGGTCTCACCGCATCGGTGACCGGGTAAATATGTTTGAAAAGTTTTGTACTTAGATTAAACACTAGAGACGCTGTTTAATTTTATGTTACTGGTAAAAAATTGGCCTCATAGTGGATAGATAGATTCTATAATTTTTGCCTTAACAAGTCTTCATTTATATAAAGATCTAACTTAACCTCTTGATTTAACAACTCTTAATGAAATAAATCTATAATTTAAAATAATGTAGCAAAAATTATTCAAGACATCATTCTACCCTTTTCAAGTCACTGTTTTGTAATTTTGCCTGGAGAAACTTTTCATATTTTAATTTAAGGTTTATTAACTTTAAGAGGTCAGGGCATTTACCATGAATTCGCAATTCTATTTTTAAAAACGTTTCTGATTTGGTAAATATGTGTTTCCTTTGATGAGGTGTATACCTCATCAACGTACGTTTTTAGAGGAACTCATAATCCTTCCTCGCTCCCGCTCAACATCTCAGGGAGCCAGGGATAACTGAAAATCAGCGCTGCTAGATATTTTTTATTGTTGACAACACCAGCTGAGTTATTACATTTTGCCATATCTACTATAAACCTAATTTTAAGTTTTTTATTTTAGTCATACTGTATTTTTCTAATCTAGTTTTTTTAGAGTTATAATCTGGCAACATAATATATTAAGCATGTTCCGTTTACATATTGTTATCAGCTAAAACAATCAACTATACCCCTACTACCTACATCCAAGCGGTTAACACTTTCCATCAGGTTTTTACTCATTATTTATGGACTTTAAATTATAAAACATGTAAGTCCTATTTCATCAAAAACATAACTTTATCTTCAAAATATAACTATAATATAAATCGAAATGAAACTTATAACTCGCCTCATAACTTCACGAAGTGACTGAAATCAATACGCCACTCTAGCAATTAAAAAAAATTATAATTTAATATTTAAGTTTTATAAATAAACGTACACGTTGTTACAAGCTTGTACAATATGCATACAAAATATTAAATAAACCGATATGCGCCAAAACAGAACCATAATCCAAAAGTGTAGGGGTTGATCCACCCCCCTTTTCACCTTAAAGCGCAGACGGACGTCCCGGACGAAGTTCATCGTACCTCCTACAAGGGCATATTGCATAAACCATCCCCTACCGTCGTAGTGTGAGTATGAATAGACGCGTTCATGTACAGTAAACGAACTATGGTGTTTGTATGAGTTACATTTGTATGTTGTTGAGTTCGTGTTATCGTTTTTGTTTTATCAAAGAGTTTTTACACTTTATTTTTTTATTTATTTGTCGTTTACCCATTTAGTGTTAAGTATTACTTGTATTTTTTTAGGGAAACCTTTGGTCAGAAGTAAGACAATATACAATAAAAAAAATCGTATTATTATACTGTTGATTTTTATCTTAAATTCAAAAAAACGAAAATATAAAGAAAGATACTGTTCTTTTACTTTAAACGCTAAACGCTAAACGTAATATACGTTTCAGCAGAATAACAGCATATTTTTTTATTTTTTTTAGGAGCACTGTATAGTAAAATTTATAAATACATATTGTGGTTGGGTAATCTGTTTTATAAAGAATAATACAGAGACAAAAGTATTTTAAAATACTTGTAAAAAAATAATATCGAGTTTCAGAACAAACCTGCCAATTTTAGTTTTACACTTGGCTACTATGTCGCTAGTTGTCTACGCAGTATATGAGGTCACCATAATTTCACAAATTCTCAGAGTACTTTAGTACCGTATTTATTATTTGTATAGGTTGAATTACGTAAATATGATATAAATAAAGAGGAAAAAAAATTGTTTATGTAAATTAAGTGGCTTAACCCAACAGGGAGGTACTTATTTTTTGTAATGTCTGTAGTCTCTTAAATGTGAGTCAAGTTTTTTTGAGCCTTTTAATTGTTGCTTTATCTAAACGCCTAAAAATTCTTTGAATTATGTTTCTAACATGGGTCACACATTCTATGGGTTGGATAGTTTCCAGAGACAGAAAGAAAACATACCAATATTTTTTTAAATTTTCATTCCGAATTATTTAAATAAAAACTATTTTAATTTACAAAACAAATCTAATATAGAAATATCAATTTTATTTCATAGCTAAAATTTAAGCTGGCATAGTAACAAAGACATTTGCTTACTACCTTTAAGACACGCAAGACACACTAAATCTCTAGATTGCTAAAAATTTGTAGCGGTAAATATCTTAGGAAATATTCTTTTAATAAAATCTTCTGAAGCACTACCTGTAAGGAATCAAACATTGTTCTATTATACGTACACAAAAGAAGCCTCGGTGTGTATACACAGAGCTTATACACAGTCGCACCCACACACAAACGCTAGTGTTATCTGAGCGGCGCACACTCGCACGCCCACGCACACACACGCAACTGTCTAGACAACTTGTTAAAACGCGATGTTCCGGGGCTCGACATTCGTCAGTAGGATAGGTCACGGACCACCACGGACATCGCCGTCCCTTTCCACCGTATAACACCGTCCCTTTTCCATAAAAGACCGCGGCGCCACACTCAAATGTCGACCTTAAGCTATACACTTAACCTTGCTTTTGAAATGACTAACAACCAGGTATAAATTTCGCTTTCAAAGCTGAGTTATTCTCACAACGACAAGGTAATAAGTTCTAAGAAATTTTATGGAAAATTGAATTCTATTTGTATTTTATTAAGAGAGGGGTTTAGTTTGCGGTGTTGACAGTCGGTCCTTCCAGGTCTCCTAACTAAACGTCCTTGGTCGGTCAGGTCCAGGACGAATTAGTCTTGGGAATAATAATTTATGTAGATGTTAGTACATGTATGTACATAATTTGATACATAACGGCGGCTTGTATACTCTTTGTTGACTGAGTACACTAGATCGAGTTCTAAAATAATATAATTTCATATTTTGATAAGTTTAAAGCTAACTTTAATATAACTATGTATATTTTGCTGTTCTCGGAATTCCTACAACAATATTATTTACTGTCTGCTCTAGTAATATATTTTAGACTAATTGGAAGTTTTTGAAAGGCAGGGTTCACAAAAATTAGCGGCACTCCTCGTCTCGAACAGTCTTCTTTGTAAGTTGCTAAGTGTATTTAAAGTGTTATTAACGGTAATGATACATTTGTATTTTGTTAAAGATACTGTAAAATACAAAATTATTCAAACAAAATGTATTAGTATCGTCTTAAATTAAACAAACAGCTCTATTTAACATATTACGTTTCAATTTGTTATTTAGATCTGTTATTTTTGGAGTAACTTTCCGCGGCGCGTCTTTGCTTACTGCTCTGCTTTCGTCGCCAATAGCGTAATGTTACATAGCCTTTATCCATTCTCGAAATCTGCACTATTAAACGCAAAAGGACTTTGCAAATCCGACTGGTAGGTCCAGAGATTAGCGCGTTCAAACAAACAAACTTTTCACCTTTATTTATTAGTATAATTTTCTTCTCATTTTATCGTTTGTATTATCATTCATGCGATCTAAATAATTGTAACTTCTGTCTTTATTAACACAACAAGTTTGTAACAAATCCTTTTGTTTTATCATCTCTTGAAGTAATTGCCCAATCTACCTGTTTAGCAAAATGAAAAGATACACTGGCCTAATTTGGGTTGTGGTCTCTAATGGTGTTAACTCATCGCGTGACTAAATTGATCTTTTGTCACATTTAAACAGCAATTCTCTCGCCGCAGTATCTTTATAACTAGGTTATTTTGATATTTTATCATTTATCATTATTATATAAAGCGGTAGAGTTTGTTTGTTTGTTTAAACGCGCTAATCTCTGGACCTACCAGTCAGATTTAAAAAAAAAAAGTTCTTGAGGAAGCTATGTAACATCACGCTACTGGAAACGAGTAAAACCGCGCCACAGGAAGCTAGTTACTGATAAAGTTATTAAATATAAAACTTATTAGGTAAATGGAAGTAAATCTTACGTGTAAATAATTCTATCGTAAATGTTAAATTGACTTTTACAGTCTATTAAAATAGCCTGTAATTACGGCGCCTTTTTTAACAAGGCCTGATCATTAACCTGGAACAGTATAACATGTCGTATCTTTGCCTGGACCACCTGTTATAAGATGCAGTTGTCATAAATGTTACACTAGTGTATGTCGACTATTTAACGAACAATTGACAAAGTTAAGCAAAGTAGACATAAATGAGAAATTCATAGATATTTACGGATACGATACAATCCAGAATTAGTATTTGTGATACGAGTTCCTTATATTATAAATTTATAGATAATCATTATCGTTATTTCTGCCCAAAAGACGTCCACTGCTGGACATAGACTATATTAACTTATGCAAGGAGTATTCTTTTGACCCCTTCAACACTAAAAGCTCTGTGGTGCGCAATGAGCTAAACCATAACTTTTTCAAATTATAATTACTGTAAATTTAATGGATTACTATTTATTTCTTTTCAATATTCGATGTAGATTAGTGTAAGCGTGCTTATTCTATGTCTATACGTGAAAACCTATTGGCTTTATGTTTCCTATCCTATGTTTTTGTTAAATTTGTACAGCTATTAGTTTTCCAATAATAATAAAATAATAATATTTAATAATATAATATAATAATATAATATAATAATAATAATATTTCAACAACTACACACAACGCCATCTAGACCCAAAGTAAGCATATTATATGCTTGTGTTATGGGTTCTAGAAATGCGGATATACATACTTAAATACTTTTTTTTATTTTTTTTTTGTAAATACATACATATTATACATAGAAACACCCAGACCAATGCAAATAGACATGTTCATGCACACAAATATTTGCACTGAGCGGGAATCGAACCCGCGACCTCTGCGTGGCAGTCCATACACAGTACCACCGAACCACAGAGGCAATAATAAATAACTAATAAACAAATAATTTTATCAAAGACAGTGTTTTATTCAGCATCAGATGACATTCTCACTTGGCTATAAATTCGGTTTTTGGGTTTTTGACGACCGCAAACGAATATTAATGCTTATAAACATTAAATAGAAATAACACGAGAGAAATATGTATTGTTGTTTCGACATACGTTTGTTTTATATTGAAAAGATAGAAGAAAATGTTATATTGATAGCAAACCATCGATTCTGTATAACTGTGCAAGAACAGCTACGCAGAGATCTTAGGTTTGATTCCCAGGTCGCGAAAATTTAACTGCATTGACATTTTCAATTGAAAATTCTCATATTAGCTCGGAGTCTGGAATCCAATAATTAGCTTGCTTCATATTCATGGGACCCAACTTAACTAAAAAAACTTGGATGTTATACACCTCTACCTATCCCATCGCAATAGAAGGCGTGATGATATTATTGTATTGTTAATAAGATCGAAGAGATGAGAACAAAATTAAAAAATTGCATTACACAGTTTACAAAAGGAACTCGGGGAACTATTCAGAAAATAGCTTTTTAAAATATTCATTATGCAAACATGGCTCTTTTGCAATGTTTAAGTTACGTAATTTGCATACAAAATATTTTAGTAATAGTTTAATGTAATTAAAAAATAGTATCATAGTGCTTATAAAGGTGCGGCTTAAACCTAATTGTTTGGAGGCTTTTGATAAACGAAATAAGCTGAAAACGCTTACGGCGCAACCGTTATCCTCGCTTTTATTGAAGCTTACGAATATAACGAGCTTTTATTTTGTTTACTGTTTTAAAACAAAGATAAAGTTAAAAGTTATTTTGTATGGAACCATTTTTTATACAATTGCGAAATAAGACTGAGGGGAAACTGTTAATAGCTTACATAACAAAGATGTTATCAAAGTTACCAACATTAAGTCGAATGAGTCATTTATTTTAAAATTTTAGGAATTTTCCTAACTTATACAGCTCTTTTTGGGTGTGACTCTCTTGTACCCGGATAGCTCGCCACATTTAATTCTAGTTGGTGTTATAAGAGCGATAGCACTACTTAGACTCTTATTATAACTGATCTACGATTACTGTCTATTTAAAAGCCTTTACCTAACAGAGGCATAGCAATAAGCCCAATTTCCACTCTTTCCTTTTTCCTTACCTCGCTTATCCTCTTTACCTATCCCTATCATGGTAGGTAGCGACTTCGCATGGTCCCAGTGACAGTTACCACTGACTATCAGGTGGGCTGATGGCTCGTCCGTAACTGTAAGAAAAAAAAATTATAAAAGGGATGTCTTTACGCAACATAGCAACTGCCTGAATTAAAAACTTCTTTAAATTAAAATATATTATACTAGCGGTCTGCACTCGCTTCGCTACGGTATCAAAAGTTTTATTCGATCTCCCAGCAAACTCCTACGGAAAATATCATTTAGATTTACGAAGGTGCTTAAAATAAAATATTAAAATTCTGAAAATGACTAAAAATAAAATGTAAATATAATAAAATATAGCCTATGTTACCCACTGAATTTATTGATTTCTTACGGTGAAGGAATTTTTTTTATCGGTTACCTAGATTTTTAGTTAATTCGTTGCATACAAACAAACATACAAAAAATCAAATCTTTTTCTTTATAATATTAGTTTACATCGAGCTCATTTATATTTATCGCTTTAATTTGAGCTTTTTACCTAATTTATATTGTATATTTTACATGACTAATGCATTATCTCTCTCACGTGAACTAACACTCCCTATTGCAGCAATTAATTGTTATTTACAACGTGCAATATTAATATATTTGTAGCATACATACGTACATATATATTTTATTTTCAAGTTTAATTTATGCTTAGAATATTTAAAGAAAGTAAGAATGTTTAATTCTCATCTTATACTTATAAGAATAAAAATCGCTAGAGATACACAACTACCCAGGAGCGGTAACAGTTAAGCATCAGGTGAATTAGACAGTTACGCCATTAGACAACTAAAACTAAAATATATATAAACATTTCTTCTAATCGTCAGATCAGTGTTAACACGTCGTTCATGTCGATCATAAACGGGGCATTATGTATTAATTACAATAGTAGGGAGCTTCCTAGACAGTGCCCCCTACTCTTACGCCGCCCAGCACGTCTGAAGGTCGGGCCGTTCACCCGCAGACAACCCCCTCAACCCTCAACACACAGACATCCTCAAATAACAAATCGAAATCTTACAGACTGCTTTTGTGTGTGAAAATGTGTTTTCGGCGATTGTGTGTGTTCGATTTTTATAAACTATTTATGTGTGTATGTATGAATTATGTATGTGTGTGTTGGCGTTTTATCAGGTGTGTAATTGTACGTCTTTTTTTGTTGGCGAAGCGTGTGATTCAATTAAACTTTTGAGGGTTGTGATCTTTTTAATTAGATATTAATATGTTGTTAATTAAGTGACAATTTGGTGTTAATTTTATTTTTGACATTACGAAACTGCTGGTTGGATTTCAAAGGCTATTTATTGGTCAATCTTATTTAACAATCGTATTTAGAGAATATACTACAAGTTACAAGTGCAGCGTATTCTATTGTTTTAAAAGTAACACTTCTAGTGTGATAGTTCTAGCATTATGTACTTACATTACTTGAATCTTAGCTTTACCACGAGTTGGCATGTGTATTTTTCACAGGGTGGCACCATAAAATATTTATATGTAAAAAAGAACTGCGCTCCTAGTGTTTGCTTTACGGACTAATATTCTTACACAATTGTAATGTCACTGTAGTTTGTATATTTTTTATTTGACTTGGAGTTAGCGTAGTATTTCTATAGTCTTGCCTACTTCAGACAATCTTATTCTAATAAACAGCTTGTAGTTAACTATGAAAAAGTTTATAAAAAGAATGAAATTAAAATAGGAATGTGTTTGAAAATTTATTTTAGTTTATTAATTATTTTCGGTTTGCATTGATTACTGCGGTAACGCAATTTTACTTGAGATGATTGCCGGTAGATATCCTGGATTCAAATTGCAAGTTTAAAAACTCAACGTTTCTAAACAGATAATCATAATATCTATCCATCCCTTCAAGGAAAACCGTGATGATATGTTATAAAGCTTAGAAGGTTATTCAAAATGCTAAACTTAGTATTCAACTCGTAACGTTATGTTTGTAAAGACGTCAGACCGCTAACACATACCATACATATAGCCCCTAGGCATATACATTAACTACTAAAATCAATTTATTTGAAAGGAGTATGTTAAGGTGGTTTGGACATGTGGAAAAGGGTGGATGGAAGTAGGATAACGAAAGAGATTTATGAAGCGGAAATGACTGGGAAAGTTGGTAGAGGTCGCCCTAGACGGACATACGCAGATCAAATAGGTGATGTGATGACTAAGGGTAGAATTACAAGCACCCGTAACCGACGTGTGTGTATGGAAAGATTAATTAATGTTGAAGCATGAAGAATGTTTAGCAAAGGCATAGGATTTTTCAAGTAGCTCGACTCTCCCATGTCCCTTGTTCATTTAAGGGATAGGTAACAAGCATTTGTGATTCTCACACACGTCATCACTGTGACTCAAGACACAGTACCTAAGTTAGTAAGTCAAAGGCAAATCAACTGATGTCGAACTTCGCCAATATAGTTGCACAAGTACCTAATTATACTAGGCTAAGTTAGTTAAGTAAAAGTAATGTATATTTATTTTACTAATTTGACAGTAATACCGCCATTGGGTTATGGCAATGCTTCATATTTGCGGGTTCGTGACCCGGTACCGGGCCATCAAAATAAAGTACCGGGTCGCAAAATATAGAAACCGACTAGAAGTGGACCTTAAAATAAAACTTTCGTCATTTTTTGCGAACTTGGATTCTTTAGTAAAAATAAGCAGCAACTCCATACTTCCACTAAAATTTAGACGTTACTTAAAAATGTATATTTATATTATTATTATTATAAAACATTTTTATTATTAGAAAATATGTATAATTATACCTAATGGAACCCGCTTGGGTTTAAAAGAAATAAGCGGGTCACGAAGGGGCAGTGTAAAAATTACCGGGCCCTGGCAATACAATGTTTGGAAAACACTGGTTTATGGCCTCATAAACTGCGAACAGTATCAAGATACCTACTTAAAGATTACTACCTTTATGTTTTTATCAAAATATATTATGTTGTGTGACCTAGAAACCTTAACCCGCTCTCAGCTTTATAGATGTTTGAGGTATCAAGTACTAAATACTGTTTTTAGGTTACTAAAACGAGGAAGAACAGTAAAAACTCGACGTGAAGGTCGCCATGAATAAAATAATTGTAGCCACCTCCAGGGAGCAGACGCGGGTGGCGTAAAACACCTAAATAATATAACACTGTAGGACACTCTATCAAACCTAGATTTTTTTATTTTCCGCAGCTGTTTAAAGGTCTTCTTGCTAGATAAGTCCCGCGATATTGCTGACACAAACAGTCTGATTAGGGAATATAGAAAACCATAATCATATTAACTTTAGGTGGTTGAGTTCCTGTCGGTGGTATAGTTTTCCGTACTCCTAAGGGACTACACTATATTCGCAGTGATGTGGGACTTCTATTTATCTCTACCTGCCAGTGATAATAAAGGGTGAATAAAGAAATACCGGTTAATTATTAGCACCGTTACCACTTTTGGTATGAGGAAAATTTTATTATAAATTAGTTTGTTACTTATCTATAAAGCTTCAATAAAACCGCTGTTTTCTATTTCAAAGAATAACTTCTTTGTTTAAGGCTCTATGTGCAAATATTTGGCAACGCTTGTAAGCCCTTCAGGATTAGGCTTCGTTCTTCCCAACAAATCAGTAATACTTTTTTTTATATTAGTCTACCAAAGTGACTCCACTCTGCCTGATGGTAAGCACTCAGTGGGATCCTGAAGTGGTGGACACCATTCCAAAAGGCATTGTCTGAAACTGCTGGTATGGTGTCCTCCACTATGGCGGCTTCCACAAATTTAATTTCTAGTCAATTATATTCGTACTGCAGGGTACAGTCGTACTTCTCATATAGAGAAGGTATGAGCATTGATCGCTACGCTTGCTCAAGACGGATTGGCGATTGCAGATATATATTATTATCCTTTTTATACTGCCAGGTTTTCTCACGATATTTCCAAGCCATTAGAAATTCTATAACTTTCATTTAACTCTATATCACATCTGTCAACGTGACATACTCAAATCCAAAGATTTTTTCCGAAAATGATGACTGAAACAATATTTTTTCACTGACAGCACACATCCTCGGTCACTTGTCGATGTATTGACAGTAGTGACAGATTCCCAACGGAGCTGTCATCGAGTTGTCAAATGTTTGTCAGTGTTCAAGAGCATCTGTAGCACACGTTATTTTAAATTACTTAGAAATTAATAAGAATCAGAAAGCTGAATAATATTTGTTTAAAGTTAAATTTGAAATCCGCTTTAAGTAAACGTTAAATATTGTCGTGCCCTGCAGTAAGATAATCACAGACTGAAACGATGTAAAGTAGTAAATAGATAATCAACTGTATAATAATTGTGAGCTTGCATATCGATTGTGTGATAGTTGATCTAATAAATGATTGAAAAATATTATGTTAAAATTGAAAATTTTATGATACAGCTAAATTAACGAATTAATAATTGCATAACCAATATTTCAGACCTTAAAAGAGAGCCGAAATCTGTACTAAATAAGAGATCTGTGACAAAACTTCCGAGTCTTCTTCATATGCTATTTATTGTACAGTAGGTACTGTACGGCTTTGGTAAATAAAACCTATGAAGGAAATTATCAACCATTTTGTAATTATTTTAATTTAAAGAACAAGAGTTGTATAGAAAATAAAAACTTTTCCTACTGAATATTATAATGAAGATTCAAAGAACTTCCTAAAATAAATTATGTTTCTATCGGTGAATTGGTATAAATTCCACGAACCAATTTCCGAACATCGTCTGTTTTTTTAAGGATATCAATATTAATGAAATGAAAAGTCAGTTTGCTTACAAAAGGACAAAGCTACCAAAAGTAATAAAGATAAATGGTAATAAACGAATGGTTTCGTTGTAATTTTAAATGTTCTTATAGTTCCTTTTTTCTGTTAAGCACACGTGTACTTTAACCCTTTTTAAACTAGAAAAACGGCAAATAAATAACAGCTTTGATAGAAAGTTTTAACTTTTTATTTGTTGGTTTTCAAAGTGATTTCTTTTAATTTTTCATGTTTATCTTGCACTTTACTAATATTGGTATAATAATACATCGTAAAGAGACCTAGTTATAAACTGCTATAGGTATATAAAGAACCTCAAATTACAAATGGCTTATAAAATAGAAGAATTAGTTCATGCCCTACTGGGCATGAACCACAGAAGTTGTCAAAATAAAAGAAATAATTAATAATACAGTGATGCCGTATTTTTACACTCGACTGCAGTTCTGTTCGGTGGTACTGTTTACCGACTGCCACGCAGAGGTCACGGGTTCGATTCCCGCTCAGTGCAAATATTAGTGTGCATAATCATGTCTGTTTGCATTGGTCTGGGTGTTTTTATGTATAAAATGTATGTATTTACAAAAAAAAGTATTTAGTATATCCGCATTCTAGAGCCCATAACACAAGCTATAATATATGCTTACTTTGGGTCTAGATGGCGTTGTGTAGTTGTTGTGATTATATTATTATTATACTGTAGCATATATGGCCACTTATTTAGTACAATAAATATAAAGAACATAATTAAAACAATTAAGACATACGGTAACGGTAAATTAAATATCATATCCACCACAATTTGGTCCGGCGTCTCACCCCTACTACTTGATTTATAGGTCAGCTAACACTGGATAGATCTCACTTGTATTGTTTACACTGAGAAAAACATTCGCTTTTAGATAGTAAATTGCGGTGGCGTGCATATACTGTCTCTCTTTCACACATATAATAATAATCCGCCATCTCTTTCTTTAAAGAAATGCAGTTTTCACTGTCGGTCACGCGATTCTGCTTCTATAAATTGGTTGTTCTTAGTAAATGTTGCGAATTTTTTAGTAGTACCTATGCACATCGCGAGGGGACTTTTTGCTAACTACCGTTACAAATATATAGAGTAAATTTACTCAGTTGTTAATAGGACAGTAATAAAAAGCTACAAATAAAAAGCTTTCTTTTTGCTTTGTATTGAATTAATAGATTACAGTAACTGCTTTTAACCTTCGTGGTTTTTTTTATTTAATTGATGTTAATTGCAATTTAATCTTTAGGTATAGCCCGATAAACTGCCTATCTTCTTGGTATAGGGTAATTTATAAACATATCAAATTAGATTTTATAAGTATCTGATATTACTTTTAATAACATTTCATCTCTCTTTATGCTATATTATCTCGTATATACTTATGTTTTTTTCTGTTTGTTTGCAGGTAAGTTCCAGTGGGTAGCATGCGCGCTGGACTTAGGTATAAAGGACTGATTTACTTTGATACAGTAGCTGGCATGAGCACTACTGGATTCCGGCATTCAGCACTATCAATGTAAAAGTTCCAATTCAGTCCAGCATCCAATGTATCAATGTAAACTTTTCAATGGTGATGCTGGCTTACAACTGGATCAATATAAATCAGTCATAAACAAATAAAAACTAAAAAAATAGTAAACTAAGATCACAAGCCACCATAACATCACACAAACTCCACTAGTACATTCTAGATTGTACTAGAATCATCTAGTACTTTAATACAGACCAAGAATTAAATGAGAAATTAATTGATTAAAAGTAACTAGGTAGACGATTGAAAATCATACTTTACATATTTCTAATTTGAGAATGATAAGAAGTGGATTACTTTTTTACGAAATTTCTTAATATCAACTCAAGCATCCTTCAATTGCCAACATTCGCTTAATCTTAAGCCGCCATTCATCGGTATCTAAACATACTTTTGACTATCATAGTGAAGAAGATTATTTTCTTTATTCTTTATTTTCTACTACTTTAATCTTCTAACCGGTCATAGCCTCAGGTTCAACCTTCGTACATATCGTACACTAACGGAACTATCTGGTTAATAAAATTATTAAAAACATTGCTCGGCAGTAATCTCAAAATAACTAAAAAGGCTGGAACAAGTTATAACAGTCGACAAGCATTCGAACTATCAGTACGCTCCTGCAAAATGTCCATAGTTCATTTTCAATTTTATCATAATCAACATAAAGTAGATATTTGTTAAAATGTTTATTTAGTCTTATACCCTTTTAGACTGAAGGTGCAAGTATAGTTCTGCACTTCAAATTACGTCCTTTCTCAGCCTATGCTTTTAGACACCGCAATGTAAAAATAGTTGGTGGCTAAGTATTACGCATTCCCTATAATTAACACTATACTGCAACCTTTGTATGTGTTTATAGTTAGTTTTAAAACACGCTAAAATGTTTAAAAATAAATATGTAGCATCCAATATATAAATACAGGGAATAACAATTTATAGGGTTCGGTCTACTAACTTAATGAGTACAATATATAGGGAAAAGGTGCAAAAGTGTCAGTCAAAGCTTTGGTATTTATTTAATACATTGACAAGCAGCTTGTATTTAATTGAAACAGAAAACTATTTTTGTTACACTGAGCCTACCAAAGTGCCTCCACTCTACCTGATGGTAAGTAGTCAGTAGAATCTAGAAGTAGTGGACACCATTTCAAAAGCCAAACTACTGGTTATGGCGGCTCAGCGAGATGCTTTTTCACGCCCCGCATAAAAGATTCCCGATCGTTATTAGATGGGAACACATGCTCTGGTAAAGAGTTCTAGGCTTTAATTGAGCGACAAAAGTATGAAGTGCTGAACCGTTTGGTTACTATCATTAATAGGTAGGTTTAAGTAGAGGTCTAGCCGTGGTCTTGAAATAATCGAAGAATCAGAACGTGCTTGACTGTGAACCAATCAATGATCATTCGTCAGAAATAAAAAAATAACCAGTTCGTCAGTTACACTCGCAGTAACACATTACTGCTCATCACGAATAAATTAATACGCATGTTTTCTGCCTAGGTGGTACAAAACACGTCAAGATATAACTTATTAAAAGATTAACTACACTATGATAAGCAAGCCCTTTATCGGCAACTACGAGTATAATATGCAATAACGATAATAACATCGCGAGCGAGAATACCGGTATAGAAGTAAAGCTTAGGGTTGTGCTAGATCTGGCAGCACGAAACCGCACTTATACTCTTCCTCGCTCTAGTAAATGAAATATCTAAGTGACAGAGAAGGATACAAGCATAGGAAAGTCAAGTCTTAGTCGTCGATGGTGAACTATCGCACCGTGGGAGTGGAGGCAAGGACACGATGCACCGGCTAAATGGGTCAATACACACACTTTCAAATGATATTATAAGCTCTACATATTACGGTCATTATGCCTTTAAAGACTCGATGCATTGAAATTATGGAAATTAATTTATTGAGTATTTAGTGTTCAATTTTTCATTTCTGTTAAGTACTTACTTGTCTATTGACAAACTGACGACGTATTTCGGAAATCTTTCACTCTTCTTGAACATCCTCTCCAGTTAACATTATGACAGATGTCAGAATGACAGAACGATCGAACTCTTATCCTTGTCCTACAGATGCCATAGACCACAATTTGCTAACTACTTGTCTGGTTTAACTAGTATCTTTAATCCAAGTCTTAATCATAGAAATATCACAAAAGCTAAAACAAAAGTACACCTGTAAAGCATTCCTAGGAATATCAACATTCAAAGTAGAACGTCTGAAAATAAAATTACATCATATCTGGAATTTAAATGTTTTGTCACGAACAAGTTGCAGAACTTGTATGCAATATTTGAAGGTGGAAATTCAACTTAAATTTAAATGTAGTGTATGTGCTTGCACGTTTTGAGTGATGTAACTTATTTAATGTGAGGAAAGAATTCTTTTACTTGCCTGATTTGGCTACCTGGTTTATATGTTTATTTCATATTTGGTATCATATTAGGTAAATGATTCGATACATAATCATGACGGCCAGTTAAACTTATTACTCTAAATCTTTCTTTATTTTTGATTTCGGGTCTTTTATGCGGAGCGTGAATATTAACTCGCAAAACTGAATGACCATTCTATCATAAAAGCAATCGGGATGATGTTCATCACTTTTAGACACCACCAACTGCTTACGAGGCAAAGTAGAATCATTTTTTTGATCCAAAACTTCATAAAACATGAAAATATTTTGTTCTCGAATACTTTATTAGAGTGACTTTCTACTCTGTTCCTCAATATATTGATATTATATTTTACATCCGACCTCCGCAACCCAATTACTCAATCAACGGAAAACCGGTGCCAAAAATACAAGCACATCATCTTAAAATACATCATAACATCCTCATATAAGAAATTTCTCGAAACTTTTCTAACAAATTTCCTTTCGAAACATACGACAAATATTTTACCTATCGAGAGACAGCAATAAAACATATACTAAGACTCCATTCAGACTTTCGTTTACCCATATTTCACGCACACACACGTTTAGTACAAGAGTGTGCTTATTGCAGTTGCAATACGACGTTCCTGATGCAAACACACATATTTGCTTACAAGCTATCCGTGTGTTTATTTGTTCGCATGTGTACGTGTAGGAAGAAAGTGCATTCTGGTTGCATGGCCGGCTAGGCGAGGGGAAACCTAACATTATAGTGCCTGCTACACATGTGTGCGGTAGCTAAAATCGATCCCGAGATATTGTTCGCTATTTTTAGTCGGACTTTCCTTTTCTTTCAATATTAAAGGTTGACATGAGAAATATGTCGTATTGTGTGTTGCATATTAGTTAGTATTTTATTGTTTTGTTCATAAGTTATTCACGAACTGAATATTAATTACCGTGTTTAATAACCATGATCATTAACAAATAATTGTTGAACAGATTTCTATTGTAATTAGCTAAAAACGTTTCCTGAATTAAAGATTAAAAAGATTTCGTTATATAATATTGATGTTTATATTTAAAAACCGTATATAGCACAGTTCAATACCTTAGTCTTAGTGTTTGTATGCTAATCTTTAATTACATAAATTAGTAAAAAATAAAAAAGCGTAAACAAATAATAGTTATCTCTTCTTAATACTACAATCCAAAAAAAAATCTGAAAAAAATACTGGTGGAAAAAAAAATATGTCTATTCCATGTAGGAAGTAGACAGATTTTTTTTCCTACCAGTCGAAATATAGCATCAAATATTTAGCTTTTCTACATAAAAATTTCGAGTGTTTTAAACCGTTTTCTTTACTAAACCTGACTTACAATGATGAACTACGAGTAGTAGTGGAAAACCTCTATTGTTCTTTTTTTTTTTTTCATTCGTATCTTTTTAACTTATTTTTCTTTTTTCTTTTTTTATACGGCTAAGGTGACAAACAAGCATACGGCCCGCCTGATGCTAGGCAGTTACCATAGCCTATGGATGCTTGCAACACCAGGAGCATCAGTAGCGCGTTGCCGACCCTGTTATTCTTTATTATATTTCATACCATCTTCATTTTATCTTAAGTAAATGTTACTACATATACTAAATAAACAAAAAAGATCATACATAGACATGTCATAATTTGACACATTTATTTATCTCCGGATCATATCCGTCGCATAGTACCCCGTGTGCGTCGGCGCAGCGCTTGCGCAGCCCACTGCACTTGCACTAGTAAACTTGAAACAGTTCCGAGCTCTTATTATGTTTCCCTTTCACGAAGGGGACTTACTTATAGCTTGTTATGTTTTGCAATGTTGGTTGTTCTATTACTTACTTTGTGAATAAGTTAAGTTAGAATTATGTATTATTATTTATTATGGCATTCTGCGACAAAAGGCAAACACACCTTTAATACAGGAAGGTGTAAGTTGAAATATGTTCGTATACGAGTTTTCATCTTGTTTTGATTCAACACAACAACAATCTTTGTAAAACTTAGGTTACCTACATTTGTACAAAAGCAAATTTTTTTTTTTTAGCCGCTGCATTCCGTGATATTAATGCTCTCTTTAAACCTCGTTTAAAGAAGGACATGTCATAGCGCTCGGGAAACACGGCAGCTGGTAGTTCGTGGTCGTTTTTAAAAATGCCTTCTCAATTTACACATTACTAAGCAATAAAATATAATAGTGTATTCATACAAGAAGCTTTGTCATTAACAGGTAATATAACAGTTATTAATATTGATTTTAATTAAGCTGTTACTAGTTATATTTGTTGCTAAGATCAATAAGTTAGATAACGAAGAATCCTCGAAACGGTTCAGGTTTAAGAATAATTAGGTGTCTGTTAGTGCTTGCCTAGTCTAGACAAAAACCTTGACAATAACCTTGTAACTAAACGTTGGAACGGGATCTCTCAAATGGGTAATATTTTAGCTAACTAGTGCTTTTTAGGGATCTTTACCTCAAGAGGAAAATGGAACCGTTATAGGATCACTGTTGTCCATCTGTCTGTCTGTCAATACCTTTTTCTCAGTAATGAGTGCTGGTATCAAACTGAAATGTATATCGAACACTCATGTTTGCAACCTCTTGAAGCTGAAAAAAAATCAAAGTTCTGTGTCAACGTAATCAGAAGAAATATGGCCATTCATGCTATTTATTTTTATACCTAAATACAGTTTTGTACGGAACCCTCGGTGCGCGAGTTCGACACGCACTTGATTAGTTTTTTTAAAAAAATATGTTTGTAAAGTCCTCTATAAGTGTATATTGTTTTATTTTTGTTTCTAAATGTGTGAGTTTTTAATTAAAATCAAATAAAATATGAAGTCCTTATCATTTGTAATCAAGAAATAAGTCAGGTTAAGCAATCTTAATCGAGGCCATAACGTAGATCGATGACAATAGATTGTTATGCTTTTAAAACGATTTCAATTTAAAGAAAATTGTATTATCAGTTTATCAAGATTCTTTTCCTGTTGTGGTAAGTAGATGTAGGTATCTACATACCAAGCCAACGTTAAGGTAAAGTACAAGTTTAAGACGGCCAAATTTAAATGAAATTCGTATACATACAATTCACAAAAGTCCTCCAGTCGAATTATTCCCAACCTGACCTGAACCTGGCCTGGGTTAGGTTAGGAACGAGAAAAAAATATATATTATTTATTTCTAACGTAACCGTCTCTCTAAGCTAACCCGCAACGTTCCTAACGTAACCCGAACTGCTATATAGATAGGTTTTTCCGTTAAGAGCCCTTGGTATCGTTGATTTGTGCTAAAAGAAATAAAAGTATAAATAGTAGATCATCATCATCATCATATCAGCCACAAGACGTCCACTGCTTTTTTTTTTATATGTATATATTAACCTACCAAAGTGACTCCACCCCGCCTGATGGTAAGCAGTCAGTGGAATCCAGAAGTGGTGGCCACAATACCAAAAGCTATCGTCTTAAACTGCTGGTACGGTGGCCTCCACTATGGCGGCTGGGAATGGGGTTAGAGGAAGGGCATGAGGGAGGTGAGGAAAGAGGAAAGGAGGGAAATTGGGCCTCCGGCACTCTCACTCACCGAACGAAACGCAGTAGTAAGTATACTACTACTCTTAAGTGGATCTTCTATGAGAGGGTAGTACTTCCCCTGACGATCCGGCCCATTCATGCTGAAACCAGCGTGGATCTACTACCGTCTGGACATAGGCCTACCCCAATTTTCGCCACCGTTGTCGGTCGTTCTCCACCCTCATCCATCGGTTGCCCGCCACCCTTATAAGGTCGTCGGTCCACCTTGTGAGGGGTAGTAGTAGATATGTAATAATATTAGTCTTAAGTTTTAGTCATGAATTAAATACCACATCTAGGTACAATGAAAGCTTGACGTTAGGTGAAAATATATTATTCAACAAAGTAAATATTATATAAAACGCTAGAATGGCTGAATATATTCAAAGCTTTCTCACATCTTGAATAATTACACCCATCCCCTTGGGAGATTACGTTACTTCAGTTCACTTAGTCTAGAATGTCTAAACTTCTTTATTTACAATTCTTGATCTGATAAGTTTTAATTATAATTTTGGTATTTCCCCCTTTCTTCTTTCCTCACCTACCTCATTCCCTTCCCTTACTGCATGAATTCCCAGCCGCCATAATGGAGGCCACCATACCAGTAGTTTAAGACGATGGCTTATGGTATGGTGGTCACTATTTCTGGATTCCACTGACTGCTTACCATCAGGCGGGGTAGAGTCACAAAAAAAAAGGAATCATCATATTTGATTGCGTTTTGCATTCTACAAAAGTTTTAAATACAATAGTACCTAACTTTATTTCCTATTTATTTCCTACATTTTAATCCATCGCCATATTACGACTGTAATAGAGTACATTCAATACGTATGATACTAGTTTCCAACACGCAGTGAGCATTGAGTAGGATTGTTCCTCGCCTAGATCGACAGTGTCGTGTCTAACTCAGCCAATTACCGTCGGCAGCTTTTCCCCTGTTTTTCACACGCCGTGCGTTTTTCACTGAGAACAATGTCGATATAATTTCCACTTTCATTTTCACTGATGGACGCTGATCCGATGAACAAGAACTGCAAAAAACACCCACTGTTACACGATATTGTTCGGTACTGCATGCAGAGGTAACTATTTTCAAGATTTACTATCTTCCGTTTCATTATTATCCCGTGTCCACTTTGGTATATTATTTTTACAACAATACAGCGCTATCTAAAGTAAGCATGTTATTACTTGTGATATGGGTTCTAAAATGCGGATAAACATACTTAGATACTCTTTATTAGAAATACGTACATATTATACACTAGCTTTTTAAGGCGTGGTTTCACCCGCGTCCTTGTACTGCTCTGCTCCCGTCTCCAGTAGCGTGATGTTACATAGCCTAAAACCTTCCTCGAGAACTGGGCTATCATACGCAAAAATAATTTTCGAATGAGACAGATAGTTACAGAGATTAGCGCGTTCAAAGAAGCAAACAAATTCTTCTACTTTATATAATAGTATATATTGAAGCACCCAGATCAGTGCAAGTAATCATGGTCATGCACACATACAATTTGCACAGAAAATCAAACACGTTACCCTTGACTTAACAGTCGATCACTCTACTGCTACGCCAAGTACGTCGTCACTTTATAATTATACTCTTTATTTTACCAAATTATATAAGCACTAAAAACGTTTCCTGAACTGTTGGTTTGGAATAAAAGATCTAACTTCAAAACTAGGTTAAAGGAAAATTACCCTTGAATGTGTCGATAAAAAATTGCAAACCCCTCTTCTTGTCGAGTATACGCAATAAAAAGTAGGTCATCCTCTATTTTAGTTTTATTGCGAACGAAAGAAAATATATTAGCATACCAAAATGATTTTACTCCGTCTGATAGTAAGCAGCAAGTGAGGTCTGGAAATGTACACCAATATCAATTGTTACAATCTGTTGAATGATCTTCCTTGTTCTTTTTTGTTAATGTACTTAAAAAAAGAGAGACCTGCCGGACAAACACTGGGAAACTACAAACTTGTTGGATTCTTGCTTACATATCGTCAAAATAGAAAACATTAATTGTTAGCTTAAATACTAACACTAATTAGTTAATTACACTTAGCACACAATCGTAGTTTACGACTTTATTAATGATGTGAAACTTTATAATCTTTTAGTGACAGAACAAAATTATTTTAAGAGTAATTCGAGAATTTGAAACTTTCGATTCAGTAAAATATAGTTTCAAAATCGAAAATAGGAATAGAGCATGTTCTACTGTAGGATTAATAAATAAATTAATGTCTGCCTCAGAAACCTTTCATCTATAGTTAATTCGAGTTATGCCGGTCTGATCCCCCAGATCTGATCCCTGAGGGATCGGTTTATTTTATGTTTATTTTCTATTTCTATTCTAAAGAGAAATTTATATAAATATTTTATTCCGGTCTGATCCCTTAGATATCCCCCAGAATTTTGAGACAGTTATCAACAAAATACATACAATAACTTCACGCCTGCCTTCTCTTGTCATTTATTCTAGCATGGTCTGGCCGTCAATAAAAGAAGCCATCAACATATTTATAATGTCTCAACATATATATAGTAGTGAAGTAAAAATTAGTTCAAAAAATATCATTAAGTATAACTGTTACCTTGAATTAGTATAAAGTAGCAATAAAACAAATCAATTTTAGTATTAAATAACACTATTACACTATTACTACAACTAACCGAAAACAATTAAACAAATAATTTCTTCTAATAGGAAACTTCGCTCGTGGCACAGTTATGCTGTCGGTACAACACTGTATCATGTTTGTTTACTGTTTTCACTCTCTATATTTTTCTCGTGAGTGAAAATTCCTCTGAGCGTCGGCAAACGGGCTGCGCCGGCGCAGATGCGCGTGCGAACTTTTTTTACTAACACGTAATAAGATTAGTGTATCGTGCCAGTTTTTTATGATTTAATACTCTTATGAGAGTGGGGTTTTATGGATTTGAAGAAATCTATATGGCTTCTGTGATGGGTTTACATCATGGATTTTACGCATAGTAACAGGAGCATTTCAACGTTTCCAACGTATGGAATACTCGTAATACGTAACTATATGTTTACGTAACTATGGTTACATGCTTTTATAATAACGTTTGGATTAACGCTTAAGGTTTTAGATAAAACATTGAAAAACAGATTGAACAGAATTTTAATAGGTATTTTCAAAATCGAATACTTTTTGCTACATGTCGATAACAATATATTTTTTTTTACTTTTTCACAATCCGATTTTTGGTAGTTGTATACTACATACACATACGTGATTCTCGCCTTGTAAATATATGGACAGGCTAAGCAGGAGTATAACAGTTTTAATCCACGACCAAAAGTTTCAATCCTATTAAAGATTTTCCAACGATATCATGGCCAGGACCCAAGGGCATTGTCTCCTACTCCACACAAGGTGCTGCTATCGACTGATTACACTAAGTGTTTGTCTGAGCCGATGATACAAACACTTAAACATTTTGTACAAATAACAGCCAATTTATTTGTTTTGTACTTCTCTTAAACTGAAGAAACACTAGAAACTTATGTTACCGGGAAAAATAGTTTCTTATTAATCGTTACATTTCAATTTTTTTCTCCTCTTTCCAATATATCTTGTGTTCAAACTGTCAAACTGTGAGTAAAACACTGCCCCCATTCGTATTCGCATGACAAATCAACCAATCGTAATTGAATATTTTGTCACAATACTAAACAAGATTATTAAATATTTGAATATATACGCATTCTTACAGAGCCTAGGACAACACTCCCGCGTCGCCGGACACAAGCTAAAAATATCTTCAGAAAAAAAAAACACACCATAGACCTGTCTTCCTGTGCTAATCGATGCCAATTATAAGTGGGAACGCCATATTTGTGAGCTGTTCGGGACAAAGGCTTTTTTTACACGTAAAACGCATTTTAGCAGAAGATTATTATGTCTAAAATTCACAAGAATGCATGTAAATTTCAATGTTTGCTACCTGTAGATTTTTTTTACTAAATTTGATTTTAATTAACCTGAATATTGTTACTTATCGTAACATACATAAACTTGTAATTAGTAAACACAAGTTTTGATTAGTTCACAATATACCTAATAAGATTACATTCAATAATTTATGGAGTATAACCTACTTCCTAAACAACCTGAAGAAAATAACTTGAGTTAATATTACATAGAATAAAGACTATCCCGAATTATAATACATAAATAGTCACCCTAAACCTAATGTACAAAATATCTGGATGCAAAAACGATTAGCATTACGGAACGGAGGATATTTAGGGCATCTCTTTTACACTTATAGAGAAGTACGTATGTGGGACAAGGACGGGCTCCTTTGCTATTCATAACCCTTGATTGTGCTGCCGTTAGTGCATCCATGACGTTGCAGTAAGGAAGTGTGTGTGCGTGTATGCATTGTGTAATAGTGAGTGTGCGTGCGGCGCGGGCGCACTGACAACCTAGCCTTGAATTCGTACATCGACTGCACTTGTACTGAGTTGTACAACGATAACAGTTCGGAAATATATCAAACTATTATTTATTTTATAATTGATAATTACTTAGACTTTTATTAAAAAATATTGATTTCTAATTTTGTAAATTTTAATTGAATTTATTTTACTACTTTAAATTCTTATTTGAATCTTATTAGTACAAAATAAGTCACATACATAATAAAACAATTCCACTTCGATATCGTTAATTTGGTCCTTTTGATAACTACTGATAAATTTAACAATAGAGTTCATAGTTTATATAAACTAAAACGAACAACAATTATAATCTAAGAGATAGGCATTCAAAGATTATTTATATTTTATTTTAAATAAAAAATTTCCTTTATCTGTGGTATAGTTTAACTAACCTAAAATATTTAGGTTTTATCAAATAGAAAAATGTAAGTATAATTACATAAAATCTTCATTAGTTTATAATAAAGTTTAAAAAAATGTAGGTATCTGAGATAAAAGTAGCTTTGCGTCATTCACATTCTTTCACAACTTTCCATAGGCATGACTTATTTTATCATCATTTTCATTTACTAATGTTTCCGAACGCACCAAGATCTGCAACACGTCGATCCCTTGCATGCATCTCGTTCTTCAAGTAATCCTTCTCTGTCGCACTCATAATGCACTTGTATATATCAGTCGCGGTCGCACACACGTAATTGGCGCCGCAGGAAGCGCCGAGAGATTTATAATCTAAGCTGCATCGATATCCTTTTTGTTTTCAAGTTCCGTTGGCTATTTTTACGACAGTTTATAGGGCAAACGAAAGGTATTGGAAACGACATGCATTCGCGACAGTTTCATTCATTCTAAGTATTCCGTCACATCTGTATGTCCATGAATACATCAATATCATTCAAAGGATTTTTGTGTCAGGATTTTCCTGTTCGATTTTACAGAGCTGTATCCGAATTTTTGAAGGCCATTTTTTTTCGTAAGGTAGATTTTATTGTTAAATATTAGAATTACATTCTTGTCTTGTGTGTGTGCCAAGGTAGTTTTTAATTATAATACATTTTTTTATTGTTATTTTTGTACATTTCATCGCAACAAGTAGCATAGCGGTGAGATCACAATACTGCGTCTTCAGATTCAATTTTCAATCATATTCATTGACATAAAATATAGATTATCACATCGGTGTTACTTAAGCCTCTTATATAACAATAGATTCTTAAATAGCATATCTAATAAAACGAAAGTAAACACACCTCAGCATACTCTTTCAGAGTACCTAAGCGTGACGATATATTTGACTATGTATTTAAATTTGTAACAGATTTTATAAATTTTAAGTAGAATACCATCCTAGATTTCCATTAGTATCGACAATGGGACGATTTTTATACTGATAAATATATAGGAATCTTACAAGTAAGGTTGAATTCTGTCCGTTTCTATGCAAATTTCTTCTAAACCATGCGACGGATTTTGATTTTCTTTTCACTATTGTTCAGGGAGTTTATTCCGGCAGATGTACATGCATATTAAAGTAAAACTGATAATTTTCACTGTGACGCCATTGTGTAAGCCATACCAGTAGTATTAGACGATGGCTTTTGCAATGGTGGCCACCACCTCCGTATTCCACTGACTGCTTACCATCAGGCAGAATGGAGCATTTTGGTAGGCTTATATCAATAATAATAACAAGTAATGATTTCATAAATTTGTTACCTCACAAATAAAATATTAGTGCCTTGTAAAGTTGAGGCGGGCGTTAGTCTAAAATTGCGTTCAAACGTCTATTAGAACGTCAAAAATATAAGGTGTAATTCGACTGTCGAGCAAGGCCGCTCCCTCGCCCGGGGTGCTTTTAGCTCTTTAAAGCTTGCATATACTACGGCCGCAGCACGCCGCATTGTAAAAATGGTAGTCGTAGTGTAGCAGTGCGTTGCGATGCGGCCCGGTGCGGTCCGACTGTAGTGTGCGATAGTTCATATAAATTGTACCAATTTAATGTAGGATTTTTGCACGATGCGGTGCGGCCTGTCATAATTTGTGTTAGCCTATAACATCCTTATTTTGTTGACAGGTTCATCTGACCTTACCAAATCTAGAGGTCGTACATTACAATTGTAAATTTCCCTCACGTTCATACTGTCTACTTTGCGGTTCTGTCTCAATCCTCAGTGACCTACTTGTTAATAAGGCCGCTATTAAACTATCATAGAAATATGATCATAGATGTGTGAGTCATTTTTAAATGAAGAACCTAAGACGGTAAAATAATAACATGTGATTCATATTGTCTATGATCATAGTTTGGGGATCCTTCTTGACAGCTAGCGTACAAATAGGATCATACTCAACACACTAGCACCGTCTGTATGTAAATAGAATGTGCTAGTGAGTTGTTATGATCCTACTTATTACGCTAGCTGTCAAAAAGGATCCCATAACTAGACTGTGATACTATAGCAACGGAAAACAAAGCTGTGTTTCCGATGGTATAAGACGTTTATATATGATCATTATGTGTAATATGTAAAAATGAAGAACGTCATCATATAACTATGATCATAGAATTTGAAACAGATATGAAATCATATTTATATGATTTAAATATGATAATGTAATGTCGGCCTAAGTAAATTTTCTTACAACTTGAAAAATGTTTCGACAGTTTGACACACTAGCACGTGTCGGTAGTACCACTGATGGTATTACGGACACATAGTAGTGTCACTAGTACCATTGATGGTACAAATTAATGGTACTGTAGACACCAGGGGGATCGGAGGCGACTAGACGTACTACTGTCTATAAAAATATTAAATAGTAGCCTGCCGCAGCGTGTTAGGCGTCTTCAATGACAGAGCTATCAAGCGCAAAAAAAATATACAAATCCGTGATAGTGCCAGAGATTGTAGGCTTCAATCAAAAATATGGAACCACTCTATTTCTTCCCGTGAATATCGTAAGAGGCGACGAAAGAAATATAATCTTACTTACCCACTCGCATTCCAAGCGTGGAACTTAGCTAACTTCTTGCTTTCTGCCAAGCCTGTGTTCTGCAGTGAATATCTTCTGGATATACTGACAATTGTAGTCTCCTTACCGTGTTGTGGTATTATCCCATGTGTAATTACCAATAACGATGACGCATCTGGATGATGTTTACATGAATTGCATGTTTGTGAAGTCCCTCACTACATAGTTCTTAGAACATAGCAAAAAAATAATATTTCTATTAGGATTCTTTAACCATAAATAAAAAGAAACGTCATCTGCTTTTGAATGGACATCAAAAAAGGAGGTTCTATATTCTATTGAATTTTTTTTTAATCTCTCTAGCAACTAGTAATCTACATATTTATTAGAAACCGCACAATATGATAATTTAAATAAATAATGTAATTTAACTACCTCTGTTAGAATTAGATTCCCATTTGACGACTTATGACGTTTGACGCAACAAGGCTAAATTAAAGGACTATATAACTTGGAGGTCTACCCGGGAGATACTAAGGACAGGCTATTAGGTATTATAATAAAGATACGTACAAAACTTTATGTGATTTCACAGTTTTAGGTACTAAATTTAAACTATCCCTTTCAATTTATTATCATCAGAAAGAGAGCTTAACAATTAGACTGCAATAACAAAATTTGATGTGAATAATATGAGTTTCCTGCAAACTCTACTGCTTTACGCGGCGCGGTTTCACCCGCGTCTTTGCTTACTGCTCTGCTTCCGAAACCAGTAGCGTGATGTTACATAACTTATAACCTTCCTCGAGAACTGGACTGTGATACGCATAAAGAATTTTTCAATTCCGACTGGTAGTTCCAGAGATTAGCGTGTTAAAACAAACAAACTCTTCCACTTTATATATATATTTATAGTATAGATATATAGGTATCATACAAAACAATACGCTATTGTATCTAAACATATACTTTAAGTAAAATAAACATTTTTCCCTGTAGCTATTTATATTTACTCGTAATATTAAAACGACTTAGTTTGTGGAAGGAAGCTATACAAATCTGGCTACAAAAACAATTTGATTATTACTTCTAGAGCATTCGATGTTATATGTATCTAAAACCAATAATATTAATGTATTTAGTGTTTACTTGCTGCCACATAAAGACGGTTAAAAATCCAGGTCGTCAGAAAAGTGATATCTAGATTTTCAATCGAAAAATTGTAAGTTTCGGACTCAGGAATTGTGACCGTATGGCAAAAGGTTCGCCTCCTGTTCCATAGTTCCAAGCATGGCTAACGAAAGGTGCTTTTTATACACCTCTACTTACCCCGTCAGGGAAAAAGGAGTACTACCCGATTATGTATAGACCAATGCTTAAACTGACACCTCTCCAATTTTCAGGACTACAGAAATATTTACCTCGCATGTTAACTTTGCAACTGAGATTACATGATTTTATCTCTTAATATACAAGGTACAGGTTATACAATAAATTACTTCAGTACATATTCTAGAACATATAATATCTAATATGTATGTAAGAAGAACTAATGCGAATCTAAGATGGTGTGCGAGCGGTGTTATCACAGGTCGGGGGTCCGCTATCATTATCAGTGATCGTCGGTCAATGACCCAGCTTATATAATACGTCATAAATATATATTGTTTTATCAATTACTATACACATCCTCCGTGACTTTTTAAAGAATTGACAATGATTTTAAGTTAATATAATTGTCTGACGCAACACATTAATTAAAGTTCCGAGAATGGTGTTGTCTGCGAAGGTAGTTGCGGTACCTTTGCAAATGAATAGAATAATAGTCGTTTTAGCTTTAAACGTAGTTAGCTTTTTAATTTTTCTCTCTTTCCTTTTTTCTCACATTCCTCACTTTCTTTACCAACCCCACTCTCTTCCTCTCTTCCTTCACTCACTTCCTTCGGAGAGACGTGGCCAGTTCCCTCGAAAGGGTTAAAAAAGAATATGAACCTCGACACCCACTACACCACCACGTGCCGGTTATAGAAAGTCTTAAGAGCCGGCATAGCTTTATAAAAGAAGTGTCCTCTTTGAACACAAATGCTGCTGAATCCAGGATAAGACTCTAGAAAGACAGATACCCCACAGCATCACTTATACCACTGTCAGAGCGCCTTCCACCTGAAAATGATATTGCTTAGCCGACATGGAAGTTTTTGAATCGGCTCCGAACTCAAGTCGGCCGAAGTAAAGAGAACATAAACCGGTGGGCTATAGCTCGGTAATAGCTTGCTTGTGTGGCGTCTCTCACCAGACCATGGCACATTTATTGTCCTGCCCTGCGTGCGCTGTTACCTGTACACGCATGGACCTGTACAACGCTATAGACAACGTACTGTTAGTGACAGCGTATTGGTCCTCACAGATTTAACTCGCCCGTGTCGATACGCTAAGAAGAAGAAGACTCCCTTCCCGGTAGGCAGCGGCTTCGCAGAGTCCCTGGCATTAAAGATGTCCATGAGCGACAGTTACTTTTGATTAGGTGGGCTACTGACTCGTCTGCCACAGCAATAAAAAAAATCTTCATCATCATCATCATATCAGCCAAAAGACGTCCACTGCTGGACATAGGCCTCCCCCAATTTTCACCACCGTGGCCGGTCGTTCGCCGCCCTCATCCATCGGTTGCCCGCCACCCTTATAAGGTCTTAAATATCTAATAAAAAATAGTCATTACATTTTGATAATCTACATCTACTATAGTGTTTTCTAACTTTATTAATTAACACATTACGATAAGTTGAGGCGAGGTGCATGCTCCTAATGTTAGCCAGAACAAGGCACCCTCTTTTAAACGAGGCAAATCTAGTCAAATTATTGCCATCAGTGCTCCAGAAACTTTAATTTTCTTTCGCTCTGTTATAAAACATTTAATGAGTTTTTACATAAGTAAAATGGTCACAGATAAATCTGCATCAAAAACGACAACACTTCTACGTGTCTCAAAGAACACTATTAATTGAACCGTCATTGCCGTCATATCGTTATCATCTTCCTGTAGTCACAAACCTAAACCAAACGTGGTGATTACAGCTAATTCCTTATTTAAAAATATTCCACGACCTTAACAGAGATATAAAATTACAATACAACTAAATTAAAGTCATAATAATATCAACGTAGTCAAATATTACTACGCAAAAACTATGTCTTCCACGTTGGTCGTAACAGCCGACTTTATCTGCTTACGACAAACGTGTGACATTGGCTCTAAATTCATAGTATGTACCTACCCTATCTATTATCGACCAATATACACTGACACACGACTAATATAAGTAGACCTCCGCTATGTTTGGTAAGCGGTCGCGCAGCGCGGGCGGTGAGAGGTCGACTTGCGTTGGTGTTGTCAGTGTGTCACGTGGTCGGCGCGCGCGCAACTTTATTTGTAAAGTCGGTCAATGCCCCGAGCGTTAGATAAAAAACACACAATTTGTTTACGCGGTCTGTTACGCAAAACTTTGCTGATTGTCCCTCGCGTTCCGGTTCGTGATAATATTATAATAGTTATTTAACTTATGATAGTTATGATAAAATAAAATAATTTTGATTATGAACTTACACAGATTAATATTATTTCCATCAGTGTTAAGACGGTTCAGTTGTAATATACTTCTACAAACATTACCTGCTGTGCATAAAAAATATCGATTTAAAAAAATCAATTAGCAATTTTCCTTATAGGTTCATTACTTAAACACAATCGTTTACCAATGACCGCAATAACGAACCGGCCATACTGATTAATCAACTCGGATAAATAGTGAAACCTGTTGGGTAACTCGGGAAATGAAGGAAAGCTACGAAAGTGGAAAAAGCTTCGGCAATAGAGTCGCAACACTCACACAGACGCGCCTGCACACACGCTCACCCAGCATTGTGTGCGCCTCACTACTGCTCACGCACACACGCGCCGTGGGACGAAAACGAAAGTGTCCGAGCGGCGGCGAGCGCGCCCGAAGCGAGCTCACCGAGTCAGTGGAACTCATCGTCGAAACTGGGACATCAGTCCGTAATACGACGCGAACGCCGACGGACGCGGCGCGCGGTTGCAACACAATACATTACGCTCTATGACATAACTGAAAACTGTGGGCTTGTGATTATGGTGTTTGGTGATAACAATTAAATATGATGGCTGTGGAAGCGCGTCCGGCGAGTGCCGGCCCGGAGCCGCGTCGGTCCCCCGCTGCCGACCGCAGAGCGCTCAGCGCCGAGAGCGAACCTCGCACCCTGGCTGCCAGGAAGGCCTACCCTGAGGAACCCATGTCTCCCAAACCTGAACCCGAGGATGACGATGCGCCATTAGACTTGACTGTTCGTAAAGAGATTTCCGTTTGCGATTTCGCGAGACATTCCGCCTTCGCGGACCCGTCAGACTATGTGAGGACACAGCTGATCCTGAGGCAGTCCCAGGACTACCTGGCCTCAGGCCGGGACTCTGGCACTGAATCCGACGATTCCACGGAGCGCCTCAGCCCCGGAGATGACGCCGTCTCGGGGAAAGCCTACAAAAAGTCACTCATGAAGAGATACAGTAAGTTTTTATCTGACAAATGATAATAATTTTTGTGATTGTTTCAAAGCGTCTTGCACACGCCGAAACAATTACAAGTTTAGCTAAATATTTAAAGTAATTATTTGGTGTCTGCAAATTTTTTGCAAACTTTGATACAAATGTATAAAAAATATAATAATATCTTAACGATTATAATTATTATTAATGATTCACAAAAATATTGATATTGTTTACATTTTACAAGACGTCTATTTATACCTGTTTGACTCATATTATATTAATCATATATCACTTAGTAAAATATAAAACTCACTTGTAAAAAAAGATTTTTCTTGAAACGTCACTCGCAGACATCAAAAGAAAGTGCTACGCGCTACGTACGTAGCGTTGTCTACCGACATGCTACGGACCTTGCTACGAGCGATGTTTCATTAAATATAATAATAATTATTATGAATAGTAATGAGTTGTATTGTCTCTAGAACATGTACATAAGTTGCAGTATTATGTTGTACGCTGTACGAAGCCGCCCTGACCTAACGCAACGTGCATTGAGTAGGGCAGCACTACACTGGACATTATATCATTAAATACTGCCATATTTATAAAGAAAGCATTTTTGCTAATGTTTTATTACGTGCCAAACTAATGTGTTGTCACAAAAGAGTTTTGAGTAACAATATTTTTCCCATTAATACAAATATGGGATATAATGTTTTCCTCGTAATATAAGCAGGGATTTATTGACATATAGATTTGGTTTGGGATTTCCTTTAATACATATAAATAGAATAAATTATACTTATTATAAAATATTTTACTATGACGTAAAGTCGATTAATGAGGCATTGACATGGCACTATTAGATGACAATGGTGTTAACGAGCCTTGTGAGATACGAGCTAAGCAGAATTGGTGTTATATTTAGTCTATCATTGTACGGGGACAACGGGAATAAACCATTAATTCGATAAATGTTCTATATCACTTCTCCTTACAGAATAATATCTCTGACCTAACTCGTATAGCCACAGTTTACTCTGTTAGGGGAAAAAGAGTATTGCGCTTGATCTCAATAGTGCAGTGAGAGTGCGCTAGCCAGAGATTCTGGGTTTGACTTCCACATAGGACAATACTTTCTTTGTACTTAATTTAAGTTCTTTCAGAAATTGTATGTTTGTAAAGTCTTCGGCGACACAGGTATTATTCCATGATGCGGGAGTTGCCTTTAAAAAACGTTGCTTCACCAACTCGTTTTAAAAAAAAGTATTAATATGAAAACTTTTGCGACATATTGCATTTGATAGGTCTAAGAACCATTTCAATGTAAGGGCTATATGAACTTATATGCTTTGATGGGTAATTAAAAATACAATTTTATGGAAATGTTGTATCTTTTGTTCTATTTGGAATAATATCGTAATTAGGGTTAAATGCTTCAAAAGAGTTTTTCGCGAGCTTTAAAATGGTATAATAAACACAAAATCGAATAAATGTAACATAGAGTTTTCAGATCAAATCATTTATTTATTCATTACATTTTTGGTATTAAAAATTCACATATTAAAAATAGGTATCACCATAATCTGCTTGGATGTGCGTATGAATATAGTAGTTCGTAGTCTTATAATAACAGAGTAATTAATAGGTAATTAATTTATTTAATACATCTAATACAAATCCTTAAAATCATGTATAGAAGTGGAAAAGATAGTAAATGATGTCCAAAAATAACAATTAATTATTCATAAACATAAATTAGGTTTTATGCTTTACAGATATAAGACATAGTAATCATTTATGTATGAAATACTTTTCTCTCTACCTGGCAGATAAAGCAATAGCCCCTACCGCTACCCAACCTACCCCGAACACCGTCAACTCTATTCCCATCTCAAAAAAATATTTGTTTCAATTTCTTGTTTATTTATATAAATTAATTACACCTATTGTTCTGTAATTGTTTTCTTATACAAAAGTAATTAAAAAGAAAATAATAAAATAACAAAACAATTCTTGAATAAGTGATTTCATAAACAAAACTAGAGTTCACCCGTTTTTCTTTAAGGTTTTTCTTTTAATAAAAGTTATAATTTATAAAAATCTGGTAAAGGTCAAACCTTCCGCTATTGTCCCATGTGCTTTGAAAAGGGTTTCAATCCTTGCAAAAAGTATTCTTTTGATAAAGCTTTTAAATGAATGGCCATTTTTCTGGCACAACCTCGTCAAGTTACCAATGACGATGTCCCTATCCCTACCTACGTAAGACGGTACTTTTTATATGTTTAGAAATTTTCTCAACCATAATTTTGTTATAATATGGTAGCTAGATATTATGTACTTCTTTTCTAAATTAATATTATAAAGAGAAAAATATTTTTTTTTTGTTTGTTTGTTTGGTTCAATTCAAGATCTACGTAACCGATTAAAAAAAATCTTTCACTTATACAAAGCTAACTAATGCTATATTTTATTAGGTTTAACATATGTTTAAGTTATTTTCAAAATTTCAATATTTTAAGCGCCTCTGTAAATCTAAATGATGCAATACGTCACTATTTCTATGATATTTTCTGTAGACGATTGTTGTAAGACCGAATGAAACTTTTGATACCGAAGCGAAACGAGCTTTCGATACCTAATTAGACTGCCTGTGGAATGCAACGGAAAAAGTTATATTACATTTTTTTGTCGCAAAATTGTTAATATTAGCCCGGCGTCTGGAATTGCACCATTTAAATGACAATACCCTTGCCCGCTGTTACATAGGATACTAACAAAACTGAATCGTGGATGTTATACACTTCTGCCTACATCTGAGATAATGTCTTAAAGTTATAAATGTATGTTATAAATATTATAGAAAGTGTTTTATAACACTATTTCCAAATTCTTCGTGTATCGAATAATTTCTGTGACTCAATTTTAGCACTAGTAAACTAACACAATCGGATATACTTGTACGGAAACTTTACGCCGTTATTCCGGAAGGGGTAGGTAGATAAATTGACCTTATGCCGATCATAAAACGTCAAAAAGTCTTTAGATTGCATCTTTTTCTTCGCCTATGCTAAGGAATGCGCTATTATTACAGACTAACTTGCCAAACCTGGTTTCACCCGCATTAAGTTACATCTTTGGTTATTGCTCTGCTCCCGTAGCCAGTAGCGTGATGTTATACAGCCTATAACCGTCTTCAAGAACTGGTCTATCATACACAAAAGTAATCATTCAAACCCGACTGATATTTGAGTGCATTCAAACAAAAAAATAAACTCTTCGCTCATCTCATCAGAATTTTTTTTAACACACTGGAATCTCTTTTGATCAGATAGAGCACAACACTACCTAGGTAATATTGCTATAGTTTTATCTATAGTATTATAAGCGTAAGAGTTTGTTTGATTGTTTGAACGCTTTAATCTCTGGAACTACTTACTAGTCGGACTTGAATAATTATTTTTGTCCAGTTCTTGAGGAAGATTATATGCTTTGTAACATCACGCTACTGGCGACGAGAGCAGAGCAGTAAACAAAGACGCGGGTGAAACTAAGCCGCGGAAAGCTTGTCATTTATAAGAAGTAAAGCGCCTACATTTCGACCGAGAAATATCTTATGAGAAATCGTGGTGGGGACGTGTAATGGGTAAATGAGATCATGTATTTAAATTTATGATGTTTAGTCTTTCATTGTACAGTTCTATAGTCTCCCTCAAATAATTATACGCCGTGAATATAAAGACAGTATCGAAATATGTTGATTGTACGCATTCTTCTTAACAATAGCGTATTGTATGTTTGTTTGTCTTCACGTTACCTACTACATCTTGTGTTATCCAAAATCACATTAATAATTTAGTATAAGATTTTCTAAGAAACAATAATAATTCGTGAACACTTGTAGACACGGTATTATTAGGTTTTAGGTAGGCAACAGAATTGCAGATACTTTTTCACCAAAGAGACCCAATAGCACTCTACATGGAGGTCGAATTGTCAGCGTTTAAGTAAAAAAATGTGTACATAGCTATATAAATTTAACTTAATCATTATTTAGTTTGTAAGTTTGTACAACTACTAATTTCTAATCATCAATGACACAATACTTTTGTTTATTAAACTTGCAACACAACAAATTCCAATTTTTAAAAGAAAATTAAATGTTTACTATAATCTGTGTCAACTGTAGTCTATATTTACACTTATTCTTAATTTGAATAAAATTAGACATAACATTATTTTAATAATACATAACAAATATCTATTCTTTATTCAATACGCAGTACAATTATTCAATTTTGGAAAGTAACTATTGCATGAAAAGCATTGTTTAATTATTATTGACGTAGCAAATTTTAATATACGAGGTGTAATACGTTGCTCACAGATTAAATACATGTCATTGTGACGTATGTTTCGGTAGTAAATTGTCAAAATAATAGCGTCTGATATTTATTTATTGAATAACAATTACGCGTTTATCTAAGTAGCACACGTTTAGTTTTCACTCAATGAAATCGACAACATAAAAATAAAACAACATTAGGTATAAGGATGTTATATGCAATATGTACTTGGATGTTTTCCGTGATACGTCAATGAACTTTATGTATGTTATTGCATTTCATGTTATTGTTAAGCGAATTTTGCTGGGTTGCTGTATACTAACAACTCGGCAAAATTATTTCATATGTTGCTATATTATTATATGTTTTTATATTATGTATTACAACTTCAACGTTAAAAAACTACTACCTACTCAAATTCACGTTTCATTTTTTTATTTTAAATTCAGAAACTTAGTTATTTTTATATGAACTGTCAGCTTCGTTCCATCTAGAAATCAACAGAAAGAAATATTTAAAAGTTCAATTACTAATAAATCAAAACAAAAATAACTAGCGGTTGATAAGGACAACGTTTGGAACATTTTAGCATAACACACACACATTTAGCACATCTAGAAGTTTTCAAACGATACTGCGCGGACAAAGACCTTTAATTCTGCTTACTTACTTTTAAGGAAAGTGCCGCTATTTAAAAACAATCCGTATTTAGCAAGCTTACATGTCAGCTTGTGTCATCAAAACTCGCGGATAGCTAGCTCATCAGTGCAGTTCGCGGTAAGCGGGTTCGATACCCCCGCTTCCGACTATGGCATGCATCGCGTTACCTGACTCCAATTACACACGATTTAATACAATGCTTATTTATTGATAATACTTGTTAATAAAACAATATGGCTGATTAAAAGTTTCTCTTGCTCTTTTAAAATGTTGCTTATTTCTGTATCTGTAACTAACTGACATGAACAATAAATTACACAAATTCTGGAACCAATTTTTTTTATGTTTGCCAAATTATTACTTTTTAAATAGTAAATATTATAAAATCCAGATACGTCTTAGATATTACATACACATATCAAATCACTAGATAGATATTATTAATCGTTATAACAAATTATTAATACAATAGAATCAATTTCAGTGCCAAATATGTTACTATATGTAAGTTATTTATCACACATTCATATTACAAACAATTAATATCTGTCATCCAGAATAAAATAATCTTCTAGCAAATTAATATATTATTTTCATGAAATTAAGTATAGGCTGAATGTATAGACTTGTGCCTGAAATTTATTATCGAAAAACTGTCTCATGTATTTTTATTAATTAAAAATAAGATAAAGAGGTATCATCTATTTTGGCACTGACACGTTATAGGTGAACTGGCAATATTATTAATAAATTAATAATCTAATCAGTATACGAAAATAACATGTTTGTTAGCATTTGTTACGTGTAATAAATATATTCGATTTAGGTATTTAAACAATCGGTTGGTACCTATATAAATATGAAACGCAAGTATCTTGAATCTAGAAAGTTTAAAATAAACTGACTGGAAGTATAGTCGAATGCACCTTACTGTAATAAAAAAGATTGACACAGCATCAAATCAAATTTCCCATGAATATTTAATAAGAAAGGGTGCACCAGGAAATGTAATCTGTGTACTTTATTAAACAGCTGCCAAATAATATTGGTTATCTGTGCTCTTCCCGGAGAAATGCGTGATACCTGCCCATACGCAGGTCGGAAGTGAAAGGTGCGTAAAAAATCTTATTTATACGCGATCGACGACGCCGGATGCGCCCGCGCATCCACCGCTAAACAATACGCAAACGTGATCGGGTTGGGACACGTAATCATTTTATACATATTTAGTCATTTTAACGTCAACACAATCTAACCGCTTTCTACCAAGGCACATACAATCTAGCGATTGTCTACACTATGCTAGTGCAATCAGTCAAACTACCACGTAAGAAAGAGCCTGCAAATGATGACATACTGAGCAGACACGTGCTCACTAACTATAGATGTTCTTAAACCGCACAAAATCTAAGGCTATCGAGCGGGCTATGTTACAAGTTCCGAGCTTCCTGCAAGACAAGATAAAAAGGAAATTCAAAATGACGGAATAACAAAGAGTTACCTTATTGTAGTGTATAAGTAGTGTCACATATCGCCCATCGAACTGTTAGCTGTTTGCAAGGTCAATTCTGAAATGGCGAGCGGCAGACGCAGCAGCCTCTTAAGCTAGATCTGTAAACCGGTAAAAGCGGTGTATAATCGATGGATCAGACATTCGACTAACCAAACTATATAAAACCAGCCTGTTTTACTGTCCCACTGCAGGGCAAAGGCCTCTTCTCATATAGAGAAGGTATGAGGATTAATCACCACGCTTGCTCAAGGCGGATTGGCAATTTCAGATTTTTGAGTCCATGTTTCCTCACGATGTTTTCCTTTACCGTCAGTCAGAAATGTCCAAGATAAACTTAGAAAGTATATGATTTGAAAAATCACAATAGTACTTACCCGGATTTGAACCCACTACCTCGTGTTTACGAAACGGGTGCCTTATCCACTGGGCCATTTCGACTTTTCGACGACCAAACTATAGTTTTTCTGAAATTCTGATTAATATATGGCGAACACATACCTACCTCACACTCACACGATTAGAATAAAACGTTTTATAAATACTTGTTATTATTAGCAATTAATATTCTGTAGTGGACAAAACATTTGAACTTGTGTTACTAGTAACGCGACACCCGGAGATCATAAAGGTCGTTGTTCTTCAAATTATTGGCATAAATTATATTCAATATAAACTTAATTATTATTTGGCATACACATACACAACCATATCCACACATCGAAATATCTAACACATATTAATATCTATTATCACAACACTGTCTAGCTACCTGTTCCGAGAAATTTCAAACAAAGAAAAAAAGAACAATTTTGAATTTTATTAATTCTATCATCGAACCAAATTACACTAATTTAAATAACTGGTTACATAAAATAAACTTTAAAATTATACTCGTTGAGTCCAACATTAATAAACAACGAAAAAGTATTATGACGTTTCGTTTTATTGTAAACAATAGAATGTCCCGAAAGGGTGGAGAAGGGTTGTTCTTTTTTTGAATAGTTTCCTGCTAACTACATGTCTCTTTCACGCTAATGTTATTATATAAGTCAGACAGAGATACCAATAAGAAATCAAACTTCGGCTCGCGACTGGATTTGTAAAAAAAATCCATTTTAGTATTCAAATGACGTGAACGCATCCGTTTTTAGAAATTCAAAAATAAATAAACGCACCGAATTCACGGCGGCTGTTAATAGAACAAACTGTTTTATAACTTCCTAACTAAACAAAAATGTTTTTACACCCAAGAATTAGCACTTGTACCGATCGCCCTTTGTGGCCTGAATGGGTGCGTGTCGTCGGAAAATTAGCGCAATAAATTAACAGGCGCGTTCCTGACGGATATCTGCATCGATATATATTTTTATCGTATGTTTTATCTTATCTGTTATGTATTTATGCGTGCAACACTCTTTAAATCGGGCACATCTGGGTGTGGGGCCGCGCGCAGTTTTTGGCCGGCCTTCAACCGCGAAGCAAGGCTATTAGGTTTCACAACACATACGAACAAACAGACACCGACCCGCACTACCACTATTAGTTTGAGGCCAACATAGCAACTTTTATCATTTATAGTTCAGGCAAAAACTTTTTTAAACATTAACATGTGAATCGATTACAAACGGAGGTAAAAACTCAGTTAATAGGGTAGTAGTGCGAGTAAAAAAGCTGTGGTTTCCGTAACAGTACACCGCTCACCTTGCACAGCTCGTCTGTCACAAAAAAAGTTAACCCAATTTTTTAAAACTGCATTTAAAAACACGTACCTGCCAGTAGCGGGTGTACACCCCCGGCAATAAAAAATACTTAACTGTAAACGCAAAAGACTCGCATTCAAATAATGAAGTAGTATTTCGCGATTTTTTTTTCTAACGTCGAACAAAAAAGTTTTTTTATTGGCAAATTTACGGCACATTCGGCTTTTGCAACGGTACCTCTACGCTTTTTGTCTATTATTGCGTTGCAGATGTTTTTTATTGGAAATAATGGTGTTGCTGTTACAACTTCCTTAAAAAGCGTTTTAGAACCTTTGTTTGTCTTTCTCTACAGTTTAAAAACATCTCAACCCTGTATTTTTGAAAACAAACAAATTGTAGAATTCGCAAGCTTTGCCAACTCGGTAATAATGTCGTCGGGTGAAAAAAACAGTCTTTTATTTGATAGGTGACTTTGATCATTACAAACTAAGGATTTATTAGATAAACATCGGTTGGAATAAAACTTATCAGCATATATTTCCCGTCGCCATTACGATTTCCTGCGACTAAGCTTGTAGGTACCTACGTAAATTAACACTTGTCTTAAAAATATCAAAATAGTATTTTTAAGGCTGTTAATAACAAACACTTATTATGTAACGTTAGTACATCGCTTCATATCTGGCGAAGTCAGAAACACGGGTTACATCCGGATGATGTTTTTGAAAAACACCTGATTAAATCTTAATTAAAATTAGAGGTCAGTAAATTACATAATATTTATACACATGATCTCCAAAAATACACCAGAAATTTCAACACAAATAATATAAATATAAAGATAATTATACCTATCACGTGTTTTGTACTAATATTTACTTGCCAGTGTGAAAAAAATCACTGCTCTTATCATTCGTTATGATGCAAAGTTGAGGGATCAGAATGTAGAAAAGCTGTGTATACTTTGTCCAACACGTTGGGTGTACAAGCATGGAAACACGTGCAGCAGCACGCGAACCGCCGAGTTTATCTGCTAAAGCTAATGCATACAAAATAAATTCTTTTAGATAATTTTAGAAACTGAAATTAAACATGCGGAAAATTTCTACACATTAATTATAACTGACAAACGCATCGACATTTGACAAGTAACAAGGAAAATTAATTTATTATGTAGCAATTAATAAAGTAAGAAAGACTATCGAATGTGGCTTCGATATTTTTTACTTATACTCCTATTGGTGAGAACAATCGATAGAAGAAAATCTATAGTTACAGTTTAGTGCGTCAATGAGACAGACCAACTGATGTCATCGGCGCGAGCTTCCGGCCTGCGCCCACGCATGCAGACACACAAACACACACATATCTTTTAATTGTTAATACACATGCACGTGTAAACAATTAACCATCGGAACCGACACTTCTGCCACTACAATTTTTATGTAAATACATATTGTCAGTTTAGTGAAATCACTAACAGCTATGTGATTTAATAGGGCTCTGTAATTTAATAACAAATATTTCATAAACACGAGAAAACTAAAAGAAAATTGTGTCGCGTGGTGACCAACGATCATACATAAAATTTTTAATTAAATGTGAATTTGCGATATAGAGTTCAGTATGTAACCCCACCTCGCAACTGTAGAGGTAATAGTCTTTATTAGACTAGCTTTACGTCACAGTTATAATAAGGAAGTATTATGTTTGTGTGCTAAAAATATTAGCTCTATTGCGAGTACACTCTACTTACTATACAAACTATGTGTAATGTTACAGAACCAAACTATGTAATTTCGATTATGATTATCAAATAGTACAAGAAAGTGAAGCCATTTATTCTTCATAAATTATGACTATCCGTTGTATACAAATTAGTCTGCAGGTACAACAAATAATATCAAATAACTGCAGTTTCCTTCGGCACATTCCATGGAGTATTGCCCGAAACAGAACCTTTTTATTGATGTTCTGTTGTATGTGTAGTAGGTTTTACTTAAAACCTTCGTGCGCACTGGCTGAATAACTTCGAATTTAAAAACAAAAACAGCTGTTGTCAAACCGCGCTTTCGAATTCCACGTATTTTCCAAATTTGAAATTAGTATACCTTTTTTATTTTTTCTAAATATCGCATGAAATTGTTATTATATCTATAGGTACGTATTCTGAAGTATTATAAAATTATAACAATCGAGTTACAAATACCAATTAGTAATAGTCTAGCTTAGATAGTTTGAGAACATGTAACATAAGGGGCCGTTGGTATTTTTACTAACAAACGTACTAACCCGACGGCCACCCCTAAGGGGCGGGGCGGGTTGTAGTGAAACAACCACTCTAACATTATAAGTTCTTTCGTAGAACTAAACAGAATAATGTTTGTAGTTGTTGTACCTAAAGGTACCGCTTAGGCTGTTGTTGCCATCGAAGCGTAGCGATAGCTACTCATTCACTTACTTTAAATAGTTTGCATTGACATTGTATTAAAACTTTCAGGGTCATAGTATTACATTAAACTAAGATTTCTAAATTAGATATTGTGGTATAAATAATAAAATATGTTTGTTTAACTGATGTGTAACATTCGTATCTGGTATTAAAATAACTTGTACCTTTGATAATCTCAATCTACATAACGCTGTATAACCGCTACATGGCTACGGTCACTACTCCTTGGCAGTAAGCCAACATACAATTTTTGCGCTTTATTTTCAGCACTTTGCATCCGATGTGTCTAATCTATATTACGATATTGTAGCGTTTACATAGCTCTGTTACATCTATAGCTTGCGTTACGATAATGGTTTTATATCGGTGAGTTTGAAGAGAAAACAGTACGTTGGTAACGAGTCGAAGTCGGCGGGTAACTCATCAATTTACATTGTTGGTATATAGTCTAGACGTCGGTACTTACATCACAAATAGGCCTCATTTCACGCAGCCAAAACTGTACGTAATTGCCGTGAAATTAATTCAGGATAGAGAGATAAAATTAGTGTTGCGTGTAACCGCGACTTAGATTTTTTTAACGATATTTACGTGTCTATTCATCAACTATTGACATCACTATTTTCTTAAAATGTAACGGTTTTGACCGTCATTATACCCTTAACTTAATTATAATTTATTGTTCACATAGTAACCACCGTTGAAATAACTCATATTCTGTAAATAAATATCGATTTATTTCGATTCAGCTGTATCGCATACGATTTGTGCGTGAAGATTCAATTTAACGCGGTAATTTTCTTTTTTCACAATAGGTCGGAATATAAATACGATCATAAACGTAAATATAAAATATATAACACATTTTTCTTATATTTTGTAATCGATATCACAGAATATATAATAGCCGCTATTTAGAGTGGTAGGTAATCGATGGATGATGGCGGCTCACGACCGATATGCCTATAGGACTACAATCGTACTGAATGTACAAGTTCATCAAATCTATATGAACTGTAAACAACAAGTGAGACAAAATACGTATAGACTCAAAGTCAAACGCTTATTAAAACATTCATTCACAAAATTCATTACGAGTATTGTTTCCTAGCATTGGTTTCGAAACTAAAGATTTCTTAACAAAAGGAAGTTGTTCGTAACAACATTTATTAAAAGTAAATTTGGAGTTATTTAGTGCCTTAGACAATACAAAGGTTACATAACGTCCGAGTTGGAATAATAAATAGCTAAATATACATTGAATTATTTAATCTGTTCGTTTAAAATGCACTAATACATATGCATCGACGCACAACACTGTATACGAATTGACTCGTGCTGTTCAGTTTCTGCACGAACCGATATTCGAATATCGAAAAGTATTTCAACAGAAAAATGTACTTTACACTAATTTGATGTTAAACGATAAATATCACCATTACCAAATAACGTTCGCTCTTGTCCGTTTTATTGGTGTTCGTCGGCGGATATTACGACATGCAACTGACATTTTACTGTACAGGAAATCGAGTGTTTTAGCTTTTAAAATGTTAATTATATTGATGTTTATACTTCGGCCCTCACAAATTAGAAACGCTTTAAAGGTCCCGAGAAGATAGCAAGTGCTACGGTTAATTCGTCAATATCATTTCAATCAAACATGTATTAACGCAATCTTTAGTCAGTTCGACATTAATTGCTTTGCAGAACGTAAAGGCTTTCGAACACTGTCACAATAAAAAAAACACGAAATCCAAATTAGCAGATAATTGCTCCACGCAAAAATAGTCCTTATAAATTTTGTGTAAGAATGTGTTTAACTGCAAGATGTGAACTTTGCAGGGCATTTTGCGAGACCGGCGTCGTTTTTACAACACACTACATATTGCGTCACTAGCGGTACGTTGTGCAATGTGCCGAACGCTGCTGCGATGCTTACCGTACACCTTGGCACCCACGCCGCCATTTCAAAATATTTTTTTATATTTGAACCTCTCGATTGTTGTTCCGCACTCGATCTAATGTTGCGATTACTCACTATTAACCTCATGTTTGCTAATTAAACTTTACGATATGTTCCTCAATGCAACTCTTGCGCAGGTTAGCGCACTCTCAAGGATGCATCGAATTCATGAGAATAATACCTATCATATGTTGAAACTACCGAATGGAGTGAATGAGGTCAAAGTATAGTTCTGGGGCTAAAGTAAGACGCTCTAACTCAATTAGTAGTTACCATTGCCTGTTTAAACGGACAGTATTTCTTCGATGGCCTCAAAAAGAAATTCCGATATAACTAAACTTTGCTGTCTATCCTCGTACAAATCGGCTTATGACAAAATGATTCACGCGATCGCTTGACCGAGTTGATATTGAATAACTCAAGGACTTTGCCGTCTTTAACAAATGTAGACACCAATAAAGGTGAGGAAAAAGTCAAAACTTAATTAAAGCGATATTCTAATAAATCTAGTGTTTGTTTGCCTTTTTTTTTCAAGAAGTTCTTACAGTATTTTACATTTCTTTATTAGTAGTTTGAAAAGGTCATTGTTTTTAGCCCAGTCATTGCGTTGAACTGTGAAAATATATATTAATAAAATACACCAAAGGTCACTCATGATATTTATTTTATAGATAAACAACATAGATATAATTATATTTTTTATTATGATACTACATAACGGTTATTTAAATGCTCTAAAAAGTTTACAAAGTGTCAAGTGAATACGTACCTATTATTCCACTGTTATGTGCGACATTTAAATTAAATTGACAGCCGTCGAAAAGCGTGCGTTTCCACGAAATAAAAACCTCAGTAGACAATCACTGCAAACATCACGCTTATTACGAAACACGCAACTGTGTCAATGTCGCCGGATTCTCCGCCGCCCGGCGCGCGCGCAGCCAGAGTATCGCGCCGGCATCGCGCCACTACGCCGACTAAGTCATGGGTCAACAAAGCAAACAAAATACTACCTAATAAACAATGTTTTGTTGGCTATTTTGTTGAAGTATTGCTATTTTAGAGGCTAATTGATTTAACATCCGTTAGAGTCAATGTCCTTAACCGACATCAGCTCTAGAACATTCCTGAACTCAAAACAGCACTCAAGGTAATCTCAGACAGATCACAAATACGACGTGTTGTTCAGTTTATAATACCAAACAGGCAAAGGAAGCGAGAGCGCGGGTTAGCCAACAACAATGTGCTCGTGGATGTTTGCAATATCTCCGTGTTTGTTTGTTTGTAAGCGATGGCGGCACGCTCGCAATGCCGGTATTTTACAGTTTCCGGACAATAACACCCTCTTTACTAACATTTGACTTTAAACATTTAGGACCTTCTGTTTCAACAGTTGACAAACTTATCCAAAAACCAGTCGGTACACTGTAATACTAAACAAGAAGAATATAGTTTGGGTTGCGTAACGAGACGTGTGCGCGCCGCGCTCGACCTACAACTGCGCGGGCGCAAGTAAACAGGAAAACAGCCGTCGAAAAGCTAACAGGGTCGAAACTTTTATAGTTTCAATCCATTCATACTTATTTGCGAATAATATTTGTATTGCTTTAATGCGTCAGTATTAAACGCTACGTTGATATGTTCAGCGTTGCGGGAAAATTACTTTTTATTTTAAGCTTTGACAAACAAGAAAATCCTCTCAGATACACTCATTCAGTTCAGCTTAAGTGCTAGAAAACTCATTCTTACTAAGTTAAAATTATCTCAACGCTTACACTAACACGACGACCAGAGAAAACTTCTAAAATTAAAACACTAACTTGGTGTAGAGGATGAAGTTTGTATCCCACAGTATTCAATGAACGATATATTGGAAAGAGAGGACAACACTGACCCTAAACGTTAGTTGGAAATAAACTTTACTTTTGAGGAAATGGAACAACAAATTAAAACTGCACGACTAGTTTTATAGAGGTTTCACTTGCGGGGGTTTATTTTATTGCACGTAAATATTTAACACGTAATGCCTGGTTAAATGTTTAAAGCTTTAACGTTAGAGAAATTTCTAATTATACTTGCCAACTAAAGTTTCTAGTAAATCAGTCAGTTATTCGTAGAGACACACATTTATAATATTTTTATGAATTAAAATTTGTATTCAGAATAAAATGTAGCAATAGAAAGGTCATTAAATGAGCGCTAATGACGCGTGTGGCAACATTTTCGTTTCGCAGCTCTGGGAGTATCCTAACGCCCACCTGTAGTGATTGGCAAACGTTTCCGGTTATCAACTCTTTACCGGTTTTCTTGCCACCGTTTTTGTGGCGTAAATTATGTCATCGGCTTACAAAACGTAGTTGAATCTCTTGTATTGCTTTTTGCATTCAAATACTTTGTTTTAGGTAGCTTGTTATTATTTAGTTTCAAATTTGCGTTAGATTCATAAATAATGAACATATGAAGCGGTCTTAAATGACGGTATACTACTGTAACTAGACATTTATTTTCATTATTTAATTGTGGTCTTACATCAGTTTTATTGCCATTTAACAGCTTAATACCTATTATGTCATTAGAAGTACTTAGTTAGTAATTACTTGCTTCAATGTAAAGTTCATAGATTGAAGGCGCTATTAGCTGCAAACACAACCGCGCCGCTCGTAGGTACCACATTAATGGATCCGGTTCGAAATCATTTCCTCTACAACACCACGATCTGGCGACTACTTCACGCTAACGTTTCTCAATTTAAAATCCAATTAAATTACAGTGCATGACCTAATATTTTCACCAAATGTAAATCTCATCACAAACAACGTCGATATGAGTTAATCGTATCCCTGAAAAACATTTCCATTGGTAACACAACGTTCTATTATTACGCACACGAGCACATGCGTGTGTACTCGTCTATACTCGTACAGTACACCGCACACGCATGTGTAGCTGTGTAGTTACGGTGCAGTTCTCGCCTAGACGAAGTATCTATGTGTTAGGTTTACTATCGTAGTGCGGGGCGCGAGCGGCGGGGAACGCAACCGGGTCAAGGGAGCTCCGATGCACCGTTCGCGTTAAATCTCACTTTCGCGCGCTGCACCACTAAACATGGCGGACCTAGTGACGTGCAGTTTCATTCTCGATGACACATTTACGGTTTCCTTTTTTACGATTTTTCTCGAATTCCGTTATATTAATCAGGCCATAGCGAAGTGTCGTAACATTTTACACGTGTATTGTAATTGACGAAACAAACAAACAAACTTATATCTACAGCGGCCCGGTATCCTTGTCCCTATTTCTTATTTCCTACGTCGAGTATCGTACGTAATCGAGATAGTAAGCTTATCTGTCCGTAGTAGCATCTTATCACACTACTACTATAATGCAACACATCGTCGGATATGATAAACAACTGATTTTATTATTTATTTTTAATTCGACATAATTTTGATAAAGTATGAATAGATTAGTACGCCATGTACTTATTCAATGTGATGCAAATAGCACGCGTTTTAACATCATCTAGGTCCTTTACACAGTAGGTAATCAGGTGCTAACATGTAATTAGATTCACGTATCTTACTTTTAATTCATTTCTTTCTTACCATCCTCAATCAAGATTCATATTAATTACAACATCATTTAAAACAGCGGTTAGGTGAATGTCAATATTCTAATAAAGTACAAAAATAAACAAATCACAAAGGTATGTTTACATCTAACCACGACCGTGAATCGAATTAACGTCTGTCCGAGGCTGCACGTACTCTACAACCTGTTGTTTCCTCTGACAAGGTTGGCCCAAAAAAAACTATTGCAACGTAACTTTGGGGACATGACCAATGGACAATAGCTTGCGAAATACAATCGCCAGTATTAACAGTGTTGTACTACAATCAATAGAAAACAAATCTAGTTCTAATTATATTCTAATTATATTCTAGACGAGTCTCTAAAAATAATCTTACGACTCGGTCGTTAAATTATAAATAGATTAAAATGAGAACAAATATTTGTACTCAATTCAATTTTTACCAAAAAATATAAACAACTTTGTGATCGTAAACTTCCTAAATTAGAATGTAGTAACAGTGAAACAGCTGACTGAGTTAGTGTTAGTAATAGAGCGAATCGTGTCACCGCACTAGTCTGTAGAGCGGTGAACGGCGCAGCGCGTAGGAAGCGCGGGCGCATCTCGCCCTTCGCGCCTGCGTGACCCACTTACATAGTACATACTCTACACAAATATTAAGTGTTGTGATCGAATCTCACTGCCACTGTACTCCACATATTTTCACTGATAACTGCGTATTAATTCATGTTATCGCTGTGTTATTTAAGGAAAAGCAATTTTGTGTAATACTGTACCTACTTACCTTAAATCTATTTACCATTTGTAGTTCACTAATTTGTTCAATTAGTTATAATATCTAATTGTCAATTCGTTCTAAAGTCAACGAGCGAAAATGATCGATGTCAATCACGCAAGTCACATATTAATTTGGTCAGTCCAAAATCTGCGGTCAATTCTACGTGAGTCACGCAGTTGATATGTAATACAACACGTATTCAATACGCATTTCACGTACTAATATGTTTTAAATGACAGAACAATGTCCATTGTTTACGTGCATTGTAGAAAAGAGACGGTGAAAGAGCTTTTCCTGGCTGAATAGTAACATAAGGATCATAAACAATAAAAAAGACATTACAATATGGCGGTTACCGACTATAATTTGAATGATTCACAGAAATTTAATTACGTTAACCTCAATAGAATAGAAGATAAATATATTTGTAAGGCAACTAGTTTATAACTACTACCCCAAAATGTATTTAATAAGACATTGACAAAAGAAGTAATAAAATATTAAAATAATTCAGCTCCCTGTAGTCTGGAGTTTTTGAATCGACTATTATAAGTTTGTATTAGGTTTACTTGGAACCTGCTTTTCATCTAGAATTTGGGTTAAGTAAAGAGTCTTTACCTTATTACAGCATTAAACAATGTTTGTAAAGTATTCTTACACATCTACAATCACTTGTATGTGTGTCTAAATCCCCCACGTACTATATTACAGTACTTGGTTATTAAAACAAGCAGATAAACATGTTATCAACATTAATCGCGACAGTTTCCATTTCGCGGCGCGCGACCGCCACTTTCTTACGTTTCCCGCGCGCGGGGAAAGTGCCCGCGCTTTTCCGACGCCATCTTGACATCCCTCCCCTCCGCGCGATGTCTATGCGCAAGCTATTTATTTTCAATTTACTCTTAAATAATTTATATAGATACTTAGTATATTAATTGAAATATAACTTAGTCCCTATATTTACAAAAGTAATATTAACAATAATAAATATATATTTATCTTCATATGATTTTTAATTATTTGCACATATTTTTTTTATTTACAATAAATAAGTGTATAGATTATAAATATGAAACAACAGCATTAAGAACTATCAATTACAAGTAAGCATGTACGTGCGCGTGCGAATCCGTGACTAGAAATTAAACGAGACGATCAAGGATCAATCGTATGCTTGACAAATATACCTAAATCGATTTTATGCTAAAACAATCGATTTGCTGCTTTTAATCTTCAAACCTGTTACAAAAGTTTAATTGATTGTTAAGAAGTAGAGTAAATAAGTTTCAAAAAAGGTTTACTATAAGACTGCCCAGACCTCACGTCAGCGTCACTAAGCCTCGCCAAAACAGTGTTGTAACATCGCCGGCGACTAAAAACTAGCATATCTTGATTCTCTTGCCACACAACATTAATTAAAATACTTTTCTGGATTATTTCGCTTCTAATTGTAGTTCACTTTTATATTTTTTATGCGGAAATTTGTTTTCTTGACATTATATGTGTCGCTTTTGATGTGTAGTAATAGTAAAATATTCTTTTGCAAAATTGTTTACAACTATTTTTGTAATTTATTTTTCCGGATTACAAGCAGATGACATAATATTATATTTTTTTAAATACTATTGAATATTAAAGCCGAATATTACTTACAGATGTACCTTCATATAGTACTAGCTATTGCCCGCAGTTTTGCCCGCGCGAATGTCGGTTATATCTCTGTTTACATTAAAGATTTTCCATACAAACTTTCATCCCCTATTTCAACTCCTTCAAGCCATTTTCTCGCGAGAAAAGATAGCCTATGTTGTTCGCTTAAGTGTTTTAGGCGTGACAGCGTAAAAAACAGACAGACAAAGTTACTTTACAATATTAGTACTTTACTTATAATAACTATAAAGATTTTTAAATTATAGCAAATACTAAAGCCACGATTTTAAAGCAGTGATATATTAAAAAAACCTCATTATTCAGACACATGTACACATATACTAATCGCACAAATACATTAAGAAATATATTTGCAACATATTCACCAGTGTATCTTGAACTACACAACCTATCACGTTTCAATGAGACCAGAGACCACGACTGTGGCAACATTCGCGTTTGAAATAGCATGGCTTCCCGGATGTTACACTCTGACGTCACTCATCTCGATAGAGATTTGCCGAAACGGTTTGTCAATCTTAAATCACCGTTATTACCAGGTGCAAAAAGCTGCATTTTCTTTGACGACAAACCATTAAATAGAATTATTAAATTGACACAAAAATTATACTGAAGAATTTAAATTCAAGCCGGTGCCCAATGACAATACTGATTTCATTATCATAAACGTCAAATATTTATTGTTTTGTTTTACCAAAATGTCCAAAATCGACTTTATCGAAACCCGTCTGTGCACTTTCGCGATTTTTGAAGACGTTTTTCTTATTAACCTGTATAGTATAAGTTGTAAGAGCATAGCGTATTTTTAACGCTTAATTGAATAAAAATATGTGGTATACGTATAATTCGTAATCTTTTATATTATTCGGTCACATTAACTTATATGAGAAAATACCACAAAAAAATCTTAAATAATAAAATTAGATGATAAATAACAAAGTTTAAAAACTTTGACCGTCAATCGCATAAATCCTAAAACTTTTGATTACCTAAAAATTTCATTAAATGAATTTTCCGCGCTCCACTTATGAATTATTTACAGCTCATCGAATTCATAACAAGTGACGTCAGAGAAGCACGTGTACCGCTTTATTGTGCCAGCAACGACTTCCTTACGATGACCATTACCGAATCATGACACCGAGCTTCAACGAGCTAAATTAAATGCCATTGTATGTACAATTTCACGAAAAGCCTCCATTAATTTATTTATTTTATTTTATATACTTCATTGTACACTATTTATAATACATAGTGTATGAACTAATAGTACAAAAGATCGACCTTATCGCTAAGAGTGATTTCTTCCAGGCAAACATCTTATTTACATTTCATTTAAATGTCTTCATCTCTTGTAAAGAGAATTATATTTACTTTTCGTTAGCATTCAGTAAGAATTTAAAAGTATTCATAAAGCCTAGCATGGTAAGCCAGGCTAAGCTACAGAACTGTAAGCCGCCATATTGCTTTACTACTTATTATAGTACTCGGCAAGGAAAAGTCTCGGGAAATCCGGTTTGACGTGTGAAGAGCTGCGGTTTTGACAATTTGTAAGAGATCTATCATTGCTGTCAAATGTTATTGTAAAATGTTTATTAATTACATTATGTACATTCATTATTAATATAATAATATAATAATATTCTACCACATGCACACAGTGCCATTTAGCCCCAAATTAAGCAATTATATTTGCTTGTGTTATGGGTACTAAACAACTGATATACTACTTATATACATTTTTTTTTTTTGTAAATACATACATATTATAGATAAATTACACCCAGACACAGAACAAACAATCATGCTCATCACACAAAGGTTTGTCCTGGGTGGGAATCGAACCCACGACCTCCAGCTTAGCAGTCAGGGTCACTAACCACTAGACCAACAGGCCAGTCAATTATTATATTATGTTTTCAAATATATTTTATTACCCAATTAATTTAAGAATGACGAGATGACAAAAAATTTTACTAAAGTTGGCATGCCACTCAACGTGACGTCAAATCCATCTGTATACAACAATTATAATTTTAGCAATCTTATTTTTACAAAAACACAAAGAGTTTACTCAAACGCCGCGCGAAGAGTTCGTATTTTTTAAAATGCGACAGGAAATAATTAAAGCCGACGATTTACGTTCATTAAGAAATATGCGCTTTGAACTTGTGATGGAGACACTTTTTAAGACGCGAAAATTATTTTATCTCTCCGTCTAATATTAAATTATTAAAGATCGTTTAAAACCGGTTTTATATTTCTGACGACTTCATTTTGCGGCGTAAGTTGTTTGAAATGCTACAGAAATACTGTCTGGGCAATTACGAGCAGTATACCAAATTGGGGAAATATTAATATAAAGATAAAACAAAATGTTTATAATTATTTAAGGTGAGCAGTACCTACAGTTTAGAAACAAACTAATTTCAACAAATAAGTTGTCTAATCAGTGAAGCCACAGCACAGGGACGTAGATCTATGCATAAAGAGTGAACAGAGCGTCTATGTAATCCAACTGAAAACAACTTTTACTTTCCTCTACGCTGAAATATTAACAAACTTGCATAAGTTATACAGGGGTCGGGGTGGCCAGGTGAATGCACGGGGTGGCTGCCCCCTTCCTGCAGCTCTATTATTTTGAGTTGGGAATACACGCGAAATATGGTCGCTATGTTGTGCGGTGCAACGTACCCTTTACATCTCAATTCGCTTCGTAGGAAAGAGCTTTTGACCCGACCATATTAATGCTCACATTTTATGATTAAACCTTTATAAAGGAACATTGCTATGTTTTCAACTAAAGCCAGCTTAGTTTGAAAGTTCTAGGTACTTTTATTTTTCGTGAAAACACATGTAATATGTAGGTGTACACTTGTAAAATTCACATATGAATATTGATTATGTACGTCCACTGTATAAAGCTATAATACCTAGGTTTTATGTAACGTTATTCTATATTCTAGGCAGGTGCTAGTTAGCCTATTTTAAAGTGACACTGAACGTAACCCAAATTGTCAGTTATCGTCGAAAGGCTTCGTCTGAAGCTGCTGACTAAATGACGAATCATATTGGTTACTAGCCTCCTCTTTATATTCACGACAAGGAAGACTATAGAACTGTAATTTGAAAGACTGAACATTATAAATTTATATACATGGTCTCTTTAACCCATTACCCGTCCCCACCACGATTTCTTATAAGATGTTTCTCGGTCGAAATGTAGGCACTTTCATTCTATAAATGACTAGCTTTCAGCGGCGCGGTTTCACTCGCGTCTTTGATTACTGCTCTGCTCCTGTCGCCAGTAACATGATGTGACATAGCCTATAACCTTCCCCAAAAACTGGGTTAAAAATTATTCAAATCCGACTGGTAGTTCTAAAGATTAGCGCGTTCAAACAAACGAGCAAACATTTTCAGCTCTATTTAATATATTAATTATGTTACCTATTATACCTGTTTAATATTAACAACAAACTATAATAAATAAACTTCTTTTGATCTTTCAATACTAAATATTTTCTAAATCAATACATTTTCAACCAGTCTTAGAAAATATAACATGACATTTTAAAAGTATAAATGAAAAGCTATTAGTTAGAATTCCAAACCCTTGAGAGAAATGTATGGCATCACTATTAAGTTTAAATTTAAAGCCCGCGACGAACATTAAAGTTAAAAGAAATTATTACTGCATTTTCCATCAATAGAGAAAACTTCGGTTTGCCCTATTTTCTTTGTGATTAAATTAACTGTATTTCTTTTTACTGTATTTTCTTGAAAATACGCTGTGAGTTCCTTGAACCTCTGAATGACGTCTTGTATGCATCGCCTTTCTTCCTCGTCCTGAATAATTCAACACGGCGAGTGCTCTCCGCTTGCACTAGGAACAAATGAATGAGTAAACGTTCAAACGAAATTAAATAAGATAATGAAAGTTGAAAATAATGATACATTATACACGCAATGTGTATTATCATGGTATTAATTCGATAAGCTGACATTATTTCCTGCTTTTTTTCGCAAACATTTCATGTTGTATGTATAAAATATCAGATTCTCACGTAGCAAAACAGAATGTATTCAGGTCGTATCTTGGAAGCTAATACAGAGAGATGTTGAACCCCCCTCGAAGCTGGGGGGAGGACTAATCCACTCTAGCATTGTCCCCATTCAGTCTCGTATAATACAAACTTTTTGTAATGCATCTCTTTTGAATTTCACTAGTAAATGGTAATAAGATCTATTCTCGTGACTCACACGATTGAGGAATGAATGTTTGCCGAATGTAGACAGAGTTTTTGTAACAATATAAACTTTTATTATAGGTACCATAATATTGCATACATAAATCTACTTGCATGCGGTGTCTCGCGTGACAACCACCTTCCAATAGCAGTCTGCTAACTGCTATCACACCAAACGTCACATGTGGTCTGCTGTAAAAAGTTCAAAATCCGTCTAGACGCTTCGACCTGAAACAAGAAAGGGAAAGTATACCTGTCTCCCTCTATGCGTCAAACCTGCGCAGTGTACTGTGGGGGTAGAACGGGACAACAGGTGGGTTGTTGAATAATTTAGGGGGGTGGGGAGCCAAGGTCGGCGCACGGAAGCGTCTGGCTAGGATGTACCCAGATTATATACAATGTATATCGATTTTGCGGTTATTTCCCTGGAACATGTTACCGGCAAGTTTTCAAGTGTTGCTTAATGATCCAAACTTAGATGTAACTGGATACTTAAGAATTTACTTGAATTTCAATGGATTCACGATCTTTGTAAGTTTACATTTCTAGTTGGTTCTAGAGTTTGTACTGTCATGTCTAACTTTAGATATTCACTTTAATCAAATTAATAAATTATTAAATGGATTCTTAATACCTATAATAATTAAATGAATACTTTAGAACAAAAAATATGTTTTTATATTTTTTTTTGTTTTAATTTGTATAATCTGTAAGGATCTTTACTCGAATTAATGAATTTGATTTAACAGTATGTCTTTGTTTAATATTAGGTATAACTGTCAAACAGTGCTTAAGTATCGAATTAAGTAAATTAAGTGACAACAGGTATATTTTATGCACGTATTTTGCAAGACATTAAAATCTCACACACAATCAATTAACTTTTAAACGATGTGTTTACCGATAATCAATCAATTTCTCATTATTGTTTTGTTCAAACTATGAAAATCGTGAATTTTTTTTCAATAATATGTCATAGTTTATGATGACATGTTATAAAAAAAACTTCAACGAACAAACTAAACATTATAGTATCCTTCTTTATATGAAAATGCTTTATAAGCAGGATATCATTTCCGATTTCTGCAACTTTACCATGAGAAGCCTTGTTTGGGAGAAAATGAACAGCGCCCCTAGTATTTACACTGAGAACAAAATTCTGACACATCGAGAAAAGCGTGCGTTCATGGTAGAGCTACAGAAATTTACTTCTTCATAATGTCAAATTTTTTATAATGTTCTTGTTTGTTTAGTTTTTTATAAAATCTGCATGATATTCATATTCACCGCAGCCATCTTTGTATATAAACTATTTAATTTTCACAAATACTGATATTTTCAGTTTTAATTGCATCAACTTAATTATGCTATTTTAAAATGCAACAGCATAACTTGTCAAATCAAATTAAAAAACAAATTGAATAAAACCTTAAAGGTAGAAAGGATATTTATTCGTTTTCGAAATTCGTTTCTATATTTTAGCAATAAGGTATAATTTAAATTAAATGGAGAATAACGTTAGTGTTTGTTTGCAGTAGACGGCGAATCTACGGGACTGCCGCTGGCACGCAGCTCGCTCAGCCGGGCGCTGCTGCTGCTAGCACCCGGCCCGGGGCCCAGGCACCACCTGTACTCAACTCCTAATACGGGTGAGTATGTCACTGACCGACAATACACGGTTATACTACTGCAGTTTAACATCATTAACATACCAGCTGAAAGATGTCCACTGCTGGACATAGGCCTTTCCCAATCGCCCTCAACTACCACCCTTATCAGGGTGTCGGTCCATCTTGTGAGGGACCAGCCCACGCTGCGCTACTGCCATTTACAAAAGGACAAAAACTCAAATTTATACCTAACTTTCCGCGTTTATGCTTACTGCTCTGCTCCCGTCGCCAGTAACGTGATGATACATAGGCCTTCCTCGAGAACTGTACTATTTTCTAAAGAATTTTTCAAATGCGACTGGTAGTTCCATAGATTAGCGCGTTCAAACAAACAAACAAAAATCTCTTCCGCTTTATATAATAGTATAGATTAACTACTACTTGTTCTAAAAAAAATAGTTTATTGACCAATACAAAATAAACACTCGAGTGACATCGACTATAATTCTGGTATCGAATATTTACATAAATATTATTTAACTTACTCTTTCAGAAGAATCTCAAGGTGTCGCATAAGACGTTGTAAAACCTTTGTTCAAAATAACTGAAACTGAACAGATCGAGCTTTTTGAATAATTCGAAGTACTTCAACATTTCTAACGTATAAATATATATTAACACAGAATGGCAATCAAATACAGAGCATTAGTTATTAAAATGTAATACTTGATCTTTAGGACTAGCAACACGAAGTTATAGGCTGTTTTGCTTTCATTACCAAACGGCAAAACCTTCAATATTACATAATTATTCATAATAGTTAGCTCGGTACGCCTACGTTCATTCCGCAGGTCGAATAAATGTTATGAAGTTTAGCTATCGAGAAATACTTACCCCCAGTTTCTGAAAGGCTGATCAACGAAAAATTACCTAATCACCTGTCAAATCTCATGTAAAGTACCAATGCTAAAAGCATGAATAATTAGTTTAATTTAATCTAATTATTAACTATTTAGATCAAATTAAACTAAACATTCATGCTTTTAGTATGCTTTTATGTACTTTACATGAGATTTGACAGGTGATTAGGTAATTTTTCGTTGATCAGCCTTTCAGAAACTAGGCGTTAGTTTAGGTATAAATGTAATCAAAGTAGATTAGATCATTGCCGAATATTTTAGTCTATGATTATTAAATATATATTCTGGGGCAATTTCTATGTATTGTGTAACTTGTTCGAAACGTTTTACGTCCTCGGATAAGCTATTTATGTGAATACCATGCATTTTTCGTAGTAATTATTCGTACGTCGATATTAAAATGGGCTACCTGCATTAAGTTTATGTGATGAATCAATCATTATCACTATAGAGTGTCGATCTAATCTAATCAGTGGTGTAATCCACCTGTGACGTAAGAATACAGGAAACCATACTTTCCTTTGAAACATAATAAAATTCATGTTTATTATACTAGCTTTCAGCGGCGCGGTGTCACCCGTGTCTTTGCTTACTGGTCTGCTTCCGTCGTCCAGTAGCGTGATGTTACATAGCCTCGAGAACTGGGCTATCATACACAAAAAGTTTTTTTTTAATCTGACTGGTAGTTCTAGAGATTAGCGCGTTCAAACAAACAAACTCTTTCGCTTTATATAATATAGATAGATTAGCTTGCGCGGTTTCTTTCGCGTTAAGTTACATAATTGGTTACTGATCCGCTCCCTTCGCTCGCAGCGTGATGTTAAATAGCCTATAACCTTTCTTAAGAACTGGGCTATTAAACACAAAAAGAATTTTCAGTTTTTTTTTTATTGGCTACAGTGGCAGACGAGCCAACAGCCCACCTGATGGTAAGTGGTAACTGTCGCTCATAGACTTCTGCAATGCCAGGGGCTCCGCGAAGCCGCTGCCTACCGTGATATTAATGCTCTCTTTAAACCTCGTTTGAAAAAGGACATGTCATATGATGATTCGGTTTAGTAGATTTAAAGATTACTTTCTACAACCTAACAAACAAACTTTACCTCTTTATAATATTGGTATAGATGTATACATAATTTTATTTGTACTTATATAATTCTGTCACTTTAATCATTGAAGGATTATAATTATGTATAATAAGTACTGATTGTAATGTTGATGGCTTGCATCGCATTAAAACAATTGGTGACGTGCGGTCTGTCAGAGCGCATATCTTTGGCTTTACAAGGAAAACGAATTAACTTGCGAGTGTTTATTATGATTCACTGGAATGGATAAAACAAGTAATAAATAAACAGTCATTCCCTAGCATTGAAAATGTCTATGAACGACAGTTACTACTTACCATCAGGCGGACTATTACGCCTACCGCCGTCGGCAATATAAAAAAAATGAAAAAAAAACGTTGCCTACGTTGTAACAAGTCAAAGATTACGTGCGGATTAACCGCGACATAACGTATCCTTATGTAAGTCTCGTACGAAGGTCAAGCCCTAAAATATCTTGTGAACATAACACTAAAGCTTATATCTCCAGGCAACAATTTGATTCTACTAATACACGTATATAAAGCTAGAGAACTTTACGTCGTGTTAATTACTTAGTTTGCGAAATTTTGGGAAATTCATTTAAATATTAGCTCAACATTATTTATGTATATACTGCTCAAGTATTCCGTTTTCCTCTGCGGACTGAGTTAGGCACAAAATCCGTGTAGGCTCTATACGTGTGAGTATATACTAGGCGCAAATGAACACGAAAATGTATATTCCCCAGTTACCAAATATTTATGTAGTCCTGTTACTAAAGGGATTGTAGCCATCCTATTACTAATAATATAATTAATGCGAAATTTTGTGTGTATGTATGTGTGTGTTTGTCACCACTCAGCGCCTAAACGGCTGAACCGATTTTGGTGTCGGAGACGGACATATGCTACTTTTTAGCCCAGAAATCGGTTGCCGAGTTAGACAAAACACATTCTAGGCGCTGGCGAAGCCGTGGGGACGCAATTAGTCAATATATAAATAATCAACAAAGTCTCTACATTTCATTAAAGTTTCTTTAGAAGTTGAAGGCGTCATAACAAAAGTTAGTAGCAAGCGATGAAAAATTCATAAAGAACAAAGGAGGAAGTGGCGGACGGCAATCGATAGACGCGTCAGCTGATCCGCCCAATGTCACGACCGGCGGGCGGCCAGACGCCTTCGCCCGCACTGCGCCCCCAGCAACCGAGTGACGCACACACAGAGGCCTACACTCCACAGCCTACACTCACACACCACTAGGCTAGTCCCTCCTGTGTGCGTGAAACACTTTGTCAGAATATTGCCGTCGTTGTTACGCTCACTCGAGTAACGTGTCCTAGTTAGATATATTTTATACACTGGCTGTGTGTAGCGGAGTACACGTATTCAATAAGTGCAATCCTGTATCTACGATTGTGTACGATCAACATAAACCCAGATCGGATATTTACATTTTCAGCAAGCGTTTCAATAACTCCTTTATTCTATATTACGATTTGGATGCTCTTGGTGTCTTCATCTTTGTGTTTTTTGTTAAATAGTCCTGGCAGCATAGATATAAAATATACTGACCTGAAAAGTACATAATATGACAAAAAATCACACTAGTATTTATCGACGACCTCTTGCATAATTAATATTTGTAAATTATGCTTATTTTCAAGAAGAAATTACTTAATAAATTAGGGACTTGGTGACGTGGGTTTTAAGAACTTTGTATTTAGTATTTTAATATTTTATTTGGCTCATTCACGGTTTACGACATGAATTATAACATGTTTACCAACTTTCACTCTCTACCCTATTGAATCATTTTGCACAGATGTCCGTATCACATGGGCACATTTGACCCAATCGCACTTAACCCCCCAATGCGTGCGGGTGGATTGTATCCGAACAATACGAACATTTATTCAAAGGGTTACAAAAGAACGCAATTACGCAACGCGATGAATTTGATGGATTATGTCATGATTCAGTCAATTTCGGTTGCATAAACATGATTTTCGGTAATAAATTGATTTTCGTATGCTGTTTGCGATAAATAACCGTTTCATTAAGCGTACATTGGTCACATTATGAAACGTTTAAAATTAATTGTTCATTTGGGACGTACTTACTCTGTTCACTTTAATATAATAATAATTCCTATGTGCTTCTTATACCACAAATCGCACAATCCTAAAATCGTTCGGCACCTTTCAAAGCGCAACCCTTACAAAGCCGCCACCGGGTCAGTGAGACCCATCTATCTAAACATGCAACATCCTAACCAAACAATTGAAGAGCGCAGATGGTTGCACACATTGCGCCACTTAATCCTTGTCCACATTTTAAAATGACAAGTTTTTACGCAAAAATGGGTTATATTGCACCTTGCACTACAAAATCGCAGCGTCATCCATCACAATAGACGCTAATCTCGTGTTGCCGTCTAGTTCTTGCATATAGTGTTATCTCTTTCTTTTTTTCAATTTGGCCTGGCGGCTTTCCGGAGCTATTGACACTTTGAAATTAGAATGTCACGCGTGGGTGCGCGAACGCAACCCATTGTCGGTATTAGTATTGTGTATGGACTGTATTTGCAATCGGCGAATATTGTAAGGGTTAATTATAATGGCTTACATACGACAAAGGATGTACGCCTATTGTTGTCATTCAACTAAACGCGGCCGGTCATAGAACTTCACTGTTATCGGATACGATCAATATAAATACTAGATCTTCTAATATTTCTTAGGTTTACGTGAAAGAAGTCGCTATCAAGCGTTTTAATCATGCCATTCGTGATTCAGATAACATTATATCACGTTTTATCGTGAATCGCAGCGACCAATGGAACTCTGTATCATTTCCGACCGGTAACATGTTCTAATAATATACTGTTTCATTTCTATATACTTGGTATTACTGCGCCATATAATGTGCTGCGGTGACCAACGGGTTAAACGTATAGCATGTCGACATTGTGGCGCTATTCTAAGCTGAATTACCATCTTAAAGGACTGATGTGACAATGGACGATTCACAAAGGGACACTAAGAGATACTCCGTGTGATGCCAAGTTTTAATTCTAAGGGAGACGTTTGATAAATTTAGTTGTACAGACATTAGGGATAAGAGTTAAAACAAGGTGGGTTCTTGACCTCGGTTTTGCATATATAACATTTCTGAAAAAAAATTATGTGCCTCCCTCTGTGGTTTGGTGGTACTGTGTACAGACTACCACGCAGAGGTCTCGGGTTCGATCCCCGGGTCGGGTAAAGTGATATTGGGTTTTGTGTCGAAAAATTCTCAGTGTTAGCCCGGAGTCTGAAACTGTGCCCGATATATGGCAATAGGCTCGTCCCCTGTTACACAAGACCCATAATGAAATGGCAATACGTGGGTGATTAAAACACCTCTGCCTACCCCTTGGGGGATAAAGGGCGTGTAGTTATGTATGTATTTATTTTTTTAAAGTTATGTAGTCGGATAGAAAACTTTAATAAAAAAAAATCATCTGCCTACAGAAAAAAGGTTAATTTAACATCAATTTCTATGTGTGATTTACAATCGATATATTTCACGGCGTTCTTACTCGAACAATGATTACTTAAGTATCGCTCATGTTGTGCATCTAATTATCTAAACTCGCATTAATGTTGACTAGGGAAGTCCCTTGGCTCCACGTGTATTCACAACTCGTTACATAAGAACAGTATACCACACAATATTATTCATATGCAAAAAATATCGCGATACCTAAGACAGGGCTCGGCGGATTATGGTCTAACGCGGCCTCGGACAATGTCCATGAAGAGGGCCCACTCTATAAAGATGGTACGATTAAGGAAGGGTCATCATTATGATATTTTACTAATGGGACCGCATTCCGCACCGGCCGGTAGACCAGATTTTGGACAATCGCGACCCCCGGGTCTATAAGACCCCGGTCATTATTTATAGTTAATTTATTATTATTTTGATACGGGAGATGAAAGGGTTGTCACAATGGCGTTCCGTGTTCGTTGTGCGGCCGTTGGTCAGTCCGTGTCTGACGTGACAACTGGACAGGATGGGGTGCCAAATGCGCATTGTTTAAGCTTGGGAACGCGGACTACGCCGAAGCGCGAACGTGTATGCCACTGAATTAATTAACAAATATAATATTACACAAACATTGCATAATTTCAATATGCCAAAATAAAAAATGCGTGCATATTTACTTCATAAATTCAGCTGACAGATGACCACTGCTAGACATAAGCTTTAAATAATAAGATTATTAATAAACGTTATCACTTCTATAGTTCTGCAGCCTTAATCGCTTTAGTAATATCCAAATTATATAGGTAAATAGCATAATGATAAGAATAAAAAATATTAAAAACATGTTTTAAAAAGCACAACACAACAAATAGTAACAATTGTTTATCCTATTTCAAGCATTCTCAATTTAAATGGGCAAAGTGACCAGAGACCTCCGCTTCCCAGTTCCCATGCATTGTATCCTTGAAGGGTTAACAATGGACACAAAGGGGTGTGGACAGCGAGTCGCACACACCGGTCAAATGGTCACTTTATACCCGTCATAGTTTCAATGGACAAGGAAATATGAATAAACTGCTTTCTACTATTACTCGTTCGTTGATTATATTATTTAATACCGGAGAACCGTTACTCGTCAAACTTAGGGCAATACATGAGAAACTCTGTCCCTTCGATTATGTGCTCAGATTAACTATTTATTTTTTCAATCACCTTTTTACTATTTTATGCGGACGCTTTCTTTTTTTATTGAGAAAGGATACATAAAAAGATTCTTTCAAAAACTAGAATAGTAGTTGGATCTTTATTTAAATATCTTCATCTTACAAACACAATGAATTCTAATTAAATTAAAAGAGCAAATTTAACTGCAAACTGTAACGGTCAACGTGAGTACAATTCAACTTAATTTAAATAAAAACATTATTCAAAAATAACAATTACTAAAAAACATACCTAAACACAATATTGCACCCATAAATTATCTATTGTGTACTAAACATTTGCATTTGTGATGCCAAACCGAGCCGGGGTCAAAACGACCCCGTGAACATTATAATCTGCATAATTGTAAATTAACTAAACACGGTATATTCTCTGTTATCCCATGTCTAAAAAAAATGTATAACGAACAGGTGGACTCAACTGCATCTGAGAAATTTGCGATCTAACGGTTAATCTCATAAAGTGACCGTTGGGCCTCAAAGACCCCCACTAGCAATTGCATTCGCAGGGTTGTAGGATGCAAATATATGCACATCAGGTGACCCTCGGTACAAGAGATGCTACTATTATAATTATGCACCGGCCACAGCACGTAGTCTGTGAGAACTTATTATAATTAAACGCGCATTTCTTACCGTCCGATTTGAATAATTCTTTTTGCGTATGATAGCCTAATTCTTGAGGAAGCCAGAAGCTAGTCAAAAGGATAAAGTTATTAAAATATATCGAAGAAACAAGATTATAGTAGTCAGAGTCTCCTCAGCTCATAATTACATATAATATTTTGTATAAAAATTAATGAGCATATATAACTTAACGGTTTATATAAACAGATTTAGTTTAATCGTTTTAGTGCCTACCAAATTGGCTTTTAATCTCTTTTTATGGGTAGCATTATCTTCTGTCTAGAAAAACCCAACTAAAAGCAATATCTGGAAAAGGATAGCATTATTTCAACTCATTTTAAATATCCTACTGCTATCGCTATCACCATCTTGACAATTTAGCATGGACGCAACTTTTCTTCGGGAGTGACCCATGTTACCAGGGACTTTATGATGACTATGATAAATATCTTTAAGCAGTATACATATTACTATTCAATTAATTCTTATACTGGTTGACTCAAAACACCGCTTACCAAACAAAATCTTTATAAAAAAACCTACACTTATTAACGCAGGTTATAGACGTGTATTGTGTGTGTGACAAGTTGAGATTGAAGAAATTAAGCTTGACTTAAAGTTTTCACGATTCATACAAATTGGTAACAGCTAAACTTGTATTTTAAATATAAATCGTGATAATTTTAGTTAGCATCTATTTGTTAGAAGACATTATTGAAGCTTATTTCTGTTGTTTCAGGTTCTCTCCCGCCCTCACCAGCAGACAGTGGTGTCTCCGACGTTGAATCATCATCGTCAGGCGCGGGTTCAGCTGAGGAACTGAAGGCACGTCTGCAGCCACCCCCGCCCGCGCCCTTCCACGCGCCCTTCCTGCCCTTCTACCAGCACCACCAGATCGCCAACACGCTCCAGCATCACGCCACAGCGCATCCAAGGCCGCCAGGTAACAATTAAACTATCTTAATAAAATAAAATTAGAAAAAATCCTTCGAGAATTACAAATGCAAATGCAGTGACACTGGCTTGTACTTTCAATTTCATTTTCTGATGTAATATAATAAAACCTCCTTTGTGACCAAGATTTTGTTCTAAATATAATTCATGGTTACTATAAAATGAATTTTATATTATATCATGAATAGTTAAGAAATAGTTAAGAAACTTTTTATTCGTCTGAGAATAAAGATTAGATTAGAGGCGTAAGAAATAGAACCAAAATGCTCTCACGACAATCGTCAAGTCAAAGCACCGTGTATCCTAGCTATTCTAATGAGAATTCATTAGAATTAGAAGCACAAATAATAATTAATTATGTATGTACTTCACATATTTCCGAGAAGTAAATACATCATACGAATAATCTTATTAAATATTTCGGCCGTCGTCGTCGACAAAATAACAAAAAATGGCGCATTACAAAAACAAAAACATTTTACTCGCGCAGTCCCAAAAAATATGTTGAAACACTTGTTTTATTAATAAAAAAATAGATGAATAGTATACGAGTATTGTGTACGATGTTATGATGCTAACGAGACGCTGTGTTGTTCTGTAGGTGACCGAGCGGTGATCGCCCCTCCCGTTCTAAGGTCACCTTTCGCGATGCGCTCGCGCAGGGAATTTGGAGGAACCGCGAACAAATAGTCTTGACACTTTAATATATTCATGTAAACTTTGAATTATAGTATTTCAGTATAAACGTTTTATGACTGTCATATTTTTGTTAAGTGTAATAATTATAATTATTTTCATGACACAAATAATGATTAGTTTCTTCTAATATTCCTATAACGAGAACACCAGAATTATATAATATATATAGCCTGTAGCGTACAAATAAACTAACAATGTATTTCTCGGAATTATGTCGTAGGAAATTCATTGAATAATATTACCGCAGTTTTGTTGTTTGTTTATTATAATACTTGTATTTACCACTTATTTATAAATAGTGATAACATACGAACACCTCTATCGCAACTGGTGGCGTGAAATCCCACTTCGTACCACTTCATTTGTTATGCATTTCTTTGCAAAGTTGGTCATTATAAATTCTAATTCATGCAATATGATGACGGATTCGTTACATCTGCGTAGACAATAATGATGGGATCATTACTGTATATCGTCAAAACGAGCAGCAGCCGCGCGATGTGGCAGTTACATGCAATGCCGGTGATGAACAATCATGACGTTATCTAAATGTAGGTATACGATGCACGACTTTATCAGAGCGCTTCCGGGGGCGTGTTTACTGCACCCTGGCCCCCGGCCAACTGGCCTTCTTTCTTTAAACACTACTTATGTTTAAATGCACATATTATTTTTATGTCTCCCAATAATTCACTCACGCAATTGTTTCATTTCTTGAGAAAAACAGGGCGTTATCTTTTTTAAACAAAACGATTAATTACGAGCCACTTCCACTTCAGCAGATGTCGACACCTCTCTTCTTCGGATTTTAACATTACACGCGCAGTATTTTGTTATAAAGTTGCCAGTTAATGATATTCATTGTAATACAAAACATGGGAAGTACACCTTAGTCATAGCTATTTGTTTCACGAATAATGCGATGCGCCTATTATGTTACCATCGCCATTTTGCCATCTAAATGGTACAAATTGACTTCCTCGTCCACGGCTACACTCATTCCGAGAAGTATGAATGTTTATAATCGAATAGATGTGTAGAGACGCCGGTTTCCATGACACAAAAACGAAATAAGCGAGTGACGATCGGACGGAACCAGTTGGCTTGGCGTTGCATCGGGCATTTATCGCGAGTTGGCGCTCCACGCCCTTCCTCAGCTATTTGACATTGCGCAAGGTCAGTGCTCCTAATATAAAGATGCAAAAACTATACTACCGTCAAATCGTATGCGAGACGCGTCGTCAACGTCGACTGCGGCGCATGCGAAGCGATAACTTTCGATTGTGTTGCATTTAAAAAATGCCTTGTAGATACGCGACAAATTCCCCGACTAGATCCCTTTGTCTTGGGAACGGATGTACCGAAACATAGCTTGGAATATTATAATAAGTCGTTTTTATATACACACATATATAACGATAACAATTGTCTAAATGACGATACACTACACGCGGAACTGAGTAATAAACACTTTTAAATAAATCACGTTTCACTGACGACCGTGCGACACATTCCACGACGTTTTTGTTGAAATACAGAAGTTAAACGGCAATTAGAACAAGTAAAAAAATATTATCTTGTCAGACACATGTAGATAAGGTTTACTAAAACGAATAACGGAAAATAATAGCTCTATCATACGTTACTTAATTGAATAGTGGTAGGTAGATCTAGTTAGTAGGCATAGTATTATTTTAAACCAACGACAACGTCACAAAATGTTTATTTACGTACACTCTTAACAAGGACAAATATTATGAAAAATATGAAGCAAAACCACATAGAAAATCCTCAGTAGTTTAGTACCTAGCACTGACTAATTTGTTATTACATATTAGTTATTACAATAAAGTCGAGTCTGATAACGAGACATGAATGAAGCTTGAACTAAACAATACTAATAACACATCTAATTTTACCTTATGCAATCAGCTTGATTCATATATTTACAAGAACACATCCTGAAAATAACGCAATATCGTTTATATTCCACGCATTGAAAGGAAAATGTAATATAATTGCCGTAGTATGTGATGGCAGGCTAGAAGTAGGTGTGAGCCGTAAATCGGCCATTGCTGTAACGCGGCACACACGAAATTTCGGTGTTGCAAACGCGAATATTGGGCAAAAGCGGCGGTGCCGGCGCCATTGTCAGCCTCTGGCGAAACGAACACGACCTTCCTACTCGGATTGGGCAGCAAACCTGATTGTGTGAGTATGTGGCCGCATGTTCGATTTACATCAACCAGTCTTTACATATTCGTATTCGTATATAATATGACCCGCACCTGGGACCTTACTGGAATTCTATTTTACGAGTACGTTACATAATCTACATCAACAAACTAAAAGTAACTACTTATTGTGCATGTCATATCAAGGAGGTTACAAGGAAGCCTTCGATAAAAAAAGACATTCGGACACAAAGAATCTTTGACTATTTCTAAGTTCGTAACAAATTAGGCTGGTAAGAATCGTAGCGATGATTAGTGATATTTAAACTTTGATACAGCTAACTTAATTAAAACAAAAAAAACCTTGAATAGATGTTGGCAATTGCCAAATTGTGTTGTTGATGTAGGTAGCACGAAACGGTATTCGTATGCGTGCGAATATCGAGAGCTGATTTTTGAATGCGATTTGGTTGCACGGGTTGCATCACATTATGCGGGCAGCGCCAGCGTAGCGACCGCTCGTATACAACTCTGGCTAAATCATGTATCCTTGTGCTATCAACAGTAGGTATGCATATTAGAACGAGAGCTCAGAACGTTTCATAAAATAACCAACTTGTAACTACAATATTTAATCAGAAATTAAATAACTTTTATCTAGGACATGTCGTGGCCACGTTATAAATCGATATATCCGCTCGCCGCGCTGCTGAGAGATCACGATCTAAAGACAGGATATGATAATAAAACTCTTTATGTCAATATTAAAAAAAAAACAGTTTACTCTACAAACGTTGTTTTATTATCTGTGAATAGGACGATAAGTCTTGAATTACTTTCTTATAAGAAGTGCATTTCTTGATTTGCGATCTCCGCTAGGACTATAAAATCTAATGGTTCTTAATTAACGTGATGATGTTCATAATAGAATTGCAGCTAGGAGAAGAGGTGTTTAAACATTCGTCACGCGGAGTAAACATAGAGATGTCAAAGTGACATTTTGCAAACGAAATGGAAATTAAATTGATGGCGGTGTGCATTGTGCAGCGCACTGCATCGCGATAAGCTCGCGCGCATGTGTGCGTGTGTGTGCGCGTCTAACGTGAGCGCGCTCCACCGTGCGCGTGTGTGCGCGTGCGCGGGAGTGTGCGCGAGGTGATCGTCCCGATTCAAGGGCAGTGCAGCGCTAGCGCTCGCCTCGTATTAATAGTTGGCGACTATTTTCGCCTCGCCGACTGCTGGGGGGGACCGGAACGTTATTATTGACATTCGCGAACTTCCAAAATGGATTTACTAGCTTACATCACGCGACCACACGGTGACACACAAGAAACAAACGGCCACGCGTCGTAATTCTTATACGAGCCTCATACACCTATTCAAATTCTTTCTATTTCATATTGGTATTTAAATTTAAACTTCGTCTACACTTAAAATAAACTGAGTCAACTCGACATTCAAATACAGTTGAATTCAAAATCAAAACTCTTTAATCGCACTTTCTCATGAGGAAATAATATAAAAATATTGTGGTGTTTGCCCAGTAACGCGCGTTGATCCCACTGATTCATTGGCAAACATGATAACAGAGCTATTACTTCACCATCTAGATAGCTTAATAAGCATCATTTAGAATTAGTGGTAATCATGACACCACCTCACTCGTTACTTTACTTACAGTTTTATTCTTAAGCGATGAAGTTTAGATCATTCATTCAATAAGCCAGCTAAGTCTTATTAAAGGCTGTCGTTACCCTCTTTTCAATTGGATAGCAATTTGTCTCAATCTGCTTACATTCGTGCTTGAGCCGCTCATGACGTCATCATTATAAATCCTAACCCACAGTAACAGGGCAGGACCAAATATCTTGGCAATGCGATCATGACTACAACAATTGTAAGCCGTTTGCGGTTTGGGTTGGTTTTAAAAAGAGAACAAACGGGTTTTTCCTAAAAATGATTGTTTGTTTTTTAATTGTACGTATGTGTACTGCTTCCGTTTAAGGAAGACGCGACGTACACGTACGCCATCTGTCGTACGAAAAGTGGTTGCGCAACCGTTGGCGACCCAGTTGCGCGCCGCGGCCGCTGCCAAACGCGCCTCGACTCCTCTACAATTACATATTTCGGTGTCGCAACATCGCGGTCGCATCCGAGTTGAACGGCCTGCGACCTTGAGTGTTGCGCAGCGCACGCGCTGCCGAAAGCGAAAGGACTGACTACAATCCCGGCATTCATCATCATAAATCTCCCGTTAGCGTCCTCGTGCCTACGTGACCTGTGGCCTGTCATGTCGTCCTATTTTTCAGTGTGACCGCAATTAATCGTACAATGTTAAGCAGTGATTCAACACAGTAGAGGCGGCTAGTGCAGTGGCGTGCGTCACCTTCACGCGTTCCGTTTCTCACGCGGCTTCCTGCGCGTTTCGCAACGCATCTCGCGCGGCGTGTGGCGGCGAGTGGCGCAACCGCCGCCATCTTCCCGCTTCCGAAATACTCAGCACGCGGAACAGCGACTCACCTCAAATCGTGAACTCGAAAAATCTGTCACGACCTAATTTCGTGCGATGGAATCTCAGCGCTCCACTTGTGCGAAAACCTCGCACGCTTCTTTTACGATAGGTATAAAAACAGAAGGGGGCACCGTGTCCAGTCGGCCTACATACTCGCTCCGATGATTTCCTGACTGTTTAAAATTATCCGCTCGTCCCCGGCGGAGCGGCAAAAGGCTCGCCCTTCACGGACCACGGCCGCCCCCGCCGCCACTCTAAATAGCATAACTCCATAACCGGGTCGATTATGTGCGGCTCGTAGCGGGTGTATCGCGTGGATATCGCGCCGCGATATCCTTGTGTTTATGCGTCGTGAGCCTAACCGGGTCAGTGTTAGGTCACATAGCGCTGCATAAATAGATGCGTCGCTCCCCGTTGCACCGCTTGTCCGTGTGGCCGATATCGAGCATTTCGCAACATGTTTACGCGCGACCGCGATCCCGTGCCAAACTTACGGATTCTACAGAATAGTGGCATTGCAAAACCGTAGCTTTCAGATTATACCGACGCCGGTGGCAATGCTGGACAGCCGCCGTCGGAACCGTGGGAATATGGAACGGTTAAATTTAGTCGGCAAACTCTTTTGAAACAGTTCGTTCGTAACGTGAGCTTGTCGCTTACGTATTAAATAGTATGAAACGCCATCAGTCAAACAGTTTGTTACACAATTTACTACGAGTACTTCCTGATCGATAACTGTTGCGAATAAAGAGTTCAAATTTTATCTGTAGCCGAAACGTGTCCACGAACTGTGAGACACGTGATGGAGATAATTGGGATGACATAACGTGTCATTATTACCTATTTCTAAGCGCTGCGCTGGTTCCATGCCGGTGCACTCGTGCTCTTAGCACCTGACAGGATCCTTTACGTCTCTGCCGTTCATTTACATTACACGTAACAATAGTATCATAGCAGTGACAATACAAATCAATAAATTAAGTGAAAAAAGTCGTTCCGGCCTGATTGGCCAGGAGTCAGGGTCGCATTGAGCAACACATTTGATGGAAATCAGCGGGGCCTTGACCGCGGTAGACGCCCCTCAACTCGCCTTTTATGGCCATCGTCTTGACAACTAAATGTTTATAGCTCGTAATTATACGATTATATTTCATAACAAAGTAAACTAAAAGCAAAGACAAGCATCAAGACTGTTTCGAGCAGGTATTCATGTAAGAATCTGACAGATCTCGACGAAATCAGCATCTTATAAGAAACTCCATTTTTTTCTTCTGTATTATACGACTAGGTACTAAAATTACAAGATGCCTCAATTTGTATTCAGGCAATAATCGCTGCCGGATATGCATCATAACCGGAAATCGATATTAGAGATGAGCGGAAGGCGAAAATTCGCGTACGCCACGCACATGCGCGAGCGCAACTAGTTTTGTTTACGGCTAATAAATAATAACAACAAAGTTAATTAGTGTAGGAATTCGTGTTAATTTAACCTTAGCAATTACCTAAAATTATGCAAGAGGATTTATGTATTTCCTTTGCCCAATTTTTATATCATGAAGGCGTCTTTATTCATTTTTTATTGTTTTTCTTATACTTTAGTCTTTTTTGCATACCTCCCATTGAGACGATAAAATGTGACTTTTTCGACATTTAAATAAAGATACACGTGCTTAGGGTCAAAAACCACAATGTCGTAACGTTTTACCGAAGACTGAAATTCCTTCACATTGCCTAACCTACCTAAATTAAGCGCTCACAAAAGGCACCTTCTCGGTGGAAAATCAATCAATTTATTTTCCTCTAAAAAAGGTAGGTAGGTAGTGAGTCTATGATAAAAAAAACCGGACAAGTACGGTTCGGACTCGCCCACCGAGGGTTCAGTACTGTAGGTGCATATTAATGTGCTAACTGTTAGGTAATACTCGTACATTAATTACATTATGTTAACATGACACGGTTCACTCAATTCAAAATTTGGCCTAAAGACCCTGTTTTTTAGTAATTTATTATGAATGTATAGTTTTCAGATTTTCCATATACTTGTGGTATTACATGCCAAATTGTATAGTTCTGGGTCAACGGGCAATACCCTATGAATTATGATTCCCGTGAGAGTATCGAAATATACGTTTTTTGCGGCATAAACGGCCGTATCTTTTTCTCGTTAATTTGAATTTTTATTTTTAACAGCTTCAAGAGACTGTAGACCTGAGTATATCGTTTTAAATACAACTCGATACCTCCACGCATTCCCAAGATAAAGGGGTCTTGACTGACAGACGGACAGACAACAAAGTGATCCTATAAGGATTCCATTTTTTCCTTTTGAGTTCCTACCTTTACTTTACCTGTACCTTTAGTCCTTTAGATATTACGGCAGTAGATCCTTGGTATTTTCATCTCCATCTCTTGGTTGTTGTTTAGAAAACAAAGCCATCTGTATAGGTTACGATTTCCACTTACAGATGGCCACTCAGATGGCCGTATGCCAATAATAAGTCTTAAGTAGAAATTTAACAGTGCAGGTATGAACCTGGACGCTGATTTACTTTGATACAGTAGCTGGTGCCAGCACCACTGGGTTCCAGCACTCAATGTAAACGTTTTCAATCCAGTGATGCTGACGCCAGCTACGGTATCAATGTAAATTAGCCTTTACCCTTACGAAATGTTTAACAACATACATATGTATATGCATTATATTCGTTTGTATGTAGCTAGGTATATAGCAGCCAGCATGTGAGAGAGACGCTCAATACATTTACATAATATTTACTTATCTATACATATGTTTATATGAGTCAGCTCAGGAAGGAAACAGGCACTACAACGAACAATACATACATATTAGTTGTGTGTGTACCTAGTATATAACATCAGATAAATACACTTGCTCTTGTAAAAACAGATCGTATTCTGCCTACTGTCATTGAATATTAATCACATATTTATAATAAACGAATATGTATTTTATATTTACCTATTTAGGAATATATTTGTTTAAATTATTAAAATTTAAAAAAATATGGTCTGAAATACCTATGTATACGAATACTTCCATACGCTGACTGGTAGAGAATAGTGACGGGCAGCCTTTAAAGATTCAAATTCCAATAAGAAATTAGTTCTTGTATTGAAAAGTTTTTATGTAAAATACATTTAACATTTGGATACAATCAATTACACTTGATAAACAATGAGTTTAGCTAGAATGATTGATCCAATATGGCGTCCTGGTGCAAGGAAATGCAGGAATTTGCGAGACGCGTTAGAGGGCGCGCGGGCGGTGGTGTAGAGGAACAGGGGGAGCGGCGGGCGCGCGGCCAGGGGGCGGGGGTGACCTTCGCGCGTTGATGCAATGTCGCCGTGTCATTGACCACGCTGCGCCGCGCGCAAACAGTTGCAGCTAGCGCCCCTCCCAGCCCGCACGCCCGCCACTCCCTGTCCCCCTCCGACGTCTATCGCCCCCTCCTCCCTCTCAGTAAGCGTGCACTGCAAACTTTTGCCGGTTTTACGATATCCAGTCGTTTGCATTTAGAACTTGGATACTATTTTTACGTGAGGAACAGGAAAATCCAATGGCTAAGGTTTTTAACCGCGCAAGTCAATGTACGAGGGTGTAACGAAAGATGTAGGTAGCCTCATCTAGATCAACAAAAGATTTATAGTTAATATAGAATTCGTCTTGATAATTCAAACATAGGTAGGCACTTTCCTTCACTTTAGCACTATGAGTAATGTGGTAAAACGGATTATGCTAAGCAGATCCACGTTAAGTAATTAAATAATTGTAATCTTCTCTTCATCCGACCATTCAGCATTTTTTTATCAATTTTCTTAATATACATAATAAAAAAAAGAGAAAGAATTTTAGATGATAGGTATAAAAATATAAATTTGTTACCTATAAATTATGCACAAATTCTTGCTGAGATTTAAAAGTGTCGCGTCGACGTAAAACATTATTTGGCTGCGTTCCATCTTAACGTAAAAACAATCATCATTTACCGCTTCAGCGGGTGACAGTTGAGGCGGAACGCGCCCTTACATTATATCAATGTTAAAATAAAAAATATTTTCACAGTTGCATGCGTTTACGTAAGCGCGGGGTGTACGAACTCTACTCGAGATCACCTTCGCCGTGTCCCAAACTATAGGTTGAGGTCGTATCGGCAATAATAGTTATCGATAGCATCGCGCGACAAACAAGATGAACGAATGAACATTGACTTTACATGCACGGTAGCATCACTATTGCGCGGGAAAGTCGATAAATGTCAAAAGTACGTTCTCAAATCGTTTCTATTGTTGTGTTGTAACTGTCGACTGCGACACTTGTGTCTTATGCGGCTATGTAAACTAAAGCACAAAACTCAAGGTGAAATATTCATAGGTACAAATACACTAATTTTAGCCTTTTCATCACTATTTTGAAATCTATTTTGTTTTCATAACTTTTAACCCTAAAACATATCTCCAATATTTTAGGCAACTCAATATTTTTATTTAATAAGTTAGGTATTATCTTAGGTGGAAATAACAAGTCGACCTAATCAACATTCCGTAAAGGTTGAAGCAACCATTACCGGCTACCAATAAACAAGTGCCGTATGTCGTCTCAAATTCGACAACTGTAAGTGTCAACACGTCTTAACTGACCTTACACAATATCGCTGCAATCGTAGGTACCTATTAGCCAGCCTAAATAAACAGATAGTTGAACCGTAGCTTTGTGCACTGATAAGCGCATCCGCCCGAACTTTACACAAAAATACATGTTACGCACGATAACGCTATCTCACCTCTCAACTTACCACTTTAAACAGCTACTTGTGTACAATTCCTGGTAAAAAAATGACATTGTGTGGAATACTAATGTCATGCTCATGATTCGCGCACATCGCTGATAAACATTTAAATATTATAATTTTGTTAGTGCTGCTACAGGGAAAAAGTAAATAATAAACACAGATTTATTGTGAGCTATTTTTATTTACATTATTATAATATCGAATTAAGTAGATTATTGTTGGAAACTCTTTTTCTTCTAATCTATCACACAATGACTTGATTCTAATATTTCAATTGAATTTCATTGTTAATTGATGTCGTTTAAACATGTTAATAATAAATGATTTGGAGACAGATACTACATTTTTCAATCTAGTTGGCTCTAAAAACTAACATTTAGTATTTGTGCTGCGTAGGAGACAAAAATGCCACTTAGATAAGTAGGAACTTCCCATTTAGATAATGAACGGCAACTGGCGTGTATAACAAACGTTTGTATACGTAATCATCTACCCAAATAGTGGTAAAACAGCAGACATGTGTTTATTTCATATTTATTTTTGTACGCTTAATTATTACCATTCACACTCATTAAAATCTTTCAAAACAGAATGGTGCTATGAGTTGTTCAATCGCTCATCTAAGCTTTACTCCCTGAGGCATCCATGCGAAGAGAGCTGCAAATATTAATTGCTAGGCTAGGACCATAAAGCAAGCACCTAATAATCTATTGTTACATCACATTGATATCGCGCAATGATCGAAAGCTATTCAGCCTACACGTTCCTTTACACGTGGAAACGTCACATGTACTTGATGCCTGTGCCGATAAAAGTATTACCAACTCTATACATTCGATTTACTTTTTAATATACATCATTTTATTGTAATAAACTGCACTTTTATATTATTGGATATTTTATTACTATTGAACAATCCACCGAAAAATCTTGAAGAGATACAGATAAATTTGCAAGAATCGACTTGCGCATGTTGCTTGTTTATTCGACGTTTAAATGTTTTAGCCTTCCGCCATTTGGCTTAACAATAAATATTTTAAGCTATTATTACTTTGATTCTATACGAAATGTAAACTTCTAGAATCAGATTTCTAAATTAGCAGACATTTTATCACTATAGAGATTATTCCTAATAAAAGAATGTTGTAGGTATTATAAATAGATTACCTATTTGATAACATTGAATGTCACAGTAAATAAATATGAATAATTATTATGACACATACTGGTGAGGAGAATGGCGTCAATATATACACACAGTACGGTACAGTTGGTCAAACAAATTGTTTGCAGATCGTTAGTTGTGAATGAAGAAGGCTGTTTCACAAGCACACATGCTTATATACTGAACCTTTTAAAATGATACCACAGATAAAGAACTGATGTTCTGTTAAATATCATAGATTCTAGACATCTATATCTATTACTATTATATATAAGAGTTTGTTTGTTTAAACGCGCTAACCTCTGGAACTATCAGTTTTTGAAAAAATCTTTGTGCCTTTGATATCCCAGTAAGTTCTTGACGAAGGTTATAAGCTATATAACATCACGCTACTGACGACGAGAGCAGAGCAGTAACCGAAGATGTAACTTAGCGCGTGTGAAACCGCGTCGCGGCGAGCTAGTATAGATATATATTTGAAAGGATTAAACATTACTATGATTCTGTTCAAGTATAAAATAATAGTCAGTAATAAAAGTATAAAACTACATTTGATTTAGACAGACTTCTTGTCGCAGCACAAAGAGAGAAAAAAAAAACATAATTTATATTAAAGAGTTTGGATTATATACTATTAAAAGGTTAAATATATAATCAGTTGAGTATTACATTGGTTACGCAAGGAAAAGTGGTCAGGACAGAACCGGTTTGTGGAGATAAAATAAATATGGGTGTAACAACTGTCCCTCGATGTGAACGACATTCGAATGCAAATCTTGGATTCCACGCGACATTGTACGATGTGTATGTTAACAGAACTCTACCTTACCAGTTACTTAGAAAACAAAATTGTTCCGACTCTGCAAAATCTCTTTAAACTAGTGTGATAGCGTAAAACCGACATTGCTCTACATAGAGATGATAACACATATCATCTAGGTAGAGCAATGAAACAGTGGCGTAGAACTAACCTATATACAGTTATTTATAAACTAAAGCCTCCATAACCATCGATTGAAGTGAACCCTGAACTTTATAGAAGACATATTTGTAAATCAGAACAAAATGAATGACATGTAACTGTTATGTAGTCTCGTAGTAAACAAAGTGTTGAACAACTAGAGCTCATCGCACTCTTAGTTTAGGGATCCTCACCCACGTGACCTCGATGCAAGTGCTGCCTTCTAGCCGCGCTTATCATGCGCCGTTACGTAAAGTGCAGCATTGCCGTGCGCCTGCGCAGCGCTGACCTTACTTAACTCAGCGCTAGTTCACCGCATGCGCCTGCGCGACTAAATAGAACGCGTCATTTTAAAATTCACTATTTAAATATAGCACTCGCGTACATTGCGTTGTGTAACAGTTCAAACATTATCATATATTCGGCGGATGCAGCGCCGCATAAAAAAATGTCACCTTGATCATTATCGTTGAACCACCTTTCCTCTTTGGCCCGGCGAAACTGAACATCAATACGATCGTAACGAATCATGCAATAACGAAAACAACAGATAATGTTCACGTGTAATTTATCTACAGACACGTAAATGTTTAACTGGACAACATAACATAGTTGTGGACGCGAATGCATAGATTAAGCGAGTTAGGATCCCGTATTTGTGCGCGGAGGGTTAGTTCGCGGGAGGACAGGGATGGCGCGGCGCGGGCGCTGCGCGTGTGTGTGTGTGAAGGTCAACCGGCGGCGTCATTTCCTGGTCATTGCCTGCCGCCGCATCCGACGCGCCTCGCACTCCCGCGCAGCCCGCGCCCGCGCCGCGCCGCCCGCGCCTCCATCGACCAATCTTAGACACACGCACGCTTTCCGGTCGCACAGGAAAACTATACCTACCACTATGAGTGGTACAACCAAAGGATATTACTTTGAATAAAAATGCAATTGCGCGTATCAAACACACAGTGCAAGCCACCAACGATAAAACTATAAATTATTATCCTTGCAATATAAACTCTTTGTTTTTGTTGACAACGTAATATATTATATCGTTTTGTCATAACTTTCGTCCACGCATGTACTCAGTTGCTTTGAGGAAATGTTCTCAGATCGTATCTTATCTGTCTTACTAATACTTTTATCGCAGGCAAAAATAGCAAATTTGCAAACTGATAAATCGTCATAGGTGTTTATATCTGCGCCTTGACGTCAGTGGAATTCTTCGATATAATAGGTGGATACTCACCACCGATAGCTAACACTCTTCCTGATCTATTCACGAATAGAAAATAGGACAATCATTTTTCTACACCAACGAGAAATAAGAACAGGTTTTTTTGCAAAAGATACATAAGTATTTATGTTGGACGTGAAAAAAACATGTTCAGACATTTATATTTACTGTGTTCAAAATACATACGACTAATTGCGCACTAGTCAAACATAAACATAGTTTCCCACTTCCCCTAGCGGCGAATGTGGAACAAAAACTGGGAAAATCATCATAACAAGTAGCGGTGCGGGGAGCGGGGCGAGAGGTCGGGTGTGCGGACTGCGGACCACTGGTGCAGTAAACATGGCGTGTTTGTATCGCAAGAGGTTTGTGGGGTAACCCATTTATCGCAAGCGCGGGATGCGCGCCCGCAACCGGTTCCTCTCCCCTCCTCTCCCACTGCCCCCCTCCACATCAAACTAAACGTTCGCATACTCGCATCCGGTAACGAAACAATCAGTCTTCGTCAGAAACACATTACAAAAAGCACTCACTCTGAACAGAGTAAGGTATACATTCAAACGATTGTGGCTTCGAGAAAATTTCTTTTCGCACCGAAGGACAGGCAAGTAGCAAAGTGAGGATGACATTCTAAGACTGCAGCAGGCGTACAAGCCGACGTAACCTTGATCTTGCAGCGTAGCCAGTAGGATGCAATGCGTCCAGCGCATGCGCTATAAATAGAGTCGTCGGCGCATAAAATGCGAGTTTTTTACGCGTCGTCTTATTAGCTTCCCATGATCGTGAGGGATTTTTATGAGATACGTGTTCTGGTACATTCAAGTATAAATAACAGGTAACTATGTTACTAACAGTGGTATTTTTACCGTTATTAAACGCGCCGTAAAAGATTAAAATAGTGACCTATGATGAGAAAACAAAGAGTTGGGGCTAATACACGAAATTAGAATATCTACGTTTCCATAATAATGTATCTTATCGTTCATGGATACAATAAATAATTATATAAAGTACACAATGACACCTTTTAAGAATAATGTTATAGGTAATAAGTTAATAACTTTTAGGCACTACTTTCCTGTTATTAATTTGGAAAATATATAACTTGATACTCATTGTAGCATAAATAACAAAATAAATAATTTCACATGATAAAATACTACAAGTTGTAATATTTGCCTTCAGATAAAGTAGATAATGTTGCGAAAGTTGACGTTGCATTTATACCGGCGGTAACTGGAAAATTCTGGTTTACATGATAAAAGTACAGGACGGATACATAATATCTGTATGTTTTCAACAATACACACTTTTATATGTTATTTAATACTTTTACTATCTGTTTGTGACACAAATTAATTAATCAGTAAACCTCTCTAATTATGCATATGTTAAAAAATTTATATTCACAATAACAAGGTTTTAATTTATTGATACAAACAGCTTGCTCACATGCTCAATAAAAATTACACTAAAATCATATTTATTTCAAATTTTAATCTTGGGATCGGAAGGAAAGTTTAAAAAGTTAAAAAAGACGCGGTAACTTTTCATACGTATATATATACGTAGGTGTTACTTGCCGTATTCTCTAAGTATGCTTAGAGTAATCAGTAGCATATGCCATTGATTTGGACGGTCGTGGATTTTGTTATATTAACCTTGCTGGGGTGACCCTTCACCCCAGTACCCTTTTACGTTTGTGTTTCTTTTTCTAAGGTCTATTGAAGTAAATGAACCATCCACAATAACATGCACGATGCTCAATATGCACAAGGAAAAAAAACAAAAACGTTACAATTTTATGTGTTAAATGTCATAATGTCATATGCCTGTGTGTTTCAATCACCGTAAAGAAATTTCTGTCAGAACTATATTAAATCTTAAGTATATAAAATATATACACACAAACTAGTAAAAGTTTGTTTTCATACGTTGGTTGGAAATATATTTCTTGCCTCTTAAAAAACAAAGCGGTTTTTTTAGTATACATTATGTTTTATTTCCACAAATAAGTAGTGGGTGATGGGTCAACCCCCATCCTTACGTGTATGCAAGATAAGCCTATCCTGTCGAAGGTTAAAAAACAAGATTTTAACAACAAAAAACGTGTTGTTTTCTTCAATAAAAATGGTTGGTGACTTGCGAGTGTTAAACACACGTGTTGCTGAACAATCCCAGGGTCAATGACCGACAGATAAGCCGCGCGAAAATACATATGTACTTACCAGGTAGATAATATTAGAAAATGGCGAAGCGCGCCAACTACCACGTTGTGCTACGTTCACAACTAATAATTAAACATGTTTTTATCATAAAACAGTTCCGAGTTCAAGTTACTTTTAAATTATTTACTTACAATAATAAGCATTTGGTATTCAACGTACCGAAAACGTGCAACGATTAATTATATTTTTATCTTTTTGATTGATACGAGCATAATAGGTATATGTGCGAACATACACAGTTCGATCATACCTTAATTAAATAATATATAGCAGTCAGCTGAGTGGCATCATTATATCCTTGTTACTTGTTAAACAATCGACATATACACATGAATTTCCATTGTGTCTAAAAATAAATAGACGCATGTTAATCTTATTCAAGTTTTATTGTAAACCGAAAATATAACAATCGAATACATTTTCATAAATAAGAAAACAATTTATTGTTTATGGTGCAATGCAACCCGTCAGTCGCCGGACTTTCCCTAAACTTAGTGGATACCTAAAGTAAGACTAGCTATGTCATTTTTAACTCATAACATTATTTCATATTATTAACCACATTACGCGTTATCATATTTTAATAATACGCTCAACTTAGCGTCAAAGACAATTAATCATTAGGACTTCGTGGTCATTATCTGTGGTCACAGTTTGGTACCAAACGTTTTGAATGTCACAATAGTTAGGTATATAAGGGTTTAATACTAAGAATTCGATAGAAACGATAAACTTGAACTGGTTAACGGTTATGTTATAAACAAGCTTTAACTCCCGGCACACATCATTTGGTATAATTTACGCAACCTTATTACGGCAACATAAAAATGGCGCCTAATAAATTACTACCACGATAAAACACGCGCGAATTTGGCAACTCACTTCCCTCTAACTATAAAATCTAGCTAAATGATCAACTTTACTTGATGAAATAATCGGATAAGGAAAATATGAAGAAAATTGCAAAATATTGATACAAAACATGATTTTATAAACGTGGTAACAAAAGGAAAATTACCTACACCTACCTAAATTTATAATAACCTATAAAGACAAAAACTTGGTATTCAATTAAACGGTATAATGAAATGAAATGAAATATGTTTATTCATATAGGTTAATTAAATTAACACTTATGAACGTCAAAGTTTACAAAATGTCAGCAAATTAACCTTCAGCCAGTTCGCTGACGAAGTAGAGCCATGAGAAGAACTGGCAAGAAACTCAGGCCACTCTTTTTAATCGCCAGGTTATTACAATTTTTGCAAGTTACAGTTTCAAGTACTTCTTCTAAATACTTCACTTAACTCTATAGATACTTAATTACTTAAAGCTTTTTATGTTGTAAAGAAAAATTAAAAAGTAAAATGTGTGCTTTTCAGGCTGCCTCAATTTGCATATTGCTACAAAAGGTAAAGGCAACATGTGAACTGTGATATGTATAAAATCAAAAATTAAACTGTAATTCAGTTAAAACTATCACAGAGAGATTTGTAGAGCTAATAAGACATATGAATCAACAACGACACAGACATGAACTTTTTATTTTATTTGCTGCTAACTAAATCATTTCGCACGAATTGGGGGTAATCACACAACCAAACAACTGTTTTATAGACCAGATGAATTTTATTAGCTAATTCAAAGCTTTTTAGATCGGAGAAAAATATGTTTTCGTTTCCCGAAAACTATTGACTACTGTGGCGTTATATAAGAATGTAGAGCGAATGACCTGTAAGTAAGTAAGCAGCCAATAAAACTTACTTACCTTCACGTCTTATTTTAGTGAGATAAGTATTGTTTTAACTCAGTAACTATTAAATAACTATAATACATAAACTTTATCTGTGTTGGGTTGCCTTACCTACATTGCATATAAATTATCATAGCTTAATGTCCAATTTAAACGATGTCAAAGTGCTTCGACAATGTGACAGATTAGCTACGCTAAAACGTTAACACTTAAAATCAATCTCGACTTGTCTCATCAATGAATTCTAACGCTTTCTTGGTATGACTATTTAAATTTGAACGATGAATCCGGTTCTAAATAAAATACCGCCGTCAATCTGTCACTGTCTGAAGCTAGTAACATGACAGAAAAAAAGCTTATTTTTCCAACGAGGAAAACAACCGGCTAGTGGGCCGTCGGCGGCGGCAGCAGGCATTCGGGTCAAGGCGGCGATACCGGCGCTTTGACGCAATCCTCGCTATCAGCATTATCGTCGACATTTACATTGTTTGGACGCGGGCGTGGAACTCTGATGACACCATACTTATGTGCTCTCTAAGTACAAAGAAAGAAAATAGAACATCATTTGTCTGTCATACACGGTTATTTATCAACGTACTTGGACAGGCATGATTCTAATTTGCAACATAATATAGGTATAAGTTATAATACTTACTTTCCTTTGACACACGCTATCGCACAGCACATTAAAAAACCTCGCGCCACAACACGACAATAAATCATCGTTTTATGCTATAATTGAATTTTGATAAGGAAAAGTTATCATTTACACTTTCAACAAGTGCTGCATTATTTTTATTGTTGTTGTCACAATTGAATATTTTAAAATTAATGATTAGCGCACATAATCTGAAATGCTGTCGTGGTTATCGCAAGTATTATATAAAGTGGAAGAGTTTGTTTGTTTGTTTGAACGTGCTAATCTTTGAAACTACCAGACGGATTTAAATAATTATTTTTGCGTTTGATATCCTAGTTCTTGACGATAGGCTATGTAACATGACGCTAGTAGCCAAAGATGTAACTTAACGCGAGTAAAACCGCGTCGCTGAACGCTAGTTATTTAAATTTGACCACAATATTTTGCAATAACATGTGCCAAGAGAGATAAGAACTCATAGTGAAAAATAAATTAGAATATTGTTATCAAAATATAAAGTCTCAAACTGGTCATATATATTTTGACAACAGAGCTAATCGCACTATGGGACGCGCCAGTTCGTCTTCTCCCAGAATTGTTTGGCGCTTCGTTTTCAGATCTAGTTGTTGCATAAACATTGATTAGTCTACACAACGTATGATATAAATACTGATTTTAGGACACGTTATCAATGCACTATTATTAAATATTTGAAGTAGTAATATAACATTTGAAAGCAGGGTTTGTAGGCTCTACAGAGATGTTTGCGGCAAGGTTTTACTGCCAGCTAGAGAGTTCGCAAGTGATCTTAACAACGTTAGAAGTATCCGTGGGTCACGGTAACTACTTACCATTAAATATCTTACCAATTAAATCTCTGAACAAAAACACTAATAAGTGTACCTACATAAGTAATTTAATCAAATAGAATTACATTCTACCATTGTTAAGTTCATACGTATCTACGTACCACGTTTATCTATCTTTGAACCACTGTGTAAACAAACTGATGTTTTCCACTCATTTCATGTCCTAAATTTTAATGAATAAATGATTTTATAATTGGTTTACAAATAATTTAGCTGAAGTGTAAACAAGTTCGTCTAATGCATTTGCTCTTCTTCTTTAATCTTCTTTAGGTACAGCCAGTAATGTTAACAGTGTTGTCTAATATGTGCTTGTTGTAATTGTTCCAGTGGGTGCGGTGAGCGAGCGCGACGCGTATGCATACGGGTACGGCGGCGGCGGAGGCGGCGCGCACCACTTCGCGGCGCCCGCGCCGCCGCCTCTGCCGCACGACGAGCTGCCCTACTCCGTGTTTGACTTCGGAGACTACCAGCGGCACCACCACCACAACAAGCTCAAGCCCAAGAAGAGGCCGCGCACCGACGCGCCGCCCACCCCCGGCGTTAAGCGCAAGTCGCGCGAGGGCTCCACCACCTATCTGTGGGAGTTCCTGCTCAAGCTGCTGCAGGACCGCGAGTACTGCCCACGCTTCATCAAGTGGACCAACCGCGAAAAGGGGGTGTTCAAGCTGGTAGACTCGAAGGCGGTGTCGCGGCTGTGGGGGCTGCACAAGAACAAGCCTGACATGAACTACGAGACGATGGGTCGCGCGCTGCGCTACTACTACCAGCGCGGCATCCTCGCCAAGGTGGACGGCCAGCGCCTTGTCTACCAGTTCGTGGACGTGCCCAAGGACATCATCGAGATCGACTGCTCGCTGGCGTAGAGCGCTCAGCGTGCAGGATGGAGCGCGCGCAGTGACGCTCGAGTGAAGGACTAGCTCTGTGCGTGAGCGTGTGGAGGACTCGTATTCAGTTCGCTCTAACATAAATCGTTTTTCACTAATAGTTAAAATTCGTCTATTTTTCAAATCATCATGCATTACGTTTTTCAGATCGCTTCTATATAATGTTATTAATATAAATATTATTCTCAAATCGAACTAATATTAACTTATCATTGAATTTAATATTTATACAAAAATAGGAGAGACGAAATTGATTGCTCAAATGTTATATAGGTACCTATTTTTAGGGGTATTTCAGAAGAGGAACACTAAATTTGCTAGATGTTATATGGAGACGGAGTGATTTTTGTATAATGTTGAAACGAATTTTTAAATATTTGTAAATGAAGTTTCTATATATTGCATGTTTATGTCGTTCAGCGCGTACAGCGTGTCGGTCGTGCGACAGTTGAGCGACAGTCGTGCGACGGTCGCGCGACAACTGTGCGACATCAGAACTTCCTACCTCAAAACTACGCAAAAGTAACAAATGATTCATATGAATATACAATTGACATTGTTCGAGACAATTTACAATACGCAATAAGTATAATATATAGTCTAAATAAGAGTTTATTATAAAGAAATATTTACGTAAAAATGTTTATATAACAAAAATATCGTATAGTATTAATATCCTCAGATGAACTATTATATTCACTCCTTGGTGCTTGAATGGCCATCGCATATTTACACCTTGTTACTGCTGAAGTACTACTACAGTTACTAGTAGGTACAACCTCACTGCTGTTGATTATATGAACATTGTGTATTCTCTATACCTAGCTCTAATCTGTTTGTTTACTCTTATTGTCGCATAGTCTATTTCAATTGTTTTATATTTGGAAGCCGAATTTGGAAATGATATTAAATAGCAACGATTCGTTTATAAAAGTGTTTTGTCGTAATACTACGCATGTACTGATCAACTTACTGCCAACTTTCTCGTAGAAAACCTGACATAATGATTAGTTAAGATAATGATTTTGTGCGTTATTTGTGTTAATTATAAATATATGTTTACTGTAAGTGAGCTGTTTAAGTGGACATGTTCTAGTTAATTTCATTTATTTAAATTTATAATAAGCATGTTGCGGGGGGTCGCGCGCACCGAGCGCCTAGCACACATATCAGACAGAGTCAAATATTTACTACATACTTATTATACTGAATGTTATTTATATAAAGATATACCCAACGTCGCACTTTGCATCCTGTTTTCTCTGCATATCAGACTGCTTGTATATTTTTCTTTGTCGAACAGCGCGGCGGCCTCCATTTTTTGTTACCTGAATAAATATTATTAATAATTAATTACGATTTGTGGTCCAATGTTAATGAATCATAATACTTTTAAATAGATAGTTATAAAAGAAAGATCGATTAAGAGTAGTCTAGTTCACATCGACATAACATACAGTTCTTGACATTACGATCAATGCAAAGACAAGACGATCTTTTTATGTGTATACAATAACTTGATAAGAATAGTAAATGTACGTAAGTGAAGGAATTGTTAGTCGGCGTCGAATATAAATGTATTATATATATATTTGTACTGCGCACGCACGCACCGCCTCTCAAATAGTTTCGTTCAGAATAATTACGGAATATTTTTATAATCGAAATAAATTATATCAAACTAAATGTTAGTGTATAAGAGAGGTCAACATAGTGGTGTATGTACGGCGGGGTGCGCGTGAGCAGCGATACTGTGAGTGCGGGGTAGCATGTACTTTGGGTGCTATGACGAGGGACCGCCAGGTGGGGCAGTACAGGACTCGCAAAATATCTACCACAGTCCAACCGATACAAATACAACACACAGGTTTAGCTAACTATATTGTATTGAATGAACCAGTGCGTTAGGTGACTTTGTATAGGTCAAAGATCTCAGTATCCAAACTTCTTCGAACAAAACCAGTGCCCGTTTCATGTGATTAAAAACTATAATATATATCTATAAACAAAATTGTGGAAATTTAATTGTATTTTTATATAGCTAGATCGAATTCTCAGTAATTTTCTTTTCGGTACTTCTTCTATGCTTTTGTAAATATAACTGTAGGATTTAATTTATTTATTTTTGTCTGTAACGCGAGCGGTGGCGCGCATCTAATTCTTTCCTTCTTAGGAAATTTCGTTCTGTAGGTTACAAATTTTATTGTAATATATCTATATTAATAAATAATTAGTCGGTATTGTATGGACCATGGGATGGAAGATGAAAGCTCTCAGAATTTATAATTCGGCTACTGTGTAATGGTAATCGACAAACGACAATGTGAGAAACTAGTTACCGGTTAGTGGGCAAAATGTATGAGCAGGCATTTAAAATAATGCTCGAAAGTTTAAATAATTATAGTCGAATTGATGTTGTTGAATAAAAATCAAAGTTTCTAATTACTAATAATGTACTTAAATTTTTCAATGTAAATTAAACGGCACCTCGACAAATATTGTTAATGAAATTATTTTAAATTGAGCCTAGTCTTAGTAGCATAATTTGATTTAAATTAATTGGCCCAGACGCCGCATCGCTACGTGGCGTCGCTAGTGGGCCGCTAATCGTGGCCGCTGATGTTGCACGTCTAAATTATTGTAAATACAAGTATAATATTAATAATGTAATGATCCAAACGCACACCCGCAAGACCCATACGATAGATGGTGTCGCTAGATAGGTGAAACTTGAAAATATTTTGCAAGGTAGCAATGAGAAGGTTAGTGAATTCGGTGATAGAGAGGGAGAGGGCGCGGGGGCGCGGTCGCGAGCGGCACACACATACTCGTTTATGTTTTATCGTTCAGAACTATTTCAATGTACGTATTCCTGTTCTTCGATAAATTAATGTCCAATATTTGAGTACGTAATTCATTCCGGAGAGAGTGACGTGTGATAAATGTGTCGACAACGAGTTTAGTTACAAACCTTCATATTTAGTTTTAGCTACTCGTTAAGAGATGGCGCTTTGGGGTTTTGCTTTGCTAAACATTACAAAATTAAGTGTGTTATTCTGAGAGTTGAGTGCGATACAGTGATTTTGCGTTATAATTGCTTTTAGTTTTATGCAGTTAAAGTCCGATATTTTAATTATAATTTTAGTTGTTAATTTTACAAAATACTGTATTTTCTGCCCCCTAGTTAAGTTATTTTTCTATGTATAGTTAGTTATAAGTGTAAATGAATTAGCACATAAATTTGATGCATGATGATAATGTTAATAAAATATCCACAATAAAATCTAAATCTTGTTTTGTTTATACACCCTTAGAACTCAGAAGTAGTTTGTGAAATAGTCACTATTAACACTTACATTTACGAAAAAACAACTTACAAAATAAAAAAAAACCGACGACTAGCATAAAGCTAGTTAATTAATCATGAGATTGTAGACTTTTAATAATATCTATACTAAAAGCGAAAAAGTTTGTTTGTTGGAACGCGCTAATCGACAATCTCTGCAACTACCAGTCAGATTTGAATAATTCTTTTTCCGTACGATAGCCCAGTTCAGCGGGAGCAGAGCGGTAAGCACACACGCAGGTGAAACTGCACTGCCGAAAGCTAGTTTACAATATACCCTTAGAAGTTTGAATTCGAATAAACCAATAAGGAAATTGCAGAAGCCAATATCCAGCAGTGACCGTCTCCTGGTTGGTATGATGACGTGGATAACACCAATTAAGCATATAAAAATTCATAGCTCAGCTTTCTGATAAAAATGGTCTTTCTAAATAAATCTAAAAGTAGGTATTCATTATAATTATTACATTAATAAGTACAACAGCGTCACGTTTTTTTTTTCAATTTCTTTTTTCGTGAAACATATATTTTGTCAAATTCCATTTTCGTCAAGTTTGTACTAATGCTCTAAGAGTTTGTAGAACTTCCTACGCCTATAGGTACGAGTTGTTCCTCTAGTGTTAAGTGGTACCACGGTAGTTTTTTCATAACCGTGATACGATTGTGATCAGTAGTACCACAGTTATAACCTTAATACCTGGTGGTGCACGGGTTGTACCATGGTAATGAAAAAGTAGCCGTAGTACCACTGGTGGTAGGTACTACTGGGTGTACCACGGATAACAAAGGAAAAGGTGATGCTGTTATTAGTTATTGTTGACATTTCTACCAAATAATAAATAATAGTAGGTACAGTAATGCATATCGTAGAGATTTATTAAGTAGGTGGTCATATACACCGTGTCATAGCTTGGCTTTCCGCGGCGCAATAGTGTGTTGCTCTAGTTGGGCTTGAGAAAAAGGGAACTGAAGATATAAATTAAGCCTCTAATGCTCTCACTACTGAACGGACTCAACAGGGTGAATACCTATTATATGCCATTCATACTGTGCTAGCTTTTGACCACGATTTCGTTCGCGTAGAAGTAGAAGTCGAAAATGGTTATAATAAGATTTTGTTCATTTGTCATTTCTTCTATAAAAGCTTCAATATAAATTTCTAAACGCACGCATAGAATATATTTGACTACCAATAAATTGACGGGTACGAAACCTACGAACATTTAGTATTGGAAAATGGTTTTTCTGTTAATTTATTTTTCTTCACTTTTTCAATATTTTTAATACTTAGTTGTTCTGTTAATCGGGACGGCGACAAATCCAAGAAATCAAAAACCTGAAAATCGGTTTAGCCTTTCTCGAGTTAACAAACCCGACTTTGTTTTATCTATTATGTTAATCCCCATAACTTCAATCGATATTACTCTATGAAAGAGTAGCTGCTTCTAATTCAATCTACTTTAAGGTACTTAACCTATAACTACTGCAAATTATCCGTATCACTATTACATTAAGTAAGTACTGTATAGTATCACAGCTATCATTAATAATAGAAATGCGAAAGTTTGTATGTGTTTAAGTGTGTGTGTGTGTTTGTTACCACTGAACTGATTTCGATGAAAATTGGTAGATAAATTCGGTGCCGGAGACGGACATAGGCTACGTTTTATCCCGAAAATCGGTCTGATTCCCGAGGGATACTACAAACCATATTTTACCGCGTGAATTGAAACCGCGCCGCGGAAAGCAAGTTATTTATAATTTATTTAAATGTAGCTTCTCGTTCAACGTATTAAAAAAAAAATTGTGTTAAATCTAAAGGACCTAGGATATCTAGTTAAGCCATCTAGGATAAATAAAAAACAAGAAACAAGAAACAAAAAACAAGAACAACAAGAACCCCTAAATAAAAACAGAAAATCTAAAATAAATTGAAACACACTTTCTTCTTTTCTTTATGGAAAACTCCATAGATAATTTATCTGACGTGTTGTTGTCATGTCAGTCGATTTGACGTGTATTCTTATTTGTCACTTTTCATTTTGTTTTCCAATTTGCAAATAATGAGAAGGAAAAAGCTATAAAAAGTTATGTGAAAACCTTACTAAAACATACATTAATATATATGTTGATGTGAGAGACAATTATAATTAGTAAAAATGGTTTTAATGACTATGATTGCGAGGGTTGTAGACGGCCTCCCTCTGGCCGCTACTATGCAAGAAGACGAGCAGGTAAAGTGCTGTTTAATGTAATAAATCACGCTTAAAGTCACTCAGTACACACTCTTTAAAATAATTCATCTATAATATAGCAACTTACTTCAACACTAACAAACTTATAACGTACCGTATGTGCTCATGCCCTGATGAGTTAATCAATATTGTTTTGTTTAATTTTTCCTTACCATTATTTTAATTTGCTGTGGTGGTTCGCAGAGCGGGTGCAATATTCTGGAGTACCAAAATCAGGCTAAAATGCTGTTTAGAAAACTAGGCCCACAGTCGCCGACGCGGTGCTCCATCGAAACTGGGCCCTATCTCTTCCAGTGAGTCCTACCGCTTGTTCTTTTTTTGTTGGTCCTCATATTTGGCGCTTTTTATTTTTGTCATCAAAGTTTACTAATATACTGATGCAACACATTATTTTATCCTTGCAATACTGTAAAATATTTTATGTTACCATTCAATCTTGAAGTATTATTGCAACATTATGAGTTAAATAACAATAACTGGTGAAAGTGTTCTTTCCAGTCGGTTGGTTACAATAAATGCTGCTTTCACAACTAAGCTCCACATGTAACTAATAGTAATATACTGTTATATATTATTCCAGCTATCTAATTGAACAGGAGATCTGCTATTTAGTATTGTGCGAGCGTAATTATAGCAAAAGGCTAGCATTCAGCTATTTAGAAGAAATTGCTCAAGAGTTCTACCAACAGTACGGGAAAAGGGTGAGTCATGTTACATACATAATACATTCAGTGTGATTACAGATTATCACAGATATAAGAATACTGTTTCTATTTAATGTTCATTAGCAAAAGACAAGTCACTGCAATGTGTGCATTTTGTTAATAGAGTTAAGGTCTAAATTCCCAAAGAGAACACTATGTAAGGTATATCAAAATTAATTATAAAATTAACATCAAAATGCTTTTATTTAAATCTTACATTAGATAGTAGATGATAAAAAAAATACTTTATCAAGATTTTAAATAAATAACATTGGCATCTATATGAAAGAAAATAGTAGAAAAGTTTAAATTTTTATCTACATGTGATCACCAAAACACATAAATCTGAAACTTGTAATATTTAACTTTTTTATTTTAACAAAATTAATTGATGTGTTGTGATAGCCTAATGGTTAAGGCTTCCAATTTCATATAAACAAGATTTTATGTTTGAAACTGCTTATTTAGCAATGGGACTTTTTCAAATGCATTTATACTGTCTATGTGTACTTTAGACATTATTGATTTAATAATACCAGCCTGTTTACTGTCCCATTGCAAGGCAAAGGCCTCTTCTCATAGAGAAGGAATGAGCATTAATCACCACGCTTGCTCAAGGCGGATTGGCAATTTCAGACTTTTAAGTCCAGGTTTCCTCACGATGTTTTCCTTCATCGTCAAATATAAGTACATATGATTTGAAAAATCACATTGGTACTTGCTCGGATTTGAACCCACTACCTCATGTTTACGAAGCGGGTGCCTTATCGACTGGACTATTTCGACCATTATTGACTTACAGTGAAGGAAACCTTTGTTATATGTGTACATGTTACATATTGCTTGTACAATTCAAATACAATGTAAATTGTTTAGTAAAAAATAAATAAATAAATAAAATTTGTGATGAAATCAGGACTTACAAAAACAAATTGTTAAACCAACCTCAAGTGAGTGTGATGATCACTTCTCATACCTTCTCTATATGAGAAGAAGGCTTTGCCTAGTCAGAATGCTGATAGCTCTAAGAGAGCACATCATAAATTTAAGAGTTAGAATCTTGTCAGTGGAACTGATGCGATTCTTTTTTACTTTTTTATATGACACTCTGCTGTCCACCGTCGCTTCACGTTGGTATTAAAAGCTTCATTCTATCTCACAACATACTTCCACGGAAGATCTATTAGCAAGTGTTGTATTGCAATATTCACTTAAACAAAGGCGCTTAAAATATTGAAATTCTAAAAATAACTAAAAAAGTATGTTAAACAATAAAATATTGCCTATGTTACCCGCTCAATTTATTGATTACTAAAGGTAAAAGAATTTTTGAAATCGGTAACGTAGATCTTTAGTTAAATCGTTGAAAACAAACAAACAAAAAATCTTATCTTTTCTCTTTATAATATTAGTTTAGATGATAGCAGCATTTTACTCGATCTACAAACAGAGTAGTCTTTAAAATACTTAAGATTAATTTAATGTATTGCAGGTGAACACAGTAACTCGTCCATACACATTCATTGAGTTCGACACGTGGATGCAGCGCGTGCGGCGACAGTACGCGGAGGGCGGGGCGCGCGCCCGTCGCGCTGGCACCGCCTCGCAGCTGGGGGGGCAGCTGGGGGACGTGCAGCGGATCATGATGCAGAACATCGATGACGTGCTGCAGAGGGGGGCTATACTCTCCGGTAATATATAACATGCACTAAATAGTTAATCATTGTAGGATGTTTATAATGAAATCTCAAAAAGTTTCTTCATCAGAGTAAAGTTACCAAATTAACTTAACTTACACAAACGTTGATATCTTAAAATATACCTTATTCAGAGTATGGCCCAATTACTGCCTTCTATCTTAACCTATGCGTGTCATCTTGAAATATTTTTCTGAATAAATCTCCATTAACTGACTAAGAGACTATTTCATTAAATTAAAGTAGTTATTCCATTGGGTTTAATTCGTCTAATATTTTTTGTTCTAGAACTGGACACTAAAACACAAAACCTATCGATGATGTCGCAGAAGTACAAAAAAGACGCGACATACCTAAACACTAAGTCCATGCTGGTAAAAGTGACGGCTGGAGCGGTCATACTGCTGGTCTTCGTGCTCTACTTCTGGGTACTTTAGTAACAATACACATGATATAACAACTTAGTCTGGGTACTATAGGTGACTTCACTCTGCAATATCACTTGCCAGTTGCCAATATGTTATAACTAACGTGACCGTTTATTTCTTATGTCAAAACAGAACATATTTGCAAATGAGGGAATTTTATGACTTCGGCGACAGCTGAAAGCTGGACTGTCCCACCAGAACCGAGATGCATGTACACTTAGTTTCCTAGCAATATTACTGGTTGTATTATCGTTATGTTTTATATTAGGACATGACTGGAAGAAAATAATTTTTTTACCTCTACTTTAGTGGAAATGGCTATCATAATAGTCCTTCTAAATAATCACAATAAATTTATACATAATTATAACTAATTTGATATTGCAGAGTGACAAAATGTCCGCCACAATGTGATAGCTATCCTGGTATATTGCCTTCTAGAAACTATAATAGTACACATTGGGAATATTGTTCTGTATGGCATGTCTAGATTTCCATATTTTCTATGTTACAGTTTTATACTAGGTAATTGCAGTTGTTCGAAGTAAGTGCTGGACCTTTAGAACCTTTGTTGTTGTTTACTGTCTGCATTATTATTATGTAAGGTGATTTGGGCTTTTTGTTTAACTACCAATTATTTCAATTTTTTTATCAATAATTGTATTTATATTATTCTTAAAAACAATGTTAAATAAAAAAGTTGCTTCCTTAAAATTAAAAGGACAATATAAGAACTTATCTGCATTCCACGCTATATATATATTTTTGATTTATGACAGTTTACTTATCTGCATTCCACGCTAAACTGTCATAAATCAAAAATATAGTTTAACAATTGGTAGTGTTTAAACATGATATAAAGTTTATAAGATTTGTTAAACAAGTATATAGCTTGCAAGTATATATTTATTGTAACCTACATGGAGCGGACTTGTGCCCAATATTATTATTTTTTATGTAAAAAGCGCGGGAGTGCTCGGTGATGGAATGTTGTAAATTTTATCACATATTGTTAATTAATGTATTTATTTAAGATTTAATAAATAAATATGCATTCTTTTAAATATAAATTTATTTACCTCATTAAGAACATTTCTTTGTACATACAATATTATTGAAATATTATATTGTAGTCAAAACTAGTCTCGTAACACTGATATTTTTGTCACCCATTGAGGAGGACGCTCACCTAAAATCTATCTCAGTGATCACCTGATGTCATACTCGAAACATGGTGCGATGATGTGTTTTTCATTACCAACATTCTTCTGTTTCATTGTCTAATAAGTAGACATTACTAGGTCTATTCTTGAAGCAGACCAATTATTCAAGTAAATAATTATTGTTGTGCTAGTTTTATAACAATCAAGTTGGATCTTCAGTTTCGTCATGATCTTGAGGCTTACTAGTAGCCAAGTGACTGGAAGTGATTGCATCTAATGCCCTCTTGAGTCTTATTGCAGTTGGTGCATTCAATACCTTTAAAGAGAAATTGAATAATAACATTTTTAATTTCGAGTTCAATACTACAGAGGGCCTACCACCGACTCTTACAGTATTATTTTAATGTTACTTTGTGTTTTGTCTTTTTCTTTTGTATCATTAATAACATGAATAGAGACAAAGTAAGGTTATAATAAGATTTGCTATAAGAGGTTGTAATATGGCCCCAGATATTGTGGTGACTACTAAACTAGACCGTTTAGGTGCAGAATGTCAAAGTTTTTTTTTATTTGATTTGTGTGTATTTCGTTTCGGTAGCATAAGATATACTTTCTTTAGATCCAGAAGTTCCTTTTATTACTATTTTGGGATCTGGACTTTCTGCAATCACTGGACATTTTTAACTTGGACATTCTGCACCTAAATGAACTGGACAACTAATTCTCATTTAATTTTAAATAGCTCTCAAATTTTATTCTATTGTTTTCACTTAGAAACAAATGATATTGACTAATAAATAAGGAGTATTTGAGCCTAGTCTAGACCCTGCACTATATGACATTATTTACAGGATTTATATGTGTACCGCTGTTAATATCAATTAACAAATTGTCCTAAGCTAAAGAGTAATGTCTTATAATATAAAAATTATACAGTCTTACTTGTAATATCTTCGCAAATATAACAGGCCTGTTCTTCCACTGTAGTGTGCCAAATATCTGCACCGGGTATGGTATCACCGTTGATGGGGCTGGTGACTGTATGTCTACCATTGACACTTGGACAGACCCTGGGTTACTCTTACTGGTAGTCAACTGTAAGGGCAGAAGTAATACACGTTAAATATTTTTATAATGAACAATTAAAATTTACAATTAAATTATAAGAGATTTAGTAGAGAATATTAGTATGTGCACTGTTGCATCTGATTATAAGAGCTCCATGCTGTTGGCCATGTATTTGCTACAACAAAGTTTAACAATCAGTCCACGAAGAGCTCAATATTCGGACACCAGTCACTGTGGCTGGAGACGGTCTGAATAAACTTGGAATGATAGGTAAGAATGTTATAAAAAACTTTGTCTTAATTAAAATAGTTTAAAACCACTCACATCAGATAAATAAAATCGTCCATTTAAACTTTGCAGTATCCCAATGGTTCTGCACTTGATAATAGTGTCTAAAGATATTGCACTTTTTTCTGGTATTTCTCTAAGATCTATGTATATGTAGAACTCGTTCTAAAAGCAAATCAAATATCCTATTAATATTATAAATGCGAAAATTTGTATGTGTGTGTTTGTTACCACTCAGCGCCTAAACAGCTGAACCGATTTTGATGAAAATTGGTATGTAGATAGATTTGGTACCGGAGACGGACATATGCTACTATTTATCCTGAAAATCGGTCTGGTTCCCGATTGTGACAACGTACATTTAAGGCACGGGCGATAGTAGTAAATAAATCACATAAAAAATCTGTGAAAGCAGCGTGTAAATTTTAAATGAGGTAAGTAATAACGAGCTTTTAAAACTTACGTATTGAGTTCCCCGGCTAAATGGTATTTCACGATATGATTTGTTTTTCACATGCGACATTACTTTATGTAATACAAACAAGAAAAATAGTTTAAAGCAAATTATTTCATAAAATAATTCAATTACAATGAAAACATTAAAAACCATAGTGAATAGTGAATCTTTTTACAAAAAGCAGCTGTCAGTCAGCCAATGAAATTATGGTAATGAATAACATGTCATCACAACACAACTAGAGCTTAAACACATAAATACTGGTAATCACAACGTTCAATATATAATTTATATACTCTGATCACAACACAATCTGACAAGGTCTGACTAAAATTATTTTGAATGCATCGTTTACATTCATAAAATAAATAAGTGTAAATAATAAATCTTAAAGCATCACGTCAACTATTTTTAAATATAAAGCCTTATGTCAAGGCTTCATATTTGACTGATATAATCAAAATCGACTTGTTAGGAAAGAAGCTATGGCAACACTATCGATTGTGTTGCAAACTCGGCAGCTAAATGTCATTAGAGTCAACAGCTGTCAAACTTCTGTTGACAAATATCTATTTATTTTTGTTACAAAGGATCTATTGGTGAAGGTTTTGTTTTCTTACTTTACAATCTTAAAATGCCCACACTTGTAGAATTGCACCCCAACCGCCGCTTGTTGGATTACGATTTTGAGGGTTATAAATTAAACCTGCAAGCATTACCGCATTACACATACGACTTGATCGCATCTGTTGACAAAGTGTATCCTGATGAAATTCAGTACTCCTTTATTCATGCGAAACTCTTCGCCCTTCACAACCACCTAGTTCTCGATTACTGGGACTACTCACTGAACTATTACTATATCGACACAAAGCAACAAGTTCGACATATTTCTTTCGAAAATACAAACCATACTTTCCAAAGCAACGTAGTGTATGACGTACCGGCACACGAAGAAAGGCGATCCGGACATTTTAATCTCTGTTTAGCATTTCCATCACAAAATTTGGCATTGGTGAGTGATGGTACTGGATATTTACATATTGTCGACACAGGCGCCAGAAATAGGCCTTCGGGGAGATGTCAACCGTGGCAGACATTACAATCCAGTCTTATTTTGGGTGAAGGAAAGTATTTTATTATTGTAGATTGTCGACTTCAGGAGAATGACAGTGCAGAGACATTGTATTGTCTGCTTCAGTCAGTTGAACAGAATGAGTCACATTTCAACTCGGTGCTCACGTGGGTCACATTTGACAATGATGGCCAAGGATGGAAACAAATGAGTTTCAGACAAGTACAAGGCAAAGGTATTGTTCATTATGCTGCAATAGAAACTACTGCTGCAGCCCTGTATATTGCTTCAGACCACTTATTTAAATTTACATTGGACTCTGAAAAGGATGTCATAGAAGAAGTTAAAGATGTGCCAAAAAATATAATTTACACATGGTTACAAACAACAGAAGATATTACAATCACTTTGAGACTGGAGTCTAACTTCAACAAAAAGCTACTTGTGGTTAGTGTCACACCATTACTTATAAAAATTAGTTATGCTGGGAAACCCTTTGTTGATGGCAAACTGAAACATAAAGTTGAGAGTGAATTAACCACATGGAATATTCAAGATAATGGTCAGGTAGATGTTCTGCTGACAAAATGTGAGAGTATGTTGTGGGACAACTTGTTGGAGGGAGGTGATACAAATGGTGAGCAAATAATGGATCCCAGCCTGGTGGAGGAGGTGCACAACAGACTGGCACACTTGTGTGCTGAAACTGAAGTGAAAGCTGACCAGTCTGCCTCTGGATTATCTACACAGGAGCTAGAGGAGTGTGATGCTGCGTCTGAAGAAGATACTGTGTTAGGTGAGCATGAGCAGTTTAATCATTTTTAATTATTTTTTTCATTAACCTGTATTGTCCCACTGCAGAGCAAAGGTCTCCCCATAGTCTTCCACACTTCTCTACTTGATGATAATCAGTGGCGAGCACTCCATACAGAGCAGAAAGGCACTGCCTACCTTAATAAATGCTTGAAATCACAATTTTAGCAACATATACCCTGTTAAAAATCTATAATGCCTACCCTGGCAAAAACCTCTGTGCACGCCACTGATGTAATGTTGTCCAGTTCCCCTCGAAGGCATCCAGGTCATCCCGCCAGCGTTTTTGGGCCTAACATGGCAGCGACATATCAATACAATCATTTTTAATAAGTACTAAAAATATATTGTAGCTGCAAAGTCAAGTCAGGCAAAATATATTTTGTATGATTTAGATAAAAACCTACATGAACTTTGAGAGTGGCATTTTTTCTGTGATAGTTAAGATTTATGATATCACTGTTAATGGCATGTTTTTATATTTACAGTGAGATTGGATGCAAAAACACATAAAATAACACACAGAACCCCGCTTAGTGTGCATCAATTTCTCTTTAGCATAAGAATAGAAACACAAGAAGTACCAACACTGGCATTACGGCATGATGTAGACGCATGTATCTGGCAACCTTATGCAGAACTAATAAATTCAGAAACATGGCCTATTAAGCACCAGGGCTCCCTCAGTGCATTTGGGTATGTGCAATCATCAAAACAAAATCGTAAATTTCTCACATGCCCTCCAAATTTCTCATACAGTGTTGTTTGTGAGGCTTCAAAACATATTTTTATATATCAAAGTGCCAGTAACAGAGATTGCCAGCTAAGAAAAAGGTCTGGTGGAGCCATGAAGAATGTGAAGATTGGTCAACAGCATGTGTTTAATATTGATAAGTATGGAGAAGTGTTAGGCATCAATGCCACAAATGAATACCTGTTTATATTGACAGAAACTAAGTTAATAGCTATAGAGATACAGTGAAATAAACATTACATAAAATTATGATGTTCCTTATTTATTTCTGTACATTTTTACAAAATAACAAAAAGCAAAATGAAAATTTTAAAACAATTTATGTAAATGTTACTATAAATTAAGAAAATTTTACTCAGAATTAGATCATCACAAGCTTTGTCTTGTTTGTTCACCATTATTTCTTTATTTATCTTCATCTAATTGTTTTTCAAAATTAAAGATGGGTATATCATCTATAGCATTAATCAGGATGCAAGATTTCATCATTTAATCTTATAGAACTAACTATATTTATAAAATTGTTTATAAAATAATGTCTTAATATGTTCCTAGGGGTACTACAACATCGAAAACTAGGTTTTAGTCCCTTCATCCTCACTGTCCACATCTATACTTTCTTCAGAAGAGTAACCAGTAGTAAACAGAAGATTCTTAGGCTTCTTCTTTCTTTCTGCTTTTAACTCCTTCTCTATTTCTAACTTCTTTTCTTTGGCAATCTTCTCTGTCAGTAACTCTCTGGGTCTCTTCCTTGTATAACTGTTTTGAATGTCTTGTTTGTTTGGTTGATTTTCTTCACTTTTGTGGCTATGAGTAGCTGTCGTATTGGTGATAGGAACATCATTTTGAGTAAAATTGTTAGTATTTTGGTTTTGCTCCGAGTTATTTTCAGTTTCAAATTCATCCTCTGTAAGTAAAAAGTTACCTTGTAATTTAAAATAATAGGATGAATGAGTTGCCATGATAAGAAGAGCACAAGATAACAGGAATCAGTCTAATCTATACTATTATATAAAGCGGAAGAGTTTGTTTGTTGGTTTTAACATGCTAATCTCTGGAACTACCAGTTGGATTTGAAAAATCTTTTTGCATATTACAGCCGAGTTCTCAAGGAAGGTTATAGGCTATGTAACATCACGCTACTGGCGACGGGAGCAGAGCAGTAAGCAAAGATATGGGTGAAACCGCACCGCAGAAAGCTAGTTATAATATAAATACCTGGTGTAATAATTTCAAAGTTGTAAGCATGGTCCTTGAGTACAATAAAAATGATTGGAAATTCTACAATACATTTTCCTGAAAGGTTTTCAGCTAATGATTCTGTTGGATCCAACTCAAAGAACTTCTTTGCAGAGCCTTTAACTTTTTCAGCTGTAAAAGAGCATGTATTAGTAACTTATTCGTGTCTTTAATGATATTATTAAGTTAAAAATGCATGTAATAATAGTAGAATAATTCTCTTTCAGTTTTGCAACAGAATAAATATACCTACCACAAAGTTGAAATTAAATGAAGGATTAATTCATTTTAGTTTACAAATTAACATTTATAAATAATTTATTAAAACTTATGTAGTTATAGCCAAATTTATTAATATACAACATTTACAATAGTTGTATAGGAATGTGAAAAATAAAATTCCACATTTGTTAAGCAACTATATATATAAATTACCTCTCAACAATATCTTGACTCCCCTAAACCCTGCAGACTTATAATATGCCAAAGCTTTAGACCCTTCAAAAGGTAAAGCATCAGGGTTTAAATACTTGTCTAACAGTTCTGACAGTCTTCTCTGCTCAGAGCACCTGTCATCAACAAACTTGATGGTGTCAGACTCAACGTTAGGGAACAACCACTCCACTCGCCAGTTTATTATGTTAGTTTTGTAGTTATATCTTGTTGTGTTCATTTTGTGCCTTGTGAAGTTTTGAGCTAGAAATTGTAACACTATTCCTCGTTGTCTCGCTGCTGCTCTTAACTTAAAGAGATGCTGTAATAAAATAAATAAGTTAGTGTATAATATTTACTGTATGCTACATTAAACCAGTAAGGGAAAACGTTCCTAGAGCACTTATAATGAAAATTGTAATAGTAACAAGACTAAGATATGTTATCCTAAGTAAGACTATTATAATTATACTTACAATAGGCAAATCCTTGTCAATCCTTGTGTACTTCTTTTTCTCATCTCTTTTAACAGCGTGTACGAATCGCGCGCATTCTTCTAGTAACCTGTAGTCGCTGAGCAGATCAGTGTCAGTGAAATCTTTCACTCTTATAAACTTGGTACGGTCTCTGATACCGTCGCATTCTAGCTCTTTCTTGTGTATCCTTACGCAGTCTAAGCAACATGTCTTCACCTCGCATTTTGGACATGTGTATTTAGCTTTGTTTGCACCGCAGACCTCACAGTCACCCAGTCTGTTAAGAGTTAAGGTTAGGATTTTGCAATTATATTCTAAATACTTTAAAATGAATTAGAAACGATGCTATAAATTACCTGCATATATCGCTCTCGTAATCCGATTCGTTATCAGATGATGAAGACATGAATAAAGTCCGAAATATACAACGAAACGAAAGGACCAAAACAAACCTAGACCTAGACAATTAGAAATGTCAATTTCACGTGTACTACGTGTAGTTTGTTGCTTTGACAGTTGACATATGTTCAGTTGCAAGCAGTGTGACCGTTTTAAATTCTGTAAACCTACCAAAGATATCTCGGAAATCTACTAAGAATACTAAAAACAAAATTCCATTATTACTAAAATACTACTAAAATTTTAACTTAATATTTCGAAAATTATGCAAATAAAACACATATTTTTAATCAAAACTGTTTATTGTAATCAATAGTATAATCATTAATATTAAATTTATTTATTTTAAGCATGTCTGTCGTCGGAACAAAAGAAGTACAACCGTCAGTCAAAGCTTGTCTAAGCATGTACACTACCACATCCCCAGTTAATTTTAAACTAGTCAATACTAGCTAGTACAAGCTAGTACCAAATAAATAATGCATTAATGTGCAAAAATTTTGTACACTTAAGACAAGTAAATTATAGCGCGTATTCCACCTGACTAAATTCAGACGTCTAAATGATTCTAAATTCAGTCAAGTGAAATAGCATTTAGGAACGGAGGAGTCCTCTGAAATGAAACCGACATCAATATTCAATCGGTGAGTGAAAGAGAAAGATTGCTACAAATAACTCAGTGCGTGACAAGGACAGTGTAAATAGGAAACGAACTTGACGAAGTTTCAGGTTTAATCTTGGTGAAACAAAATACTGATGGTACAGCAGTTTTTCTTAGAAACTTGGCTAGGGGTTCAGCATCTGAAATTTTACATAAATATGAGTATGATCATGTTATACAGATTTACCTTATCACAAGGTAAATTAAAACGTAATTCTATCACTTACCTGTTTATTTACTTCTGCCAAAATAATCACTTTTTCTAAAATGCCAACTACACAATCTTGCTGTGTCATTTGCCTTAAAGTTTTTTATACGCAAAGCGGTTTCCCATTTCTTTCTGCGTTTCGGCTCTTTAGGAAACAGATGAACTCCCCGGTTTTTACAATTTAACGCACTGCATTGAGGCATTCTTGAGAAAAGGCGAAAAGTTGCGGTTTGTTTACAGAAAATGTATACAATTTGACACATTTTATGTCAAAACAAGGTACAGTCGATTAGGCGACACCTAGCGTGATAAAAAAGCAGTTTTGCACCCCATTATTTTTCCAATTCAGGGTTGTAAGGTGATTAAAAAAAAAATACCATGCTAAATGAAATTGTACTAATTTATACCGATATTTAGTAACATACTAAAAAGCAACTATTGTTATTCTTCAGAGCCTCAAATATACCAATTTGGTTCTAAAAATACCAAAAACGGTCACACTGGTTGCAAGGTTGCAAGCGATAAATTAGACTAGTTTTTTTTTTCTAGTTGAGGCATTTGCGTAGCAGTGAAACAGCATAGAATTTCAATGTTACCAATACCTAACACGATTGCACCCAAGAAATCAGTCGATAAAACTACAACTGCATGTAAACAAAGCATAATGATAAATTTTAATAAAAATAAAGATAATTTATCCTAAATTGGCAACATTGTAACTTATTAACAGCTTAGTACTTTTTGAATAGTAACACTAGGTACAATCAGTGTCACTGTCATTTAGTCACTAAATGACAGTGACACTGATTGTACCTAGTGTTAGTGGTGGGTCGTTGACGTATTTCGACACAACGCAACGAGACCGTTTAGCGTCAACGATAAACTAGTTTAAAAAACAGTTTTTTTTTCGACTAGTTTCGGCCGTCAACTTTATAACGCGTTGTTTTGTCAACGGTCGTCAACGGCCGAAACTAGTCGGCAAAACAACATGTCATTTTGTCGACAGTCGACGACGACCAAAACTAGTCGACAAAACAACACGTCGTTGTGTCGACAGCTAGTCTTTGATGATTAGTTCGTGTTCCTTCAGGTTCATAAGGTCTAAAGTATGTTTACTCAGAAATTGGAATGTTGTCATGTTGTTCATTCTCGTTCTCGTCGAGTCATCGCACGGCTTATTCGTTCACGAGTAAACTAGTTCATTGGTAGACCGTAAACTAGTCTACCGTTCATGCGAGATAAACAGTCTAAAAAAACGGTTCGTTCATTCAACGCTCACCACTACTGTCATTATCAGTTGTCAAATCAAAAAACAACTTTGGTGAATTAAAATTATTTTTTCATTATTGTCATAGATATAGAATATGGCATCCACAGAACTCCAAGGTGACGATTGGGATTTGGCTTGTTCAGACGATGAATTATCAAAAGCAGGGGTATTCATCGGCAAAAATTGGATGCCAGAACCATCTGAACTAGAAGAACTCTACAAAGCTTTGGATAAAACTGGTACGTTACCATTGGAATGGAAGTGCCCTGGGAGGCGTCCACCGTCACCCGTGCCGGTCAGCAAAGAAAATCAGCCAGAAATGCCAGTTTCGCCGATCAGAGAAGAAAAATCAGATTTTGATTTTATGGACGAAGTAAACTCCTTGCGGTTACGTGTACGGAGGGAAGGTGAAGATACGCTTAGAGGTTCCGCGAAGAAGAAAACTACCTCGTTTGATGGTATTCTGTCTAATATGATAAGACACAAGAGGATAGAGCAGATGGAGAAGCAAGCCAACACATCTTCTACACCATCTAGTGGCAGCTGAGAAGTGTACTTACTGTTGAGTTACTAATACTGAGTTGATCTAGTATTAAAGACTGACTACACTGTATGCAGACAGAAAAAGTGTAATGGTGACTAGTTTGTGAAGAAGTTCTTTAGTTAAAATTTAATTTGTAATGAATGATGTTTCATGTCTATGTATAAGTTTATGAAATATTGTATTAAAATATGTAAAAATGTACAACAAATACAAACATAGATTGAAATATTATCATGGCACTGTGCTGCATGAGCCTAGTGGGGCCACATACTATCCCTAAATGATGTTAATGCAATAATAGCCTTGTTTCTTTAGATCTCCTAACACAAATTATAAAACAAAATTATTATTGATTATATACATTGTGTGTATCATGATCTTTAATAATAATGTTCAATTACTTTTAATTGTTTACACAATGAAATGTTTCGATTAAGACATTCATTCAGCCTTGGTCTGCTACAAAGTGTGAGCAAGGCATTCCACAAATCTCATTCAACAACCAACGGAAACCTATTGTATTATTTAGTCATTGACAATGAGAGTAGTTGTAGATAAGGTATTTGATATTTATTAAAACAATAAACAATACTATAACTTTTTTAATATATAACAAATATAAATTAGGCAGATAATATAGCCGAGTCTGGTTCAAGTAGCTGCAGGTTTTCTTCAAGGAACTCGTGGTTCATTTCAATGTTGTCTGCAAGGTGCTCCAATGTCCAGTGTTTCCTTAACAGTGCCATTTCCAGGTCAAACTTGCCATGTCTTATGCACTGGACTGCTGTACAATGAGCTGATGATTTTAACTGAACACCTAAGTCATGGACTATGGTCCACAAATATTTTTCATATTCATTTACTGATTGTATTTCTGTGAAAGATAGAATATGCTTTAATGTACACCACAGGTAACTTTAGACATTTAAATAATGTTACAAAAATAGTGACAATGGGCAGTCTATTAGTAAAAGAGATCTCTTCGCGTCATCGGAAGCTAGTATTGAAATAAAACTCAAGTTAGTTACCTAATGTAAAGTTTGGTGGATCAAAGTATACACATTTGATTCCATAGATGACTGGTAGTTTGCTGTTGGATGGTCTGATGAGACCTTGTGATGCCAGATCATAGGTGGCTTGAGACTCCATGTGTAGACCTGTCAGTCTGTAATCATACAAACTTAATTGTTACATTTACTATCAACAATGAGGTCCTTTTATATGATTAGAGAGCTCTAAATGCAGATTGCGAATAATTTATAATTTATTTTTTTGTTTGATAATAGAGTACAGCTTAATAAACACAGTTTTATTCTTCTACATTTATTTACACAAAATGCTTAATTTTTTTATTAATTTTCATAATAGTATACTAACTGAAACATAGTCTTTTGGTGAGCAGCCTGCATATGTGCAACAACTCTATCTATTTTCTCTCTGGTCACATGGTTGAATGTGGTCCTTTCCACAGTCTTGCCATTCCAGAAGTAAGTGTCTGTTGCTTTGCCCAGCTGACCATGCACTTTGAATGCTCTGGTCGGTCTTGAAACATTTATGTGATAGGTCAGCTTTGTGCCTTTGTTTAAGCCTAGTACTGAAATATGTTGAAATAGATCAAACACCTTTATGCACCGCACCTGTTCTTAGAAACATGTAATATGAATAACAAATATTTTTTGAAAACAAAATATTATTCTTAATGATGTTGTTTGAAAAAGGTTGTGTTCTAGTCTAGAATATAAAACAATTTGTCTATTACTGTAAGTGTCAAAGAAACACACACAGCATTACTAAAATAGAAAACTTAGTATAATCTCAAACACTTACATAGCAGACCACTACTAAACAGCCCCAAGCTGGTAGCAAAGCTGCACCGGAAGTCGTCAATTATGTACCTCGGGCCACATACTAGAGGGTCATCGGCGTAGTTACGAACTAGTTGAACCTCCATTGGTTCATTTGTTGCTCCTACTATCTCTACTCTTTTTTCTATCGGCCTGTCCGGCATAGCATTTAAATCTGCAACGAAAATTAATTGTAGATACATACATGATATACTTACACACAACAACAATATTATTACGATCAACAAATATACAAAATTTTAACCTAACCTCTACAAAGGTTGGTTTTTATTATATGTTGACATTGTTTTACAGGTACACATGAAGGTTTATAAACACATATAAGTCCATTTAACGCTTTATAAGCTGACGCAGCGTCCTTAAATTTTACCATTTTAGTGTATTTATTATTAAAGTTACATTGTAAAATTTTAAGCAAGGTTTGACTTTGAAGTTTTGACAGTTTTAACACTTGGTTCCTAGCTTGACAATCCATCTGACTTCTGTCAACTTCACAGATGACAAAGGTCAAGAAACTAATAAAAAAGCTACCATGCGCCGTCTTGACGATGACTCCCTTGGGGATAAAATCCTCCTCAGAAGGTGGACTGACGACCATATAAGGGTGGCGGGCAACCGATGGACGAAGGCGGGAGACGATTGGCCATAATGGCGAAAATTGGGAGAGGCCTATGTCCAGCAGTGGACGTCTTTTGGCTGAAAAGATGATGATGCTGATGAAGGACAAACATATAAAGAGCACTCAGTTTTATTTAAATGCGTGTCCTTAATTTCAGTAATAGTATAATGGCTGTTCCTTTGTCAAATTATAATAGTAGAAATTAATAAAAACTTTACTAGCAAACAAAAAAAAGAAACAGAAGTGACACGATGACAGCAGCAAGTTTTTATCTGTGGTACCGTGCAATGCAATGGCCGTTTGATGAAGACAAGTGAACAATTTTGTTGGCTACCTAATGGCTAATCGTGAAAAACCTACCTGAGCTAAGCTGAGAGACTGTATCCATGTACAGTTTGGTTGTGTTCATTCAGAAATTATATCTTCCTTCGCACATTATATATAACAGCGCAAGTTTAGTGTTTATATTTAAAAATTTTAAGTAGTGGAATAGAATTTGTGTAGGTGTATGCATACCATTAAACTCTGTCGGTGTATTTCGAGTGAAACTTGTTGTTTGGTAAGTGATTCTAATCTCTATCTATTTAATTTATATAAATATTGCCTTAATTTTGTCAATATTACTGATCAGACTCGTTTCGCCTGTAATTGAGCGCGCCGTGGTATTGCCTGATTGTCCTGGGTGCATGAGAATGTACTTATATTGTGCCAATTTATTGCGTGTCTCGTTGTTACTGTTTACTTCCTATTTAATCAAAGCTTTCTGTTTACTAGGCGCACTACTAAGCGCACTTAGAAAATGAATTGAGACAGGGAAGGAACATTTCATAGAGATAATGTAACGTTTTGTAACTTGAGATACATACTTAATATAGGCAGTCTTAATTTTGAATACCAAATTTTGTAACGGATATCTAATTAATTTACTGTTATATACTTTTTATGATTTTCAGTTTTGTTTTATTATTATGTTTCTGTGGGGATGATCACTACCTACTACACTTAAAAGCAGGAGTTGGCAAGTTGTGTTACTCTCAAATAGGTACAGTGTATTTGAAATATAATTAAACATGACTACTATGTTATTAAACATTGTAAATAACTTTGCAGAATATCTATTTTCTTATTAGAAAAGTCAACAAACTGCAAACTCTAAATAAATGTATGTAGTATGTAGTATACTCAAAGTAGCCTGAACAATGTTTCCTATATGAGGAATGAGGGCTAAAATGTTGAGAGCTTTGTTAATATAAAGTTATTGGAATGTTTTCCAAAGTTTGTAACATATTCCAAAGCTTGTAATGTATTCCAAAGTTTTGTACTTTTCTGAACTAAGTATTGCATGAATATGCTCGAATGTAGCAGTTTTTGATCCCTGAATAAAATAAATAACATGATTGTTAAAGATATCCCATAATGCCTTTTTAGTTATGGATGGCTCTTATGTCATTTGCTGTTTTAGCAATATGGATGAGATCTACTGCTCCCTAAGCCCATTGATGGCTTGACATAAGGCATTTTGGTAGGTGCTAAGAAAAATAAATGATCATATAATAACACTATGTTATGTTCCAAGTTTTATTTGCAATCATTGTAATATTGATTGTAAAATATAAGGAATCAATAAATAAGAACGAAACAATAAAGGACATGAGCCTTGAAGATAATTGGTTCAGTTTAAAATAAGATACTGCTTGAGTTTGCTACTTTATAAAATATACACAGATATTGATAAAACAAATATTTTTTCCATATATAAATTTTGTGTTTTATCACTTTACCACAAATAAATTGCAAGGAAATGTAAGAATGCATGAAGTCATTAAAAATGTATTACCAAATGAAGGAGTTAGTTATTTTTTTAATTAATTTTCATATCTATGTAGGTATATGCATCGTTTTCTATTTTTAATAATTACAAATATTACCATACACATGTAGTAGGTAGGTACCTACAGATACTGTTGATATCATAATTTGTCAAAGTCAAAGTCAAAGTCAAAGCATTTATTTCATTTAGATCATAAAGTATGATGCTTATGAAAAGTCAACATTACATTTTGTCAGCCAATTGACCTACAGCCAGTTCGCTGACGAGGTAGAGCTGTGAGAAGAACTGGCAAGAAACTCACGCCACTCTTTTCAATCGCCAGATAATTACAGTTATTTGAATGAGTTACAATTTAAACACTCAACGCAACCAAAGAACCATACAAAGTAATTATTACAAATTAACTAATTAATATAATACTAAGATTAAAGAAAGAAAACAAGGAATTCAATTATTTAGTTTCAACTAGTATGGTAATTTGACTACGTATTTTAATTAAACTGGTAAATGCACCCCCTGGTCACATTGAACGACAAGATAATACTGGATTGAATATTAAATGTAAGCCATGCCAAGATTGACCAGTCATCCCAAGTAGCACCCGTTCACGAGCATGACGCACGGGCCAGCCATCATCACCCTCGCCATATTAGAGGGAAGGTGATGACCCGGCCAATACGACACCACAAGCAATGACATTTTAGTGAGCATGACAATGCAGGGCATGGGTGGTAAAAGAACCCTAATAAAATGTATTATGCCTTACGAACTCGTAATGATCATGATATGCATCCACTTCACATTAAACTTTTACTACAATAGTCAACATAATTACAATAATAGTCAATATAATTACTATAATAATAATCATAATTTGTGAAATGTTCACCTTGCGAGAATGCGTCTGCGCCACTCAGTAGAACAATGGCGTCATGTTCTTCGTCCCGTTCGCACACTTTATCACAATGTTATTAGTAACACATTAATAGGTGAAAATTAAGCGTAAAATATACCTAATAAAATATGTTCTATAATTACCCAGTGCATTTATGTCATCGATTTCGTATTGTATGAATCGAAATCGATGCTTACGTCAAAATATACGCATCACTGAAAACTGAAAAGTTACACCCAATGACATTGTGGTCACCTTTTGTATGCTGTACCATAGCAACAGAGTTACAGACGTAATTTTTTATAGAACAAATAGAAGAGAAATTTTACATATTATTGTAAGATTTTCCCAGTACTTAACACATAATGTATGTAAGTATGTAGATATATCTACAGTGAATATTACTTTTACGTAACAGTTCCGTTCCCAGGGCTATGTTAATCTTTGTGTGTGAAGCAGAAATTTTGCTAAATAGAGTTTACTTGGTATTTATAAGTCGAGCGCGCTTTAGAATCTCGGCGTCTTCAAATAAACAGAATAACGTGATAGTACCGTGTTTGAACTTTGACGTATGAAATACCTTCGTCACAATAGCTGCGTAAAGCATAGGTTGTTTGATACTAGCATGCCCTTTGATGTAGTTTCATAGTAAAGTAAGATGTTTACAAAATTATATCCGCGATAAATTTAAACCTTATTGCTGTAGAAACACAGCTGAATACCGTTTCGAGTACCTACAAGTTGTTCTTCCCTCTTTACTACTTGACGGTGAAAAAAGTTATCGGACGTGACGTGATGGTGACAGAGAGAAATTAGGGTCCAAGATACGAGAGTTTCGATTGTCATCTTGACAATTTTTCATAAATTTTTCTTAAGCCTTTACTATTGACGTTTTCCTCGTAATACCATATAGCACTAGGTTGTTGTATGTGGGTTGATTGACGTCATTTACCTCTTCTTATTCACTTAGTATTAGCATGCCGTGGTAGGACGATGGTAGATAGGTACCACCCCTATGTATCGGTTTTAACATAGTATTTTATTTACAATTCAAAGGGACAATAACACGTAATTTTACTATTAGTTCTTGTAGCACTGTATTCTCGTCTAAAACTTTATGTATACTATACTTTGTGTATTATCTGGTGGTTAAAGCTGTTCTTAATTGGTCAGAGCAATCTTAATGTGAATTAACTGTATCTAATATCCGTATTGCGTGTTTTGTCTCTCTTCCACTCAAGGTGCTATTATGACTGAAAGAATTGAATAAGTCATATTGGTACTTATTCTACTGTTAAAAGCTCAATCTCGAACACAAGAGGCGATTACCGTATGTACCTACTCATTAGGCAATCACACCACTACAATATCGAGTGATATTGCTATTTTGTGCTAAACGGAAATGTTTGAAATACTAGGTAATACTCTCGATTACCTAATCTTCAGATATTGCACAATAGAGCTGAGTTAGCATTTCCTATCGAAAAGATCTTTCACCTATGAACAGTATTTTCTAATAACCGGTTTGTGTGAGGCTCCATCTCGTGCGAAATGTCGCTAATTTATTATTTATATACATACACTGTTACACCTATTGAATATTCTACGTGAATTTGTCACCAATTTTGGGTTGCAGACTTATCTTTAAAACAATTTTGTTACAAATTCAACGTTATAGCAATATCACGATGTTTGCTTAGTCGTGTGTGTTATACCATCAAGGCATTATTATGCCCATTTTAATGATTTTGAATTTTTATTAGTTTATATTTTTTATGGCACTTCAAACCGATCGATATAAATTGTGTCTGTGTAGGATATGTTATTGAGTTTATTATGATGTACCACATCGACTCTTCCGACATATTGTAACATTTATATTAAACCAATAATGTAGGTAATACATGCATAAAACACACCACCTGAATGAGAGTTTGAGGCTAAAATGTAACAGCAGATACCTACACGAGTATATAGCAAAACATTTGCCAACTGTCGTTTGCTTGAACGGAGGGTAACATTTTCTAAGAATGTGCACGACCTCGCTATCAGTACTATACATGGCCCTGTATCACGGCTCACATCTGCTGCCGGGAAAACTTCCTGCTTCAAATACCAATACATACATAAGTTGCCATTTTCCTTATTAACTTCTCGATATTTGAAAGTAAAATACTGCGTTCGTAAAAATCACGCTCGGCGACCGACAGCCATAATAGTATGTATTCATAGTCCATACTACTGATCTTTAGTATGTTTTTAAATATAGTAAGAATCATTTTGGTAAAGAATAACATAGTACACTATTATTAAAACTAATTTACGTGTATTATGATACCGTTTCATAATATGTTTTGGTCAGATTTTACAATACTATTTAGCATCTCTGTTACGACTTATGATGACAGATTGGCTGCCATTATGCTTTGGCATTTCTGATTTAAACTACAAATTAAAAATGCTTCGACTCGTGCTGGTGCGGGTAAAGTTATCTTTCCCACACTCTCCTTCCTCAATCTCATGTCAGCCAAAGGCAGCATACATAGCCATACAAGGGTAAACCATCTCGTAGACAATTCACATACGAACTGCCTACTCTTATTTATAATTTAAACGCTTCAGTACCTAACTTAAGAGTTTCTTACATCGAGTAATACAAATCTTCCCATCTTCTAGTACTAGGAAGAGCTTTTGAAACAAGTCGAACTCAGGTTTAATCCTTCGGTAGCTCGCTGTCTGTTTTGCTTGACTGGACACGAGTCTTTATTCGCTTCGACGCGCGACGTTTGTATTACTTAAACCCAACAAATCAACGGTCATCTCGAAGGTCAGTAACGCTCAGGGAAAACGCGCCAAGGTCGTGATATTCATTAGCAAAGGCCCGTAGCTACCTGCCTGCTTACCTCTCATATAAATCGATTCTTACTTGTGATTCGATTTTGTAATTACTTATTTGGGTTGCTCGAAGTATTCGCTACCTTGACGGGTGACTCAATTGCCATCAGTCCGCATTCAAAGTGACGACACGAGGCGCATTTTTGTAATACAATTTAGTTTTTGTTTAGTGAAACGTGTAGGTACTTGGAAATAAAAGACGATACTAAAAATAATCTTCACACATTATGTTCGCTGTAGTTTTCCTCCTAAACCTTAATTTGATCGCAGGTCGTGGTGAATATTCGGATAGTGCTATTCGACAGTTTAACGTTTAGCATTGTGGAATTGGCCAATGTTATGTCCAGTGCCATTCCGATTGGCTTTCCATCTCCAATATAACGTTAACGAGGATCGATTGCCTGTTTATTGTCGACCATCAGACTGACCATCCGCTCGAACATGCTCGATAAATTGAGAATTTCTTCCTGAATCGTGGTGCGTCGCTCGCCTTGAAGCGTAATATGGTAATATACTCTCCGCTTACACATTATTAACTGTTTTAAATGTTCGTTCGTTGTAATTTACCTTATGATTGTAATAGTAATATGTGGAAACGCTGTGGGTTGTAGTACATTAACGTAACTTGTATTACTTATTTTAACTTAAGATTGAATGCACAATTTTTTTTCCGAAATAAGTAAAAAAAAATATTGAATAAATTGGCTTTTGGTGATACACTTTAGTCGATTGCGAACGTATTTTAGAGGTCTTTACATAAACAGATAGTGTTTTGTAAAGAAGATCTAAATTGTTGAGCGTTAAGGAGCTACCTTTGGTTAAGTCGTGCGCGTTATCACCGGCGAGCGGCGAGACGTGCCGCGATCATCCCACGATCGCGATGTGCCTCACTCACATGTTATGAAAACGAATTTTCGGATTTGTATTATGTTTACTCTACATTCGATGACAGTAATATGTATTTTAATTACATTTATTTTTAACTGATTGATGATAGAAATCTTAAGATTAGTGGGCTCTCAAATTTTAATGAAGTTGGTAGTCTGGCTACTTGCGTACTTCTATGAGCCAGCAATTTAAAGATAGTCATTCTATGAAATTATAGAATCAAATTACATGCAGTATTTTTAGTCTCCCAGTAAGCAATAACTGAAAAGTTATGTAGTGTTTTTAGAGCACTTGCGAAGAGCAACTAATAAAAACACGGGCCGTTTTTGCACAGCATTGAAGCGCTGGAAAACTTTCGGCGCTTTGTTCAAGACAATACGAGCGACGATGCCATTATTCAGTTCTGCATCAGTCACGTTGTTTGTTACGACTTTTTTTATTAATCGCGACAGTGTCGCTTTTCACACACGACGGTTATGGCGATATAAAATCATGACAGTGTATTATCATGTGATTCAATTGGAGGACATGTGATATCACTGTACCATAACGGATGGCATGTGTTTTAGTACCATGATATTAAAACTATTGACTTAAAGGTTTACTGTTTAGGACATAAACACATATTAGTTCTAACTTTTCAGTTACCGTTATTTATTTTTTATGTAGGGTACCAATCTTTCTATATCCATGTTATTACGCTCAACCCAAACGTTACAAAACAGTATTGAAGGCTGTGCAGCAAAATAATTCATAGACCTCCGGCTACGTTGCTAACAGTTAGGATAATACACACCCTGTGTGTGCATCGCAAAGGTAGGAGTAGCACGAGTTTGGAGCCAGAGCATCATGTGAGGTCAGTGTGCGATTCCACAGTGCGCCCGCGCCGCCCGCGTAGCGCAGCGTTGTCGTGACTAGCCGGTGACCTCTTGCTTCACACCAGTCGCACATCTATTTCCGTTAAACTATACATTGAACATCATTGTTTAACATACTGTAATAAGTAACAATAAGAAGCTAGATTTTAGTCTATAATGTATATTATAAAGTTTAGTTCTTGCGTAAACGCACAGTTAATTAATCTATCTATACTATAATATAAAGCGGAAGAGTTTGTTTGTTTGAACGCGCTAATCTCTGGTACTGTCCAGTTGGATTTGATTAATTATTTTTGCGGATGATAGCCCAGTTCTAGAGGAAGGGTATACAGGCTATATAACATCACGCTATTGGCGACGGTAGCAGGGCAGTAAGCAAAGACGCGGGTCATAATACGCGTATTGATGAATGAAACATAAACTTTATTTAAATGTAGTTTTTGTAACGTTTGTGAAATGTAGTGTCACGTGTCAAGGAGGACAGGATCGAAGCCTTGTCACTTATCAGCCGGTAACAATACGCTCGTTACTCATTTCATACTAGTCAACAAAGAGAACGTAAATGTTCTTGATAATATTGCGACGATAACGTTAGTACTTGGACTATTAACTCTGGTATTTTTTTTTACACTTGCTGCGTTTTCCATTAATTTTAATTGACGTTCTTTTTCAGAACACTACTGCATGTTGCCTTACTTGATTTGTTGAGTTTCTAATAAGAATTTTAAAGGACAATACAGAGTTACAAAATAGTGCTATACATACCTATAGTCAAAATCAAATCAAATCAAATCATTTTATTCAATTTACATGTGGTAAAATAAAAACATAGGTAAATCTTAACAAAATACAATGCTAGAATGTTGTGTGCCTGTACTAAAAAAATCTTGTATCACAGGCAGTATGTGCTAGTAATAGTGTTATGATAGGTATAAAATAAAATAAAAATAAAATACAAATAATTAATAAAAATAGTCACGACCAAATCCATTTTCAGACAATGTAAACAAACAGTATTTTCAATATTTTTCTTTCAAAAACTCACTTCAAACATGTTGTAATTTATTAGAAGAAATAAGTTTAACCAGTACATATCATTGGTACAAAATATTTTGTCATTTATTTTGGGTTTTCTCGCAGGTCTGAGTTCATATGTTTTATTTATTGTAATATAGTATAATAAAATCGTAACATACGAGTACATACAAATTCCATTTAGTCAATATTTCCCAAATTTTCATCTCAGTATTCAATTTCAGTCCGTGGTCAAATCCGATGCATTTAGAGGTCTATGCTTAGTTTAAATTACATTTATTTATTAGATTAGGTACATTGTTTGTCTTATTATCATAATGTTTATAAATTAACGGTTACAATAAAATACTATACCTTAATTAACATAAATACAAATATTTGGTATAATAACAAATGAAATAGAATTAATCGATTAGGCAAATAAAGTATTAGTAAACGTAATATTTATTTAAAAAGGTAAGAAAAAAGAACCAATTTAACAATGTATCATGTAATTAATTTTATTTTTATCATATTTGTCCCCATCACTAGTAAATTCATGAAACCATAGACAATGGCAATATGGCGGATTGTTTACATTGTACAAAATTAGAGTTGGAATGGACTATATAGATAAGTTTTCTTACATTTACAAGAATATTCGCCATAACTTACCTTTAGTTAATGCAGTAGCGGATAAATACTAAACCGTTTAAAATGCATAACCCTCGGCGTGGTCTTGTCTCGGTAGGTATCGACTCATTATAACACAATAGGAGCATCTAGATAACGTTATAAACCAGCTATTTATAATTTTATGATAAGGATATATTGTTCTTATTTAGCTTTGATTGTCACCGAGACCTCGACTGTTGGTATAACTGCAGTTTGAAAACGGAGGGTGGCGTTTTGTAAATACGAAAAAATACAGATTTTGATCTTATTCCGTGCTAGAAAAATATTACTGCCTTTGGCTTAGGCCGCTATTAGACTATCATAGAAATATGTTCATAGATGTGATGATGAGTCATTTTTAAATGAAGAACATAATTATGATGGTATAATATCTACATGTGATTCATATTGTCTATGATCATAGTTAGGGAATCCTTTTTGACGGCTAGCGTACAAGTAGGATCTTATTTAACACACTAGCACAGTTTGTATGTAAATAGACTGTGCTGTCTGTGCTAGTGTGTTGATATGATCCTACTTGTACCCTAGCTGTTAAAAAGGATCCCATAACTAGATTGTGACACTAGCAACTATAGCAACGGAAAACACGGCTTGATGGTTTATGACGTATATATGATTAATAAATGTAAAATGTAAAAAAAAAAAAAATTTCAAATCGGATCATAAATGACCGAGATATGAGGTAACAAACATACAAAAATAATGATTAATAAATGTAAAATGTAAAAAAAAAATATTTTCAAATCGGATCATAAATGACTAAATGACCGAGATATGAGGTAACAAACATACAAAAATACAGTTACAAAAAAAAACACGACCCGAATTGATAACCTCCTCCTTTTTGAAGTCGGTTAAAAATGAAAAACGTCATCATGTAACTATGATCATAGAATTTGACAGATATGAATCATGTTTATATTATTTAAATATGATAATGTAATACCGGCCTTAGACCCTTAGGGTCTCGAACCAAACGGTTCAGCACTTCATACTTTTGTCGCTCAATTAAAGCCTGGAACTCTTTGCCAGCGCATGTGTTCCCATCTAATTTTGATCCTGGGTCTTTTAAGCGGGGCGTGAAAAAGCATCTCACTAAGCCGCCATAGTGGAGGCCACCATACCAGTAGTTTGGCTTTTGGAATGGTGTCCGCCACTTCTGGATTCCACTTACTGCTTACCATCAGGCAGAGTGGAGTCACTTTGGTAGGCTAATATAAAAAAAAAAAAAAAAAAAGAGCCCAACTTTACCTTTATGTTTGAAAAGTACAAACATATATAAGCCGATACTTTGACAAAGTGCTCTGCAACACGTATTGCAGTATTGGAATACTGTGCAATGTACCAACCAGTCATGATGAAAGAGATCTGACGTCAAAAACTATCTGCTACTATTACGAGTAACAGCTCAACAAAGAAAATATAATAAAATGCACCGCATAGGTGTTATTAAACAATGTTTGTATTGATGGGTAGGTAGTGCCTACATGGACCGTCGACAGTGTCGATTGTCTGCGGATACTTGAGCAAACTGTGCGCAAAACACGCCTATTGTGACGTGTGTAACCAGACACTGTAGCTATGGTCGGCCGGACACTTGCTGGAACGTTTTCGACAACAATTGATCGAGTTGCTGTCGACGCAGCCCTTTTCAAACGATCCTATCACTGTTGTATTACATCACTGTTCGCTAAATCGAATCATACATGAATTAATCAGACATTAGTTTCTTTGGTCAAATTTTGTACAGCTGAAAATGTTGATTTACAGACTAATGTTAATATTTAAAAAGTTTCAACTGTGTTGTTAGAATTTGAGCGTAAAACTTATCGAAAAAGTTTATGAGTTCACACTTACTCACTCATTTATTTTTATGTATCTGTGAAGATTCTCCGACTTCAATACCCGTGCTAGGCAGGAGCGTCTGTTGCAACATGTAACTTGCTCTAAAAGGTTAGATTCGGCTTTAAATTTCATATACATGCAGATTGCGAACTAATTGGCAAATCCAGGATGCGATTATGCAGATTCCATTTAGTTCACACATTTATGACGTCTTGAAATGCAAATCTCATTCTTGCCTCTGCTTTCCTCATGAATAATGGATATTTATGAAGTAGTATAATAGCGAATGACGGTACTGAGTTCTAAGATTGCACTGATGCTTGGTAAACATGTGTTAGTTAATAAAAGTTGATATGCTTGGTTTTCTGCATGAAAGTTGTTTGTTTTTTTGATCTAGCATTTAATATCCGTCGTTTTATATTACTGAAACGTTTCGATGAACGCGAAGTAATCACAATGCGTTAGAGTACAATCGTTTCAATCAACTTCCTTATTTACTTCTATTATATTCCCACCATGATTTATACTGTCGCAACTGTTTCATATAGTTTTACTGACCATAGGCCTTGGCTGTGAATTTGCACAGCGACAAATAGTTTCTACGGATTCCCAAGAGGTAATTTGAAAAGTTTAGATAGTTGTCAAGTATTACGTGAATAGTTTCGCACTGAAGTTTTGATCCTATAATCCTCTTATTCGCTTATCAAGAGAAGACATGGCCGTTGGTTACCATACTTGCTCATTTGGACTAACTATTTCGGACAATTTATTTTAAATCTGCGTTTCCATGATGATATATTGTTACGAATGTCGAATAAGTCACATTGCCCGATTTTAAACTGGTGCCATTAGCCCCGCACTACTTATATACAATATGTTAACCTGGTAATTTATTTAATTATGTTTGATTATCGTCTTCTGTTCAGCTCGTAATATTCGTTACATTGAGTCTTTAAATAACACATAAGAACACCCAAAGTTATTCTGTTACTTTTATTTAATAAATTACATTATTATTTGACAACAATAATATCTATCTAACCTCATTTTTTCGTACCAGCTACTCAAGCCAATTGATTTAATAATAAGTAACGATGCTAATGGCGTTTATTCACTTACTAATAACGCATAAACTGCAGTGCGTATTGTGTAACGCGACCGATAAAATTTTCATAAAATCCTGTTTTCAATGTTGTTTAAAGTCTTACCGAAGATTAATCATTACCTTTTAATGATAAAGAGAGTAGGAGATGCGGCAATAACAATAAATGTGAGGAGGCGTGTAAACCGTTTAGAAGCGGCCTTGTCGTCGCACGGCAGACGCAGACGCCGCGTCGCGCCGGTCAAAGTCACTGCTATTGCCAACGTGAATCAAGTCCAGTTCGTGCTCAACTAACTAACTGTACGCATTATGCACACACTACAAACCATACCTATCTCTTATTACTGGACTAAACTTTCAAAAAGGAGCTATATCATCAAATCTTTTTCCGAAGCAAATGTACCCGGATGCTCAAAACTTTGCTTTACCCATACACAGATGAATGCATCTAAATAAGATCAGAGAAAGAATTTGGTATGTAAATCACGAGGTTATATCATATAGACGAAAATGGTCATCATAGAAAGTTGTGTAAATTTTTGGCGCAGTCTAACATTGTGATATTTATAATCATGATAAATGTTTCAATTCGTAGAGTTTAAATAGATAGCCGTAGATGGATAAATCTTTGTTATACATCCAAATTATAATATGGTAGGCAGTTAAAATTACAATTAATGGCTTTGTGAGATCTCTAAACAGACAACCTCAGGAGGTACAGAGATGACAAGTACAATATTTAACTGAACTGATGGTGTATTAAGTCATTAGTTCTGATAAGAATGATGGAGGTTAGTCGTTCTGGTAATAGTTTTTCTACACATCATCATTGTAATTACCATACAAACTAAGTAAGAATGAAGTCATTACTGACATTACTGTTTTGTCTACCAAGGTTAATGAGCATTGCCATAGCAACCATTTTCAAAGAGTAGGTAAAATTTATAAACATAATTATCGACTTTTCATTTTTCGTTTTAAAAATACCTAAAGTAACAGCGATTTTCCAAGTTTTGCTCTAAAAGTTTCGGTGAAAAGTTTTCAACGAAGTTTGGTTAACTTGAGTTTATTCCCGCCAGCTTTGCGGTTCTCTGCTGCTTCTTAATGCACAACATTTTGAACTATGTATCAGCATGAGACCAAAATGGTTTTGAAATGTGTTTATAAAATTTGTAGTTAAATATAAAAGAAATAGATCAAATTCTTCGTAACCTTTGAATTCACTACCTAATAGCACTATTTGTATTGAATTTTTTTCCATTGTGTCCTTAATTACTGTTCTTTTTTAATCATTTCTGTTGTAATGTCCTAGATTTGTTAATACTGAGACCCGGTTGATTGGTTTCTGTGTATTAAGGGCGATACATATCCAGTTCTCAACGATTACTCTTGACTGTCGCAGGTGGCTAGTCGCGGCGACCTTGCGCCAACTTGACACGGATTCCATCGACTTTTCGTCACATGTGTGCATGTCCCGCTAACTCCTCTCACCGTGTTCGTGTTACAAGATTCATTTACATGTTCCCATAGTTTTAATGTTGCCGAGATAGTTGAGGTACTTGATTTTCTTCGGGGAAAGTAATATCTCTTTTTTTCTCTTAAAAATCAATTTATTGAAATTACTGTTACTAATATTGTGTTATTTTGAAATAGGTACATGTTTGAAAAAAATAGCCCATCTTGCGATGGTCGCAAATTCTAATACAATTTCACGATGTGCAGATCAGCGCATGCAAGCGATCCGCTATCCGAGTGATGGCGGCGATGGCCGGCGCCGACGACCGCCAGTTTGGGCTGACCCACAATTTTCGACCTCAATACGCCTAGATCATATCGTTTGTGCTCCGCCTATTCTAACAAATATACTACTATTAAGTTACACCCACGCATTTTACTAGCTATTTCCGTAAAAATACCAATTTTAGTTGTTTTTCCCTATCGCAATACGGTAAACTCCTATCGACCAACTACAAAAACGTTCCCTTTTGACTTGACACTGGTTTTATTACCAAGAAAACTGTCTCGCATAATCGCCCTACAATATCAAAGCCGTTTAATAATTTCCTTAACCTATAAATTATTAGTTTACAGCAAAACCTATTTCCTTCAATGCTTCTCGACACACGCTAAAGTACACTCCACAGTTTCCTAAAGTTGCAGAGGTATAGAGAGTTCTGTAGACAACTCGATGCCGTCGCTAGTTGACGACCTTGTCCCGTTTGTGTACAACCTTACGAGTTGCTTGTAAATGGTAATACGCTATTGTTTCGGGACCGCGGCATGCATCGCTGATGACTAAGGAACAAGGTAGTTGAGGATGTGTTGCGTGAAGAAGATATTTGACCTGTCTGTCTGTCCAACAAATTGATGAAAAATTAATCATCTGTCAGCACAAAATCTAGTGGAATCTGTACGGAGATTGGCAAACTGCAAATGTAAGCATTAAAATAGGCAGAAAAGCGGTATTCTATATAAGTATGTCCTAATAAAAAAAAGTGAATAAATTTAAGTATAACATTAATTTTTATATTCGAAACGTTATGTTTATTGGTAGCAGAGGCAATAAGCGCACTATTTAGCGATACTATATACGCTAACCTTTGTAATTTGTCTGATTAGCTATACTGTCATCACTTAATAATTCTGCCGTTTAGTGCATTCAAACGAACTTCAATGTCAGGGCGTCATGTTACGTAGCTTATTACTAAGTATTTATCAGTAAAGAACAAAAATAAGATACAGAAATTGCTATATTTTATTGTCTTATTTGAACCAAGGCATCATTGTTCTACCTTCGAAAGATATAGTACCGAGAACTTAAATTCGGTGTTATTTAGTAGTTGACTTGTTCTTGTTTACACGCGAATAGCGTGTTTAGTGTCGATGAACTTGTGCTGGCACTCAAGCTAAGCGCCTATAGCACTCACTCGCCTTAGTCTAGACAGCTACGTGTCATTGCATTGTTTCGTACTTGCTAAGTTATTTAGAATTAACTCCACTTGTTGCTTGAGAAAGACGTGATTGAGTAAATTTTACCACGATTATTGAGTTACTGTATCGAACTATGAAAATGTTTGATGGTTTAACTAATTTCGTTTGGTGTAATTGTATGAAGCGTCTTGATCTTAAATCTATCGTTATCTTGTGAGTAGTTTCGTGTGGCTGAGCAAATATCTTTTTATTCACTCATCTCTCAATGTCCAAATAATAGCGAGAATATTTTTTCGACCACCCTCGACAACAGCTTTTTCTTTACTACGTGCAATGATATTCTATTTAACAGATATGTTATACACTCACAAAACAACAGAAAAAAGTGTTCCGCACAGTACCCGTTGCACACATAGACCTTTTTCATTCATTTCACATTTCACTACATGTCAAAATGATAGAAAAGGATGACTTGAGAAAACAAATATGAAAAAAAGTGACAGCTAGTGTTGTCAATTGCGTATGAATTTGAACAAACATTACTCTAGTTACCAATCACCGCATGCTGTATCATAGGCTAACAAATATAACGCGAGAGAAGGTACAAAATTTGTACCGCAGTTTCTACCTATAACAACTACTAAAGGTAGAAAAATAAAACATGTGAAAGAAAATAAATATTTATTTACAGAAAAATTAAAACATTTTTAATAAAAACTGTGATAGGCATAATTAAAAGCTTTTTTGTACGTAACTATATTTATAACGGGTGGAATCATGCAACTCAATTTTCGGCCGATTGAACTGAAACAGAAAAAGGGTAACAAATAGTTAAAATGAAATTAAAATTTTTCGAGGATTCTTGTTCTTCACTAGTCTAAGTTAGAGAGTTTTCTCAATTCGCTCATTTTAAAATATGACACTCGTACTACTGAGACGAATGTAGCGACGTATGACTTATTGAAATCGGTTCAGCCGTTTATTAGTTACGAGAGAATAAAAAAACCGGACATACGTACAGGTCAAACACATAACCCTCCTTTTGGGCTTTACTGTAGTTGGGTTAAACTAGAAATAGCTTTATTTTATGATTTTTGATAATCTGGTAATATTCAAATTTTTTACACACACTTATTTATTTCTAATTAAGTATATGCATTTTTACATAAAACAAAATTATGAAACAATACAAGGTTAGAAAAAAGGAAAACCGAACTGCGAAGAACGATGACTTTTCTGCCTACGATTTTCGCATCTGTATTTTTATTCTATGTCCGGGATGCACGCGTCCTTGTCACACGCACCACAAAAATGTATTTTCCATTTCTTTCTTTTTTCTAACCTCCAAATATTCGAATTATTAGGAAAATAATTGAAATATGTTATTAAATCAAAGAGTATTGCGTACTTACATATGGTATGAGATTCCTTGTGTTTTATTTAATTTTGTATCATAATTGGTGCACTTACGGAACACACAAGATGGCATTTTTAAATTTGAAAATTGCATCAATAGTGTACCTACTCGTTGCTGTGCGTAACGCAGACTAAAGACAATACGTCCCAATTAGGACGTTTTCAGGTCTTCACGATTACGCGTTCATAACATATCTGTTAAATAGAATATCATTGACTACGTGTATATTAGCCGTAAATTATTTATTTTTAACTTTTCAACATAATTAACCTCTTTATCCAAAACCTTTTGATAAATTCTCTTATTCATATTTTGGAGCAGTGAACTCTAAAATACATGAACCACTCCTTTTTTTAATTACCGTTATTCAAACAATTACGCATTTATTGAGCAGATATACATAATTTTACCAATTACCGGCCAACATTTAGATTGTTTAGCGTGTTTATCAATCAATCAATGTCGAAGCCAATCGATGTTTTTCCAACCGAATTAACTTTGTGCCATAAATTGTTGATATCGGTTGTCTATTAGCCGTTCTTTTAGTAATTGTTTATTTTGAAATTCAGTACGTATTATATACTACTCTAAAATGAGCTTGAGTAGAAATATATAGTTATAGTAATTATATTGCATTTTTATCTAATCAAGCAGGAAGTAGAAGTTTAAATTAAGTATTGTTACGACGATTACTTATTCTAGAACATTCGCAAGTACCTACCTACTCGTGTACGACGAATACCTACGCTCTAGAACACTCGCAAGTACCTACCTACACGTATACGACAAATACCTACGCTAGAACGTTTGCATGTACCTACCTACACGTATAACAATAGACCATCGGCGGTAGGCATACCTACGCGTCGCAGCTAAGTACCTACACTCATTGTTCTGTTTTCGAGAATTGTCGGCATCTTTGTGGTAATAACTGGAAGGTTCTAGAAGTCTATTGAAGGACTATAAAAAGGATTCGAACGTCGGCACTTCGTTCAGTTGTGAATACAGCGATCTCGAGCGAACATCTAAGCGATACGGAAGTTTAAGAAGAGCAATATACGAAGCGTTATAGTGCAGTATAAGTGTTTATTGCTTTAATTTGTTACTGTTAGTTTACTGTGTGAGTCTTAAATAAACTCATCATCGCGTAACTGGCATTTTACATCGAACCCCATCCTGACACGTAACAATTGGTGACAGAAGTGAGAATGCCAGTCACACCACGCGACGAGGGAGTACGCACTCGACGACAGGCGGCGGTAGACGAAACTCGTGAACCATCGATTATGGCCGATACTGCAGAGTCTAGCGCAGCAGTAGTTAGTGATCCCGGCACTTCTGCGGCGTCGACGAGTATGGGCTCTGGCTTCGACATGTCGTCCCTTTTAGCCGTTATACAGGAGGGCCAACGCCAAGCTGAAGAACGGCAACGTCAAGTCATGGAGGAGTTGAAGGAAGGTCAACGCCAAGCTGAAGAGCGCCAACGCCAAGCTGAAGAGCGCCAACGCCAAGCTAAAGAGCGCCAACGCCAAGCTCTTCTAGACCTTAAGGAAGGTCAACTGCAAGCCGAAGACAGACAACGCCATGCTATCCGAGAGGACCTTCGAGAAATGATGGACTCTAAGTTGGAAGGGTTCAGCACCGTCATCAGTACTCTTCAAGAAGACGTTGAAGTGGTAAAAAAACGCACCAGCAAACATGATGAAAGTCTCGAAGATGTCCAGACCACCATGAACCATCATGACAAGATGATTAAAGAGCTCCAGAAGACCAAGGTCCTTTATTCAAGTACTACGCCCGTGGCCGCGGCAGTCACTTCCGGAGGTCCCAAGTTTAAACTTCCCTCCTTTGACGGCTCGTCTTCCTGGACGGCCTTTCGACACCAGTTCGAAGTAGTTGCCAAAGGAAATGGATGGGAAGATGATCACGCACTGACGGCGCTTACTTTGGCACTTAGAGGGGATGCACTGCTGATCCTAGAGAACTTACCTGCTGACCGACGAAACTTAGACGCACTCCTGAAGGCATTAGAAGCTCGATTTGGCGATAAGCACCTGGAGCATGTTTATCGAGCTCAGCTGAAGGATCGAACTCAGAAGTCGAGTGAGGGACTTCAACAATGGGCTGCTGAAATCGAACGCCTGGTACGACGAGCGTATGCCTCCAGTACATCATCTGTGGACCACACAGTGGTACAAGCATTTGTGGATGGTATAAGAGACCTTGAGGTCAGAGCAACTGTACGGTTGGCACACCATACAACTTTAGAAGCGGCCTTAGCACATGCCCTTGAGGTGGAAGCTGTGCGAAACGACTACAAGTCGCATAAAGTACGGGAAGTTGTTGCAGCTGTTAGACCAAGGGGTGAGCCTGTATGCTACGGATGCGGCAAGCGAGGACATATCCGAGTTAACTGTCCGGCCCAGAGAGAAAGTAGAACGGTGTCAACCACTACTCAGGTTGACGGTAGTCAAGATCCGTTAAACTAATCGGAGCCAGAGCCGCGGGGCGGGCACTGGCTGGGTTACATCAAGCCCCCACAGTGCAAGTATCACAGGCATGTGACGGTAATAGCCTGATAACAGCTGGAGAAATCAATAGTAAACCTGTTCGCTTTACGATAGATACGGGCGCGTCGAAAACCATCGTACGACCAGAACTTCTGCGGCGAACAATTCAGTGGGAAGACGCACGACCATCTTGCAAATTGCAAACAGCGACTGGCCAGCCAGTGACCGTCCTCGGAGTTACGGATGTGAGAATCAAACTAGGAGAGAAGACTTATCCTCAATCTGTTTTGGTGGCGAGCATAACGGATGACTGCATTATCGGCTTAGACTTCCTACGAATGCAGCAATGCGTTGTCGATATTGCTAAAGGTGTTCTAAGCTTCCCAGATCAAGAAGTCTTTCTGGAAGGCTGTTCTTCGATAGCGGTCAACAGTGCCAAAACGGTAACCTTGGCACCGAGGTCAGAAACCTTAGTCGACGTAAGGTTCCCTGAGGGTGTAACTGCTGATCGTTGCGTCATGGTGGAAGATCCTGGGCGCCATACCAGTCGAATCACAGCCAGAACTTTAGTTATGACTAGAAGTGGGGCAAAAGTTAAAGTTGCCAACCTTAGCAATTCGGCGATGTTATTAAGGAAGAACGCGATCGTTGGACGATGTGAGACTGTGAGCAGTCTGAGGAAGATCCAAGAGAACGTCCAGACTGCCTCTTCAAAAAACCATATGGGCCCGTTATTAGAGACCACGAAGCAAAGTTTGACACCCAACGAGTATCGGGAAGCAGAGAAGCTGCTGCTGGACTACAAGGACATTTTCACCAAAGAAGAAAACGACCTTGGAAGAACGGGGTTAGTGAAACACCCGATCGACACAGGTGCTACACAGCCTATCAAACAAAGACCTAGACGAGTGCAACTAGCAAAAGAACAAGAAGTAGCTGAGCTGATTGGGAATATGGCACGAACCAAAATCATAGAGCCATCATCCAGCCCATGGTCTTCACCGGTAGTACTCGTGAAGAAGAAAGATGGTAGTACCAGGTTTTGTGTAGACTACAGGATGCTAAATAACGTGACCAAGAAAGACAGCTATCCTTTGCCCCGTATTGACGACACTTTGGACATGCTTGGAGGCATGAAGTGGTTCTCTACGGTAGATCTGAAAAGTGGCTACTGGCAAGTGGAACTCCGACCAGAAGATAAGGAGAAGACTGCATTCACCACCGGTACTGGAAAAGGCCTGTGGCAGTTTCGAGTGATGCCATTTGGATTGTGTAATGCACCAGCTACGTTTGAAAGGCTTATGGAACGCGTATTAGTGGGTCTTTTAGGAGATGCCTGTCTGGTGTACTTGGATGACGTCATAGTTATGGGACGCAGTTTCGCGGAACATCGCAAGAATCTTGAGAAAGTTTTTAAGAGGTTTCGTGAATCAAACTTGAAACTAAATCCGAAGAAGTGCGCATTTTTCAAGAAAGAAGTTTCGTTCTTAGGCCACATTATTTCGGATAGAGGTGTTCAAACGGACCCGGACAAAATAAAAGCGGTTCAAGAATGGCCTATACCAAAAACTAAAACCGAAGTAAGAGCTTTCCTGGGCCTCAGTGCTTACTACCGGCGTTTTGTGAAGAACTTCTCCGAAATAGCCAAGCCATTACACCACCTTACAGAAGAAAAGAGGAACTTCGTTTGGAACTCGGATTGTCAACGTGCGTTTTCACGACTCAAAGAGTTGCTGTGTTCAGCTCCAGTCCTGTGCTACCCTAATAGAGAAGGCAGATTTATTGTGGACACAGACGCCAGTAATACTGGAATCGGAGGTGTGTTATCCCAGGAGCAAAATGGTCAGCAAGTGGTCATCGCATACTTCAGCAAGTCTCTATCGAAGCCTGAGAGAAACTACTGTGTAACTCGGCGTGAATTACTAGCAGTTGTGAAAACCTTACAACACTTCAATAAATACTTGCTGGGAAGAGAGTTCACACCACGAACAGACCATGCAGCACTGAAGTGGTTACTCCAGTTCAAGAATCCTGAAGGCCAAGTCGCAAGATGGATCGAACAACTACAGGAGTACAACTTTGTAATAGAACACCGCAGTGGAAGGATTCACTCCAACGCTGATGCCTTATCGCGACGTCCATGCTCCCAGGATTGTAAGCACTGTTTAAAGCATGAGTCCAAGGAGGTAGTGAAAATTGTCAGGACTCAGGGGACCGATGAATCCTGGGACAAAGACGAAGTCAGTAAGGCACAGAAAGAGGACAGAGACCTGAAACTAATAATGGACTGGAAGGCTCAGGGTCGGAAACCAAAATGGCAGGACGTATCAGCCGCAAGCCCAATCACGAAGGCCTACTGGGCTCAGTGGGACAGTCTGACTTTGGAACAAGACGTGCTATATAGAAAGTGGGAATCACCTAACGGCAAGGAGCAAGTTCTACAGATGGTGATCCCGAGAGACAAAGTTGCACCTGTTCTGCGCTTAGTGCATGATGGTGCATCAGGTGGTCATCTTGGTGTGAAGAAGACTTTGGTAAAGGTGAGAGAACGGTTCTACTGGGTACGCTGTCGGGAAGACATCGAGGAGTGGTGCAGAAAGTGCTCTACGTGTGCTTCAGTAAAAGGACCTCGTACTAGATCAAGAGGCAAGCTACAGCTGTACAGTGTCGGAGCCCCATGGGAGAGAATTGCCATTGACGTAGCTGGACCATTTCCCGTGACAGAAGACGGCAACCGCTTTATAGTAGTAGTTCAAGATTACTTTACCAAATGGCCCGAAGTGTTTGCGACACCAAACCAAGAGGCTCAGACCGTGGCCAAAAAGTTGATCCAGGAAGTAGTGTGTCGATTTGGTGTGCCGTTGGAACTGCATAGTGACCAGGGAAGAAATTTCGAGTCAGCCCTGTTTCAAGAGATGTGTAATCTACTCGGCATACATAAAACACGGACAACACCAGCGCACCCGCAGTCTGACGGCATGGTAGAACGGTTCAACCAGACTTTGGAAAACCATCTGGCCAAGGTTGTCGAAGACCATCAACGAGACTGGGACCGTTACATTCCACTCTTCCTGCTATCATATCGGTCCGCGGTTCATGACACTACAGGATTTACGCCGGCCAAAGTCAACTTTGGAAGAGAGATACGCCTACCAGTAGACTTGATTACCGGAACACCTCCTGATACGCCAAAGCCGACAGTAGAATACGTCGCAAACTTGCAGGCACAGCTGGATAAGACACATGATCTAGTGCGAGATAACAACCTCAAGGCTAGTGAGAAGATGAAAACTCGTTATGACAGGAAAGCAAGTAATCATGGCTTCGAGGAAGGTACGCTCGTGTGGTTACATAATCCTCTCAGGAAAATCGGCAAGTCACCGAAACTACAGGCCCGCTGGGAGGGTCCCTATAAAGTGATCACAAGGATCAATGACGTGACCTATCGCATAAGACAGGGCGATAGAAAGAAGCCGAAGATCGTCCACATCGATCGACTAGCACCCTATCACGGTTCTAACGCTGCTCGGGACGAGCATGATTAAGAGGGGGGCAATGTTACGACGATTACTTATTCTAGAACATTCGCAAGTACCTACCTACTCGTGTACGACGAATACCTACGCTCTAGAACACTCGCAAGTACCTACCTACACGTATACGACAAATACCTACGCTAGAACGTTTGCATGTACCTACCTACACGTATAACAATAGACCATCGGCGGTAGGCATACCTACGCGTCGCAGCTAAGTACCTACTACACTCATTGTTCTGTTTTCGAGAATTGTCGGCATCTTTGTGGTAATAACTGGAAGGTTCTAGAAGTCTATTGAAGGACTATAAAAAGGATTCGAACGTCGGCACTTCGTTCAGTTGTGAATACAGCGATCTCGAGCGAACATCTAAGCGATACGGAAGTTTAAGAAGAGCAATATACGAAGCGTTATAGTGCAGTATAAGTGTTTATTGCTTTAATTTGTTACTGTTAGTTTACTGTGTGAGTCTTAAATAAACTCATCATCGCGTAACTGGCATTTTACATCGAACCCCATCCTGACACGTAACAGTATAATAAAATTATAGGTAGTCGGTAAGTGTAAGTTTGATACTGTCGTAATAATGGTCTTTAACTGACTAATCGTCGTATGCTTACGTGAGTTTACAAAAATGTTTCGTATCCCTATGTAGTAAGTAAGCCCATTGGTAGTTTACGAATCGATATAAAATTTCGTTTTTTGGCATATCTGCATTTTCAAACGTAGACAATCTAAATTTTGCATTTATCTTTTTCTTCAAGAAACGAAAATATCACGTTTTGTAGAACTATCAAACTCTTATTAGAAGTTCTAGATGATATGTATGAACAAACAGTTACCTAAACCTCCTTTAAATACGTTTTACATTATTTAGTATTTATGCCCGACTGCCGCAGTCAAGGAGGGTAATGTTTTTTGAGTATGAGTATGTATGTGTATTTATTTGGTACGTTCTACAGCCTAAATGGGTTAATGGATTTTAACATATTAGATGTCATTAAATTCATATTAATTGTGGGTGTGACATAGGCTTCATATTATTTCAATGTAGTGTCAGCACGAGAAAAAAAATGAGTTTCTTTCTTTTCACTTGGTTTTAGGCAAGCGGGCTTTAATATATTGTGTACGAGTTGCATCATACAGCGAATGTGTCCGCGTCAGCAATTGACGCTATTGCAGGTTTACTGTGCGATGTACTTCGTCGAATTAATCAGTGTGCACGTAAACTGCGGCGCGTTCACTCTATCATTCATCCACGTATATTGTATCATTGTATCAGTGTAAAATCTATCAATAAATCAATTTACCTTATCATAATTTGCGGTATTATTTCTAACAACAGTTAGTTACATGTTCTGAGTGTACAGCTCAAACATTTATGGTCCTTCGAGCCGGATTTATCATAATATATCAGGACCACGTGTCGGTTTGGTCTCGGTGCACCTCGCGCTACGGATAACCTAAGGTGCCACGTGCAATTAAAAACGGACTAATTCGTGCGATAAAGAGAATTGAACTTATCTAAGTAACTATCAGTGTGACAATCAGTGTGTTAGTGAGTGTGAAACAGGTACAGGTACCAAGGATAGCCTAACATCAGGTTGCAGGTTCAAGATCATTCGTCGTTCGTCGAATATATCAAGTAAGATCTTTCCATATTCTAGTACCTATCTGTCAATCATCATGGAATCGCAGATCTTATTAACGCAATCTCAAATTACCGAGGCCATCAGCAAACTTAGTATCAGCTTTAAAAAGGATGGAGCCGAACGGAAGACTCCTGACCTAATCAAAAGAAGGATTGAGACTCTTACTTCTTATTGGAATGAGTATCAAAAGAATCACGATTATTTATGTGAAAACATTGACCCTTCTCATTCTTATTTTACTAGCAATCAATTTGAGCTAACGCGTCAATCGTATGAGGCAGTGCGGTCTATAATTGAACGGGGTCGTGTTGAATCCGGTAAAAGAAGTCCTTTACCGTCGGGTAGCAAGCCGGTACTTTCTCAACTGTTATGCTCAAATCCTGCAGAAAGCAGGCCTACGACACCAACGAATCAAGTCACCGACTCTACACCTGATGTCGGAAATGCTAGGCAATCGGGCATAGCTGTAACGACTCGTGGTCCAAGCAGCAAGGTGGACGAGATGTTGCGCAAGCAGTCTAGCAACTTTCGAGCCTTTCATCGCACCGTATCAGCGATAAATTTAGATGCTATTTCGGAGAAATGGGCACTCGAAGATGCCCTAAACAATCTACAATCTCGTTGGTCTACAATAGACAAGCTCCACTGGGACATCGATAGTGAACTCTGTGGCGAAAATAAAACCTATGAGGAGACATACTCTAATCAGGAAACTATTTACAATAGCATGAAAAATGCTATAAATAGTAAAATTTGGTCTACATCGCATAGAGAAAAATCAACCCCGAAAGTAGAGTTACCTACCTTTAATGGGTCTTTTCAGCAATTCGTATCATTCAAAGACCTATTCTACGAAACCATACACAACAACCCATCGTTATCACCTGCACAAAAGATGCAGTTTCTAAAGGGCAAGTTGAGAGGAGAGGCCGAAAAACTTATTCAGCATCTAAAAATAAGTTCCGAAAACTATCAAACGTGTTGGGATATACTCAATGACAGATATGATAACCCGAGATGCCTATTTTGCTCCTATGCGGCAAGAATTGTAAACCTTCCATCGGCTCAACAAAGGTCCTTGACACACATCAAAAGGATGCATAATACGATAAAAGAATGTTTACATGCCATTGAGAACTTGGGCATTAATATATCAAACTGGGATCCATTAATCGTTTATTTTCTATCATTGAAATTGGACCCAGAAACTCATGACGAGTTCATAGAATCAATGAAAAACCCGAGGGAGGTGTACAAATTGCCCGAATTCTTAGACTATCTTGAAGCTAAGTTCACTTCATTAGAGTCTTCACGAAAGAAACCAGAGTCGACAAGCAGTCCTAGTCATCAACAAAAAAAAAATTATAACAAAGAGTCAGTTTATATTATGAAAAAGCCACAATATTTGAAGTCAAATGCCTTTTCTAATCAATCAATTAATGTTAATAATAAATGTACCGTATCCAACTTAGGCAGTCATAAAATTTTTCATTGCAAAACATTTATTGCATTGCCAATTGACGCGAAATTAAAAGTAATTGCAAAAATGAAACTTTGCAAAAATTGTCTGTATAATCATAAAGACAAGGCGTGCGTTTCAAGTTCAATGTGTCGCGAATGCAATGAGAACCATAACACGTTGTTGCATTCAGCTTACTCATCAGTCTTGACTAGCAGGCTTTGGGTAGCAATAATTATGAGCAAAATACATTATCACTGGTAGAGAATAATCAGCGTGCATCTCATGTATCACAGAATATCACCAGCGCAGTAATTTTAGCCACGGCGCTGGTTAATGTCAAATCATCTGACGGTTCTTATCATACTTTACGAGCTCTGATAGACCAAGGTTCACAAATATCAATCATAACTGAGAGTGCTGCTCAAATGCTGAGATTGCCTAGAAAAAGAAATAAAGGCGTAATATCAGGCATAGGCGCCAAAGAAAGCATTTGTAGAGGTATTATTCATTTAACATGCAAGGCATTACACTGCGATTATGAATTTCAAACAGAAGTCGTAATCATGCAAACTTTGATAAAAAATCTTCCAAATTACTCTTTCAAGAAACCGTCATTGGAGTTTTTGAGTAATATCTGCCTCGCAGATCCAGATTTTAATATCAGTCGTCCCGTCGATCTACTCTTTGGTGCGGACATGTATTCTTCAATAATATTAGAAGGCATTATCAACGCCGGCCCTGCACGACCGATAGCGCAACGGACTCGACTTGGCTGGATTCTATGCGGCAATGTACAAACATATCAGTGTAACGTCATTCTAAATACGGATGACTTACGTAAATTCTGGGAAATTGAGGACATACATGAACAATCAGATTTAACGTCCGAAGAAGAACAATGTGTGCAGTTTTATTTATCTACGAGTAAAAGGTTAGATAACGGCAGGTATGAAGTTCGACTGCCTCTCAAACCTGACCATGAAGAAAAGTTGGGAACATCAAGGTCTTTAGCTCTCGCACAATTTCGCAGTCTTGAAAGAAAATTTGGCAAAAATAAACAGTTTTCGTCAGATTATAAAGCGTTCATGGCTCAATATGAGCAATTAAATCACATGTCAACATCTAAAGACAGCTCATCTCAAAAAGAGTATGTAATACCACATCACGCTGTTTTGCGACAAGACGCCGTCACCACTAAGTTTCGTGTGGTCTTCAATGCGTCCGCAAAAACAAGTAGTGGATACAGCTTGAACGACGTAATGTATAAAGGGCCGAATTTACAGCAGGACCTTTCACGGTTAATTTTAAAGTGGCGACAGTATAAATATGCATTTATCAGTGACATTGAAATGATGTTTAGACAAATAAACATAACTTTTGATGATCAAAAGTATCAAAAGGTGTTGTGGAGGTCATCAAAAAATCAACCTATCAATACATATAGCCTATCCACGGTCACTTACGGGACTAATGCAGCTCCATTTCTAGCATTAATGACATTGCGAAATCTTGCATCAGACGAGAAATATCGGTACCCCGAAGCTGCAAAAGCTGTAGAAGAATGCTTTTATATGGATGACTACTGCGGTGGACACTATAGTATAGAGAAGGCTAAGCAGTTAAAATCAGATTTAATTCATCTTTTACAATCTGGTGGGTTCAACCTAAGAAAATGGACGTCCAATGAACCGGAGCTTTTATCAGACCTTAGCAAAGATCAATGTAACCCTCAAACATATCAGTTCAAGCAAACGGAGTCCACTAAAACATTAGGGCTAGGTTAGAATCCTTGTAGAGATGTTTTTATATTCGAATCAAAAATAGAAATATCAGATCGTGTCCCTACCAAACGATCCATTTTGTCAGACATTTCAAAGTTATTTGACCCGCTTGGGTGGCTGGCTCCAATCACCACAAGTATGAAAATTTTATTTCAAAGTGTCTGGTTATCACAATTAGCCTGGGATGATCAATTGCCTACAGATATCAATAAGAAATGGGTCAATTTAAGGAAAGAATTACGAGAGATTAATAACTTTGAAATTAAAGGGTGGATAGGCATTTGTGAATGCGACACAATTGAATTGCATGGCTTTTGCGATGCGTCTCAGAAAGCTTATACATATAGAGATTGTATCGGATAGCACAAGCGCGGCATTTCTATCAGCGCTCAGGCGGATGGCTGCCAGAAGGGGAGCACCGTGTCACTTATATAGTGACAACGGCACAAACTTCGTTGGCGCAAATAGAATATTACAGAAGGAGTATATTGAAATAAAAGATATACTAGACGACCACTTCTTCAAAGAAATCACGGATATGAATATACAGTGGCACTTCAACGCCCCATCCTGGCCAAGCGCAGGCGGCTTGTGGGAACGAGCAGTAAGAAGCCTGAAGCATCACATCAAACGCGTTATAGGCGAACAGAAACTTACTTTTGAAGAATGGGCCACTATACTTGCACAGATAGAGGCGTGTTTAAATTCAAGACCGCTTTGCGCCTTGTCAGAAGACCCAGAAGATTTGGATTTTCTAACTCCTGCACATTTTCTCACGGGAAGATCCGGATTAACTATCATCGAAAGTGATCATGACGCCAGAACTAGGTGGTATTTGATATCAAAAATTAGACAAGATATTTGGAATCGGTGGAAAACTGAATATTTAACTCAGTTATCGGCGAGAAGTAAATGGTTGGATAAGAAAAGAAACATGCGAGTCGGTGATCTAGTTGTGATTCACGAAGATAATATGCCACCAGGAAAATGGGCCATGGGTCGAGTAACGCAGCTTCATCCCGGCAAAGATGGTTTAGTTCGTGTGGTTACCTTAAAAACCAAAAACGGGTACATCAAAAGACCGGTTATCAAGTTGTCTGTCTTACCTGTTTCGGAATCAAATCAAAACAATAACATACCACAGGATCAATATCAAGGGAATAACAGCCAGACTAGTTCTGATTCACATACACATAATTCGCCGAATGGAAAACCCCGCTCCAATTTTCTTTGTCTCGCATTATCAATTATACTGTTTTTCAACCTTATATCAGCCACAACATGCTCGTTCAACATAACCAAATTGCCACTCAATCAATCAATACTCTTCGAGCCTATTTCGAAAATGCAACTTGTTCGAGACAAATGGACTCTAGTGACATATTTTGAGATGGGACCCTATTGGGAAGGTACCCAAGCTTTCAATAAAATTTCGAGTTACTTGGATAACATATGTTCAAAAATAAATCATGAAACATATTGTAATATGACATTATTGCAATTACGTCACGATTACAACGAAGTGAATTACTATAATGATGAGCTACTGCAAGATCAGCATTTCTCTGCGTACGCTAGACAGCATCGGCGCCGCCGCGGTCTTATCAATGCAATTGGATACGTGGCTAGTGACTTGTTCGACAAACATTTTGAATGTTAAACCTGAGATAACAAGCCCGAATATTGACAAAATAGATCATATCTTTAACCTGTCTCTGCCTTTCTTAGAAAGTGAGACCAACGGCACAGACTTTCAAGATATAAATACAACCTTAGCAAATCTACAGCAGCAGATCATAGTGATGAAAGAGAAAGCTAATCAATTACCTGAGATTTTATCAACACATGACATTCATCACTACAGCTTCAGTTACGTGCTGGTAGCCGTGGCTACTATCGCAGCAGCGATCTTCCTTTGGAGGCGGAGGCGCCAGGCTGTCATTTCTCGTCGGCAGGCGTCCGCTTCCCCACAGAACACAAGTGATAATAGTGCCGAGTGTAGTGCAGTGCAAGTCAGGGCTGATCCGCAGCCAAGTGCGATTTATCTAAGTGCGCGTAACGTACAAAAGGCCTCGGCAGGCCAAGTGTTCTTTACTAACTCCAGTGCAAAGCTATATCGAGACAGTTGTAACTCTCCTATACCAATCAAACACGAGTTTGAAATAGAAAAGACACAAATGTGAACTTTATTACTTTAATCAATATGCATAATTATTAACCATTCAATTTGTTTGTTATCATTTGTCATAATACATATAATCATTCATATCATCATCATCTCTTCTGCTGTTGGGGAGTATGTACGAGTTGCATCGTACAGCGAATGTGTCCGCGTCAGCAATTGACGCTATTGCAGGTTTACTGTGCGATGTACTTCGTCGAATTAATCAGTGTGTACGTAAACCGCGGCGCGTTCACTCTATCATTCATCCACGTATATTGTATCATTGTATCAGTGTAAAATCTATCAATAAATCAATTTACTTTATCATAATTTGCGGTATTATTTCTCACAACAGTTAGTTACATGTTCTGAGTGTACAGCTCAAACATATTGCTTGTTCTGCTTACCATCAGGCAGAGTGGAGTCACTTTGGTAGGCTAATAGATGTATAAAAAAAACAAATATTAAGAAAACATAATTAAGCCGTTGACGATTGTGTCGGGGAAGGGAACGAGGAAGGAGAGGACATGGAGTAAAAATAATACGACATAATCAAATATCAGCTCTAAATGTTCAGTACAGTTATATTTTATACTAGCTGCGCCCCACGGCTTCTCCGATTTTCGGGATAAAAAGTAGCCTATGTCCGTCTCCGGCACCGAATCTATCTACATATCAATTTTCATTGAAATCGATTTAGGCAAAACGGAAAACTTAGGTTGTAAGGTTTTTGTATTGTTAAGTGGTCGGTAATAAATAAGTAGCCTTATCTAATGTGAGTGTTAAACGCAACGCTTCAAAAGCGACATGAAGCGTTCTTTAAGAAAAAAATTTGTGGATAAAATTTAGTAGTTGGCTTTTTTCTGCATGTTTAAATAGCTAAGCTGTTAAACATTTTATGAAAAAATATACGTTTGCGTTGAAACTCGCAGACGCATAGTTTTCTTAACTACCTATTTATTGTAATGAGGTACATAAACTTAGGCACTTGTATATAATTACAAGACGGGAATAACGATCGCGTTCGGTGGATAATTTCAAAATTCTTTTACCAGCTCATATTCGAAAATATCGCGATCGCGTCATTGAATTTCAAACAGTAGGTAGACATTGACCTCATCCATTGCGCCTCGAGTGTACCTACATTGCAGTTGTATTTTCTTATGTAAGTATACGAATGACAACTGTTGTATTTTGCACACGCTTTGAACTAAAGTTATGACGCCTATTGCAAATTGCAGTGTAAGATTGCTATGGTCCTTAATTAAGGTTGTCTTTCGCGAAATATTCAGTATCGTGAAGGGAGATATTTTTAATAAAATTAAAGAAAGATTGTTCTAAATGTATAGCTTGAGAATTTTCCATTACGTTTTTGATGATAATGATCATTTCTTTCGAACTTGTATAGTAGTTTATGTACCCTAATTCTTCTTATTATGATAGGTTATTTTTTATTACTACAATTACTTTTATTATTAGAGAGATTTTCTTTCCACGTGAGTTTATTTTTTATTAATTGTTTAAACACTTAATGTAATATGTATCGTGTTTCACGTGTCCAGCTATTGGCTATGAGTAATCATGAAGTTTATCTTTATTGTTTCTGATATTAGTACTTAGGTTATCTAAATCGTTACTAAAATACCGGCTTTCTCGATACATCTTTTAAACTGTATAAAATAATTTTGTTATCAATCACATGATTTCTTTGTTTTGTTTAACGACCTGACAATATCTGTCATTGTCACATCGGAATTTATTTTGTGGATTTATTCGATTCCGGATATGATTTTCTCGTTTAAGTTGTTGTTAGTGTGTGTGACTTCATCAGGTAACTGCAAGTTCAGTTAAAGTTTTTAAACATTCTTAATATTAATAGTGTGTTCAGTAGAATGTTAAATTTTTGATATAGGCAGCTAGACATAGTACTGACGCCGCCATTGCCCATATCTCAATACAAAGTAAAATAAAAGTCTAAATTATTGTTAAGACTTTTTATAATTTAAAAGTTATCCCCAATGGCACGAGTGAATCCTCAGATTGGATAAGTAATATTGAATCTACTGTAGTTGTAACTTGAGGTGATACTGTACTATAAAGTATAGTTTTTTAATAGCCCTCATGGGCACTTGTCGGGGCATAAACAGTGTAGTGTGTACACCTACGCCGTCTTCCCAATGGGTGCCGTTAGCTACTGGTACCTACACGTAGGTGTAGGTAATATCCGATAGACCTACTCGTTTATCGGTATTTTGGTATAAACTTCACATGAACTTGAGTGTTCAAATATTGTAGAAGGTAAGGTGATTAAATCGTTGACAGACAAATATTTGTGTATCTATAAAAAACTGCTGAGTGCTAATGCACTCTATTCAATCGTATGGGTTTTGGTAGTGTCTTGAGACACAAAGTTTTTCTTGCAAATATGGGACTAAAATCTTGGCATAATGGTAAATTCTCTCCGTGGCGCAGAGGACGCGCGAAACGGACTGGTCTGTACGAGGTTCGATCCTCACACAGGATAAAACTTAACAATCAACGACTGGATTTTTAACTGTGCGATTTATAAAATAAATAAATATGAATCTGAAATATAAACGATGGAAATCTTGAAATATAAGTGATGATAGTTTCTAGAGCATTGGTGAAAAATCTCTTCCAAATAGATATTCGTTACGTCACCACATATCATCTGTCGGTGTGTATAGTCTGTGGCGTTCTGCCAACGCCGCTGCCAGGTTTACTTTTTAAAATTGCTGTTTTGTAAAAAGTAGCGATGACAAATGGCGACTAGAATTGCTCAGCTTGTCACTCAGTAAATGTTTTGCTAATATTCATGTAGGTAGCTATTTTATATTGATGGTGAATAATATAAAAAGTAATTGTATTTATGTTTCATTTAAGAGCTTATTAGTAGTGAAAGTTTTATGTCCGTCAGATCTTTTTTAATACAAAACTTTTTAATAATAAAATATTTTGTCTAAAATAATGTAATGGAACTGAATAGATAAGAATTATTGTAATTTTTAATTGGAACTGGCCATTTTTTATTTGATTCTCCTAAAAAAAATTAACTACAGCACATTGTCACTTGCTTTTCGCGTTTATGTATGTATTTTAGAAACAAAAGCAGAGAAGAAACTTGTATTACTTAGCTGTCATCAATAGTCATCATCATCATTTAAAAATCATAGATCTTATTGTGACGCAGTGTCATTTGATGTATATGTCAGAAAATGCTCAACATAACTTGAGTCCACAAGTATACCCTCTTTGGGAGAACAATCAATAAACGTTCTTTACGTGAAATCACACAAAGAAACTGAATTCCAACTCACATCTTTTCAATATCGAAGCGCGACATGGCTCTATTGAATAGTGCAAAACATGTAAATAAGTGTGCACGTATAACTCGAGTGTGTTGATAAAAGAGAGTATTGTGACGTCACGACGACATAAGTAGATATGTGTGCTAGTGCTGACGTGGTGTTGTTCTCAACTGTGCAAGTGATCAATGGATGAAACTGCTGATAACAGAGATAGTATTGTGATGTCATACATTGCAGTTAATACTTTATGACCAAACTTACATATATTTTAGATAAATTGCTGCAAGAAACCTTTCACCTTTTTTATATACAACATTCAAGATTTATCTTTTTACCTACCTATTTTTATTTCCAGCTTTTTATAATAGAATAGTTTTTATTTTCATTTAGATCACATCGATGACACTTATGAACGTCAAATATGAACGCTTTATTTTTTACACAAGTGTTTAGATACTTAATAAATATATAAAGCGGAAGAGTTTGTTTGTTTGAACGCGCTATTCTCTAAAACTACCAGTCGGATAGATTTCTTGAGGAAGGTTAAAACAAGACTAACATTACGCTATGATCCAGGGGAGCGGAGCAGCAATATCTAATTGTGGATAAAACTACACTGTGGACAGCTAGTATTATTATAATGTATATATGGCTTTTACATCCTTTCGATCCCACATTGTTTCGTGGTCATCTTATAGTTTCCTACAAGAAAGTCCTGGTTAACCGTAGTGTCGTGGTCACAGATCATTTCCCCTGGCTTTCTCTTAGGTATCAACTACCTTACCGTAAAGCTCGAGCAAATTTTTCATATTTTTGTAATAGTTTGGTAATACATCTTGTGAATGTCGATAGTCAAAGTCAAAGCATTTATTTCATTTAGATCATAAAGTATGATGCTTATGAAAAGTCAACATTACATTTTGTCAGCCAATTGACCTACAGCCAGTTCGCTGACGAGGTAGAGCTGTGAGAAGAACTGGCAAGAAACTCACGCCACTCTTTTCAATCGCCAGATAATTACAGTTATTTGAATGAGTTACAATTTAAACACTCAACGCAACCAAAGAACCATACAAAGTAATTATTACAAATTAACTAATTAATATAATACTAAGATTAAAGAAAGAAAACAAGGAATTCAATTATTTTTTTGATAGGTAAGAGTCTCCGCATACTGCAGACTTTCAATTGGCCGATAGTTTGTTTCGTTGCTTAATCAGTATAAAGATGTATATATAAGTGCCGCTCGAAAGTCTGCAGTTAGAAAAAGGGCTCAGCTGATAATCCTCCGCACAGTCCTAATACCGTTTGATAAACTACCCATAAATTAACAATAATATTATCCCCCAGTTTCTGAAAGGCTGATCAACGAAAAATTAACTAATCAACTGAAAACATGCTAAAACCATAGATAATTAGTTTAATTTGATCTAATTAGTTATTAACTAGATGAAATTTAACTAATTATTCATGTTTTTAGTTACCTAAATGGTACTTCACATGAGATTTAACAGTTGATTAGTTAATTTTTCGTTGATCAGCCTTTCAGAAACTGGGGGTAAATCTCTGAAGTTTACATTTAAATAGGCAATCAATTTCATGTTGCAAATATCAATGTAAATTCTGAAGAATGCGGTTTTTGGAATTGACCACACAACGCTCTCTCCTCTCGGCGATGACTGTTCGAAATTATGATTAAGTGTAATATCGAATAGATTGTATCGCCCACGTGTAATTAGTGTGATTACACAAGATGTCAGTCTTTGATGTGGAAACAACACGGGGTGAGCAATAGTGCAGGTAACAATACCTATGTAGGTGGTCGCTAATCTAGCGAAGGTGCTAAATGCTGTGTACTTACGATATCGCTGCACTTACTGTCCCACATACTGTTTTTAAACTCAATGGAAGCATCAAAAACAATCGCACCCACATGCTCATCACTGTGACTCAGGTTTAACAATTGAAGATCCCTTACGAACATCGAGCTATGAGCTATATAGAGCACGTCTTGGACCGCGCAACGAATTTATTCAGAAGTAAAATGCAGTTTGTAATAAAAAATATCCATTTGTCTCTGTTACAAAGGGAGTAACAGATATACAGTGGCTTTCTTTATACAAACTAAGCAAAAATTCTTGAAAATCCCGACTTTTCGTTCGGCACTGAAGCGCTGTCAATAATAGACATATTGACGTATTGAAAAAGCGATTCAACGCTGAACGTTCTATTGCAAGAAATTGGATTTTCAAATAAAGATCGTATATTAGTATAATGAAACACGTAGAACAACTGAGTACACAAAGCCAGCCACCGTTAATCTGTATCGAATGTATGTACCTACCTATATAAAGAAATATAGGTAAACTAATATTGTTTATATGAAATGTCAAGTTATACATAAGAATTTAGAAGTGTTATAATCACCGTTTTACATTTTGAATATTATCAGGTCCAGTGCGTGTATGAAATTCGAAATTTAATCACTTAAAAATGTTACACATTTCATAGTTCTAGCTTTTTAGTAGGAACGGGCTTGGCTAACCAATTAAGAGCTACTATCCATTTCGCAGTCTAAAAATACAAACCATTATTTTCGGCGAAAATTTATCTATCTATAACTAACTAGGTACATACATATATTTGTTGTCGAGAAACCTTCAGGCGGAACAGGCTTCCGCGTAAGCTTTAAGGCATTGTTTAGATACTTCCAGTCTAGAAAGTGAAATCACGCCATTTATTACCGCAGGTAAGAGTACACGTACTGCACGTTAAACATGACCCTAAGCTGCTAGGTCTAGTCTCGAATTTGCTTGTCAAGCGATTATAGAAAACTCTCCTTTTGGGAGGACACAATGTCCTGTGGTGGACGTCAATAAACATTTTATTGTCCATGATATTTTTAAGTCATTAGCTAATTCTAAACCATAAGCCTTTGTAGATGTGCGGTAGTTCATAAATCAATGTTACTATATTATATAACATCCATTCAACTAATTTTGTCTTTATTAAAATAGCAACACTTTAAGCATTTGATATCGAAAATTACGTACCACTGGCTTGTTCAATGCAATGATCAAACTTACACTTCATTAAGTACACACAATACGGTATACATTGAAGATATTGTTTGCTATCCCAACTAGTAATTGTAACAGTGGTAAGCATTGGATGTGGAATATGTTTGTTTTAAAGCTCTCGTTGGAATTAGTCTCCCGTCGTCGCTCGGAACTAATTTGCTCTTAATGGCTTTAGGTGGTCCGTCCTATTATTACATTGTATTACTTAATTAACTACTTACCTTTAACACTTGAAATAATATAAATTTAAATGTATTTGTAAAGCTGAGAAAATCATGTTTTTAATTATAATTCAAGCAAATGAACTGTGACGCGTAACTTTACCTTGTTGAACTGATTGTGGCATAAACTATGTATGTACATATTAATATAACTATGTATGTATTAATTGAAAGATTAACATATTTTTTTATCTTTCTCCAAGATATAACTGCTAAATTCAGATCTGAATATCAGTTAACATTATGTTTAACATTTGGAACTTACTTCTTTGCAAACGTTTGCTTAATTACAAAATATTTTCCATCAGTAGTTCAAATAGCACATATTATTTATGTTTTCTGTCGATGTTGGCAGCCACTTTATTTTACGAGTTGCTTCAATAAAAGCCTCCACTGGCTGTGACGAATAAAAGGACCGCTCGTCGTTACTCTTGTTTTATTCGCGATTTGCATTGATCTAGGGTCTTAGGAGCCGTCACCCTCGCTGACCTATACGTCATTTAGAAACAGGACAGTAAAATGTTTCTCGACGCAGAGTTTTCTTTTGTGGGATTTATACATCAGTAATGAGTAACTTTTGCTTGATTCTGGTTTAAGCATTAAACTCATATAATATGTTCATATGAATGACACTTGTTAACGTCAAAATAACGAAACAAAATGTTAGCCCTATTAACCTGCAAGTATTAAGAGTCGAAATGGCTCAGTCAATAAGAAAGTGGCTTCATAAACACGAGGTAGTGGGTTCGAATCCGGTCAAGTACCAATGTGATTTTTCAAATCATATGCACTTTCTAAGTTTATCTTGGATATTTCTAACTGACGGTGAAGGAAAACATCGTGAGGAAACCTGGACTTAAAAGTCCGAAATTGCCAATCCGCCTTGCGCAAGCGTGGTGATTAATGCTCATGCCTTCTCTATATGAGAAAGGGCCTGCAGTGGGCTAATAAACAGGCTAGTATTATTTTTATTATTAATGAGTAACTTAAACTTTAAGTAAAAATCTTGTTAAAATTAATTTTAAACATCTAATGAAATCTGAAAATAAGATAAGTTATTAGTGTTAGCAAACTGTTTTTTTTTTTGACAATAAATTGTTCAAGATATCTCCATGTATTAGGAAGACAATTCATCTTTAGTTAAGAGAATCACTGTCTATTGTATTGTCACTGGTGGCTATCCATTACTCATTCAGATCACAAAAAAATGTTACCGCTCGACTGCCTCTAAGATTGTGGCATTTTTTTACCATCCAATGAAATCAATTTGAGACCAAGAGTTCGCGTGATTGTACACCAATGGTTGGCTTCGGCTTTTTTTTGTGATAATTTTACGATGACGATAATGAGATTGCTTAGGTTTTTATACCATTGTTTCCAGAAGTTGATGTGATTTTGAGTCCTTAATGGAATAATTGAGTCGCTGTGTTTTTTGCAAGTCGCAACAGCAAAATGCTCTTTGTACAGCTACACGCTGTTAATGCTAGCTAGGTGAAGAACCGGTTCATATGTTGTAACTCCGAGTCGAAAGGCAATGTCGTGTGTGGCAAGCTCGATAAAATACGTGTTTTCTAACCAATGTATAGCCAGGTGTATCTTGTTATTATTCACGCTCGGTTGGCCGGCTCCCTTCATTTATGTGTCATACAAAAAGTGTGCAGCAATAAAGGGGTTGATCGTGTCTGTTGGTACCGATTACCGGCACCTTTGAGTCATCTGCAAGACCTCTGTTGTCATGCGCACACATATAATACTATCTAGTTTAATCTATGTTTTAAAAACTCGCACGCAATGAAATGGAACTGTGGTTGATAAGCAATATTTTGTGAGGTGAGATGATCTTGCTGTAGTTCTGTAGTATGAAAGAAACGTAGCAGTGCTTACTGAGGTAACAAGTTAATTCAAGTGCATAGTTACGCGACTCGAATTACAGGTACGTGGATGCAAATGGTTGGCGCCTTGCTCGAGTTTCTGTTAACTGTTGATCGAGCCACAAAAACGTTATGTGCGCTGCGGTCATTTAATTGGCTGGTTCAATGTTCCGACCAACATAATAGCGGTTGATGCTCTAATTGTGGCACACTACATAGAAATACCGCTCACCTAAACAATAACTATAAAATTTAAAAACATTTATATGCAAAAATATATCTGTAATAGGGAAACGTTGATATGCATCCTTCAATGATTTAATGGTTAACGCAAGGCAGTCTGTTAAAATCGTGCTAAATGAATAATATTATTTTAAAATTGCACACATAAATAATAATAGAGTCGTGCTAGTAAGATTTAATTTTGACTATTGTATGCGAGGTAACTGTATACTAACGTTTGTAAAGTTTGCTATGACTCACAAATACGACTAAAATGGCATTGGACGTGTCAAAGTAAAGTGTGAATGCCATAAAGGCAATGTCAATATTGACATTATAGCCTAGTCTGTTAACAGCAACCGTTAACATTCAATACAAGTGCCATTCTTAAATTCATTTACTTATTATTTAGAAAACCATTTGTTATAAAAAGCTGATAAACATATCTTGGGTAAGAAACCTAAATCGAAGCTAAACATTGCCATCTATATTTGTAATAAATCAAACTAGTTTAAAAGCACGTTCGGTCTGACGTTTACCACCTTAAGATTCCAACTTGTAAGAAAGTAAGTCCGTTGATGTAAAATAGGATTAAAAAATAAGCAAACTGATATAATCTGTCTCATCGATCAGGTGAAGAGTACTTAGCATTCTTTTTGCCGTGCCTCGGTAAAGCACTTCAGAATCGATCCGCTACGGCTCGCACGCTCCGCCGACGATTGCGTCACGTCACGTCGGTTAAATCACGAGATGATCACTCTGTTTATTATTTTATTTTCCCCAATGATCATCAATGACGCCACGATGTAAGACAGCTACCAGATGTCAAGGTTCTACCTGTCAACATCGCTGGATCGAGATCATTTGCCAATCAAAATATATTTTGGCCGAACTCGCCAACGTCTGGAGGTCAGTGATAGGTGTCAATCACAAGTTGTAAAAGCAATGCCGTACCATGGCGAACTGATCTGTCGTCTGACAGTTTGATCGTTCACCCAAACTTGTGCATTGGACCGCGAAGATGGATGATGAAACATAATTACGTAAAAAGTACATGTTCGTTTTGCATTACTTTTAGTAGATCTGTCGCCTTTTAGGTTAATCGGTATTATTTTACAGAGCAACTGCTAAATAGTGTTTTTATAATAAAACTCAATACAGTTTCATACTCGTACAGGAAGGCTATTTTTAACCGACTTCAAAAAGGAGGAGGTTATCAATTCGGGTCGTATGTTTTTTTTTTTTTTTGTATGTTTGTTACCTCATATCATTTATGAACCGATTTGAAATTTTTTTTTTTATTTGCGTGGGTATACTCTGAAATTGGTCTAATTTTTTTATTATAAGAAATGGTTCAGTGGCTGTATGTTTTTTACGACAGAACTCGGTCATTTATAAACTAATTTGGAAAATTCTTCTTTGAAAGGGTATACTCCGAAATGGGGACCCCATTTCGGAGTATACCCTTTCAAAGAAGAATTTTCCAAATGTCGATTTTGGAGTCGGCTGGCACCGACTCCAAAATAACTGATTAAAAACTATAAATAGTAAAGTATTATAGGTATCAAGGATTGCGTTGATTCCCCTCTAATGTTCTTTGCTATGAAGTAATTAAAATATTATTTTCTACTTTTTAGTTAAGGATTGAACATGTAGGTGTTGTTTGAAGTCGGTTTTCATTTTTTTTTCTAAAAATAATTTTATTACTCAATCGTTACAAGCGGAACCTGAACTGGGACAGTGATATCAAATATGAATTTCTTCGTCATGCGTCTTATTATCATCACGTGATACTGATCATTAAATTGTGTATTAATGATGGGAAATCCGCACTGTTATGAGAAGACAAAAGTGAAGGAAACATGGTGCATTTGCATTTAAACGTTTCCAGTGAGATCTTTGTTAATTGTAGCTGATAAACGTATTAAGGTTAAACCACATTTAAATATCCCTTCAAGACTTATTCTGACGTCACGCTTTATTATTGCGTTCAGTGCTGCCGTATTATAGAAAACTACATTCTAATTTCAGGCAAATTAGTAAGGTACCAACCCACGTCATGTACCTTACGTCTTTAGGCAAAACGGTCGACCAGACTAAAGCCAGTAACCACTCCGATGGAAAACCGATACAGGCCACCATTACAGTGACTTAACATTAGAGTGACAGGCACAGTGACTTTCTTTGCATAACCTGCACATATGAACCCTCTGGACGTTCATATTTTTGTGAAATCCAACAATATATGTAGGTAATAGCTATTATTCTTCATATAGATAGAAGCTAATCACCCCAGTAGGTAGGTATGTTTGGTATTTGCCGTGACGAGTGTACTCATTAGCCGACATTTCGGCTCGCATTTACATGTTATCTGCACGTCTCCATGGCGCCATACGTACAACACATGCACGAATTAGCATACATACATGTATTGCCTTCGTCAATATACTAATCGACTCGGAACATTTTTACACTCAATTATATGTACTTCGGTAACTGGATATTCAAAAACAATGTGTTTTATCGATGCCGTCATACGAAGGATGTAATGGATGTAATTAGTAATGTGAATCAATATCGTCGTAATTAATGGCAAATAAGGCTTTTCGGCGCGAAGTTGTAGGTTTTATTGGCAAGTAATGTGACTGTTTGAAAGTCATAATTTATGTACTTTATAGGTTTATGTTATTTATTTTTCTTACATACGGTGAAATATAAGAAGAAATCTGGCCTACATTAAACTCGCCATGAACAAGCGTGATCACTATCATTCTTTAACCTAAGATGAGAGTAACTTTTTTTTTATTTCCATCTGTGGCAGCCGAGCAAATAAACCTGATGGTAAGTGGTAACTGTCGCTCATGGACAACTCAGAGTCTCTATGGCATTGCTCCTGCAATTTCAGAGACTCTGCGTAGCCGCTGCCTACTTTGAAGGGAGTAGGGTAGGCGAAGGGATTGAGGGAAGTGAAGAAAAAGGAAAGGAGGAAAATGGGAGCTTACTGTTTGTACAACTGTCTGAAACTGTGATAAAGAGCCTGCAAAAATAACAATTTAAATTTTAAACACTGATTGTTACAAATTAATTACTGGCATAGCAGAGGCCATATAGGAGTGCTTCGGTGCCTCAAGGTTAAGTCACTGGAGCCTTGCTATTGGCACTGCGCCAGCACAACCGACTGCCGCCTAGTTTTGCTGTTGGTAACACGTCTGTAACAAATCTCCGCTGGTTTATCTCCAGCTGTTAATGAACGCACATTTATTACGCCCTTACCTTACATCGGTATGCGTAAACAGACTTGCCGAGTCTAATGTAGCTATTTTTACATACATTTGGTCTTACAGATAAAATTTGCAAGGCACTTGTTAGATAACATAAAAAAATAAACATTTGCATTTTTAAATTGAACAAGAATTTAGTTTCAATGGTCTTATCAGAGAAAACGACGGTGATAAGGAACTGATATGACATAGCACGTGTGGCATCACCTCACCAATAACGCCACTGGCACGGTACTTCGTTGGGCACAGATACTTGTTACATGTCTTTGCCTATTTTTGTGTTCATGAAGTGCATGTTTCTAAAATTTCTCGCAACACAAGATTTATTACACACTTAGTGCCTCTTTTTCGTCCCAGCCCATTATATTCCGGCTGCAAGTTGAATATAAATTAAAACCAATAATATGAATATTGGCGATTTCAGACTTACTCAGAAGTCTAAGTTTTCTCAGGATGTTTTCTTTCACCGTCAGTCAGTAATGTCCAGTTAAACTTAGCAAATACAATGATTTGAAATGTGAAATCGCCATAAGCGCTCGCGGTGATCAATGCTCACACCTTCTCTGTATGAGAAGAGATCTTTCCCTAGAGTGGGAGTAATAACAAGTCGATAATTATGATGAATATGAATATGGTGAAGGCGATCAAGCGTGAAGATATATAACTCATAATTTCTCTGTATGAGAAGACCTCATCGGGCACCACATTTTAAAAACAATAATTTAGAAGTGTGTCTATTTATTTGCGATAAGTCAGATTTTCTAAAAAGACTGAACGAGCAGTGAACTCAATGATGACATGCACGGTGAAAAACAGAAAAGTTAGTTAGTTACTATTACATAAGGAAAATCAGAAGATATTTGCAATGATTTCATTGAATGTACAGTCGTGAAGATTGAATGAGGCTAAAATTAGCACTGATGATGACACGTAACGTTTAATTGTCAGCATTGTAGGGTCAATTTGTCTCTCGGCAGGTCAATGTGTCCTAAAATAGAACTGAAGAGAATCCGAACAAGGAAAACACGTCCTAATGATCTTAAACAATGTTCATGTGTGTAAAACCTAGATTGTAATAGAATTAGTTTAAAAGTTATTCTCGGTAGAAATTTTTAATTGTTTATTGAGTAGGCGTACTAATAGGAGCAGTTGATCGGTGCGTGCGCACTAGGTCGTTGAGGTCACGCATCAGTGGTGCGAGGGCCCAAACGAAGGCCGCCCAATTGCCTTAATACACCAATCAATTGGCTATAATTATATCAGATTTTACTCCGTAGATTGTTCATATCCTCCGTTGAATAAATCTTATAACACTCGAACGGAAGCTATAAAATAGCAACAGACAATTTTTATCAATATTGAGAAGTGTTGCGTATTTGAGCCAAGGTTGTCGGTCGCACTCCCTTAATTATAGTATTGGGTATATACCACGACTATGTCTATAGGCTGCTGTACTTAAAGTACTTGGTCTACTTGTACCTATTTAGTAGGCCTTTTAAACGTTAAAGATATCTATTTTTATGTGATATAATGCCTGTGCTTGTTGCCCGCCTGATAGTAATAGAAAATTTTGTACAGTATCAATATATAGTGCCAAGATTAATAATAATATGGGCTTTTCCAGACAAAAAATAAACAAAGTAGGCTTCCAAACTCATAAGGCTCTGTCCTGCTCCCAAAACATCTCTCAAACTCTAATTTAGGATATAGAATTTATGTTTCGTTCAAAGCACCATTAATAGTCGCCTAGAGTAAAAGAAAATCCTATAGATATAATGCGATGTGTGTGTGAATGGTGAATGTGATATTATAGCATGCGTGCTCTCACCACTCTCTATTCCATTCTCAACTCACCCTCAGCTCCTTCATACTTAACTCCTTACTTTCAATTCTTCTGCTCCACTCATGACAGGAACTTACGCTCTTCCAATAACCTTCTCCTTGCATGTCATTCTCATAAATCTGGATTTGTTGACGCTTCCTTTATTATCCAGGCAGTGCGTCTTTGGAACGACCTTCCTGTTGAGGTCAGGATGGCTACTAATCGTTTTCGGTTTAAGCTGAAAGTTCGGGCTCTCCTCTTTGAGAAATTGTTGGAGTTATCACGTTAATGTCTCTTTACTCATCATATTTATAGTGTATTTATGTATTTATGTATAGGTACATGTATATATGTATTTTTATATTTACTTATTTATACTTATTTGTATTATAATATTTAAGTATTCACTGTTTATTTTCTTTATGGTTAAACTTTATTTTTATACTTTTAACTTAGATCATAACTATTTTAGATTTTTATCATTCTGCTTCAATAACTGCACCTACTTTGCTTATCTCTGCATCACCTAAGGTTGACTGGTAGAGAATGCTTATAGCATTAAGTCCGCCTCTGTACCTATGTGCATGAAGTTTAATAAATAAATAAATAAATAAGTAATAAATAAATAAGTAATAAATAAATAATATATTCAGAACAACTAAACGTAACGCCACCTAGATCTAAAATAAGCATATTATATTATAGCTTGTGTTATGGGTTCTAGAATGCGGATATACATTCTTAACTCTCTTTTTTTTTTGTAAATACATACATACATATTATACATAGAAAACACCCAGACCAATGCAAATAGAATTCATACACACATATTTTCACTGAGCGAGAATCGAATCCGGGATCGCGTAGCAGTCCGTACCTACACAGTACCACCGAACCATGTAGGCAGTCAATGGTGCTTTGTTTGACCGCTTTGGTGTTTTATTGGTAGCTATTTTATTTGTTCAGAAATCTTATTGTATTCTGCTGTTCATATTTCAAGAAGTTTTTTGCAATCTATTGACTTTGAACCATATTCTTTACCAATCTGATATGATAATTAAATAATAGTATTACGCAACAAAAGTATAATCGTTATCTACGTTTTATGCCGTTATCAATAATGTGACTTGTGTTTGTTGCAGGCGATGTGAGAGTGGTGCGTAGATGTGGCAATGTTCCAGCCTGCATCGGCCAGGTCTCTGCCAAACATGTGAGTAATACTTTTTATTTTCATTACTTCCATCTTTGGTTCCTGGTTTCCTGGTACTTATTTGGCACCAATACGAAAGAAAATGTATTACTAATACATTTTCTTTAATGACATTACTTGTATATGTGGACTTTCTTCTATTATGAAAACTGCTATTTGGCCTGGAAACTTTTTTGTATTTGGACTTTTTTTGATTTACTATAATTTATTGCTCTACTCTATATACTCTATCACACAACTAACTTTGAATGTCGTTAACTTCTTCACTACAGGTTGTACATACATAAAGTGCAAGCAGGCTATAAAACTAGTAGAGCATTTTAATGCAAGCACGTCGTGAGTATTTGAATGTGTGGTAAACACCCGGTATCAGTGGGTTTTGTTTCCATCTCTGCCTAACGTCATGCTATCAGATAATGTCACAGAACTGAATACTTGAAGATTAACCTAATCGCGCATTTACTGCACATATAAACAGTTCATATGTACGAGGACGGATGTATTAGCTTTTAATCAGCTGATTATAATTTAGGGTGGTTTAAGTATCTTTCTATACTGCCAAGTGTCCTTGTGTCAGCACGTTGTGCGAGTGTCAGTCTCAGTCACGCGGGGACTGCGCTCGTGCGCACTCGTCTCGACAACTGCGTCGTGTTCGTCACAGTGGTACAATCGTAACGTACTTTTGTTGAATAATAATAAACGGATAATTATTGTTCTTTTCGTGTTTCATAGTGTCTTATCTGACTCTCGTAAGAAAAAAAGGAACGCATAATTTCTAGTGCCGGTTTCTGTAAGTGTATTTTAAAATTCTAAACCATTTTGCAAATGCTAAGAAAACGTGTTCGTAGAGTTTTTTTTCTATATTAGCCTATCAAAGTGACGCCACTCTGCCTGATGGTAAGCAGTTAATGAAATCCAGAAGTGGTGGACACCATTCCAAAAGCTAAACTACTGGTATGGTGGCCTCCACCATGGCGGTATATCAAAAACAAAAAAACTTGGATTCTTGTGATATCTGTCAGAATGGCTCTCTCATATACGGCTTCTTTATAAACTAGATAATCCATACAAATGTCCACAATGTTTCACTTGGAATTAGTTTTTTTTTATGGTTTCTATTCAACTTAAGTTTTGTAAACACTGGCCATTGTTTTGTCGCTGTAAGAAGTGCATCGCAAACAAATATTCTGTAACTAGTGTGTTTTGAAAATACGTGTGCAGTGTATGTGGGAGAAAATGCAGCAAAATATGATACTGTATAGCCATAATTATAGTGAGGTAGACTAACGAGTTAGTTAACATTGAAACACAAAGTTTTCAACATTATACATTTGACACACGATTGTTATAGACTTCTACAATATCAGAAGTTTAGGAGCTCACCAAAGTCGGTACATGCTGTAGAGTTAGTGCTATTTGCCAACCTTGTTTTAAAAAGGAGGAAGTGTTAGTGCTTGGGAAATAATATTTTTTATTATTATGTGGTCATGAACCAAGTAATTATTCCCAGTATTCTTCGTAAGCCTGTCTTGTGGCATTTAAAGCCTACTTGCTGCTGCAACACTGAGATTGCTTGAACGCTCGCCACATCAAACAAATTGTGTGCGATTAACGTTGCAGAATTATAAACAATTTTTTTACATTAGTTTGTGAATAATGATGAATAATATATAAGTTATAAGTCACCGTCCTTGCGCACATGCAACATTTCTATACGATGGCTTTTTTTTTTAACGCTGCATTCTTTGAATTTAGATGGAGATCTACCTCTTTGATTAAAAAAATCGTGATGCTGCTATGTTATAAGCAACGCTTTTAAATTTACCTTCAAATAGTTTTTATTAGAATCATCATTCAACAGTTTCGCAAGCATCTGTATCAGTTTTATTATTTCCCAACGCTTCTTTAAGATCAAAGGATCTATTGCATCGTTAATAAATCAATCTATTCTAAAATCGTATTAGTTAATGCTTGGAAATGTGGAATTTTAATGCGAACTCGTCTGAACACATACATATATTAAAATGGATAGAAAATTGTTTATTGCACACCGATATATGTATATTATTACAAAACGCATACGCAGAATGCGATCTCTTTTAAACAACCTTAGGATAGACTTAAAAAAAGAATAGTAATAAAAATATCACTAGAAATGCAAATAATTCTTCGATATTGTAACTTGTTCTCGTTGCGACAGATGTCGTATATTAAACAGTCTGAATACATTTGTTATAGTTACATATTTTATTTTACATCTCGAGGAGATTAAATATATCGAAGATGAAATTTCTTTTTCCACGATATGAACTAGCAGCGAACTGTTCAACTACACGATTTAAAACGAGTCAATATGTAACTTTATCTTGTTTACATTTCTTGACCCACCCTAGTGAACTGTTTGTCGATTTTTCATTGAATGATAAAACAAGAAGCATTTGATTAATAATTTTGATCATTGAATGATTCGTAGGGTTGTTGTAGATTCGCCACATTTTCGATTCACATTTCACGAAATGTTAATGAAAAATGTGGCGATTCTATATTTATAAATAATCAGTATAGATATTATATCTAATCATGCAATGAAATTGCTTTTTCATTAGACATAAAATTATTAAGAATGAGATAATCGCTAAGATTATTATTCTTTAATTATATCGTGCAGTGCTCGAATTATGTATTCTTATTAACAATTCGAAAGACGTAGGTTAATTTCATTAATTACTTGGCGTTGGCAGGCGACCTCTTTTTACATCCACGACCTCTGAAAGTAATCTCGAATCTGCTGTGAAACCGTCGACACGTAATTAGCAGTCAAACCTCGCTGATTGTAGTTTAAATTATAATTGTACAACGAGGTGCTGTATTTGTAGCTCGCTCACGAAACTCGACGGTATTCTGCGGCCTTGAACGCAGATAAACCTCGGGCATACGTTTTTCTTTGCAAAGAAATCTCATTACAAATTGCGCGACTAAAATAACCTGCTATCAGACTCCAGGTACCATTGGTGGCAGTCGTATTGCACAACGTTTTTTTCTGATAACTTAATGCGCTAACCCATCAATTTGTTCTGTTACAGACTAATGACATCGGCAGCTATGCGAGCAACGAACGACGGAGGACGCGAATGCGCTTATGCCAAAATAATCTCTATTACCTCACTACGTAGATAGTTTTTGATACATTTTACATAATTATTTACACATGCGTTGTATAACACATGTGAAGTGAGTGCTAGTGTGTGTAGTGGAGACAGTAGAGTGTTGTGTGCGGTGCCTGGGCAGCGGCGCGGGCCCGATGGTGGTGGCGTCATGGCCTTCATGACCAAGAAGAAGCGCTACAAGTTCGGGGTGCAGTGCTGCCTGGAGGAGCTCACCGAGGTGCCTTTTGTCTCCGCGGTGCTGTTCGCCAAGGTCCGCCTGCTGGACGGCGGCAACTTCCAAGAACATTCTAGCAGGTCAGTTTTACTTTAAAAACGTTTCAAGGTACTAATTATTATTGTTTTAAATTCGATTCACTTATTACATACATTGGTAAACAACAAGTGACATGTTGTCAAGTCTTATCGATCATTGTTACATTTTATGCAAGTTTTGATAAAACAATATATTTATTTATATACCTCTTGACCTCTTGTCATAAACTCGTCGATTGTATCATCCTAAAACCTATTTTTCCTATTTATCTAATGTCATTACTGCTGAGCCGTCTATCATGCAAAACCAGACTTAGTTTTAATAAACCTTAAGAAAACTACAACATATTAATAAATCGAGTCGTGAATGCAATCATGTATAGTTTTAAAACTCGACAATGAGAGTAGACAACATTTTCTAGCAGCGTATCTTAGGATTCAGAGCAAAGTTTGATTTTTTAAGATAATGAGTTCTTTAGATATCTAAAATGATCTTAATTTAAATTATAAGGATTTGGATACTTAATGTGAAATTTTTTATTTATTGTTTACATGAAAAATTCTCCTGTATTCGCGCTGTCATTGCGTCACCGAAGCAGTTTTGTTTTAGAGGCATTAATACCTGTGGGTAATAGTCTCTTGTCATACCGATGACAGGCTTATCAGATGTCATCTGATTACGCAGGTTATGAGAACACGTATATTTACTTATTTATTTAGCTATTCATTCACATTTTAGTTGTTCATTGAAGTTTATTTTATTACATGCAATTTAGTTTTATTTGCACTAGCAGTATTCTTATCGAACGTCACATCTAACTTGTCATGTCAAAATTAAACAAACGTTACCATAATTAAATAGTATAAATAAGTAAAATTCGTTCTAATAAAATCCCGATTCCATGCGCCAAATTGATGAAGTCTCAAAAGTTGCAGTAAATTTGGATAAATTAATGCTGTCTTATTCTTAACTTTTAGAAACAGCCCTATCTAACTAAATCCGAGAGGAAAGTTTTCTTATCGAACATAATGTTATGAAATCTAAAACTTTGACAGTTCTGTGTAAAACGAAGACCGGATTTGAGTTTAGCGTTTTTGGGTTCTACATAAGAGGCGGAAACTTCTCGAACAGAAAAAAAGAACAGTTGAGATTAAAGCAGCTGAACTGTATTGTATATGTTTTTGTAGTATATTGTATCTAAAGATGTGATAATTATGTTTATGATAAGTGTCACACCTTACTTTACCTTCCAATTCAAAATATTTTCGGACTAGATCCAATTATTCGGAACAGGGTCCAAAAAAAATTTAAAAGAAAAAGAAAGTGATTCGAACACTTCTTTCTCTAAAGTTCTATTATTTCAATACTTATAGAGAAATCTATACATGTGCATTAAAAGCGAGTATGATTAGTGTAAGAAATCTGTTATTATATCACTGGTTGAAACATTTAGATCAGTTGGATGCTAAAGTAACGATTAGTGCTTGCAACATAACTGCAATACATTACAAAATGTGGTGGAGATTGGTTGTTTGTTCGTTTTGTTGACGCAAGCCTGTTCGACAAGAGTCCAGCCGCATAAATCAAGTTTCGCATTAATCTGGTCCAACAACAAGCGACGGGCACATATACCACGCATTGATTGTGCAATACTATTCTTTCACTGTACTATAATCTTAAAGTTTAAGATGGGCAAAACAATTTGACGTAGTCAAGGTCAACCAAATGAAGTCCAATGCAAGACACACGCTTTTACTAAATAGAATGGAGACCATACGAAGATTCAATTTATAATCTATGGAAAAATATGTTCAACTCCAACATTCAGTTTATACGTGTAATTGCAGACTCATATGATTTATACCAGTCGTGTATGAAATACTATGAATCCATTACAGATGTTACGCATATCCACGATGGTTTTTTGTCCAGGGTTATTGGGCAAAAAGTGGTGGTTCGTGTCCGTAAAGCAATTACGTCATGCAGCCCGTGCCCAGACGATATTGAGCGTAAAATTAAAACGATCTCTAAATTCACTTGATGAGTTTATTTCATAAAATGGCTTCAATTGAAGACTGTTTAATAAAAAATGGCGAAGTTGTAGATGGAAGATAACATTATAATTAGTTTTTCCTTCCGCCGCATCCGCACCTTGAAAACCTTGAAACTTTGATTTTACAAAACACCGAAATTTGAATTCGTACGTCCGTATTCGTAATATGTAGGTCATGCATTTTGACCTAATAAGTTAGTTAGGTAGAAATCATGAACGTAATCACCGTAGGTATATAAGATTCATAATTTATATGTATAAAAACTAAAGTCTCTTACTGACTAAACATGAAAACTACGAAACTATTTGACGTTAGACGTTAGTTTTGCGATAAGATCGAATTAAAGTCTACTTGGTCGAAACTGGAGTCGGCCTGCTAATAATTTATTGCATTATACACCCGAGTTGCATTTTTATCACAGTACTTAAATCGCTTTACGATTTGGCACAATGCAACTTAGAAACAGTGCCCAAACAAGTATTGGGTTGATATTCTGACGACCTTCAAGTTTAACATAAATATACCATGTTCACCTTCCGTGGGGGTATAACTCGTGTTTAATGGACACACTTAATGACATCGCTCGCGGCTATGACTGTCAACCCCGCTTGTGCAGCCAATCGAGCTTTTCCTTAAGTTTGGTTTAACAATTTTAATGAACTTTTAGGATGTTATTTGTATTTTATTCAGCGAAACATGAATTTAGTGAGAAGTGATATGGATTTCTGTATAGGTTCTAAAACCTCATAATTATCAAGCAAAAATTATTTAATATCGTAAGCGTCAACAGTTTGAACGATTACTTTAATAATACTGTTGCTAGTCGCTACTAATGTGGCAGTTTGTTAACTATTGTCGTGTTACCCTAAGTTTAACAGAGACATGCCTACCCAAAACTTAGGTTCAGTCCCGAAACTCTTAACTTCATTTACTTGGAAATTGTTTTTAAGTGTCAAAAGTTTGATTTGCCTGTACTGGGTCAGAGACTTAATTAATTAAATATTGTGTATGTCTGCAGTCTGCGTTTAAAATGCATCATCATTGTCAATTAGGAGTACCAATCAATCTTGTGCTACTGACATTTAAATAAATAAAAGTCCGCAACACTAGTACTTAATGATAATTCAGTCCAAAAGTCTGTGGTATAAATTGGAATTTGTATTAAATTAGCGCCTTGAGGTCTGCTCCTTCCATGTAACATTGGCGTGATGACATAACCAGGCATGCCCACGCGTTGCAAATCGCCAGCCTCTAGACAGTACTCGCGAGCACGCCATTTGTAATTAAGTGCTTTTTAGCAAAATTGAAATTGATGATACACAAAACCGTATTGCGTCACTGTTGTTAAGCCATTTAAGTTAAAGAAGCATTTATTATTTTCGAGCTCTCGGGATTTGTGCGGCATCGTGTTCCACTAACCATAAAGATAAAAAAAATATCTTGTAAATACGAATGTGTTTTGTAATTAATAATGGCTTGTAGATTGTTATCGTTGATTTAATAACATTTCGGTGGCCGCCAGTTGACCGTGAGCCCACCGGACGTTCCCTTGTTATCCAATCGCCTCCGGACTGGACATGGCGGAAAACCGATCATATTTTGCACAGCCATCTCTCATGCACATTTAACATGACATGATGTGCATAACGCCGCCCCTTGACTGACATATCCTACTTCATGAATGAGATTTTATTGCAGTAGTACATCACTGACCAATAACCAACTCACGACAGAGAGAATCTTCTATTAGTTGATATAGTTTTAACTTCTTTTAATTTCTGATTATGTATTTTATAAACCATCCTTATAATCCCAGAGTAGAATCACAGATGATTTCGGTTGCTTTCAGATTTGGCTTCTAATCTAACTTAATACGGCTGTATATCAGGTGAAGGCGTGTGCGTGAATATTTGATTTGTGATACATAAGGATTAAGAAATGTATCGTGAAAATTAATATATAATATTATGTTGTTAAGGAAGCTCTTTAAGCTCCCTGTCTATAAGACTAGCAGGTAACGTTCCGGTAATACCACCGTAATTAGACATTGTAGAAGTTATGTAATAAATTATTTCTTGCACACTATTCTCTATAATAGCTACATATTATTTATTTACCCATAAAATAACGTTGTTTAAATAACTGGTTGGCAACTACATGAATGCCAAGTATCTATACTTCCTTTTGTGGTAAAATATAGTGTGTAGTGCGTTTATCCAACACAAATGTAGATAAGCGTATGGCCATGTCTACTTCCGATACTAACTAGTTGACTGCTAAATCATTCAGCCGTTGATACATATTAGCGGTGACTACTTATATTATAAAACAGTAAGATACTGTATGAATGCGTTTTTGAAGATCAGAACAAGTTAAAGCTACTGTCAGCGTAGTATATTCTTAAAAATAAATAGAAGTCACAACTAGATGTAACTAAAACAATACCAAAATTGCTTTGCCTTCTCACAATTTACGAACGGCATAGACTGATGAATAGCAAAAAAATATATCCTTTTTTAATAGTAATGCTAACATATATTATGTTGATTGGCGTTAGATAAGCCACTCATGTATCAGTAACCCAATGGTGTTATCTGTTTTTATCAACCTCTTCGCTCATAGATAAGATTGTAATCAAATCTAACAATACCTATACGTGTTATTAAATCAAAGTCCACAATCACGGTCCCACTAACTATCTACGAAATTGGGTCAGAATCAGACTTTGTACATTTGCCTGTCGTATTAGGGTTGACAACAGTACCTTAATCACGCTACTGCAATATTTTTATCATCACGATTACAAATGTGTGAAATGTATTGAGTACGGTTTAAGTTAAATTAAACACGACAGTTACAATCAAAGTGGCAAAATTACGTTAGAAAATACTACTACTAATGTTGGTTGGTCATTCCAATTTTCATACACAATTAAAGTACGCTTGCATAACTTTTTTATCATTGCATATTATCTGTAATTTGTTTTCATAAGTGAGTGCATCTGGTGTGGTAGCAGCCCTGTGGTGGAAGTGAGCAGTTATTGGGCGACGGCTAGGGGAGCGTGGAATGCGGAGGCGTCCCGATCACCCATCTCCGCTGAACAATTGACGGAGCTAACCTGCCGCAGCGAGCCCGCTTTTAATGACCAAACGCTATGTACTTCTAGTTTTGATAGCAAAATTGTAATTAAACTTGCTCGCCTAGAATTCGATCATTAATCTTCTCGAATCGAAACTGCTTTCTAACTATTTCATTATCATCGTCCTGAAGACGTTCCCTGGCTGCTTAGACGCTTAAGCTTAAATAAACGTTTTCAATGACTTCTACAACGACTGATCTTAGGAAGTCTACATTGAACGACTCCTCTCTACCTTGCGTGGCAGATAGTTGTGGAATTTCTCCGTCTATCATTTGGCGGACCTTTCCACACTGCATCTTATAATAATTAGAACTTGAGAAACTAAAATCTATAAGATTTAAGGTTACATTTACTTCATTTAAGAAAAAAAAAAGTGTATATTTAATTTTAATTCCTTTTTTAATAAGGAAGTAAACAACTGCACATTGTAATAGATTCAATCATCTTAACCTTCAAAAATATATAGCAATTTAATTAAAAAGCTGCCGTATTTAAAAAACGAAGCTACTTAAATTGGTTACATCCTGATACTGTAATTTAATTATAACATAAAAGATTAATGGTGCTAATTAAGGAGTGTAAATAATGTATAAAATTTTATTGCTCGGTTGTATATTTAGCGAGCTCGTGTGGAATTTGTCACAGTCTCGACTCACAGATAAGAACACGAGACGCTCCGCCCCGAGATGCAACCTCGCGAGAGTTTAATGACTTTCTATTTTCACATCACCTATCATTAAAATCTGAAAAAAAAACATGTGCATAATTTAAAATTTTAAATAACCAGAATATCTGCATTATACACCGATTTTGTAAGAAGTCTCAACGGATCACCATATGTTCGCTAACCGGTCAGTTGTCCGGTATTTCTGGCAGCACATGATTGTTCGCAAATCTTCTCTCCCTAAAAAAATGTATATGCGTCCCATTCGTTCGTAAATACAGAAATAGAAACAATTGAAATAGTTCGTATATCTAAAAGGAAGGGCTGTTCAACAGAATAACGTTCAGGTTACTTTGAAAACAACACCTTTGTCTTGGCAAATTGTATTAGTTCCAATTGTAGTTCTCCGTGACTCGTATTACCCAAGATGCGACGACACTGACGACGGAACTGGCTTGCAAATACAACAACAGTTAATAATTTGTCGCGAATTCGAGACTGTTCGTGATCGATCGAGCAAAGTGAGCAAACTCCACAACTTTTGAAGCTCTAGCCTCTGTTTAACATAAACTTGCTCCATTTTTAAATGTACTGCGAAATGTCTTTGTAATTAATCTCCACGCATCAAGCCTGTGGAACAGATTAGTGACGACATAACACATAACCAGTACATACACAACCAAATTCGGCCGGCTTTATTGGATATAGAGAACCACAAGAGCAATATTGTTATAACGGAACGTCACTTTGATTGTTTCATCATATTGTATATCATCAACTTGTTAACATTTGTGGTTATTAGTAAAACTTAATATTTTCTGAAAATTGCTTTGTTTATAATTTGTATTCTCGTTCAAACATTGTTTCCTGTTGATATGCTAAACTTTTCGGACTGTAGCACAAAACAAAAATAATTATAAATCAAATTTTTTATTACATCAACAGAGCGGTTGCTGACTTGTAAACAAAAGTAGAAACCATATTAAATTTTGGCAACCGCTATAAACTGGCTTAGTAGTAAAATGGAACATATAATATTCATTAATTGTTGTTTCTAAGCAGATCTAATAGAGATTGTATAGATGAATCCACGAACTCATAAAGGTGATATTTATCCTTAGACTTTTTCTTAGATCTCGTTGGCTAAGAGTCCAATTATGTGCAACACATTTGCAACATACTTGCCCAACTTGCAATATATTATTAGTATGTTGAAGATGGCGTAATTGTATAAAATATGGTTATTGTAAACTATCTGTCTATCTGTTACTATAAGTGAATTACTTGTGTGAATCTGAATAATAATAGATCTTGTTTATTTATTAAGTTTGCACGCTATCGTTTGCAGACGACGCGTCGGTACACATTTTGTTTTCATAATTATCTTTTGCACTAACAAATTATCATTTATGTTTCGCAATATATTTGGTGATTGGTGCTTTGTGTACCTGGTTTAATTCTTCTGCGATATATTTCTGGATCTTTTATTGTTTTATCTTAAGTCTATATTTCTTCGTACACTTATACACTTGCAGTGAAAGTTAAAAGTGTATATTGCACTATTGCAGTTAGTTTTATTGAGACTTTGATGAAAACTTTTCGAACAAAAATTGCATTCATCGCGTTTGAAATGAATACTAATAAATAATACTGTCTTAAAACATTATTGTTTTAATATAAATCGTTCATCTAATTACATATTGCTTTGATACATAGATTAGTTAAAAAACCTGTTTACAGAACATGCAACTATGTAATGGTGCGATAGATATAAAAGTACACATGAAACTTTATTGAATGAAACAACTTGCTTTCATAAATTTTGCACTATTTACATTAGGTCATTATTAAACAACTATCAAATACAATTACAATTTACGAAATGCTTCTTAAATCTACTTTGTCGCATTTTTCTCCAGTTTTGGCGAAAGTGGCCGAACATTGTAACATTGAACAGAAGATTTATATTAATAGTTCGATCGCATTAGTATCTCGCGTGCCGCAGTATAAATAGTTTGATCAAGCGACATCGTGGTGTAATTATCTCTGATCGGTAAGTTGGCCAAGGCGATGGTGCCCGCATTGCACCAGGGGGCAAGGTCGACCTTTGTGGACAAGCGCCAGATAACCCACCATAATACCTAGGTCTTACTGTTACACGCCATGATGCCAGGCTATATGTACGTCTTTATTCGCTACATAAGATCGGTGTAAGAATGGCGGTGCGTCACGTGACCGTGTACACACGCCTCACGCCGAGATTATGACGATGATGTTAGTATTTATAGCGCGCCCGATATAAATAGATCCATTAATTATTTGCACTTGAAACTTTTCTTTGTTGAAGGCCGCGCACCGTTCATGACAGCTACATTATTGTACAACCTCGGAGAAATCGGTGTTCTATCATTTTCTGCAATTAAATGTTAAATAGAACATCGGCAAGTAGGAAAGTTTTCCATATAAAACAAAACTGTGTATAAAACACAGTTTTGTTTTATATGGACAACTTTCGGAGAACTATAAAAACCACATATGTTTTTAAACAGAATAAAGATGATTGTTGATTTTCCAATAAATATTCTTCCACGCGTCTGTTTTTATTTTTTTTAATGGTGACGAGCAATAGTGCTACAGCCCACCTGATGATAAGTATTTTATTAAATTCGAATACTTTGAGTACGGTTTGCTGTGCATTGCACCTAAAGGAAGAAAAACGTTAGTAAAAAAAGTAAAGATATTTCCATAAATTTATGTTAATTACTTTTATTTATGCTTGGCACCAGTACAGTCATTACAAGCTTAATTTCCTTAAACACGGCCACCGAATCGACACTGATTGTTTAATTTTTAATTTTCTAGCAGTGCATTAAAACAGTTTATTTATACAACTGCAAGCAAAAAGGTTGGTCTCTTCGCAGTATTTACGTAATATAATGCTTTCCTCGGTTGACCTTTTAACTTGTTTTGTGATATCTTAGTACGGGTCGTGGTGTCACTAGGTGAATAGTGAAGCGCCATCAGTGCTAACTGCGGGGACAAGGGTCGAGTCTTGCAACCTCACGTACCGACATTAATCAATGCTTGTGTTTTGTGTTTATTAAATATTTTATTCGGCATTATTTAATTTTGCACAAAGATTTATTGTGACGCGAACACTCCTCCTCCTTGCGTCGTATTCCTCAGTGCTGAGGGTCGTAACCTCCCTTCTGCATCACTTTCTCCCTTATGATCTTTCGCCATTCATTTCTATCGCCGGCGGTGTGAAGGGCATTGTGCATCGTAGAATCAACAGCGGTGCGGATCTGGTCGGACCAACGTATTGGGCTACGTCCACGAGGCCTTTTTCCGTCGACTTTGCCAGTCACGATGAGCTTCTCGAGGTTTTCCCCGTCTTTTCTAGCGATGTGACCGAAGTATTCTACTACTCTGCGTAGACACTCGAACACGCGAACACACTGGACCATATTTTTTTATGATGCCAATGTAACTTTACATAAAGTCACGTGCGTATTGTGTTCATAATACTTATAAATACAATTTACCCACGCTTTGGTATAATATATAATAAGAAGAAATATAAGGTTCACGTGTATTTTGTCCACAGTAATGGCCATATTATTACCGAGACAACGGATGAATTGAATCTCTAATAGTATTTCTATAATCTTATGATTATAGAAATACATACGGCTTCTGTCACAAGATAAGGTCTGTACGAACTAGGACGTATCGTGATAATACTTAGACGTATTGTAATAACAATACGAACGTTAATATTCTGTATTCGGATTTTTGGCGTTGTTATTTTCAGTTCGACCTTATAATCTTGGCTGGAGTCTCGACTAAATTATACTAACTGCAGCTCAACTATTGTTTGATGCATTAAATACACTGATACATATAAACAAACCTTAAAAAACATCTGTAGCTAAACGTTTTTAGTAAATACGAATCTACTTGTGATAAAATAATTACTAATACTTCAACAAAAAGTATTCTCCTGAGTAATTTCTACAGTAGGCCTCAAAATTTTGGGGATTCTTTATATTATTTTCATTTACGTTACTTTTCTTTCAGTTTGATTAAGTTTAGCCTTTTCGAGATACTTCTAAAATTTTCTTTCGTAAGCTCCAATGATGTCTCTTGCGCTACTTTGTATTAAAATAATCCTGGATCCTAACAAAATTTTAAATTAGAAAATTCTTTCAATTACTTTATTCAAGAATGTTTCAGTAAATTATATATTCTGGCTATTAGAATGGATCGCTTGTGCAAAATTTAAGCCGGTAACGCTTATAGAGACTCACGTTTATTTATAACGTATATCAAGTATAATTTAAATTTGCTCTCGAGCCTAAATTTTTTATTAGCTGAAGACTGAGATGGCAAACAAGATACGATCATACTTATTGGTACCGTACCATAATATACATAAATAAGTATATGTTATGTTAGCATTACACAGAATTATTGCTAAGAAACACAACCAAGCCGAGAGATAGAAAAAGAAAAAATTTGGAAACAAGTGAAAGAATAATTAAATACCAACAACTTGCAAGATTAGATAAATTAATAAAAATATTATTTAACTGACAGAATCTTGAACGCAGTAGAACAATCACCTACCAACGTGTTAATTATAATAAACAGACCATTAAGAAGTAAGTGGTAGATCGTCGTGAGTAATTATTGAAGCGGTTTCCATCAAACACTGACAACACGCCGGTGGTGAAAGAAAGTCGACTCGTGCGGAGCCTTGTGCTTTCCCTGCGACTCTTACTTACAGGTCTCTACGTGATTGCATGTCACCATATTATGTTTCAATTTCACAGACTTTGAGATATTTGCCTATGTAAATTGTAATTTCCTACAATTGAGAAAATAATATAATTGTATGTTTCTTTTAATTCCTGTAAATATGAAATCTGTTTTCAAATACTGACTGTTATTTGTATAAACTTATTGCTGGGCAATAGCGTCCCCTCATTATTAATACTCTTAGGTCTATAGCTAATGTGAATCAATTTTCTTTTGTTTTGTCTAACTGTTCTCGCACTGCTTTTTTAGTCTACCGCAATTTCGATTCGATGTCTTGGGATTAAGACTATCTGCCGTGGTTATAAAAGCACCCAATTCATCAGGTATACAGAAGACGTGACCACTTAACCAACCCAATCCCACTTAGCTTATTTAAAACAAAGTAACGAATTTAACATGTTCTACGGTTAAAGTAAACATCTTTCTGAGCTGTTTCCACGGATTGCTTTAGTTGCCTGTTCGGCTTACGTTTTAAACTGCGCCAGTTATTTAGAAATGGTACTGTTACTAAGAAGTTATTTGAAATCATCTTGAGCAGCTCTGATAGAAAAGCAAGCGTTGTACGAGTATTAAAACATTTTTAAAAAGCTAACGCATGCTCAGGTATTGACATAATGTTTTGTATTTTTTCATGTCAGTTTTTCCGTGTTCTGTCATGTTTTGTCCCTTTCACGACTCTTCTACCATTGTCACCAAATTGACAAAAGTCTTTATGGTATTTACAAGTATTGTGCGTTTGACCTTGAATAAATGAGTTAGACTTGGATATTTAGGCGGATTTGTCCGTTTTCCTAAATCTGAATAAGCCTGCAGTTGTTAAAGCTTATTGAAAGTTAAAGTTATAGGTGTAAATCCACTAATCAAGCAAAATTATAATAATTTTGAAGCTGTTCATTATTTACTTTATTTGGAGTTTAAGTATCATTTAACGTATTGTTAATATGTAATTTTACTACTGGTATAATGACAGTTGTTTAAGGCGTTGTTTTCGCGTATTTTTTTGTTTCTTTTAACTTACCTAACAACTGAAAATGAATGCAATATAATATGATAGCGTTAATATAATATATAATAATATTATCATACACATTAAAATAACTTTTTCTCACGCGTTTAGTGTCGGAACTTCATTTAATATTCACATTTATATTCTGGTTTACGCTCGCGAATATTTCCCACGTGCTGTGTTTAACGCTTCATCTGCAAGTATATTTTGCAGGTTATATATAAAACTATTTATTCTGCTAATTTTATAGAAAATATTTTTTTAAGAAGCAGTCTAGCTAATTATGTACTTTTTTTTATATATATTAGCCTACCAAAGTGACTCCACCCCGCCTGATGGTAAGCAGTCAGTGGAATCCAGAAGTGGTGGCCACCATACCAAAAGCTTAAACTGCTGGTATGGTGGCCTCCACTATGGCGGCTGGGAATGGGTTTAGAGGAAGGGAATGAGGTAGGTGAGGAAAGAGGAAAGGGGGGAAATTGGGCCTCCAGCACTCTCACTCACCGAACGATACGCAGTAGTAAGGATACTACTACTCTTTAAGTCGATCTTCTATGGGCCGGATCGTCCGGGGAAGTACTACCCTCTGGTAGTACTTCCCCGGACGATCCGGCCCATTCATGCTGAAACCAGCGTGGATCTACTACCGTCGCTTACTTCATTCGTCGTGTACTTTATTGTTTATTTAGACTAGGCATCAACATAAAATTTATGTGTAGTTTATTTTGGTTTACACGATACCTTAGTCATAACTTATATTATTATAACATAGGTTCGGCTTGTAACTTGCGTAGTTATGCCAAGTTTCATGTTAACAGTTTTAATGACCATAAACATAAAAGCTAATTAACTTATGTGTTAATAGAGGCGAACATTGAACAAATGTTGATATAAATGTGATTAAATAATACGTTTCACGCAATATACTCTTAGTTTAATATAATACACGACATCAATGTAAATGCTATTTTAATGTATCACATGAATGCAGTAATATCTATTAGCTTGGTCTGTCGTCATGTGTGCGCGCGCGCACTCATTAGCGCTTATTAATTGATCATTAACGTCGTTAAGTAACAGCCAGCGAGCGACGGCTCACGTGAAAAGTGAAATTTTCTTTCCCACTACTAGCTCAGCAAAGAGCAAAGAGAATCTTTTTAATAACTTGAAAATTATTATTTTGGAGGCAGTTACCAACTTACACACAGGCATGACCCTTTTTCTTTACTTTACAATGGTTAGTTATAAAAAATATTTAACATGTGTGATTGTAAACATGTGTTCTCAGGATGATGTATTTTATTTTGAAAATACATTTTTATGATTCCTATAAAGTTTTTATAACATTTACTTTAAACCTAATTAAATGAAGTCATGTGTAACAAGTTCAGTGACTTACGTGTCTGCGGAGTAAAGATTACGTCGTACTGTGATTTAACTGAAATGACACGTTTACTATAGCAGAGAGTTTAAGATGCGTATCACGCTAAAGTACTAAACAAATTTAAGAAGACTGAAAGAAATGAATTGAAATAAGAAATATAGATAATAATAATACATTTACAATTAAGAAATGTTTTATTAGAGAATTGAACATTTCTCTACAATACAAGTTAATAGTCGATTAATTAAAAAACTAATTAGTAATTAATAAATCTTTATGCCTAGATTATAAAAAGTTAATTACATATTGAAGAAAATCATGAGCAAAGAATAAATATTAAAATTATGTTCTATAATTTCATTACATACACGCCTTTTATCCTGAAGGGGTAGGAAGAAATGTTTAACCAGCCACTTTTCGCCATTTTTATTTCGGTTCCAAGTAATAGTGGGCGAGCGTGTTGCCACTAAATTTCATTATTATTGTTATTTAAACGATGTTCTACAGAGTAAAAACATTTCAAACCCATTTCAATAACGATGTTATATGGTTATAAGAAAACAATTTCTGTAAAATTAATCTATAATTCATTATTGGCAAATTTACTTTGTGAATATATTGCAAACCGTTGATAGTATGTCTGAAAATAAAGTGAAAGTTTTGATTTGAACCATACATTATCTAGTAATCCATACATAAATAAAACTGCGTAACCACTGAATTTTTTGATATATCGCTATTTATCTTACATAGGAAGTTTGTATTGAAAAACTAATCCGTTGTTTAATGCCTACTACACGCGGTTAGGCGATGCGTCGCTAATCGCCGGACAGACACGTGAACGCACTTCCTATTTCCGTATGTACAGATCAGATACTGACATACAGACAGGTAAAACACCAGGTAAATTGCCGGATTAGACGTGCACTATGAGCCTTGTGTATGATCCTTGACCGTACGATATAAAACAACCCCATTTTTGCCGTGAGTGTCGTCATGCGAGCAGCGACAACTGCGTATTAAATATCATCTGACTTTGAACACTGATTTCTTTGGGAGAAGCCGCATGTTCAGTAATAGACGTTTTAAAACCAAAAATAGACTTCTCGGTTATGTAGTTATAGTAAGGTCTTCCCGTAAACAATAACCTATGTTACTTTACAAAATCCTGCAACTGTTCAAGTGAAAAGTTATACTCAGTTTATTTATGAGCTCTTCAGTGAAGTTGCACTGCCTACCGCAAATTATACCTGTTCCACGCCATCGTAAATGGTCGTGTATTACGACAATTTGTTGTAGAACTGGTCCTTGCATTTATCTCGAGCCTACATCATACATATATCAAAGCTATTTTATATGTACTCGTTCTACTGTGTTAGTTTCAATAGATTTGATAGAGAAAGATCTTTGTAAGTTAGTTGAACCTAGTTTAAAGTATTTAGAGAGTCTGACTTGACCAAAGATCCGGCATCAAGTCTTTGCCACCAGATTTCGTGAAGAGCATTCAATAAAAAAGAGATTCCTTTCATCGCAATATACTCGTAAGGGTACGCTATTTACTTTTGAGGGCTTACTGTATTTATCACCTTTGCAAAAAGAGTTTTAACAAAAATATGACTGTAGAAATGAAAACACAACCCTCATAAATTTCCTGTTCTGTGGCTTTTATGAATGAGGAACATTGCGCACGTCAATTAGTTAGTAATATATTCACATTACTCGTCAGATTAGCAATGATTACAATTAAAGTTAGTAATTTATTATTTAAATGAGTGCAACTAATGAGGAAGGCTGAAAATAAGTCAAATAATATTGGTGGCAAACTGACAAAAGATACAAGTTATACTTCGAAACTGAAGAGATGGCATTGTGAATACTAACTCTTAAACACGAACGATTTGTAAGATGTTAGAAGTCACGAGTAGCGAATAGCTCAGACGTACGTTGGGTCACGTCACTCATACGAATCTTCTACAGAACACAGCTGGACTGCTTCCAAATAACAAAGATGTATTGTAGCATTAACTGCGTCTAATGTTATTAACACAGCTAATTAGTTACACTCGCACTCGAGCTGTAGAATAATCGAGATCATGTCACTCCGTCGGATTACGCGTCATCGTAGCTTTGACGTAATGTTATGCTCGCGTAGGTAAGCGTTCTGTGTGCTGCACTAAAGAAATGTTAACTGAACTGTATTGTAACTATTGTTTATGGCGCACGCATTACACACGGTGGTATTAATTTAATCTCGACTCCCGAGTTGAACGTATTTGTTACATATCAAATGTATGGGGAAATAACATCTAAAAACGAGATATAAAGGTCTCATCGTAGTTCGAAAATAATGCTTACATATCCACAGATGTGTAAAAAAAAACAAAATGTCTGAAGGATTCGTCTGTTAATGAGCAGCAATATAAATAAAACTGGCATTTGTCTAAAGAAATGCCATCTATTCGCACGTAAACCTTTTAAATTTCAACTTTGTTGTTGAGTAAATTCGCTTTGTGGTTTCAGTAATAGGGGTTATTCTATTGATGTTGGGATCAGCTGAAACTGAAATTTGTATGTTCGAATTGTTTTCAGGGCGTTTTTATGTGGCGATAGCACCTGTAAACTTTTTGGGCTGCGTATCATTGCCATTTTGCTTTTAATTTTACTTATTACAAAAGTCAAGTTCTTTAAAGATAAGTTTTTTTTTTTCTTTTTAACTTAAATTTTGAGGTTTTCTACAAGCGCTTCTTGCTTACACTGTCACACGCAGCTTACGAATTCAGTCGACCGGTTGAAGTGTTCCATTAAATTAACAATAATAATACCAGCATGTTTATTGTCCCACTGTTAGGGCAAAGGCCTCTTCTCATATAGAGAAGGTTTGAGCATTAATCACCACACTTGCCCAAAGGTGGATTGTCAATTTCAGACTTTTAAGTCCAGATTGCCTCACGATATTTCCTTCACCGATTGCATTAAATACTCTAGAATATCTTATAATTTATGCTTCTTTCCTAAACACTAACAGTATCTGTGCTGACAGTGTCCGTTAGTTAGTGAACAGTGATTCTTGTGACGATTTGCGGGCGTGCGACCTCACTGGCCGAGAGCGGTTGGACGGCATTCCGCGCTGCCCTATTGTAACTCACGCGTGATCACCACGCCACCACACATGCCCCAAATGTGTACGTTTGTTCACAAACTAGTTTATAATGTATTTACTTTTTGTCAAGTTTTTATACATTGGCTGGCCCATGGATTAGTGACCGCTTAGTGGTATTTGATCTGACCATCTCCGTGCTTCGAAGGGCACGTTAAAAGTCCGTCCTGGTTGTTACCAAGTTAATAACAGTCGTTAGGTCAAGCAGATGCCTCTATGGGCGACCTGAACAAATCTTGACACAAGGTTGACCACTAACCACTCGATATATTTGATTGCAACATAATTGCGCTACAATTACATTTGCGTTGTAAGCGCCAGTTAATCATCAGGCACGCGACGTGCATCAGTTGTCGTGTCGCAACCATGCCACCGTTTGGCAACCAGTAGCAAGTTGCCATCACTGCTGGCTTGCCCAATCAACGAAAACATTCTCTTCGCACTGTAAACGGGAAGTTTCTTTCTTTCGTTTCTCAAACTCAACTCTTTGAAATGTTATTTTATTGAAACATTTATTCATTGCATAAGGTTACACTGAATATTTATGAAGAAATTTGTTACAGATTCAGTTCATATTGCGGCATTATACTTTTTTTAATCTGCATACTCACTACCAATCTGCATGCTAAGTGTAGTATACCTACTATACTTACATACCATGGCTTTCTATATACAAATTTTAATCCAAGATTCCCGATTTTCTATTCGGCGCTGAAGCGCTGTCAATAATTGACATATTGTAAAAGCGATTCAGCGCTGAACAATACATACGATACGCTTTTCATAAAATCGGGTTTTCAAATAATGATCGGTATATAGAAAACCATTGTTAGAGTTACTATGACATACCGCTGCCTTTGAACGGAGCCTATTTCTGCAGTGAATGTCTTCTTAAGGCTCGCGATAAAGGTTTATTATCTACATTGCACCTAGTAGACGATATGGTGAAATACTTAGAACACACCATTCATGCCGCCACTGAAAACCATCATACATTTTGTATATATCCAGGATCTGCAAGGAATTCAGATGTAGGCTCACAATATATTTGTATACGACGCTGGCTTATCATAGTGGAATGTAAATAAGGATGTGAGTTGTATCCAGCGGGCCGTCAGACAGAGTTATATGGGCAATAACTCAGCGACGGCTTTACGCAGCTGCCGCGGCATGGAAATGTATCGACTTATACGACAGCGACTGCTCTAGCTATGTGATATGTGGGTACTGGATATAAAATACGTAGTATTTGTATAGAAGTACTTAATTCTTCTCTGTGTTAAACTCCATTTATTCGAATTGACCATGTCAATCCTAATGGGCCTAATTTTGTTGAGTTGTTTCAACAAAATTTTGAACTGATTTTACTTTATTTTGTAGACTTTTAATATCGAATGTCTTAAAAACTGTATATACTCGTAAATTATTGTAATTATAGCCAAAAAATTATGCAAGTTTGACTTAAGAAGTTAAAGTCCATAGTTCATTATTGTAGCTCATAGTTTTTGAAAGATTGTGACGTAGGCATGCCTCATAGCGTCATCCTGACGTTTAGAATCACTGCAGTGTCATAGTAATAAACTCGCAATAATATTACACATATTGTTGCACTTTGTACTATCTGGCAACTGCAGTGTTTCCCTTTTAGTCTCACTGGAATTTACGATTTCTCGTCATTACCTTGTGTTGCTTATTACTTATTCATGTATACGTAGCAATATTATTGTGTGTCTGTATTGCAACCAAATAAAACGTCATTTTTATAATGTAATGTAAGCAAAAATATAATACTTCGTCTTCAGCAGTTATGACCTTATTCATAAGAAACAGAATAACTGTGGATAATAAAGTTATCACCACGGTTATGACGTGATTAATTTTATCACCACGGTTATGACGTGATTAATTTTATAATACTAAACACGGTTCACCTTTAAAGGAAATTTAATGTAAACATTGTATTAAGCGTACTGATGTACCTTTACGTTATGTTTCGTCATGGTAACGTCACACTCGTGCCCAGCGTGTGTACAACGTACGATACATTGGATTATACCCCCGCGGCCTCGTGTCACCTATGATACTAGCTCACAGAGGGGTAAGCTGCAATTAACAAGCACGTGAATGTGTACCATCGGTAATTAGTAAGTTGGTTTGCCATAATTAGTCACGTTTTTTACTGTTTCAATCGATAACACATGAATGTACAGCAGGTAGACAAAATATACTAATATGCACTCTGCGCGACTTATTTAGGCATTTTTTTCTAAAGTATAAAAGTGTTTTCCTGATTGAGGATTAAATTCCCACAATTCGTTCTAATTTAAAAAAAAACTAAAAAAACGACTGAAGTTAGAAAATGGCTTTTTTGCTAATGTCTAAGCGTTCAACGTGTTCCAAATACCCTATGATTACCCACGATGGCCAATGCACGACTGACGGTAAATCGTAACTGTCTCAGAGATGTTTGTTGTTCGAATCGAGTAAATTGTATTTACCTCTCAAGAAATGCATTTTATAGCAATTGACTCTGTTTCTATCTATTACATAGATCAATGAATAATATTATTGAATGTGGCGCAAACCGAAATAAACAAGACGAACAGGAAACATCGTAGTATGAGCGAAAGGTCATCGACTTGAAGCCGCACAGCCTGCGAGCACGTTCCGCTGTTATTAATAATGATGCTCAACGTGCACAATTCTACCTGTGCCATAAACACGTGCATACATTATGCAATACATAACAAGCTATCTAGATCCTGTTCAAATTATTAGAAAAAATTCTTACTTAATAATCTTTTTTATAAAATTTGTAGGTTTTTTTAAATGGGGTATTTTACAAACGGACAAACAAAAGTACAAAGATTCGATACCAATATGTATGAATCTCACAAAGTTTTGTCGCACGTACTCTCGCCGAGACAGTCCACTGGGAATGAGAATTGTGTAGTTTACGTAACTTTATTTTGGTACTGGCATACGGGGAAAGAAATATTAAGAGGATTATAACTTAAAATTGAACATTATATAGATCAAAGATCCTTTGTGAGAAGTGCTCTAGCTCTGATAAAAAAGCAGCTGTTCTTGATGTGTCACGCAACAGCAATGTCTTTATAAGTTCTTACCGTTACAAAAGATTTATTATTTCCGATAGAACTTTAACAAATAATGATCACATGTAGGAGAAAATTAGAAATATTACGCATCTAACAATGTGAAAAATACGGAACAATGTCGTATGTATTATGTATCGCAGCGCACATAACAATGGCGTATCTATACTTTTAACAGTGAATTTAGTACTATAATTCATTCTAATTATATTATGATTTTTCACTATTAAAGAAAACAGGACTCAGAAGTTATTTAGTGCTTTTAATGATAGTGACAGTGTGTGTCCTTTGAAAAGATTAATGAATGTTGATGAAGCAAAGGAGGTATGTTTGGATCGCAGCAAATGGCGTTCGCTTACCATCAGACAGAGTATACATTTTGGTAAGCTAATTTAAAAAAAGGAAAAAAATAAAAATAAATATTTTGTATAAAATTAATTATTATTTTGACGACATAATTTTTTAATGACTCAAATCACAAATATCCAACTGCTAAGATGACCATCGTAAAATCTTAATTAAAAATAAATTTAAATATTATCGTTATCTTTATGGTTTAAATAATTTAAGCCTTTATTGACCCAAATGATGACGGCGAGTGTAGTTTAGATATCATGGGTGACACCACGTGTTACACATTGTATACACATATTACTATACATAATATGATGTAAGTTACATTTTTGTGTTCACTGGATAACATTTCACTGATTTATCTAGGAATGTTATACAAATACCTACTAAAATCAATGTAACAGTTAATTTAGACTTTTGTATCGTAATGTTTGGTAATTGACAAGAAAATTATTTGCTTCATACATGCATATTTTTAATTAATGTACATAAGGTTCTTGCAGGTTATTTCATGTTCCACACGCTATCAATGAAGTTTTACTCCATTAGAGCTATTTCTATACGCAATCAATTAAGGAAATAATAAAATAAACCAGTTAATCTTTTTCCATTCAGCCCGTTACATCTTATTACCTGAATATCTATTCTGCCTATTATATCAAGTGCCTTGAATAATTCCTTCAAACAAACTTTACTAAGTTTACTATCAAAGCACTCGCAACTAAACTTAATTTAAAAGTTAAAATTGACTAATTCATGTAATACGGGTAGTTAGTCGTTAATCTTTGCTTTAGGAAGTTGTTAATTACGACTTCAAAGGTTATAGTTTCAAACTGTGTCACAGTTGTACTGAAATATAGACACGATATGAAAAACACGGACTAACCACTGAATGCAGCTGTTGCTGTTTTTGGCAGTGTTGCCAGTGATCGATTGTCAAAAGTTACACGAGACAGCTCAAAAAGTACTTAACATTTTCGAGGCAAAAGTAACACTGAATTGAAGTAAACTACTCTAATGCTGAAGTACGTACTTATATTTATTACGCATAAGAGAAAATCCTATTTTTTTTTTAGGCTTCTTAAGTAACAATTTGAAACTGAAACCTAATCATACATTAAAAAAAAATGTAGTGTCTATCGATGATTTTTGAAAAAAAAAAATATATATCAATAAATCTAATCATGAACCTTTATTATTTAAAAAATCTTTGTATATTTTTACACTCCTAAAAGTTACGGAAAAGAAACATTTTGAGTCGTGGACCAAAAATAACGTAAAATGTTACAAAAGTAACCTACTGGCAACGCTTGTTTTTGGAAATCCTCGGACGTGACCTTTGCTTAAAATTTTCTAAGCTAATGGTGATGTTTTTTTTAAATTATTACTTGTGTATTTATTTAGGTAAGTGTGAATTGCTATGAAGGAAAGAGGCGTAAGGTAGGCTCTTAACGCGTGTTTTAGGACACCAGGTTCACGTTATCAGTTTAATTTCGTAAATTATGTTCCTACCTACAATTGTATGATAACTAATGTAACTTAAATAGATGTAGGTAAAGAAATGTAAGTATTGTTTAAGTAAATGTGATTGTATTTATTTCGTAACATTTAACATTAGTTTACTACATTATCACAATTCGGTCAATTTGACAACGTGCTGGTATTGCAGTCGTATAGATTATAGTGTGGCACCGTCTTTTCACCATTTATCCGTTGATGTCCGTCGCATTCGTTACCCGGATTATTTTAGACAACATCCGTTACATTATGCACTAAAGTGTTTTATGAACATCGCATATCAAACAGACATAACTCTGTCGCCTCAAGGATGTAGCCGATTCACATCTGTTTGTTTATTACGTGTACTCCACCACCGCTTAAATTTTATATTAGGAACGTTTTTCTAATGTTATTTCATCATGTGATGCATGTCAAATTTAAATGTAATGAGTTTTTCTTCGGTTTATATTTTGTTAAGATGTCTCCTGTTTTTAACGTTGTTGGAAATAGGTACTGAAATGCAAATGTCTTTTTTAATTAGTTTATTTTTAAACTGTAGTATTGCTCTCGATGTGCTACGTGGCAGACAATACACAAGATGAAACTTAGGAAAATAGATTTTCCTAGTTTAATTTACTCATTAGGCGGTAAGATGTACTTACAAGTATTTGACACCACACCTTCCTGGTTAAAACAAAACTAATTTATTTTAGGACGGAAGTTATTATCATAACTGTAATACTTTGGTATTATGTTTTATGTAATATAATAAAATACGACAAAATCTAATGTAATAAAACAGTGACTGATAAATATATAATTATGTGATCAATTTCCGACTCACATTGTGTATGTTAAAACATAATAGTGCGATTATGCTCAAAGCCCTTGAGGCCATGTGATCGGAACACGTGCGAGCTGCGTGTGCACAGGCTTTTCGCGATCGTTTTGCGTACGCGCACTGCTTTAGTAACACTCAGCGTTGTCGATGGTGAATGAATAGCTTATCGTATAATATAATATTATGTATATTAATAATACGTAATTATAAATTGATGATACGATATTGTCTTAATTCTCTGTAGGATTAAATACTCTTCGCATAAGCTAACAGGACGCGAACGCCCATGGCCATTCTTTATTATATTAAAACCAAAATTAATTGGTCTGGCAGACGTTTTACATCAACTAAACTTTTTTAATTAAAGACTAAATAAATTTGACGAGCTCTTTCAAATTCATAATATCGTATGTTCAGCGTGTGTCATGACAAGTTTTAGTTGTTAGCCAACATAATCAGCGGCATGTCATCGGCACAGAGTAGCCGTACAGAGGCAAAGCTTCATGAAAGTGCAAAACTGTTACCTATTCTGGTAGGGTTGTCACAATAGGTTAAGACAAACAAAACATTTGTTAATTAGTTTATATATGGAGTTATTCCGGTCCGATCCTTCCAGATATGATCCCCTAGGGTTATAAATATTCTTTAATACCGGTCTGATTCCCTCAGAGTTTTTGATAGGTAAGTACATTCAAGAGAAAAGCAGTTTATATAACAATTAATTAAAAACATAAAAATAATAAACGCAGTTGTATAGTCTCTGCTCACCCCATTAATGGAAGTTATTGTATGCATTTTCTCGAAAATCTTTCAAAGATAACTAGGGGATAGACCGGAATAAAACATTTAAATATATTTAAGTTTTGTTTCTGATCTCTTAAGCGATCAGAACTGAATAGAAAATAACAAAAAATAAAGCGATCTCCAGTGTATGAGATTCAGGGGATCGGACCGGAATAACTGTATATAAGTACCTACTGATTTTGATATCTTATTTAAACGAATAGGATTAACAATGTGAATAGGAAAACATCTGTCGTTTTGCCTTTTTATGTAGCTAAATTCGATATATTTTAGTGTTTTAAGCTGATAATAATTATTATAAAAGTTTTGTTGCCAATGTAGTTTTATAAACATTTTCTTTCGTGTATTTTTAAGTAGGTAGGTATCATCTACAAAATATGAAAGAATTTCATGAATCTAATAAAATATGAAAGTAAGTTCACTAAGTTAAACTTAAAACGCGTTAAAATAAACAATAATACTTATTAAATATCATGAACATTATTTATCTTTAATCAAACTTTTCTTATTGAATATAAATATTAACATATTTATTGTATTTTCAATCGATAAAATAATTAACAATTAACTTTAACGTGCGTCGCACTGACCCTGAGATTGTCAACTGGCTGTGCCAGCGTCAACTGGTTTTTTCCAGTCTCGCCGCGTACATGACAAGCAGCCAGTGGACATGCACACATGCCCCGCGTGCTTGTAGTAGTGCCACCGATTTGCGCGGTTGTAGGAAGCTTTGTCTCTGTACGGCTTATCTACTTTGTGTCATCGGCTAGATAATGACGTCACATTACACGGACAAGATTTTGTTTTAAATTCAATGGCGTTGCATTGCGGTGAGGGTGTAGATAGTGAGTCGACGCCGCCGGAACCATCAGCCGGGCGCGATTGAATGGAGCGCGGAAATGAAGGTGCCGACGACCAAAACTGCTCGGTATCGTTCGTAGTAATTAATGACCGCTGGGCATTAGCGTTTAATGTTTTACGTTTTATTGCAGTAAGAATAAATTATGAATTGGTAAATTTCTGACATAAAGTATGTAAAGATAAACTAGCGCATAGAATTTATCTTGAGTTTTTGTGCTTAAAATGGGTGTTAAAGGTAACATAACACTAGAGAACGTGTTAATGATTTTTTTCGTCGTTGACTGAATAATCAATACGAGTACCTAGGTACTTTTGTAAAACCTTTTTAGGTAGTACATGATTTCGATTTATCAGGTCGGGCGATTACGGTAAACATTTCCAGAATTAAAGATCTAAATTGAGCACTCAATATAAGTGAACTACTAGGAACTTTGTTAAAGGACCGACAAGAATAAGTAGTAGTAAGTAATATTCACACAAAGTTAAACAAAATATTTTGCTAGGTAGAAAAAGTTGTGCGTTTTTACTATCGACAACGAAAATATTTCCGTTACCGAAATACTACTGTTACACACACCATACGGCTCGTGACAGAGATAAATTTCATAAAAGATGCCGTATCTGATAGTGTGTTTATTTGTCCTATTTCACCACATGGCCTGTCTTCCGTGACGGTGGCGCCATCTAAACGCGCCTAACGACCTAATTGTTATTGTAGTTCAAAATTTAAAAGGATCGTTGATCGTTGTTTAGCCCAACCGCCACGAAACTGTGATCAACGTCTGATTGCGCCAATTAACCCTAATTCGCACAACATTGCCACAATAAAGCGGCCATTGTGATTCGACGTTACAAGAAAGAATCCCTGCGAATTGAGATTTATCGCTTCCTGCAAATTTGGGAGACAAAGGTACGGCGCGAGAAGGTGATAAGGTCCAATTTGCTTTGAAATTATAAAGTAAGGTTAGTGACCTAAAAAGTAATACGATGTGAACGGCCAGTCTGCCGAGACAAAATATCTGACTGTTGAACTTGAGCCAGGCGGCGTTATCAACACGGATAATATTACATCCACGATAAGAGATGCTGTATTATTAAAGCAAAACATGTCAAGCGGTAAATGAGTATTTTATTTATAGGTTATCGACTTTTGTTGATAAACATTGTTGTACACATCTAGTTCTGTTTGCTACTTGTGAGTATAGCGATAATATGAATTTGTAATCAAACTACTTTTATTAATTTTATTGATACCATGGCTTGGGAAGTAGTTTAATAGGATTAACCTGCTTGTCCTGATTATATTGCTCTAAAGTTTGTCTGATGGTTGGGGATAAGTCATATAAGAGTACTCGAAAATATATGCTCTTGCAAGTATTCAGACAGAAAAGCGTAACAGCAGAAGTATCTGGAGTGCCCTGCCCTTCAGGTACAATTTAAAAAAGTGTAGACTGCTCGTGAGTCAATATCCAGTGTGACAGTAATGTGCTTAAATTTTACTATCGAAGACGTAGCGGTTTAAGAATGTTCTCGATAAATCGAGACTACTGCACTTCAGTTTGTTCAAGTAACGATGGTCGATGGTATTGTGCGTGTGCCTATAAAGCTATCAATTGTTGGTGGTGTCCACTCGTTCAATTAGCGCGCTGTTGCTGGGTGATCGCCATTGTGTTGTTGCGATGTCACTCTGTACTTATTGTGCTGCCTTGATAATCGCCGCGGCCAAATTGTCCATTGTGTGCGTGCACCGGACTGGACAGAAACGATTGTCTAAGGCAGTTCAAATTCAAAAATCTTATGTTTATGGAACTCTATTTATGTATTGCTGGACTAAGCGGATTATACTCGTAGAACGAAAAGATGTGAATAGTATTTGTTTCACTCAGTATAAATTACATCATGTAGGCTGTTAATTTGTATTATGGAGTTTGTATCACGTCAGGCGCAAAGGGAAACCATTAGTTTCTTTTTTGGCGTGATTGGCTACCATTCTTACTTTTTACGATTGAACTGGCGACCCTCATTTGATCTGAAAGGAAGAATATCAGTCTTCTGGGGTCTAGTATATAGCTACTGTCATTAATGTTCGTTTATGACAGCCAGTACTTACTGACAACAAAAAAAGGGTAAGCTACGCTCTTAGATATCAATCCATATTCACGGACTGATCCCGACGCCTATATCAACGTAGGTGTTTAGAAATTACGAGCAACCAAACATTATTACCAATACACGCAAAATATTTCGTCAGAAGCATGATCAATTTCGTGACGATGTCGATGTTGGGGGCAGGGAGTTGATAGCATTAGGGATGGCGGCGTCCGGACGCTTGCCATCCCCCGGGTTCAATGTAAGGTGAATGTTTAACGACCACCTCCCCCTGATTAGATTACTGGCCCCACGGAACCATAATCTACCACTTAGCATTTAGTATTGATGGTAAAATCTTGGACATTTCATTCGATGTCGTTAAATTTATGTTGATTTAGATTTTATCGTGTTAGCTATATCAAAAGTAAGGAAATAACGTCGTCGCAAGCTTCGATACGTATAGTCAACTACAGTCATATTACATCACTAACGTGTTCTGTAATATTCTGAAAGTTGAATTGAAGCTATCAATTTGCACTCACGGCTTGCTATTAGAGGAGTCACCTGCCGATATTAAACAAAATAGTGTTGATTAAGATAATGCTATGACCTATATTTAAAACAATACATGTCGACTTTGTTTTTTGAAACAACATATAATATGTTATTCTCTAAAATGAGTTTACTATTATGTAAAGCGTCAACAAACAAAATTGTTATGTATTTCTTCGCTCACCTTTAACCCACTGTCTCGGCTGATTATACTGTTTACAAGTTATCGGACTCGTGTCACGAACATTGTTCTAATCGATTAACACCGGCATTGTTAGAGAAGCATATTTTTTTGTTTACTGTTTGTTTTAAATAATTAAACAAAATATTTAATAGTACACAGTAATTATTATTCCTGTTATATGATATGTTTAGAGAATTATGAATGTTTTTAAATGCGTGCCTTCGATCATTTCATCTGCGCGTTGTTGAGAAGTGGCGCCTGCGCACACGGCTTTTCGTGACCTTGCCTCTCGGCCAATCAGGTGCGCGCAGAGATGCACTTTTGATTGCGAGGCTAGGCTAGATTGCTTACTTGCATTTGAAGAGGTCGTTGATGATTCATGTGTAATTGTTTGTATTATATTAATGAATGCTATGTTAAGTAATGTGTATCGAGAAGTTACAATGTAATTATTATTTTTAGTATTGTTTAGTTCAATGATAATGAGTTTATCTATTAATAAGCCTGTGTCATTCAATTTATTATTAATGAAACACCAAAATTTTGAAGCGTGTGATTTTGTCGAAGTATACTGATATGAGTATATCAATTTTAAAAAGTGGTATAATTTGTGTTGGCACGGACACTATAGGTACAGGCAAGATGTTTTACGTGTGTACATCAAAAGTTGGACGAAACTTCGAAAAACTTTTGTTTTTGACGTAAGAGTAGTTGTATCCGTACTACTGCGTTTCATTCGGTGAGTGAGAGTGCCGGAGGCCCAATTTTCCCCCTATCCTCTTTCCTCACCTCCCTCATCCCCTTCCCCTAACCCCATTCCCAGCCGCCATAGTGAAGGCCACCATACCAGCAGTTTAAGACGATGGTTTTTGGTATGGTGGCCACTACTTCTGGATTCCACTGACTGCTTACCATCAGATTGAGTGGAGTCACTTTGGTAGAATAATATAAAAAAAAATGCGACTTGGACAAAATGCTACGAATCCATCAATTTACCTCATTTCACAATATTCTAGTATACGGATCGTACGTTATCACTTTATCAGACAAAAATGTTGATACCAACGTAAATGCGCAAACTTAATATTATGAATCACTGTATCCCACGCTTCACTAAAATATCAAACGACTATTCGAGCGCATCATCTGCTAGGTATTTATAATATTGTACATCCGGAAATTTACCTAATGATATTTTAGATCACAAGAGGTCCAGGAAACGATTTATAATTACGATTTATTATAAGCTACTTTCAGTCGCGATCTGCACATAAAGTATTGATCAACCTTAATTAAATAAAAATCAAATGAATCGCAATGTTTAAGTTTACGTAGATCATTAAAAAAAATCTCCATTCCGGGTTGTCAGTTTAATTTCAATAAAACGTCACAAAATATTGTAAAACATCCTACATTAGTGTTTCTATTTCAGTTTGTTTTGAATACCATTAGGTGTTTGAACTTGTAAATCAACACGTCACTACAGGGTTACAGAAAGCTAATACATAAATACATCTAATAATAATCTATTTTCTGTCGATACGTTGTTAAAATTCTTTATACAAGCATGGAAATTGGTAGTTTCTTTTTTTTTATACGACTAAGGTGACAAACAAGCATACGGCCCGTCTAATGGTAAGAAGTTACCGTAGCCTATGGACGCTTGCAACACCAGGAGCATCACTAGCACGTTGCCGACCCTGTTAAAAACTTTTTAACTCCTTTCTTGAAGAACTCCATGTAAGTAAGTGATAGTATTACCAATTGCAAATGTATTTACACGCACAATTACTCTCCAGGTGGCTTCTACTTATGTAAGACTACATGCACTTTTCTCGTGTTATACGAAGCCTTTCAAATTATCTATGTAAAATAATAGTACAACTATTCATAAAATATCAGCTATAATGTCATGATCCGAAATACTTTAGTCAAGTAGCTTTTAACTTTTGTGAACACGTAATTCCATAGCCAGTTTATAAGATAAGAAAATACAGCTAAAACACTTTCAGTCATAAATCTGCGATAGTGTCTCGATCCTAAACAAAAGGTCCGTCCTTCGCGTGTGCACATTCATCAACATGGCATGTGTTAATTGACAAGACGAACATAGTACCCACGTACCATGCGCCTACATACATGCGCCTTATGAGCTGCCTCCAAATTACGAGTACAAACAATAAAAAGCGTTTGAATGCTGTATCATGTCATGCCATGTGCACGTATTTAAGCATTGCACCTACCTGGGTCGACGATGAAATAATACCTAGATGATAACAATAAACCTAATTGCATTTGTTTAACGATATACGTAATGCACCTAGTGACACCATTGTAAACTCTCATCTAATATTCAACCGTGTTGTCTTGCCACAGAAGGAAATAACATAAATATATAAAAGTAATAGTTTTAAGTATAACCGACACGGGTCAGTTTACTAGTGCGAGTCTTCGGCCTCGCCGCCAATGTCGGGCCCTTAAATCTAATTAAACACTTCCGCGTTACGGTACAATTAATGTGTTCTACACTTATTACGTTTTACGTGTCATTCGTTAAACCGTTCGATACACTTAACAATCTAGTTAATGGTATAATAAACATGTTAATCACGACCTGGTGAAGGTAGCGGGCTATGAGGTTAAAGTGGAGTCTTCGGAAGCCAGTGTTCGAAGCGATAGACGTCTTTTGGCTAAAATTAAACATAAAGAACTTGGGTGTTAAACGCTTGATGAATGACTTAAGTTGGCGACAATCCATGCACGTTGGATTCATTCAACTCGAAATAATATAGTAGCTTTTAGTTTACTAGCTTTCAATAAACTTTTAGTTTGATATATTAATGTGGCACTAAATGAAATGCATGGTTTACATTTTATTTTCATATTCCGTCCGTATAATTTAAAAAAGCAATTTGTAGCTAAATAAATATTTATGACTTCTGTGATATAAAGAGCTAATTTTCCTTGAGCCGTAGCCGTAGAGGAAATGAAGAGTCTAACATCAAAGCCCGAATTAAACGTGTTTGGCATGCAGACGACGCACACAAATTAGTATAACACGAGATGGCTACCGTCTACACTTAAAATTTTAAAAAATGTTATATTTAAGCCTATTTGTCAAATTTAACTAAATTTATAATGACCAAATAACACGTCAATTAAATTTAAATTAGACTTAAAAGTGTTTCTGTCTAACATACTTATTATTATTATATTACATTAAGGACAGAAAGCATGAGATTTAAAACCAAATTACTTCAAGAGTGACTGTATGTGATTAGTCTTCATCCTTCACGCATGTGAACACTAAACCTCTAAGGTAGTAATCAACAGAAGTGTTTGAAGAGAAGAGTTCTTCCTGTATTCGATGCGTTAAATGAACGTTTGTGTGGGCGGTCCCGCGTATCATTGTCCAACCTCGGACAAGGCCGTGACCCCGCGCGCATCACATCGTGACGGTCGTTGAGGACACAATGACACGGTCGAAAATGACATACATGACATTTTAGTAATACTATTTTAGTAATATTATCGCGATTTCTCTCTCATACATAACACACTATTCACAGTATCTATTTTTATTCAGCGCAAAAACTGACATTTTATGTTGAACGATTTCAATACATGATAATGTGAATGTTGTGATGTTGCGATAACTAAATACTGTGTTGAATTAGTCAAAGCAGTATTTATACCAGATAATTTGCTTTAAAGTACTCTTAAAACATTATTTCTCAAAACAAATGTAAGTATTTGGAAAACGATTAACCAAGTGATTCCGAGAATGTACTCAAGTAAGCTGAAATATCATTGAACCGTAATCGCAATCGCTGTAGCGTTTGATATATTTTTATTCGTAGCTATAACACTTGAAATGTTCCAACAAATTACTCCGGCAAATCATTACGTTCTGTAATTTTATTTTCCCTATTTAGTCAACAGGGAGACGATTTTTTGTGAATAATCGAGGGGTTCATCCCTCGCGGGGTAGACTGACAAAGGTAGTGGTTCGGTGGCCGTTTACTACTAATATTCAAAGTGCTTGGGGAGACCTATGTCCAGCATGATGTGCAGCAGTGGACGTCTTTCGTCTCAATGATGATGATGAAGGATAATAAAATTGTAAAGTATTCTTTTATTGTAAAATCTCTAATTATATAATTATTTATACCGCACACGAGTGAAGCAACTAGATATTCAGGTCGAACCTGTTAAACTAAATCGGTTCACGAAATATTCCTAAGCAAAATATACACAAACGCGAAATCTTAGAACCTATTAATCTAGAAACCTAGAACGAACTTACTACCACATTTCCTATTAGAATTCTGTAATATTTGTATATCAGTATACCTAATAGCATAATGATGCAAGGCTGAAATGTTGCAAACCTTCTAATAAATGTTTATTTCATTTATTTAATCATGACCTGTTAACTAAGCATTTAAAAATATAAATATTTGCAAGTTAAATGATTTTTAATCTCGGTAAATTAAATTCAGTCTGCATCATGCATGTATCTTACATATTTCTTTTGCTGACAGTGTGGTAATTGAAAACTGCAACAATGTAAAACCAAGAAATGAGTTAAACAAAACAAGTGTAACACGCAGGTGTTTTGGCCCAAGATTGCGTAAACATAATTTTTATCAAGTAAACAGTGTGCACTGTTCTGTTTTATACGTTTTGGAGCTTAATGGCCTGTGTCTGGAGTCAGGCCTCGAGCCTCATCTAGATTCAAAGTAGCTCCTCGTTATGGAACATGATCTTCATTAAGACTTTAATTAGCCTCTCTAATAGTAATAACGTTGCGTTCATCGAGAACTAATAGGTACTAAGGATATAGGTAAGGTGACATTTTTATAGATGTCTCAGTAATTTAGAGACACTGTTTTTAGACTGTCAGGTTTCTAAGTGATATTGGCTTTTCTATTAAGAAGTTATATCTGGTGAATAGCAACAGGCGCACTACCTGTTAGGTACATGGAATCCACTATAGCTGACAACATAGGGGTTATTACTTATTATTATACACATCTCGAGTTATACATATTTAAAGAACAAATTTTCTACCTTCTTGGAGAAAACAGCTTAATATTATGTAAAATTTTAGCAACTAATTGATCGAATGATCTGAAGTAAATAAATGCATGAATAAAATGTTATTATTGTTAGGTATGCGAGTTACGTTGTTATTAACAACAAGCAACACTAATGGTTACTTTATGTACATTTGTTGACGTCAGCGTCGGCGTCCATTGAGCTCTTAACGTCGGTTTGAATAAGCGGTTGTGGTAGAAAGCGATGTGCAATTAGACAATTTGCAAGTGCGTATCGCAATGCGTGCTATCCGCCAGGGAAACTCGCCACAAGGCTGTGTTTACTACCCGCTAATTACCTAAGTTTCAACTTTGGTATCTACTTATACTGTAGTGTACTGTTTTGTAAATTACTGTTCTGATTCCGAACAACTTCGTTATTATCCATTACAGACATATTCTGTGTCTCTTACTGTAAATCGGCATTCGTCACTTTGCCCGAAACACCCCATAGTTCACGACCTTATTTGTGATATAAAATTAATATCTAGTGTTAATTAAATTTGAAATACTGTTTACGAATTTTCTTTTTCTTTTTGCAGGTAAGAAAATACTAATTCAGTTGGTTGAAGTTAATTTGGAACTGCTGCCTTGTAATCTGTAAGTCTTCTAAACTTATAAAAGTTTGAAATATCTGCGTACTTATGAGCCTATCGTACTTCAGAGACAAAGGAAAATAGTAAGAAACTTTTTTTATTGATGCCGACAAGTGACAAGTCGATTTTATATAAGTATGTATACTTGTATACTTTACAAAACATTTGGTCTCATACACCAAAAAATTAGTCTAAATACATTACACATCGTCGACATCAAAAGATCGTAAAAGTTTACCTACGCCTACGTTATCATTTATCTCACAAAATGCATAAAAACTGAGTGTTTTACATAAATATATCGGGATTCACCAGAGTGTTGCTTTGCAAACCGCCTCGACGCATCACCGCATCACTTAGGTATACATAAGATGGTGATATCAGTGTGTAGTCATTTGTTTATATTGATGACGCAATTAACTCACATCTGATTAGTAGTCAACCCATCTATTTGCAGAATTCTCAGTTTTACTTATCGACGGTATATATTTAAATGTTTTATTAATATTTATTAGGGTTTGTTCACATTTTTAATTATGTGTTCGCCCTGTTCTGAACTTTATAATGTTGAGACGGACTTACAGTAAAATTTGTTGCGACTACTAGCGACTGAGCTTAAATGTTTAATACGGAGCGACTGCTAGCAGCTGACCTTTATAACCGAATTACTGAGCAACGTTGATATTTGATGGTTAAACCAGTAGCCAGATTTACCAGGCTTTCGCCTACCCTTAAGGAATGTTATACTTATTTGCACAAATATATAATATATGTTTTTAATCAGCCAGTCATCGATGAAGTACCAGTGCCACATTGAGCACCAAGCCAATATACCTTTTGGTGCTGTAAGTAAAAAAGCTTAGGTGCTGAACAAATTGGTGCCGAAAAGTAATACCCCAGTTTATCGTTGCCCACTGGCACTCCATACATGAGTGGTATAACCTCTCTCTCTGATCTGCTAATTCTCGTGGTTATTTCTTTACTATGTACCTCTTTTATCAACATTTTGTTTGCATTAATATTTTAAAATACAGACGGTGAACATTAATTTACAATAGGTATTAGTCATTGTCTAGACAAGTTTCACATTAACAACAATAATGTTATTTAAAATGCAAACTATAATCACAAGTGTTTTATTTTCATTGCTTTTTAATTAAATTCAAAGTTAGACAAACTACTTTATAAAGGTTTATTTTCTATTTGTTTGATTTATTTTTACTAGTTGCAATTTGTAATACATTTAGTCCCAAGAATCCCAACGTTGTACCTACCTATTGTTGTATAGTTTTTATAAATGACTCACCGACCTTGATAACCTTTTACGTGCCTTCACATATGTCTATTGTTAGTGTTACGTACATCAGAATATATCCATTGATTCGTTGAACTATACAGTTTGAAAATAAGCCACAGTTGTTAATAGGCCACATCTCCGCCACTTGATACCTAGATCTATGCACCCGTCACCCGGTCAAACATCACCAAATAATAATAATAATAATAATAATAATAATAATATTCTACCACATTCACACAGCGCCATCTAGTCCCAAATTAAGCAATTATATTTGCTTGTGTTATGGGTACTAAACAACTGATATATTTACTACTTATATACATTTTTTTTTTGTAAATACATACATATTATAGATAAATTACACCCAGACACAGAACAAACAATCATGCTCATCACACAAAGGTTTGTCCTGGGTGGGAATCGAACCCACGACCTCCGGCTTAGCAGTCAGGGTCACTAACCACTAGACCAACAGGCCAGTCAAATACATCTGAAGATCCCCGAACGCATCGCCTTGATTGAAAAAAATATGTGCTTGTAGCACGGAAGTAAGCTTGTAGTGTTTACCTTGATATAGCCTACACCGGTGGGTCAAGCCCATCTTCCCCAAACTCAAACCCTGGATCGGCTGCTGTTAGTACTTGGGTACTATGATCCCTTCTCGGACACGACTACACCAGCCACCAGCCGGTGAAGTGTGACTGAAACTTGTGAATTGTAACTTTGTAGCTCTGGCACGCTCGTCAGATAATTACTGCAGTCGTATAAACGTTTTAATGGCGTGTCTTTTGTCTTTGAGATATGTGCGAGAACTAATCGTGGTTTAGACTATAATTGACTAAATACATATAGGCGACCTAAACAAATCCTGACACTAGGGTTACCACTAAGAACTCGATAAGAAAAAGAAGACTGTAATTAAGTAAGATTTAGATATTGCATTGTTGTGATGCGAAAAACATTTTGAGAGTCGGAACTACAATAAAATATACGAGTAGCATAAAAGATTTCAACACTATCGCATTACTGCTCTGCTCATCTAGTCATAGCAGCCACTAAATATAAGATATCAGAGTCATAGCGAAAATAGCAAAATATTTCCATATGACGTAGCGGCTAAATTTAATTTCATTTGCTAAACAAGTGCTAAAAAAGAAAAGCATATTTATTCGTAGTGGAACGCGAGTAAACATTTAACCACTAGTGTTATAGTGTTCCTCTGGAAAGTATTGACCGAGCTATAAACCGTACCGTTCGGGAACGAGGCAGTTAATCATGATTTACTCAGCCATTACTCAGGCACCGAATACAATATAATTTGGAGCGGTAATAAGGAAAGAGCCGGTTGCATCACAGCACGCGGTTACAGCTGAACCATTAGAAAATAAATAAACGTATTCTCGTTAACATTAGTAATTTCACTATCAATACTCTACGTAGTATTTCCAAACTGATCTTGTAGAAATGAAGCTAAAAAACTTTAGCTTTAACTGAATTATTCCGTAACTAATTTATATCCTAACTTTATTTTCTTTCTTACAAAGACAACTTCTACACTAAGAACAAGCTCTGTGTCACTAGGGACTTCACAAATATGTCTCGTATGAAAATGAATCCACTTGTTCAGTAGTCGCACCCACCCCTACTACATCGTGACAGTCTATTCCAAATTAATCGTATATCTATGAATATAGGTCTAAGAGTGTGAAATGCAATTTTATCTATGTCAACGAAATTGGTTAATTCCACGGCCGTGGCAGTACACCGGTGTGCTACATGAGCAATAGAGGAACAGTGGCGCATCCTGCTGGCGCAATGCTTCCCGGCTTCGACCCTATTCGCTTGTACAGCGGTACAACCGATTCACTACACCCTACATACCGACCTAGTCTAGACACCAACAAGGATATGAACTAGCTACAGAATATACAAGCGGTGGTATTACCTACGAATATAATCTAATTCGCTTTATCTGGAATCAAAGTGGTCGTGCTTTGAATAAAAGCATTGCAAAACAGAAATATCATGCATATGAAGGCAAAGTAGTATGCTAAAGATATTACAACCTTCGGACAAAAGGCTAAAAGTCTCTGCACTCAGAGCTGTATAATCCCGTACAAACAATTGTACAACTGTAAGTAACTGTATGTGCCGACCGCTACTCAACCTAGTCCCACCTGAGATAAAATTGTCGCTACAGACAGTAACCCTATGTTTGTAAAGTTCTTCGCAACATGCTTGTTCCAATACGTGAGTAGTCTTTTTTGAAACACCATTATCTATTTAAGATGTTTCTACAGTAAAGTACTGTTATATGAATTGTTGTAGTGCACACTTGTGCAATGTGCTACACGATGTTTGTTGATGTTGTCCACGCAGCTGTTGTGGAACACGTTGCCAATACGGGAACCAGTCTGTTTACTTGTTTAGATCTAACGCGATTAGCTTGTTTGAAATGTTTCCTGTTGGTGGATTATACGAGCGGCAATGCGGCAGTAACATGTGCAAGCTTTCCACTTTACTGATACATTCTGAGCTCTAAGAGCAAGCAACGTGCAGAAACGCTCGCTAATTCTCAACAAAAACTTACTTATAAGCAACAAATGGGTATTTATTTGTTCAAATATCCTGTTTATACTCGTCGTAATTAAATAATTGATTTCAGTATTCATTATCGTAGGCCATTTACATTCTCACTGCCGAGAAAACCCCTCTTCTCACACAGTTAATGCATCAGCTTTAGGTCGAATATTGGCGATTTCACACTATGTTTTTATTTTTTGTAAATCCAGGTTTCCTATGTTTTCTTTCATAAGGTCTAAAAAAACAGAGGTATAAATATTAGAAAGTATGTTTTTGAACTGTGTCTCGAGATAGGAGGCGGGTCATCACTAGGCACGTAATTATCACGGATTTTATATTATATTTACTCTAGCTAATCACTCCAATTACGTAAAATTCTAATAATAATATTATTAACATACTTGTGATGCATGTATCGAATATTTTTAAATGTTACGTAAATGTTAATAAAAGTAATATTTGATAAATTATTCATATCTGTGGAGTGAGAAGTTACTATAAACGGTCGTGAACCGTTGCAAGTGATTGACATTCAATTATGTAGGTATACGTAGGTGGGAGCGTGATGTTGCATAAACAGGACCGCACCGGTCTCATTGTTACGTAGGTATGTATCTGGAACACATACATACTGCAATCAAGAATATGGAATCGCAAGAGATAGCTCTTGCGAGGAACATTAGCGTTATCTGCTAAGTATTAGCTTACTGCGAACACTAACTTGCCTGCCGAGCATTGCAACTTGCAAATTTAGTTTCTTGTTAGAAATTTTCATTTAGTCGTAGATATCTTCAGGGTGGTAGATAGATCTGATATGAAGAATGTATTAATATTCTCCATTTTCATCAAAATCCATCATTTTAGCCCTAACAAAATCCCCTGGACATAAGCTTGCCTTCGCATCGATGCATTGATCAGTCCTAAACTGCTCTCGTCAGCATGAGCCGACCTCTGGCTGGCCAAGGCTGGCCAGTTACCTGATAAAGGTAGCAGGAAACTAACTGATACTGATTGTTCTTAACAAAGATTCTTTAACCGTGCTAATATGAGCACATCCGTGTATCTGAATGACATCTATTCTAAGAGGCATGTCTAAATGCAAACCGTGTCGTAATTGCGGCCGCGGTGGGCGTCGCCGACGTCACCCGTTGAATGGTCGCCGTCGCGGTAACATTGAGTGCGTGTACGCAGACGAGTGCGAGCGCACCGAGTCACCGGCCCACGTGTAAACAATACAGATGTTGGATATAATTGTTGCACCACTACTTTTGCTATCTATTTATTGCACTGTTATTTTATTATACTTGAGTATATAATTTTCATTGTAGATGTGTGATGTGATTCAACGGCTCTTTGATACGATTAAATCGCAATAATATGTCGCAGCGGTATTGTATAAGCTGGGATTTTATAATTTCACTTTTCAGAAAACAGCTTGATCTATAATGATAGAAAAATACAAGAATACGATTGAAAGGATAAATATGAAATGAAATGAAATATATGTTTATTCATTTAAGTTAATTAAATTAACACTTATGAACGTCAAAGTTTACAAAATGTCAGCAAATAATTTGTGAAACCTGACTTTGGCTAATTGCTCGCTTGTGGCCATAAAGATAAAATCTTAAAACAATCTAAGTCTAATACATGTTTATTTGTTTGTTTTTACATTTTATGTTTAGTTTAATTAAATAATATAGTTTGTAATAAAATATCTTGAATCAACACAACTTATTGTATACAACAATAAAATTAATTGCCAAATATGCAAATCAATTAATTTTGACTCACTTACATCATCCACCCACCATTTTTAAGCTTCCACCAAACGGTGCATTAATTATCCCCATAATATCAATGAAAATATCAATCTGAAGATGCCGTCTTTTATACCAAATAAAAAGCACATCATAACATGTATGGCCCTCTCGCGCCTTGATCTGTAACATCATTAAACCGATATATTAGTCTGTTAAGTACCGGTATATATATATATATATATGCTATATATCCGTCATCGTAGGACACTAAACCAGCTGGATTTATACTTCACGCACGTTTATTGCCAGTTTATGTCAGCCATTGAACCGAAGTTTAATTAATACTCCCAGTTCACGTGAGTTGGACATTTGAGATTTTATAGGTTTCACTTGTTTTGATGTGTAAATTAAGGGTCGAAGTAGGTAGCTTCTAATATTAAACATTTTTATGTCGTCCTTAATCCTATAGGTGTTTAAAAGACAGGTTTTTGATGATACCTTGCCCTTACCATGATACCTACATAGAAACATTTATCACAGTTCACATGTTGCCTTTACCTTTTGTAGCAATATTATTTACTAAAACTGCTTATTGCATCTGCAGTACTTAGGTTAGTTTTAATAATGTATTAGGATGTAGAAATAAATATAGTTATAAACTAGATAAAAAGCTCAACTTCTCTGTCGCATTAGGCTTGCCTGTAAAGATAGATGTAAGTTTAAGAGTAATAAATAAATAAATAAATAATAAATAAATAAATAAATAAATTGAGGCAGCCTGTAAAGCACACATTTTACTTTTAATTTTTCTTTACAACATTAATTATCTATAGAGTTAAGTGTATTGCCTGCGTCACTTTGCATGCTACTTGAAACTGTAACTTTCAAAAATTGTAATAACCTGGCGATTAAAAAAGAGTGGCCTGAGTTTCTTGCCGGTACTTCTCATGGCTCTACTTCGTCAGCGAACTGGCTGTAGGTTAATTTGCTGACATTTTGTAAACTTTGACGTTCATAAGTGTTAATTTAATTAACCTATATGAATAAACATATTTCATTTCATTTCATACCAATTAGACTTGCTTTAAAATTCTATTTTTTAAACAAAGACATTGCCGTGATAGGTATACAACTGAAGGATACTTAATATATCGTATATCCAGACTCGATATAAATATTTACCAAGGATTAGAATGAAACCACCGTAAATATCATGCCGTCATCTTCACTCCTAAATCAGACGTGCAGTAGTCCGATCATTCGGACTTGTGATAATAATTTTCCGAGGCTTTAAAGCCAAGGGTTTATGCGCTTATAAATTACAAATTGCCTAATATAAAAGTAAATAATGTAGGGTGCAGTAAAAACATGTTTGGAATGCTATTACTTCACACGCGTTTAGTGAAAACATGAGTTTATTTATAGTTCTATAGAATACATTGCACTTACAATGAGTGTACTAGAGATAACAAGTATTGTGGACGCCACTGCGGTACAAGTCACGTTTTATAGAACATTTCACACGGTTTACGTAGTGTTACAATAATTATAAACTACATATTAAGTATGTAGTACTTTTGATTGTATACAGGTTTGTAGGACTGCATGTGTGATCTAGTAAAGGTGGTGGCAATTACTAGTGTGTTGAGGGAAGTGAGTTAGAATCCTACCTAAGACAAATATTTGTATAAAATATATTTTTAAAGAGTTTAATGTATACAAGCTCGGTATACTTTGACTCATATTTGCGCTGTACACAACGCTAGTGTGAACATCACATCAATCCTATAGTTTTGTAACATGCTTAAATAAGACAATAAAACTTGCAAACGCAATTGTCTTAAAATCATTTTCATAACAAACAGACACCCTGTTGACTTTGTGTTTAAGGTAATGTTTGTAATACTTGCGATACACAGTTTATTACTTATTGCGTACGTTGACTTTTTAAAGGAAATATTAATTTTATTATCCTTTTTAATTAGTATAACAAGGTACTTTTAAAAGAAGTAGGTATACTTTATTATGTAGATACTCTTTTCATTGTTTCTTTGCCACGTAACAATGCAAACAATGCGTCAAAAATACTCAACTGATCTGTAGTCAAACGAAATAGTCACACTAGTTAGACGGACTAGTCCTGTTCTTATAATTTAATTCGCCTGAAGACGTTTACTACTGAACCTGGCCAAGAGTTTGCTATAGACACTAAGCTTAGTACGTGGTTGGTGAACGTTGAAAGGATTTTTAATACAATATAGGCACTGTTGACCTTTACTTGATATTCCGTTCGACATCTCTTACAACATCCACGGGCAAAGATTGAGTTATTCAAGTATCAAATTCTACACATCCGACACCCGGCCATAATTAATTTAATTGACTCGTCTACAGTAAATAAAATAGAACTTGAATAAAACAGGTATTAAGTGTGAGTGCACGTTGTCTTTAAATACTAATAAATTTAACACAATGATATAATTTGGTGAGTGATTCCCACGACTTAATGTAAATAGAATTATGTCATATGGTCGTACAGGCGGTTTTCGCTTGTAACATCTCTTGCATGTGGTTATAGGAGTCGTGAATAAGAATAATCCGATGTAGAGGTAAAATACGATGAGATTTCGGCGCTCATATTAAACAAGACTCAATGGGGAAATGATTACAAAAGAAAACAACTAAAGGAGCAGAATTTACAAAAATACTGATGGTTTACGGTGGTTTTGTGGGTGGTGGTATAAATGCTTGCTATTATCAGCATGATTAGGCCGCCCGGAGGTAGGTATTTAGCATCTCATGGAATATCTACTTATAGTAGTAGTATCGTTGTTTTGGCAGCTTATTAAGAAATATGTTACCTGTAGTTAGAACACGTTGAACTGTTGAAATTTGAACGAGACATCTCCCTGTGCTGTTTCTAGTACTTTTAAAGATATTTTAAATGTTTGTACATCACCCATACAAAAGGACAGACTGTAGACAGTTAAATTATTGTAATTAAACTCGACTTGTATGTACACCAACAATTTTTAAGGGCGAACGAACAATCCGCTTGATGAACGCGCATCTATTGGGTCAATTGTGGTAATGACTCGTCTGGTTGTTTCCAGTATCATCTAGTAGGGTCGTATCTTAGAAAAAAAACATCTAGTTCGTTTCTAACAAAAATAAAAGTGACATTCAATGTATTTAATAAAGTAACATTTACATACTTGAGCGTTTTGCAAACAGAGTATACACAGATGCCTGTTGGCGCTAAATATGCAATTTTCAAAAATCATATCTTATCTATATCTGGGACTAGTCATGTCACTGTCTTCTAATCCATAAATGCGTTTGCCTAGTAATCTTGGCATTGTACTATTGCGTTGCATGGACTTTGCTAGCTGTTCTTACTTGGTTTGTGTGATTGTGGTGCGCGGTGTGCGGTGGCCATCTGGTGACATGCGACACCGCGACATCTGCCGACCTTGCTCTGATTATGTGTAGCGTTGCGTTAGTTACTCACAGGATCGGTATGCGTGGTTAAATGGATTTGATGCTACCTACAATAGGACATGAAGTATTGTTTAATTGCTCACAATATTAAATTGATACATGACTAGAATTTACATCGGCAATGTCTCTCATTTCAGCCACTTCTTCACTTTAACTAGTCCTGAGTTGCTTTAATCTATCGGATTTTTGCCACATTTTACAAATCATTTTACTAGTACCTAAAGCCAAGGATATTTGAATTTAAATCAGCTATTGACAAGAAAATTGAAATCTAAATTGTACTCGCAGTGAGTGGCGTTATTAAGATAAACCCAACCCTATTCTATTATAATATGTATAAGCTAAATACAAATAGTTTAGTAGATTTTAGGTAACTACAGTATCTACAAGAATGTAAACAATACATGATGAGTTAATTAAAAAGTACTAAGTCATCATGTAGTTAGTAATCATATTAACTGCATACATTTACGACTAAGATTTTTATTAATCAATTATCTGAAGTCTGGCCATAATTATAGCCCATTGTTTACACAAGACTTGCACGGCACAGTCCCTGGTTACGTCTGTAAACATAGCGCGCTCTGCAATAAACCACGCGCCCTTCCTCAATAACTAAATCACTTACAAAACAATACACACGAGTGAAGCTATTTATCTACCAGCTTCCACATGAATGCACCAGCTTCCAGTTGTTTATGACGACCTTAAATCTGTACGAGCACCGACCACAAACATCAGTTTGCGCTTCTAATAGGGCGTAGTACAACTGATGTTACATAGCCTATAACCTTCCTCGAGAACAGGGCTATCATTTGCAAATAATTTTTCAAATCCGACTGGTAGTTTAAGAGATTAGCGCGTTTAAACAATCAAACAAACTCTTCCACTTTATATAATAGTATAGATAGGTAAACACGCGACTCTATATACACTACGAGTGGCCGCTCATTACACTCTTTTTGTCTGCTGGCAGTTTTGTCTTAGTATTCCATGGTATTACAGTGTGTGAAAGGTCGCACATTACAGGGCACGAAAACTGTCTGGCCCTAGTGTAAAAACAACACGACAGAAAGCCTGCATACTGTGGGGTATGCTAATGTGCGCCCGGACTAAATAAAAATATCGTTACCGCATACTAACATTTTTGTCAGAAACAGAGGGATGCGTGAAACCCGGAGCGTTATCTATTGTGTTATGTTTCAATGTATCGATGGACCTGCAGTTTAATTACACGGTACACCCCCAGTGTTAGATACAATAATGTGAGAAAACGAGTGTTTTCTCGTCGAGCTGTGGGTGTACTCTGTATACAGACATCGAGTGTGCCTCGTAAACCCGCGGAATGGGGCCGCACTGCGCTGTTGCAATTTGCAATACTTTGAGCGCGTACATGCGCCTCTGTAGGCACGTCTATACGCACAGTACAACAGACCGTCTTTCATCAGTTACTTTGCCTGGCACGCATCAAACATCATTACTTTATAGTGTAAATTGTTGATGCGATTACATTTGTTCCATCTGCACACTTGTTAGCTCTTTTATTACTTATTCATTTTGACGTGTTGTATTATTTAATACATCATTAACCTAGTTGCGAGATGAAAAAAGTTCAGAAGTTGATATCAAATCTAAGTATCTGTTAGTTTTTTTTATGTCTATACAATATTACACAAAATTATATTACAGAGTGAGTAGATTGAATACGGCCGTGTCTATGTTAATTTACCTACTAAATGGTCAATCAAGACAACACTGCGCTATGAAATACTTAATAAAAAGCACAATGAAAAGCGAAATTAAAAACGTTCACTTCTAAACGTTAGCATTCTTTTTATTCACACATATTATTATTAAACTTGAGGCGTAAAGAAAGGTGTTGTAAATCTGTCTCATAAATAATAGATACATATTACTGGCGTAATTTAACCACGATAAAGTAGAAATGAACCCGCCATATTGAATATAAATCATATAGTGTCAGGCAAGTTTTAAGATCTAGATCGAAGTCATACCGGAATATAACTTAGCACATAGGAACTATTCCTTCCTTCTAACGTCGTAATGACCATTAATACTACTAACACTTAAACTTGCCCGTCTGTCACACACAACTAAGGACTAATAAATACGCGCCCAATTATATCGTTACTAGGTGACTGCGCGCGCGCATTTATAGTCTGCTTTTATTTACATCAGTGCCTGGCTTTGGTATTAGTGATATTAGATTTTTGTATCGAAATAATTAGTGTGCTCTAATTGTGCCCGGTGAATGTCAACAGGCTCGCTCTTTGTTACATGGGACTTAAACAGCTCGCGAAATATAAATCTCTGCTTACAACCCTTTGGACTAAAAGGCGTGCGTGAGGCTGTGTAATGTTATTTACTTTAAAGCTCACTCCTGCAAATGTATGAAGAAATATAATTTCACCTCGTTTATTGTTCACAATTAATATTTATTGTAGTAATTATTATAAGTGTTTTGTGGATGTTTAAATTCCTTATTGCTCGGATCAGGCTGTAACCGCTATCTGGTTACAGAAAGGCAACGATCAGCTATAATAATATTTCAACAACTACACACAACGCCATCTAGACTCAAAGTAAGCATATTATATTATGCTTGTGTTATGGGTTCTAGAATGCTGATATACATACTTAAATACTTTTTTTTTTGTAAATGCATACATATTATACATAGAAACACCCAGACCAATACAAATAGACATGTTCAAGCACACAAATATTTGCTCTGAGCGGGAATCGAACCCGCGACCTCTGCGTGGCAGTCCATACACAGTACCACCGAACCACAGAGGCAGTCGCTATAATGAATGTCCTATGTTTCGTAAATTGTGTGCAAGTGACACAACATTGATTAAATAGATACTGATGATTTGTATTTAGCAGTGAGCTGTGTACAGGTTGAATGGTGGAGTTGATAATTTTAAATTACATATATATTTTGAAAGTAAGTCCTTGCGTTTAAATCTGATCGTGATTGCTAATATATGGTTTAAAAGTTGGCTCTTCAATGCAAGATCGATAACTTGTTCATAAATTGTAATTCTAATTTTGCTTTTTAATATCTTATTGAATGAAAACTTCATGAGGAAGAAAACTAGATAGGTACCTTTTGACAAAATATAGTATATCCCCAAGGTCCGTTATGCTCTGACGCATTTATTAGAAACTGTCTTAACCATGAAATAAAAAGGGTTAAAATATCTAGGCGATTAAATAGTAGGTATCGTGTGAAACCACGCGCTAACTGGGTGCACTACTCTTGTCTAACCGACACACATGGCCAGTGGACACAACAAAGTGTATCAGCTGCCGTTTGTTAATAAGTGCATAACGTTTATTGTTATGAAACACGTAAGTACACAAGCAATATAAGCGTGCTGTTTACTTGTGAAATTGAAAGCTGATCGAAAGTGAAATCTTATATTTTCCTTCATTTCTCATTCATTTTGATAAATGTTTAATTAGTTATGTTGATTTTTATATCGGCAAAATATTGACCAATGAGGGCATACAAGAACTAGTACCTACGTACGTACTAATTAAAAGTATTCGACTTTGAAGAACGTTAATCAATTAGACGGCATGATACATTGTTTAGTTATTCTCTAACCGCAAAAACCTCACAGTATCGCTATTTCTAAATAAAATGAAACCCCAGTGTACCACATAATCATGACCGTGTTGTGGTCGACCGTTTTGCAACCCCTCGCTTGTTATGTAGTTTTATTAAAAACTTGATGTTCATTATGATCTAATTAGAATTCCTGGGTTACTTAATATTTCTTTAAGTAAGAATAAATTTCAACCTAAAGCATTCTTTCATTGGGGATAGGAACAAATTTCGACGACGATGATACACAACTCTAGAACGCCCGACGTCTTCAGTTCGTCTCTATTATTACGCCATTACAGTACAAACGATAGGTGCGTGCGTTGTCCGTCCACCTCCGTGGCGAGCAGCGACCGTGACGCGCCGATTCACTCGTAATACTGCAAGGGCCAACGCCACCCACCGTGAACTATTAGGTATGAATCGCACTATACTGCACCACGAACTGATATAATCTGTGTTCTTTTAGAAGCAACTGGAACGTCCTTGGTATGGCAATTGAATAAGTTTTACGTGATGGCCCAGTGGTTAATGAGTATCATTGGGACTTACCAAATCAAAATTTGTAGTTAAATGACAAAAAAAAGAAGATTAGCTGAATAAGGATAAAAGTGCTCAAATAATGAATGTGTGACTTTGACTTGAATTGAAAAAGTACGTTTTGGCTGTCTCAAGTGGCTCCAACGATACGGGCGTTGTAACTCACTTGAGACGAAACACAACATAAATGTTACAACGATGATATATTTTGTTATTACTTGACTTGTCTAACTGAAAAGTGTAAAGTGAAAATCGAGTACAAAGAAATACGCGAGTTTGCAAGATGTTCTTTTAACCTTACTTAGAAAGAACCAGTAAAATCTGCGGTAATTTTAGTAAGTCTTTTGTTTAAATTACAGTTTTGTCTCTGAACATATTGAATCATACATATCTTTATGTCAATAAATACACCACCGATATCGAAGATACCTTCTGAAACGTCTGTCTAAGTAGTCTGTATTTGTGGACGTCCTGCACAGCGCACTAAAATTTCATATAACCGTTTGTATTGTACGAACATAATCGCAAAGATATAAAGCAACTTTACAGTAAAACGCGAGTGCTGAGGAGGAATGTACTTTAATTTTCCTTCGTATCTTGCAAATGATTGTAAAAACATGTTGCGACTTACAAAAATCCTTAACCTTGAGATAGGTATCAAAGCGTTAATTAAACTAACCAAATTATAAACAATGCTGTTGAAGGACGTTAATTGCGTCCGACTGTGCGTTACAAGTGTGTTTTATAAGACAGGGCTGCCTCGTAGATCTTCTCGCAACAAAACAGTCCAGGTAATTGATTAGTTTATGTAGATTAATAGCATAACACCTTTTTTCTCCATAAGGGTAAGAAGAGGCGTTAGCGACCCTGACTGCTGGACAAACCTTTGTGTGATGGGCATGATTGTTTGTTCTGTGTCTGGGTGTAATTTATCTATAATATGTATGTACTTACAAAAAAAAAGTAAATAAGTAGTATATCAGTTGTTTAGTACCCATAACACAAGTAAATATAATTGCTTAATTTGGGGCTAAATGGCTCTGTGTGAATGTGGTAGAATATTATTATATTATATTATTATTATTATAACACCTTCTGCCAGCTATGTAACCTATAATCACATTTAACAAGGGCAAGCTTGTTCCCATTTACCGAGCACAATTTCGGAGTCCGGATATTGAATTTCTCACCAGAAAATCCACCATTACTGTATCTGATCCAAAACCTCTACTAAAATGTCGACCTCAGTGAGCAATATTGAACGTTGGGTAACCCTAACAACAGCGTAAATTGAGGTTCATTGTCCACTTAGGAGAAGCGGCGATTTTAATCATGATAAGAGTAAAGAGAGCCCGCTGGTGGCCTCCACTGTTTTCATACACATTTCGGAACTAACTGGCAACTATTAACTAACAATAGTTCCGTGTATTTCGATGTTAAAGCTCCTTCAAGGTATACTGCCATCTCTAAAAAGAAATGATAGCATTATGAGGTAATGAAAATCTGATTTAATTTAAACCTCTTTGTTCTTTATTCCCCTTACCTTTGTTCTTCGATAGTATCTATCTGTACGCTTGAAGGCCAAAGCCCCCGAAACGTTAACGAAATAAAATTCTCATTATCTTCATTGCATTATCAGAAGGACCATTAGGGAGCGGAAGTAGCGTCGTACGACACGCGAGTCCACGGCCTGCATTCATTACCATTCACTGTATAAAAATCGGAACTCAGTCGTATATGGAACATGCGACATACGTAATATTCCCATCCTTATATGTCGCGTTTGAGTCTACACCGTTGGAATTGCGACTAAATGAGACAAACTTTAGTTCTGACCAGTTATTGTTTTGCATGCCTTGAATTTTTAGATAAATTTATCCGAAAAACCTTGCAAAAATATGCACATTATTATACGCTAAAGAATGTGTGTCGATACTTGTATCGTAAATAGTCTGTTAGTAAGAGCAGACACTTAAGCCAGGACATGTTCCAGCGATAAATCGCAAAAGGCTCTTTTATAGGGGCACTTACTGCCAGACAATCCTCTACTGCATGTATATGTTTGTACAGTCTAGAATAGCGTACCGAAATATGGTTTATTTACCTTGAGGTGTATTGATGGTATCTAGGCAGCAGTGGCGAAGCGTCCATATAACACGATTCCTGCCGGCTTCCCTTTTAAAATATGCCCTGACCTCCTTATACCTATCACTGCTTGAGTGTCTACTCAAAGTCTAACTGGCCTTCCGAAACTCTAAAGTATTTTAGTCCCACCGGCTTCCCTCCTCGGAAAAGTGACTCTTCGCTACTGCTAGGCAGTATAGTAAAACCATTCGATTTTCAAATGAATGAGGCGTTTTACCTATAGATTTCAATCCTACATCGACGCGGCTAGGGTCAATGATACCAAATTACTAGGAAGTAATGCGTATATTCCATTAGGTGGATAATTATTTAGGCTGAATGTGCTCACACAGTGATACAGAAAGTATTAGGAATCACACAAATAGTACATTTTGTATTCGATAAACATCACGTGCGGTGTGATTTCTATACACGATATATTGTTTCCATTTATTTTAGTTCAACATCAATCAATTGTTTGTTTCTATCTATTCTGATATATCTGGCACGTTTATTATGTATGAGTATTATGATGCATTTATTGTATACATGAAATTGGTGAAGTTAAAACACGAGCATTGTTGTTAGCTATTGAACAGCAATACCTATACAATATATACGGGTGTAGCATGTAATCAACTCATAATTTTTACTGCCCGAATATTTGACAAAATATTTTAATAGCCTTTCATACTAAGAACTTCTTTCGCCAATATTAGATGAGAAAGTTCAACAATATTTTACAAAATCTTATTGAGCTTATGCAAGCTAATGCTGTTTACGAAACTGCCCATTGCGGCATTATGCACTCGGCCTATCCTAGCAGATCATAATACAGCGTAATAAGCTCTTAAAGTGCATTAATAGTTAAGTGCATGGAAGTTAGTGAACGTTAGGGACGAGGCGGCGATGTATTTGGAACGGCTAGGCGGCTCCTCAGTGCAGAAAACCTGTTTGCTTTACGATTAGAGGTTTATGTCGTGTCATGAGGGTTATAACTATCATCCCGACGTTGAACACCGCTAACTCACTGCTTTTCTTTTATTATTAAAGAAGCGGCATTCTGTACTATGGGAATTACAGGCCACGGCAAAGTTTAAACGTTTAAAACATGATTGAGGACCATCACAAAGCAGGTACCTTTCCACAGATTATATTGAACTGTTTGATATTATTGTTGGATAACCAGTAAACCAGCAAAGTAGGGCATTATCGCGCTTCGTTGACAGTGCCTGATTACTTGACGGGACTGATTAATTGTGGCTTTCCTGTATTATCTATCTTGGCAATTGTTATATAATGCTTTTGTTCATAGATTTTTTACCTTTTTTATTTATTAATTTTTTTTAATTTAGTTTGATATATATTTACACTTTATGAACACAAAGGAATATGCTCAACTCGTTTAGACCAGTGAGATACCATTTTAGAACTTGAACAGGAGCTACATTTTCAAGCAGGAGTTCTCGGTAGGTCATAACTCGTGTGGTTCACTTGCTATGACCGGTACCGTACGATACGATAAACGACTTCCCTTCATTATTAGATTAGCGCCGATTTATCTGCACGACCGGATCCTATCCCACTGTATGATTTCTTACAACTTTAACTTACCGAACTACTACAAGCATCATCGAACACCGTATTTATAATAGCGGTTGTTGTATTCACTCAAAACAGGTGTATGTACACAATATAAGTTCTACGTTATAAGTATATAGACTTCAGAGTGCCTGGCGTCTTAAATGTGAACACATATGCTACTTATTTTCATATAATACATCTAGATTGTTTACATACTATACCGTACGCACCTACAGAATCCTTTAGTAAGTACCGACCATCGGTATAAAATAGTCTCGTTTTGGCAATACCAGTTGATATATCCCTACATAAGCTCGTTAACGTTAGTGAGCCTATGCTCAATCGTAGCAAACGCTCCCAATCTTCTTATAAAAGTAAATGTTACGTAAGATTTCCCTTACAATAATCCCTATAGAGAAGATCCCTATAACGGGTACTAACGTCTTATTTTAGCTCGCATTTTTAATATAATCGGCTAGAGATGTGCATGTGCATTGGTTTTTAGACTAAGTAGACAACGCCGAAGTGGTAAAATAATGATATATTTTGCTTATCATGATCGTAATTACTTCAGGCGAAATATTTCCACTGCTAGCCTCGTAAACGGGCAATCGATGGATGGCAAAGTAGCAATATTTAGCTATGCTATAGGTACTAGTAATTACCAATCGTTGCGGGCCTACCAATTCGACTCTTTTGAGTCTACGCCAAGTGGACTGGAATGGGTGTCGAATGTTGCAAATGGCATGAATAGAAATTATGAGGTTACAATACAATACAACAGTACATTTCTAGATTTATTTCTATCTTGCTACCAACGAAAAGTAAATGCAAAGTACCTATGTGGCAAAAAGCGATACCCAAGTATTATGTAAATAAGTATCTATGTACCTACAACAGTTAACCTCATGTTAAATGAAAGGATGGTAATTAATTAATTTTCATTCGGTATACATTACGATACGTGTGTACAGCGGTAGTTTTAATAAGGTACCACGAAATGCGACACGTGTCTCCGGAACTTCCGCGTCGAGTTGATGTTGCCGCCAAGGATACGACCGTTTTTGATTTTATATTTGTATGTTTAACGCTGTGTAGATAGCATCTAATTAATATTAAATTATTCTGTTCAATTCCGAAGACGATGTAAGCTTCGAGTTTTAGCTTTAACGTAATTAAAGCCAATACTAGAATCAACAATTTGACGTCACATTACATATCAAAATGAAAAAGTAGCTACATAAAAAATAATGTTAACCTCATCAGTCATTACTCAGTTGCTGTATTTAATGATCATTATTAGCATTATCAAACGCAGCCTAATCTACCCACTGCTGGGTAAAGGTGTCTCTTAGTTTGTAGCAAACTCTACTTTGTGCTTGTCATCCATGTTTGGCGACGGACTATTTAGTAATCAGAAACTATAATGATGTCGATCCTCTGTACCTTAGTAACCAGGTTGTGTTGTGGTTACAGGGAGGAGGTGCGCAACCACGCGGTGCGGTGGCACGCGCAGTTCTCGTTCGTGTGCAAGATGTGCGCCAACGCGAGCACCGGCGTGCTCGAGCCGGCGCTCATGAGGGTCTCCGTACGGAAGGAGTGCAAAGGTAACTACAACTATCTACCTAATTAACCGTATGTGCTAAAAATAGTCAACGTATTGGTCTAGTGCTTTCATAGCAGATTTCTTTTTTTTTATAATAGCCTACCAAAGTGACTCCACCCCGCCTCATGGCATACAGTCAGTGGAATCCAAAAGTGGCGGCCACCATACCAAAAGCCATCGTCTTAAACTGCTGTTATGGTGGCCTCCACTATGGCGGCTGGGATTAGAGTAGGGGAAGGGAATGAGGGAAGTGAGGAAAGGGGCTCTCACTTATTGAACGAAACGCAAAAGTATACGGATACTACTACTTTTACGTCGATCTTCTATGAGAGGGTAGTACTTCCCCGGTCGATCAGGCCCATCCATGCTGAAACCAGCGTTCTCAACCAAATTACAGCGTCTCGCCTCTGTCCTAGAAAAGACTGCGGTTAATAGTGCGGTATAACAGTTTTACTTCGACAATAAAATCATAATTATTATGTTTGTCTTGTTTGATCTTACTTTCATTTTCGTTTTGCAAAGAGTCATAAAATAGGAACTATCTAACTTTATCTCTTGCTCAAGTAAAGCTAATAAAACAAACGAAGCCTTTCATTTTACTGTAATAACTTGTCTTGTCAGACTAAGTATAATACCGCTTTACAGCAGTGCCTGGTGAATGTCTCGTCGACGACACGTAAGATATTACTGCTGAAAACTCATTAAAGTTAAGCACACGCGGCAATTACGAGTATAGTAGACAGAGCGACACTTAGACACGCACCGAATATAATGAGGTTAACCTTTGTATAACGAACTGATATGTCATCTATTTGCGGATGAATGGAACAGGGTTATGCGTATCGTATGGGTCTGATGTTTTGTGAGAAATAATACATGAGTGAGAGATAGATCTAAATTTCAAACTTACTTGTTTAAATATATTCGTAAAAAGTTAACCGTTGAGATATTCAGCGCTGAGCGCTCACAAGTCAGCTCGTCGGCCGTTATCTCTGCAGTTCGGCACCTCCCCGCTTTGAAACGAAGCTAGTATTCTTAAACTACGTAGATTCAGTTCATCCCCGGCCCAGCCCACCTCACATATAATGCAGTCTCAGTGCCCCACTTGAGAATTCATCCACAAATTGCAAAAAGATATTATTTGTAGAGATGCTCGTTTCTTAAAAGAGATCATGCGCTTTATGCGTTTAAAATATGTTTTATTAAGAGTCCTGTTAGTTTGCTCAGTTATTTTTATTGTTCCTTTTATTGTTGCGTTTGATTTTCATTTTTGACTGAAATAAGCGATTATGTAATCTACGATGGAGCCAGCTTTGGTGCTAATGGTATTAACAAACATTCAATCAATTTTCAATCAATTTATTAATAAATATAAATTACATACAATATACAATATAGGTACTTTCCGTTTGGTCCATTACATTATATCGCGTATGTACCTATAGTTTTATAAACCACTACCTCAACAGCACGCTCGAGCCTACTCAAATCGAACCAAGCCCAAGTCAGTCAAGTTAATTGCCTGTTTAACTAATTGTGTGTGTTTTATAGGTGGCAGGTCATACCAGAAGCTGGGCTTCTGCGACGTGAACCTGGCCGAGCTGGCGGGCGCGGGCGAGACGACGCGCCGCTGCCTGCTCGAGGGCTACGACCCGCGCCGACGCCAGGACAACTCCGTGCTGAGGCTGCGCATCAAGATGAACATGATCTCAGGAGACCCACTGTTCAAAGTGTACGTACACCATTATATGTACAGTAACGACCAAATCCATTTTCGGACAATGTAAACAAACAGTCTTTTCAATATTTTTCTATCAAAAACTCCGTAGACGATGACACATGGGTTTATACACATTCTGTTCACTATATACTTCATTTTGCAACTATTTCTACTAATGATTAATAATCAAATCTAGTTTATTTAATAAAATTACGAATTACTTTTTGCGGTCGTTTTAAGACGTCAAAATTTTTAACAGTTTTATTTTTTCTGTACTCTATATTGTCTTTGAAAACCAATGTTGTAATTTATTAGAAGAAATAAGTTTAACCAATACATATCATAGGTACATAATATTTTGTCATTTGCCCTCGCAAGTCTGAGTTCATTTGTTTTATTGTAATATAGCCACTCAAACGTCCACGCCGCGAACCGTCAATGCACAGAAACGTCACGATGAAAGTGTTTAATTTCGCGCTAGAAATCGCTCGGTATGTCTACCGACAAAAACGTTTGTCAAAAGGAAGTTATACGACCTATATTAAAATTAAAAATACCGTATTATAGCTTAATGTATAGACAATATGATTATTTAAAGTATAGTCTCCAAGCCCAGATTGAAAAATTTAAAATAAATGGAGAACTTTAGATATCTAGATATTTTTCCTCCTATGTCAACATTATTGGTTTTTTGTAAAAACACCATGCAATCTGCAACAGTTTTAACTATGATGAAAGAAACTAGACTATATTTGCTTTAAAACGAGATCAAAACATTTATGCTCTATGCATCATAACTATTTTTGATAAATTAAACAAAAGAGGTCTGGTTATCGTGATTTTCGATGCAATCGCGAGATGTCTGAATGTGCAAAATGGCCGCCCTGGGCTGTGCAGACGAGATACTTTCTTTGATTTTCTAATGTTACTTAAATTATTTTGCAGTTCTACTTTACTATTTTAGTGAATTAAATTAATACCCTATAGGTAAAAAAGTTGTTACATTGTTGTGCATTAATATAAACAGACATGTAAAAGAGGAAAACAAAATAATATTTAGAACACAAAATCCGACACCAATATCTCGTCTGCACAGACCTTTTACACGTAACCGTCAAAGAACACTCCAGTGCCTATTGCGTGAGCGCATTCTATCGATGTATTTACTTACTTTGAATCTGCTTAAAACACTGTGAATTGTATTGTAAACATATATTATACTTAATCTAGATGAAATAATTAAAGTAAGGACATTCATTCAATCACAAAATATGTATTCACTTAAGTTTTATAACCAAAAATTTGCAGCCATTTTGACATACGATGAACCATCTCCAATGTAATTAGATAATTTTTCAAACATAGCGCAAATAAAACTATGATTCTCTTATATCATGGACACGAGCAAATCTTTAGAAAAGTTTTGATATAATACACTATACGATTTAAGTAATAAGAAAGAAGAACTTACGACATAATTGCGGACACTCCTCAGCGTGACGCACACACAAAAGTCACTCAACTTCAAACTGATATATAAAAACAGATTAAAAAGAAATGCATTTTTTGTACATTTAGGCGCCATCTACGTTTAGTTGCGCGTCTTAAATACCAGACAATATGCAAAAAGGAGTTTTATTACAACCGTATAAAGCTGATTTGTATCACTGCCTATAGACGACACTCTAGTGTACCAGGGCGTAAGATGACAAAAACTTTTTAGTTACTCAAGTGTCTCCTGACGTTTGAGTGGATAGTATAATGAAATCGTAACATACATACAAATTCCATGTAATCAATATTTCACAATTTTTTATCAGGCGGGAAAATATTCAAAAGTATCCCAATATTCCATTTCAGTCCGCGGTCAAATAGTTGAATTAGAGGTCAACGCTTAATTAAAATTACATTTATTTATACATTAGGTAAATTGTTTGTCTTATTATCTTAAAGTTTATAAGTCAACGGTTACAATAAAATACAATATCATATTTAACATAAATTTGTATTTAGTTTTATTTATGTATTTTTTTTTGGAGTAATAAAAATAACAAATCAAATATAATTAATCGATTACGCAAATAGAGTATTAGTAAACGTATTATTATTTAAAAATGTTAAAAAAAAGAATGAAAAATTATTATTTAATTATGTATGATGAATTGATGAGTAATGATGACATTAATTTTATTTTTATCATCCTTTTCCCCGTCACTAGTAAATTCATGAAACCATAGACAATGGCAATATGGAGGATTGTTTACATTGTCCGAAATTAGAATTGGAATGGACTATATACAATACAGACGTGACAATACTAGGACTAAGTACGCATTCTCTGATAAACAATAAACAAATTGTGTGCAAAATATTACGTTTTTCTTGTATAGAATATATCTAATATTACTTCTTCTTCCCAAGGTTATTGTAAAAGGCAACGAGGAGCATACTTGAACACTAGCAGTAGCTGCGTACTAACTGCGTAAATATCATATTAATGCGGTCACCAAACCGTCTTGCAAGCGAAGTACCTTTAGCATATTCTTCTTTGTGAACGAATCTAGCCTTACATTACTATAAAGTTAATTGATGAACAGTAGTATATTGAGCGGTGGTGTGCTGTTCCAGTCCTGAGCGCAAGCAAGAGGCGGCGGAGGGCCTGGCGGCTGGCGACAGCGGCTCGGAGTCTGCGCCCGCCGCGCCCGACGACGACTGCGGCTCCTCCACCGCAAGCTCCGGCTTCGGGTCACTCACCAAGAAGAACAACTACGGTACGTTACAAGTGATAGCTGGTGTAACTAGTAAAAGGCCCTTTAAACTTTATTTCTAATAAAATTTGCTAAATCTAAAAAAATATCTTAAATTGCAACATGACTTTAATTTTGTGTACTACATTTTCTTATAAAAAAAATTTCTAAAATTATTTTATCCACCTAACTCTGGATACAGGCAACTCCAAAGGGAAAGTTTTAGTATAGCCACCAAGTACTACATTCCGATGGTTTTTTTAAGAATTCTGTTAATACAGCCAGTATTAACAGAATTCTTAAAAAAAGAGTTACTTAAAGGAGTTTATTAAGGTTAACAACCACATAATTTTGTGTTATTATTTTAAAGTAGCGGAATGCTGATTTGAAGATAAAAGTCTTAATTAATGTGCTAATGTTTACGTAAGTTACTAACGTGTGTTGTCGTCGTGTGTTTCCAGAGGGCGGTATATCGCAAACGTTAACGCTGGTCCCTTCCTCGGAGCTGCCGACGCCGGACGGTGACGATTCTCCGTTAGGAACATCAGCTCCTGACCATCCCGGTAAGTGACATCACCTTGAAGAGTCTAAATCTTAAACTTATGATAAGTTCGGAACATATGAATGACTAGCTGTTGTCAGCGGTTTCGCCTGCGTGACATTCCTTAAAAAATATAGCCTATGTTAGTCGCTGATATTGTATTTGGATTTTGAGTTTATCCATAATTATTTTTTCTTTATAATATTAGTTTAGAAGACGTGTGTTATATGTTTCCAGGTTTATCACTAGCGGGCTTGGGCAATGCGACGGTGCCGACGTCATGTGCGTCCTGCATGCAGCAGCAGCAGCACACGCACTCTAGGAACTCGTCCAACACCTCGGGGGACATGAGCAGTAAGGTGAGCTCAATATTAATCACTAAATAATCATACAATTTTACTTAGCCGTTTAAAATTACTTCATCGTTCCTGATGCTACCAATTTGCCACGTGTTGTAAATTAAAAAATCAGCAGCAGCATTGTCACACGACTATACATCATGACAAATTTCACGACAGTACAGTCCCAGCACCAGAATGAATTGTAACTATTTTTTTTTCATGCTGATCAAAAATCCAATTATGAGAGTTTGACTATTAGCTATTCCGAAATTATATGGCTTAACATGACATTTGATGTGCTTCAGGCGTCAGGGTACGGCAGCTCGTCGGCCGCGTCGGCTCACTCGCGACAGAGCTCGGAGGGAGACTCGGCGGGCGACTCGTCACGACTGCACCACAACAGGTACAGCAGGCTACTACCTGTGCTCGTTACCTAACCCTGGTCTGGTCATACGGTGGCAGATAGCGTTGTGTAACCATCTTCATCGTTCGTCTCACACGGTTTAACTTGTCGTGTCGTCCCCACTGTACGTCCCACAGCTGTACAAAGCCCACGGTCATGCTTCGTGCTCATTAACAGTGTACGCACGGTCACTAACATTATATTCGTTCCGCTATTTTTATTTATTTTGCTATATTAATTTTTTGTTTATGTTTTTTTTTTCGTCAACGTCCGCACCCCGCCGCACGCAGTGTACGCTTAGAGCGGACCACGACCACCACCACCACGCTATACGTCCCCTCCCAGCACTGCAAGCACGCGGGGCGCGCGCTCACCAAGCTGCTGCTGGAGCACTCCGTGGTGACCGACGCGTCCGACGTGTACCTCACGCCCAACTGCTCGCTGAGCGGCCCGCCCGACGTCGTCCCGCGCGACCACTACGGCACGCCCGACGCCTCGCTGCTCGCCCACAGCGGACACGACTCCTTCGCCATGCCCACCTACTTCGACAAGAAGAGGAAGGTGGCGGCCACCATCATCAGCGCCGCCGTCGAGCCGCTCACCAACTTCCACATATTCAAGCAGAAGTCGCTCAACACCTTCCCTGCGTTGCTCGAGAAGAACAAGAAAAACGAGGAATTATTCAATAATTTTCCGTTTCTGACGCCTCTCGCGCACAGGAAGAACTCCCTGGTGTCGAATGCGCACAGGCTGTCCGGCTGCATCGAGGACGAGTTCTACTGCGTGCCCTCGGATCCCGAGGTGGACCTGGGCTCGTCGGAGTGCGTGGACATTCGACATCGGTTCAAGAGTCACTCGAACCGGACGCTCAACGAGGATAAAATTTTAACTTCGACGCCCAAGAATGAGTTGACGGATGAAGTGTGCGGCGACAAGCTGGCGCCGGGGCGGCGGCAGGTGGCGGGCGCCGCGCTGCGACACAGCTACACCGACTACGTGAGGTGAGTGCTCGCGCCCCCCCACCTTCCGCCTCTCCCCGCGTGCCTCCGTCCCCTGGTAACGTTGTGAGCGTACTAAACTCGGTTGCGGGCGTGGTTTCGGCTGTCTTTTAGTTCTCTTTTCTTTTCTTTCTCCTATGTTCTTACTGGTGTATGTGTCTATCGCTGTCTGTATCTGTTAATATAATGTGGTAAAGATTGGCTAGTCTCGGGAGCTAGGCGGCGAGTGTCGAGTATGTACGGTGGTGTGTGCGCAGACGGGGCGGCGAGTGCGGCGCGTGCGGCGGGGGCGGGGCCGGGGGCGGGGCCGGGGGCGCGGCGGGAGGCGGGGCGGGCGCGCCGGGGGCGGGCTCGCTGCCGCGCCGCCCCAGCTCGGCCATGTCAGTCACACTCACACGTACCGGCGCCGCGCGCGCATCACCCGCAACACACGATACAAGATACGGTACCAAACTGTCTTCCTAACTGGTACCTCACCTTGTTTGTCGACAGTACACGTGCGCGTGCGCGGGTGATGCGCTAACGTCGGCGTCTCTTAGATGTTGTCTCGTTGCATCGTTTTGTTCCATGGTCGCTGATTTACGTAGTTTTATATCAACTTGTTGTTTTTCTAGATGTTGTAGATTAAGTTTTAATATTTGCCAAATAAATTATAGTCTATGTTATTTAAATTTTAAAGCTATTTAGGATTGAATATTTTTTTTTTTATTGTACAAAGTTTAACTTAATTACCTATGTTAACATTAAATTGACGGAGCATTACGAACAGACCGGCGCATGTGTATATTTATATTTATTGTAATATTATTTTGTATTAGTTTATACTCGTGTGTGCTTAAACAACTGCATGACGATAAAGATGGTATGACATTAACTTTGCATGGATTGCATACAATATTATATATTATGGCTTTTAAAAGTGCTACTTAGTTGTAAGATTTGTGTGAATATATTAAATGCTTAATTGTCTTTTGCACAGATATTGAATAGACTGGCACGACAAACTCCGTGTGTTAAATTATTATAGCGCGAGATCACGTTCAAGTCCCATAAATATTTTCTAATATCAAATCTCTTACTATTGTAATTTTAATGTAATTTTCCGCTCTAATAGGCTACATTAAAAAAAAAAAAGTCGAAATGACCCAGTGAATAAGTCACCGGATTCGTAAACACGAGGTAGTGGGTTCGAATCTGGGCAAGTACCAATGTGATGTTTCATCGTGAGGAAACCTGTACTCAAAAGTCTGAAATTGCCAATCCGCCTTGAGCAAGCGTGGTTATTAATGCTCATACCTTCTCTATATGAGAAGAGGCCTCTGCCCTGCAGTGGGACTACATAATGATAAAATATGAACAAGAACATAGTCGTGAACTGTTGAATACGAATGATTTGGGGCTCGTCACAAACACAGGTCTATGTGTTGCCTGTTATCGGTGTATAATCTACTTAATATGTGTGTTTTTGTTAACTACCTATACAGTTCACCGACGAAGTTCACTTGTAGTTCGCCGAGAATGATTGAGTCATTGTAGGGACTTAATGTTAAAGGAGCGACACCGATGCCGAGAGTGTTAACGTTAATAGTTTTGTATATTGTCGTATGTGTTATATTTAAAAGTATGTTGCTTTTCTCGCTATTGTGTGTTTCGTACAACAAAAGGGCGTTCGCTTCTGTACCGCTTCTGTTTAACACGTAGATCAGGACGGCTATTCTCACAGTGTAGAGAATTTATTTTAAACGAAGTTTTTCTAATATCTTTAAAGTAGGATGTGAGACTAGTCATTCAGATCGTCCCGTACATAAAAGTGCATTTAAATACGTGCGGTATTGTATGCAGGAACCCGTCGTCGGGCTCGCTGACAGCGTCTGCGTCGGAGGGCGGGTCCCTGGAGCGTGCGCGCGCCGCCCACGAGCGCCGCCGCGCCGCCCTGCACGCCCCGCCCCCCGCGCCCGCCCCGCCCACCGCGCCGCCTGCCCCGCCTACCGACGAGCCGCAGGTACGACCCGGGACTCCTTTCCCACTGCTCTATGACAAAAATATTACAAATATGATACTTATGAATGTCAAACAAAAAAGCCAGGCAGTTAGCTGAGGAGTTAGAGCCGTAAGAAGAACTGGCAAGCAACTCAGGACACTCTTTTCAATCGCCAGATAATTATAATTTTAGATATGAGTTACAATTTAAAATTTAAACGAGACACCAGCGTGACTTCTGACTGAGGTCCAGAACTGTTCTTTAAACTGGCGGTTGATAGTAACAACAGTGCAAATGGTGTCAAAAGTAGAAGTGTTAAAAGAACTAGCCTGATCATGAGATCAGGTGTGCTGGTATTTTGTTACCAATTGTTTCCCTATGATTTAATAGTTTACAGCTATAACTGTCCACCTAAAGAGAGATATCTGTTCGAGTGGTTTACGATCGAAGAAGTAATAATAGCGATTATTATTGTAATTTACAGGTGATAAACAATTTGTACAGTAATTCATCATAACATTTTATTTCTGTCTGTGCACATACCATGTTCATACTTATGTACACGCACTACGTACACTAATAGTGGTACTGTCCCGGTCGGTAGCACGCGGTGTCGAGTCGCGTGGGCAACACGCGCGTGAACCCGGACCACCTCATCGACGAGCTGCTCGCCGCCACCGACCTCAAGCAGGCCGTCGAGGACTCCGCTGAGAGTGAGCACACCACCTATATAACTAGTTGTTACTTGTAACGTTACCTGCCAAACATTGTTACGAACTGATCGATATCAACTAAGAAAATTACTAAATACATTTTTTTTTAATTTATACATTTAAGAAAGTTTATCCACATTCTATCCTATGGTCAGCAACACACAACACAATTAGGGTTTTCTAAAATGGCGCCCACGAAGTGGCAGCACTGACGCGTCAGGTTCAGGCGCCTGTTATAGCATTTTCAATCTTTGATAGGTGGTTTATGAATGGATGATCTTTCACCTAAGTGGCGCCGACTGGTGCCAAAATTTTTCCCTAAAACCCTCATTTTTATCATTTAACAAGATTGATGGTTACAAAAATATGTAATAATAATAATAATAATATGTGGACACTATCACACCGTCATTTAGTCCCAAGCTAAGCAGAGCTTTGTTATGGGTACTAGATAACTGAAATATAATACATATACATACTTTTTTTTTGTTAATACATACTTAGAATACATAGGAAATACCCAGACTAAAGACAAATACAAATGTTCATCGCACAAATATTTGCCTTACGCGGGAATCGAACCCACGACACCCGGCGTCGCAGTCAGTTACAATGAATTTATCAAATAATATGGTTCAACCTAGACGATAAAGTTGAACAATTTTATATTTCTGTATATTTTTTCAATATTGCTAAAATAATTACCTTTCAGGTTAGCAAATTTATACAATTTGTAAAGCATTTTGGCAGATTTTATGCAACTGTTTTTGTGTACTTAATTATTCTTATACCTGAACTTGTTGAAAAAATCTTCATTAATATTATTATTTTATTCTTGATCTTGAGGCACATTGAATAGTTTTCTTACAATGATAAAGAGCTTGTAGCGCATGGTTACATGTTACGTTCGTATGTTCCAGCGTCGGGCCTGCAGCTGTACATCACCCGCGACGGTCAGGCCGAGCTCGGCACCCGCCAGCGGCAGCAGCAGCTCGCGCGCCGCGACTACCAGCGCGTGGTGCTGCACCCGCACGACAACAGGTAGCGACCGAGCACGAGCTACATTGTGTTGTTGTTGCAGGTAGCTACAGCGGGCGCGCTCACTGCGAGTGTAGTGTCGAGACCAATATTTATTGTTTGTCTTATGTAAATTATGCCATAATTGTTTTACGATTCGTAATTTAATGTTAATTATTATTATTGTTCGGTAGCAGTTGTACGAGAGTGGTTGTGTTCGTGCAAGCCGAGTTTTGTATGATTTACATTTTATAATTATTTTATTATGTAAGTAGGAATCTTTCAATTTGATGACGACCTACTCGACGACTGATTGTTCCTATATTTTACGTAGCGTCTGTGCTTCCTCCACTTGATGTTACTCGTATCTCGTGATCGTCCCCGGGCGGGGGCGGCGCCGAGTGCTCACTACTGGTGCTAAGTGCTGACTCAGCGCGCTAGCTTTTATTGTCGTACTGATAATTATTATTATTGATTAGAGAATCGTCACCCGACAAGTGAATCATGTTATCGACGCAGTACTTCCGAATCCCTCCATATTATATTTTGATTGTGTATTTTGTATAAATTAGATAGTGGTGGTGCCAACCGTGGCGCTCGTGCGAGGGAACAGATAGTTATCGGTAGTGCGAGGAGGCGGATCTAAGTCATTCCTTTGCGTAGCTTTGAGCGCGTCGCACCCACCGCGCGGGACCTCTGGCGCGCTGTCCTCCACGACCTGATTATATCATGACAATACTTATTTTCCGTAGATTTGATTTATAATAAACAATGAATGGTTGGGACAGCACGTCGGAGGCGTCAGGCGGTGCGTGTCGCCGGCCGCTGTCGGTCGCCGCGCGCGTTGTTATTGTATCATATTCTATAAAGCCTGTACAGTATTTGAATAAAGGACGTGTCTAGAGCTACTTTGTGTTTGATTTTATTTTGTACCCCATGTTTCCTGATGTATTCGTGTAATTCACCAACACGCCAACAACATGGATTGCTCAACAAATAGTGCATGTACACATACTGTTCTTCCACTCCAACTGAAATGGAACAAGGTACGGCCCATTTAAAAGGTAATTTATATATACCCGTATATCAGGTGGCACATTTGGGCTCGTTCTAATAAAAGTACTAGAGTAGCAGAATCTTGTAAGAGGTTGCTATTAAATAAAATTATTTCTAACTACCCTGTCGTAGCTAAAATAATAAAATGTACTAGGGTAGCAGAATCTTGTAAGAGGCTGCTATTAAATAAAATTATTTCTAACTACCCTGTCGTAGCTAAAATAATAAAATGTACTAGGGTAGCAGAATCTTGTAAGAGGCTGCTATTAAATAAAATTATTTCTAACTACCCTGTCGTAGCTAAAATAATAAAATGTACTAGGGTAGCAGAATCTTGTAAGAGGCTGCTATTAAATAAAATTATTACTAACTACCCTCCCGTAACTAAAATAATATAATAAAAGTACTAGGGTAACAGAATCTTGTAAGCGATAAAAAATGAAATTTTTAACGAAATTTTGATAACCTGTTAAAATAATCGCTTACTTACCATCTTACCCTAGTAATAAAAAATCCTCTACGACAGGTCTAGCACTAACCTGACTACTGGAGATTACTCGTTAAATCGTGTTTTAATAAATTAAGTCCGTGTTATTTTTAATAAATGAAACAACAGTTATATTAATTCGTTTATTGAGTACCTAATGTCAATAGGTTGTGGTGCTGTACAGTAGGTAGACTTATGTACATGAGGATTGCGACCACACACGTGTGCGGTGCTGGGACTAACATCTGAGGGACTAGTGCGAGTTTGTTTTACGTTAACGCGATCGACGCTTATGAAGTTCGCTGCTAAGATTGGCCTAATTTAAACTCTTAACCAATCAGAGAGCCAAACGCGGTAAACATTTCGATCGCGTTACGTAAGAACAACTCGCACTCGGCACCCTGAGGAACTATCGTACGTAAGTGTGACCGGGCGAGTGTGAACAGTGACATGAGGCGAAACGTTTGAGACACAAGTATTGTTTGTGGAGAATATACACTTTATAATTATACTAGTTTGTGTAATTGCAAGAAATTAAATGTTCACATTCACCACGGTGGACGTTGAGAGAAATTCGTATATTATTATTTAATTTGATTAATACAAAATGTACAATAATTCGATAAAAGGACTTACAAATCTACATTAGAATTAATTGAATACATTTAACGGACGGTCGAAATGTAAAAACTCTAAATTTCAAACAATACAGGTTACGAACAAAAGTATAAAATATAACGAAAATATATCAAACAAATAAAATTATCACAAAAATGGAATTATTTAAGTAACGTTTCGTTCATCATAACGAAACTATCATCACCGACAGTTGAGCACTGAGTAGTAAGTACACGGGGACGTAGCACTAGTATTATACACCTAACTTACATGTACTTATCGGCTACACAGTACATATGTGAATATATCGACGCTAGTGTATACACCTCGCAAATATACAGACTTGTGGGTAAGGCACGGACGGCTCTCCGCGGCGCGCAGCACTCGCCACATCTACTGCAGGTACACATGCGGGGACCTATCTCTCTATCATAACACGTAACTACTGATAAGGGAACTAAAGCTGCCTACATCTGTACAGTTGGTCGCACAGAGCTAGTGGGACACACGTGGGTACACTCGGAGGCTACAGTCGCGGAGTGCTGGCGCCAGTCGGCGGACGAGGCACGTCTTCACTACAATGTAATTTAGAATGTTGCACGCTTTCTTTTACTCATTTATACATAACTACTTACGTCTAGGTACAGGGGGTCAGCAGGATGCTCGCGTCTGCTTTACGCGGCCACAATTAAGTACAATGTTCCGTGGTGTATCTATACAATAACTACATTAAAATGATTTCGCTTGTATCACAGTGTATAATTTCAATATAACTAGAGGCTACGTGCGCGCAGACCCACAGACCTGCCGACCACCTGCGGACACTGCTATGACCCATTATTAATTGCAAAAATGAAACAGTTTCCAAATACTGGAAGCTGAATTAGTTTTGCATGTACTCAGTACTCGTACTTCATACGTTGAAGGGCCATCGCAGTGTTACAGTTAATACTACAATTATTAGACGCTACAAGTAGTCGCGTCGCACGACTACTCAATAATAAATATATCTTATCTATCTACACAATGAATACACTACGTGGACAGTCCATCTAGTTCATAATTACAAATATTTCAGTCACCCTCCATAATACTGGACTCAAATACAATATTTAACTACACAATACATCCATGATATCCTTCCAGTGTGTAAAACACTAAGTATAAAAGTTAATATTTCATTGTAATCAGGCACTGCATTTCATATCAATATTATTTCATTTACTTAATATATTTTAATAAAAATCACTTCAAAACTCGAGTCTGACGTCGCTTCAACACGTTATATCAAAATAGATGAGCTCATAATCTACAATATAATTATATAATTAATGTCTGTAAGTATAAATTTGTCATTTTTATAAAAAATGTACATGTGTTGCGTGTTGTCACGTTAAGTACATTAGCTAATATATATGTATATGAAAGTGGCGCTTATATAAAACCCGTACAATAGGCGCACGCTTGTATATAAACGTTAATTCGTTACCCGTGGGCTGCACAGTGACGCAGTCACTACTGACTACAACACACTTCATTCTCACTATTATTATCAATTCTATGCACACATACCACACACACGCACACGTACACACGCTCACACTCAATTACACTACAATACACATTCGACGATCTTCGTATCTCTATTAATTTCTATTATTTGTTCATTTTCATCCATTTTCTACAGGATCTGAAATAATTAATTACATCATACAATAAAAAAAATATATCGAGTTAGATTATCATGACAAAGCGTGGGGAGTTACGTACACGTGTTAGCGTACGTGCCGCCAGATATGTTGGTTTTCATATATTGAGGGGCGAGATGTTATTTGCCGGGCACAACTTTAAACTGGATTAATAGCCAGATTTTTATTTAGAAAAGCTAATATCTTTTTACCTGGCGTGAGATCGAACACGCGAGGTCTGCATGGCAAAACGTGTGCAGTTCCATTGAACTATCGAGACAGACTGAATGACTGAATATGTCGAGCGACAAAGTCACATACGTGAAGTGTGACGAGGTGTGCGGGGTCACTAGATGAGTCTCTCCTCGGGCGGCGGCTTGAGCGCGTGCTGCATCTTCTCCGCGCGCGGGTTGCAGTACTCCTGGCCGGAGGGCGAGTAGGTCCCGCGCGTGGCCCGCTTGCGCCGCGCCTGCGCGCCGAGCCCGCCCAGCGCCGCGGCCGCCAGCGCCAGCGCCACCAGCGCCGCGCCCACGCCGATCAGCACCGCGGACGAGCCGTCGCCGCCGCCCGCCGCGCCGGCCGCCACCTGCTGCGAGCAGTTCTTGCCGCCCCAGCCGTCCGCGCAGTGGCACTCGTAGTCCGTGCGGCGGCCGCAGCGCTGCGAGCACGCGGCGCCGTGCGCGCAGGGCCCCGTGCGGTTGCCGCGCTCGCCCTCGCCGAGCTCGTAGCAGGGGTCCCGCAGCGAGCACTCGTCGCCGCAGAAGCCGGCGGCGCACAGGCACGTGTACGAGCCGTTCAGGTTGAGGCAGTCGCCGGGCCCGCACGACACCGCGCCCGTCGCGCACTCGTCCACGTCCACCTCGCATCGCGCGCCCGTCCAACCTGCGAGCGTACACGCACTCATCACTTGTTGGGAACGAAGACATATCGCACTAATATGTATGAGACACATGGCACATAGTAAATACAGCGTTGGCAAAGGACTGTCCAACTGTTCATATATTAAAAGGACATACACAAGCATAATTATTGGACTGATTCATTCGCATTAGACATATTTTGAGTATAAATATAATTATAATTTATTTACATATTTTTGGATACAATAACATAAATACGTGATTTTCGCTTGTTAAACCATTAACACATACTCAGGCATATTATATTGAGTTAGTGACCTGCAGTATAAAAACCTAAAACATTTAGACAAAACTTTACACAAAACAAGGACATAACAGAATATAAAACATAATTGTGTTTCAGTAATTGTATGAGTAAATACGTTTCCTTCACTATTTAGCTAATATATGCTTTAATATTTGAGAGATTATAATCTCGGTAGTAGTAACAATAGCTGCACGCCGATAACGTTATCAGTAAGCAATGTTAAGGTTAACTAACTCTGAGGTTCGCTAACTACCTGCTACATCTACATGTCTCGTGGCACACTGATCTAGTTTGTGACAAGTAGCACCATATTTAGGGCTGCTGTCTGTCCCACTTCTCCTGAAATTGCCCTGAGTTAAATGGCAATCGGGTGTTTTTCAAATAGTTCAGATGAAACCCGCATCTTTCAAAAAAAAAACGCGGCTTAAATAAATAGCTAGCTTTATGTGGCGCGGTTTCCGGGTCTTTGTTTACTGCTCTGCTCCCATCACCGGTAGCGTGATGTTACATAGAGAATAAAAAAAAATCGCTTTTCCCGAGATTAGCGCGTTTAAACAAACAAAATCTTCCGCTTTGTATAATAGTATATAAAAATAAATCGCTGAATGTGTTGCTAAGCGCAAAACTCGAGAGCAGCTGAGCCGATTTCGCTAATTCTTTTTTTATATAATATTCCTTGAAGTACGAGGATGGTTCTTACGGAGAAAATTAAAAAAAAACACTTTTCTATATTCCTATGTAACATCACGCTACTGGCGACGGGAGTAGAGCACTTAACGGGGACGCAGGTGAAACCGCGCCGCGGGAAGTTGGTAATAGTATAGATAATGACTACAAATATTAGATATTTATTTTTTCAACACGCGTGGAGCACCAAAAATTTAAGGAGTTGGGTACTCTTGCAACAATTTCAAAAGACTGGCTAAGGATTGTCCTACCATTCTGTTCTCTTCAAATATAACATGATTTTATTATTACAATAATTGATTCATCCAATAAAAACGTCTAATAGCGTCACGATGTTTTCTCGGAGAGGCCATTCTGAAATTTATTACACCCACGTGTCGCCAACTATAAATCCAAACCCCGGCCACAATTCCAAAGGATTTATATATTTTTCTCCAATATATTATCCTTATTCATATTGTACGAAACCTACTGTAAGATTTTGGACAACTGGATTGAACCAATTAATCTAAATGTAAGTTTAAACTGACAAATAAAAAATGAGTTAACATCGACAACTTGTATTATTCATTACTTTTTATTCGTTGACAATGAGAAGACCACGCAAATGTAGCGAGGACACTTTTTTGGTGCACTCGACCAAAATAACGCGCGAATAAAGTAAAGGTCAACGTTAGTGACTTGAACTAGCTCCTGACATCTCTTTTGTACTGTAACTAATGTTACATTTATTAGGTTTTAACTAATGATTTTAGCATTATTAGGCCTATATTTTATTTATATTTAGTTACTAGCTGTTGCCCGTAACTACCGCCTGCGTGAATGTTAGTATTAAAATTTAATCCTATATTGACAATTTATCATGCAAACTTTCATCCCCTATTTCAACCCTTTTCCGCCATTTTTTCGCAATGAAACATATTGTTTGCCTATTTTGTTCTCCAAGGTCTAGTCCATCTCTGTACTAAATTTAATTAAAATCGGTTTAGTGCTTTAGGCGTGAAAGCGTAACAGACATACAGAGTTACTTTCGCATTTATGATATTAGTATGGAAAGTATGGATTTATAACTATTTAGGGCTAGAGGAACTAATGTTACTATAAACTATTTTTGTACAGTACTACTTTTTGTACAGTTTATATTGTATTAAGACTTTTTTTTTGGGTTGACTCTATATAAACCTTCTAGATTCTATGTAGAGTTTGGCATTATCAAGCTCAGTTTTTAAAATTACCATTGACGACTTTGAGCTTATGCAACTTATACAATTATATTTAGACACTAATAGCTTTTAATACATAAACATCTTAATTTATTAATTGGCACAAAGCATAGACAAATCAGTATCTAGAGAATAAACGATTGTTTATATCAGGCTGATAAGATATCTTATAAAATATCAAATGTACACAACGACTAATAAAATGTTGTAATGATTACTTTTTGTATGTGTCTATAATTAACTAGGGAACACAAGCTTCTCCGACATTACTAACTTCCCAAAGGACAACTCATCCATTCAATGACGTCTACATACAGGAAAATATGTTGTTATCTATTATAATTCTACGTTCTTAGGAATGTAATAAACGTTATTACTTATTTTAATAATTTACAAACTTTAGACAATAAAGTTACGTCATACTTAGTCTACGTGAAATTTGCATTTGATATCTAATAGGTATGTAATGATAGACTGTATATACTATGATCACAACGGATAGGAAGGCATTTCAGAATAGTAAAGAATGATATATTAGACAAATATATTAAAGGCAAATATTTTACATCATATCTTAGAAGCCAATGTAAGTAACAAATCGATCAATGACGTGTGATAAGGAATATAAAACATGTCGAACACATTACCTATTAACAGCACAATGAGCAGACGCATCATCATTTGATCACCATCACATCACATTGCACATCACCACTCACTAAGAGCACAGTGCGCATGACATCCGCGCTCGCACTAACCTCGCGGAGCCAATGTCGCGGCCAGTGATTCATAAAGTTTACGCGCGTTTTCCTGCACCAATACTTTGACAAATATATGTGCAAATCTATTATATTGCTGATAATATAATGCTTATTAACGTCTCGCATACGAGTGATGCATATTATTGTTTACTCGCAAGTATAATGTTGACAATACTAAATGTTTTGATACTACACTTACGGTATGTCGCATTTATACTATTTACTAGCTGACCCGGCGAACGTCGTTCCGCCTAACAGTCGATCAACATTACTTTATATTTCTAAAATAAACGTAGCCTAAGTTACTCCATAATACATCAGCAACCTGCCAATAAAAGTCCCGTAAAATCGGTCCAGCCATTTCAGAGATTAGCCGGAACAGACAGACAGACTAAAATTGTAAAAAATGTTATTTTGGTGTATGTATCGTATATATATTCATATACATGTAGTAAAAAACGGTTATTTCAATATTACAAACAGACACTCCAATTTTATTATATGTATAGATTTGCTTAGCACTCATCTCTATGTTTTCTCGTCTAAGCGTAAGAAATCCTTACAAATTAATGTTTGTACAATAATTGATTTATATATTCAAGTTTCTTTTTAACCTTTATCATATGCATCGAGTTTGATGCCCGCATAGATACTAAAAAAAGGTGTTAATTTTTGTTTCGTTTTATTTAAATCGCAATCATATTTTTGATCAATATAAAGTTTGCGAGCCGTTGTCTCGTTATCAATGCCGACTGTTATCATGCGCTGACACGATAAGATACACCTGTACTACACACATACACACATGTACACTGTACCAACATACAAATTTATAGTAGTGGCACATCGCTGATACCGTATTTGGAACGCGCTCCAAATCAAATAAATATTGGGCTGATTTTGTGTTATAAATAATTGTAAAACAGATGATACGTAGGTGTATAAGTATAGAATTAAATTATGTTTTGTATTACAATACATGAAAAAAATAAAAGTATATTTTACAGCTAGAATTTAATAAAAACTTAAGAAAACAGAATCTTTTTTTCGATTAAACGAATGTATACTGTACGTTAGTTTGGTATATAAAGAATCTATGGTTCACAGAGATATTTCTAAATTCTTAAAATTTATTTAGAAATAAAATTTGATTTGTTTAAATTTAGATATGAGATAATTACATTAATAAATGCCAAGTTAAGTATATATGAATGATAGAAACTTAAATTGTTTTATATGTCACACTGACATAAATAATACCATAGGTGTTCATACTTAACATACAACATACTTATCTATATTATGCTTTTTTATACAACAAATAAATTAACAAAAGTTATTGTTGCCGTTGCTAGTTGCATTAGCCCCGTAGTTGTAATAGTCTTTAGTAGTTTGGTCAATGAGTGTTCAAAAGGAGAATGTAGATGGAAAACTCGAAAGCAGAAATTTTAACTTCAGAACTTTGTTTGGACTAGTTAGGAGATAAACATACTGAAAGTGAAAGGAGGCACAAAGAAGGTCCCATTTCTTGGTTTCTCGCTTACATCTTGAAAATGGTGAGTCGTACAACATACTGTTGTACTACATAATGAAAGGTGATTATTCTCTTCAACTTTGAATTTCAGATTTTTTATCAATCTCCAATCTTTGCTTAGCTATGAGCTTCGAAAAATGGTCGATTCTCAAAAATGCGTTTGTGAGTTGTGAGTGAATGCGAGTGTGTGACTGACCGGTGTTGAGACAGTCGCAGAGGTAGTCTCCCGCGGCGTGCAGGCAGCGCCCGCCGTGCAGGCACTGCGCGTGCGCACACTCGTCGCGCTCCGCCTCGCAGCGCGCGCCGCTGTAGCCTGCCTCGCACTCGCACCACGCGCTCTGACAAATGCAAAAAAGGAACTATATGCATACCAATTTTCTAAATATACGGAATATTTGTAGGTGAAATTACCAAATGACTGGACTAAAACCACTCGATAAGAAGAAGCGTATGTTACCTTAGCGTCGTTGACGCACTTGCCGTGCACGCAGGGCGTGAGCTCGCAGAACGGGTACTCGCAGTACACGCCCTCGAACCCGTCCAGGCACTGGCACGTGAAGTTGTTGCCCGTGGGCGGATCTGTGACACAAGAACACGTCAGACTCTAGGTCGAGCGCGCGGCGGCGGTCGCTAGCACGAGTACTGACCGGGCGGCGCGTCCACGCACGCGGCGTGCGGCGCGCAGGGCCGGTGCGCGCACGAGCGGTCGCGCGGCTGCGCGCACGTGTCGCCGCGCCACGCGCCCGCGCACGCGCACGCGTACCCGCCGGGCAGGTCCGTGCACGTGCCGCCGTGCAGGCACGGCGCCGACGCGCACTCGTCCACGTCGGTCTCGCACAGCTCGCCGGTGAAGCCCGCGGCGCACGCGCACGAGTAGGCCGCCACGCCGTCCACGCACGTGGCGCCGTGCTGGCACTGGTGCGCGGCGCACTCGTCCACGTCGAGCTGGCAGTGCTCGCCCTCGTAGCCGGCGGGGCACGCGCACGCGTACGACGAGCGCACGTCGGCGCAGTGCCCGCCGTTGGCGCAGTCGCTCTCCAGGCACAGCACGCAGCCCACGCCCGTCGCCGACCCGTACGGCCGACCCGACCTGCACCGCTCGCTGTTAGTAAAGCGTCTAAATTGCGAATTATGTTAATTTAAAAACAACAATAACTAGACATACAGTAGCGCGTAGTGCGGCTGCGCGGCGAGCAGAGCGGCGGTGTTGCCCACGAACAGCTCCTCCTCCGTGAAGAACGGCAGCAGTAGACCACCCACGTGCACCGCGCCCATGCAACCCTGCATGATGGAACACGAGGTCACTTGGGCACGTTATAGACCATGAAGTCAATGAAGTGCTTATGGTTCTATTTCCATTTAAAATAATCGTTAACAAAGAATATTGACCTCAGCTGCTAAAGCGTTCGTCGATTTCAATTGGTTTAATCGTTTGTGTTATAGACAATCAGAAATTGACAAAATATACAACATTACCTTGAAATATTCGCCAGATAGATCGTCTCCGGTGACTTCTTCTCCTTCAGAGTACTCCCATACGTTAGGATCAGTCGAACTCTCCATCTAGATAACAATACAAATACGATATTGATTATTTTATACATTTCTTGTGTTACATTACTATAAAGTTTATGATTAATCGTGCGTATGTGCACGTGTAAAACATTGGATTGATAAAATATATTACTTGTACTCTCTCTCGCTCTATTTTTAATATCATCAAGGATGATATTAAAAATAGAGCGAGAGAGAGAGAGAGAGAGAGGGGGGAAGAGAGAGCGCTATAGAGAGAGGGGGGGAGAGAGAGAGAGTAAGAGAGAGAGAACCGCGCGCGAGAAAAAGCAAGGGAAAAACGCACGAGAAAGAGAGATATAAGGAGAGCAATAGAGGGAGCGAGTGACAGAGCGTGAGAGAGAGGGGGAGAGAGAGAGAGAGAAATAGAGGGCGGTCGCGTATATGTACGTACCATGGCGGTGACGAGCGCGCTGGTGGCGGTGGTGGTGGCGGGCGGCGCGTGGCCGGTGCCGCCCAAGTGTATGCGCCCGTCCATCACCAGCGCCTGCCACGCGCGCGTGTCGATGCTGGCCGACAGCGACACCTCCTCGTGCCCGTGCGCGTCGATGAACGCGCCTGCAACAACAAGTTATGACGTGACCATTTCTATTGGGAGCCTGACCTACGTCAGAGCGAACATGTCCGTACCCCGCAGCGTGTCCGCAGTGAAGTAGAAGCGCAGCGTGGTCCAGTGCACGTGCGAGCGCGCGGCGCGCAGGCGGCGCAGGGCGGGCACGGCGGGCGCGCGCAGGCGCCACTGCACCGCCACCTGCTCCCTGTACACGCCCACGGTGAACCACGCCGCCCCGTCGCCGCCCTCCGCGTGGAACAACGTGCCGCCGGACTTGCTCCTACGAAACAAACACACATTAACTTGATCTTTGTCTTATTACAAATTAAAACGTTAGTGCGACCGCGACACGCGATCATCTACCAATCGAATACCTCGCCGCTCTCTGACCACGCCCAAGAGTGAAAGCAGCTACGTAGTCGATTGCTTGTTGATCGCGGCCCATGATCGCTGAGAACCGAATTCAACTTTAAGACGTCGTTAACTCGTTGATCAGGTAGTTGGATGGAGATAAAGTCTTCAACCTATTAAAAGAACTGGCAGCAAAATCAATAAACTTTTTGTTACCTGTATGTGATGGTGAGCGTATCTGGTAGCTCGCGGTCTTCATCGGCGGCGATGGCGAGCGACGTCGAACGAGCCGGCTGACGCAGTTTGTATGTGAGAGTAGTATTCACGCCATCGAACGTCGCGTTTGACACGCACTCGTATCTACACACAAAAAATACATTATAGAACAAATTATGACACTCCAAACAAAGGTATATGGTTCGTATACATACCCAGCGTCCAAGTTCCGACAATGAGAATTAAGCGGGCACCCTTGTAGCTGACAGAATTCGACCTCCGAACACTGCTTGCCCTTGTAACCGCGCGGACACTGACACCTGTACATTGAACGGTATGTTGAAGATATGTATTGCGTGCACGTATACTATAGAACCAAGTGGATCATGATTCAACATATCTCATTTTGTCAATACATCTAAATGCAGGTCGAAATTCACCTCAAGACAAATTTACTTACTGACGTTTAACTAAGTACACTGTTAGTATTCATAACATTCTAAGTGTACTGTGTAATAGATGTTACAATTTTTCATTTTTGTTTGTCAATATTAAGTGAACTATCTGCAGAGTGGATCATGAGTCAGTCGGTTCGTTTGTATGGTGCGTGGTGCACGTACACGTAGTCGTTCCAAGTGTTGGTGCAGGTGGCGTTGTGTTGGCAGGGCGCGCGCGCGCACACGTCGTCCGACACCACCCCCCGCAGCACCCCCGCGGGGTCCAGCGACACCTCGCCGAAAGGTGGCGGCAGCTGCAGGCCCTCCACGCGCAGGGGGAAGAACTCCACGATCGTCACGTTTACGCCGTTCGATATCTGACATACATCATTGTACACACTATAATAACAGTTTCAGATTAAAGAGATAAAAGTCGGCTTTTGAATAAACCAACGCTTGACTATACTAAAAAAATAATACCTAAAATAATACAAATACATATGCATATGCTTTACATATTTATAACGTCGTTATTGTTTTTGAAGGGTAAAATAATACCTAAGGGTAAAATGGTACCTGCACGTCCTGTATGATGCCCTTGAAGTAGGCGGCATCATCGGCATCGTTGGGCGGCGTGTCGGGCGCGGGGGCGGAGGCGGGCGCGGGGGCGGGGGCGGGCGTGGGGGCGGGCGCGGGCGCTGCAGAAAGCGCGGCAGCGGCTGGCGGCGTGCTGTCGTCCGCGCTCGGAGCGGGCACCACGCTGGCTACAGTGGCCGCCGCGGGGCTGGAAGTCACCGGCACGGCCACCGGCGGCGGCCCGCCCAGGTACAGTACCTATTACGCACAACACAATGTTCGTTACTTACACTTTAAATCATTTGTATAAAATTATAATCACATTCCTAAAACTCACTTGAGCGTCGATCTGTTTGGCGGCCGATATGGACTTTCTGAAGTACTCGGTGCCGTTGAGCTTCACCTGCACGAGGGTGGAATTGCGCACCACTTGGATGAGGTGGAGGTAGCCGTTGTCGAGCCGCGTGCCTCCCACCGTGTAGTTCTCCGGCGTCTGGTTGAAGCGAAGGTGCACCAGCAGCTCGCCCCCCTCCAGGGACGCGCCCACTTGGGTCTCGTCGGTAGCACCGTATCTAAAAAAGGACCATATTATTGCAAGTGTGATGACGACATTTGTTATGAATTATAAGATTGCTCAGTTGCGTATAGCTATATCAATAAAGCTACTGTTCCACTAAAGTGAAGAAGACCGGAGTTGTGCCAATATAACCAATAAAATTGCATAAAAACGCTACTCTGCAGTGAGCGTCATATCTATTGGTCATATTGACATAACTTTGTTTCTCTCCGCGTTGATGGACAATATGCTTAATGGGTTACCTGGGTATGGAGCCGAGGTAGAAAATCTGTCCGGTGGGCTTGCGCGTGCGGATGAACATGGAGATGTCGAGTGCTGCGCGGACGGCGCGCCGGGCAGACTCCGACACGATCACGCGCACCACCGACCGCTGCGTCGCTGACTCCTAAACACACACAACATCACATCAGATTGAATAGTTCGCGGCCTCTTATAATAAATCTTACATTTTTATACAACTGTCTTTGTTAATTCTATAGACTTTTTAAAAGCCTTCGATGTAGTTGATCACAATTTTTTACACAATTCTTGATATTTACAGCAGCCTTATAACGCTTTTTTTTTGTTGCTGTAAATCTCATCTATTACGCAAAAAAAATAACAAAGATAAAAGGTTAGAAATCAATTGCTAGAATAGTATTTTCAGGTTTACCACAGGGTTCACACTTAGAACCACTTTTTTTTTATTTATTTTAATTAGACTTTTTCGTACTGAAACAAATATCGTAGGCTACTCGTACCTGTCCGAAGGTGGCGGCAGTGTAGTCGTACTGGCAGGTGGTGCCGAGGTGCGGGCGCGGGCACGTGCACACGAAGCTGGTCCAGGCGTCCAGGCACGCGCCGCCCGAGCGGCAGGGGTTGGGCGCGCACTGCGCGCGGCGCGGGCACGACGCCAGCACGCCGCGCAGCGAGGCGCGCGCGCGCCCGCCGCGCTCCCCGCCCGCCTCCTCCGCGCCCTCCGAGCCCGCCGCCAGCTCCGTGGTGGTCTCCGCGCTGGGCGCGCTCGAGTCCTCGGGCAGCACCCACTGTCCGTTGACTACGACGTCCTGGAAGCAGCCCACGAAGAAGTTGGGCCCGTGCGTGAGCGTCGCGTACGAGGAGCCCGCCGTGCCGAGCCGAGTCGACGGAAACGACGTCACCGACGAGTTGTACGCCTCGTTCTGACTGATCGGGTAGATGGTCTGCTCCTCGTTAGCGGCCAACACCAGGTGCGACGAGTTGATCGTCACGAACACCTTCTGCCAGTTGCTGTCGTTCAAGTTCGACCCGATGAACACGCCCTCCCACTTGTTCAGTAAACTCGAGTGTAGATTCAGTCTTCCGTTGGACAGTTCGAGGAAAAAGTAGGTGAGACCTCGTCCCATAGCGAGTAGACCGTTGCCGAGTGTAGTTTTGAAACGGAATGAAATATCATATCCTTCTTCCCGAGATGTGTTCACTTCTGCGTAACTACTCTTTTCGAGTGACATGGTTGTGATCTGTGAACAAAGGACAATATTAGAGATACTCTCTTATTACCATCAATGAGTGTCATTACACAATACCGGTCATACCTTCTCGCAGGTGGTGCCGTAGTGGCCCGGCGTGCAGGAGCAGTTGAACCGGTGCTCGGTCTCGTCGTAGAGCCAGGGGTAGCAGGTGCCGTTGTGCCTGCAGGGCGCGTCCCGGCAGCCCTGCAGCAGCACGGAGCAGTTCTGTCCGCCGTAGCCCGCCGCGCACAGGCAGTAGTACGTCGCGCGCCCGTCGATGCACTTGCCGTGCGCGCACGGGGAATACCTGACACCAAAGCGTTTACATTGCACCTCTATACTTTATAATGCTAAATTTAGCTAAAGTACACAGAAGTATAATTACCTGGCACACTCGTCGATCTCGCTCTCGCAGTGCTGTCCCTCGTAGCCCGCGAAGCAGTCGCAGGTGTAGCCGCCGATGCCATCGATGCACTTGCCGTTCTCGCACAATGACGACTGGCATTCATCGATGTTTATCTCGCAGCGGGACCCGTTCGTACCGTGCACGCACACGCACTCAAAACTGCGACAACGTATACGTGTAATGTTATTTATATCTTGAATATTGGTATCTGTAGTGTTATATAGTATAGTAAAGTTAATAATGGCATAAAATGTTTGTTAGTATAGTATTTTTTTGTATTGTCAACGGTGGCAGACTAGTCAACAACCCACCTGATGGTAAGTGATAACTGTCGCTTATGAACTACTGTAATGCATGGGACTCCGCAAAGCTTGCCTACCGGAAAGGAATTGGGAAAAAAAGGAAGGGGATGAAAAAGGAGAGGAGGGAAATGGGGACTCCGGTGCTCTCAAAATAGTAACTCACCCGGCAGCGTTCTCGTAGGAGAAGGGCTGATAGAAGAAGTCGGGCAGCAGCATCTCCGGCTGGTGGCCGACCTGGATGTGCGGCGCGTCCTCGGCCTGGTACAGGCTCGCGTTGGACCGCTCCAGGCACACGCCGCCGTACTTGCACGGTGAGTTCTCACAGTCGCTTATGTCCACCTCGCAGTTCTTGCCTATTATAGGTAACAATTCGTTATACTTACAGGTTCTGTTGCAAATAATGAATGTTTGAGATATTCCTTGAAGTCAGGCTAAAAGAAAATCTGATTTTTGTGTCAGTGTTGCCAATGGTGTAAAAATTGTTAACACTTTTGTTTTTTCAGTATTTTACAACTTTATACATTGATTCAGTCCACATTTTATTAAGTAATATTATGTATCGACCTGTGTACGCCGGGTAGCAGGCGCAGTGGTAGTCGTTGATGTCGTCGACGCAGGTGCCCCCGTGGCGGCAGGGCGCCGGCGCGCACTCGTCGATGTTGAGGCCGCAGTCGTCGCCGGAGTAGCCGGTGCCCGCGCACTCGCACGAGTAGCTGTTCAGTCCGTCCATGCAGCGCCCGCCGTTGCGGCACGGCTGCGACTGCACACGCAAGCGTTCAGCTTACTAGGGTGTCTCAATTGGCACGAAATGGCATGACTAAGAATACTTAGATAGATTAAGTAAACATGGGTGTCGCGATCATTTCATTTGTCGAATTGTGAGCGAGGTGTAAACAGTACCGTTTTAATCGCGGCAACAAATAAAAATATTAAATTTAATTGCACCCTATTCTAAGAGTATTGCGACATAATAACATAACACGTTTTATTATTATAAATGAACTAAGTTATTACCGTACCTCTTACATTAACCTTGTAATTAAATATGTAAAAAACAGAAGAAATATAAACACGAAATAATAATTATTACCGCAATAAAAAAATACTACATAATAGTATGAGTAATGCACTGAATCACTAAAGTCACATAATGTGAAAATATGTTTAATCAGTACACAACCATAGCAAATCTGCTTACCCTTACCTGACAGTCATCAATGTCCGTCTCGCAATTAGGTCCCGTCAGTCCGTCCTGGCACACGCAAGAGTAGCTTGCGATACCATCCACGCACGTCGAGCCCGCCGCGCACGGATTTTGCTCACATTCGTTTATATTAATAGAACAATCCTTGCCTGTCAAACAGAATCATTCATTACACACGAATATCGAACAATTAATTGTAATTCAAATTGACTCAATTGATCACTGACCTTCGAATCCCTCCATGCAAGTACACTCGTAATTATTCTCTAAGTTCTGACAAGTGCCCCCGTTTTTGCATGGCGACGACAAACATTCATCGATATCCTGCTCGCAGCTATCGCCCGTATACCCTGCAGGTCAATAGATTAGTTTGAATACTAATTAAGATGCTAATAATTGCATAAAAGTTAGAAGCGCTCATACCGGGTCTGCAATAACACTCGTACGAGCCGGGAACATTCACGCATACTCCGTGGTGACATATTTTTGGTCTTATTGCACATTCGTCAATGTCCATTTCACAGAACCGACCTGAAAATTTTAATATTAAGTTTTTTAACTGCAACTTCTTAATCTCCAAACACATTTACTATGTCATCACTCACCAGAGATGAATAAAAGTATTAAAAATAACATATTAATGAGATAACATTACCAAAAAAAATAAAGGTTACGAGTAATAAAATATACATTAAATCTAAAATAAATTAGTCACATAGTTTGAACAGTTTGTACAGGTGTATTGACCAAGAGAGTCAACACGCGATACTAATATCGCATCAGTACAACTGCAGACACGAATACTTGATAAGAACAATATTCAAGGAAAATTGTGTTTTTATTAGAATAGTTATTACTTATTACACATTGTTTTTAAATTAACCATATTTTAAATAACTCGCAATGAGTCACGATTACAATTTCCATATTAATAAATAACCGGTTATCATTTTTACGGTACTAACCGGTTTACACACATGTACAACACTACAAAACTTTTTATTGGTACTTGAATCGTCAAAAATGTCAGTGTCAGTCAGACAGACTTGTGTAATTGAAACTATTTTAGCTTTACAATAAATTATTTATGAACTATTATTTTTTGTGTAATTATGATATTATTCTTCATGACACTCGTATAAATGATTCTACTTCTAAGTACATTGTGTGTGAATCAGCGCAATGTTGTATTCTATGCGCGAGGTTTTGAGGTTATGTCGACGCCAAACAATATTACAAAGCAAACTATTCAGCCAAATTCGTACATCTACTAGCGTCGTTAGTGAACAAAACGAGAATAAAAACAATAATAAAAAGGATTTTTCAGCCTTGCTACAGAAATACAAAGATAAAATCACATTTAACTCTTACTTGGAACACGAAAAATTAGAGTTAGGTTATTTTAAGTATCATATAAAAACTGTGAAGAAGGCAAAGAATCAGTTACAAAAAGACTACAAGGAGAAGAGTTTATCTCCCCTGCCGTTATCATTACGATATTATGTAGATCAAGAAAGACTTCTCAAAGAAGTAAGTGAGGAAAACATTGAAGAGCCAAACAATGAGTTTCAATTACCATTTGGCAGTGCTACTACTGTAGAATATAGCAAACATGAAGTACATACAGAAGGAGGTAATACTACCAACGTTAATAAGGAATTTGATCGCTCTGATATTGACAAATGGATGACAAATTATGAACATTTTGATGACACCAAGCTGACTGAAGCTGAATCGGATGATGAGTCTGGTACTGGCTGGTCGAGATACTATGGCACACCGGACCCTGGAGCTAATGTCAGCAGAGTGCCATGTGGGGGCTGTGGTGCTCTCCTACATTGTAGTGATCCCTCTATACCAGGCTACCTGCCCAGTGAGATCTTTAAGAGAAGACTTGTTGCCGAGTTAAAAACTATTGAATGTCAGCGATGTCATTTTCTTAAGCAGTATAATATTGCACTGGACATAAGTGTGCAACCAAAGGAGTATGAAAAGCTGTTGGCCTCCATCAGGTAAATTAGTCAAGTTTTGTTTGATAAGTGTTTGATAACTTATACATAATTACATAGTGTAAAACAATTAGTCAGCAGTAGTCAGTAGTAGAATTAACACATAAATGATATACACATGACCTGTGATGATGAGGTTATCTTACACCTCTGATGACACTATACATAATAGGATAAATTTTGTGTTTCACACTTTTCAGTCAGCTGGTCACAGTGTGTATTTGTTTCGAAAGATGTGCATTGTCATTTCAAATACTGTAGAACCAAAAAACTCAGTTTTCAATTTAAACAAAATGAAAGTAAATTTTTATTTTTTAGAAATGTGAAGTCATTGGTCCTGCTCATGGTAGATTTGCTGGACTTTCCTTGTTCAATTTGGCCCAGCATTGTGGACATTATTGGTATAGAAAGACCTATTATAGTGGTTGGCAATAAGGTAAATAAAAACATAATAAATATTCATTCAACTACTATAGTTTCATATTTTTGATCTTGATTAAAAAAAGTAATATTTCTTTTGTATATTGTTAAAGGTGGACCTGTTACCTGGAGACAGTATTGGCTACTTGAAGCGGATAAAACACAGCTTACAAGCAGAACTACAGAAGACAAGGCTAAGTGAAGCCAACATAAAACATATTGCTTTGATCTCTGCCAAGACTGGCTATGGTGTGGAGGAGCTCATCTCTGCCATGTTCAAGCTGTGGCTGTACAAGGGTGATGTGTTCCTTGTTGGGTGCACTAATGTAGGTAAAAGTTCACTCTTCAATGCTCTCCTACAGTCAGATTACTGCAAAGTTCATGCTGTTGACATCGTTAAAAGAGCAACAGTAAGTCAATGGCCAGGAACTACTCTAAACCTCCTCAAATTCCCAATTAACAGACCCTCAGGATGGAAAATACATCACAGAACAAAGAGATTAATGTCGGAAAGAAAACTTATGAAAATTGAGAAACAAATACGAAATGCTCAGCTACAAGGGCAGGTGCCAACAGAGGCACCAGCCTTAATTGGACACATTGGCAGATCTTTCACAGACGCTGTAGAAAATAACGAAAATAGTAATAAGGTTTTGGTATTTGATGAAAAGCATAAGTTGTTTGCTAACAGCAAATGGTTGTATGACACTCCTGGAGTTATCCATCCTGACCAAGTATTGTCACTATTGAGCACTGAAGAACTACTTCTGACCATTCCCAAACAGTTGATCAGGCCACAGACCTACTACCTAAAGCCAGGGCACACACTGTTCATTGGTGGTTTGGCTCGCTTAGATTTTGTTGACTGTTCACATCCATGCCGATTCACCATATTTTGCTCAGAATGTTTACCAATCACTGTAACACGAACTGAAGATGCTGATGAGATTTATAGTCAATTCTTAGGTACTGAGTTATTCGCAGTACCAAGTGGTGGAGAAGAAAGACTGAAAAACTGGCCCAGTCTGCAGAATAGTGAGGATCTGTTAGAGTTTGCTGGTGAAGGACCCAAAGCATGCTGTGGGGATATAGTCCTGTCCTCGGTCGCTTGGGTGGGAGTAACAGCGAAAATAGAATCTGTCTGCAAAGTGCGTGCATGGACACCCAGGGCTCGAGGAATCTACAAACGACATCCCTCCGTGTTGCCATACTCAATTAACTTGAAAGGTAAACGAATCCAGGAGACACCTGCCTACATGATGGGCAAAGTTTTCTCAGACAAACCATAGTATAATTAATTTAATGAATAATAAACAGCAAGATGCTCCTATAATGTGTTTCTTTTATTATTATAATAGTACGATATTAAGCAAAATTGCTGTAATCCAATCCAATGGTAACTCGGACAGTGAAAATGTGGTAACGTACCGTTGTTCCCGGGCGGGCACTGGCAGCGGAAGAGCCCGTTGTCGAGCGCGAGGCAGGTGCCGTTGTGGCACGGCGAGGAGGCGCAGGCCGAGTCGGGCGCGGCCAGCGCGCAGCGCCACGCGCCGCCCTCCTCCACGCACTCGTGCTGCGGGGGGCACGCGCCCGCCGCGCGGCAGTCGCCCGCCGCCTCGCACGCGGCGCCCGCCCAGCCGCCGCGACACTCGCACGCGCCCGCGCGGCACACGCCGCCGTTGGCGCAGCCGCGCGGCCCGCAACCCTCCGCCGCGACCGCTACGTCGCAGCGCGGGCCCGACCAGCCCGCCTCACACTCGCACCGGTACCCGACGGCCTACGGAAACGTACTCTAGTTACCTAATATTGCTACAGATACATACCTCGAGTTCCTCACTGAAACACTTTCTACTTGGTGTTCCCAAATTCTTTCAACTTCTAATGAAAAAGCGTGAACGTAAGCTTCAATACAACGTTTAAAATACATATACAGAAACGTTACTCTAGCTAGCACCAAATTTTTAAAATATCAAACATTTAAGTACATCTTCAGCTTGATTTACGTATACTCGTATATGCGCTGGGTTTTTACCTTGATATACATAAATATATTAGATAAACAAAAGCTTTATACAATATACACGTGGTACTACATATATGAATGATGAATTGATGATCAACACAAGCCAAGCGGGGTTTACTCACGAGGTCCTGACAACTCTTGGCGTGTAGACAAGGCCCGGCGGCGCACCGCTCGGCGGCCTTCAGGTCTGACAGCGCCTTGCCCGCGCCCGCGCCCGCAGGCTGCTCGCAGTACGTGCCTACACACCACATGCACAAACACAACGACACGGACTATACATGCGTTCAGTACAAACAGACGGAACATTTATATAACTTGACTTCTTATTTATCTAACAATTTAGGTATTTTATACAAACTGTAAAAATCTGATCATATAAAAAAGAATAATAATAAGATCTGATTATATAAAAAAGAAGTCATTTTTAATATAAAATATAGTCACATCAAAGCTAAGGCAATAATGGTTTTGAGTAAAGATGAAAATATTATTAGATGCATGAAAGCAGTCAAATAACAAAAAATAATCGACTAATAAACATCCAGACAAAATACTAGAATAAATCTGATTCTATGAAACAATGCCATTCAAAGACGAGATTTCATCCAATCATTCTTGGGTGAAATCTTGTCTTTTAAGTAATTTACCATTTAACTAAAGGAAAAAATAAAAATACAACTAATAATCTAAAAAAATAAATTTACAGCTCCGACATTTTGCGATATTAGAGCAAAATAATTTATTTGTACATACTCTGATAACTTTAATGAAATTATTATTACTATTAAATTATAATTTTAGTTAAGTACCTATGTATTTAAAAATAAATGATTATCATGCTGCAACAGCATTGACACTTGTAAGAAAATTAATACTTATTAAAAACACAAACAAGAGCATACAACGATTAATGAACAAACAAACATATGTATGTATGTGTGCACGTACCTTTGTACCCGGGCGCGCACGTGCAATTAAAGTGGTCGGCGCTGAGCGTGCACGTGGCCCCGTTCTGACACACGCCCACCTCGCACGCAGACTCTAGTGTGGTGCAGTTGGGTGACGCGCCGGGAGCACCTTGGATTTATAAAATTACTAAGATTTATGTCGATTTATCTGGAATAAGTAGATGTATGTAACATCTACTTTTGCTAGTCCTATTTTGCCCCAAAGTCCGTACTCGGCCGTCCAAAATTGACATAGCTAAAAAGTCACAAAACACTACAAATCTTTATAAGAATATGTTCGTGGTAGATACGTACCATAGTAGCCGATGTCGCAGACGCACATCACTTGTTTCGCAATAACACCGGTCACTACCATTTGATTCGGTATACCTGATAAAACAAATGGTAAAAATAAAGTATTTTATTTGAATTTTACTTTTCATTTACAACTATAAAATGTAAATTATTCAATGTAAAAGATTTAATTATATTAATTTGTTGATAGTATTGCTGAGTTTAAATAAAAAAGTTGAAGGTTAAAATTTTTATGGTTTTTATGTATTTTGTGGGTCATCATTTAATTGATATTTTGTTTTTTTATTAAAATCTAGGATTTCTTTTACATTACGATAAATCTCGTTACTTTATATCGATTTGACAAGACATTTCGTTATGGTAATATGAAATGTTTTATGGGACAATCCGAGTTTCGTCATAGCAGGCTGTCAGCTGTTGTCGCACCATCGAGCGACGTGCGCCGGCGCTCATACTCATGTCTTCACTGCCCGAACGACATGTGTGGCCGCGATATTTATATGGTGCGAGTGAGCGGCGTTACACAGCGCGCGCACGTGAGAGCGAGATGGGTGCGCAACCGAAGATCTAGTTTTATTTTTCTATATACCTTAATATTTTGAGCTTTTTGGATACTGAATGTATATAAGGTGCAGTCAAGAATAAACGTGGTTCATTCCTTCGCCATTTGCCTTTGATTTATCTCCAACACACGCAGACTCAACAGTTTCATAGATTCATTCAAAGAGGTAGTCGCACACAATGTTAGTTAGCATCGGACAGCTCATAAGAGTACTTGTGTGTAACTCACAGCGTGTAACGGAGAGGGGAGTAGTACTCACTCACTCACAACAGTGGAGGTAGTAGTACTCACAGTGCGAGCGCGGCGGACACACTACATCGGCGCAGGAGGCAGGTGGCGCTAGTGCTGCGGGCGCTATGGGCGAGGGTGTGGCGGCAGGTGGCGGTAGCGGCGCGGCACAGAGGGGGGGCGCCCAGCCGCGCGCGCACACGCAGCGGAAGCAATCACAGGAGCGACACAACAGTGGAGGTAGTAGTACTCAGTGCGAGCGCGGCGGACACACTACATCGGCGCAGGAGGCAGGTGGCGCTAGTGCTGCGGGCGCTATGGGCGAGGGTGTGGCGGCAGGTGGCGGTAGCGGCGCGGCACAGAGGGGGGGCGCCCAGCCGCGCGCGCACACGCAGCGGAAGCAATCACAGGAGCGACACAACAGTGGAGGTAGTAGTACTCACAGTGCGAGCGCGGCGGACACACTACATCGGCGCAGGAGGCAGGTGGCGCTAGTGCTGCGGGCGCTATGGGCGAGGGTGTGGCGGCAGGTGGCGGTAGCGGCGCGGCACAGAGGGGGGGCGCCCAGCCGCGCGCGCACACGCAGCGGAAGCAATCACAGGAGCGACACAACAGTGGAGGTAGTAGTACTCACAGTGCGAGCGCGGCGGACACACTACATCGGCGCAGGAGGCAGGTGGCGCTAGTGCTGCGGGCGCTATGGGCGAGGGTGTGGCGGCAGGTGGCGGTAGCGGCGCGGCACAGAGGGGGGGCGCCCAGCCGCGCGCGCACACGCAGCGGAAGCAATCACAGGAGCGACACAACAGTGGAGGTAGTAGTACTCACAGTGCGAGCGCGGCGGACACACTACATCGGCGCAGGAGGCAGGTGGCGCTAGTGCTGCGGGCGCTATGGGCGAGGGTGTGGCGGCAGGTGGCGGTAGCGGCGCGGCACAGAGGGGGGGCGCCCAGCCGCGCGCGCACACGCAGCGGAAGCAATCACAGGAGCGACACAACAGTGGAGGTAGTAGTACTCACAGTGCGAGCGCGGCGGACACACTACATCGGCGCAGGAGGCAGGTGGCGCTAGTGCTGCGGGCGCTATGGGCGAGGGTGTGGCGGCAGGTGGCGGTAGCGGCGCGGCACAGAGGGGGGGCGCCCAGCCGCGCGCGCACACGCAGCGGAAGCAATCACAGGAGCGACACAACAGTGGAGGTAGTAGTACTCACAGTGCGAGCGCGGCGGACACACTACATCGGCGCAGGAGGCAGGTGGCGCTAGTGCTGCGGGCGCTATGGGCGAGGGTGTGGCGGCAGGTGGCGGTAGCGGCGCGGCACAGAGGGGGGGCGCCCAGCCGCGCGCGCACACGCAGCGGAAGCAATCACAGGAGCGACACAACAGTGGAGGTAGTAGTACTCACAGTGCGAGCGCGGCGGACACACTACATCGGCGCAGGAGGCAGGTGGCGCTAGTGCTGCGGGCGCTATGGGCGAGGGTGTGGCGGCAGGTGGCGGTAGCGGCGCGGCACAGAGGGGGGGCGCCCAGCCGCGCGCGCACACGCAGCGGAAGCAATCACAGGAGCGACACAACAGTGGAGGTAGTAGTACTCACAGTGCGAGCGCGGCGGACACACTACATCGGCGCAGGAGGCAGGTGGCGCTAGTGCTGCGGGCGCTATGGGCGAGGGTGTGGCGGCAGGTGGCGGTAGCGGCGCGGCACAGAGGGGGGGCGCCCAGCCGCGCGCGCACACGCAGCGGAAGCCCGCGCCGCCGCTCTCCTCCACGCACGCGCCGCCTGCGCCGCAAGGGCCCGACGCGCACGCTGACATCTGTACACACAACATGTACAATACTACAACTGAACTCAAAAAAATTTGGTCACTACTTGGACAGGACTATTTTTTTCTGTACGCTATCGCTCAGTTGTGCTTTCTCGCCTTATTCATAGACTTCAATAATGCATTTTTGCTACCCAAGATATAGTTTCGAAGCATATACAGCAAAAAACTGTCCAACTTTACGATTGAAAAATATATCGTACACCTAAAAATTTACATTATATCAATATGTGTATTTATGTCAGGAAACAAGTACGTAAGAAAACCTGAATTTTATAACAAAAAAGGAAGTCTAAAATTACCAATTCGAATTGAACAAACGTGAAAATCTATGCTAATGTCTTCACTGTATAATGAAAGACTTGTTAGTGCTCTGAAATAATAACGGTAGGGTAGTATATTATTATAACTTACACTGTGACACCTCTCCCCGGTGTACCCCGGGTGGCAGGCGCATACAAAGCTGCCGTACGTATCGTAGCACACCCCGTGCCCGCAAATATTGCGGTCTTCTTCGCACTCGTTCACGTTCACCTCACAACGGGCACCCGTGTAACCTATTAATTTAACGTCCTATGTTAATATATTGCAAATTTAAATCAATATTAAAACATATTCTAGACTAAAAACTACATTATCTGATTTAAAATATAAAACCCCATCTTTTTCTATAGGTAATTTATAGGTAATAGGCGACTAAAGAGATGATAGCCAAACCAAGCAGCACGGAATCGCACTTTCCTTCTGTCGCGTTCCAGCGCTCTCTCACTACGACAAATCTCAATGTCAGAAAAGGAAAGAAGCATTAAAAAGTGCAGTGCCTAATTAAACATTATCTATTTTACAATAATGTGTGGATATGTTACCAGTGCCGCTACAGTCGCATGTAAAGTTGTTGACGGCGTCCACACAGCGGCCGCCGTTGAGGCACGCGCCCAGCGCCGCCGAGCACTCGTCCACGTCCGTCTCACAGTTGCGACCAGTGTAGCCTAGCGTATACCATACATTTATAGTTAGCTTATATACGTACTAGCTTTAAGCTTACATGTTACACAGGCATTTCTTAATGATCTAAAATAATTAAAAAATATATTCTACGACGTAATGAAAAGCAAAAAAAAATAATAATAATGATTTATTGTTTCTCTCTCACATAGAAAATTCACAAGTATACACAAAGAAACTTAATCTGGACTGGAATTCGTACTAGGAGACCTGTACAGATTACCAGTCTACCGTGTACAGTCTCAGTGGGCTTGTGTAAACCTTAAGTGTATGTATGAGAGTGTGTGTATGCGTGTGGTTGTGAATGTTCGTGTGTGTATTTGAAAGGGTTTGTGTGAGGGTGTGTGTGGTTATGTATGTGTGAATCTTGGTTTATGGGTGTGTAGGTGTTTGTGTGAGTGTTAATGATAAAATAGTCTGGTTTCCATTACTAATATAGTCCTTTTATTACATAATGACAACTAGTGAAGGTATCAAAGCTACTGTTTACTGTACTGCTGACACTTCAAAAGTTCTATCACCAAGTTGTCTGAAGTTCGTCATATATTCATAATTAAAACATACTAGGTATAGTCGGTTATTTCAACATGAACCAAGCAAGAGAAGTATATGTCAGTTCATTATATTATTGTGTAGAAATTGAGTGAGAGAGAGAGTGCGAATATAGAAGGTCTTTGTTACCTGGTGGACAAGCGCACACGTATGTGTCGGCTCCCGGCGGGACGGTGCAGCTGCCGTTGTTGATGCAGGGGCCCGCCACGCACAGCGGGTCCAAAGAGACCTCCAGCTCGCAGTATGTACCTATCGACAGACACGTACATCAGGCCCCTGTATAACGCGCGTGCGTGCGTGCGCGTGCGCGTGCACGTACCGTGGTAGTGCGGCGCGCAGAGGCAGGTGTAGTCGCCGCGCGGGTCCTCGACGCAGCGCGCGGCGTGCTGGCACGGCTGCGAGGCGCAGGGGTCGCCCGCGTCCACCTCGCAGTTGTTGCCCGTGTAGCGCGCCGTGCAGTGGCACTCGTACCTGACACACAACACATGTTACACACTCTGTCTTACGCGTGTATGTGCGTTTCAGTTGATTCGGAACTGGGCGGAGTGTACAAAATTTTCACTCCGCATCAGTGGAAATGCTGTGATTGGCCAATTCACGATCCGCTTCTGTCCACTCCATCCAGCTGCGCGTCAATGGAAACGCACACTAACGGAGCGCAGTAGCTATAGGAAGCATTAACCTAGCTAGCTAGCTAGTTTGTGGCGGCATTTGCCTGCTGAAGCCGTCCAATCATACAGCGACTGGCGGCGATTTGCCGCGATAGTGTTTACTTTAAGGGCTTTATAGATACAATATATACAAGGCCGTATTACTATTATTTTTATTATTATTTTATTTAGGAAACATACAATCAAAATACTTAAAGGTACAATAATGCTTACATAAAGACCTATTATTATCATCGCTATGGTTTAGGTTTGAAACACATCAGGCAGCACAGAATCGCACTTTGTTATGCTTCTTCTATCTTTTCTTTTACATAGAATCATATACTTATTTTAAATTTAGTCTAACCTGACCCTGACAGTTCAATAGTTAACGTGTGCCAAGAATACTTGTAAAATAGTCTAGAAACAATGCGTATCTAAAGTATATGATAAAATGTAGTTAAGTTCCTAAAATAACTCCTTGTATACCAACCTGTGTGCCTTACATAATTAATTATATCGAACTTATTGTTTCATACTCTGTTTTGCATGCTGTGATCCCCTTTAATTGAAGAATACCAATGTCACTGTTTTGTTGTTTTAACATCATTTAAGCTGTATTCTTTGTTCGAAATTCTTATTAGAAACTAGCTGTTGCCTGCAGCTCGGCCCGCGTGAATGTCTGTTAATCGCATTTGCCATACAAACTTTCATCCTCTATTTCAACCCCTTCAAGACATTTTTTTCGCGATAAAATATAGCATCTGTTGTTTACATACATAGTAGTAGCTTGTCAATGATCTTTGGAACTTGAGTGAGATCTCCTACTGGAGCAGACCTCTAGGTGTAATGAAATTCTAGGTAGCTGGTCTAGACGTCTAATTTTCTTATGTTATTATTACCTGTCATGTCGAGATATACAAGTTCCGTGTCGCATGCAGGGCTCGTTGTAGCAGTGGTCCTTTGGCGGGATGCGAAGCACGTCCTTTCTGTCGATACCTATAACAAACATTATACCTTTTTTATGGTAATAGTCACAAGACGGTATATAAGGTAATAAATAGTTACTAATTGTATCAGATTTTACTGTTGATAAAATGTCCAATACATTTGAACTAAAATAGACATATGCGGTTTAGCCATTACATTAGGTATAACTCATATTGCAGTTGATAATATCAACTGCAATATGAGTTATATCAACTTGATATAGCACTAGCTAGATGTACTGATTAACAGTCACGTATTATTAATATTGATCAAAAATATTTACTTACAGGTGAAAAGTTTTAATTGTCACTACTAATTAATTTGTTCACTTTTTTAATAGCCGTTTGTGTGTCCCAAAGAGCTCTCAATTAGGCCTTTTTTACATTAGTTTACCATAGCTACTACCTTCAGCTACCTACTTCAGGAATTGAAAGTATATTCTTGACGCGAAATAGCATTTGACATTTTTAGTTTGGGTAAATATGTAGACAGATTTTTTATGTGACGCGCTTCTTCATTATATAGTTTGTACACATACACTTGCATTATTATTTATACACTCGTGTTTACTCACAATCATCAGTAGTGAGTGGGCAGTGTCCGAAGTGCACGTTGCGTATCTGTGAGGTGGCGGCGTGGAACTCGAGCTGCGGCCCCTCGAGGATGCACCCGCTGAACACGCCGCCCACCACCAGCACCGCGCCGCCCGCCTCCAGCGCGCCCGGCGACAGCAGCTCCGGGTTCCACGTCACGTTCGATATCACCTGTACAACAACAATTATTACTGCCAAAGTGACTCCACTCTGCCTGGTGGTAATCAGACAGAGAGATCCAGAAGTGGTGGACATTCCAAAAGCCATTCTCTGAAATTGGCCTTTACTATCCACTCCAGTTACTGGAGAGAGTCACAGGTTTAGTTTACTTTAGTTAGCTTTGGCTCAACAGCAGAAACATATCAAATCGGCCTATTATTATCCCACTGCAGGTGGCCTCTTCTCATACAGAAAAGGTATGAGCACTATGAGCATTGATCACCACGCTTGCTCAAGGCGGATTGGCGATTTCAGACTTCCTCGGAAGTTCAGGTTTACTCACGATGTTTTCCTTTGCCGTCAGTCAGTAATGTCCAGAAAAACCTAGAGAGTACATATGATTTGAAAAATCACATTGGTATTTGTTCGGATTAGAACCCCGGACCTCGTGTTTACGAAGCGGGTGCCTTCACCACTGGGCCATTACGACTCAGAAACATATAAATACCAATATAATTTATTATGAGTACGACAAGATTAACGTTATTGTCGAATTTCGTACATTACAAACATTTCGTATACAGATAGATCGATCCTTGGCAACCTTATTTTAATAACGTTTGAAAACCTTAAAAATAAACAAATAATATTTTTTATAAATAATGTTTATCCTTGTAACTTGCGGAAAGTATGAAGCAAAAAATAATATTATTATAAACGTCAAATTACCTAATACTCTTCAAAGTCAAACTCATTTTACATCATTTATGTAATGATCGTGAACACCATAGTAACTAGACGAAGGTAATGAAACATTTGCCTACCTACAGCCATGAGAAGAACTGGTACAAATATTTTAATCGCCACTAGTAAAACTGTTATCTAAATACATAATTAGGTCAACTTTTATTGTTTGGATATTATTTCTGATAATTCAGGCTTGCAAAAGCAACGAAATGTATTAATTCCATAAAGTAAAGTAAATAAAAAAGTGATCAAGTGCCTGTGGAATACGAAAGTGATCAATTTAATACATATATTAAATAGGCGATTGACAGCTTGTAAACACATCACCTTGCATCATTTGTATCAATATAAAGTGATTTGTTTATACATGTGGTCTGTACAGCTGCGCGTCATGTGCACGTGGTGACACGAAACAATAGGAACAACCATTTGATACGAACGATTAATCAACGAGGTGCAATGATGACAAACACGTCACGTTTCTAGTAATTTCTCCTACCGCAAAAGTGCAATACGTAAAATTGAAATTAATATAAGGTAGTTCTTATCATGGCTCTACTCTTCAAGATATCTTTGTAATGCCTCAGCCTAGTGTATTTAGATTCCCTACCCAGATAACGCAACTAAGTATTATTGACTCCAACGGAAATAAGAACTTTTTATTTATGTGACGTATTCACGTACCTGTGTGTCCTTATCAACTTCGAGCAGCAGAGATGGCGGGTTCGGTCTGTACCGCAGCGCCACCCAGTGCCAGCGGTTGTCGAGGGTTTCCTTGCCCAGCCCCACTTCGCGCTGGGGCTGATTGGGCCGCGCCCACTGCACCACCACTTCCTCAAACAGTGCACTCACTCGCAACGTGTAGCCCTCGAAGCGTTGTGAAAATAATTCGCCACCTGCAACACCACATTTAGTAATGTAGATAGTTAACCAACACATCCTTAACTTGTTACAAATAGGCCTATATGTCAACATTAAGCAGTTCAATCAAGCCTATTTGAGGCAATCATTACCAGACATGATTACCATTACTATGTCGTGAAATGCGGTTTAATTCTTTAGATAAAACAATGGGCTTCGCAGGGCGTCCCACAAGGCTCAATTTTAGGGCCTTTTCTTTTTATTGTATTTGTTTAAACTGTTTAGCAAATCCATCACAAGGCTTAAAATTTACTAATATTTATTAAATGCTACGTTACTAAAGTCCAAAAAGCCACGAATAACACATTAAAGTTTAATATTTATTTACATACAGCTAATAATATAATAATTGTGCAAATATATTCATAAAAAGCTTTTTCTGATTAGCGACTCAATATCACTTTTGAACAGGCACGATTTCGTGCGCACTAATCTCAAAACGACACGAATGATTTTTAATGCAACAATTTGAATACATTCCAAACTTGAGCACTTAAATCGTAATAGACATTGGTAGAAGTAGAAAATATATTAGTAGGTAAAATTATCGCGTTGTCTCCAACATGCATACTATGATCACGAATGGCGTTTTTTATTTGTGCAAGACGACCATATCCTACCGTACTTACAAAGTTAACAACTTATTGTTAATGTCATTCTACTGCGCAACTGTATTGTTGACAATAAATAAATTTCTTTTCTTCTTTTTTAACTTGAATTCTAGTTCTCATTTTCGTCTAATGATTTGATTAATTAATCAATACAGGTTTTGAATTTTTTTTTGTATGCTATTTCGGTTACGTGCCCTAAATTAACGTACATAGCGATAAAATACTCGATTGAGTTTCTAGTAAGTGTTGATAATTTGTAGAGAATTGTATGATAATTGATTGGGGTTTCTTTTCATTTAAATCTTGCATAACCATTTTACAATGTTTAAAGTAACGGGTGGCGCAAAAGTAAAGACCCTATTTGGTTCAGCTATAACATTTTTTCTAAATTAGAAAACTAGATTTAGATTTTTTTAAATGTATATTTGTGCCATTAAATTTCGTACCATTAGGATTTAAAGATGATGTCTTTTAAATGGTGACCTCCAGAGTTGATACACATTTGAGCCCTATTTATGAGATTTTCCTTCAAAATTGGTTATGAGTGACGAAGCGCATTTCCATCTCTCAGGGCATGTCAATAAGCAGAATACTCGGTTCTGGGGCACTGATAATCCGCCCATTATTCAAGAAACACCTCTACACCCACTAAAAGTTACTGTATGGTGTGGCATCTGTGTTGACAGAGTGATCGGACCCTATTTTTTCGAAGACGCTGGAGGCAATGCGATTACTGTCACTGGAGAACGCTACAGAACCATGTTACGTGAGTTTTTGATACCCAGTTTGGACGAATTGGGGCTGGAGCACATCTGGTTTCAACAAGACGGCGCTACGGCACACACAGCGCGCGACACTATGGACTTAGTGAGGGACGCTTTTCCAGGCCGAGTTATCTCTCGTTTTGGCGATTTGCCTTGGCCTGCAAGATCACCCGATCTGACCAGTCCAGACTTCTTTCTTTGGGGTTTTTTGAAATCTCGGGTGTATGTGAACAAGCCACAGACTCTCGCAGCTCTAAAAGAAAACATTCGTCAAGAAATAACGAACATATCGCAGGAAGTGTTACGGCAAGTTATGCAAAATGTCATAAATAGGGCTCAAATGTGTATCAACTCTGGAGGTCACCATTTAAAAGACATCATCTTTAAATCCTAATGGTACGAAATTTAATGGCACAAATATACATTTAAAAAAATCTAAATCTAGTTTTCTAATTTAGAAAAAATGTTATAGCTGAACCAAATAGGGTCTTTACTTTTGCGCCACCCAGTATATGTTCAAGGCATAAAAGCGCTTGTTTTTGAATAACGAAATATGAAACTCTCGGTTGCTTTGTGATTATGTGTCTCACCCAAGTTCACGACACATAACGGCCGCGATATGAAAACTCCCGCGATGACATTTAGTGAATGGAAAACGAGACTAACGGTAATGTGCAATATACATAATATTGTCGTACTGTGTCGCTGACATTAAGTAAAATGCACACGATAGCCGGCAGCTGCGAGAAAATTCCACGACCACGAATGGGATAATAATTTACTTAAAGCAGTATATACGTATACACCATAGCGGCAATGATAAACCATTAACTTGACTCTATGTAATTATATTTAGTCGACGGCTACTGTATCCACTGGCTGTTAGTATTCTAGGCATTCTAGCTAAGCACTAGCACTACTATGAGATGATGTATGTACCTAGTGCGTCACAAGATGAGCTCTCCTTGTCAGCTAGATGAATTAATCAAAATAAATGACATGTAAATATTGTCGCATGATAAACATGGATGTGATGAACAACTTGCCTTTTGTTTACATATCATTCCAGTACACACGTAATACTTACTGTATCAATATGTAAGATATTTTGTTTTCAAAATGCAGTTTATTTACATAATATAAACCTAGAGTACGTCTATCTGCAATAATGTACCTTAAAAAGCTAAATCATTTTATAAATAGTTGCAATATTAAAAAAAATATCCTGCACATATATATACAATCACGCTAATTTACATCTCCTTGTACTTTTTTTGCAACTGGATAAGATGAGGGTCTGAGGGATGCGGAAGGTCTTGTACAGAGACAGAAATTAAAGCGCTTCAGCAGGCAGGCTTCATGCGTGAGGGAACTGATAATGATAACCACAGTAAGGTAATATTATTGTCGTCTCTTACGACACTCGTGAAAGAAGAGCTAGTTATATATCCGGAACAGAACACCACACGGTTTGCAACATTTGAGTCTCAGCACATAGCTCTAATAATGTGGTGTATCGATCTTAGATCTGTGAGAACGATAACTTTACACTCGCAGAATTTTAGGTAACATGATCAGAAAGGGAATAATCAGTATAAATACAAGTACTCGTTTAAACTCGTATCATATACCATATTCTAGATTAATAATGAATTAATTCAATACTGTAAAGGTTTTCCTCAATGATATAGCTAGATGAAAGGGTAAAACCTCATGTACACATATCTACCTATGTTTGTAATCTTTTAACTAATTATATTCTCAATACAAACCACTACAAACCTGGTGTAATAAAAATAGATATCTACTCAATATCCGTTCAAATCTTGTATTTGATTAATGTATTACCTTTCTCTTAATCACAATGATATTACAACACCTATGTGAGACAGTAACCGGTCGGGTGGGTGCAGGCATGTCATGCGCGTGCGCGTGCGTGATCTTTGTGACGTAATTGTCGCGCCAATGGCCGCCGCAACATAACACACAAGCGAATTATTGCCGGTGTTGGACCAACACCATGTACAGACGAGACGTGCTCAAGAGCAAAGCGTTTTGCGAAGATGTGACAACATTGCAACCAGCGTCTCAATGTTTATATAAAGTTATTTGACAACCGAGGACCTTGAAAACAGCCTTTTGAATAATAACACGTACGTGCAATTCGGTGCGATGTTATGATTTTTTACTTATTCTCGACATGGCAAATAAATAGGCTTAACGAAGTAAAAAGTAATGAGCACGCATCGGCTCAAGAACACATTACACTCGATCAGCGTGGTAATCTCGCTGATTCTGCGAAAATCGTGAAGCATGAAGCAATGCCGTCAATAATGTATGTGTTCACTTCACGTAATAACGGACAAAAACCAACGGTAATGACTTGTGGACGATTTTGATCGATTGCACTCTTATTTCTTATCAAGACTTTTTTATTTAGTGAATCGCTTGATGTTTTCAATACCATTTATATACAGAAAAATATGATTGCAGAGTGCAGTCGTGTAAGTAATCTTAAGAATAAATAAAACTTAAACGAAACGAGATGATTTATTAAACCGTTTGCATTTTAAATAACGATTTGCCATCAGTTTTTTCACGGAGTTCTGAAGAAAACTTATAAAAGGTAAATAGAGTTGCATGTTGACTTACCCACACAGGTACGAAAACTGAGCCCAACAAGTTGCTTGAAGGAGATGGGCCGTGAGAGGCGTATGTAGGAGCTGCCGTTGAAGTAGGCCTCTGGACGGTCGGAGGGGCCGAGCGGGCCGGCGGCGAACACGCACGTCCATAGCGTGCACGTCGTCAGCAACACCCAGCACGCTGAAACAATACATAAGATAAATTAAGCTAAGGTAAAAAAAACAAAAGACGTATCATGATGGACAAACGCTCCCCTACAGACGTGTAAACATTATTGTATGTGTAAAGGCCAGGACATAGCCGAACAAGTGTTTAAGAATAAGAATATCTATATATGTATATACCTATGATCCACGATAAATAATATTGATTGTCTGATTAAAGTAACCAAAGCATGCGAACCGTTGTGTTCACTTAATGTTATGATGGTTGGAGACGGTATATATCGGGCAGTGGACGCGTTTCGGTACCTATATTTTAGCACCAATTTTCATAGACTATGCGTCCTACTGTATAATAATAATCAAAAGATGTGGAGAATACATAAATCTATTACACGGAAGACCTTATATTAATTTAAATTTAAATATGGAGAGTCACTAATCTTGATGAAAAAGGTTTCTAATGGGATAGTAGGTTATACATGATGGTGGTCGTATTGCGATTGTCGACGATAGCGGCAGTGACCGAGGCGCACTGAGGTGCATGTGTGCGAGTTGTGCAAACAGTTCGATGCAGGGAACAAACGCGTTGTATTGCATACAGGCGCATAGGTAGAGCGGCAACGAAACCGGGTCACTGTGCGCCCGGCACAGCTTATCGACAACTGGCGACTAACTAGGTATATAAAATGTAATCAATTTTAATTGCACATGTTGATATCTCTAATCGGTGGTCGTATCAAGCCGATTTATATCCGGAGTGAATAAAATTGTGTCCTATCAAGACCATCATATTAACCCAAAGGCATAGACCTTCCCCTACCATCCCTTGCTTTCAAGAAGTTTGGACCCCTATTCATTGGTTGCCTGCACCTTTATCACCACGTCGGTCTCTCTTGTGAAAGGCCAGATCATTTAATTTCTCCTGCCAAGAGTTGCATAAAACTCCAACATCACTATGTAAACTATTTGATCTTAAACCAACAGCTTACATAACTGATTAAATAATTCGCATTGTATTATCTCGTCATTACGCACCAGTTCCCACCATCATCGAAGATAATGGATTACTAACGGCTTTCGCTGTTAAATAAACTGTTGTAATCTTTAACCTATCAAGTATTGGTATGGTATAACGGCTATTTCTGCAACTCTACGACTCACCGTGTATTTTGCTGGTCCCGTCAGTTGTAGATTTGCAACGATTCAAATTAGTCAGTCGACAGATGGGTCGGCTTAACATGGCCACGCTGCGAGTCCATTTACGGTTTATCAGATTTAAAAGGACCTAGGATTCCCACCGAGGTACCTACCGACTAACGAAACTACGTTAAATACTCAGTATATAATTATTCATCGCTGAATCTCATAGCTTGCGCTACACCCCAGTGAGAGCGGTCGACATTCTCCAGGGTGATCGGTAGATAGGCTAGCATCTGGTCCATTAGTAGCTGAGTCTAATTGGTTCGCGGTTACGTTGAGTTCATTATCATTCTTACAAATATTTCTCAAACCAAATGATGACTAATTTGTGTGATTTTGATTATAAATATTTACGTAAAATTTCTTTAGAATTAAAAAGAAATACCGTAGGTCCTCAATTATTTTTATTGCAAATTCCTTAAACAATACACAATATTTTAAAGTCTGTTTTCCACTAGATCATATTCAAGCTAATTATTTATGCATGTTTCGTTCATTCATAATTGGCAGTGACATTACTTGCAGATGGAAAACAACGGAACTACATGCTTTCCAAACTTTTCCGAAGTCTCAAATAAATGTATTAGTTTCCCAGAGTGCGCCACATTGCAACAAAGAGAAGAAACCATATGAATCAAAGTAAAGGTGTTATTTAGATAGTCCAATGCCACTAAGCGGCGGCGAGTTCTTTGACCGTTATTATTGTCACATGAATACTTCAATCCAATTAGATAGCATATATATAGCAACTTCTAAAGACACGCGACACGACACGCAACGCAACGCACGAAAACCCACTGTTTATCTATGTTTTCTTTAAACAAAATACGAGAGCTATAAAAACTAATGCGTTCGTCAACTGCATGACGCAGTGCCAAACCCTACATTCTTAGGCAAAGGTACATTTAAAACAAATGAAAATGATCTTGGCGGGCCTATTCACAAGCAATTTAGTAACAGTAATAAACGTGTCACCAAATCTCCAACATGTTAGGAGTGCGGTTCCCACGCGAAAGCCATTTAGAATCGAAGTTAGTTATTTCAGTTTTGTTAGAATTTAATTCACCGTTTTCAATTCATGGATAATAATTATACAGTTACCAAAATATTTGCGTGCTCATTAAAATGTTTTTCTTTTAAGTCACTCAAAGAAACCAAATAAACCTTTAATTGGATTAATGCATTGTAAGGAGTCAAACGATCGATTGGTGTCGGGTTTTAGTTAATACTAAACTTGATCCTACTGTTCGCTTAAAGTGTGTGTGACTATGACGCGTTGGTAAGTCAGCAGGGCGCAAGCGGCACACGCTCTCCACATAATCGAGTTAGAATCGATTCGTCACAAGATCGACCCGTGCCGGCTCGTGATAATCACTGCACGGCTGTTTCATTAGCCACACGACAATTTGCCCAGATCGAACATGCGCGTTATGGCAATTTCTATCGAAAGTAGGTTTGAGAGTCAAAGCCAACAGCTTCACTGCTTTCTCAATATCGAAAAGTAAAAATGCAAGCTCGCTAGCATAGTGAGGCTTCCAACTGAAGTAACCACTCAATTTTGTTATGACTCCACGATTTTAAATTGCGTGTTACGGTGAGAGTATACTCAAGCAAATTAAAAGTGATGGCCAGTTTAGATGATAAGTTAACGCCCAAACTTGAACACCAATCCTTAAACGGCATGCATGTTATTCAAATATATTTTTATTAAAGAAAGGTCTTTCCAACTATAAATAAATTATTAACGATGTAAGTCTTCATTGCGTTCTACGTTAAATACATTACATAATACATAGTTGAGCACCACAACTAATTCGCAAGTATGCAGGTATAAGACATAATGAAGTAATTGGCCTGGTTGCTTATCGTTTCGGCTAAATTGAAAGTCAATTTGCTAAAACGAGTTATTTAATGGATACTATAAATGTATATCAACACATCCTATTGTATTAATTTAGTGTAATATAATGATATGTAACTAAATTGCAAGTCTGCAGCGAGCTCTTTCTCCTTAGATTTATTTGTGAATTTTCCACATCCTAAATCTACTTCGGCCGATATTGTGTTAAGTTAAGGAACTGATGTTTTATAAATAAGGTAAAATTATAAAACAAGAGTATCCAGAAACATAAAAGTTATTGCCTACGCAACTAAACGTTCACAACGTGATCATTCACTAATCCGTGAAGCCAGAAAATTGTTCTATTTAGACAAAAATAACAGTACGCAGTCGATAGTAAGTAACATTCACTTTGCATGATGAGAACCTTATACTATCGAGTTTTATTAACAACGGGGTCTATTTTATCATAATTGAATTACGCATACAGATAATTTTAGTGTTGGGGGGACAGTACTTACTATAATAAAACATACTTTCCGCGACGCGGTTTCACCCGCGCTAAGTTACATCTTTGGTTACTGCTCTGCTCCCGTTGATAGTAGCGTATGTGCCTATAACTTTCCTCAAGAACTGGACTATCAAAAGCAAAAATATTTTTTAAATCCGACTTGTAGTTCTAGAGATCAGCGCGTTCAAACAAACAAACTCTTTCGCTTTATACATATAATAGTATAGACTGGTTGTGTAGTTATAGTTATATCGCACGCTGAAGTGTTACAGATAGACATTTTCGAAGAGATATTTTGTCATATATCTCTTTTTCTATGACGGTGCGATAAATAGTCTATCTTGTGCATTAGTATAGTAATTATGGTAAAGAACAACACTGTATGAGAAAATCTGTTTTTAATAAATAGGACAAAACAAGGACCCAAGTCAGTCAACATAACATAGATTAAATCAACGGCTTCATAATCTTCTACGTATACTTGATAACTTTCTCTGTCAAACTTAAAAAAAACATGCATATAAGCACGACACGAATCTAAGACTTTCATAATGTTAGCAATTAATAAATGAATATGGTGATGAGCGTAATTTTTGCAAATAAATTTATTTATAAAGCTTAAAAGAAAGTACGTACGTAGTGTGCACAGTATTTCAAAGCATTGTTTAGCCTTCACATCACCCCAAGATGTCTACAGAAGAGAGGATTATGTATAACAATATTCCTACCGCAAAGAGGGACCAATTTGCCATTGTCACCACATTCTTGACAATCGGCATGGGGTATCGTGACCGCACTTATGACACCCACGAGTGAGTATTCTTCACCGGTGACCATACTGGCCCCTTAGTTTAATTCAAGTAAACTTATTAAAAGGTAGGTACCTTAAAATCACACATCAAATAAAACAATATGTACTTAACTACTTACTTATAATTTATAAATAATATCAAAACGACGTAGAATAGTAATAGTAATAGAATTAAGCTCTACGTATCGAAATTAATAGAGTAATAATATTAGGCTATATAATATTAATAAGTACACATTGCTTAACACAAATGCTTACGCGTATGTATACGATGTGCAGCTTTAATAACACACCACGCAGCGCTTGACAGGTGCAACAGCTCCAAACAAAACCGATAAATTTTAAAATAAGAAGGATATTGGAAAAACTGAAATTCTTTTATCACTGTCAATTAAAAAAGTGAAACAAAATAATGGTAACAAAATACAAATTGAACCTTTCTAAGTGACGCCACTCTACCTGATAGTAAGCAATCAGTTTGGCCACCATCCCATGTCAATAAGAGCACGGTTTCTCCCATTAGCTTTGTGAAGGGCTTTTTACGAATTTAACCAATAATGGAAGAAACGACGCGTCAAAAGAAATCTGTTAAATTAAAGAAATCTGTTAATTTATTTTTATATGATGATTTGCACATCATGCGGTTTGACGTGATAACGCATTAGTGTTACTTACATAATTTGTTTTAAATACACACACGTACTATTCGCTATTTATTTATAAAACATCTATGGCAAATACAACTACAGTTGGTTGGGAAAAATACCCATCATTTAGTGGTAATTTACCTACAGTATTCGCTAGATTCTCTTTTGATCGAGTTACCTTAAACGCAAGATGCCCAGGAAGGCGTTATACCTAAACACGAAATTTGCCTAAAAAGCTGTTAGTCCTTAATGAGAGACGCCAATGAAGTAGTATGCCTCAAATGTTTAAGAGGAATCACTTCTCCAATGACATTCATACAGTACACGTAAAACCAAAGGTCTGGCTACAGCCATTTTAATGCGAAATCTGTTTGTTTTGATTGCGTGCTACATCTATAAGAGAACAAATTGCCTATATTCGTTCAAACGTTGAGGCATAACACCATATTCATATTAATCATCATACCTACCTTATTAATTATCAAATATGTACGTACAAGCCTTTCTTGATGGCATTTTTTTACGAACTGCATTCGCATGTGGTCAACGTTAAAAGTTGCGTTGACCACTGCGCTGTAGTGTTTTTTTTCCGTTTAATGTTACCGTTATTCTGCCTTTTTCTAGAAATCCGATATATCCGGTTAATATTTTCTATGCGATGATACTTTTCTGAATTCTAAAATATGATATTGTATCAAGTTTTTTGTTTTGGTAACAGTGACTAATACGCGTTTTGTCTCGTAGCCCATTTTTGTGTACCTCAATCACATGTAGTAAGATCTTATCTGTCAAGATTTTAGTAATAAATATGTAAAATAATGCGGATTTGTGGAGGGTTCGCGTCCTTGGCCCCAAAGATCCGACGGAAGACTAACAAGAGCCATAATTTTTGCATCGTGCCCACAATAATAGTATCATACAATACAATGTACGAATTACAGTCATTAAAATTAGATCTTGATGGTTTATTCATTGAAGACTGCGTAAATCTGAAGTCAATTGCATATAAAACTTGGAAGTAAGTATTACAGAAAAGCAAACAGTTTTTGTAGTGATAGAGGTAACATCTTCAGTGTCTTAAAACAAAAATGAGAACTGATGATGGAAGCCATATTAATTTACAAAAAATACTACCAAGCCTAGGCCTAGCTTGACTAATTTGACGAAATCTTATTTATTAAAAGATGGAGAGATGTTTTTGAGGTTGGGGATGCAAAACAAATAACAAATATATGCCACAATATAGCTAAAAATTACTTTAACAGTCGAGGAAATAAACGTTGTTTTCTGTCATAGCCAGATCACGAATATGCCGTATAATAACGCTATCAGATAAGCCACAGTGTTCTAGTTCGTGGAACTCAGGCAAAAACCTCAACATTCTACTGATCCACGTAAAGCTCGTAGAGACAATGCGTGGGTGTCGAGGTTGATCTTGCGACATTATCGCAGTACCTGAGATTCACATCACAACCTTCAAACCAAAGTGAAACCTATCACCACTCACCAGGGCGCAGTTCCGTTCGGCAACGTGTGAACAATAGGCAGTAACCGTGTGATTTCAATGGCTAGCCGTTACCGCAAACTATAACTGGTTGTAGTTTAATATAAATACATAGATTTTTAGTAGAAAGACCAAGTGATGAAACTTTACAGACTCATACAAATGCTTCTGATGCTCATTAAGGATCTGATAAATAATAATCAAGGATATCTCAAGACTATTATTATAACATTTTGTAGTTGTGTTCTAACATATTTTTTATTTGACCTCATAATAGACACAAAAGCAAATCTTAGAAGTTGACAATAAGAAATTCCTACTATTAACCAAGCAAACACAATTAGACATCTATCAGCAATTCATAACACACCATAAACAAAGTGAGCACGGGGCGCGGGCCTCGCACAATGCGCGTGCGCATAGCGGCATGGTGACGTCATCGCGTGCGACGCAGGTAAGGTACCAATATCCGATGAATCATAAGTCAATATTCCTTTGCTTTCCGTGAAACGGACTTCACGGAAGCGGTCGCCAAAAGACTTGATGAGTCAAGTTGTAAAAGTAAAAAGCTTTCGTTCATAAAGCTTTACTACATCAGTTCACTTTTAAGTAAGTAACTTCATGGAATTACCAAATAAATAAACCGTTGCAAACCTGAATACACAAACAAATAGGTACCAGTTATCGACATCCTTGCATTTTGGACGTTCTTATGCGACGTAAATGTGCCTGACTATTCTAAATTCGTAACAGTTTCACGGCGAGCATTGTGCACTAGATACAAAACAAAGAACTTTCTACTTGACATGGTACGTTTACCAGTTATCCAGTGGTTTTCGTAACGAATCATAGTAATTGACATAGCGGCCTTCAGCGACGACGCGTTCGGCAGCGACACCAGACCAGACCAATCGCGAACCTGACACGATTGATAACAGACATACTGTATGATATGATTAATAACATTCAACATTCGGATGGAAAACTCAACGATAATGGCACAGACACAATAATAAACTGTGCACTCTTCGTTTCTATGGAAATAAAGTGGATTCATAGCCATAGTGAAACTAAGTGTTTGATGTTAATGGGAAATGAAAGTGATACGAGTGAAAACTCATTCTCAATGAGCATAACGAACTTTTTTAATAAATTCATTTAGAAATGTTAAAATCGACCAACCCAGTTACGGTCAAATTATTTAGAGAAAAATGTGTGTCTGACTTCATTCGGTCAGTGAAGCTTCAGTTAATGTTGATGAACTTTGGTTTATGAATGTGACACTTGTCGAAGTACAGGACCATACAAATAGTAGGTAAAATTCAGTTCATACTTTATGGTCTAATCGGCCATACATCTGACAACGGCCAATCAAAATATGAATATCTATACTGTTTTATATAAAGCGTAAAAGTTTGTTTATTTGTTTGAACGCGCTAATCTCTAGAACAACCAGTCGGATTTGAATAATTCTTTTTACGTATGATAGCCAAGTTCTTGAAGAAAATCACGCTACTGGCGACGGGAACAGAGCAGTAAGTAAACACGCGGGTGAAACGCGCCGCGGTAAGCTAGTCGTAAATAATAGCTTAATAATAATTTTGATGCATAATTTAATTTTAAGATCCGACCCGTTAAAATTAGGTATTATAATTATTACTTTATAAATACCTCAAGGCTGATAATATGCTTTAACTTGAGAGCATAATCTGTACTGTACCTACGAAAGAGTAGTAATTGTGGTTTGGTTATTACTTCAGGATACAAAGTCGTCAGCGGGAGAGATCACAACAAGGTTTCTCGCTTAAATCGAAGCAACTTAGAACGGGTTCAATGCAGCAAGGATGAGAACAAAAAAAAAGAAGAAAAATAATAATATCCTACATAAGGACGTTGTCAAAGCAACCTATAGCAACAAGATTGTGTCTTGGAACAAGGACGCAGACGGAGAAATTGGCGACCAAGATCCACAAATCAACACGTGTGCTGCGGATTCTGTAAAAACTAGCGTTACAGTGAGTGAATAGAAAATGAGTTTTGAAAGGATTGTGATAGCAAGTCGGTTCAGATAACGGTGGAAGTGCCGTTGTCGCGACGTACGTCACACTCCGGCGCTTAAGTGTAATGCTGCGCCTGCGCGCGGGACCACGACAAGCGCCAGCTGCGCAACAAACACTTGTTGTTACCAACACGCTATGATATAGCTGATGCTCTCAGTGTTTGTTTACTCGTTACTCGTTATGTAACAGAAATGAGACCACATCGGTAAATGCAACGCATTCGTACTTTACTTTTACTAAGTACTTAAAGTTTACTACTTAATTAAGTTTTGGAACTTATTCATTATATTACGGTGTAGCTTCAAGCTGCCGTTCTCATGGTGAGTGAAAACTGTTACAAAAGTAGCTGATGTGCATATTATATTAGATAGAACATAAAAGGAAAAATGAAGACTAAACTTTCCGGTGGTAGCGTAATGTTAACAAAATTTACTATTTGTTTATACTAAAAGATATTTAAGAACATATTTTTTGATTTCATCAAAGTTGATACACATAAAGAACCCGCAATTTGCACGTTCAGCTCGCCTGGTCAGTCTGTATTACCGTGTGTGTCTGCCAAAAAGATTCAGACCCAATACTTCCAATTAGATCCAGTATAGTTTAAAAATATGCTTGAAAATACACCTAGAAACTAACCTAACAGTAATATTACATGCCGAGCCGTGTGACAAAAAAAACCAAACCGTGGTAAATACATCAGTGACCGTGTTGTCACACTTTATGGGATAAGATAGCACTTGAATCCCTGCGGTAAGGAGGCAATTAAACAGTACAGTGGCAATTAACCCACACAGATCGATATCTCTGCGCCATGCGCACACGCATCCAGCGAAGAGCGACGCGGAGGGTGCATCGCGTGACAACCTGGTATGAGTGGCACTTCGGCACTTGGCAGTTAACATGAACGATACCACTCTCGTGATCACTCTTTATAATGTCCCCACTTTTTTGAATGTATGATACATCTTAAGAAATGTAATTTTCCTTATTTCAAAAAAGTTGCGTGCGGGAAATGATCTGTCGTTGAAAATAAAGCGATATAAATAGTCTTTTAATAGACCGTATACAACGAGTTACAGAAAGTAAGAAATATTAAAGAAGTATTTCATGCGATGATACAGCTAAATGTTTTATTTGTGAGCAGTATCAGTGTGCCTGGATATATTTAATTAATTTAAGGGTATTTTATACTTAGTAAAGGCGTCCACCTTACTCCAGTATAATCTATATTTTAGCTGGGCTGTTTCAGCTATTTCGGTAATATCGTAGTTTCATCTTCCATGAGCTAACATAAACAGAGACGCACTAGATGTATCGTTACTATCACCCATACATTAAGGCATCTTAGGAATACAGATATGTATGGATTTTTGTTACTTGAACAAATCTTCGGTCCAATAGCTTATGTTAAAACACTTCTTCAAACAACTTCACAATGCATTATGAAGTAACGTCATGTACGATGACGTCAAACTTTTGCTGACGTATTACTTACGACTCTGGGCCGTAAAACTGATACATTTTCCGTACAAGGGCATTTCATTTCACTCTTTGCCCGTGGTATTTCAATAATGTGAAACATCTCACCAGTTTGCATTTGTTTAACATTTTTAGGCATTCATAAAAACATATTTTCACTTAATGGTAAGTGATTATCGACATTCATGGACTTTCAAAGCGACACCAACACAATTGGCCGATCTTACCGTTTCTATAGCTTAAAAGAAAGTAAAACACTGTCTTCTTGCATTCGAAGTTACAGTGCTTGACTTCGGCAGTCGGATAAAAAAAGTAGATAATCTTCTGCCCGTAGCTGCAAATCTGCAATGTGCAACGACTGCATCTATCACTCAGTTTAATTTCATTATCGTGATAGTATCACGTCGCGGGGCTACGCAGACGATGCTTCAGTCAAAAATAAAACATTTTGGTATGTGGTGTTGGCAGTGTGTGCATGCTAAGCGAAACGTGCCTACGCCGATATCGCCGCTAATACAAGGCGGCAAGTTGCAAAACAACAAGGCTGTGAGCCCGTTAAGATCTTAAAACAAAGAGTTCAAGAGAAGGACAAGTGTGACAAGGGTGGCTTCATAAAGGTTGAGACGAAGAAGAGAAAGCCTACTTGTCGAAACCAGTGCGGTACCGGGCTAGCAGGGCCTAATATGCTACTAAGTCCCGCAGTCCCAACAACATTGCTGTACTTGTCCCGGTTACACCACAGTACGAAGGAAGAAGAGATCGTGCAGTACGTGCGAACTAAAACCAACTGGACTCCGAGGATTGAGAGGTTGGAGTCACGTCATAACACGAACTTTAAATCGTTCGTATTGCGGATGCCGACACAATATCTTAAAACTTGCCTACAAGAGTTTTGGCCCAAAAGGTGTAGTGTATCGACGTTTTCGTGGAAGGCTACACAACACCACGCAGCGTAAGATGACCCCGAAATAAGTAGTGTTAATTAGTTATAAGTTTTATTGTATAATATGTATGTTAGTCTGTAAGGTATTTATCTATGGGTCTATGCAACCTGAAAATAAATGTTTTATTATTATTATAAAGTCACAAATATATATCTGATAGAACAATACATACTGTACTCGGTTGAAGAAAATATCTATTATTTGAACACAGACAAAGGTTGACTGGTAGGGAATGGCCCCTGGCATTTAACTCCGTCTTTGTGTATATTTTTTAAAAAAAGTTACGAATAAATAAATAAAAAAAAATTACTGATGCGACAAAAGAAGATAATAAGGTACTTACCTACAACTTATAATAATGACAATTCAAAACTATGTTCTAGTACAATTAAAATCGTCACGTCCACTAATAAACATAGGCCTTTCCCAACGAAAGAGATTTACCATAATTACCTTATGAGATGACGCTTGGCGGGTTGCTGGCCAAAGTGATATTTAATACGTAGGTAGAGCTGCCCACGGGAAGATGGTTCTGTATTTTTGACTGGAAGCCACATGGCGATTTCACAAATTCCGATTTGCCATTTGTATGTTTACAAAGTTGTAAGTTTAAGTATACCAACGTTCAGGTAGCAGTAACGCGCGAGCGGTGAGTCCCGTTACAATGATGTTATCTCCAGCGCGAGTGCGTGCGCATGATTATAGTCACGTCGAATGTCCTCCAGTCACGTGTGAATTTCTCTAGCTATAATGTGCAAATTGTTGTTGACAATGTTGTTGTATTAATTTTTGAACAACAGTCGCACGAGCTTCGCCGCTATCGTTACGCATAGTTCTATAATTTCAGATTCATAAAATCAAAGTTTATTAGATATATGATAAATAATTGTATGCCTGTCAAGTCCCGATACAGAAGTACTTCTAAGTTACAGCATAAAACATAATAACAATGTTTGTTTACATAACACACTGTATCAAAATGCTAAGCGTATTTAGATGAGCCATTCAAACGCACAGTCAAGGTCGCTAACAGAACGACAGAAGCACCATCACCGTCACACATCATCACCCTCTTGCTTTGGTACTCATCAATGTTATTGACCCCAAACAGACCAATAATTTCTTTAATAGTATTAGCAAAGTCGCCGTATTTTTATTAACTTCTGATTTGACACAGTTTTTACTATTGTGGAGAGATCATCTTTCGGAAGGTTTAAACATATTATTTAGTAGCTGCGCCTCAAGGCTTTGTCCGCAGCTATAAATTGTTTTGTCTTCCTCGGGAACGAGACCGATTTTGGTAAACACAATTAATAATAAATTTGCTTCATTAAAACTGATTACAGTGATTACTTATATCTAATTGCAATTAATTGCATATACTTATGGCGAGGTTATAAACTAAATTATTGAGATATTAATTTCTCAATCGCTGGGAATGTTGGCTAATGTGTAATTAGTAGAGTGCCGGTAATTTGTTACATTTAAAAAAATTATAATAGTTTTTTGGAAAATATTTTTAATTGTTTTGCCTCGTAAATCTATGTGAAGGATATCACGACGAGTTTGAACTCTTTTTAAATGCAAACAATGTCATTATTACAATCTCGAATGACAATATTATTCATCATTATAAAATACATTTTTGTTGTTGTTGTTGTAATGTGTATTTTTTTGTAAAATAACAATAATATAAGTATAGTTATAGTAATTCTGTTAGTTGTGATACACCTCGGTAATATCTGAATGAATATAATCCATTCCCTTGAGTATAACTGTAAGCAAAACCTGCAACCTGTCTACAAAACTTAGGTAATACCTACATACCTTACCTACCTTAAGTTTATTGATTGCCAATTAATATTTAATGCAAGCACCTATCGACCGCAATGCATTCATTTGTCAATTCTAGCTCATTAATCATTATGTAGAAGTTGGTGCGGAACATCACGTAAGTCTACATATATTTTGCTATTATCTCATTAAAATTAAATTGTTAATACAAACAATACTAATAACAAAATATTATATACTATTCGGTAACGAGAATATTGCAACAACATTTACGTCACTTGCTTTAAATAAAAACTGCACTAATAACTCTTGGGCAATCAAGTACATCATTAGGAACAAAATCTAGTAGCAACAGATCACACCTTACTTAGAAACATCTAAAATGTGCATCTGTTTATAGTATAAAAATAGGTCGACGAAAAACGTCTGTCTGTATCAAATCGCTTAACTCAAGTACTGCTTAATGGATTCGGATACAATTGTCTTTTCAATGTAAAATGTTTTTTAATTATAATATATTGTAATATAATGTTTTTTCGATTGCCTCTACATAAGAAGTACAAGATCCTTCATCCTTAGAAACCGTAGCTTTTAACAATTATATGTGACGGTTTAAAATTGACAAACGCATTGTCTTTCGCCTTTCTGCCATTTTTAGTTGCTTCAAAATTATAACAACGTGACTGGTTGTAGAATCGACATTACCTATTTATATTACAAAAAGTTTTCGAGTGTGTCCTATTTTAAAAACGTGAAGATTAAAACATTTTTTAGATCACCCACAAAATAAATTCCGATAAATTTCAAATACTTGAAGTATCTGGTTAAGAGTATCAAGTGTTAGGGATACAGCACTTGTAAGGATGCGTAGGATTAACAAAAAATAAACTATTTCACAAGTCCCATACACCCGTAAGGTTCCCATAGAGCTCATAATTGTTAATATATAACTGTTAGTGACAGGCTGGTATTAGTGCCGCCATATTTAAAAACGCTTGGGAAAATCAACGCTTCGATCATTGTTAATGACATTGCATAAAAAAAGAACCAAAAAACGCGATGAGAATAACGTAGGTATACGTTCTAGCGAATAGTTCATTATTTGATGAACTTGGAGCAAACAATATTATGTTATACAGTCGGTAATGTCAGTAGCAAGGTCTGATATGGTATGACATGCAATAGGTACATTCTGTTATATCATTTCAATTTCAAATCTAGTAAGATATTATCGGTTACTATTGAGTCATTGGAATGTAGATGTAGTAATGTTTTTCGGGAATATGAGTTTGCAATGTCCAAGTGCTGCATACAGATTAAGCATATATTTGGATTTTCTTAAAAATAATAAAATTCGCAACGCACTAGACAGTTTGGAGATATTTTATTCGTAATCCGCGACATCTCAATCAGCAATTAGAACGCCGGTATCAGGGCCCAGTAATGTTCTAAGATCTAACCAGCATTTATTAATTAAATTACGCATTATTAGGCGTGAGTTATTAGCATATAATAATGATTTACGTAATTATACTACGTGTTGCGGAAGGCATACTGAGATTAATATCTTGCCGTGTACCTATCTTAACCCCAAAGTTGTCATAAAACAGCCACGTTAAGGTTTCACTTGCACAAAGAGCCCGGTAGCCAAGCCATGCATGATTCATTCTTTTTGTAAGGGTGCTAACAATAGTCAGTAATGGAAACGTTGCCATGGCTACATTATTATAAACTTACTCTGATTGACCTCAGTGACATGTACAGTACGTAACTAGGTTTTACCTTCTAACTAGCACACAGATGGCTTAATCTGAAGTAAAAGAAACAAGCCTCTCAGAGAATAAATTAGACAAAGTTACTATTAGAAACATGAGATATTATATATTCTAAGCAAATTATTGTGAGATAGTAATGTTAGTGGACACGTTAAATGCGCCTACGCGCTAAAAGCACAGTAGTAAGCTGTACATCCAAACAATGTCAAATATGGAGAGACTTGTTCAAGACAAACATCAAATCACCAAACTGTACTGTACCTAATAATGATTGTGTTGTATAGTCAATCTCACTGATATTATAAATGCGAAAGTTTGTCTGTATGTATCTGTGTGTGTTTGTTACCACTCAGCGCCTACACGGCATCACCGATTTCGATGAAAATTGGTATGTAGATAGATTCGGTGCCGGCGATGGACATAGGCTACTTTTTATCCCGACAAAACACATTTTAGGTGCGGGCAAAGCCGTAGGGAGCTGGTAGTCATATATAAAGTTAGGTTAATACACAAGATACTTTTTACCATCTCCATCGACCATTTAATACATTGCACTTTAGCAGGCGCATTGAGAGATTCATTGTGTAGGGGTTCAAAGGCCTAAACACCTATAAAGAAAAACGGAACATTTTTCGCGAGTGCTGTAACATTACCGTCACTCGCATGCCATCAACAACAACAATATTGAGAAGACAGTGAGGAACATTCTCCTAGCTCGGGTTAGTCATACGACTATTGTTGTTTTATCGACAAATAACTGTACGTAAGCAGGGGCCGTGTATGAATAATGTACCTAAGTAAACTAGGTTAACTAGACTTCAATAACTAATATCGATCTTTCTGCAATAGAGCCAAACATAAAGCTAGTTTTCAGAATTGATGAAGGAAAGATGATTGTGTAATGTAATACATACGCATTTCATAGTTCAAATTGAAACTAAAAAAAACTAAGCTTTCTCTACTGCGACATCCTACCTATTTGAGGTAAAACTACCTACTATTCATTATTCTGTGTTTAAACCTTTCCCTTTAGCAACTAAACTTACTTATACTACTTACGAAATATTAAGTTTTGGTGACATTTAATGACTGTTATACCTACGGGGTCAGTGAATTCATTAAAATTTTCTTTCTTTTTTTTTTAAATGACCAACCTGAATGACTCGATAAGCTGTGTGACCTTAATGCCTACTGCACTGAAATAATTCTTAAAGGTTCCTAAAGTGAACTCTGAATCAACGGACGTATACCAACACCATATTGTTTTCACTGTGCTCAAAGCGATGTGATTTGTGGCGTTGTCGTTGATTGAATAACTAGCACTCACTTCGAGCCGACCTCACCGGGCGCTAGTGAGATTGTACTTCATGTGTACAAGTTTCTTTACCTCAGACAGTGCTTACACGTGAGTCATTAGCTGATAATCTTCCTATGACCGTTGAGGTACTACAACTAACTAATCTTAGTTTAAGTATATGTTTCTTGATCTTGTACAACAAAGCAATATTTACAAAACATCATAGGGTATCGCAAGCGAAACTGGCAATTAAATGGACAATTTTTTACCACTTATTTGTTAAGACACACACACAAGTAATTGCTTTGTTACGTTAAATTATCATGTAGGCTTTCATCTTTAGTTTTTTACGGAGGAAGACTTTCATTTCAATTTAACCACATTAAAAATGGATAAACTTGACGCTGCTAACAAATATCGCTGGCACATTTGTCAGCTCTGTTCCAACAATTAAAAAGGAAGAAGAAATAGAATTTACATGAGTGACAACAACATGTATTCACTATTACCGTCGTTTAGTACAGATAAATATATTATTTGAAGTGACTGACGAACATTCTCAACATGTAATTGTGCCTGCTGACTAGTTGATTAAACGTGGAGAAGAAATTGAAATGTTTCGTTATTTTCTTACAAGTTTTGTGTTATCGTAGGTAAACAAAACAAAGGCATGCCTGTCCATGAAAAGATGAAATTTGGCCAAAGCAATACTTGAAGATTCTCTGTCAAAATGCGTCTCCAGGATAAGTTTTCTTTGAGCATAAGGGAAAGGATAAGTTGACAACTTGGCAATGTCACTGCCTTGACCCTGACATACACACATATCCGCTGCACTGCCGCACTCTAGCACATGCCGATTGATGCAATATATTTTACATTTTGTTACAATAATGTTCAATTAAATCTGCTTCTCTTTCATGCAATCCATCATTCATATATAACAATAGACCTAAATCGTTTTTTTACGCTTATAGAATGAAACTAATATCTTTTGCCCTATCTTATATTCCTTCTATTCGGAGGCTGGTAAACTGTGACGGATTAATTAATTTCTTACACAAAAGCAAAAGGATATACCATAGAATGTTATTTTTTCACTAGCACTTGATGCCATTATGTACACGTCGTACTGTTAGATTAACAGTTTCTTTATCCTGCGTGCAGAACAGTCTGATGATCCACAATTGTATAGGTAATTCAAAGTCTATATGTCTATAATTGCACCACGCTGTTTACTTCGAGTTGTTGGGCATATTATAGCCGTTGGATGTGTATGTTTACATGGAGATTATTGGCAAGTTCTATTTTATTTTATTCTGATCAATTAACGGGAACAATTAGCTGCTGGCCTCAATAAATATCTACAGTTATAACAAAGTCACAATAATAACCTCCAAATAAATATAAAACCGTTTAAAATGGCTGATGGTAAGAAGACTCCTTCTAAAACTAAGAACAATTTGTACCAAACCCAGTCTGAATCTGATATTGACACAGCTGTTACAGTGAGCGACTTCGTTACCAGTAGAAACAAACGTCCCAGACAAGAGAATTCTCCTCAGACTGGATCAGGCATAGACACTCAAGAACTTCGAGTTATTCTTTCTTCGTGGAAAACGGAACAAGACACCGGGCTCTCGAGCCTATTAGCTGAACAGACGGCCCTTATCTCGAAACTAGCTACGGACATGAGCGAGATAAAATCCCAAAACAAAAAAATACAAGACTCTAATACAGCTATATCAAAACAAAACGCCGATATTGAACGCTCCATGTCATTCATAAATCAGTCATTTGAAGAGCTAAAAAAAGAAGTGGACAATCTCAGAAAAGAACGCCAGGAGACACGGCGCTATGTTGAGATTTTAGAGGAAAAGATTCTAGACCTAGAATTACGATCACGTTCTTCAGGCATTGAAATACGTAATGTCCCAGCTGTCAACAATGAAACAATTCCAGATCTAACAAAAACAGTTTGCGACATCGGAAAACTTGTGGGCATACCCTTACCTGATTCTGAGCTTCGTGATGTATACCGCTTACCTGGTAAATCCACTGCCGACTCCACCTACCGCCCGATCATAGCGGAATTCACTACAGTATCTACGAAACATAAAATGCTGTCTGCCGTCCGTTCCTACAATAGTAGCAAGAAGCTAAAAGAAGACAAGCTTAACACCGCACAGATCGGGTTACCTGGGAAAAGCCAACCGCTGTACGTTGCTGAACAACTCCCTCCTAGTAAGAAGAAGTTATTTCACGAGGCACGCATCTTCGCTAAGAATAAAAACTACACCTTCTGCTGGAGCAGCAATGGTAATATATTCTTACGTAAGAAAGTGGGCGACAAACAAATATTAATAAAGTCAGAGAAATGTCTTCGTGATCTTGAATGTGAACAAAAAACAATGTGACTAGCATTTCCTAACTGCCTTAGTTTCTATATTCCGTTTTTGTACTACATTGTTTTCTTATATTCATTATTATGTTTATTGATAACCCAATATCGTAACAAATCTTTGTACACTCATCTAAACAAAACAAATAAAAAAACTACAACCAAATTCTCATACAAAACCTCAAACATACACTACACACATGCAAACAAACTAAAAAAACTAAAATCACAACAAAACATTAAAAACATTCAATTTAAAATAAATAATAGGCCGTGCCACTATCTTTTGGATACTTGTGTAAAGCTGATATTATATTGTAAAACAATAGGCGTTTTAAACGTCGACTTTAAACCTCCACATTATAAAAGCTATTTTGTTCACGTTTTATTAAAATATACATTCTCATTCTATTGTTCATGTTTTTTGTATTATATATTTTATATAATTCGATCCTTGTCATAATTCTATTATAAGCGATATAGAAAACGACGAACGACCGGACTGCATACTTCTTAGTGATACTAAATTATGCCAAAAGTATATTAGATATGACATAAACGATAGAGGATCATTGTCAGTCCTTACACTTAATATACGAAGTATTCACAACAACTTCGACATGTTTTTAACTTTTGTTTCAGCACTTAACTTTCTTATCGATATTCTGGTACTGACGGAATGTTGGACAGATGCAAATAGGGCGCCGCCAACTTTAGACTCCTATGTAATGTTTCGGACAACAAACAGTTTAAACCAAAACGATGGCGTGGTTGTTTATGTCCGTGAAGGCTTAATCGCGACTGCACGTGAGCCGGCTTTTTCTGAGGGAAACTGTTTAATAATAAACATCTATCCAGATTATACCATAATCTGTTCATACCGTCCTCCATGCTATAGGAATATTACGAACTACTTAAACTCATTAGACTCAGTACTACGCTCAACTAAAACGAAAAATATAATTTTTACGGGTGACATAAACATCATTATCCTAAACGATACTATGTGCATAACGCAGGACTACTTAAATCTCATGGCCATGCAAGGACTTAAAATAGGTATAACTAAACCTACTAGACTTAACGCATGCTTAGACCACTTTTTTATAAAATCAGGTAGCCCGTTTAAAACTATAGTTTTTGAGCAACAAATTACGGATCACTCGCCTATTTTACTTTATATCAGCAAAGGGTTTATTAATAGAAAAGAAATAAGCTATAAAAAAGTGATCATAAATTATGACAATATTTTCGATAGCCTTGCAAACGGCTCATGGCATGACGTTTACCAAACTAATGACACCAACATAGTCGCTGAAATAATAACAACTAAATTATTATCATTACTGAGTCTTAATAGTAAAATTTTCATATCATCAAACCGCTACAAACCTCTTAAACCCTGGATAACTAAAGGAGTTGTTAAATCAATAAGGAGACGCGACAAAATGCATGCAAAAACAAAAAAATTACCACATGATTATACCCTATCCCAAAAATACCTAACTTATAGAAATACCCTAAATAACTTAATAAAATACCTAAAAAAACAATACTATCAGGAAAGGTTCACGAAAAATAAAAAAAACATTAAAGAAACATGGAAAACTATTAGAGGTTTGTAATATTAAGAAAAAAAGTTCTATCCCCCACGAACTAATGGGAATAGCTGAATCTCCGGTAGAATCGCTAAATGTGGTAAATGAGTTTTTTACATCTGTTGGTTCTAAACTAGCGGGCGCCTTGTTAGTTAAAATGAAACAAACCGAGCAAATCTTAGCCTCTGTACATAATACCAAACACCCTCCCCTAATGTCCATGGCACTCAACCCTACTGATCCACAAGAGGTGGCTGGAGTGGTGCTAAGTCTGAGGTCTCACAGCGCTCCTGGCTGGGACAAAATTACCACGGATATTTTAAAACAAAATGTTAAATCCCTAGCTCATCCATTATCTTATTTGTGCAACCTAAGCTTTGAGTCTGGTATCTTTCCAGCCTGCTTCAAAAGAGCTGATGTATGCCCAATATATAAATCTGGAGACAAATATTGCCCTACCAACTACAGACCTATTTCCCTTCTCTCAACTCTGAGCAAAATTTTAGAAAAACTACTAAACAAACGTTTGATTAGCTACTTAGAGAAAAATAGTCTCCTGCATAAAGGACAATTTGGGTTTAGAGAGCGGAAATCAACTGAGGACGCTGTCCTTAGGTTGGCTACTGTAATTACAACGGCTATGGAGAAAGGTGAGAGATGTGTGGGAGTCTTTCTGGACCTCCAGAAAGCCTTCGACACGGTTTCTACTACAATCCTAATAACGAGGCTGGAAAGTGTCGGTATAAGGGGCATCGTCCTTAACTGGCTGAAAGACTATCTCACAGACAGACTGCAGAGCGTTCAGGTGGATGGCATAGATAGCGAATGCCGCTCATGTCAATTTGGGGTACCGCAAGGGAGTGCAATCTCACCAACCCTCTTCCTAATATATATTAATAGCTTAAACAATATCACATTACCAAATATGGAGCTCCTTATGTTCGCTGACGACACTGTTTTACTATTCCACGATACAAACTGGGATAAGGTACTCCAAAGAGTAAATGTCGGTCTGGCTAAGGTAACTGAATGGCTTGAAGACAGTCTCCTTACCCTCAATGCTTCCAAAACGAAATACGTGTGCTTTTATAAATCTCATATCACTAGCCCTCCTCAAAATTTTGACGTAAAAATTCATATGTTTCCTTGCAATCGTTCAAACAATTTTGCAGTTTGTAACTGCACCTCGATAGCTCGCGTAACTACAATAAAGTACCTGGGAGTTACTGTCGATGAAAGGCTTGATTGGAAGGCACACACATTGGAGTTGGTAGGAAGGGTTAGAAGATCGATCTATATCTTCAAAAATCTACGAGATGTTGCAAGTCACCCAGTCCTAATCCAGACTTACAAAGCCGTGTGTGAAAGTCTCATCAGGTACTGCATTTGCGTATGGGGTGGCACTGCAAAGTCCCACCTTATTCTCGTCGAAAGAGCCCAACGTGCAGTCCTAAAGGTACTAATGCACCTACCCTATAGGCACTCAACCGAAAGAGTCTACAAAAAGGCAGAGGTACTGTCTGTGAGAAAGTTGTTCGTCCACCAGGTTTTGTCAAGGTATCACAATAAAACAGTCCTGGACCTACCGGCTTCAAGCAAACGCGTTGACCGTTGCCCAGTTCCTCGTGTCCATACCACCTTTTCTCAGAGGCACTTCAATTTTATTGCTCCATCTCTCTACAACAAACTACTCAGTATACATAAAGATTGTAAAAAGTATAACAATTTTAAGTTTCACTCGATAGTAACTGACTGGTTAAATGACTTCACCTATCACGATATTGAAAATATGCTACTCAAACAAATCTAAAATGACGCATCCACACTCTCTCTTACACACCAATCACACGCACACACACATACACTCACACGCACACACACACACACACACACACACACACACACACACACACACACACACACACACACACACAAACACACACTCACACACACTCAACCATTTGTTCACGCAGTTCTTTTTATTATTTTTAATTTCTGTCTACTGTATAATTCTAGTACTTAGTTTTTGACATACTACGCAATTTTGGTACTTACGTTTAAAGGCGAAGACACTGGCCCCTGAAATACAGTTGATACTAGTTCGGGGACCAGAGAATTCCACACTTTTTGTAAAAAGAAATATGTCAATAAAAATTATTATTATTATTATTATTATTATAATTTTTTGTAACAACAATTACACACCTAGTTGAAATAAAGCCTCCGATCTGTTATTTTGGAACAACGCCACCTCCTTCGGTGGGTGTTGTAAAACGCGTCAAAGAATATACCAGGCAAGGGGCAACAACAGCGTTCTCCGCCTGAAAAAACGTTTTAAAACATAGCATACTCCTCCTCCTTTTAGAGACTAACGTTCAACACTTAAATGTCTTCGGGATGACACATAGATGGATTTTGCTACTTTAACTAGAGTATTAAACTTTAAGGTAACAATACTAAGCATAAACGCAATTTTACTTTCTAGTACAGTAGTACCCTACCCTAAGTTAAAAAATGCATGCAATTGACGGTTCGTTTGAATAAAACAGTGAGTGTCCGGTGTTGCGACACTCGGTGCGGGTTCAATGCTCCGAAGACGCCGTATCAGGTTAAATTATAACTGGACTACGTATATGACAGGGAATGCGTTATGAATACTTATGTAACACTGATTAAATCCACTTCAAACTGAAATTAGTCTATAATTCTATGACACGGTTAATTTGGTGCTTTATGAGACGTATAAAAAACTAATTTCTAGACTTCGAATCGGTTAATAGGCAGACAATACAATCACTTGAAATATTACATAACTGAGTCCTAGCTGAAGCATGTTAGTAGGCATGTAATAAAATAAATCTCTCAAAGAACTCACTCCGGAATTGGATACAAGAAGCCAACTCTAAAAATTTTGGACAATTTTAAGGTATTTGCTAGAACAATCCTAAAGTATGTAGTCATGCCCTGAAACACATATTATAAAAGTATAACTGTGAAGCATAGTGACATTTATAAATATGATGACAAATCGTTAACGATTTTTGAGCTCTTGAGCAGCCCCTTCACAAATGAAACAATTTACATTTAGACCTTTTTTTTATTATCCTGTATGCAGGGTAGTATTGCTATTTTTGCCGTATGTATCCCATTTTAGGTGAAATTTTTGCTCTTTGGTAATTCGTTCTAGCGCACCCACGATATTACCCGACTCTGCCTGGTCCGAAATTCGTAATGCCATTGTGATGATAAGATGATATTATTGTATGATTCCTGGATAAGTAATCAGTAATCACCTTCTCTTTTCCTGCCCGTCATGTGGGTTCAATGACCTACAGGAGACGAATGTGATTGATTTCAATATGAAATAGACCGGTACTAAAAAAATTGTTTCTCTAGTAGTAAAAATGTACAAGTTTATTTACCCCTATAATCCAATCAATATAATATTGTTGTAGTGTTTATAATTTCGTACAAACAACAGCAGCTGTAGTATATAATTTCAAAGGTGGGTCACCCCGGTGGCCAGGCAGGTCGCGGGGCGTCACGCACCGGCGCCGGCGCAGCACCTGTCAACCTGCGCGCGCGCCCCGCGTCTGCGATCGATACACCCATCGTTAACATTACTACAGGTATCCACTACCGGCGAGACTGGTTAATGGAACAACACATTATGTTTATCATATCACATCACGGTTTAAGTTAATAAGTATAATTTCGTACGAAAAAAATTTAACATCAACATTACTTGTCTGGTTTTCCAACCATAGCTCTTGATCTGTGTGTAACATTGTAGTGCAATAGACTGATGGTATATAAGATAATGATATTCTTCACAAAGAGAGAATGGCTCTCGCAGAAATTAATAATATCAACATTAAAAATCTACATGTTACACAGTTGCCACACTCAACAGTTTTAACCGTAGACTTGGATGCTTCAACTTTTACACTAACAAACCCATTTGGTGTATTCCATACTTTTTCTATTTTTATCCCTTCCAAATTTTACCGAAGATTGTAAGAATCTTGAGACATTGCTATAACACATTATGTAAGACATTAATGCGACCAAAAATACCAACTTCTATTATTATTAATTTTATCTTGCCTTCCTAATAAAGTGGACAATATAAACCTAGTGTGAATTGAATTGCTATCACTCGTGCATCGTGCATAGTCACTGAGTGTACACTGTACATACATATATGTATAATGTAGGTGGATCGATGGCCACCTGGCGCACTCCCTGCACACGTCAGTGCGCGACCCACTAATTTCAGCGAGTGAACGCCCCCACTGGTATTGCGATCAGCTTGCCACTAGAATACTTTGTCAAACGATTCCTTTGAATAGAACTTGTTAGCTGTCTTGTTCGGGATGCTCTCACTAAGAACGAGACTATGTAGGAACATCCCGCTTTCTACTAGACATCTACTGGCAATTGCCCTTTAAAACAGCTGCATTATAGCTGAACCACCTCTACCTCTTTACAGACATAATAATAATACATAATTACATTTTTAAAACTTGTGATCTGGCAATAAACAGGTACATTTCGGTGTACTTTCTGAATTGCCACGCGCAAAAACGAGTCGGCTTTTAAATAACAACTATTGTAGTAAATTATTATATTGGTAATGTTCGTGTCAACGACACACGGAAACAGACGTGAAAGTTGTTTCATTCACGGCTAAATTATGTGAACATCCACGAAACACGTTAAAATTGTATCGGAACTAATAATTGTACCAAAATAATTGTCTTGTTGTGATTTGTGTTGCATTACAATACAACTGAAATGTGAAATATAACCGTACCTACTGGGAAAGAATCCATGCATGTATCTAAATACTTATTTACTTAACTTTAGAAAAAATCTAACTACGCAGCATCCTCCGAAAAAAGACTTCAACATTCAATTGAATCTACTAAATTACTATCCAAATACAATACAACAATTAACTCAGAAACGCCTAGATGCACACGTAGCATAGGAAGAGCGCAAAAAATCTCACGGTCACATGCATCTGTAGCTCAACTATATTATAATTATAATAAGGATATATTATAAAACAGCTTCGTCTAATCACAATTAAATCTAGGCGAGACATTAAGTACTTCTCAGAAGACATAGTTTCTACTTTACAAAACCTGTGGCTTTTACTACAGAGGGTGTTCCCGGTTCTGATGAACTCTTTGAATTAATCTCATCCTTTTAATTCTAGTACGACATGTGCGAGACTAAAGTGCCATTCTTTTTCAGTTAAATATACAAATAAAACCTCAAAAGTACTTCACGTTTATGTACTCTACAAACTTCTTTTTTTAAAGATTTTTTTTATTTACATTTCAAAGTCTAAAGCATCTCACAAAGTCACTACAGTAAAGCCCACCATTTCATACAGGTAATAAACATCTCCATTGAATGGAGGTAAAACAATAAGACACAAGTTACCTAGCAATTAATTGGAAACAAAGAGGTTTTCACTGTAAGCGTAAACCTCTGTGGAAGGACAAGGTAATGATGCGAGGATCGTTAACTCGTAACAAAAAATAAACGTCCTACAGAAAGCTGCGTTTTACACGAGCTCGTTTTAAGTATAGGTATTTAGCATATATGTTATTGTGTTGTAGGAAGAATTTCATCAAAGACACTGCAGACTTACGACATATAACTGTTCGATTGTGACATAACTTTTTCTAGAGCATAGATTTTTCTTCCTACGTTGATAACATCTTGTAAGCGGGGTGTGAAAAAGTATCTAAGACTTCTATAGGTCATGTAAAAATTCGGTTTGGTGTCCACTACTGGTAGCCATTGTTAGCACCTTACATCTTGCGCTCTACGATTTAGAGATGTTGTTTTTTCAAATAGTTGTTTTTCTAAGTTATAATACCTATTTATTATCGTTCGTAAATAGCACATGAAAGTACAATTACCTGAACCGTTGTGCACAAGGTCAGTGTGGCTCATCTCCATTGTTGGCTGCAGCAGAACCGCCGTTACATTCGCACGTGTATATTCGCAAGTGCGCCCGCGGTGGCCGCTGTCGGCAGCTTTCCTTCATTAACGGTACCAACGCTGTTTAGATGTACTGGGGCCAGTTTGTAACGCTTTGCCGGAAAATTAACACCAATGCGAAGTTTTAACTGTAACTTTTATTTTTGCGAGATACCGTATTCAGTAGACACAATAGGTATAGATGCATGCCTACACCTATCAGATACTCATCACAATATTTATTATAAAAGTATTATTTTATTTATGACCTTTTCGTGGCTCGCTGCTCGCGGAAATTCAGAAACCACATTAAGCCGTTTGGGTACAAATTAACATACAAAATCCTTTCAGAATATGGAGTTACAGCATAAAAGCGTAAAACGTGTAAAAACTGACTGGATACAGAGTCTTGCTAAATAGAAAATACCTACTTTCTCGTGGTTCGCTAGGTCTGGGGCTCGTCGGTGGCTACTATAGGCCGTTCATTTAAACACATCGAGACTGTTCTGACTCCTGAAGACATACCTAGCTGATCTCTTGATAAGAATCGTCGTACGAACTCCTAAGACTATAGGTTACAGGCCTAAAGCGTAAAAACTCTAACCGAATACAAGGTCTAAGCGTCTGAATATACATAGTTGGTACACAGTTAAGAAAGTCATGATTCAAACAGGACACTGATTCTCAGAGGTGACTTCGAACTACTTGGAAGTGTTCACTGACAGTCAATCTGAACCACAATTAAATTTACAAATTTATTTAAATCCATCAAAAGAAGGATGAGTCACCGACTCGCGACATAGGTTGACTTATGAATAAACATTAGATCAAGTTATAGAAGGGAGTCCGTAGCTATAACGGGAACTGGTTGCGGCGGGGCACCAGCAGCCATAAGCTCCCGATGCGTGGTTAATCTACAAATATGACGAAGACAATCCAATATGATGATATAAACCGCAGCCCGATGAGTATTCAATGATAGAAGACGTTTTTATATAAATATACTTTCTTGATGATTTGTAACTCCAAATACCAACCATAGGTACTTTACAGTAACATAGATAGCTACCTATTGTATGTAGTTATGTTTGCTTGATAAAATAGTGTACCTACTATAGGGTCAAGTAGGGAACAGTGACTCGGATTTTTTCGAAAAGCTTAAAAATATGGAAATAATTATACAATCAATAGAATATTTACAGACATTGAAGCTAGGTTATTATATTTCACTTGTGTGATGTCATATTTTTATTATATGCTAGATAAATGCAACTAAAATAAAATTTAAAAAAAAAGGAAAATGAGTCACTGTGTACTAATACCTGTACACAGTGGCTCATTACCATAGTACACAGTGGCTCTAATAGTACACAGTGGCTCAAGGTGATAATTGAAATAAAAAAAGTAATTTTAATCAATATTATTGTAATTATTTATTACAAAATCTGGGTACAAAATATGTTTTCTATAAAAAAATCAACAATGCTTAATAATAATCAGTCTAAGTTAACGTCATCACAGTCTCTTAACTTATTAATTAATTTACGCTTTACGGGGAATCAGTCAAACATAAGTTTAATTACTACCTTAAAGTATAAAAAAAATCACTAACATAAGTATAATTGGTAACGATAGGAACATTATACAAATAAATGAACTAAAAAAAACTAAAAGAAAATTCAAAATATTCTTGAGATCTCAATTAAAAAAACTAAAACAATAAAAATCAACAACATTAAAATAAATAATCTTATTTGAAAAAATCAACAATATAGATAGTAATAACTATCTAGGAAATAGCAAGGAAATCAAAATTAAATGGAAACTTATAAAATGACCTTGAAGCTGTTCCAATTATTATAGGGTTTGGCAGAATAAATTTTATGTCATTTTCCTTTACAATAGAGAGATCAGGCTTGTTAGGCATGTGAAACTTTTCAGTGCCAGGTTTCCTTCTCAGAAATGATATGTAGAACTCCATGTCACTATTTCTTCCTTCTAACACCTTCCCAATGTATAAAGATCTCTGTTTTTTTGTTGCGAATTGAACTATTACATAGTTACCTTCCTGAGGCGGACGAGGTAATGGCTTCTGTATATCATCTTCAGTTAACACAATGTTACCATCTTCATCTTGTTCCTTATTTTCGTCTGCCCAGTCAATGTCGTCATCAGAATCTGCAAATTGAACCTCTTCATTTTCCATTTCTTCATCACTATCTAATATTACACGTACTGTTGTCTTTTTCTTTGTGTCGTTTTTTCTCTTTTTGGCATTCTTTTCTTGCTCAAGCAGTAATTTCTCAGGTGTATCTGTAGCGATTAGACTACGTCCCGGTTTCCTTCGTTTTCTGTTTGTTTGCCTTGGTCCCGCTTTAATCGGGTCCCTAAATTCAAAAGGACTTTTAAAAATGTTTTTCGTGGGAGAGGTATATGGCGTTTTGATGGTGGTAGATAAAGTATCATGCATAGTAATAGTTTTAATTGTTACGTCATCTTCAACAGCAAGGTGAGTTTTTGAAAGAGTTTTATTTAAAAATTGTGTGGCTTGCGAGGTAGATGGCTCAAAAGGTTCAGAAAACTCTGTCGTAGGCTCGGTTATTTCTATTATAGCGTCAGTTGTCTGTAAAATAACTTGCCCATCAAATACAGATTCATTTAGTTCAGGTGGTGGTGTCTCCATTTGGCTTCTCTCCTCTAATATACTTATGGAAATGGGGCTCGAGGTATTCTCTTCTATATGAAAGTTTTCCGGACAAGGACGATCGGTAACTGAACTTGGCAGAAAATCTTCTTCTGTGAATATATTACGATCAAAAGGATATATACCACACTTCACGAAAGAGTTTGTTATATTTCTTGGCGTCATCGCTTTTTGAAAAGCTGTTCCTATGATTTCGCCTAAATCATAGATAGTCACAGGTTTGCCAGGGTGTCTCAATAACCACGAGTCGATAGCAGCATTATAAAATGTTTTAAACGGCCCATATATGCCTACGTCCAGTGGTTGTAATTTCGCAGATGTATGTGGATGAAGAGTCAGAATATGCACCCCTGCATTTTTGGCCAAATCTAGAGCTTCCAAACACAAATGTGATTCATGGTTATCCATGATTAAAATACATGGGTTTTCTTTAGAAGCATTTGTATGCTTTATAAAGTGTTTGATAACTTCGGGAAAGATTGCGGCATTCATCCACCCTGTTGGTGTCGCCAATCCAAGAGTGCCAGGTGGTGTATTTTTGATCATATGATCTTTGAAATTTTTCCTGGGAAAGATCATAACTGGAGGTAAAAAAGTACCACCAGCGCTTACTATACAACATGTCGTAACCAATGTTCCTCTTTCTCCGCTTGTCACTTTCCCAATCGTTTTTCTACCTTTCGGTGCGATCACTTTCTGAGGCTTTTGAACCGTAGTAGTAGATGTCTCGTCCAAGTTGAATATTCTAGTACCGTCCGCAAAAATAGGGCTCCTTTTTATTAGGTTCTCCAAATTGTCGTAAAATTTTTCAACATTGGTCCTATTAAAAGCTGTAGCTCTGGCGAGACTGCAAGGTTCTGGTTTTTTTAAGCTTACATTATGTCTGCGTCTGAACGATAGCAACCAGTCTTTGCCAGCCATTTCGTTTTCTACCCATGAAACAGGCATTTTTAAATGGTTTATCTTAGCGCATTGATATGCTACCTGGCGACTTTCTTTGGCTGTCAACCCATAGAACAAAAGAGAACAATGGGTAAAATAATCTTTGAGAATCTGCTCTTGTTCAGAGGTGAAAATTTGATTAACTGAATAATTAGGTTCTAATCGTTGACCATCAAGAGAATCAAAATGTTTTGTTTTCCAGTAATATCTTTTTAGAGTAGCAAAAGCTACACCGGCTCTTTTGGATGCTTGTCTTATGGATTCCCCATTTCTTATTAATTTCAAGCCTTCCTCAATTTTTTCACGTGGGGTGTTCCCTATTTTGCGCGTAGTATTTTTTGGACGTGGCATGCTATCAACAAAAAAAAAAACTTAGTTAAATAAAATATTTTTGATAAGTTAAATAATTAAAAGTAATAGTAGCCACAAAAAAAAGATTCAAAATCAAAAGGTACACAGTGACTCATGAGTCACTGTGTACTCTTTCATTTTGAGCCACTGTGTACCGTTACGCCATTTTGAATATTTTATCAATATGAGCCGAATGAACGATCAATAACCTGAGCAAAACCACACAAAAGTAAACAACACAAATGGTATTTTTCAGCAGATAAAAGGGTAAACACGAATATATACAGGAATAGCCATGAAAACAAATGAAACTCACCTAAAAAAGTATTTTTGTGATCACTAAAACGAAAAACTGCGGTGACACCACCGTTCGGCGCTTGACCCGCCGGCTGACTGGTTTAAACGTGTCGAGAGCTCGAGCGCTTTCGATGAAGGAGGGGGATAACTATATATTATGTCTTATTCTAGCCAAAGTGTACCCGAGTCACTGTTGCCGACCGAGTCACTGTTCCCTACTTGACCCTACACTATTTTTTGGTATTTACTTGTTTCTTTAATTATTATATTATATTTGGTGTAGCACCGTTGGCAATAAAGGGAAGTACTTACCTATACAACAAACCAAATACTTTTTAGACTTATCATTATCACACCAAAACTTTCCACGTCGCGACCTCGGTAAGGTGATATCGACACCGAAATTCGTTAACAATACCAAACATGACACGCAGCTCAATTCCTGGAAAGGTTTGCGAGCTTGCGAATGTACTTTCAAGCTGGTTAGACACTACTAGTGTACTACGTACTATCTAGTTGTTGTACAATACCCAACAAAACAGCTGAAACAATAAGAAAGCTGGTACTTTCCTCGAGTGAAACATGTTACCATACACCACTCAAACAATAGTGTGAGCTGCTTTCGTTCGGAGAGCGGCGCATGCGCCCAAACTAAAGTTTCTCTTTGACAGCCACTTTGTTTTTTATTACCATACAGAGAAACAGACCACGATAATATACAGATGTCATGCACATATCATTTTGTTTCCAAGATTTTTTTATTTGAAGTGCTAAGCATTTTATATATAATAAATTGAAGTCATGACTGAAGTAACACTAATCTCCAGCTGTGATGTTGAAAGTCGAAAACCATTACCAAATTTAAACAATACCTATTGTTAGTGTTTTACATAATAGTATACTTAATTAATTGAATTACTTAGTCTACATCATTTTCTTATTACCCAATAGCAGACAAAAAATTTAAATAAATTAGGTTGCTTTGCCGAAGTTTCGCGAGATTTTGCACACTACTCATGTTATTCTAATACAATAATTATAGGTGCTAATACAATTATGTGCAGAGAAATGGTATTTTAACCAAACAAACATATTATTTTGGGTCACCTGCTGAGTATCTCTTACCTAGTAAACAACACAATGCAATATTTTTTAACCAAAGACAACAATAAAAAATAATTTGTGAAGAAAAATATCACAAATAAGTAAAATACTGTTAAAAAAATTGAGTGACCATGCAACAATATTATTTTCTTTAGACATAAAGAGGTAACAATTGTATATCTATCTTAGAATAGCTGGACACACATTTACAGGTTGATCAAAACCTCTTTATGTATATCTAGAGGCTGACTCTGGTTGTTAAGTTTGGCATTCTGTTTTGTTGTCAAAATAAAGAGAACATATTAATAATAGATCTCGTAACATTCTGTATTTTAATTAGCATAAATACTCATTCCTGTCACCAAACCCAAATCGTTTTAATTACCGTGTACAGAAAATAATATTTCAATGATAGTCATATTGGTGTAAAATGTAGGTATTTCATTTCAAGGCTGTTGGATTTTACTCAAATACCAACACTATTTTTTACAAGGCCATAGATAACAGTCAGGTATTCCATTCATTGACAAATTGTTAACATTTCAAACATATTTGTGCAACTAATTAAACAAAGGCACAAATTATAGGTCTGTAGTAGGTACCTAATGAGGTTTAGAAATGGCCTACTTTGCATTTTCAATGCTGATTAATGTCATAATAATAATTATTAAATTAACAGAATATAATAAGAGTTAATTTACCAAAAAAAATTGCATTTTTAATACTGATTTTTGAGTAAGTTCCTAGAAAATAAAAATAAAACAGACAGTAACATTACTGACACTATGCCCGTCCACGCATATAATATGTTTGATATCCCTCAGAAACCAGATTGGTTTTCTGGACAAAAGTAGCCTATGTCTGCCTCCAGCAACAAATTATGTACATACTAATTCAAGGCGCTGAGGTAACAAACACACACACACACAAACTTTCGCATTTATAATATTATTAGGATATCAGCTATTCAAGTTAAAAGATTGTCAATAAATAGACATTTGTCATTATACCTGAAGCCTGAAGGTTGAGTGAGTTTCTCTGTACCTGATATTGTTCTTTTTTATTTTATTTTTTGGTTTAATTTAAAATATATTACACTGAACAGTATGGGTAATTAAAATATTATTTATTCATATCAATATTATTATTGTTTTCAATAGTTACCAACCATTGTTAATCAAAACAACAAACCTAAGGATTTTAATGTTCAACCTTGCGCTCTAATTTTATTGTCATAATAAACATTAATTTAGTTTTTTATATTAAACCAACATATTAATTAGCTCTGAGTTGGGCAAAACTTAACCAAACCACAACCCCACTAATCATCAACCAAAATTAGCTATCTTGCTCGAGTGGTGAACGCTATGACGTCTCCTGCAAAGCCTTCAGAAGCCTTTCACGGTTAAATTATTGATAGTTTTTATTACAAAAGCCGAAAGATTTTATTAACATGTATTACGTTTGTACTTTAAATAAAGACAGATATTATTTTGCATTGTGAAACTGTTAAAATAAACGGGTGAAGAACTTTAAGTGTACACCAACCTGCCAGTTTTGCAGCGCCGTGTCGCCTCCAAACAACGTCCACCTTCATTATGACGAAATAACAAAACACACAAAAACTATTCTCCTACACTAAAATAACAATAACAGTTAACTAATTCATATTTCACTTGTTTGACAATCGTAAACGTTAAAGGAATTAAAGTAAACCATACGATTCTAACATAAAAGCTTTTGATGTTACGAAAAATGAAAATAAAAACTTAAAAAGAAACATCACCACAGAACATTACTCTTTGACTGACTGACTGACTGACTGATGGACGGTTTTCGTTCGGGAACGATGAACGAACTATAAGAACGGTTTTGTAATGGTAGTTTAGTAGTTTTGCAATCTCAAATAGATAAACCAAATGCACTTTAATGCCAATCGAATATTGGATATTGATAATAAATATTAATTTAACCATTTCTGAATTATTATTTTATCTCATATTTATAACTTAATTGTTTTATGAATAAAATAATCATCTTATAAAATTTATTTTGCCGTTTTGGTAGTTTTTAGCAAACAACTTACTGTCATATTATTATTGTCATTTTATAAAAATTGCCAGTAAATTTATTTGTTTTTTTTATTTGTTAGTATTTTTTATTTTGTGAGAGATTAACAAAGCAGATTAAAATTTACATGTTGACTTCGACTCCATTTTTGAAGCGATTATTTTTAATTTTAATAAGAACAGAAACATTTATTGATAATTTATTCACCAGCGAGTAAGAATTTTTTTCCTGTCTCACACTTACAAGAAAACATTAAATAATAAAATAAAGTAAAAGATTCTATTATTTATTTAAATATATACAATAAAAATTTTAAATGTTTTATTTTAGTCTAAAGTTGTTTTAAAATATTTTACAATAGTTTATTGAAATGACATTACAAAGCCAATGTTGCTATTTTTTCATAAAAAATGGCAGCCTTAATGTCGTAAGCTTTTCTTTTCTTTTCTACAAATGAAAAGTTTATAAAATCAATTTAGGGAAGAATTATAATGCTATTTATAGTGATCCAAATGAATAATACATTCTTTGTAACAATCACATAGTTGTTAATGCCGTGAGTCATGTACTTCATACTGGCCGTAAGTACTACGTGGTTACGATTCCTTTTTGTAGTTTGGCTTCAATTTAATTTACGTACGCTTCCTTAAATGTCTTAACGTTTATTCATGTTTAATAAAGGCCGTACGTCTGTGTCTTTATGAAATGGTGTTTTTATTTTAGGTGGCGTAATCATCGGGCAACTGCAAATGTTAGACGGATCGACCACGACAGAGAGTAGTGCATTGTCAACAGTGAATAAAGATAACATGAGTGCCGGGAGTGTGACGTTGGATCGTGAGCTAGCGAGCACGCGTCGGCTACTGTGGGGAGACCAAGTCAAAGACGATGTTTTCCGGCGCTGGGCGCAGGGTTTCCAGTTCAGTCCCGACGAGCCCAGTGCTCTCATTCAGCTGGAGGGAGGCCCTTGTGCAGCTATTGCACCCGTTCAGGGCTTTCTGCTTAAAATACTTTTATCGGAGACTCCAGGACACAGTTTTCATGATTTAACATCAGAAAAGTGCAATTCTCTACTGGTTAGGGCTGTGTGTACAATAATAAGTCAGTGTCTAGCTCCTAAGTACAATGTTGCTGTGTACCGGAAAGGTGAATCTGAAGCGGAGACCAGCAGTGGCAATAATTTGGAGGGACACTCCAACTCAGTGTTTGACACCATAGAACAATTCCATCGGCGAATTGAGGTTCACTCTTTTCAGAATTTATCTGAAGTGGAAGCCTTCTACACAAGGAACATTAGAATACTAAAGGACAAGTATGGTGTTTTACTTCTGTTGTATAGTGTTATACTTAGCAAGGGGGTCTCTGTGGTGGAAGCGGAACTTGCTGAACTGTCAGATCCACTCATACACTGCACATATGGCTATGGTTCACAAGGCCTCATTAACTTAATGCTCACTGGAAGAGCTGTGGCACACGTTTGGGATCACGATCAAGTGGTAGGAGGACTGAGACTGCGTGGTATTGAGAGGCAAAATGACATTGGATTTCTGACAATCATGGAACACATGCAATATTGCACTGTTGGTTCTTTTTATAAAAATCCCAAACACCCTGTGTGGGTGCTAGCTTCAGATACACATCTCACTGTGTTGTTTTCACTTGAGCGGCGGTTAGCAGCACCTGAGACGGTTGGTGAGTCAGCTGAGCGGATTTTCCGTTCTTTCGACCCTGAGGGCAATAACTTTATTCCTTCGGCTGCACTACAAGATGTATTATGTGCTGCTGACCTTGTGAGTGAACCTGAATACGTTGAGTTGATGAGAAGGAAATTAGATTCTGAAAATTTGGGTATTATACTTTTGAGTGCATTCATGGATGAGTTTTTTCCTGGATGCGAACGAGGCGCTCCTGACACATTCACCTTGCACCACTACAATGGCCTGCTGCGCAGTAACCCGGGCACCCGCGTCATGTACCGCACTGGGCGCGCGGCGTTGCTCGAGTGTCCAATGCGAGCTGCCAGCACTGACGCCATGCTCACATGTCTGCAGACCAAGTGGCCCAGCATTGATGTAGTGTGGGACGATGGACAGTCTCCTTCGCTCAACTAGTAAAGGCACCTCTTAATGACTTCTTGCTCGGAACTTGTACTGTGACTTAGTGAAGACCATGTCAAAAGTACCTTTAGATATGTTTAAATATGTCGCTGAAAATTCCATTACTTTATTCTTTTAACTTATGTATAAAAATTGTATTGGATGGATGGCGTTAAGGTATCAAAATGGATGATTCTCGCACTGATATTGACAGCTATTTTGCATAAATTTGTTGTTCTCAAGATGGTTGGTCCACCTACACTGCTACAATGATGACAGTGCAATACTAGTGTGTTAGGCCTGAGAGTCGACACTTGTTAGTGATAGTATCAGGACTATGTTTTGAGAATAGCTCCAAGCTACTTGTGTATATGAGTGATCTGATAAATTAAGCAATAAACTTTATGAGAGAATATAAAACATAATTGTAAAATATAATTTTACAGTGCTCTATTTTTGTGTTAAAAAGGATAAGAATTGTGTTTATAAAATTTGGAACGGGTACTGATTACAAATCTATTTTGGTATTCAGATTAGGTGTGACAACAGTTGTTTTAGGTCATCCTGTAATAACCTACATGTGGTGGGCAGTGGGTGATGCTAACCAGCTAATGGCCTCTTGGTATGCACAGGCTACATGCAACACCTTGCACTCTACTATTATAATGGATGCTTTGTTTGCAAATATTGTGTTTGTCCATTATTTTACAATTGTTGTATGCTACTAGACAAATTTTCTGTGTATTGATAACTTGTAGACTTACATGTGGAATGCCATCCTATACTTTATTTAATACTTTGGTGAAGAGTTAGTGAATATCTTGATAATACTGTATTATACTTTATGTATATTATTTATTCCTTTAAATTATAATACACTCTTCTATTCTCTGTAATTCTGAAGGATTTTCAGTATTTTTATGTTATTAGTACCTAGCTCCTTAGGGATCTATGCATCTTGAATGATAAGTCTTATCAAGTTCAATTAAACTAAATATATGGGAATTCACACTCAAAATAAGGTATGTAAATACCTAATGCATGATTGCATGAATTCCTGTATATTTAGTTTTACTATATCATGCAACGCGAAAGTTTAAAAGTAAATATTGAATTAAACTAATTTAATATGTGTAGACTTGTAAGATATGGAGACAAGTTCTTCATTCTTCAGAGGGGGATTGTATTATTCAACTGCTTTTTGACTTATGTAACTCATACATTTTGTGTTAATTTTTTATTCTTTGATTTTTAATGTAATTAAAATGCCTACCTATTTGGAACTTACAAAACATGTGTTTAGAGCTGGTGGATAATCTAATCACCAATGTTTGTTACTTATGTTCAAACCTAAAGATTACATCTAATTATAATTTAATGTGTAGTGACTATTAACTACTTAATTGTATTTCGTCAGATTCATGTAAAATAGCTGTGCACATTAGTGTTGCATCATAAAGAGTATATTGAAAGATATTTTCAGTTAGTCATAAATAGTGTAACATGCTTTTTTAATTACAATATGTGGGTTTTATTTTGTTTATGAGTTTTAACTATATATTTGCCCTCTATATGGTCAACAACAACCTGCAAGACCTTACCTATATAATGCATACATAGGTACTAGGATTTTTAATACAACATAGCCAAATATATCATTTTGTAAAACTATGTAAAGAACCAGCAATCATGATATTTTCATTGGTAACAAACATATTAGCATACTACATTGGCAAGTCTATTATACCAGGATTTCAGAAAATATTGTTTCTAAATGGACTCTGGAAATCTACATATGTATTGTAGCGACATTTTTAAAATATAATATGGACTTAAACAAGTGATGTGTTTCGTATCTGTATACATAAACCTCTTATTTAAATTACCTAATATTTTGACTAATTCTAAAACCTCTGGGGCCCCATTGACTATCATTGGCTTGTATGGTTTATAAAGCTGTTCCTAGATGGCGCGTATTTGAGTATTTAACGTATTCCTTTCTATGAAGTTTCTACGTAAGAAACTAAAAGTAACTCATAAATAAACTGTAGGGGTGTCAGCAATAAAACCCGTGGTGCGACAATAGTTCTATTTATATTATATAAACTGACCTGTTGGTCTAGTGGTTACTGGCCCTGACTGCTAAGCCGGAGGTTGTGGGTTCGATTCCCACCCAGGACGAACCTTTGTGTGATGAGCATGATTGTTTGTTCTGTGTCTGGGTGTATTTTATCTATAATTATGTATCTATTTACAAAAAAAATGTATATAAGTAGTTTACAGTTGTTTAGTACCCATAACACAATATAATTGCTTAATTTGGGGCTAGATGGCGCTGTGTGAATGTGGTAGAATATTATATTATTATTATTATTATTTTTATATTGCATTGCACTCCTAACAAATACTATGTACAATACTAGTCACTGCGTCACGATCTCGCGAACATAGTAGGTCACAGGATAGGATGCCCCCATATTACCAGGTAAGTAACCTGGCTATTTTATTTAAAGGTAAGTAGTCTACAAAATCTTATTAAAATTATGTTGCATAATTTTCGGTATTTTTTAAGTACGTAAGTATCAAGTCTCAGTAAAGGCTTGCGCAAACGAGGGACTTGTCCCCGTGGGATAAAAATCCCTGAATCGTGTAGAAAATGTCCGTCGAGTACCTACTCATCAGTATGTAAAATGTACTCTGTGCTACTCATCACGGACTCAACGCATACATAAGTAAAGTTGTGCTGTTATTTGTTCTAATGAACCGTACGTTACGGAATGTCATCGTGTGCGTTGTTGCCGCCAGTAGTAAGGGATGGATAATGATTGGCTTCTAGTTCTATCAAAATGAATCGTAGAACCAAACAGGTTTTTTTTGCATTTATTTCTAATAATAAATAGTAGAACTGAACGGAAACAGAATTCCATGTAAATATATCACAGAAGACTAGAACAGAATGCAGTTTCCGTTTGTATTTTTTTCGGGCGCGACTTCGCAGTTTTGTCCAGTCCGATCTCGATGGACAAAAAAGTACCCGGGTGACAGTACCTCGTTTGCGTCTTCTAATCTTTATCGGTTTATCGGATTCTGTCTTTTCGCTTCACTAGTAATCATTTGTTATTTGTTTACTAACACCACACCATTCTGTCAAAACTTCAAAATAGGTTATGTCATGTTATGGTAAATACATGGATTTCATAATAATAACTACTAATATTTAATAAAATAATAGATACACTTCGATGCGTAAATATAATCTAAAATAAAGAGAGCGGTTTCTAACATTAAGTTCACTTCATTTTCAGTATGCTAATGCTCAGTGTCCTGAAACTGTTACAATGAAAGTTTCTTCGAATACAATAAAACCAGAGTTACCACAAGATAGACTGAAAATCTAGATCGAAATAGTAGAAATGTCCCGAGCCGACACCGAATTCAAAAAATATGCTACGGAATATGATCCTATTAAGATTGGTTCTATTGACGGTAAGTTTCCCGTCGATTTGTACAGACGTTGTTAAACAACGATTAGAATTCGTATGATACATAATGCTTTCAATTTCAATATGTTTTGGTTTGCTGCTTAGTTGTTAACTTAGATTAATCTAGTACAGACTTATTTTGTTATTTAGGCACAGATACCGAACCCCACGACCGCGCGATATTACGTGCGTTACGCTCCGAATATACTCCGAGCAAATTAGCGAAAGGAAATCCAGCAAACACTCTGTTTATTGGCAGACTCAATCCTAGAACCACAGAGGTTAGTGAAAAAATCAGTGCATTTAATAAAAAATTGTTTAAAGTATGCATCAGTCTGCTAATCCTCTATTATAATGTCTAATATTTCAGGACACTATTAGATCTGAATTTGAACCATTTGGTAAAATTCTTCACTGTCGAGTTGTCAAAGATATAGTCACTGGGAAGTCAAAGCAATATGCCTTTGTAGAATATGAGACTATAGCCAGTTTAGACAAAGCACTAAAGAATATGCAGAAGGAGTATATAGATGGGTCAGAAATCATTGTGGAGCGCGAGGCAGGGCGTCGCATGCCCGGGTGGCGACCACGGAGACTTGGCGGCGGCTTTGGTGGGCGCAAAGAATCTGGTCAACTAAGATTTGGATGTCAGGATAGACCGTTTAGAAAGCCCTATGATATTGCACAAAAGAAAGAGATAACTCGAGATGTAAAAGATATTAAATAAGTTAAGATTAGATTACAAACCAGTGAAGTGTAAGTGAGAGTGGTCATTTAACTTTTAATAAAATGGCCTAGTTCTGGATCTATGAAATATTTAATGTACATCTAAGACTGGTAGGGACTGAGAGAAAAAGTAATTGTATTTTGTTATAAAATGATTGTTGTTAGTATCTACTGTTTAATTACAAAGGACATATTACACAAAAAATATCTTGTTTTGCTTGTGTAGTCTGAGGACAAACCCAACTCTTCAACCTCCCGGTGTTGTATACAAAGACTAAAGATAATGAAAAAAAAAGTACATCAATACGTTGGAACAAGCCATTGTGTTGTATCCTGGTTCTGTTTAAGATATCTATTTTTTGCTCGGCAGTTACGTTCTGCCTTTCAAATGACTCATAAATTAGATCTTGTTGACTTTCCAAGAACCTTGAATATTGTGGTATGGCATCATTAGTCTTCAATTCAATTTTCAATTCAATTCAATTCAATTCATTTATTTCATAAAAACAATATTACATTGTGTTGAAAATTTGCAAGTAATATAATTTATAACTAAAAATAAGAAATAATATAGATATGAATAACAGAAAATATTAATTGTAACAAACTAAATTAATCGTATATATTAAACAATGTCAAAGAAAGTACAATAATAAATAAAAATAAAAATCAATTAAAACATACACAACAATAATAATTAATCTCATAATAACGTACTTAATTAAAATTTATTAATTTGATTCAATATATCGTTTGCTTATAAAATCATCTAATGTATAAAAACATTCTTTAACAAGAAATGCCTTAAGCCTGGAAACAAAATGTCTCTCAACTCTAATGGGAGCTTATTAAAAAACCTAACAGAATTGAAGCACGAACTGTGTTTAGTGATATTAAGAGTAGGTGCTATCATCGCTGGCATATCCTTCCGTCTTGTTTTTTCACGTAATAGTCGTTCCTCTTTATTTTCGAAACTATAAATATTTTTTACAAAATTACTGAGTAAGACCATTAAATACAGGCTTGGTACTGTCAAAATTTTAAGGTCCCTAAAATAATCTTTGCAAGAATCCTGTTGATCAATGCGGACCATAGTTCTTATAGCTCTTTTTTGAGCAACAAAAGCTCTCTGAATATTATATTCATAGCTACCACTTGGTATCACTACTTCATGGTAGGTAGCAGGCACCGACAAGGATGATCTTGTGCCTATCGTTTAGAAAGCTGGCAATCCATTTGCAAAATTAACAATGGATTCCACGGTATTATAGTTTCGCTAGAAGGTGCCAGCCCTTATCAAAAAACCTTGGTGATGTCCAGGCTGACGGCGTGAGCTTCATCCTTGTCGTTCCAAACTTTCTGTACAATGTTGTGTGAAATACACAAGAATATGAAGCACAGTTCATAAAACCGTAATTTATATATGTTATACTCTTCACTCGTATGTACGATCTCAGTGGCCGTGTGCGTCATCGACGACAAGTCACTGGTAACATTCAACAATGACTAACGTAATATAATGCGTAATGTGTGCTGCTATGAGTTCAAGGGTTGGTGCAAGTCGTTCACGCGCACAGAGCTCGTCCTCACGCTCCTGCAGGCGTTGCTGTTTGTGGTGCTTCTTGGCTTTCTGCTGTTCTTAATACTTCATCTTCTCGTTTGTTCTACTGAACAAGCAAAACATGTCGTGGCGTCGCCTGAGCATACACCAAACCTACTTCAACCACCTCATATAATATATCCGCCTACATCGCCTGTTAACACTTCTGTTATTCCTCGACCTACCACTACTTTGTCATCAGACATCGAGTGCACTTGGCAACCTTCGAAAAAAACTAAAGCGCCAAAACGTTATTATTGGAGTTTACCGGATTCGACCGATAGTGCAACAACATACAGCTTGAACACAGAAGCTTTATACACGACGGATAATCTCGTGAGACCTTTTGAGGCATACGACGATGAGTCGGAAGGAAATCTGGAAGAAGAGGACGCCTCGCAAGTGTATAAAAATTATGTGGCGGCTCTAGTGAAGTTAAAACCACCCGCTGACCTGATATACGGTTGTATTTTGACCAAAGTGACTTCGTACTGGACGCTGACAGCGGCCAGCTGCATCAAGTCCATCGAGGAGATGGACTCGTTAGATTCGTTTTTTATAATGGAGACGTACGGTGAGGCGAATCACGGGCGGAATCACGCGCTCACAGACGTGCAGATCCACCCGCTATATCAGGGCGCCAACCGCAGCTACGACCTGGCGGCGCTGCGCAGCGGCGATGCGCTGGCGCCCGCCACCGCCTCCCTGCTGCGCCTGCCCACCATGCTCGAGTACTTCGTCGTGGCACTCGGGGAGAGATTCACTATGCTCGGCTACGGAGGTTACAGGTATATCATCCGGTTGTTAGCGAGCTGTGATCGCGCGCAGCCAGGTGCCAGTACAGTGTCGGTCCGCAGGAGCGTGCGGCGCGCGGCCACGTACACGGTGGCGGCGGCGCAGTGCGCGGCGGGCGGCGCGGGGGCGCTGTGCGCGGGCGCGCCGCACGCTCGGAGCACGCCGTGCGCGTACTGCGCGGGCACGCCGCTGCTGCGCGCCGGCCGCCTGTTCGGCGTCATGAGCGACAACCGCCAGTGCGGCATCACCTGCGAGCCCACGCTCTTCGTCAATATAGCTGCGCTGCGAGACTGGCTAGAATCCGTTATAGATTAATATAACTGATAGGTATTTATTTTTGTGTGCATTTTATTATTATATCTGTGAGTGAGAAATACGCATTTACTAATAATGCATGAAACCCGCATAAGAGTATCATGAAAGCGCGCCACGACGATTATAGTATCTAAGTACACACAGTAATTCTTACCCGATCCCTATACGATGACTGCGCACGCACGAATAATTATTTATACTACGAATCTATCATCTATCAGGTTGTAATTGCTTCTGAGACATTGGAGCAGCAGCTTGAAATAGCAAAGTAATGTAAGCCGAATAAATTTACTTAACTTTCAACAAGTCGAGTGGACCAGGTGGCGTCCCCGCAGTGGTTCTGAAGACGTGCGCCCCTGAGTTGACTCCCGTTTTAACGCGCCTTTATCGTCTCTCATATACCGCTAATAGGGTTCCATCTTCGTGGAAGGTAGCTAACGTCCACCCGATCCCTAAAAAGGGTGACCGGTCGGACCCGTCAAACTACAGACCGATAGCGATAACATCCTTGCTGTCCAAGGTTCTGGAACGAGTTATCAACTCCCAACTCCTGAGGTACCTTGAGGAGCACCAGCTGATAAGCGACCGCCAGTACGGTTTCCGTAACGGTCGGTCAGCTGGTGATCTTCTCGTGTACCCCACACACCGTTGGGCAGAAGCCTTGGAGGGCAAGGGTGAAGCTCTGGCTGTCAGCCTTGCCAAGGCGTTTGACAGGGTCTGGCACAAAGCACTTCTATCGAAGCTACCATCCTATGGAATCCCCGAGGGACTCTGCAGATGGATCGCCAGCTTCCTGGATGGTCGGAGCATTAGGGTCGTTGTTGATGGTGCTTGCTCCGATACCATGATGGTTAATGCTGGCGTACCACAAGGCTCAGTGCTTTCCCCAACGCTGTTTATTCTGCATATCAATGACATGTTAACCATTGAGAACATGCATTGTTATGCAGATGACAGCACGGGTGACGCGCGGTACACTAGCCAACAGAATGTCCCTCGGAGCTCCGTGCATGAGAGACGGTTACAACTTGTGTCTGAAGTTGAGGGCTCTCTCGGGCGGGCTCTCGAATGGGGTGAGAAGAACTTAGTTCATTTCAACCCCACGAAGACACAAGTATGCGCGTTCACTGCGAAGAAGGACCCTATTGTTATGGCGCCTCAGTTCCAAGGAGTTTCTCTCCGTATCTCCGATGACATTGGGATCCTCGGCGTTCAAATATCCAGCAAGGTCCAATTTGGGAGTCATTTGGAAGACAAAGCCAAACTGGCGAGCAAAAAGCTGGGCGTCCTGAACAGAGCCAGACGGTACTTTACGTCATCTCAACGGCTTGTGCTATACAAAGCACAAGTCCGACCGCACGTGGAGTACTGTTCTCACCTGTGGGCAGGAGCCCCCAAATACCAGCTCGACCCACTTAACTCCCTCCAACGGCGAGCTGTTCGAATCGTCGATGATCCCAATCTCACAGACAAATTGGAGTCACTGGAGCAGCGGAGGGACTTTGGCTCTCTATGCGTGCTCTATCGTATGTTCAACGGGGAGTGCTCTGAGGAACTGTTTGACTTGGTGCCATCGTCTCCTTTCTATCATCGCACCACTCGACATCGCAGCAAAGTTCATCCATACTACCTGGACACGATCTCGTCTAGCACGGTTCGTTTTCAGCGTTCATTTCTCACACGTACGTGCAGGCTCTGGAACGAACTACCAGCTGCGGTGTTTCCCGAGCGCTATGACATGTCCTTCTTCAAACGAGTTTTAAAGAGAGCATTAATATCACGGTAGGCAGCGGCTTCGCAGAGCCCCTGGCATTGCAGAAGTCTATGAGCGACAGTTTCCACTTACCATCAGGTGGGCTGTTGGCTCGTCTGCCACTGTAGGCAATAAAAAAAAAAAAAAAAAACTTAACTATACCTATGAACTCCATGAACTGAACAGGACGTAGGTACTACCTACATACCTACTTTCCTTTAAAGACGTTATTACTTTTATAGTGAAAAATGCTCAATGTTACACTTTTAAGATAGGATATGGTTATTATACTTACGAGTACCATCAGGTAAACCGTATGCTTGTTTGCCGCCATAGTTGTATAAAAAAACACTTGTCATAATTTATGAGGAGAATTAGGTACTGTAGTACATATAATTTTATACGATGAAGGCAACTCAAGTTCAGTCACTGGAGATGCTTTTGTCGTGGACGTCTTTAAGCAGAAACGGTAACACAAATAGAATTCTTTGCAAAATTACAAGGAAAACAACCATAATAAAATTATAAATAGAGCTCAACACAGCTGTGTATACCTACAACCAGTGGCGGATCCAGGATTTGAATTTGGAATGAGAGAGAAAGGCTCGACCATTGGAATTGGAACCCAGTGATGGACAACTAACTTAGCGAGAGGGGGAGGAACTGCTAACCTTGAATTTAGATTTGGAGGGAGATGGGGGAGGGGACCTACAAGTCGCCAGGGTAGGGTTTTGCCAAGATAAACACTACAACCACATGCATTTTTTGATCATGCAAATACGTTTGGGAGAGTGGCTCGAGCCTCCTAGCCCCCTTTCCATCTGAATCCGCCAGTGCCTACAGCGCATATTTTATTCGTCACATATCTACCTACTAGTACCTACCTCCATTCATTTTCATTATTCCTATTAGAACTAAAAATATTTAACATTGGTTTTGGTACCATTCTGTACAGCGTATTATACTGTACAGAGTAATTAAACGACCTCTTTTCAAACCACAGAGGAGCGGAACTATACAATTATACAATACAAATCAACTGTCAAATTAAAACAATTCAAAAACGTAGAGAATTATTTGTTTAAAACCTAAAGATTTATGTTTATTTAGATGTTTGCGAAGGCGTGAAAATCGTTAGTTAGCAAGTTTAGCACTGTTGAATAATCGTGAGAAGGAGACGCGGTCACAGTGTGTGCGAACAAGGCGCTGCTGGTGGTGTCCGCGCTGATGGCGGCCTTCGTCGTGTGCACCATCAGCGCCGCCATCATACAGATCATGGCCGTCAAGGAAGAAAACAACAAGCTGTAGCAGTAGGTGTAGTCATGGAATGAAATAAATTGTTTATTGTTACATGCATTTTTATATTTACCTTTTATTTCAAAACATTTAAAAATGGATAAACCTTTTAGTATACGCTCGATTGCGGTTGCGACGTGTACGTAAGTATCTAGTAGGTTCTAAGTCTTTACGTGCAACCGGTGGTGCAACTCGCAGTCTAGTAGGTATACATACTGTTGGAGATACAATGTGGATCGTATATCTAAGTGCTTTTTTTGAATTGATGTCTAAGTAGCATATTATTATGTCACACAAAATATCGTTAAAAGTGAATAAAAATCCACTTGTAGCCAGCGGAGACGATACCAGTAGTGACAACTGGGCGTAAAGGAATATAACTGGTGATAAGTACAATAAAAAACCAATATAAGCATAACATAAACATTTATTTAAATATTTTCCATAAGTTTTGAATCATTATAATACAATGCAAACTAGACGCATCGCTGTGCTCCTCCAATATACATATAACCCGAACGCTACAACGCTTTATACACACACGTCCCACACTAAATGTTACAAGAGTTACTAAGGCATTGAACATTTATACAACCTGTGTGCACTCGGCACAAACCTACCTCTTCGCTACTGTACACCATGCTTATATTACATACACATGTGGAAATAACGAGATGCACTTCTCGAATCATTTATTGTCTATCTGCTGAGCGGCGAAGCGATAAAAAAACAAACAATTATTGTATTGCACCTATATATCAAATATTACATAACTAACGTCACATGTCCAAAACGCAAAATATAATTTGATAACAGAATGGAATAGAAATAAAAAATTTAATTAATAATAATACATTATTCTCACAATTGATTGAATCAGAATACCGTCGGTTCCTATCTAATTGAACAAATATTTCATTTCCTAAGACTCAGTAGGTATAGGGTATGCGAACCTAAGAGACAGCGCAGAGTTACTTAGCTAGTAGTATCTACAGACTATGAGCAAAACTATCGTCATATCACATTAGGCATTCGTTATGAGTGGCGTCGGCGCGGGCCCGCTGTTTACACGGGACACTACACATAAATATGTTTATTATATAAACGGTAAGTCTGCAAAGTGATGACCCGTGTCAACAAAATTTTAATACTAACATAGTGCGTGTGATGGCGCCTCCATAACATTCGGTAACCTCACTAGCACTACATAATTATGTAATTGTCGACCCGTTAATATTTAAATGAGTTAGGGCTGGTTTACACGGGCTTAGTAGCTAAGTGCTTAGTACTTGTCCCTAATACTAACTCACAGTTTCTGAAAGGCTGACCTATTAAATCTTATGTGAAGTACCAATTGGGTTGCAAAAAGCATGAATTATTAGTTTAACTTGTTCTAATTATTATATTAGAACAAATTAAACTAATTATCCATGCTTTTAGCAAGCTTTTAGGTACTTCACATGAGATTTAACAAGTAATTAGTTAATTTTTCTTTGATCAGCCTTTCAGAAACTGGGGGTAAGTCCCAATGTTTTACACATTGGGGTTGTGCACACTGTGAGGTTAGTGCTTAGTATTAGTGTTTGTGACTAGTGCAAGTGAATAGAAATCAGTCCTATTAACTAAGCGACAACTCGATACTTGACCGCGTGTTGACGCTTGCTGACTTTGTGTAAACAGCTCGAAAAGTAACTTAGTGACAATGTACCGCGAAGTGAAAACACGTGTTTGTTAACGTGTTTTTGTCACTAATAGCTTATACTAAATCCAACGTTTATATGGTTACTTTTCACTTGTCATATTAGGGCTAAGTATTGTGACAAATACTAAGCACATAGCTACTAAGCCCGTGTAAACCAGTCATTATGTTCGTACAATACATTGGACATGCTGTTGACTGCGGGACGCTAACGTATATTAATATTTACATCAAATGATCACTTCAGATCAATTTTAAAGTAAATTAGTTCTACTGTTTAATGACATGTGAAAATTATTTAGTTTGCTTTTAATAACTGAAAGAAGAACAAAAATATAAAGTTATAACAGTAAAGTTATTGATAGAGGCATCTACTAATTATAACACAAGCCACTCTTATAGAAAATACCCAAGACACCGAAATGAAAGTAAGAAAGAGAAACATATAATTTGTAAATAAGTTAGAAGAGTGAAGCTATATCGCAGTGAGTCGCGTCCCGTTGTCTGTCCGTGTGTATTATCTATATGCCGCTGTTCCTGTACGAATGTATGTCGTCCTCCCTGTCCAGCATGCTCGGCTCGTACATACCGCTCTGCAAGTATACACACATCACTTAGTTAATAGTGTTTCTTTACTTGTACCTTATCGTAAAATAAAGAAAATTTACATCTCTCATATTCGGTAAGTAGGTTCTTATTACCCTCAAATGGGGCTTGTAGGTGACCAATTAGCGCTCTAGGGTAATAAATGTAGCTAGAAAAACCCTAAGGCGGTAAGTGATTAAAAAAAAACACTTCATTCTTTCAAAAAGTTACATCTAACCATCATACTGGCAATAGACATCATGCATTCAGCCCAATGACAAAAGAGGTCGCTTCGCTATTCAGCCTTGTCTTCGTATGAGTATAATAGTCATCAATTTTAAATATCGAACGGCGAAGCTCAATTTCGTTCTTGAAAAAAACCATTTTAAAAAAAAGATGAAAAAAGGCTATAGCACCCTCGAAATATCTCGGGCTGCAATTGATGCCTTACAGCCCTTGGCTACTATTCTACTATTAAAAATTCAAAGCTAAAATTTAAGAATATTGACAAAGACAGTGAGAGCATTTAAAAATTCTAATTTGCGAATTCTAATCATATTTGTCCGCAATTTTCACGAACTGTAATAATCTACTTGCATTTTTATCCATATTGCGACTAACGGATTAGGTACCTATCATAAATATAGCATAATAAAACAAACTTTAAACAAAATATCATTATTATCACACCAGTTTGATACTGACTGCAAGAAAAGGCCTCTTCTCATTTCGAGAAGGCATATAGCTTCAAAAGAGCTCTGATATTGTTGTAGGTACCTGTTAATGTCCATTCGGCAAGTTCGCGTCCTGGTGGCGGTTGTGGAACACAAGTGACAATTAATAACTAATAATGTTTTATTATAAATATTGCTAAATATAAAAGTTTGACAATCATAGGTTTGGTCCCTCATAACTGAAATTAATTATAGGTTAAGATACCTTGTCGGATTGACTTTTCACTGGGTATGGGGAGGGGGGAGGTGTGACGGCGGGAGAGGAAGGGATCGACACTTCTATTGCTTCTGGAAGGTCGTTTATCAGCTCCTACATTTATAAATAGATGATTAGGGGATCAGAATCAGGGTGGTGGATGGGATAATATAGTTTCTTTTGTTGTATATTAAGTCCACTACTTCAACGTAAATATGTTGTTTTCCTGCTGTACATTGGTTTGTTCCAAAAGCTTTACCAGGACTACCACAACCTCTTATAGCAGTTTTACTTTGTCTCTATTCTTGTTGAAGTTATACTTCTTTTGGCGCGATTGGGAAAAATGATGAGAGTGAATTTTTACGATGCGCGCGCACACCGACAGAAAAAAGCAACACCCTGAAGTTAGTTGCGAACCCTTTACACCCTGAAGTTAGTTGCGAACATTTGTGTGTCGTATCAGTACAAATAATCTGTGTGAATAAATAAAAAATATATTGGCGTTTATATCAATTCAAATATTTATGTATGTATGCGTTGTGTTATTATTTGGTATTTTTGGATTGTTACGCCAAAGAAGTATAACTTCTTACGTGCGTACAAAAGAAAAAGACAAAACACAAAGTAACATTGAACTAATACTGCTTTAGGGGGTGATGGTAGGCCCCCAGGTCTAAGTTGCCATGCTCCGCAGGCTAAATAACAACAGTAAGGTGATATTTAGGAATGGGAAATGGAGTGATAGGATCTTTGTATATTCTAAGCCATAGAGTTTATCGTGTCCATTATCAATGTGGTTATGTTTACCTGCGGCGCGGGCGCGGGCACGAAGTAATTAGAGGGCAGCGCGAGCGGCGCCGGGGGGGGCAGCGCGAGCGGCGCGGGGGGCGGGGGGGCGCCCGGGGGGTTGAACACGTCCACGTACGACTTCTTTATGTCTGTACACACACACACACGCAGGTCAATAATACGAACAGAGACTTTAGGCCTACATAGATCAGGACGGAATGGCAGAAGATTTAATTTTATACCAAAAGACAGTTGGGAATCGAACCCTACACCGAACACCGCCGCGTGAACACCATAGCTCTGTGACGACACCATCGGGCTCAACGGTCACGATGACGTCACGAAGCTTTTGAACGACAGTCGTGCTTGTCTCTACGTTCGAAACAGTCGATCTGTTTGCTCGGAACGTTAAAATTGTAGAAAGCTGTCACGGCAATAAACCTTAGTATATACAGTCTACTTTTCGTTTTACCCACTGAGCTTGATAGAATCCTCTTCAGGACATTCAAACTTATCTGGTAGGAATACAACATAAATTCCAATGTTATAAATTGAGTCTGTGGCATCGAAAGGTATTCTTTTGACATATTATCTTGTAATTTAAAAGTTAATTTTAAAACATTGAAATTTATGTCGTATTCCTACCAGATAAGTTTGAATGTCCTTTGATAAATAATGTAATCTAATAGTATAGGTCTTTTAACAGTCGTCAGTTATTATGTAAGTATGTAATACTCACGCCTTCCCTTCTGCATCTTGAATATGTTAGAGACGGGCGGCACCCCGGCGGTCGACAAGGGAGGCGACGTGCTCCTGTAACACCAGACATCTTGTCACATACATGTTTATACATCAAATAGACATAATATATTAAAGGTGTTTAGGAATATTTTCGCCACTAGTTGGCGCCACTTCAACTGTCTTATTAGGCCAATCAAGGGTTAACTTTCAAAAAGGGCTTGACAGATAGATTTGATTAGTGGGTGCTGCCACCTCGTGGGCGCTATTTTAGCAATATTCTTTTCTTCTTAAGCACGTGAATTATTTATTTTGTAAATTAATCATTTAAATTGCCAAAATGAACACTGAAAAACATTTATTTAATAGCGCTGTCGAAATTGAAGCGCGCCAACTGGTGACGAAAATTGTCCTAAACACCCTCAATATGTGAGTGAGATCACCGGATGCCCAATTTTGCCGCCTTATCTTTTATTCTCACCCCCCTCATTCCCTTCACCTACCTCACCCGCTTCACGGTAGGCGTTCAGCAGAGCCCCTGGCATTGAAGTTCATGAGCGACAGCTACCACTTGCCATTAGGTGGGCCGTTCGTCTATTGGCAATTAAAATAAAATAAGAATAGATACTGACTGCACGACATGCGGCAGGTGTACGCTCTTGGGCGGCGGCGGCGGCGGCTGGGCGGGCTCGTCGCCGTCGCTGTCCAGGTTGCGCCAGCGCTTCGTCTCCGCGTCCCACACGATCTGTACACGACACACCGAACCAACACTCACTCATAATATATCACTATCAGTCTTGTATGTGTACGTAAGTATCTCTGTATACGTAAAATAATAATAAATATCATAAAATAGTTAATCTTTTTATATTAATTAAGCTTGTTAAGGGTGTAACTGTGTAAGGTGCTAGCTACAACTGTTAGTGGCCAATAAAAGACACATAGCGCACAACATATTTATTTAATTGATAAATATATATATAAAATATATGGCTTTGTAAGCAAAACTGAGCAACATGAAAATAAGACAACAAAATAATAATACATAGATATAATAGGTATAATTGTAAAAAAATAAAAATATGTCGTCTATCTAAAATATAATTTTTTTTTTTTTTTTATTCTTTATTTTTCTGAGAGTTTAGTCACTCAGTGACTATGTCACTCTCATAAGAAAACTATACAAAATTAGGTACATTAGACATAAGCTTATTAATTATACCGATTAGCGAAAGTAACTTTGGCCATGCTATATAACATTCTGGCCTCCTCAGACAATGGAAAAGCAAGGATGCTATTACATCTACCAACATCATAATTTCTTTTGGACAAAAATAATTGGTCTCTTAGGGTCTCATTCCGCACACACTCCGCCAAAACGTGATGCACATCTTCTATAATATTACATGTAGCACAATTTGGTGACTCAGTTTTGCCCATTAAATATCCAAAACTATTTAACGGAATGTGTCCCGAACGAAGTCTAAGAGCCATAACTGTATCAGATCTGCTCATGTTGGTATGGTCAATCCATGGAAACTTTGTGATATTTGGTTGAATGGTTCGGTACCATATGCCTTTAGTTAATGACCTTTGATCAAAATATTGTTTCCATAGCTCAATACAATGTCTTTTCACAATGTATAAGAGATCTGTATGATAAGGAACCCACGGCAAATCTATACCATCTGTTAAGGCCTTCTTAGCCAATGAATCTACTGTTTCATTTCCGACCAGACCAACATGGGCCGGCACCCATTGTATAACTATATTTTTATTTTTACTAGTAATATCATAAATATAGCTTAAAATTGTATAACCAATCGTTGTTCCTCGAGATTTCGTCGTACAACGAACCAGATGTTGAAGGGCACTCTTTGAGTCCGAAAATATTACATAGTTACCGTTTTTGAGAGATTGAATGTAAGATAGTGCTTCTGCTATTGCAATCAGTTCGGCCTGCATTATATTCACGTTACAAGTTACGGTAAATTTGACTCCTGTATTTGTATGAGGATCGAAGAGTGCCGCTCCAACACTGGATCCATCCTTGGAACCATCAGTAAAAATTTTATAAAAATTATTGTAATTTTGATTTATGAATTGGATACACATCTCATTAAGATTTTGGGAGTTATAACATCGTTTTGCCTTATTTATTATTTCAATGTTTGGCCTTATAATATTAGAAAGATCCACATTAGTCACCCAAGTGTTTAAGGTAAACCGTTCCAATTGAAAGCTAGCATGAACTGGTGTAACCTTAAGATACTCGTGAATTGTTACTAATAGCGGTATTCTTTTACGCCTCCAATAAATATTATGAGTAAAACTCTGTAATTCATTTAATAAGGTCATGATTTTGTTCTTTGGGAACGATTTAGAATTAAGCCAAAATTTACCTGCCAAATAGTGTCTACGGATATGTAAGGGTTGCAAATGAAGTTCATTTTCCATGGCGTGTATAGGGGTGCTTTTTAAGAAACCACCCACCAGTCTCATAAATATATTTTGCACTTTGTCTAATTTACTCAAATTGGTTTGACATGCATTTTCGTAAAATATACACGCATAATCTAGCCTGCTTCGGATAAGAGATATATATAGACGTCTCATGTGCATAGGATGAATACCCCAATTTGACCCAGCAAGAACTTTAAAAATATTTATAAATTTAACAACCCTATCCCTTGTCTCATTTATATGTTTAGACCACCGTAAAGATCGGTCAAGCCATAACCCTAGATATTTTAAGTTGTCTACAACCTGCAATGATACACCATTTACTTGGAGATTAGTAATTTCCTTCCTAAAGCCCCTCTTAAAAATACACACTTTACTTTTAGACCCAGATATCTCCAAACCCAAGTTTGATAATAATTTAGACATAATATTTAATGCAAGTTGTAAATTTTGTGCTATGACTGAAATATCATTACCGGATGCATACAACACGAAGTCATCAGCATATTGAGAAACGTTTACTTGACGTATGTCTTCACAAACTGATATAGTTGCTATATTAAACAATAGTGGAGAGAGAGGATCACCCTGCGCCAATCCCCGACCAGTACTACGACACATAGTATTGTTATTTATAGTAATTTTAAGATTTCTTACTTTTAAGTAGTTCCATAAATATGTACACATTTTAGAGCCAACACCTAACTTGTCTAGTATTTGCATTAACATTGTTAAATCTACATTGTTATATGCGTCATTAATATCTATGAAACATCCTATTGTTGAGATATTTTTGGAGAAGCCGATTTGTGTACTTATAACAAAATTGGCCAAATTGTCTATAGTTGAGCGACATTTTCTGAACCCAGTAGTGTCGTTAGACAACATAATGTGTTTTTCTATAAACCATTCTAATCTATTCATTAGAACTGTATGAAAAACTTTGCAAAGACAAGAGATCATAGATATCGGTCTAATCGATGAGAACATATTCGGATCACGCCCTGGTTTCGGAATGGGCACAATAGTAACTTCTCGCCATTGTTTAGGAACGAAACCTTGTAAAAATACAATATTATAAAGTGTTAGTAATATTCGTTTTCCATTATCTGGTAAATTTTTTATCATTGAATATGAAATCTGGTCATGGCCTGGTGATGTATCTTTGGACCGAATAGCACTGTTTAACTCTTGCATAGTAATAGCAATTTCTAACTTAGAATTATGTGACGTAAAATTTTTATCTGATATTTGTACGAAGTCAGGTGCTAAGCTGCACAATAATTGATTGGCTTGAACACTGTCGACATAGTCTCCACGTGACTTGGAGCTCTTTAACCATCTCATTTTTTGCCAAACTTCACTCGGCGAAGATGTTTCATTTAAAGAATCGCAAAATGATTGCCACGCTGTAAATTTGGCGTTACGTATGGACTTTTGTGCAATACGAATTTTGTTCTGTAGTATTATTAAATTTTGTGGAATCGGGTTACGCCTAAATTTGGCTAATGCTAACCGGCGTTCAGCAACGAGTTTTGATAGTGTAGCATTCCAGTACGGCTTCGGTGTAAAACTTGTATTAGGATTTTGGTTGATTTTAGTGGTAGGTATGCACACATCTGCGGCCATATCAAGATATTGTATAAATAGGTCATACGAGGATTGTAAATTATTGGCAAATTTAAATTGCATAAATAATTTTTGTAATAATTCGTAATAAGCAGTCCAGTCGGCCTTTTTAAAATTCCTACGTATAATAATATTACTCCTAGAACTTACCTCAATAAACGATGAAATTTTGACCACATAGTGATCACTGCCCAGCGTCTCGTTTAGTGGTCTCCAATCAAATGTTAGTGCTATGTCCGAAGATGCCAATGAGATGTCAGGCGATGACTGTTGAAGTATATTATTAACTAACTTGATACGGGTTGCTTTTCCGTCGTTAAGAATAATTAATTGGTGTTCTAACAAAGCGTCGAAAATATGATTACCTCTTTGATCTGTTTTAGATGACCAGTTATTGTGGTGTCCATTAAAGTCTCCCAACAATAATGTTTTTTTGCTACATAATGAAAATATTTCGTCCCAATCGTTTTGATTAGTTTGTGCTGACGGGGGGCAGTAGATTGAAACTATATTATCTATATACGGGCAGTTAAAGATTTTTATCCAAATAATTTCAATATGTTGATTACGTAATTGAATATTATGTCGTTTTGATTTTATTGATGTATGAGTAACAATAGCTACACCACCATAACTGTCATATCTATCTTTACGATATATATTATACCCATCTATTTTTAAAAAACTATCAGGTTCTAACCATGTTTCGCTTAGAACAGCAATGTGGATCTTTTCTTGAAGTAATAAATTTTGAAATGTATCTAATTTAGGCCGTAAACTTTGCGCATTCCATTGAATAATATTAATTCGGTATTTTTTATGACTATTATCCATTAATGAAGTCCAAAATTTTCTTAAGAATAGGCCAATCTGCAATATTTTCAACTACAACTAAAATTACCCATTGTATACAACACTTAATCACGTTATAAAATTTAGATTTTATCGAGTCATTTGATAAAAAAATAATCTCTTTTATTCGAGTTAACAATTCTTCAAAATTTACGTCTCTTCTGGTTTCCTCGGGGGGTGTCAATTTTGGGGAGTCACATGATCTAGGCTCCGACCAGGGTACAGTCTCATCTATAAAGTGTTCCGACATTAACTCCACACCGGGTGTGCAGGGTCTCTGTGGCTTCTTTGACGATTGTTTATATTGTTTCCGTCGTTGCTCCGTATGTATACTAGCTTTCGTTTTAACGACACTGGCGAACGTTGGTGTAGGATAAATAATATGAGATTCAGTGGTTTGAATTGCAGGTTCGACAGGCGGTTGTGAGTAACTTGGCTTATAGCTATTATTTTCTCGTGTAGGTGGTATATACATTGTCAAAGCTCGACCATATGTACAGTTAAATTCAGCCATAAGGTCTCTGAGTTTTCTTTCTTTTAGATAAACTGGGCAAGTTTTTACCAAAGCCATGTGACTGCCACTACAATTGATGCATTTGTACGTTTGCTTTTCGCAATTGGCATGGCTATCGCCGCACTTCGGGCAAACCGGGTGTTTTGACAAACATTTTTTATTTGTATGACCAAATTTCCAACAATTGCTACACTGTGTGACGGGAAACCTGTATGGTTCAACTGCTATGCGCAAATCATCTACATATACATATCCCGGTAAACTGGATCCTTTGAAGCATAATCGGATAGCTTCGCTAGGAAGCCATGCCTCTTCTGTAACAGATTTATCAAAGTTCCGTTTCTTAAGGCGACTCGCTGACAATAACTGTACACCCTCGGGACACGTGATATATTTTAGTATATCTTCATCGGATAACTCAATGTCCACGTCCTTTATTACACCAAAGGAGTTACTCACCTCCAGTGCTCGCTGTAGTTTCCATCCTTTATCCACAAATGTCTTACACATTTCCAACCTAGTAATACTACTTTCTTCCCTGAAATCAATCCTAATTTTATATTGATTAATATATTTTAACTTATAAATATCTTTTATATCTTCTTCTTTAAATATTTTTGCTAAAGAAAACTGCTTAGGCAGCTTTTCCTTGCAAGTAATGTAAACTTGTATATTATCTTTGTCCTTTACTTTCTTATCCTTTCTTCCGACCAATGTCCAGTCTTCTTCTGAATCCTGACGTAATCTTTTACCTCCTATGTTACTGTTACACCTCTCAGTTTGTATAGTATCTTCTGCCTGCATTTCTTCTATCAACTCCTGTCTCATGTCATACTCATTTGTCAGATTACAGCTTGATGTATTGTGTATATCATTTACGGAACTATTTAAAATATCTTTATCCATCGCTAATGATTAGCGACGAAGTATGACTCATTATAATGAGTATCGCAAACAATAGGTCGCGCCAGGTAGCCGGCCGTCGTTCCGGATCGTCGAGCGCAGCAAAATAAAGAGTAATTAAATAAAACTATCACACGCGGCTGATACGTACGAATGCCGTAACGCGACTGTAAAATATAATTAATATCACTACTGGAACTAGCGAAAAGATCATAAACAACCCAAGTCACACTAAAACAAAATCACAAAACAATATTTGACAACCAGCGACCTCTACGTATAGTCGGTACAAACAAACGGTTCTGAACGAGCACGAGCACGTCGAATACCTACACTTAATAGGAAGCCATTTCATTATTTGGACTATACAAACTGACTAAAATCACGAATTATTGAACTACTTGAAACACATTACAATAGTTGAATTGTCATTAAATAATTTTCCTTTAAACTATCTTAAATGGGTCAATTTATTCAAGGTCATGGAAACGGAGTTTTTTTTAATATTTAATTTTGTGTCTTTTAAATGTTTTTTAGCTGCTGATATTGCATCAATTTTATATTTCACAAGTTTTGTTCAAAATTCATTTAAAATAGACCATAGATAAAAGACATAGATGAATTTTTTGTGAAATCTAGAATTTCACAAACCGTAAAATTTTATAGAATTTGATTGTGGGACATGAACAATGTATTAAATTGTGTATGTCATGTCCCACGGCCCAGCTACAGCCTGGCCTACATAAGCGTGGGCACGTGAGAGCTGGGCGGCACGCGTGGGGTCACACTCACGGAGGGGTTCTTATCATCAGGCAGGATCATCTGGTTGGGCGCGCGCAGCGACAGCTTGGTGAGGATGCCGCCGAGCCAGCCGCCCTTGCTGCCCTTCCCCTCACCTCCCCTGCTCTCCTCCTTCGACCTCGACTCCTGCTTCTTTGCGGCAGTCTTCGGAGTGTCAGTGTCGCGATCATTTTGCTATACGAAACAATGTACATTTGTTATGTTATAAACATAGAATAGAAATTATTTGAAGCTCTTTTTATAATTTTTTCGTTTTCTTAAAAGGAACAGGAATGGCGAATCGCAACTATAATATTACTCTGTTGCTGATAATAAAATAAATTATATTAGATGAAAGGTAAATAGTTTCCAATATTCAGCACCACTGAGTGCGACGCCCATACCTGTGTGAGATCACAATTTTTCGTTCCTACAGGATTTTTTGTCTGGTTTTTTGTACAAGCGGCATGGAACAAAAATTTTATTTGTAAGAAAACGTTGCTCTGCTTGTATCGATTAGCAGTTTTAAGTTGTTACTTTTTAGTACTGTAGCCAAGCGCAGCTGACGCTCGCAAACAAACGCATGCAGACATTAATTACACTTTAGAGTTACATGCTATGTGTATATACAATCTTACGTCTGCGCTGGGCGGTCTGTCGTCATCGTAGTCGTAGCCGGTGCTGCGCGGCTTGCTGGCGCCCGGCATGGTGATGGTGGGCCGCGCCTCCTGCTCGCCCCCCACCGCGCCCCCCACCACGCCCCCCACCACGCCCCCCTGCACGCACACACAACGGGTTAAGGCGCTAAACAGCCCGTTCACAATGATACCCACGGCAAAAAACTTCCTATCCGCAGAACGCTTTTCTTTATAAAAAAATAATCGTTTTTTGTTTTTACCAATACATGGAACGTTTTACGAATAAGACGTTTCTTCAGCATGAGATTTATTGTAAATGGGACCAAACAGTGTCCGTCACAACGCACACTCCAACACAATACACACATTATAATAGGGATGTTGATACAAATCCTAATTATATACTTAACATTACTCGTAAGTGGGTATGGTATTGAAGGAAAGTTCCCTTTGTCATAGCGCTACAGTTCCAAGGATTTTACTTCATTAGGATGGTAAATTTGAGTATTTTCACTTTAAATTACAGCACTATTAATATGTAAGGTAATTGCGAGCGCAACTCGCAGCCGATGACGTCTTCTCACTTTATACCAAACTAATAGTTACGTTTATGAACTACACGTGGCAGCACATAAGCGCACTCTTCTGTGGTTCTATCCTTTTCTAACACTCAAAATCGTCACTTAGCTAGAGCAAGAAGAGTGACAGAAAGACAGAACATATTAAAGTGTGATTCTGTTGTCAGGTGTGGTTCAACCTTCCGATTTATATCAACACCCATATTCGTTATAACTAACATTATACAAAGGGATTATTTTAGTATTTACATAAATTAGTTTTGCGAAGATATTCGAGTGCGATTCACCGTAGGTAGTAAGATTACACGAATACAACACAAATTTCACAGTTCGAACTATGTGCTTATTAAATTAATGTTTAACATTTATATATTTTTTAGTATATCACAAATGTCTATAAGAAATTTTGAAGGTTTCTTCAACTATAATATGATTCTAATGTGCTTTGTGATAGCTTTAAACAAAGCAAACTTCAGTAAACGTAGCCAGGCGTTAAACCGAGTTTGTCTGTAAGAGCCGCTTCACATTTATGACAAATAAATGTTTTATAAATTATGATTACAATTATCTAGTGTTTTTTCTTTGGTTTTAGGGAAAACTTCTTACAGTATCACATGTTATGGAGTTAAAACTTTTAGTACAGTTATAAGTTGTTTTCTCTATCAAACTTGTGTTCTGACGGTTGTAATTGTTAAGAGCGTTTACGCGTAAAAAGTAAGTAACCATAATGTTACAGTTATTTTATTATAAAAATAACGCAACTTAAGTTTCAAATGCATATAAATAGAACTAAATATGTCACCAAAATGGGACGTTGCAACTCATGACGCGTAAACGCTCTTAACAATTACAACAAGTGATCAGTAGGTACACCGCGGGTATTAGTGTTCGTGCGGGGTCAGCGGGGTCAGCGGGGTCAGAGGTGGTTAGTAAAACCAAACTCTCTCATTAAACATTTAATTGTAATAACGATCGTGTAGTACATAGTTACCGAACGTGAGTTAGCCTCTAAGCTATAACACTACCTAATACACTACGAAGTCACAAGCGACCCATAATTATATAATACCATAATAGGTACAATAATGCGAGAAGGACCAATGAATAGAAATGTTTGTGTTCGATAACTTCCTAAATTATAAAATAAATTAACGAAATATTAGTGTCAGATCAATAGATATCACAGCGTTTCAGTAATAATAACAGGTAATAAAAGCGTTAAATATTGTATAAATGCGAGGGAGCGTGTCGCGGTCGATTAACACATTGTGGTATTTTGTTGTGGCGGTTATATGAAGGAGACGGGCTCGTCGATGTCGAAGGTGCGCGGGCCCGCCACGTAGTATTTGGCGTCGTGTTCGCGGGGCGGGTCCTCTGTCGGCTCCTCCCCCTCGCCCAGCGGCGCGTCAATGTCGAAGGTGCGCGGCGGGCGGCGCCCCGCCCCCCGCGGCCGCCCCGCCTCGCGCCGCGCCATGATCGCTTCGAACCTGTCCAGGCTGCGCTCGATGGTGCGCCGCAGCTCGCGCTTGTGCGCGTCGTCCGAGAGCGCGGCGGCGGGCGGCGAGGCGGGCTCGTCGATGGGGTAGGTGCCGCCGAACACGAGCGGCTTGAAGGCTTGGGCCCGCGCCGGCCGCCGCGCCCACCGGTCCACCGTGTCGCAGATGAGCCGGCCGCCGGGCGACGCGCGGGCGGGCGGCGCGCGCGCGGTGGCGGCGCGGCGCTCACTGGCGCGCGCGGGCACCGGGCTGTGCGCGATGTGCACGTCGAGGTCGGACAGCGGCGGGGCGGGCGCGGGGGCGCGCGCACGCTCGACTTCGTCGCGCGCGGCGGGCTGTGTCCTGGGGTGCAGGCGGCGGCGCAGGGCGGGCGCGCGGCAGAGCTCGGCCAGCTCGAGGTCGGCGCGGGGCGGGGCGCGCTGCACACCCGCCCACCAACAACATTAGACAGCGCCAGTGCGCCGGCCCGACGCTGCGTCGGACCGAGCACTCGCGCGACCGACCTACGACCTACACTCGGCCGTTAACGCGGGGAGACTACCAAAGCTCACTCGCTACTCGAATATCTTCGAATCGTACATTAAGCTTTGCGATATAAACTACCTAACGAGTAAACGTCGCTGGACTACCATTATGCTGTTGCTAAGTTTCAGTTGCATCATTTCTGACATGATCTATAAACCGGCCCGATCGAATTGAATTTAAATTCCTATTGTCTAAATGTGGCGATAAATCGAGTTCATCCTCCAGCTAGCACAATTACGCCTCGACTATAAACAATATTCACAATTTAAAAATTCTATTCTAAAATTATTTTAAAATAAAACCGGAGGATAAACTCAAGTTACTCGTTCCGAATGTTCCCTCCACCAACCGTACGTACCTCGGGGGCGGGCGCGTACTGGTCGCTGTGCCAGTAGGGGTCGGCGTACTGCTGGTGCTGCTCCTCGGCCCTGGGCCACTCTTCATACTGTCCGTACTGCTGCTGTTCGTCTGCTGCCACTTGCTGCTGCGGTACTGGCTGGTGCTGTGGTGATAGCTGTTGCTGCTGCGGTGGCGCGTAGTACTGCGGAGGGTACTCCGGCTTGTCCTCCGCGGGCTCCGGATACGTCGGCGTGGGCTGTTGCACTTGTTGGTACTGGGGCGTCTGCTGGTCGAACTGACAAATAAGAACGAAATAAAGTTATACTGTCCTGTTGCTACAAAAAAGAACCAGAGATAAGAAGAGTCGGGCTTTTAAATAAAAATAAGCCGATATTAAACAGTTAAAACAATGAAATGAAGGTGTACCGGTTATTGTAGTATCCACAGTTATAGTTATACTATACTGACCTGTGGTTGGTCTCCCCACCCGTACTGTTGTTGTTGTTGTTGTTGTTGTTGCTGTTGCTGTGGCGGGGGCTCGTAGTAGTTGTGCTGCGGAGTCGCTGGTGACGCGCTCTCGGCCTGCGCGTGCGCATACGTTAGTCACACACACACACACACGCGCATACACAAGTTTAGTTAGAGGGATGGTTACAATATGTCCACATGTAAAATTATCTATATAGCTAATTTATTTGACTGATATGTTATCAGATATAATTATTTTAGATTTTTCATTGTAGACGAGTCATAGTGAAAACTCATTGATTAAGCTCAGGCACGTTTATATGAAATGTGTCAGTAAATATCAGGTATCTTAATCATAATGTTACGTTAAGTAGAATTAAGAAACTGTATAATAATAAAAAAAATGCATTAAATGCACCCATTTACATTAGTTTTAGTTAGTAATAAAAAAATGATTAAAAATGATACACGTGTATGTATACGTGCACGTGCACATGTGCCGTTACGATAGCTCCATTGAGTTATTAGTTATAGTTGCGTACGTACAGTGAGCATGTGCGCCACGTTCTTGACGTCGTCGAGCCACTGCTGGTGGTGGCGCGGCGACCCCTCGGCGCTGTCCGCCTCGTCCGCCGGCGCCGTCTCCTGCAGCGCGGGGTCGTGGTACTTCAGTCTGAGCGGAAAACAACCTCATTAGCATAATGAACTTGTCCTTGATTTGTCATGGGTTCATCACACCATACTTCCAACGAACAGGGAGCATCTTCCGACCAGGCTGCGTGATCGTGCCTGGCGACCACTGCCCGACGGTTGGTAGTTTCGGGTATTGTGTATATAAGTATTTATTTGTAGTTGGTATGAGAACTTTGATAATGGGATTCAAGATTCCATAGCGCCATCTATTTCGTTTGTGTCGTACTACATCGTTATTGTTGTCTTCGCTCATGGTGGGCCACTAATGGTCACATAGATGGTGCCACAATTCGGATACGGAGGAGCTGATAATGAAAACAAAAGGGCAACAAGGTAACAGTACGGTAGTAGATCCACGCTGATTTCAGCATGAATGGGCCGGACCGTCCGGGGAAGTACTACCCTCTCATAGAAGATCGACTTAAGAGTAGTAGTATCCGTACTACTGCGTTTCGTTCGGTGAGTGAGAGCGCCGGAGGCCCAATTTCCCCCCTTTCCTCTTTCCTCACGTCCCTCATTTCCTTCCCCTAACCCCATTCCCAGCCGCCATAGTGGAGGCCACCATACCAGCAGTTTAAAACGATAGCTTTTGGTATAGTGGCCGCCACTTCTGGATTCCACTGACTGCTTACCATCAGGCGGGGTGGAGTCACTTTGGTAGGCTATACTAAGTACCTGTCGGCGAGCGCGGCGAGGTGCGCGACGAGCGCGCGCTCGTAGTGGTGCGGCGCGCGGGTGACGGCGCGCGCGAGGGCCTCGGTGTAGGCGAGCGCGCGCTCGTACAGCCCGCAGTCCGCCAGCCGACACGCCAGCAGCAGCTTGTAGGCCTGGCGCCGGGGAACGAGACGCATTTACATATTAAATTAAAAGTTATCTTTACTCACTTAGCAATTAATGGAACATTATTTTTGTTTTTAATTTATTTCTTTCTTTAGTAGGCTCAGTTGTATTTTTTAACGTTGTTGTAATACTTAGAAATGAATAAATTACAAAACAACAGTCATCGTAAAATGCGCCTGCTAATTAGGTATCTGAGTTGTATACAATAAATAATCACCTGTAGTTCAGTGATAACGAAGTCGTCCTGGTTGAGCGAGAGCGCGTACTCGTAGACCTCGGTGGCGAAGATGGCGCGGTCGCTGGCGAGCTGCGCCAGACTGCTGCTGCGCGCGTCGGCCAGCAGCAGCGCCAGGCGCGGCGGCGCGGCGCCGGAGCGCTCGGCCGCGCGGGCCAGCGGCGCGGCGCCGGAGCGCTCGGCCGCGCGGGCCAGCGGCGCCAGCGGGTGCCGCGCGAACGGCACGCCGCCCGACACGTAGCAGAACTGCGCCGAGTACAGCAGCCCGCGGGACAGCAGGCTGTCGCCTGCACACCGCGCACGTGTACATTATCGATCGAAAGTGCTTTCTTACAATAATACCTACTTAAACATTAAAGTAAATAAACGCCTTCGCGCGTATTTTCCTTTCACTAAAACACAAGAAGTCGTCTGTTCTGTTCTTTGTTAGTGTGAGTGATTTTATATTAGTGAAATCGTTGTTCTGATCACAGATGGCTTCGCTGCGACCTCCTAGCCACTATACCACCTGTCCCACCAAGGCGCAACCCGCGCAACACAGACAGGACAAAGTATAGACAAACAATCGAAGCGAAACTTAAACAAACAGGGGCACCACATACACCATCGGACCCCGCAGATATAGACAAACAAGTCAATGGATTCACCAAATCCGTAATTGACAGTTACCACACAGCCTGTAAAGAGACTACACCACTCCGCACACCTGGCAAACAACCATGGTGGGGGGCGGAACTGGAGCGTAAGCGCAAACAGGTAAGGAAATGTCTCAACAGAGCCATGAACACAAGCAAAGACGAAGACTGGGATGAATACTACTCAGCCAAATCAAAATACAAGAAATGTATTAGATTCAGACGAACCATGGGATGGAGAAACTTCTGTGGAAACGTCGAATCTTGTCAACAAGCAAACAGGGTACGTAAAATCTTGTGCCACCAAAACTCATCAAATGATACAAGCATTCGTCGGCCCGATGGCAGCCTAACGACCTCCCCCGAAGAGGCCAAACGCATCCTAACAGAAACTCACTTCCCGGATTGCGTCTTTACTAGGTCTCCAAGCTGGGCGGACGATACCATCATACCATCCGAGGACGATTGGAATTACGCAAACAAGGTAGTAACCATGGAGAAACTGCGATGGGCCATACAATGTTTCCACCCATTCAAAGCGGCTGGCCCGGACGGGATTTTCCCCGCACTACTTCAGTGGGGTGAGAGATCCGTCATTCCCAGACTGACTCCGCTAATGAGAGCGTGCCTCGCCTTCAGATACATACCGAAAGGATGGAGGGAAGTGAAAGTAATATACATACCAAAACCAGGTAAGGGAGACTACACAAACCCTAAATCACATCGACCAATCAGCCTTACCTCCTTCCTGCTAAAGTCATTGGAAAGGCTATGCGAGAGGGAGCTGAGAGATGGAGCACTTAAAAGCATACCACTACATACGAATCAACATGCCTACAGTTCAGGTAAGTCAACAGACTCGGCTCTTCATCTGGTAGTCAGCAGAATCGAGGAGGCACTAGAACAAAAAGGCAGTTGTCTCGGCACCTTCATAGACATTGAAGGAGCTTTCGACAAAACACACTTTGCAAGTATACAAGCTGCGCTCCACCGACACGGAGTAAAGGCGGTACTTGTGGAGTGGATCACAAACTCACTGAGCAAACGGATAGTACGACTTGGAGATGATGAGAACTCAGCAATGCTAGCTAGAGGCTGCCCTCAGGGAGGTGTCCTGTCCCCCCTTTTGTGGAATCTGGTAATAAATGACCTCATCACCAAACTAAACAACCACCATGACTACACAATAGGTTACGCCGATGACCTTGCCATTCTCACACCAGGTAAGGTAACAGGAACCATTTGCAACCTCACGCAACAAGCGCTATATATAGTTGAAAAATGGTGCAAGGAGTATGACCTCTCGGTAAACCCCAACAAGACGCAGCTTGTTTTGTTCACCAAGAAGCGCAGCCTGGGTCACTTTACTTTACCCAGGATTTTCAACACCGAACTAAAACTGTCAAACGATGTCAAGTACCTTGGCGTCACCCTTGACAGTAAACTAACATGGAGCAACCATGTAGACAACACAATAAACAAGGCAACGATTATATTCTACCAATGCAAGAAGATGATTGGTAAGACGTGGGGACTACAACCCAAAATAATACTATGGCTCTACAACACCGTCATCAAACCCATACTCTCTTATGGGGCAGTAGTCTGGTGGCCGAGAACTAAACTGGACACTATGGCAAACAAACTTCAACGGATACAAAGGTTAGCATGCATGGCTATTACAGGCTGCTTCAGGACCACACCGACGGCGGCTTTAGAGGCTATGTTGGGCCTCCCACCACTCCCCCTCTACATCCAACAGGAGGCAGCAATGACGGCCCTACGCCTCAAAACACTAAACTTGTGGTACAAAGGTAAAACAAAACATATGTCTCTACTTGAGGGACTGACAAATAAATTTCCTATAATCAATGCGGTAAACGACCGCATACCGAAACAATTTGTCTTTGACAAGAAATACAAAATACAACTGCATGAGGACCAGAGTTGCGAGGGATTGCGACTAGAGGAACTCAGGATATTTACAGACGGATCAAAAACAGGCACAGGGACCGGAACCGGGATCTTCTCCGAGGATTTAAACATGCACATATCAGCACCGTTGGGGGCCGAAAACACTGTCTTCCAAGCTGAGTGTATGGGTATCTCCCTGGCAGCCTCGGCGATCCTAGCAAGAGAGGTCAGGGATCATTCCATCCGCATACTCTCGGACAGCATGTCTGTTCTTCAAGCGCTAGGAAGCCATACAATAAATTCCAAACTAATATATGACTGCCACCAAAAACTATGTAAGGTAGGTAACAATAACAACATCACTATACAATGGATCAAAGGGCATAGCGGCTCCCGAGGTAACGACGCAGCCGACGTGCTTGCAAGGGAAGGCTCAGCTATGAATGCCGTGGGACCAGAACCCACGGTTGCCATCCCCTTTGGTCACCTACGCACCCTGGTAAGAAATCACACCATAGATCAACACAAAAACACATGGAAGAACCATACCGAGTGCAGGCAGGCTAAGCAAGCACTGCCAGAGCTGAATGCTCGCATCACAAAACAGGCGCTCCGACTGTCAAAACAACAACTTCGCACAGTCACAGCCGCCATCACCGGTCATGGCTCTTTCAATAAACACCTATTTGTCATGAGAATTACAGACAGCCCGCTTTGCAGAGCCTGCATGCGGGCAGACGAAACAACAGCACACATACTGCTACACTGCCCTGAGGTCGCCACATACAGGGCAAAATACTTTGGCGACCCGAATTCACTCCAAGAGATTGTCGGGGACATCAAAAGTCTGCTGGCCTTCCTCGAGGAGCTGGGATGGATCGAGTGATCGCCCCCCACCCACACGCAAAATACGCGCACAGTCGTGGAGTTGCGGAAAACAGCCCGTTAATACCAATACCAATACCAATAGTGAAATCGTTTTGGTTCAATACGCATCTAACGGGACAGCATATTTTGTGCTATGTTTTAGTGTGTGTGTGTGTACTTTTATTTTTTGACAGCCTCTGTGGTTTGGTGGTACTGTGTATGGACTGCAACGCAGAGGTCGCGAGTTCAATTTCCGCTCAGTTCAAATATTTGTGTGCATGAACATGTCTATTTGCTATTGGTCTGGGTGTTTCTATGTATAATATGTATATATTTACAAAACAAAAATATATAAGTATGTATATCCGCATTCTAGAATCTATAACACAAGCATATAATATGCTAATTTTGGGTCTAGATGGCGTTGTGTGTAGTTGTTGAAATATTATTATTATTATTATTATTAATTAAATTGTAACTTTCTTTAAGCTTCTAAACTTCTTGTATAAATATTAAAAGGCATCGTTTTAGTTTAATACTCTAAACAGTGATGTGTACAATACAATAAAACATTTTAATTATTATAAACTACATAATATTACAAAAAAAGTTCTTTACAATAAATACTGCAAAATAACTAACATGACATTATGCGGTATTATTTATTTAAGCGGCGTATGTGTTGTATACGTGCTCAGCCGCCTTGCGTACGTATACGTACGTCAATATAGACGTCGTTCTACTGTAGTACTTTCACACAGTACAAGTATCAAGTACATACCTAACTGCGTCAGAGTGCGTCGGTCCTGTTCCGGTTTGTTGGAGGGGTTGGCTAGAATGATGGCGGCGTGAGGTCGCCAGTCGCCCCACCGCTCGTCCGCTACACACTGTATCAACAACACAAAATTAATCTCGTCAACCTGGCGTTGTTATCAAATATTACAAACAGTTATAAATTAATGGCAGTTAAAATAAGATCCATCGGTTGCCTGTCCTCCTTATCAGGTCGTCAGTTCACCTCGTGAGGGGTCTGCTCATGCTGAGCCTTCCAGATCGTGATTGCCATTCTAGAACTTTTATACCCCAGCGGCCATCAGTTTTGCGAGATGCTTATGTACTTTGCCGTTTGCCACTCTGCGAGCTATGGGAGGTGCCCCAGTAGTGCGTTGCGTCGATGCTGCGTCATTAGCGTCAAACGAATTACCTACCGTCTACGTCGTTTATGTTAGTAATTCTTTTATCGTCAACGTCGTGGACGTCAAAAGAATTACTAATTACTACGTGGACGCAACGCACTAATAAGGCGCTCTCCTATATCGAGCTCTCGATGTATGGAAGCGACCGGTTAAGGTTGCGTAAATAGGTCGAGGCGAATGTCCAGCAGGGGCGCGGGACACGTCGGCGCTGTGGCGAGTATAGAGTACGCACGGTGGCGGCGGGCGGCGGCTGCGCGCCCAGCGCGGCGTACAGCGTGTGCAGCGGGTCGGCGTGCGGCTGCGCGGCCAGGAAGCGCGCGCACACCGCCGCGCGCGTGCGCCGCTCCGCGTGCGCCGCCAGCGCCAGCGCGTGCGCCCACAGCCCGCAGCGCATGGCGCACTCTGGGGGCAACGCGCACTCGTCAATACTTCACTCGCCAGTGGGTACTACCTTCAACACGGCTACACACGACACACGAACTCACCTAGAGCCTCCTGCCTGTTGCCGTAGGTGAGCAGTTCTCTCAGCTTGTCGAGAGCGGCGCGCTCGTCCGACGTCGACTGCCCCGGGGAACTCACCGACTCCTGATCTATACACGCGCAACATTACTTTGTGCCCTACTATTAGTGATATCAATATTTAATGGTGATTAAGTACAACTTACTGATATTGTCAGAGGCGGACAGAGAGGGCTGCTCGGGTGAGGAGTTGCCTTCGTCGTCCCGCCCCTCGCGCCCCTCGGGTCCTTCGCACGACAATGAAGAACCTCGGCGACTGTCTATTACACATGATATAATTTTTTAATAAAATAAAACCTAAAAAACATTAATATTAATAGTGGAGGCCACCATACCAGCAGTTTAAGACGATGGCTTTTGATATAGTGGCCGCCACTTCTGGATTCCACTGACTGCTTACCATCGGGCGGGGTGGAGTCACTTTGGTAGGCTATAATATATAAAAAAAAAAATCTACTATTACAAAAATTTGGATATAGATGACGACTTACCATTATGTGTCTTATTAGTAGTCACTTTGTATTCATATTCGCGTGTATTTTTCATTAATAATTCTGCTATATCTGATCCCACGACCACCTAAAAAATAACATTATTACATAAAAATACTGTTATTGTACATAAAAACGTTAAATAAGACAGGTATAAGTTTGATAAGTTTGTGTGCGTCGTCAAACCAGCCAATAGTGACCCACATAAAAAACCAACATAGGCAAAGACAAAGATGACAACGTAGTACAACACAAACAACATAGATGTCGCTATGGAATTGTGAATCGCGATATCAAAGTTCTCACATTAACTAAATAGACCTACTTTTAAATATATAACTCCCGACTACAAACAGTCGAGCAGTAACCCGCTAAGCACGATCACCCAGCGTGGTCGGAGAATACTCCTTCTTCGGTGGAGGTATGGATTGTTGCCTATAACTATAACACGCACCGTGAATTCACAAATGTTAAGTTACTTACGACTTTAGTTGCTGATTCGCTCCCAGGGGTCCCGTAGTGTGATGTTGAATAGCCTATAACCTCGACGCCTAAATAGTTAAAGCATCGTCAGCAAGTAATAAGCACATCGCGCGCGAACCGCAGTAGTCGATCACGCTCTTAGTATGTGAGAGTATAGCAGTAAGAGAGTGAGTTGGTGTCGTACCCCGTTCTGTCGCAGCATGAGCGCGAGCAGGTCCCACAGCAGCGCGTAGCCCGTCACGTCGCGCGCGCCCTCCCGCGACACGCAGTAGTCGATCACGCTCTTAGTATGTGAGAGTATAGCAGTAAGAGAGTGAGTTGGTGTCGTACCCCGTTCTGTCGCAGCATGAGCGCGAGCAGGTCCCACAGCAGCGCGTAGCCCGTCACGTCGCGCGCGCCCTCCCGCGACACGCAGTAGTCGATCACGCTCTTAGTATGTGAGAGTATAGCAGTAAGAGAGTGAGTTGGTGTCGTACCCCGTTCTGTCGCAGCATGAGCGCGAGCAGGTCCCACAGCAGCGCGTAGCCCGTCACGTCGCGCGCGCCCTCCCGCGACACGCAGTAGTCGATCACGCTCTTAGTATGTGAGAGTATAGCAGTAAGAGAGTGAGTTGGTGTCGTACCCCGTTCTGTCGCAGCATGAGCGCGAGCAGGTCCCACAGCAGCGCGTAGCCCGTCACGTCGCGCGCGCCCTCCCGCGACACGCAGTAGTCGATCACGCTCTTAGTATGTGAGAGTATAGCAGTAAGAGAGTGAGTTGGTGTCGTACCCCGTTCTGTCGCAGCATGAGCGCGAGCAGGTCCCACAGCAGCGCGTAGCCCGTCACGTCGCGCGCGCCCTCCCGCGACACGCAGTAGTCGATCACGCTCTTAGTATGTGAGAGTATAGCAGTAAGAGAGTGAGTTGGTGTCGTACCCCGTTCTGTCGCAGCATGAGCGCGAGCAGGTCCCACAGCAGCGCGTAGCCCGTCACGTCGCGCGCGCCCTCCCGCGACACGCAGTAGTCGATCACGCTCTTAGTATGTGAGAGTATAGCAGTAAGAGAGTGAGTTGGTGTCGTACCCCGTTCTGTCGCAGCATGAGCGCGAGCAGGTCCCACAGCAGCGCGTAGCCCGTCACGTCGCGCGCGCCCTCCCGCGACACGCAGTAGTCGATCACGCTCTTAGTATGTGAGAGTATAGCAGTAAGAGAGTGAGTTGGTGTCGTACCCCGTTCTGTCGCAGCATGAGCGCGAGCAGGTCCCACAGCAGCGCGTAGCCCGTCACGTCGCGCGCGCCCTCCCGCGACACGCAGTAGTCGATCACGCTCTTAGTATGTGAGAGTATAGCAGTAAGAGAGTGAGTTGGTGTCGTACCCCGTTCTGTCGCAGCATGAGCGCGAGCAGGTCCCACAGCAGCGCGTAGCCCGTCACGTCGCGCGCGCCCTCCCGCGACACGCAGTAGTCGATCACGCTCTTAGTATGTGAGAGTATAGCAGTAAGAGAGTGAGTTGGTGTCGTACCCCGTTCTGTCGCAGCATGAGCGCGAGCAGGTCCCACAGCAGCGCGTAGCCCGTCACGTCGCGCGCGCCCTCCCGCGACACGCAGTAGTCGATCACGCTCTTAGTATGTGAGAGTATAGCAGTAAGAGAGTGAGTTGGTGTCGTACCCCGTTCTGTCGCAGCATGAGCGCGAGCAGGTCCCACAGCAGCGCGTAGCCCGTCACGTCGCGCGCGCCCTCCCGCGACACGCAGTAGTCGATCACGCTCTTAGTATGTGAGAGTATAGCAGTAAGAGAGTGAGTTGGTGTCGTACCCCGTTCTGTCGCAGCATGAGCGCGAGCAGGTCCCACAGCAGCGCGTAGCCCGTCACGTCGCGCGCGCCCTCCCGCGACACGCAGTAGTCGATCACGCTCTTAGTATGTGAGAGTATAGCAGTAAGAGAGTGAGTTGGTGTCGTACCCCGTTCTGTCGCAGCATGAGCGCGAGCAGGTCCCACAGCAGCGCGTAGCCCGTCACGTCGCGCGCGCCCTCCCGCGACACGCAGTAGTCGATCACGCTCTTAGTATGTGAGAGTATAGCAGTAAGAGAGTGAGTTGGTGTCGTACCCCGTTCTGTCGCAGCATGAGCGCGAGCAGGTCCCACAGCAGCGCGTAGCCCGTCACGTCGCGCGCGCCCTCCCGCGACACGCAGTAGTCGATCACGCTCTTAGTATGTGAGAGTATAGCAGTAAGAGAGTGAGTTGGTGTCGTACCCCGTTCTGTCGCAGCATGAGCGCGAGCAGGTCCCACAGCAGCGCGTAGCCCGTCACGTCGCGCGCGCCCTCCCGCGACACGCAGTAGTCGATCACGCTCTTAGTATGTGAGAGTATAGCAGTAAGAGAGTGAGTTGGTGTCGTACCCCGTTCTGTCGCAGCATGAGCGCGAGCAGGTCCCACAGCAGCGCGTAGCCCGTCACGTCGCGCGCGCCCTCCCGCGACACGCAGTAGTCGATCACGCTCTTAGTATGTGAGAGTATAGCAGTAAGAGAGTGAGTTGGTGTCGTACCCCGTTCTGTCGCAGCATGAGCGCGAGCAGGTCCCACAGCAGCGCGTAGCCCGTCACGTCGCGCGCGCCCTCCCGCGACACGCAGTAGTCGATCACGCTCTTAGTATGTGAGAGTATAGCAGTAAGAGAGTGAGTTGGTGTCGTACCCCGTTCTGTCGCAGCATGAGCGCGAGCAGGTCCCACAGCAGCGCGTAGCCCGTCACGTCGCGCGCGCCCTCCCGCGACACGCAGTAGTCGATCACGCTCTTAGTATGTGAGAGTATAGCAGTAAGAGAGTGAGTTGGTGTCGTACCCGTTCTGTCGCAGCATGAGCGCGAGCAGGTCCCACAGCAGCGCGTAGCCCGTCACGTCGCGCGCGCCCTCCCGCGACACGCAGTAGTCGATCACGCTCTTAGTATGTGAGAGTATAGCAGTAAGAGAGTGAGTTGGTGTCGTACCCCGTTCTGTCGCAGCATGAGCGCGAGCAGGTCCCACAGCAGCGCGTAGCCCGTCACGTCGCGCGCGCCCTCCCGCGACACGCAGTAGTCGATCACGCTCTTAGTATGTGAGAGTATAGCAGTAAGAGAGTGAGTTGGTGTCGTACCCCGTTCTGTCGCAGCATGAGCGCGAGCAGGTCCCACAGCAGCGCGTAGCCCGTCACGTCGCGCGCGCCCTCCCGCGACACGCAGTAGTCGATCACGCTCTTAGTATGTGAGAGTATAGCAGTAAGAGAGTGAGTTGGTGTCGTACCCCGTTCTGTCGCAGCATGAGCGCGAGCAGGTCCCACAGCAGCGCGTAGCCCGTCACGTCGCGCGCGCCCTCCCGCGACACGCAGTAGTCGATCACGCTCTTAGTATGTGAGAGTATAGCAGTAAGAGAGTGAGTTGGTGTCGTACCCCGTTCTGTCGCAGCATGAGCGCGAGCAGGTCCCACAGCAGCGCGTAGCCCGTCACGTCGCGCGCGCCCTCCCGCGACACGCAGTAGTCGATCACGCTCTTAGTATGTGAGAGTATAGCAGTAAGAGAGTGAGTTGGTGTCGTACCCCGTTCTGTCGCAGCATGAGCGCGAGCAGGTCCCACAGCAGCGCGTAGCCCGTCACGTCGCGCGCGCCCTCCCGCGACACGCAGTAGTCGATCACGCTCTTAGTATGTGAGAGTATAGCAGTAAGAGAGTGAGTTGGTGTCGTACCCCGTTCTGTCGCAGCATGAGCGCGAGCAGGTCCCACAGCAGCGCGTAGCCCGTCACGTCGCGCGCGCCCTCCCGCGACACGCAGTAGTCGATCACGCTCTTAGTATGTGAGAGTATAGCAGTAAGAGAGTGAGTTGGTGTCGTACCCCGTTCTGTCGCAGCATGAGCGCGAGCAGGTCCCACAGCAGCGCGTAGCCCGTCACGTCGCGCGCGCCCTCCCGCGACACGCAGTAGTCGATCACGCTCTTAGTATGTGAGAGTATAGCAGTAAGAGAGTGAGTTGGTGTCGTACCCCGTTCTGTCGCAGCATGAGCGCGAGCAGGTCCCACAGCAGCGCGTAGCCCGTCACGTCGCGCGCGCCCTCCCGCGACACGCAGTAGTCGATCACGCTCTTAGTATGTGAGAGTATAGCAGTAAGAGAGTGAGTTGGTGTCGTACCCCGTTCTGTCGCAGCATGAGCGCGAGCAGGTCCCACAGCAGCGCGTAGCCCGTCACGTCGCGCGCGCCCTCCCGCGACACGCAGTAGTCGATCACGCTCTTAGTATGTGAGAGTATAGCAGTAAGAGAGTGAGTTGGTGTCGTACCCCGTTCTGTCGCAGCATGAGCGCGAGCAGGTCCCACAGCAGCGCGTAGCCCGTCACGTCGCGCGCGCCCTCCCGCGACACGCAGTAGTCGATCACGCTCTTAGTATGTGAGAGTATAGCAGTAAGAGAGTGAGTTGGTGTCGTACCCCGTTCTGTCGCAGCATGAGCGCGAGCAGGTCCCACAGCAGCGCGTAGCCCGTCACGTCGCGCGCGCCCTCCCGCGACACGCAGTAGTCGATCACGCTCTTAGTATGTGAGAGTATAGCAGTAAGAGAGTGAGTTGGTGTCGTACCCCGTTCTGTCGCAGCATGAGCGCGAGCAGGTCCCACAGCAGCGCGTAGCCCGTCACGTCGCGCGCGCCCTCCCGCGACACGCAGTAGTCGATCACGCTCTTAGTATGTGAGAGTATAGCAGTAAGAGAGTGAGTTGGTGTCGTACCCCGTTCTGTCGCAGCATGAGCGCGAGCAGGTCCCACAGCAGCGCGTAGCCCGTCACGTCGCGCGCGCCCTCCCGCGACACGCAGTAGTCGATCACGCTCTTAGTATGTGAGAGTATAGCAGTAAGAGAGTGAGTTGGTGTCGTACCCCGTTCTGTCGCAGCATGAGCGCGAGCAGGTCCCACAGCAGCGCGTAGCCCGTCACGTCGCGCGCGCCCTCCCGCGACACGCAGTAGTCGATCACGCTCTTAGTATGTGAGAGTATAGCAGTAAGAGAGTGAGTTGGTGTCGTACCCCGTTCTGTCGCAGCATGAGCGCGAGCAGGTCCCACAGCAGCGCGTAGCCCGTCACGTCGCGCGCGCCCTCCCGCGACACGCAGTAGTCGATCACGCTCTTAGTATGTGAGAGTATAGCAGTAAGAGAGTGAGTTGGTGTCGTACCCCGTTCTGTCGCAGCATGAGCGCGAGCAGGTCCCACAGCAGCGCGTAGCCCGTCACGTCGCGCGCGCCCTCCCGCGACACGCAGTAGTCGATCACGCTCTTAGTATGTGAGAGTATAGCAGTAAGAGAGTGAGTTGGTGTCGTACCCCGTTCTGTCGCAGCATGAGCGCGAGCAGGTCCCACAGCAGCGCGTAGCCCGTCACGTCGCGCGCGCCCTCCCGCGACACGCAGTAGTCGATCACGCTCTTAGTATGTGAGAGTATAGCAGTAAGAGAGTGAGTTGGTGTCGTACCCCGTTCTGTCGCAGCATGAGCGCGAGCAGGTCCCACAGCAGCGCGTAGCCCATCACGTCGCGCGCGCCCTCCCGCGACACGCAGTAGTCGATCACGCTCTTAGTATGTGAGAGTATAGCAGTAAGAGAGTGAGTTGGTGTCGTACCCCGTTCTGTCGCAGCATGAGCGCGAGCAGGTCCCACAGCAGCGCGTAGCCCGTCACGTCGCGCGCGCCCTCCCGCGACACGCAGTAGTCGATCACGCTCTTAGTATGTGAGAGTATAGCAGTAAGAGAGTGAGTTGGTGTCGTACCCCGTTCTGTCGCAGCATGAGCGCGAGCAGGTCCCACAGCAGCGCGTAGCCCGCCCGTCACGTCGCGCGCGCCCTCCCGCGACACGCAGTAGTCGATCACGCTCTTAGTATGTGAGAGTATAGCAGTAAGAGAGTGAGTTGGTGTCGTACCCCCGTTCTGTCGCAGCATGAGCGCGAGCAGGTCCCACAGCAGCGCGTAGCCCGTCACGTCGCGCGCGCCCTCCCGCGACACGCAGTAGTCGATCACGCTCTTAGTATGTGAGAGTATAGCAGTAAGAGAGTGAGTTGGTGTCGTACCCCGTTCTGTCGCAGCATGAGCGCGAGCAGGTCCCACAGCAGCGCGTAGCCCGTCACGTCGCGCGCGCCCTCCCGCGACACGCAGTAGTCGATCACGCTCTTAGTATGTGAGAGTATAGCAGTAAGAGAGTGAGTTGGTGTCGTACCCCGTTCTGTCGCAGCATGAGCGCGAGCAGGTCCCACAGCAGCGCGTAGCCCGTCACGTCGCGCGCGCCCTCCCGCGACACGCAGTAGTCGATCACGCTCTTAGTATGTGAGAGTATAGCAGTAAGAGAGTGAGTTGGTGTCGTACCCCGTTCTGTCGCAGCATGAGCGCGAGCAGGTCCCACAGCAGCGCGTAGCCCGTCACGTCGCGCGCGCCCTCCCGCGACACGCAGTAGTCGATCACGCTCTTAGTATGTGAGAGTATAGCAGTAAGAGAGTGAGTTGGTGTCGTACCCCGTTCTGTCGCAGCATGAGCGCGAGCAGGTCCCACAGCAGCGCGTAGCCCGTCACGTCGCGCGCGCCCTCCCGCGACACGCAGTAGTCGATCACGCTCTTAGTATGTGAGAGTATAGCAGTAAGAGAGTGAGTTGGTGTCGTACCCCGTTCTGTCGCAGCATGAGCGCGAGCAGGTCCCACAGCAGCGCGTAGCCCGTCACGTCGCGCGCGCCCTCCCGCGACACGCAGTAGTCGATCACGCTCTTAGTATGTGAGAGTATAGCAGTAAGAGAGTGAGTTGGTGTCGTACCCCGTTCTGTCGCAGCATGAGCGCGAGCAGGTCCCACAGCAGCGCGTAGCCCGTCACGTCGCGCGCGCCCTCCCGCGACACGCAGTAGTCGATCACGCTCTTAGTATGTGAGAGTATAGCAGTAAGAGAGTGAGTTGGTGTCGTACCCCGTTCTGTCGCAGCATGAGCGCGAGCAGGTCCCACAGCAGCGCGTAGCCCGTCACGTCGCGCGCGCCCTCCCGCGACACGCAGTAGTCGATCACGCTCTTAGTATGTGAGAGTATAGCAGTAAGAGAGTGAGTTGGTGTCGTACCCCGTTCTGTCGCAGCATGAGCGCGAGCAGGTCCCACAGCAGCGCGTAGCCCATCACGTCGCGCGCGCCCTCCCGCGACACGCAGTAGTCGATCACGCTCTTAGTATGTGAGAGTATAGCAGTAAGAGAGTGAGTTGGTGTCGTACCCTGTTCTGTCGCAGCATGAGCGCGAGCAGGTCCCACAGCAGCGCGTAGCCCGTCACGTCGCGCGCGCCCTCCCGCGACACGCAGTAGTCGATCACGCTCTTAGTATGTGAGAGTATAGCAGTAAGAGAGTGAGTTGGTGTCGTACCCCGTTCTGTCGCAGCATGAGCGCGAGCAGGTCCCACAGCAGCGCGTAGCCCGTCACGTCGCGCGCGCCCTCCCGCGACACGCAGTAGTCGATCACGCTCTTAGTATGTGAGAGTATAGCAGTAAGAGAGTGAGTTGGTGTCGTACCCCGTTCTGTCGCAGCATGAGCGCGAGCAGGTCCCACAGCAGCGCGTAGCCCGTCACGTCGCGCGCGCCCTCCCGCGACACGCAGTAGTCGATCACGCTCTTAGTATGTGAGAGTATAGCAGTAAGAGAGTGAGTTGGTGTCGTACCCCGTTCTGTCGCAGCATGAGCGCGAGCAGGTCCCACAGCAGCGCGTAGCCCGTCACGTCGCGCGCGCCCTCCCGCGACACGCAGTAGTCGATCACGCTCTTAGTATGTGAGAGTATAGCAGTAAGAGAGTGAGTTGGTGTCGTACCCCGTTCTGTCGCAGCATGAGCGCGAGCAGGTCCCACAGCAGCGCGTAGCCCGTCACGTCGCGCGCGCCCTCCCGCGACACGCAGTAGTCGATCACGCTCTTAGTATGTGAGAGTATAGCAGTAAGAGAGTGAGTTGGTGTCGTACCCCGTTCTGTCGCAGCATGAGCGCGAGCAGGTCCCACAGCAGCGCGTAGCCCGTCACGTCGCGCGCGCCCTCCCGCGACACGCAGTAGTCGATCACGCTCTTAGTATGTGAGAGTATAGCAGTAAGAGAGTGAGTTGGTGTCGTACCCCGTTCTGTCGCAGCATGAGCGCGAGCAGGTCCCACAGCAGCGCGTAGCCCGTCACGTCGCGCGCGCCCTCCCGCGACACGCAGTAGTCGATCACGCTCTTAGTATGTGAGAGTATAGCAGTAAGAGAGTGAGTTGGTGTCGTACCCCGTTCTGTCGCAGCATGAGCGCGAGCAGGTCCCACAGCAGCGCGTAGCCCGTCACGTCGCGCGCGCCCTCCCGCGACACGCAGTAGTCGATCACGCTCTTAGTATGTGAGAGTATAGCAGTAAGAGAGTGAGTTGGTGTCGTACCCCGTTCTGTCGCAGCATGAGCGCGAGCAGGTCCCACAGCAGCGCGTAGCCCGTCACGTCGCGCGCGCCCTCCCGCGCCGCACCGCGCACGCGCGACACGCAGTAGTCGATCACGCTCTTCTTGTGCGTCACGCCTGCGCCAACATCAGGGTTATGTACCATATCCATTAGGCAGAGCGCAACGCAGCGCGTCGCAGCGGATGCGCGAGCATACGCTTGTAGCCGAAATTAGGCGCAAGCGCGCACTCTCGCGTATCCGTTGGCATGCTCTCAGCGAATAGTGATGCTTTCGTGACGCAGATGCGCGCATACGAGCGCGTGCGGCGGTAGCTGAGCTCCAAACAGTGTAAATTTCATGAAGATATGAAACTTAACTGCTATATAAAAGCCTGAATTTCCTTTAGCACAGTATGAAATGCCTTCCGGCGCCTCGTCCGCTTGGTGGAAATCGTACATTACTAGACTAAAACTCTATTCGAATTAATCGATTGTAAGAAACATAATCGAATAATTCGCATTACATTTTATGTGTTAAGGTGTTTATTGTATTAATAAATATGGAGTTTAGGTCTAAATATTAAAGTTACACAGCATATTTCTAAGCTTCAATTCGTGACAAATACATTCATAAATAATTATGTTTTTACGTACCTTTAACTAATGGTCCCGGGAAGGCAGTCAGTTCGGCCGTCTGTGGGTGATGCGCGAGCGCAGAGGCCAGCGACACGATGTGCACCGTGGCGGGCACGCCGTCCACCGGGTACGACGGACGAACCACCACCACGTCGCGGGACGATATACTACCCTAAAGACACGCAATACCATGACTCCAACTATTTAAGACTCGCTACATTAGTCATGTTTTTAGAAAGCAAATAATTATAAAGTACCTTGATATGTGCAGTGGAGAACTTGAAGGGCGTCATCCTCTCGGAGCGCACCGTGGATTCCTCCAGGTGCAGGTTCAGCGACATGTCCGTATTCAGGTCCCTGACATGCAACATCACGACCATGTATAACATAACGCTATTTTATTACAATTCAACATTTTATAATTTCATATTACAATTTAAAAAATAATTTAGTTCTTCATATATCTATTTTGATTAAAGTTTAATAAAAGAAATCGATTACAAGTGATCTGAATAATAACAGGAGACTACCAAACTATACTAATAAAATAAATGAAAATATTTGTTGCTATCCATTTTCAAACGGGCACTTGAGATTTTTTTTTTCGATTAAGTTAATATATACTTAAATGCGTAACTGTACAATTAAGTTATCATATATATACATCAATTAAAGCTAAACCATGCAGTGCTAATGAACCATTGCAAATAATACTTAATATCAGAAACCAAACACGCTGAAGCTTTTTATGATATGTTTGAGTTCACTATATATATAATGGTGAGCATATAATTAGAAACATAATTATATATGCATTTTTGATAAAAACACATGTTCACTATCTTTTTACAGAAACACATTTTTTTAATATATTTTTTACTTTATTTACTAGAATTGCTAGAAATGGCGGCAAAACACAACTAAAAATCGTAAACTTTATATTAATTTCAAATTTAGAATGTTCAAAGTAATTATTCATTCTGTCAACACCTAGACAGTTTAATTATTGTATTTTTTTAACCTCACATTGGTCATTTAATTATTTTTTTTTAATCTTGGCAGACATTGTGTAGTAATAATAAATTACATTACGTAAATTGAGTAGGTATAGATTTTTACATTTATAAACTAATTAGATGTTTCTAATCATGTGTTCACAAAAGTCCATGAAATAAAAATAAATGTACAAAACATGAGAAACCAATGAAAGGTGCAAATGGTCGAACAGAATATTGTTAAGTCAACGATAATAATGTACAAGTCTTCATAGCTATGTGATTTAATTTAAAACAACGTGTACTTCAACAGATTACGACTTTACCACAGTTTCTAAATTTTTGGTAGGTTAAGCCCCAACCAAACTTATTTTATTCACAGACTAAATAAGTTGAGGCCAATGCTAGTGGGTGGTAACCCATCACCATTGTTCTTGAGATAGTCACACATAGTTATGAAGGTGCTATGGGTGGCGGGTGGTGTGTACCTGTCGGAGAGCTCAGTGCGCAGCGAGGGCGCGTCTCGCAGCGAGCCGCCGGCGCCCGCGCCCTCCAGTCGGTACGCGCCGTAGTACCTGCGTACACGCGCCCGTCATGCACACGCCCCAACTCTAACATCTCTCAACACTACCCCTACTCTACTGAGACCAGTACTGACTCCGTCGGAGTTCTCATTTCCTCATATTTTACAATCAACAAAAAATGTTAGATCTTTGAAAATAACTAACCTACTTTGTGTGGACACCACAGCACAACATTTGACTTTTTTAATTTATATAGCCTAAGCATGATTTAAATTAATATAATTGGTAAACATTTTACAATTAATGACTGCAGTTTAATCTGCCATAAAAAAAATCTAGTAAAAAAAAGGGATGAACTGAGTAAATATGTGAACTTTTTCAAAAGACATAAGTAAGCAATATTGTAATATGTTGTAATTATATAAATATAAAAGCTTACAATTCATAATGTAAAAAGCCATAGTAGAATAGAAGTTTAATTTGTGTTTATAATCCTCCAAAATCAAATGAAAACATTATTTTATAAATTTCTACACACTACTATTACATAAACAGGTAAATACACCGCGTTGGTAAAGAGTATTTTATATACCTAATTTATTAAATTGTAAAATGATTCTCTCTGTAAGATCGCTCAATGACAATGGTAACATTAGTAATGTAGTGGCTGAGAGATGTTATTGATGACTGTGAGTTATAAAACAATAACGAGAGCCTACAAAAGGCTCACATTATACTTACACAAATATATATATATCAATGTACAACACCTAGGTAAGCATGTTTATTTGTAATAATGATGTATAGTGTGTATGAGGGTTAATACTGATGGGGAACTATGGTTAAGTGCACGCACATTACACATTAAACAACATCCTGTTCTCTGCCTCAAGAATGATTACAAAAATCGATATTGGAACTATTATCTATATCTATACATATAATAAAAATGTAACCGATCGCTGTCTGTACATAGAAGATAATTGAGAAAAAAAATTATTGGGGCCTTTATCAACGCAAATAGAACCCAAAACAATGATTGTTACAATTTATGTCTGTTTGTCTGTTTGTCTGTGCGTTTGTTCATGCTAATCTCAAAAACGGCTTATCCGATTTAGATACGGTTTTCACTAATACATTGTGGTAAGCTTCACTTAACATTTAGTGTTTGTTTCATGTCAATCGGTTCATAAATAAAAAAGTTATGCCAATTTAAAGAATCACGTCGAACATTTGTTAATTTACTACGAAATTTGATAGAAACAGAGACTTTAACAGGTTACGGAATAGCTGATAGCGTTTTTACTTTTCGGATTCCTCTCATTCTAAACAATCTTCCGTTTAGTTTTAAATGAGTCCAGTTTCCAGTAAGCCTATGTTTCGCGATGACAATTAATAAAGCCCAAGGTCAGACACAACAAAAAGTTGTGGGTGTGGATCTAAGTATTAGCTGTTTTTCGCACGGTCAGCTTTATGTGGCTCTATCACGTGTTAGCATTCCTAGCAGCCTGTATGCTTTGATCCCCGATGGCTATACGTCTAATCCATACATCCATACACCCATTGATATTATATAAGGCTTTGTCCTGACTGACTGACTGACTAACAGACAACGCACAGCCTAAACTGCTGGTCGTAGTGACTTGAAATTTGGAGGGTGTGTTTGTCTAAATGTCTAGAGGTTGTACTAAAAAAGGATTTTTTTAAATTTAATTCCTAAGTGTGTGAAAAGGGATGAAATCGATTGTATGAATCTTCTTCATTTTTTAACATACATTTTTAAAATTTTATTTTGGAATACTTCTATTTAAATAAAAAATATTCTTATAATTTTATTTTAACAGGGGTGGATTTAGAGGGGTGAAATTAAGGATGAAATATTCTATACAAAGATCTTTTGCTTTTGAAGCTAGCGACTTGAAATGAAGTGAGGGAGAGAGTGAGGGGAAGTGAGGGGAAGTGAGGGGGAGTGAGGGGAAAGTGAGGGGTGAATGAGGGGAAAATGAGAGGAACGTGAGGAGGAAGTGAGGGACGTGTGGGAGTGACGGTAGAGGAAGGGAGGGGGAAGGAACCGGAAACTAAGGAGTTCTCAAATGGTGAAAAAGGGAGGGGAAGGGATAAAAAGCGATAGGAAGGGAGAGGAAAGAAGGAAAAGGAAGGAGAAGGAAGGCGGAAGAGAGGGGAAAGCGAGGAGGCAAGGTAGAGGGAAGTGGAGGAAAGGACAAGAGATGCTGGAGGAGGGGCAAGGGATGCTGAAGGAGGTGAAGAGAAGGAGGAGGGGAGGAGAGGAAGGAGGAAACTGTGGAGAATGGAGAAAAAGTGCAATAGGGAAGAAGGGGAAGGGGAAAGTTATTGTAGTGAAAATTTGCCTTTGTGTATTGTATATCGATTTACGAGAGATGTCTTTAGATAGGTGAAAGAGGATTTGTATGAACAGGAGATTAAAAATAGTATGAAAAACAGTATTTAAACAATATCAAAATGTCTATTGGAAAAAACGACATTCACGCGAGCGAAGCCCAAAAGGTCACTCACTCACTTATCACGAAATCTCAGAAACAACAAGTGCTAGGAATCTCAAACTTTGCATTGTCATTCCTGTTAGAATATAGGTGCTCACTTAGACGGAATTTTGCGAAATCCAACCCTTAAAGGGGTGGCAAAGTTTGTTTGAAACTTCTATAGTTTTTATAGTAGGATAACCAAATTACTAGAAAATACTCTTTTTTTAATATTCAGAAACCACCCTTATTAAATGGGCAAATAAGAGTCGCAAGTTTGTGTGAAAGTGGTTTGTCAGTTTTAGCGGTAGCGGGTTTAAATTGGATTCGCCATAGAGACGGATAATACTGATACAATGGACGATTGCCATAAAATCAGGCACGCAATATTCTCATAGAGGCACCCATCTGAATTTTCACGCGAACGAAGTCGCGGGCAACAGCTAGTAATATATAAATTACTATAAAAATAATAAATAAAAACGTGTCTATATGCCTGCAAAACCACTACATTTGCAGTTTAAGATTTTATACTATTTTTTAGACATATTTTAGTGCAACCGGCAGTTTCATTTATCGGAGGCATACCGGAATACTACACAGAATATATAAAACAACAAGGTATTGTTACACTCGATAGTATCCACAATTGGGTTTTATGAGCGCTTAAATACCACATTTGGGACACAATGGATAGCAAAAGTTGCTTTGTGAGGCATGTAAAATTTTGGAATACGATTTTCTGTCCACGAACAAATTGCGTCAAATTTAGTTTATTGCAAAGATTTGTTAGAAGTATCGGCAACGTTTTATTTGTTTGTACATCACAGTATATGTTTAAGGTGAATACGTGTGCATACGTAAAATGAACCAAACTCGATCGTGATTAGCTTTACTGTACATGTCCCGTGTGGGTTGTGCCGTGAGCTATAGCTACAGCCGAAGCGCCTAGCTTGTGTGTACCGCGACCATTCTAGTGTGTCAATGTAAAATGTGCTCTATGTATATAGACATACGTGTCATTTCCCTTGAGGCCGGTGGTGCTGGAGCGGCCGGAGTGTACACTGCCGCGCTCCTGACGACCGTCGTACGGTATACTGCCGAAATCTGTAAAAAGAAATTAATTAATGCTATGTTCTTATTTCTTACACCAATAAAGTCGGGAACGTACGATTCTGTTCCTTGATGTTAGTCAGTGATTGTGGCATATGGACGCTCACAATAATTTTAACAAAAAAAACCGACTTCAAACATGAAGGAAACTAAAAAGTAAAAAAAGATCAATTAAGACTGATATTGCTCATGTATACCATTGTCAGAACTGGACTAAATTAAACGAGACCACATGTAAATTCAAATAAAAAAAGAATAATCACAATCGGTTCACTCAGTCGAAAGTTCTGAGGTAACAAATATAAAAACAAAAAAATACACCTAACACAGACAAAGAACCACCCCCTTTTTATTAAGTCGGTTAAAAAGCTATCAGTCAGTCAAGCTTAGGTCATTTGTTTTTGTTAAAGAGATGCTGCTATATATCCATTCAGTAAATAGTTAAATACACTGCCTAATTACTTCATTTCATTCACACATATGATAGACTTATGTACCTATCTTTTTTGTGGCTATACAGTATTAGCAGTAGTGTCGTGTGACGTACCGTCATACATGGGCGCAGTCTGGTGCGAGGGTCGATAGTCGTGCGGCGGCGGCGGCGCGTGGCCCGCCATGATCTGCTTGTACACCGCCATGTAGGCCGCCGGGTTGGTGAGCCGCAGGTGCTCGTAGTACTGGTACTGCTGCCGCTGCGCCAGGTACGGGTCAGTGTACCCGCCGCCGCTGCCATACTCTGGGAACACCACCCACCAACACATACAATAACAAGCGCAGACAAACTAATACACGGTTGGAACTGTGGCATATGAATATTGGCATGATCTCCAAACATTGGACTAACCAAGGCCAATAGGAAAAGGGAGAACTTATTAGAAGAGTGATAGTATAAGTTAGCGGCCCAAGTCATCTCGTATCACATCGTAGCCCATTGTGGGATTACATTGGCATACATGGACACTCAGACAAAGAATGAATAGAAATTTGGTGAGCTGAATCATACATTGTTGAGAGTTAGAGTCAGTCAGGTTGGCTCCGAATATTTCATAATTGAGTGGCTAGTCCGCCAGTGTTTAATATTGTAATGGCTCCCGCGCCAAAATAAGATAACAGAGTAAATTTCGGTGGTAATGTAAAAAGCCAAGATATCCCTCCATAACTTTTAGAATTTCTAACAAAATTATATCTTGACAAACTAACATAGAAAGTTGTATATCTATGAAGCTTACGCCCTGCTTTAAACTAGTTTCGCAGCAATCACACTCAGCTAAATCTAGATCAATCTAATACATAAATGCATTACAAAATTGGAGCCGGTTCATTGGAAAACTGGACTGATACATCACTAATACATTGATTGCAAATGACGAACGGCGCCGCAGTGCTCTGGACGCAAATTCTTAATAATACGACTTTAGAAATAGGCGCAATATCAACATAAAATGAATGAAACTATAACTAATCTGTCATAAAAAATTAAATACTTAAAATAAAAGCAACTAGTGTAATAGCGATTGGCTTCACTCGCCGCCGTCAACCAAAACATTTGCATAATAACTGAATAGTTGCGAGCGCGAACTGTTCTGTAGCTACGTATATATGTATAGTTAGTTATTATATACATAAAGTGAAAGTAGACTATGAAGCTCGTGGCAACTGTTAGATTAGGTATATATATATGAGTGGACATTGGATCTTAAATTATTATGTAAATCTTTTAATTTATTTAATTCCATTCAAACATTCAGATTTCAGAGCATCTGTTTAGTGATTGTATTGAAGTATGTTTGAACATCTTTTGTTATACAGCGGATGTTTCACTTGTTACACTGTCAACAGCTCGACAAAAGACGTAGCGTAACATAAACGTATGTGTACATGTAAAACTAACCGTCGTAGAAGGGCTCCGCTGTGCGGCGGGAGCGTCGGTCTCGTCGGCGCGACTCCGTGCCGTCGTCGTCCGTCGCGGTCGCCTCGCGCGAGTCGGGCCGGGACGGGGACGAGAAGTCGCCTGCTTAACATAACCACCACTTACATTGTCAACACACAACTTAACGATGTAGACACATAAGCAGTCGTCAGATGGGCATTCAGAGACGATGTTATCCATTACAGACATTAATAGTTTGAGTATTGAGGAAAAATCAACTGCATAACACCCGAATTTTATTAATGTCACCTACATAACTTGATCGAGTAAAAATAAAGACCCCTTAAATAGGTAGCAGGTAAGAAAGAAATGTTTGTGCATGACTTACAGGTGGTACATTTATAGATATTTCATTCATCGAAATCAGAAAAATATAAATACAACATTTGACAATCATAACATCTACATGAGTGACAAGTAGCTTATCTACTTATACAAGTTTAGATAGATATCTATGTGAGAGCCAGATAAACAGTAGGTACATAACATTATTTGAGTGATATCAGATTCGCCACAAATTCCATACCTATAGTGTTGTACGTAACACTGTTATTTCGTAAGCACTTTATTGCCAAAGCGCGAGTATCGTATGTTTTAGTAATATTCATGAGCACACAGCACAAGGCTGGCTAATTATAACGATGAAGGTATATCACTTAATGAAAGCATAATGTGTAATGTGTTAAACTCAGCCAACGTCTATGACAAAGCCATATGGTTACACCTGTCAGAGGAACTATAAGAGTTAATTTTCTCAACTGATTCAGATTCAGTACATTAAAGTAACAAATCGTTAACCGAACCGACGTCAACGGCGAAACTAATTAATTCGCAACAATAGTTTTGATAGCACGACGATAAAGTCATTAATGGTCTTTTGTGTGCATTCTGTACAATAACTCTTTGATGGCGAAAAAAAAAATAAACCACATATATTATTATGTTACAGAAAACTTCAAATCAAAAGAAATAATAGTATGGAGCATGTAATTGATGTGAGTAGTTATTTCAGCGATTGAAACCAGGTGTTGTATGAAGCGATCAAATCGTGTTATAAATACATTTTCAAACATGTGGCATGCATGCTTGGACACGCGCCCTTCCAGTATTATTAAATGGACAGACCACTCGCACGAACTGTTCTCCACTGTCGCAAATATGTACTGTAAAGTAGTAAGGGTTCATAGTGGATTTGATTTCACTTGATTTGGACCCACAAATGTCGCTTTCTAGTAGTAGCAAAAACCCCATAAAAATAGCAAATTGTTTTTGCTCTTTTGTCAAGAAGGCAGATAGATCATTATAATTATGTAATTTCACTAAGCTATTGTAAATTTGTTTCAGTCAGTGTAAGTATAAAAAACAAACTGCTGAGAATCTTATAAACATTTTTAAAATGCAGCAAATTATACGAATGCCATTCTCAAAATTAATATCTAGGAACTTTTAAAGTAACATTTGAAGCATGTGGCGTGGCATCGCTAGCTCATGTGTGAGTGGCCTGTGTTTGTTACTACGTATGTCTTTTATGCAATAAACATATGTAATATTATGTGAGTTAAGGGCGCGCGTGTACTGTGCGTCGACAAACACCGCATGACACAAGTAGTCGCTGTTTGTACCTTGTTTCATACAACTATCGTTAGTTTTTGCTTCGGGCGAGAATGTCACAACTGCAAAATAAATATAAATAGTCAGTCAGTTAGTCCAACATATAATAATAATATATAGTACATATAGAGATACAAGCGGTGGAAATAAATAAAATACTGTAAGATAAATAGTTATATGTAGTATGCGTACACTTGCAAATACATAACATAACTACGATTTGTCAACATAACTGTATATCGCTGTAGTTCACATAATCGCTTGAAAAGTGCACAATTCGTCATGTTTACAACACTACCATACTTAATGAAGGTGCATAAGTGGTTACCTCTTCGTGGGTCGTCTTTGTCTCGTTGTCTCCTAATGTTGCCATACTTCCTGGTGGGGTCAATGTCCCGGTAGGCACGCTCGTAGCGGTCGCGCTCGCGGTAGCGGTCGCTGCGGCGCCGCGGTTCCCGCTCGTCGTCGTATCGTCTGTCTCGCTCTATCGTGTTGTATCGCTTGGTGCGGTCTCGCTCATCGTACCGCCGCTCCTTATCGTCAGGACGCGGCGGCTTCGACGATGTGTACGAGCCTTCGCGATGGCGCCTACAACCAAACCATCATATGTTTATAGTCTAGTATAATTTTCCTAATGTTTCTTATTAAATGTGTTTAAGAGCTTACCTTCGATCTCTCTCTCTGTCGCTGTAGTAGTCAGTGTCTTCAGTCTCGTAGCGGTGACTGCGCGTGCTGCGCCGGTGGCGCCGCGTGTCCGGACTCTCCTCGCGCTCTCGTCTGTCGCGGTAGGCTTCTCTCTCTCGCTTATCTTTCTCAGGACGGCGATCGTCCCTCGTAGACCTTCTGTCGGGGTCGTACTTTCTGTCGCCCCTAGAATATCTTCCATCTTTGTCGCGCTCGCGATCTCTGTCCCGATCGCGCTCACGGTCACGGTCTCTAGAAGCTTTATGTTTGTCCCTGTCTCTACGTGGAGACGATTTAAACGCTCTGTCTCTCTCTGAGTCATCGCCTGAAGTATTTACCCTGTTCAATGACTGTCGCCTGGAACTTGACGCCTGATGATCGATGGAGTCGGAGAGATCTGTCTTTGCACCAACATCTGCGTGCGTTAGATCGCCACCGAACACTTGTTCACGGGAGAAAGTCAGTTCTGTTGATGATATGACACTCAGGTCCTGTAAGTTTTCACCCTCCATGATTACCTCTCTTTGTTCCTCATCAGGAGAAGCTACGAAGTCTGGCGACACCTCATTACTGGCATCCCTTGGTCTTATTACGTTTCTAGGCGGATTCCTCGAGGTCTGCTCTGTGTAGTCTGAGCCATCAACATTCTGTTCTCTAACATCAGAAGGGCCAGCATCTGCTTGTGTTGCAAAGTCGTGGTCTACTCCTGTCACAACACGCTGTTCATTTGAACTAGAGTAATTAGGAGTTGGATACTGAGAATATTCATCATTACTAGGCTCACCAGGCACCATTCTATCCAGTCCAATAGGTCGTCTTTCTGTCACTCTGCTGGGGGCCGACTGTGTGTAATTGTCAGGGGTTTGTTGACCATCAGCCTGCCTGTAAGGGCGACTGCCGTCTGTGGTCTGTCCGTCGATATGTCGGTCCAAATAATTATCACCAGGTTGATTGTAACCATTGTCGATTTCCGTCTGTTGTCCAGGTACCATCCTGGCCAAGCCTGGTGGTGGTTCATCACCAGAAATATTCAAACCTTGACTATACTCAGACTCTTGTTGTCCTACAACCATCCGCCTCAAGCCGGGTGGTGGTACGCTCCTACTGAAGTCAGTGTTCTCTCCAAAATCACCACTTGACAAATGTGCTGTTTGTAGATACTCATTCCTGTCATTTCTCGGTGCTACTTCCATATTATCAGGAACTTGTTGCGTGGCAGGTAGTGGTCTAAACGCTGACACTTGAGGTTGATCTGGTCTCTCAGAGTTGTCTGGGGTTGTTTCTAAATTGGCCTCAAATCCTAAAGGAACTCTGTTGTGTTGGGAGACTTTGCTGACCACTGCTGGTGATGTTAAATTTGTACTGGGTAGTTGTGGCGGGTGTGCTTGTACAGAGGGTGAGCTCGTTGATGGCTTTACTAAAGATTTATGTGAGAATGGACCCGCATGCTTAAATGGATTTGAACTAGATGTAGGTGGAGGGAAATTAGAAGGAGGTATTGCAGAGGAAGATGGTGGTGCTGACAGTGAAATTAATGAAGGTGATACAGCCATGGGTATGGATGACACTGGAGGAACTGATGGCATGACCGGTGTTGGAAGTGGGGACAGATTAGAGAGCATAGGTGGCGGAAAATTTGCTGGGGATATAGCATGTGGAGGCTGCGGCACAGGTGTAGTTTCCTGAATATTCCGAGGTGTTACTTCATGACCCAGATGTGAACTGTCTGTCGAAGGATTTTCATGATTAGCCAGACTCATCTCTTGCATAGAACTAGATATCTCATCGTGACTTTCTCGCCTACTGTTGCTCAGAGTACTGTCAGCTAAAGTAGGTTCTTCTGAAGGCCTTTTAGACCATTCGCTGTTATGTGCGTAGCCTTCATCTAGCCCAGGATGTGAATAATTAAAGTTAGAATTGTCTGTATTCAAGCCAGGACTACTTTTACTAGAATTCCTAGATTGATTTTCACTTCTATATGTACCCTCTGATTGGGTATGCAGACCATCACTCGATTCTTGTGACATCTGTGACTCTATGGACCACTGTGGGGTTAAATTATCTAAATGGAACCTTTTGCCTAGAGCTAAATTGGGCAGACGTTCCTTAACAACCTCCCTATCATTCAAGGTTTTCACTTCCTCAGTTTGTTGAGCAGACAAGTTGCTGGTACTTCTAGGTGCAATAGCTTCAGGCACTGTATGTTTTTCTACTACAGGGTTTGGAGCTGGCAACATTGGTTGCTCATGAGTGCTAGGTATAGCAGCTACATCTTTGGGATCTTTTTTATCATCCATAGCCCAGTTCCAACAGTTAGTATCACTTGTAGCAAAGCTTTCTTCTATGACATTAGCATTGAGGAATGGCTGTTGCTGAGGTAGAGGTGGCTGTTGTTGCATGGTATTCTGGCCAGGTTTCTGACCTTGTTTTGATGAATCCTCTCCCCATCCCCAGTCCCAGTTATCCTCCCAGGTGGCTGCATCAGCATTTGGTTTGGCTTGTGTAAAATTTTGTTGCTGTCCTTGATTTTCTAGACCTGGATTTTGGTAATAATTTTGTTGTGGATATCTGACTTGCTGTTGTGGGGTTGTATTATTGAAACTTGGTGCAGCATAATTCATATTGTTGTATGTATTTGCTTGAGGATAAAATTGGTTAGCATTGGCAGGATAATCTTGTTGTTGGTACACTTGTCCATACTGCTGGTTGTATGGAGGCTGCTGTGCAGGCATCTGCCAGAACTGTTGCTGTTGTGGCATTATACCCGGTGCACCACCTTGATAGTTTGGGTACATGGTCTCTTGATTCACAAATGGCTGCAAATACATAAGTACTATTAACCATAATAATAGTAGTATAAATATTTATAAGCAACATGGTAATAGGTGACCAACAATAATATCAAATTATCATGCTACACTCTTGTCACATATTGTTTGACATAATATATGCTTAGTAAGTGCAAGAACATATATAACGTAATCACTTGTTTGTGCAATAAATTGAGTAATTACAATTCGTAGATAATGACTGAAAGTAATGTTACTAAACAGTATTACAATAAAATTATTACAGTGACAGAAAGTTTAAGCTTGTTTATATGTCAATCGTATTACGAGAGGTTTGAGCTGATGCGTTTGGTCCACGTCATTGTTTATGTCCGTGCAGTTCTAACCTGTCGCCCGGGCTTACCTTTGCCTGGGGCACGCCGTAGCCCTGTCGATCGGGCCCGGGCGGCGGCACCGGGCCGCCCTGAGGCCGCTTAGTCCACGACATGCCTAACGTTACCACCGCTTACATAACATTCGCGAGGGCTGCGCTCACATATGTCTCGGCTGCGACCGACAGCCCCGTCACTATCATGGAACGGAATGAAACGACACAATCAACACTTTCACTATCGAGCCAGATGTTATCACTACACTAAAGATTTAATACTGGCGCCACTACCACTTTGCCCGTAATTATGTTGTTGTAATGGAGCAACTAGGTACGTCTAATAAAATAATTAATTTTCTAAATATTTTTTTAGAATTTGTTGACAGCAGCCCATCGATCGAAGGTGCCCTGTTGGCAGTGTCGCCATTACAATTTGTTTTACAAGCTCAGACTGATTTCTTATGTCAAATTACACCTGACTTTAAATATTTAAATAATTTAAACACCATTTGTAAAAGTGTATAATATTTGTATAACATATTTGCTTGTTATCTAGCATGAAACTGTAGTAAATTATCATTTTTTTTTTTATTACACGTTAGGTAGTACAATTTACAAAAATCTAATTACATTATCTGTGACGCAAAGAATGTCAAATGTCAAGTCAAACTAGTGTCAACTGTGTCTGTAACGTCAATGTCAAAATAAATTTTTACACACCGGGTCATAAATTCGTAAAATTACTGTTTAGCTTTCAAATTCAAATATCTTTGTTATTGTTTACCTATTTTTCGAAGTCTACTTAGTTTAAAATGTCTAAAAGATCGAATCCTTACATAGAGGACTATGTCCAACAAAGCAAAATACATGTGAGCCTGAAGCAATTCAATAACAATGAGGATCGTTTACAAAAAGTTTATGGTAATCACTTTGATTCATATCTCACGACTGATTTCCCTAATGACTGTGTTAGACATTGTATCAGTCTAACTGAGTGTACGAAACATAACGTGCTTATGCTTGTACGTACCTAAGTACTGAATACTTATTTTCTTAAATATATCATTCCCCAGAAAAAACACTGGATCTTCTGTTCAAAGGAGCGAAGAAGTCTCAAACGCCGGATCTGACTAATGAAATTAACAGCGAGAATATAATTAATAGTTCAGACAAACGAGATAAAATGAAACAGTTATTCATTGGTAAAAACGGTACACTCTTGCACACTGGTAATATGGTTAGTATCTGTTTTCAAACAAAAAAAAAAATATAATTAAGACATTAAGTACCTTTTCAACCATGTACAATTTGATTGCTAGGTATATAATAAATCAAGTAAAAGACAATGCTGCTGCGGTGGTGGAGATGAATATCAATGCGCATACTGCGAGGTTCCATTGTGCTTTGTGTGTCAGCACCTTTGTGCACAGTGTGAACGGCCCTACTGTGCCACCTGTACATTAGAAGGGTAAGAACAAATATTATTTTTATTGGATTAGGCTTCATAACATGTTGAGCGCCATGTGCATCCGCTGGAAACACCATGAGAGACCAGAATTTGTAGGCCAGTGCGTCCACTAGGAAACACAATTTAATACATTTTAATATGAATTCTAATATCTCTGTCAAGATCTCTGATAGCATTTAAAGCACAAATTCTTGATCAGTAGCTTGGTTAACCCTAAACACTGCAGAAAGGTTGATAAAAGCACCTGCTGTACAATGTTCTAAAGTACAAGGTATTATTCTTATCTTTTGGAACAGTACTCTCATAGTCTCTATTAGACATTGTAATGTCTTTGTCTAAAAACTGCCTCCAATTACTTATGGATAGTCCATGAAGTTTTTATAAACTCTTATTGTAACTACTTGTTTCAGGTTGGAAGGTTCCGAAGTATGTGTTTCATGTTATAGTTAAATCTTTAAAGATCAGGTAAATGTGATTGATATTAAATACCTGATTGTGTTCATAGACCATACAAACTTTCTTATCATGAATTTTATTCTTTTAGACTTTTAATTATGCACTTGTGATAAATTTTGAGAGAAGACAGCTTTTTATCATTGATATTTTTTGTCAGTGGCAAGTTTATTATCATGAGCGCAGTCATGTATTTCAATGTTGGCTACTTAATACCTTTACTTTATCTAAATTAATTCCGTAGGGTAAGTAAAAATGTTGTGATCTTTCAATTCTATAAGACTTGTTATGTAGTTAAATTATTAGATAAATAGGTTGTAAGTTTTTAAAGTTTGATAAATAAAACACGATATACACCATGTTGTTTATGTAAAATAGGTATAACAAAAGTTTAGGCTTCACCTTACAAAAAATATTTAAAATAAATAAAATAGCTCTAGAGAAGATGATATTATCAACAATGTCAAAGAATTATAATTACAATAGGTTATAAATATATAAGCATAGGAGTTTCCCATCCCTCTTAACCCGTCGTATGCTTATATGCAGATCTGCACGAGACACAATGTTATTTCTATTGTGTCTGATATTGTAGCATACGAGTGGTTAAGGGTAAATGGTAAATGTTGCTCGTGATCTTCTGCAATGCAAGGGACTTTGCTGCCGCGACACTAATGCTTTCTTTATATACATAATACACATTAAGTACTTGTGTATATGAGATATGAAGCAGTGTGGTATTTGTTTATTTAAAAACATTTTTATTCGCCCCACTGTTTTCACCGTGGTAACCAATTAGTACAACAGCACTTTCCTAGTCATGCGGATGTGCCCGCATGTGCACGACGTGCCTATCGTTTCATACGTAAATACTTTTTCTGTCATGTCGTGCCACATTGTTGTAGACACACGCGTAAAATATGTATGTATGGCGGAGCACGAAGCATAGCACTGTTCTACAGATAACATTTTGTTTGTAAGCTTATTTATGTATAACAATTAATTACAAATAAATGTGAACATGAACTATTCACATTGGCTGTATGCATGACATTTTATCTGATAATTAATGAACCATTAAATTGCATGTATGTAAAATATGAATAAGTAATAATGACCACGAATACAGCCAACAATAACATTGTCAATATATACATTTTGTGCTTAGGTGACGTAATTACCACAGATAAACTACACGTAAAATGGACACAGTGTATATTAGATAATTACATAAATAATTGACATTATAAACAACACACAAGTCCTCACATATCTTCACTATGTCAGCACCTGTAAACCCTCATCCATCCATACATTAATATTCAATTATTTCTAATTTTATATAAACCTTTACCCTTACTATACAGCTTGTAGGGGTATATTCTATACTCCATACCCTAATAAAAGCATCGCGCATCTTTGTTCAAAATAAACCATATACATGCAGTACCTAGTGTTTAGCTTATTTAACTAAAATAGACGATCTTAAAGACATATCTCTGAATATATAAAATAGCAAAAACTTCCTTATCACAAACAAGAGAAAATAAAAAATACATTTTGTTTTTATACTCTTTACTTATTATAGTCTTAATATCTTAACTTAGAAGTATTAACTGCATACTGGCATCATAGAGAGTGAACAAATATATAATCAATATTAATTTACAGCATTCTTGTAGAATTAACTTGTCTCGTCACACAAGCATATAGTGTAGAGCTTTAAAGCATAGAGCTGTTGCTGATAATTAACAAACTATGAACCAACATAATGAGACATTATACCAGTTATCAGTTCATCACATCACACAGTGCATGTAAGATTTAGATGCATCACAAATTTTGTGTGGAAATTAAATAACTTTTCTACTAAGTACGGTCGTATTGGTATTGGTATTAACGGGCTGTTTTCCGCAACTCCACGACTGTACTCCTGTCGCAGGCAATTTGTATGATTCACATACTGCCTCGTCATTTTATAAACGCTCGCAGTTACCGGCGAGTAATATGCTGAAGGCAGAATATGTTATAAAATATGTGTAGCTAATTGGAGATGTTTGAACTAGTTTGACAGCAAATATAATGTGTTTCTAACCCGCTGGCAGCGGCACGCTCGCATAATACATTACGCCGGTAACTGCGAGCGTTTACACACTGGCTAGGCAGTATTTAAGAAGCGGAATCATACAATTTTTTCATGACATACCCAAGTAGAACAAAACTCGTTCACTCATTGGACACAGCAGAGCAGCCCCGCTGACATCTATAGTTAGTTCAGTATCGTATTCATTTTATCTTTAATTTTCTTTGACATACTACTGCACGGTTTGTTATGTTTAAATATGGTGGTCGAGTACATAACTCATATGTAGTGACGAATGCTGTATGCACTGCCGTGTGCCGCCCTAGCCGCACTTGAAACAACCTAATTGCACTTAGTCAGCATTACTAAGTCTAATATTGCATACAAACGGGACACATTATAAATATAATAGCCTTATATCTCATGGTAAAATATATGATGCCTGCGTCGTAGCTGCCTGTCTCTGTATGTGATGTAGTGACATGTGCAGCGTGTCGGCGTGACTTGTGCGGGGCGGTCACTACGCGAACAGGTACCGGTAGAGGATGGTGGCAGCGATGCCCAACAACAGCGGTGTCAACCACGAACTGAAACTACACACAAGGAGAACATGTATAACAAAAGTAAAAATAACTATATATATATCGTAACCAGTTACCAATGTAGGTACGAAGATCTAAAATGACTCCTTTTGATAACTGGTTACGAACCTACGGTTTCGTGGACAGTCGAAGTGATATGATTTAATCAGCTAGGTTATATCATTTTATACTCGGGAAAATCATAACGGAAATACCTTATTATTTTAATTAATTATACATAACTGATAATTAATTATATTATTAATGTTGCATCTTGTATCCTGTGCGCGTATTTTTGTGTAAGTAAAGTCTTTGAGCAAGTTTAATACTGTTATCATATCTATTTCTCCTTATACATTTAGTTTAGGTACCTACTCAGACTATTGTTCAGACTTACCAAAATAGATTATTCTAAAAACACATAAAAAAGATTGATATCCTAAATTCAGGAATTGAAAATAACATTCTGATTTTACAAAGAGATATATCAAAGCATTTGAATAATTTATTTTAACATCTATTCAATGGGGAAGCGCGAATTCTTGTAGAAACTGAATTATAATGTTTCTTGTTACTGACTTTATCTCAATGATAGTTTATTTTTTCTATTGTGTGTATAAGTATGATTGCTGCGATTCAAAGTGCACTAGTCCTAATGGAGGTATAATAACAACATGACACAGCAACGTGACAGATGAGCGGGGAGAACTTGAACAGTACGTTTATGATAATAGGTAACACTCACGCCTCCCGTGACCTCAGCAATGACACCGGCTCATAAATTATTAATTAGTACCAAACACATTACCATCCAACGGGACATGAAACCCAATACAAAATATAACGAAAAAATTTAAATAAGCACATGGATCTGTGTAACTAAACGGCAAATAAAATAAAAAAGGGTGAAGGAATATGAAATAATGAGGCTGATGTAATATTATATAGTTTATTGGTAATAAATCACCACATACACATAATGTCGGCCACGAACAACTACTGTAACAAAACAAGCACCAGTTACGAGCGAGTGCCGCATATCTTATTTAAAATTTATTAAAATAAAACAATTTGTGCAATAGCTATAATAAGCATACTCTAATACTACAGATACTAATTTTACAATATTTAAAATAGGACCCAAAATATATAATACGTAGTTGTCCGCAAAAAATAAAAGAATCGATATCGATAAATATACGACTTTAAAGTACCTACTCGATGCCAAGAGAGATCTTCTTGTGTTAAGGGTAACCAACGACTTGACCTGACCGCACTAAAAGATGTTATGTTTCTATTTTATATTTAAAAAATAGAAACAATTCTTAAACAATAGGGCAGAACATAATAAACATTGCCAACCCAGCTTGCATACATTGTGCTGAATGCGAGTTGTTTTTACGTTAACGCCATCGAAACTTTTACTGCATTTGGCTTTCTGATTGGTTAAGAGCTTAGAGCGGGCCAATCAGGGGCCTGAGTGCGAGTTGTTTTTACGTTAACGCCATCGAAACGTTTACCGCGTTTGGCTCTCTGATTGGCTGAGAGTTTGGAGCAGGCCAATCGGAGCACCAAACGTCATAAACGTGTCGATCGTGTTAGCGTAAAACAAACTCGCACTAGGTCCTCAGAGCACGGAACGTCATAAACGTGTCGATCGCGTTACGTAAAACAAACTCGCACTAGGCATTCAGAGAGAGATTGTCTCCAGCGTCTGTCGACCCCATTGCTTTTTCATTTGCCTAACTTCTAAAAGTCCAAGGTACTTGATCTCAAAATTAAACTATCGATAGTACGATTCTTTTTGCGGATCACTAATAATATAATATTAAAATGATTAAGTGACTTTGGATATACTAGTACCTACTAATATTATGTCTATGTAAAATAATATTAATTCTATAAAAAATATTAGGAAGCATTTGTATACAGATCATTGAAATCACAATTTGTTACGTTACTTGTAGCATTAAGTACTACTGCCTCGATGTGAGCTAGTGAATAGTTACACAGAGCCATGTGCGATTATAAGTAATTGTATGGAATGATACGATTGAGCTCTAATATAACCTACCGACCGCACAACATCCAAAAATTCGGTGCAGTTTACGTAATTTTAGAGGCGAAATGTTACCGACACCGTAACTATACAGTCTCAGAATAAACTATTGCTTTTTAATTAGAACCGGTTTCATTTAAAGGTAAATCGTTATCAGACATTTTGACGTTTTTAGACAATGTGCGGTCGTGTAATAGTGCTGAATGTCAATCACGTGAAGTGCTTAATATAGCAGCACCGTTGACACTAATTGTTGTTGTATACGTGTGCCTATCACACACCACTAGATAACTTCATAAACAAGTATGTAGTCAACTATTAGAATATTTTGCCACACCGGCTACACAGAAGTACCTACAGTACCTATTAATCAATAATATGAGCTAAGTATCTGTAACTTTAATCTTTTTAATTTCGGATTATTGTGCGCCCGAATTAATGATATTTTTATTATCAGTGTTGGGACTTCCAAATTAAGTTAATGCAATAGATGGCAATGTTTGCAAAGTTGAAATGGTTTGCAGCAATATTATAGGGGCTAGTAGTCACTATACCGTACCGAAAAACAGCTATTATTACAAACTTTTATCTAATTTCACATGCATAATTAATTCAAAGATATCAAGCCAAATTTAAACAACTTCCTCTAAATTTATTACTATTCACGCTTGCTCAGTTCTGTCTGAGATCATCTATTGCTATGCTCTTTAACGGTTAGTAACAAGGACACGAAACCTTGCATAATCATTTAAATTTGGTAGCTATGACGTTTAACATGAACTGATGCAATAAATCATATAAAAACATGAACATACGGATTCATAAATATGTTACTGTTCTACGTATTTATTATACTTTTGCTTACACTTCTCTACAGCAGATATATTTAACGATATAATTCATCAGTTTGAATATTATTTTACTCCAAAAGTGGTGGCTAACGACAAGATAGGTTGAGATACCGTATTAATTAATAGATATTCCTAACAGATAACAATTGGTAACACGTGAGTGAGTTACTGATGTAATCAGTGCTGTTTTGCACAAATATTCTAATGTTGACTAATACGAACAATGATTAGATATAATTATTTCATAACGCACGTGCTAAACATTGATAATGTTTCTGTACTTTAGAGTTTGGATTTATATTAGGCGTCCCTATACAAGACATGACGTGATGCAAGATTAGGTATTGTAACTATGCAATGCGCGAATGCTCATTGCCGAACGTTCATTATAAACAAATACGCCGCAGTGGACTTGCACCCTAAGATAATTTGTAAATTAATAAAATTAGAAATTCAGTGGAAAATCTATAAAAAATAAGTGCAGAAACAGTAGCAATGTTAGTACAATGTGTATTGTCTAGGTGTACGCTAGGCTACTAGGTATGTTGGTGGATGTTACTAGGCGACTACGCACTTGCCCTGCTCCTGCGGCTGGTCGTTGTTCCATTGCGGTGCGAACGCGTTCTTGCTCTGCACGCGGTCCGCCTCCACCAACTCACCAATCTTGTATTTCTTCATCAGCGATCTGTACGACAAACAACATTGATAAGCAAGTAGTTTAAATATTTAGAAGTACGTACCGCTCTGACTACGATATTAAATAAATTTCTTTTCGCGATTAAGAAGGCCTAAGTATTTTTTATATTGTTGTCTATGAGTTGGGCTAGCTTCAGGAATAGCGTACTAAACTAATATTATAACCAGAAAAGGTTGATTTTATTGTATGTTTGTTTGTTTCTTTGCAAAGATTTAACTAAAAAATTAACAGTATTGAAGCAAATATTACCTGGCGTCGGAACTGTGGCTAACATCTTCGAAGGGCTCGGTGCCGTCCTGACCCGCCTTCTCTAATAACACCTCCTCGCCACCAGGGTGCTGCGGACAAAGCACAGTAACAACATAAGAACAGGACTTTAACTCAAGACTTAGCAATTTATATCAACATCAACTTTTGCGTAAGGCCATTTTCTTTCTAGTGGGATATCATCATTTAAAACCACGCTGCTCAATTCTTTTTATGGCTTATGGTGGTAAATTAGGTAGCACGTTGGCACCGAAAGTTGTAAGTAATTAATTACCTAGAGAGTTAAATGTATTGCCCGTGTCACTTTGCATGCTACTTGAAATTGTAACTTACAAAAATTACAATAACCTGGCGATTAAAAAGAGTGGCCTGAGTTTCTTGCCAGTTCTTCTCATGGCTCTACTTCGTCAGCGAACTGGCTGTAGGTTAATTTGCTGACATTTTATAAATTTGACGTTCATAAGTGTTAATTTAATGAACCTATATGAATAAACATATTTTCATTTTCATTTTCGAAACATACGCAGAAGCAGAAACACGTCAGGTGCTGCTACCGCTGCAGCCTTCGGTAGGATTGTGTACTTTCTCAGACAAGTTTATTCATCAAATGAAAAATCTATTATGAATAATCTTGCTGTGCACTACCCGTTTCCTTTTTTTTTGTCATGCCCTTTTGGTCTACAATATTAATATCAGGCAATGTCACTTTCATTATCAGATATTATACATATATAGAACTTAATTTGACTGTACATGATTATGCATTGTGTATCCATTACTTTTTATTTGCAGATCCCAATCAAAATAATTTACTACCTATAATTTAATAGACAGTGACAAGTTATGAAAAATACTGGTTTATACCTAGCACTGCACTATCTTTCACTTCTCGTATGCTTATCATTGCCAATATTTGATTAAGTACTTAATATTATACTTATATCTGAGTTGAAAATCAATAATTATTTCATTATAATAACTTTTAAACTTGTGTTACATAATTATTTATGTACTAGTCGCCCGCCCTCGCTTCGCCTCGGTATCAAAAGTTTCATTTGGTCTCTCAACAAACGCCTACGGAAAATAACAAACAAACAACCAAAAAAAAACACATTTTTTTTTCTCTTTGTAATATTAGTTTAGATGAGTATTTAAGTACATATTTTTTTAAAAGATTCCTACCTACGCAGGCACCTAACTTTATATGTAGGTATTATTTATAATTAAGTAGGGCCTGTTTCACCACTAGCTGCTAAAGAGTATGATATTATCTAACAGTTAAACCTTTAAATAAATCTATCTTATAGAGTTTATTTATCAGGTTATCAGGCACTTGTGGAACTGATATTTAAGTATTATCTGTCAGTTAAATTTCCAATAAGGTTATCACGCACTTTATCAGCAAGTAGTGAAACAGGCCCTTAGTGCTAATTTAGGCTACAGATAAAATGGTAGGCAATTAACGATAACACAAAGTAGTGTCGCATACATTATTAACATATCTACTGCTGCTGCTAGAACACCTTCAAAACATACAATGAAGAATATTCCACTATTGTTACCAACTTTAAACATAATTTGTATAAAAAGCGCGAAATAATTTAATTTTGTTGACACAGTTGATAACTATCTGGCTATTTTTATAAAGATGAATAGGTAAGCTTGAAAGCTGAAGGGTATACAGAGTAGTGTTTGAAGTTTCGCTAACAAACTGATTCTATGGTTTCCGTATCATAAAACTACAAATGCATAATATTTTAAAAGCAAAAGGAAACTTGTGAACATGCAGGACCTTTCCTTTTAGTCGTTTATTGCATAACACCAGCATCGACAAGCGCATTGCATTTTATGCAACCAGAACGACGACCCTTAGAAAACTTGTTTCGACTCTATCTGCACATTGTATTATTTGCTTTAGTTTGTAGCAAATGATGTAGATTATTTAGGAAGTAAAACGCAGCGTGGGCAGACCCCTCACAAGGTGGACCGACGACCTTATAAGGGTGGCGGGCAACCGATGGATGAGGGCGGCGAACGACCGGCTACGATGGCGAAAATTGGGGGAGGCCTATGTCCAGCAGTGGACGTCTTTTGGCTGATATGATGATGATGATGATGATTATTTAGGAAAACCTATAATTTTTTCTTAATATTTGTTATTTATACTAATAAATAAAGCGGAAGAGTTTGTTTGTTTGTATGTTTGAACGCGCTAATCTCTGGAACTACCAGTCGGATTTGAAAAATTCCCCCTTCCCAGTTTTTAAGGCAGGTTATAGGCTATGTAACATCACGCTACTGGCAACGGGAGCAGAGTAGTAAGCAAAGACGCGGGTGAAACCGCGCTGCGGAAAGCTATTTAAAAAATTTACTTGATGTCCGTAGCACATGGAAACTTCACACTGACATAAATTAACTTCATAACTAAGCGTTAATGCATTTTCTGATTGATGATTTTCTAAATTATGAGTAGTAAATAAGCAAAAAAATTAAGCATCTACATCCTACTAATGTAAGTGGAGTATCTGTGGCAAGCGTAATGTGTATGACCTCTGTGTAATACGTAAGTCTTTAGATGTTCGCGATGAGGTGAACAACACGACGGTTCAAGGTTCATTCTCACTGCATAACTTAGAAACATTCGTCATTTATTTTCACCAATATTGGTTTGCACAAATATGTTGGCACGAATAGTAACTGTAGTCAGATTAAACTGATAAACAGATAAACTCTTCACTCAGATAAGTAATTGAAGTAACACTGATGATGCAGTATGTCGTTGCTGGAGGAGTTTGGGAAATATTTCTAGTCTAAACATTCACACTATTTGTGGGTAATGTCTCTATAGAAAATCCGTTAGATGTATTTGATAATTAGGGAATAAGTAATAACAAGATTAAAAATAAATACAAAATGATGCTCACAACAACATTCGTCTAAAAATGGCCATCATCGTACAGAAGTATTTAAAGCAAAGATTTATTGCGAATGAGTACGTCATTTGACTAAAAACTATCGTCTTAGCTTTGTATTTTTATACAAATCACGAAGAAATAAAAGTGTTTTTAAGTTTATTGTAACTGTATTGACACAGTTATAATTATCTTATCACAAATTTAAGAGTTCTTGTAGTTGTAACAAAATGAGTAATTATTTTAGATCTTGCATAATAAGTAGGTACTCAAATATGAATAATAGCAGTAATATTGTGTGTGCACGCTGCAACTTCGTGGTAACTTTGTAGTCAGAAGTAGGTAGATAGGGAGGGCGCTAGACGCTATTAAATTGCTCTCTGAAAGGTAGAGGGCACGGCGTTAAATGTTATTAAGTGTTTCATGCATGATAGATGCATTTGAAGAGAATAAGAGAATACTGCACTGTCGTCGTTTCTAATTATCGTATACTTAAGTATACGACTCGATTTAATAGTTTAAATTTCCTGTTTATTATCATATAGAAAACTGTAAACAGTTTCCAGTTTAGACTAGTTTTAAATTAGTTTAGAGTGAGCATCAAAATAAAAGAACACTGCTAGCTCAATTCTAACTCTAGGTTTCTAAAAACTGTTTTAAAAATAGTCTGAAGAGAAAGTAATATAACAGAATATTTTAACAGCTACGCCACTGCACTCTAATATACACTGACGGACTCAAACTGCATCAAAGTAATAGACGACTTTGAAATAAATATTTTAACCAAGTATGCAAACTTTCTATACAGATTAAAATTGAAACCTCTAGATTGGTTCGTGAACTATAAAACAGCGTAGGGTCATATCCTTAAGTTTAAGTGTACTGGAAAGGACCTTAAGAATTTTTTGAAGAAAAACAGAAATTTAAGGAAAATTGGTTTAATAAAAAAAATGGTTTTAACAATAGACACAAACTTTATGCAAGGGTTTATTTATGTTTTAATAAGGTGTATTACCTCCACGTGCCCTTATTACGGATTCTAATCGATTCCGCATAGATTTTATTAGGTTTATTAAAAGATCTTGCGGAATATTGTCCCATTCTTCTGAAAATGCTGTTCTTCACAGTTCTGCTCTGTTCACAGGATTTCTCGCATATACAGCTCTTTTGAAATTGTCCCAAACATGCTCAATGGGATTAAGATCCGGGCTGCGTGCTGGCCAATTCATTGTACGTATCCCAACCTCTTCGCAATATTGTCGAACTTATGCAGCAGCGTGCGGCCGGGCATTATCCTGCATTAAAGTAAAATTTTCGCCTATGAATCCCATTTAAGGCACCACGTGATCTTCTAAGATCTCTGTTGTGTAGCGATGTGCAGTCAAACCCCTCTATTACCGTTTTGACGGACCATGTCTATGAACACAAGTTCTGTTCGCCCGTTCATCGATATGCCACCCCAGACCATACACGAACCGCCTCCAAAAGGAACACGCTCCTAAATGCAACTTTGAGCATATCGCTCCCCACGTCGACGATAGACTCTTCTGCGACCATCTGCACCATATAAACATGTCCTACACTCGTCCGTGAACATTACGGAGGCCCATTGCTCTTCTGTCTAATTTAGGTGATCACGCGCAAATCTTAAGCGAGCTTGTCTGTGAGCTACAGACAACTTTGGACCATTTGCTGGTCTAAAAGAGGTGATATCCGCTTCCTTTAACCTTCTTCTTATTGTTCGTGCACTCACATTTACTCCAGGCACTTCATTAAGCTCTGTTTTGATGTTAACTGACGTGAGGAAACGATTTTGCAGGGAAGTTGTAACAATAAATCGGTCATCACGACCGGTGGTTGCTCGAGTCCTGCCTATACCACGTCCCCTGCTGTAAGAACCTGTCTCCAGAAAACCTTCTGTATATTCTAGAAACCGTAGACTGGTTTAAATTTAAATTTCTACCAATCGTTCGTTGTTCCAAGCCCTCCCGCACCAGTGCTACAATTTGAGCCGCTTGTTCGGACGAAGTACCCATATATGGTTCAAAAACTCTCGATGAGTTAAAAAACTAACCCAACAATTCTGCTGGTAACAATAATTCAATTGACAAAAGAATAATAAATCAATGCGAATCAATTTAAAACTTTACTTTAATTATCACGCAAATCTGATACTACGAGTAAATTTTCTTTTCCCGGCTATATTTATTTGTTTTACCTACTGCAGTTCTATTTTCAAATTTTGCTTTTTTTTAAGATTAAGAGCCAGTCTCTCCATATTTATATAATTTAATCTAAAAAGTTTGCATACTTATTAAAAAAAATCATTTCAAAGTAATCCTGAACTTTGATGCAGTTTATGAGTCCGTCAGTTTAATTGCGAAGCTATCTATCCGAAGGCGAAGTGGGTCACTGGGAGTAGGCAGGAGTACCTACAAGTCATGCGAATCGATGGAATGGGGAGGTACATTCCGTGCTATGAGTACACCGTCAAATGAGAAATACCAACGAGAAGAACTTGGGATTATTAACATTCCTCAGAGCCGCGCGCCGGAGGAATACAGATTATATTAAAGAAAGATGCCGTCACGTGCTAAGAGTACCTAACAGGAAAACGAAGACGAAAAATTATTAGACACGTCATATTTGTACCAAAGTATTAAACATAAATTTGCTGTTTAGATAATATTTAAGATAAACTTTAAATTAATTTCTTGATTAAAGAGAAACAGTAGCGAATCCCACAGAGAAAGTAATGTAACTTACAACATTTGTATTGATTAATCAATGCAAATACAGGGCGAAAGTGTATTGTTCATGTTATTAGTTACTTTTACATATTATTTTCAGTACAAATAATAATAATAATAGGTAGAAACTACTACCCCGATACCTTTAAACCTATATTTAATATGTGTACAGTCTACAGTAATTAGAGCTGGTGAATGACTTTTCTTATAATAGGCTAATTACAGTGAGCACTGTTGTTTAATAATAATTAATACATGACTGTATGTATTTTCTACAATTTATTTCTGTCTTTCACACATAGACTTGTTGAAAATCATTTAGGGATAGATAAGTAACCTATTTATAAATGTACTGTTCTTTTATTTATTTTTGCCTACAAATAATTTCAAAACATCGCTAAAGTCAGTCTATCTACTTACACGATAACCTTCAACTTTGTATATAAGTACCAAAATGGCAGTCGCCTCGACATTATTACTAAAAAACTTACAAAACCATTAAAGCTATAAAAATCATTTATTACATACTAACTACTTTTAAAACACATTATACATTTATATTTTATAAGTACATATTTTATTATGACTATACATTTATGTACTGCAATTAAATATAAATTAATAATAAATTAATAAGTAAGTTGTTTAATATCACTTTCTATACTATCGATACTAATATTATAATTAATGCGAAAGTAACTCTATCTGTCTGTTATGCTTGCACGCCTAAACCACTAAACCGATTTTGATGAAATTTAGTATAAGAGATAGAATAGACGAAAAAAGACATATAGGGTTTTTTTTTTATATTAGCCTACCAAAGTGACTCCACTCTGCCAGATAGTAAGCAGTCAGTGGAATCCAGAAATGACGGACACCATTCCAAAAGCCAAACTACTGGTAGGTATGGGTTGAAATAGGGAATTAAATTTTGTATGAAAAATGCGATAAGCGATAACGGACATTCACGCGAATGAAACCTAATAAAAATTACACCTTGTGTAGGGTGTGCCCAAGCGGCACTTTCACAAGGTGAACCGGCAACCTCAGAAGGATGACTGGGGTAGCCGGTGGTCCTCATCCACCGGCTCACGATTGGTCAACGTGGCGACGACTTGATGATGAACCTATGAGAAAGTAGGTTCAACTGGTGATTCTCTTTGCTTTTCTTTGCCAAAGCTATCCAACGTCTCGGTGCCTACAACCACGGTACTAATTACCAGGTCATTGCAAACTTATACGGGATATGGTCATAAGGTCAGTGACCGGCGGCATGTGACAATGGCACCCGACGGAATTGAGACGACCTCGGCCTTTGGACACTACACCACGCAATACTCAATAGTATACGAGGGTCGAGTACCTATTGTGTAGACATAGTACACACATTCGCGCTACACAAGCTTTTTGGTACTGACAGATCAATAAAGCAAGTTTACTTTTAGTATATTACTTGTTGACCTTACACACCAATACTTTTTGTTACGGAACATGTCGATGTAAAGGAATAGACTACAAATTTGACATGTGACCTAACTAAATGATATAAAGTCACGTCACACACGCGTATTTGATAAAATTTGATTCGATTTTATAGTTATTTAATTGCTAGGTACGCCCCACGGCTTTGTCCGTCCGTTTTACATCGAAATCGGTTCAGCCGTTTAGACAGAGTGGTAACAAACACACACACACATACAGAGAGAGAGAGAAAGAGAGAGAGAGAGAGAGAGAGAGATAGAGAGAGAGAGATAGAGAGAGATAGAGATAGAGAGAGAGATAGAGAGAGAGAGAGATAGATAGAGAGAGAGAGAGAGAGAGAGGGAGAGAGAGAGAGAGGATTGGCCGTTTCAGAGTAGCTATAAAACAAAGTCGCTGCCCGCTGTTGGACTGTCTGTCCCTATGTATGCTTAGATCTTATCACTACGCAACGGATTTTGAATATGGTTTATAGGAAAACTAGCGATCCGGCCCGGCTTTGCACGGGTGCAATGCTGATACGTATCAGTATTGCGCGCAGTGCGCAGCCAGGCCGGGTCGCTAGTTGAAAATAAAACCCCATGTTATTAGAACTTATTTACATGAAGGGTCCCTTCATAGTTATATGACTAATAAAGCATGTCTAAATAGGGTTGAAAACACTCAATTTGTTAATTAAATTAGCATTTGCATTGAAATAACTTTAATTATGTCAGTATGTTAGTAGGCAGGTAGGTATTGGTAATTAAGTAAAGACATTGTGGACAGTAACATGAGCCACAGTCACCAAAACCTCACTACGACTTTCACAATGCACTAAATAGTTTTAGTAAGCAAGCAAAGTTTATTGTAATGACTAAGGCGGTTTATTACCGGTCGTCGTGATTATATCGACTTATCGTACAAGCTTGGAAACGCGACCCCAGGTAGCCATGTATGGTGTTCGAATAATCGCCGCGCCACTTATCTAGATGGCGTTGTGTGAAGTTGTGGTGATATATTTTCTTCTGCAGTTATCAATACAATAATTACGTAATGTGCTAAAGACAATCATTTAGACTGCATGTAATTATTATCTTCATAGATACACAAATATTATCTGGGGGTCCAAAGTACAATGTAACACTAACATATGAATTCATTAGTGCTCTGCTAATTGCTACCTAATATTACAATATCTGTACTAATAATAATATAATAATATTTCAACAACTACACACAACGCCATCTAGACCCAAAGTAAGCATATTATATGCTTGTGTTATGGGTTCTAGAATGCAGATATACATACTTAAATACTTTTTTTTTTGTAAATACATACGTATTATACATAGAAACACCCAGACCAATGCAAATAGACATGTTCATGCACACAAATATTTGCACTGAGCGGGAATCGAACCCGCGTCCTCTGCGTGGCAGTCTATACACAGTACCACCGAACCACAGAGGCAGTCAATAAGGTGATAATTGAGTGATGATATTATGTCACAACTGATAACCAGTGATTGTAAGTGAGTAGTGAGATTTATATGCTTGCAATAATGTCATAGAATAAGAACAATACTTTAATAACTTTGCTTTTGGTTTAAAATAAAATTGTAAAGAATTGTAGAAGTCCTTCAATGTTTATAGTACATATTGTATAATATAATCACCATAGTTTCAGCTATAAGACACAGGTTGACTGCAAGAATTATGACTTTTCTTTTTTTTTGTAAGCCTATCATATTGACTCCACTCTGCCTGATGGTAAGCAGTTAGTGGAATCCAGAAGTGGTGGTCACCATTGCATAAGCCATACTGGTATGGGGACTTTCACTATGGCAGCTTAGTGAGATGCTTTTTCATGCCAAGCTTAAAAGACCCAGGATTATAATAAGATGAGTACACATGCGCTGGTAAAGAGTTCCAGGCCTTCCCCAAGCATTTCAATTCCATTTGGTTCCTCACAAAGTAGACCAGCAATATGTTAAAGGAAGCGGCCATCTAATGCATGAGGGTGACTCACAATTCATATTAATTTATTATTATGATTTATATAATTTTCAGCAGTTAGATGAGGTTCTGCATTGCCTTGAAGCAAGAAACCAAATGTATACAATAAACTGTTGATAATCAATATTCTCAAAGATGATTCTTAAATATCTAAGTTTTATCTCATACACACAAACATCAAACAAATTGTTTCAGATGATAAATTATTTGTCTGAGCTTTGATTCGCAATATCATAATCTATACTTCTCTCTTTTGTCATACCAAAAGTATTTATGTAGGAGTGCATGCACAGACAATAGTTATGTGAAAACAATAAGATGAACTTCAGTAGACACTATCTTTTAGTAGTGGTGAATCAAATTGACAACACTTGTCTCTTAATTTTATCTTCGTATTTACATTGTAGGCTATTAAGTAATTTTTTTTTTTTTTTTATATTAGCCTACCAAAGTGACTCCACTCTGCCTGATGGTAAGCAGTAAGTGGAATCCAGAAGAATTTATCAAAGTCAAAGTCAAAGTCAAAGTATTTATTTCATTTTGATCACAGAATGATACTTATGAAAAGTCAAATTACATGAAGTCAGCTAATTAACCTACAGCCAGTTCGTTGACGAGGTAGAGCTGTGAGAAGAACTGGCAAGAAACTCACGCCACTCTTTTCAATCGCCAGATAATTACAATTTTTTGTACGAGTTAACAATTTTAACACATCAACGCAACCAAAGAACCATACAAAGTAATTATTACAAAACAACTAATTATTTATTTAATAACATTTTTGAAAAAAGAAAAGAAACGAAAATAGAGTATCAAAAAGAAAAGTATTATTAATACTGATACCTCGGATGGCATAGGCTGTAACCATCATTGAAGAACAAGAGCCAAATGTAATCGTTAGAGTCATCTTATCATAGCAGGTATGTGTGAAAACACATAGTGTAAATATATATGTGAGGCACTTGGACTGACCTCTACTAGAAACTTGGTGACGTCGTACACCTCGTTGTGAATGATAAGCACCGCGTCGTTGCGCGTGCAGCGCGACTTCAGCTCCTCGCGCGTGAATAGTTTAGGCTGCTCCTCCATTCTAGTATATTACGAAAATACTGAGTAGACACCAACGAGTGACTTTGTCCGTCTGTAGCGTTGTGCACGCTTCACACTCCGCAATAAGCACTGGATAAGTAAGCACAACGCTGCTGTAATTCAGTATCGACGTGTTAACGCAATCGCTACGTTTACAGATTAGCGACCGAATGAAATACGAGGAACAAAATCAAAAATCCTCTGCCAACCACAAGAACTTTCGTGGTAAACTGATGACAGTGACAGCCAGTGTGACCAACTTTAAATTCCTGCCCGGTCTAGGCATAAAACTGACAAATCCTGCCAAACTCCTATAAACAAAAAGCCGAAATAATGCCGATATAATTTTAAAATCTTCTAGTGAAAATGTTTTAAATCATTTTTGCACCTTAAATTATAAAAAAGAATTAATACCTAGTTACTAATACTTCCTACAATTTTCCTGGTAAAATGTTAAAAAAGTATAGTGACCGAGGACTGCCCACTGTATCAGATTATGTTCATAATATGCTTAATAGGTAGTAGTTGCATGTTCTTTTATATTAGACAACCTAAGCACAAACTTAGTGTGTGCTTTACACCATGTAACATCTTCAATCTGCTTCTTTCGCTTTTGCTAATCAGGACCAGGAAGAATGTGATGGATCCTGCTCCCACTCTAGGCAATATAATCTTTCATATTTACGTTTCATTAGATATCAGGAATTTAAACGTTTACACCGCACGAAATCCGAATGAAAATTTTGCGTCTCCTACAGTTTTTTTAGCTCGTCTAATTAGAAAAACAACTGAAAACTTTACCAAAAAATACAATTATTATAAATATTTTGCTCAGCACTTCGAGGTTCACAATGGAATGAAAAAACAAACAAACAACTACTACTTTTAACTTTTAATTGTGTTATTATAAGTTTTTATTTGTATTTGTGTTGACCTTATAAGAATTTGTGTTTCTTCTTGTCTGTGTCAAATAAATATATTTTCTTTCTTTCTCTCAAATTCAATTAGAGAGAACTAAGGGTCTTACTCTTATTGTTGCTAATGTTGCCATTGTCATTTAAAATTCCTCCATAATGCTATTTCTTTTGTCAATACTGCACCAAACTCCTTTTATTATGCTGTGCTGCCAAGACGGCCAGCATTAATTCTTTAAACTGCCAAATAGTGCCAGATTTCTAAAACGTCAATCATATTATATGCCAGAGAGTAAAATAAAAGAAGCCATCTTTTGTTTTTACAGAAGATGGTTGTCATTTAATTTCATCCACCTTTTTTCTATTTTTATCATTGTATTATACCATTAAAATCATCAACTAGTATATTATTTTACACTTGACGCTGGCAGAAATAGCTGACACAATCGTCGGCTCAGTTGCCATAATAAAGGGAGAAGAAGAAGAAGAAGAGTAAAATAAAAGGCTAAGCCTGCCGAAAAGGCAGGATCCTGCCACATATGGTCACACTGGTGACAGCACATTGAAAGAAAGGAGACAACTATACTATAATGTTGCCCAAATAAAAAGTAGTACGTTTCAAAAAAATTAAAAATGCTGATGCATGCTGAATCCAATGTTGATTGCTACAGTTTCAATATTTATTGTTAATACGGTGTAGAAGATAGTTATGATTATAAATAGCATACATAAATATGATGAAATTAAATAAAAGATGACTCGTATTTAGAGAAAAGACATACTCTTTTTACAAGGAAGGACTTGCCTGCCTTACAGTACAACTTATTTAATTAGTAGTATGGTAACCCTCCACATTAGACAGGCCCAGTGCAACAGAATAAAGGTCTATCTTCACACACCATTACCGTGACCAGGACGTAATCCGGCCGTCAAACAAAGGAAGAGCTCCGTTGCCGTTGCCGACACGGGCACGGCCATATAATTTTGTGATCGAGCCCATTGACAATGTATGCACCGATATTTTTTTTTACTACTGACGGAACACGGCCAGGTCACGTCCCGGGCACGGCCCTGATATGTGTAGATAGACCTTAAACTTGACACAGAAATTTAGCCCGGTTTATTTGTGAATTCTGTGGTAGGTAAGGCTCCTTACTCAATGAGAATAGTGAAGCCATACCTTAATCCACAAATATATCAGCGCCACCGATTTATTACCTTTAACCTTGTGTAAAAACAAAAAATACATAATACCTTATCTTTTGCTTTACACATTGCAAACTACCTTACAAATTATAGCGAAAATTGCACAAACTGGCTATAACTTTTATGAGTATTGCTACATACTTTCCGAGTATCCACCTAACAGTGGCTATTTAAGGTGGATAAAAAAATAAGCAGATTTATTCTAAAAATTTTGATAATATAGCATATTAAAAATCTTCTCTACTTTCCATATCAAAGGATCTAACTTTTTTTGCACACCCTGTTTGACGAGAATGCACTAAACATATTTCTCACACACACACACACACACACCAGGCTAGTAAAATACAGTTTACTCAGGGATAAATATTTTTTGATATAACTATCTACATAAATTTCTAAAACTAATAGAATTTTTTTTATTTTATATGTGCACTTACATCAGAAGCCACAACTAAAACTAGTTAAAATGTTAAAAATAATTTCTAAGCATTTTTTGTTTGTATTTTGCATTAGGTATGAGCAATAGTGTTCCTTCAAAGTCTAATGGTGGTAGCTTCCTGGATATCTTTCTGCTTATGTGTCCCATCACAGAATGGCCGATTCTTAGTCTGCTTACAGTTACATAGCCAGTACTCTTTAGTTTTTTCAACGGTAAATCTCACAGGTCTGTAAAATGTAAAGGAATATAACATTTTTTAGCATGTCTTTTAAAAGCAATGTTAACCTATGGTTTAATTTCAAATTTCTTATATGATCAAAGGGTAATTAATAAATAGATATTATTGTAAATTATGTCAAGTAAAGATATATTGTGATTGATTTGTTTTTGTTTAATTTAATTCCTTTTCTGGAGTCATGCCTTTAAATGTGTGCAACTTTTTATGAATAGGCCCTGCTTGGAAACCTTTACAGCAGATTGATGGCTGGTTTCCAATAAGTACGAGGTTTTAAGTCATCATAATTATAGCACTATTTTATTTATTACCTGCTTTGTCCGACTTAAACTTTGTTTAAATATTAGAACAGAAATAACTTTTTCAGAGCTTATATTTTATAGAACCTAACATACCTTTGGGTAACCTTAAGGTATATATCCTTATGTGTACCATCACACAGTGGTTGTGACTTGGATCTCCCACAGAGACACCAGTGGTAAGTCTTACCAGCCTCTAGGTTGAGCCTGAAAGGTTTTCTATCATAAACTATACCATTTTCTTTCTGATTTGTTGCCGAATATACTGAAGCGAGTGAGTTCTTAGGAATCTCCGGTTTTGCACTCTTAGATGCATAGTTAACCTGCAAAATCAGGTCAAATAACAAGAGGTTATGTGGTGTAACACAACATATTGTACATTGAGTTTATGTAGTTCTAGTACAATATATGTCGTAAAATATTGATTTCTTACTTATAACATTAGAGAAATAATAGCCGTTATATTAGGTTTAGATAACAAGTTTATTAAAAAATTAAAACAAGACTTACCAATCGCATTGAATTTGTGACCAATTTATGTAAAGGTTTTCTATTAAACATGGTTATAACAATAGCTTGAAATCTTTTCAATTCTGATCTGATTTATAAAACTTTAGTTAATACGCACTGTTGTGATAACAAAGTTAGCTACTTTTCACACTTCTCACACACACACACGTCTTGTCGTACGCACATACAATTTTGACATTTTTGACATTGAGATTTAAGTGTCACTCGTGTCACCACATTACAATCAGACGATTTTTGTTGCCAAGAACTCACCGCGCTTCTTCATTACAATCGACGCTATCTAAATTGTAAGCAAAGCAAACATAGAAAGCACCTTACAGCATTAATTAATGCTCTAAGGAAAGCACTGAAGGCCAGAAATGCAAGAAATGTTTGAACGCACTAATTTCTAAAACTACCAGTCGGATTAGAATATTTCTTTTTAAAAAAGGCTATGTAACATCGCGCTACTGGCGACGGGAGTATAGCAGTAAGCAAAGACGCGGTTGATACCGCGGTGCGGAAAGCTAGTCAATTTATATTTGTGAAGCTAGAATTTAGCTTGCTTGCTTAGCAAAGACGATAAGGCCGTACATTCCTTTGTCTATGTCAAAGACGATAGATGTATAAGTACATATAATAATGTAAAAATAAAATAAAATTGGTGTTGGTAGAATTTTCTTTTTTAATCTATTCTAGTTAAGCAGCAAGATCAAAAAGGATCATATTGAGAATGTTAAAGGTTAGTATGGACAGCCCCAGTTTAAAAACCACTCATCACACTGGTCTTAGCCTTAGAGCATTAAACCAACAGGAGTGGACACGCGCTCTATTTCCCTTGCGCAAAAGTCTGCCACTTTCGGCGGGGGACGGGGTAACGCGAGCAACGCACACTAATTACAATGTTAACTACTAATGCATTTTTAAATCGCGTCGTTATACACGCACACAATAAAATTATTACACACTAGCTTAAACTAAACACACACAATCACATTCACACACAGGGACATCTATCAGTTTACGCTTCCTTAGCGTAAAACAGTTAGAGCTTGACTCTGTCGATATTTAGTATCGATGTTTAGGATTTCATATAAGTACGCGAAAGATTTAATTATTTTCATGATTATTATGTTTGCTTATTAAAATGAGCATTATCTTATATTATATAGAACAGTTTTAGGTAATAATAATCTATTATAATTTTAAGGTTTTTTTTTATTTAAGCACTTTGAAATAGATGAAAGTAAAGTAAATAGTTCATAAACATGAATTAACTAGAAGTAATTCTGTTAATTCATGTTTATGTCAATATTACAGGAAGAATAAAACAGTGTTTCTAACTAGCACACTTTTTTGTAATTATTATCAAAAAAGCCCGTCATACGGTCGGGCTAAATTTATTTGTTAAACATTGTTCGACAAACAAATCTGGTTATGCGGTCGGACTCTCCTACTATGTTTAATAATGTTTATTCAATACTTCCGATCCCTGTTAGTACGGAACCCTCGGCGCGCGAGTCCTACTGGCATTTAGCCGTTTTTTTTTGAAGTTATACTTTTTTTGGCGCGATTGGGAAAAATGATGAGAGTGAATTTTTACGATGCGCGCGCACACCGACAGAAAAAAGCAACACCCTGAAGTTAGTTGCGAACCTTTTACACACTGAAGTTAGTTGCGGATCTTTGTGTGTCGTATCAGTACAAATAATCTGTGTGAATAAATAAAAAATATATTGGCGTTTATATCAATTCAAATATTTATGTATGTATGCGTTGTATTATTATTTGGTATTTTTGGATTGTTATGCCAAAGAAGTATAACTTCTTACGTGCGTACATGGGTACCCACTCTTTTTTTTTATTTTACTACTGCGCACAAGGATGTATGTTCAATAACCACCACCTGTTGAAATCTGTTCTAGTGTGGATTAAAGATTGTAATTAATTATTACGTGTCAATTTTACGTGTATTACTCCTAAGTATGTATGTATATTCAAACCAAATAATACTTTGAATTAATTGTCTGTTGCTATTAAATTTCGTTCCAACTAAGCAGAGCTTGTAATTGGAGGATTTTGTTCTGATTACATAGTAACAAGACACTGACATGAGAATGTATGAGTAGATTTTTATTAGAGAGATATTTTATCTGTTCAGATAACAAAAAAACAACAGAATATATTTCAGAAAGTCTTTATTTAAGTAGGTATAATAAAATACTGAAAAACTGTGCAATTTAAATTAACCTTATAAATCTAGTTTAACTAATCCTAGGTAATGCAATAAGAGGAGGTAGCGCACAGCGAGTTTACTTGCTAAAAACTGAGCTCTCCGCCGCTTGGGGGGTAGGGAGGAGGTAGCAGTGCTGGCAGCACAGAAGGCTTTGTCTTTTAAGCTGTTAGTCAGATACTTGTACGCTTAGGAACCCACTTATATGGTTCCTACAATATTGGACCCAAGCGACTCGAGGCGCTGCTTCTTTTGAAAATCTAAAACAAACAAAAAAAAATTAATTTAATACTGGAAAACCAATATCGATATTTGTGATTAAACTGTCTCATCTCTAATTATGTTAAAGTGTGACCAGTTTCTTAAAAATAAATACGCTTATTTTTGTAAGAAATGAGCAATTATCTTTCGGAATAAAGTGCACTAATCTTGTATATTTGGATTTATAATCTTATTTTACTTGTTCATTTAATATTATTTTGTGCATTACTTGGTAAAAAAAGATTGGTTTTAATTAAAAATAAATAAATATGGGAACGGTGACACAATAATGTACATCCAAAATGAAACTTATTAGATATGTCAACAAGGCGAGATATAAAAAAGGAAAGGTTAGTTTTTATGTTAATTCAACTTAAAATATTACCCCAGATTGGAGTATTGATGATAAGCCTGGCAACACTTGTTGATTAGCATTTTATTTGGTTAAATTGCTAATTTAATGCCTTATTTAATAATATTAGAACAAAATAATACTTACAGGTGGAATGTAATATTATCCTTTTGTAGACTTGATGTCGCTGAACGCTTTTTACACCAAAATACACTGCAATTCGGCATTTCTATTGAGACGCTATTACGCATGCACTGTTATGTGACTTATGATGCGGAACGCGCGTCAACTAGTTTTATATAACGGGTATGACCGGTGGGCTGGTACCTTTGGCAGAGGGGTACGCCTGTCAGTGGCCTCTCCGGTTGGTTTAATGCTATAAGGTCTTAGCTCATGTAGTCGAATAAATTATTTTTAATAAGTAAAACTTTCAAAATTTTGTGCAGATGTACTATTTTGCTTGCTTTTATTCATCTACAATTTACATTTACCCGTCTACTGTATTCTTGATCCCTTAAATTTAAGATTAATAATATAGACTGGGCCGAAGTTCGTAGCAACCGGGTTTATCCCCTACCAATTAGGTAACAAAAAATTTAGTCTATAACTTTATGTCGAACTCTATTTAATTCCAAATAGCATGTAACACTACGTTTAGTTATTTCGTTTGACAAGAAATAAATATAACATCCTCAGACCAAGGACTTGGTATTTACGTTATGACATGACATGAATTGACATAAATTTATAATTAAACAGGAATTAACGTGATCATGGGAGTCCATCTTTTGTTTTCACGGAAGATGGTTGTCATTTAATTTCATCTACATTTTTTCTATTTTATCATTGTAATAGACCATTAATATCATCAACAAGAATATTATTCTACACTTGACGCTGGCAGAAATAGCTGACATTATCGTCGGCTCTGTTGCCAAAAAAAAAGGAGAAGAAGAAGAAGAACGTGATCATGCGTAGATATATTTATAAATTTATCATGCAACGCGAAAGCTTAAAAGTAAATATGATTTGACATGTTCTTTAGTTAGTCTGTGGTATTTACACTATTTAGTCAGAGATTTACCAAATTACCTACAAATTACCATTCCTTTCGTTATGTTTCGTTTTGGTATAATACTTTACTCTTTGGTTTCGTTACGTTTTACGTTGTCCGTATTGGTCTCGGTTCATATATTTTCTAATTAAAATATTTTCCGACTACTATAAAATGAGATAGGTAATATGAAAATTAAATTAATAAGTGATGTCTAGAATAAGAGGAATAGAAGTTAAAGTTCAAAAAGAAGTGTTACAAACACGTAAATATGGCCTCAATGAAATACTTAAAAAGAAAAATGAGGATCAGTCTGCAAATTCGAAAGATGATGGTGAAAGTGAGTATTATTTTCTACATACTTGTTGTTTCAGTTTATTAAAATATATATGAATTAACATTACGTGTCGGGATCTTTTCATTACACAACATTTCTAGGTTATGTTCACTTTTGTTATTGTCCCTGACTATAATTTGTAATGATTTAAATTGATTTGTCAAGAAATAGCAATAACATAATTTGTTTCCACACTTTATTAAATGTTCATCAATTTATACAAAATACCTTTTTATTTTGTAAATAAATGAGTATCTTAATTTATCACATTGTTTTATTTTCATTCTTAGAACATCAAATAAAAGAGTTACTGCACAAACTACCAAGACTAGACAAGATATTTGAAGTTCATCGTAAGATTGGCGAGGGAACCTTCAGCTCAGTGTACTTAGGCTCCCTGAGGCAGCACGCCTCACTGCCAGACACTGAAAAACAATGGTTTGCTATAAAACACCTCGTGCCCACTGCACACCCTGCCAGAATAGAACATGAACTGCGCTGCTTGCAAGATATGGGGTTAGAGCAAAAATATATTTTTTAATCTTGAATTGCAATGATTGAGAACTATCAAGTTTAAAAAAAATATTGTTTAGTGTGATTCACCCAATTTATCCTTGCTATGATCAACAAAAATGGTATAAACTCTCAGCTACCAATTTATTATATTCAGGCAAATTTTGTTTCAAGTCTTAGTCAAAATTGTAGTACTGAATTAATAAGTACTGAACAAATGTGTTGTTATTAGGTATGCCTTGTTATTTTGCTTGGATGAGAAAATTGTAATAAGGGACTGGGTAGTGTCTCTCAACCTCGAAAAAAATTTTTTTTGTCAAATATTATAAATTGTAAATAATTTTAGATAAATTTGGATTATATCAAACATATTAATTTTTGTGATAAGATTGTAGTTTATCATGGAATGTCTGCAGTGTTTGTTTAAAGATGAATATTTTCAGGGGCAAGAACCATGTTATTGGAGTGGAACTGTGTCTTCGTAACTTAGATACCATAGTATTTATTATGCCTTATATACCTCATAAGAAATTTTCTGTAAGTATACATAGTATTAACTATTAGTTATATTATATTATTTAGACAAACATTTTAACATCGTGCATCTATACTATTATATAGATTGGAAGAGTTTGTTTGTTTAAACATGCTAATATCTGTAACTACTAGTTGGATTTGAATATTACTTTTTGCATATATGATAGCCTGTTTTAAGGAAGATTATAGGCTATGTAACATCACGCTACTGGCGACGGGAGCAGAGCAGTATGCAAAGAAGAAGTAAGAAACCGCATTGAGGAAAAATAGGACCTTTTCATTTAATGTCAAACCGTCGTATACACTCTGTATATGGATATACATGGAGCAAAATGTTCATAAAATTTGATAGTAGATAAACATATTACAGGCTACTGATGGTAAGTGGTTTGTGTAAACAATGGACATGGTTGGGTTTCACAGTAGAAAATTATCAACTTGTTGGTCATATGGGAAAAGGATATGGTAGGCAACTAAGAGTGTATTTGGGCCACTCTATTGGTGTTCTGATATTCTGCAATGCAAAGTACTACCCTATGTGACATGGCCAAAATGGACATATAAAAATGAGACTGCATATTTGAATTTTATAATGGTTTAAATAAGGACCATTGAAAATGCAATAATGACATATTGTAGGAGTATTTTGGTGAGATGGACGCGGAGGAGCTGCGTCAGTACATGCGCGCGCTGCTGGTGGCGCTGCGTCACGTGCATTCGTTCGGCGTCATACACCGCGACGTCAAGCCTAGCAACTTTCTGTATGACCGGGAGAATCGGCGGTACGTATTGAAACAATGTTTGCTATGACCTTTTTTATATAGATAGAAATACATAGATAGATTAAAAGTGAATTGTGCTAGACCTTGTTAAAATATTAATAGTACTAGTATATTTATCTCATGTCTTAGGTATCTGTTGGTCGATTTCGGTCTCGCCCAGCGGCTGTGCCCCGCGCCGGAGGAGGCTGCGGCGGATCGCGTACCACCGCCGGCACACTCCAATGGTATTCGAAAAAGAAAGCGCGAGGAGGTATCATTTTTTAAATTGTAGACAAAGGAATCATTAAACAATAAAAACAACCCTAACGACTATTCAGTCTGTGATCAACGCTCGTATTACATAGGAGGACGCGGCTCCGAGCTCGAAGCGCCTGGCGCTGGACCTCAGCACCGGGCGGCGCGGGGGGGGGGCGGCGCGCTGCGCGTGCGCGGGCGCGGCGGCGCTGTGCGCGGCGTGCAGCGCGCGCCCCGCGCCGCGAGCTGCCCGCGCCGGCACGCAGGGCTTCCGTCCGCCCGAGGTGGGTCCTACCGCCGCCGTGGTGCTTGTGCTGGACGCGACCCCGGGCGTGCGCTGAGCTGTGCGTGTGCGCAGGTGCTGCTGAAGTACCCGCACCAGACGACGGCGGTGGACGTGTGGGCGAGCGGCGTGGTGCTGGCCAGCGCGCTGACGGCGCGGTACCCGCTGTTCCGCGCGGGCGACGACGTGGCGGCGCTGGCCGAGCTGGCCGACCTGCTGGGCACCGAGCCGCTGCAGCGCGCCGCGCACGCACTCGGTATGCACACACCTACACACCTACACACCTACACCTGTCACACGTACTGACAAATGGGGTAAAACATTATTATAATATTATTTATAAATAGCTAATTCTATGTAATATAATTTTACAAGTAGGAAATTGTTGACAATACCGAATGTCGGTACCGTGCAGGTCGTCGCGTGGTGATGTCGTCGTCGCGGCGCGGGCTCTGCCTGCGCAAGATGGCGGCACACCTGCGCGGCGGGGCCCCGGGCCCGGCCCCCGCCCCGCTGGGCCCCGCGCCCCCGGGCCCCGCGCCCCCGGGCCCCGCGGCCTGCGTGCGCTGTCGCCTGCTGCAGGACCAGTGTCTGTGTCGAGACGAAACCAAGAAGGTACTTTTTCTTACTATATGTTCCTTTTTTTCGCTGATATTGTCAAGACACTCAGATCTGTCGTGTATTGTAGGCGGAGGAGTTCACAGCGGGCGTGTTCGTGGCGGGGTTCCCGGACTCTGCGTTTGCGCTGGCGGCGCGCCTGCTCGACCCGGACCCCAACACGCGCCTCGACGCGCAGGACGCGCTCGACCACCCCTTCCTCGCTCAGTGACCTCTATACTTTATAATATGTACGGTCGAACCAACTGAACCATGAGCCACTCTACTAATAGCTGAGCAAACTTGTAAGGTCTATCGTGTGTAATACACTTAGGATGTTTTGAATACTAACAAAACAACAGTGTACTCAGTAAAATGTCATTGTCTACTAAAATGATAGCAAGCTCGTTGTTGTCTTCAGTCGAATTTCGACCTTACATTTAGATGTATTGACAAAATGAGCTTATGCTGGGTCATGATTCACTTCGATTATTAAATACAAAGACAGTTAAATTTTAATTTGATTGTGTATTTTCGGTCACGGAATCGCCAAAGTTTGTGCTCGATCTTAAATGTTAAAATTGTTTACATATAACTTTCTTAATTCGGAAGGCTGGCTCACAAAACTGCATGTAGGCGATATTGGCGGTAACATAATATATGTATGTGCCAGTATAAGTGTGCGCGCATCGCTCAAAGGAAGTTTGTTTCCAAAATGGTCGGGTACAATCTTTGCGAATATATTGTACCTACAAACCTTTGTATTTTTTAACACTGTTTGGGTGGAATATTTTTATGCATCAATTATATTTTTCATGAAAATTATATTTATATGGGATCAGTTATTTTGTGTTGATGAGAAATCTGCTATCGCTTGCTCGTGTACTGAACTACACACTGACACCGACGGGTGTCGACGACCAAAGGGAACATATCTCGTATTGTTACTTTTTGTAAATGCTGCGACTGTTTGGTAATGCAATCCAATTTGCATTTAATTATGAAGAATAATAGAGATGATTGTCAGTTGTCACCACGCTGCCTTACTGTCGCGGCTTAAGACGGCTGTGAACCTTGTCCCGACTGGGACTAACCGTATTAATATTAGAAATAATATAGATATCGCATGATTACATGCCTTAATAAAAACTTCTTGCTAAAATTCAGTAATTTTTTAAATAATATAATATTTCTTTAAAAAGTATGTCTAAAAGGCTCTGGTCATTATATGCCCACCTCTTTAAGAACTCTTATGACATTGTAAAGGTCTATTCAAACATAAGCGGTATTCGTTGCCGCAATGGGTAGAGAGTACATACGTGCGGATTTCACTCAGTTATTTAGCATGAAGTGCCGCGGCTGGAGTGGAATACCTCATACCCATATCGAACTGGCGAAAAGTTCAACCTTCGTGAGCGAAACTCACATATCTACCTACAAGGATAGCAAAAGCCGCTTTGGTGTGAACAGTGGTATTACAGAATACCCACTCCGATTTCTTTACCGCTTGCGGAAGGCGGTAGGCGGCACTCAGATTTGAACAGGCCTTAATAGATTTCAAAAGCGATCACTTAGTAATATAATTACTGCCGTATAATGGGCTACCCAAAGTTTTTATTTATTTGCAGATTGATAACATAATAATATCTTCTCACTACCATTGAACTCGTACAATAGATAATAAATAAAACATAATCTCGGAGAGCTTTGATAAATAAGTGCAGGATGATGTTATTTGTAATTATGTGTCAATGCAATGATACCTATTATTATTTTAAAATTGTAAACAATGACAAAACTAGCCGAAAACGACAGCCATATTTCTAAGTCAAGTTTTGCACATTTTCATGTTGTTAGTGTACATTGAAGCTAATACTGCAGCGATAAGGATAAAAGACGTATAGTACAAGCAACAAGACACGGAAAAACCGCTCTATGACATACTTTAAATATTACACCTTAAAGGTGTTTTTTCCGTGTCTCGTTTCTTGTAGATACGTTTTTTATCCATAACGCGGCAGAATAGTTTGGGGCAATCATATCGTCGATAAATTATTTGTCAAATATAACCAAGTATATATTATTTATTTTCCGAACACTGCTAACAACAACACCTGTTATTTGATTTTAAATATCTTGTAATTTTGAACTTTAACTATAGTTCTATGGTTATGTGATAAAATTTGCTTCACGCCAAAATACATTGTTCGTCAAATACAAAACACTTTTCTAATAAGAAGTTGGGTTTTCATTGGGTTGGTTTTTAAATTCAGTTAAAAAAATACATTGTTCTATACATGCTAACGGAAGGCAAGCAGCCTTTAAAATAGCACTGCAAGTTGTTTTACATAAAATTACATATTTTATTAATAATGACATTTTACATAAATATTTTGTTTAGTTTGATATGGAACAATTGATGGTCATATTGATTAATGCCTTAGCACTTTTGTGACGGATGATGGACATGCTATGTGCGACTAACAATAAAAATATAAAATATTTTCCATTGTGTTTTAAGAGAATGTAGTCGCCAATTGGTTTCCAACGTGTTCTTGGGACTTTATTGTAGTGTTAGGCACTTCGCGCACTGGGCCACAGTTGCAAAAGCTTTAGTCGGACTGCGGCCAAGTGCGCGACGTTCGTATGGTTTGTTTAGATTTGGTCGTGGTTGTGGCCGTCTAATGCGCAAAGTAACCTTGCCCTGTCATTAAAGTTTTGACTGCGAAGCTTGTTTAAATAGTGTAGTGTGGTGTAGCGGCTACTCTAAGCTACCGAGCACGACTGGAAGGTTTAGTTTCATACGTATTATGTCCAGTGCTGGGCATGGGCTGTCCGGTACAGTTTGATAACAAAAGCGAATGCGAAAGCTTGTGATACGTAAGTGCGTGTTACGGGCGACATCATAACCAGCAATGGACGGCCATGAGGTGACCATAGTGCTGTCTAAGCGGTGAATGTTATGCAGTATTGCAGGTACAGGCACCGAGAGTTACCTACTGTTCTAAGATACCGCGTCTCTATAAGTTAATGTTAGGTATTGTTGATTATTTATAATGGGGATCTCAGAGTAATGTTTAAGTTACATATCAAGTACAAAGTAGTATAGTTGACGCGTACCGACCACACCGTGCGACTATTGTTAATGTGTTGTACATCGTGTGCCTTTATATTTGTGTTCAGAAGAATGTTGTTGTGTTACCTCATTGTTAACAACCTCTATTTTGATTAAACGATAAGATTAAAATTAAATGTTTGTTTTATTTATTTATCAGCTACTTGCTTTATTATGTAAAGTTCAGGGACCCTACCAAAACCTCGTACAACAATCTTATTATAATAATTTAATATTTAATAATAATTTTCTACCACATTCACACAGCGCCATATAGCTTCAAATTAAGCAATTATATTTGCTTGTGTTATGGGTACTAAACAACTGATATATTAGGTACTTATATACATTTTTTTTTGTAAATACATACATATTATAGATAAATTACACCCAGACACAGAACAAACAATCATGCTCATCACACAAAGATTTGTCCTGGGTGGGAATCGAACCCACGACCTCCGGCTTAGCAGCCAGGGTCACTAACGACTAGGCCAACAGGCCTGTCAATTGTATTATATTCTTACTATGTCTCTATCCTTGTTTTTAATGGTACAAAAGAAAAAGACAAAACACGAAGGAACATTAAAATAATACTGCTATACGAGGTGTAGGTAGGCCCCCTGTAGTTGCTGTACCGTTCACCAAGGGTTAGTTATTAATAACAAAACCGGGACCGACACTATTGGCAATCCGAATGTGCAAGATACGAACTATACGGTCTGCTTGACCGCTTGACCTATTTTCACTAGTTTTATTTAGTATCTCTTAAGTTTTCCAATAAGTATTTTGATGTAAGAACATACAAACGGAAAATTTTAGTTAATTTTATTATCTTTAATTCTCACCCTTGTGTAATTTACATTACTCTTAAATTTAAATGGTTAACATTACAAGTTGGTATCGGTACCTACAATAAGGTTTTCTAAATTTATTTTTATGTTGTGCAATGCGAACACGTTATTGAATGTCAAGGATATATGCTAGTGTAGTCAACTTACGAGAGTATCCTGCAGACATTCGTTAAATTTGAAAGTTTGACTTTAGTCTTACTCACTTTGGGTTTGTTGTGTTGTGTAAAATGTAATGGTTCTAATAGGCTACCCTGAGGCACACTCTATTTGGCGTGTAGATAGGTAGGTGTGCCATTTACGTGTTTAATACTTTTATGTGACTATATTCAAGATTTGACTGGCCTGTTGGTCTTGGACTGCTAAGCTGGAGGTCGTGGGTTCGATTCCCACCCAGGACAAAAGCATGATTGTTTGTTCTGTGTCTGGATATAATTTATCTATATATGTATGTATTTACAAAAAAAAATGTATTTTAGTAATATATCAGTTGTTTAGTACCCATAACACAAGCAAATATAATTGCTTAATTTGGGGCTAGATGGCGCTGTGTGAATGTAGTAGAATATTATTAATTATCTTCTATGAGAGGATAGTACTTCCCAGGTCGATAGGGCCTGGCTCATTCATGCGTCGTCGGGGCTCGTGGTTAAAATCAAAGTTTTATTAATTAATTAATTACCTATAGAGTTAAGTGTATTGCCTGTATCACTTTGCATGCTACTTGAAATTGTAACTTACAAAAATTGTAATAACCTGGCGATTAAAAAGAGTGGCCTGAGTATCTTGCCAGTTTTTCTCATGGCTCTACTTCGTCAGCGAACTGGCTATAGGTTAATTTGCTAACATTTTGTAAACTTTGACGTTCATAAGTGTTAATTTAATTAACTTATGTGAATAAACATATTTTCATTTTCAAAATTTTCGCAATGAAGGCTATTAATTGGTCTGCCGCGCTGGATTGCCATGTAGTCACTAAATAAAAATATTGGTACTGAGCCGGCAATTTTATGTTCGTAACTGTATGTAATACACGTCTGCAGTTTGATTTTTTCATTATAATGATAGTATCTATGCTGAGAAAGTTTGTGTGTGTTTGTTACCACTCGGCGCCTAAACGGCTAAACCGATTTCGATGTTGCTATGTAAATAGAATCGGTTCCGGCGACGGCCATAGGCTTCCTCTTATTCCGAAAGGCGGTCTGGTTGCCGTGGATGACAAAACTCATTTAAGTTTTGAATTGAGCCACGGCTAGGCGTGGGGCGCACAGCTAGTACTAATACACATAGCGGGAGAGTTTGTTTGTTTGTTTAAACGCGCTAATGTCTGAAACTACCAATCAAATTTTAATAACTCTTTTTTCTTCTTTGGGAGCAAAGCAATGTAACTTAATGTAAACCGAGGGTAGATTTTAGATAATCAGAATAAGACACAGTTTGATTTAAAAATACATTATTTTATTATAACCATGTTATTCTTAAGCAGTCTTGTTGTCTAGGTTTAGACATAAATCATATTGCTAGCTGATAATAATCATGGCGTGGCCACAGGCGCAACGCATTACTCAAGCAAGCCGAACATAGTGTGATGTGTTTCCACAGGAAACAACTGAATACTGTCAGGAGACACCTCTGTTAAGCGCGTACCACACGCACAAGCTTCACCAGTTTTACTTGCGCAGGATTCTTGTACGAAAAGACTGAGCACTGCGGGGCTACCACATGTATGGCACAGTTAAGTACGCGCAACTTTACTGTCAAAACCGTCGGCGTAGAAGCAATGTTTCTCAATGAACAGCGGCTTAAACACTGAATGTCTATCACACGCACAGACAAGTATGCGCATGCAAGCAAGTTGAAAGATGGGCAGCCCGCGCTGTGGGGTTGGCGCGTGATACAGTTTTATCAACTGCACATACGGTGTTCAAACCATGCGCAGACAAAACTGTGGTGAAGCTTGTGCGTGTAGTAGGGCCCTTAGTGTCCACAGATAAATACTACATATATAAAATTAATGTTCACTTGTAACTAAGTGGGGCTCCAACTGAACCTTACTCTGACTGTTATTCAATTTTAAGCTATTGTTGCCAACCTTATTTGGCGAAACATGTTCCAACAAATATAAAAATATTGAATCCTAACTAAAATTTACATGCAAATCATATTTGCAATTTTTGATTTTGTTGAGTAATGTTATTAAAATCTACCATAATTATTTATAGTAAGTACCCAAAAAAAAATTTGAATTGATTTGATGATTAATTACAACAGTTTAATGAAATAGCAGTGAAACTATTGAAACTTATCAATAGGTACTTCAATCTACACTATTATATAAAGTGGAAGAGTTTGTTTGTTTGAACGGGCTAATCTCTGGACCTTGCAGCGGATTTGAATAATTCTTTCTTATGATACTCCAGTTCTTGAGGAAGGTTATAGGCTATGTAACATCACGATACTGGCGACGGGAGCAGAGCAGTCAGCAAACACGTGGGTGAAACCGCGCCGCGGAAAGTTAGTATCATAATAGAATAGAAAATTACTCTTTATTGTACTCACACCAGCTATTACTTTTGGTAGGTTGGTAGTATTTTGGGCCTCTACCTCCCCTATGATTTAATAATTCATATTTGTTTGAACATTTAACATTAGAGTGTGCTGTGTTTTCCATCTAATAAAGCACATAAAACCTCTTTGTAGTACACACAGAGCATCCATCACATCAACATGTCCTGTGTAAATGTATTGCTTACATCAGTAAAGATACATAGTAGTAAGTAACTCTGCACGCTGCATATATTACAATTAAATCAACTCTAGCTTCACAATCTTCAAATTTTAAATCCACTGCTATTATCTTACACTTACTGCTATTAGCTTCAACTTAGTTTTTCCAAAAATTTGGATTTTGTTGTAGTCTCCTTTCAAAGTTCTGGTACCAATTGTGCAGAGTGTTGAGTGGTATGTAGGACACCCCCGGGGTGGGCGTCATCTGGTCCTGCGTCACTGAGAATGATGCCACAAAGTTCACTAGATTTTCTAGCATTTTTTGAGCAAAATGTATATAGGTGTTCTGTTGTTGAGCCTGAAATAATAAATATTTTGTATTAAACAACATAAGTGTGTCCATGTATACAGTGTCTCCAGTAGACAATACAACTTACAATTGAAGAAGAGAGGAGTTGAACGTTCACTTCTGGTTCAATGGCAATGCCCAACTGTGCATTGTGACATATTTGTTGTTGACCAAATGCACTCATAAACCTATTTTCATCTGAAACCAATAAAATTATATGTAATAGTTTATAATTCTGTTAAACTTGATCCAAGTAATACAAATTAAATAAACTTCTCACTTGATAATTCGTGAAGCTTCTTCAAGTTGCCTATTTTAAATATAGCAGAGGGTTTGGTATTGGATATGTGTCCCAGAGGCTGCCAGTTAGGCGGCGCGGCGGGGTCCGGCCAGCTCCAGTACACCATGCCGACCGTGCCCGCCGGCAGCGGCGCTAGTCCTGTCAGAAACACTACCAAATGGTTGATTGTGTCCGCTTCCGATATTGTTATAAGAAACTGAGTATCTGATAGCGGAGCGAAGTCAGTTTGCACCTAAAAAACCAAATAAGTATCAATCTTAGAACGGGCTTGTAATAATTTACTTGTAATCAGTTATTCTTTATTCTTCTAACTTACAAGACGGCCCGACACAATCAGTCCAAAGACATTAGACATCGTCGTTAATTAATTTAACGATTTTAAGAACTAATAAACACGATACACAACAATAACCTAATCAAAATTCTACTTTATTCTAGAAACATTCTGTTTAAAATTTAGAGCATTTTGTGTTGCAGCTTGCTTTAATGAAATGTCAAAATTGACAAATCATTACGACGTGTGCGTTTAGTTTTATTGGTTTATCACAGACTAAGCAGAGAACAAGTTGGTTTCATGTTCTTTTATCTTGAGTCTCGGCCCTCTCGGTCACATTGTAATTTGTAGATCTTTATGATTTATATATATTTAGGTCTATGAATATATTTCACAAATCCATGAACAACTTACCGTGCATAAGGGTGCGTTTCCACTACAGCGAAGCAGTAAAAAGTATTGTAGCGTAGTTAGTAGGGACACCACAGTCCGCTCGACTCCGCTCCATCAAGCTCGGGGCCGCGTATTTAAAGTTTTTATTTAAAAGTCTGCTCAGCTTCGCTCGGTTCCGCTTACACGGTTTCCAGAGAGTGATTTCGAGCATTGTGATTGACCAATTCACGGTCCGCTTTGCCTAGTTCCGCTTCAATGGAAACTCACCCTTAGTTGCTTACCACAACTAGTGCCAGAAGTAGATGCACCACATTGTAGAAGTTCAAAACTAGCTACAAACCACATTGTGAGAATCCTTAAACTTAAAGCCGACCAAATGATCTGCGATCCGTTTCCATATCCAATAAAACAGCTAGTCCTGTAAATTACGGTACCCTTGCTGGTTTCAGCATGAATGGGCCGGATCGTCCGAGAAAGTACTACCACTTGGTCCAGCCGTGGACTCGGGTGGACACCAGATAATTTTGGGGTCGGCACGGCCAATCCGACCGCGACTCTCTTCATATAGTACATGCCACACAAGCAATATGACAGTAAAAATAAAAGATGATATTTTAATACACAAATGGGAAGGCGGGCAGCTGACCCTCTCCTCTTTAAAATCACACAACTAATCCCTTAATAATGATTAGCTACACGTTTGCAAACGATAAAATTAACTATCGAACTTCACAAATCTTCGGTAGATAGATACCTACTGTGTACGGTAGAGGTAGGTACACTCAAACACTAGTAGGTACTTTGTATTAGTTAGAGATGAGATATACTTGCAAAATTCAATACCAGGGCTTCTAAGTACAAGTACGTAAAAATACGAGGGTCGAAAACCAGGTTTTAAAATACTTGAAAGTATTTGTCGTCCCATCCGCTAAAGGTCGGGTTCGAGTATGGCAACCCGCTTCACGCTGGACGCGAGCGCCTTACCTAAAATACTTGCATAGGAATTCAACCTGTATTCCCAGTAAGATAAGGAACAAATTCGTATTAATAAAAAAATACATTGAAGATAAAAGTATTTATTATACACAAAGTACGAGTGTTTCTTATCTACATTGAAATATGAATCATTTTTCTATGCTATCGTTCGCCTTATAGCACTTACTTTCATACTTGCAAGTATTGGACGCGAGCGTCTTACCTAAAATACTTGCATAGAAATTCAACCTGTATTCTTAGTAAGATAAGAAGCAAATTCGTATGAATAAAAAAATACTTTGAAGATAAAAGTATTTATTATTCACTAAATACGTGTGTGTTTTTTATCTACATTGAAATATGAATCGTTTTTCTATGCTATGCTATCGCGCGTTCGCCTTGTAGCACATACTTTCATACTTGCAAGTATTGTCTGCTCGTACCAGGGCGCCGTACTTCGAAGCGAAACCCTGCTAGCGTAAATACGTTTCATCTCTAATATTAGTGTATATTATACTAGCTGTTGCCCGCAGCTGCGCGTGAATGTTATCGCGTAATTATTATTCCATACAAACCTTCATACCCTATTTCTACCCAATTTTTTCCGCGATAATATTTTAGCCTGTTTTCTAAGCCCCAATGTCTATTCTATCCATATAACAAATTTTATCAAAATCAGGTTAGTGGTTTAAGCGAAAAGCGTAACAGACAGACAGACAGGATTACTGTTTTGTAGATGTTATTACAGTCAGAAAAACTTTAAATAATTCTTGCATATTTTAAAATATTCAACAACATCTCGTAGAGCCACCATAGTGGCGGCCACCCACAGTGCCAGTAGTTTAAGACGATGCTGGCTTTTCTAATGGTGTCCACCCACCACTTCTAGTTTCCACTGACGGTTTACCTACCATAATGGCAGGGACAATGCTCACTTTGGTCAGTTATTATGAGTAAGGGGTAGGTACTTACAAAGAAAACCCTCATCATTATTATATCATATGTTTTTTAATTCACTCTGGTGTTTACAAATTAAAACCAATATACAAACACATAACAGGAACTAGCACCTGATAGGATAAACAAATATAAAATATAACAACATTAAATTAACAATGAACAAAGTTAAAACAGATCAAGTAAAGCATAAATGCAATCAGTTATATCAGAGAGCAGGCCAAGCTGACCAAGTAAGAAGTATGAAAGATAACACACAAAGTAAATAATATGTAATAGATAAGAACAGTCAGAGGGCGATAGCAAGCTAGGGGAGAACATTTATTGTAATTAATATATCTAGCACAAGTAACATCATGGTACAACTTACATCAATACAATTAACATTAGTGCTACGATTCTAACAACAGTAAGTAATACTTTTATTGTAATACATTGTATTATATAATTTAATCATAAAGATTAACAGCTATGTGATGTGTTGTGGAAAGACATCACTGTTTACTCTAATTATTCTGCAATTACTAACTACTTCATAGTTTTATAATAATAATTATTGAATATGTGTGTAATTATTATTATTGTACTGATATATTATTCTCTTTTATTATCATAGTCATCAAAGAGAAAAGTTGTCTTGAGATACATTAACTTAGGTTACTCTCTCATGTATGGGTAATCTATGTCACGTAGAGGTACAAAGGTCTCCTTAATGGCTTGTGGTGTGGTCCAGCGCATCACATAGGTGGGCCCGCCCGCCTTGTCATTGGTGCCAGACATACGACCTCCACCAAATGGCTGCTGGCCTACCACTGATCCAGTTGACTTGTCATTGAGGTAGAAGTTACCAGCTGTCATTTTCAGCTTGTCTAAAGCTTTTATGAGAAAGCTCCTGTCCTGGGCAAACACTGCCCCTGTTAGAGCAAACTTAGTAGAGGACTCCACCAGATCTAAGGTTTCATCAACACATGCGTCTGGATAAACATAGATGCAGAGCACAGGTCCAAAGATTTCTTCTGTCATTAGCTTGTCAAGAGGATCTGTTGTCACAATGATAGTGGGCTGAACAAAGTAGCCCACACTGTCATCAAATGTACCTCCAGCAATGATTGTGTTTTTAGGATTATTTTGTGCACCTTTTATATAACCTGAGATTCTGTCAAATGCCTTTTTATCAATAACTCCACCAATAAATGTTGAAAAGTCAGATACATCACCCACCTTTAATTTGTCAGCAGCTGCCACTAAACCATTGACGATGGGTTGACATAGAGATTGTGGAATAAACATTCTTGAGCAAGCCGAGCACTTTTGCCCACAATATTCAAACGCTGACCGAATGGTACCTGTCACTACAGATTCTACATCAGCAGAACAGTGTACAAAATGGTAGTTCTTTCCTCCGCATTCACCAATCATTCTAGGATAATTACGGTAACTAGAAAGATTTTTGCCAACAGCATTCCATATCCAGTTGAATGTTGGCACGGAACCAGTAAAGTTGACCCCAGACAAGTGAGGGGATGTAGTGATGGTGTTCCCAAACACTGGACCGTCAGCAGGCACAAAGTTAACCACGCCATCAGGCAGCCCCGCTTCACGCAAGATGTTGAAGATTGTCCAGTTGGACAGGACTGCTGTATCAGATGGCTTCCAGAGAACTGCATTGCCCATGAGTGCCGGTGTGAAAGCTAAGTTGCCTCCTATAGCAGTGAAATTAAAAGGGCTGATGGCTGCAATAAAGCCATCAATACCACGGAACCTTTGGGAATTTCTAGTGACACAGGGATCTTCAGATATTGGCTGATACTTAGCATTTTCCTTTAAAAAGTAAACATTAAATCTGAAGAAATCAATAAGTTCACATGCAGCATCAATTTCAGCTTGTATTGCAGTTTTAGACTGGCCGAGCATAGTCGTGGCATTGAGCTTCTGTCTATAAGGTCCGGCCATCAAATCTGCAGCCCGGTTCCAAATAGTAATGCGTTCATGCAGTGTGGTGCGGTCCCAACGTTCCTGAGCCACTACAGCTACTTTTATCGCTTCTTTAATGGTTTTTTCCTCAGCATAGTAAAATTTGGCAATCTTCTTTGCGTGATTATGCGGCATTGGCTGATACTGTTCCTTACCTTCCCTGATTTCTTTGCCGCCGATGACGATGGGAACATCCACGGTGCAGTTGCTGTAACAACTCAGCTCTTGCTCGAGCAAACTGCGCTCGCAGCTGCCCCGACGATACGTCAACACGGGCTCATTCTTAACACCAGAATCTTGCAGCACCGGTATATCCACGACGCTGGCAAAGGAGCGCTCGAGAACGCATCCCCTGCGGAGAGACCTCGACCATACAGTTAGCATTTTATCGTATTCTTGATTTAAATGCACAGAGACAAGTGGCTAATACCTCACCACTAAACACTTGTATTTGAAATATAGCGTAATGGTACTGTTTCTACAACAGATGTGTTATTACGTAAACTATGACAATGTTATTATTTGTCCACAAACACGTCAAGACAAAATGCCCTTAGCTACGTTCAGTTGTGTTACAGCGCAGCGACTAAAGTTGAGTTTATTTTTCTATCTATCCTCTATTTAGGTACGCCGTGACCTTCACTGCATTCACTGCTGCATCACATTTTGTTACGAAACAGAATGTCACCTAAATACTAATTACGTAGAACAAATTTTGACCTCGTATTACGGTTACAAAGAGTCTAATTTCAATAATGTATGTAGTTGTCTTTATAAATTTTTTACTAATTCTGTGTACATATACAGTCGTCAAGCAAGATATTTTTTACAACGGGAGCACAAACTCAGCTGACATTTACGCAAATTTGTTTGTGCGGCGCAGCGCAGCGTGGCGCTGCAGTCAAATTCAGATTTGTCAATGAGCGACTAGTGAGCGACTATTTGGTACTATTGGCTATTTTGGTGCCAGATATTCTGCCGCGCTGCGCAGTGCGCACGTCGTCACCGTCCGCCATCCGCAGAGCGCAGCGGCGGCGGTAGGGATGACGATCTGAGATCGATTAATTTTAAAGAATATATTTTTCAGGCCAAAAAGAAAATCGAGCCAGTGAATCGATATTTCTTACTTGAAAATTGCCATTCGATTTATTTTGTTTTGGTAAACCATAAAATAATAATATTTTTTTTTTCAGAGAAACTTTCTCCCTTGTACGATTAGGTTGTGGAGTGAGCTCTCCGTCGAGGTTTTCCCGAGAGACTACAACATGGAGTTCTTCAAGAAAGGAGTTAAAAGGTTTTTAACAGGGTCGGCAACGCGCTAGTGATGCTCCTGGTGTTGCCCGCCTGATGTAACTGCTTACCATCAGGCGGGCCGTATGCTTGTTTGTCACCTTAGTAGTATAAAAAAAAAAAAACAAGAATCGCCATACAACTCACGAGATGGTCACGAGCTTTTTTTTTTTTCAAATTATATATTTGCAAGCAAACCTGGGAAAAATCGATCTTTTAGATCTTGTTTTTTTTGTGAATCGTTTCATCAGCTTACGACTTTAATCAATTTGATAAATTGTTTTTTTTGGAAAGAAATTCTTTTCAAAATAATCAATTTGATGACGCCGCTGTGCTGCAAGGATGACTATTCTTTCAAAGAATAGTCATCCTTGCAGCCTACCTACAGATTTAACTGTACCTAAGTAAATTTAGTTTTCTAAAAATCGAAGTTCAAGTTTATAGTTTAAGTCTCACTTAGCTTTATAAAAACTAGTTGCACCCTACGGCTACACATACACAGACCCACGCATGTACGCACTAACGCACGCACACACGCATGCACGCACGCACGCACGCACGCACGCACGCACGCACGCACGCACGCACGCACGCACGCACACACACACTCACGCACTCATTTAAATTCTTCTGGTTTAAGGAAGATATTAGATGCATGAGTGACAATAGTCCATTTATATTTATTCTTGAGATGTAATGCCGTATGACATAATTAGTAGGTAGTAGGTAGTAGTAGTAGACAAAGACTACTTAAGGGCGTTCCGTCACATATGACCTTGAGCGTTTCGCTTCCTCACCACCCCGCGCCTCACCCGAAAAAAACATTGCGTGCGAGTCCGCCCTCTAGCGTCAAGTAGCAGTAGCACAACTATAAGACAATGACCTTACTTGTCCGAAACCGCAGAGCTAAAATCTGATAGACGCGAAAATAATGAATTTTTTTTTGTAGCGAAAGCAAAGATGAGTGTTTAGAATCATGACGTTTGTTAAATATGTAGTAGAAATAAAAATAACTACTGTGGGTTAAACCAATAAACTCAAAATCCAGCTCTACCGTGGTATAACTAAAATGCCGTTAACTGCCAAAGTCGAGTTTTGAGTAAACACTCAAAAAACGCGGCAAAAATTGAAACCGTTGTCACTTACAAATGACAACAATTATTTGAGATTTAAAGGTACCAAGATATAGATCAAATGAAATACTTTCAATTTATTCTCCTGTCAGTTTGTAAATATAATTAAATTTTATAATAAAACGTTTTTTTGCGTTTTAGTATACCATTGGTGTTACAAAAATCTAATAGATCAGCGGCTAAAATGCCACTACGCTTAGCGTAACGGCATTTTAGTGTCTCTATTTCATAAAAAATATTGTTTGTTAAAAACCTAAAAAACAAAAGAACTTAATTGTAACTAAAATGTCGGTATAGCACATAATGTCAATTTAGCTTATCATTAATACTTGTGGAACTACCTCATGTTAAACGTGGTTAACGTCCGTTCACTGCTTTTAAGTCTGGTAGTCTATAAATGTGTTTAAATAAGAGTACAAAACTTGATTCATTGTTACGCTTAAACGCGGTTAAACTTAAAACCTTATAGTTTAACGGCATTTTAACGCAACAGAATTATAAAGTATTAGATCATTATCGATCAAACTGAAGTTAAAAGTTATTAAAATACACTCATTTTTTAAACTTACAACTAACACAAAACTTTCCTTAAAACAAGATTATAGGTATCGCATCAATTATTATAAATTTAAAACATGGTTTTTATAAAATTTAAATTGACTTACAAACCACTTTATAATAAAAACAAATGTCAGATACTATTAATAAAAATCACAAGTAAGTTTAACTTACACTTTAAACTAATAAGCATAAAAAAACAATTGGACCTACTTATGCAAAAAGGAACCAATCCACACATATGCCAAAATTGAGATAATTAAACAAAAAGCATAAAATGCACCTTATAACTATAATATAATAATAATATTCTACCACATTCACACAGAGCCATCTTAGCCCCAAATTAAGCAATTATATTTGCTTGTGTTATGGGTACTAAACAACTGATATACTACTTATATACTTTTTTTTTTGTAAATACATACATATTATAGACTAGCTGTTGCCCGCGACTTCGTTCGCGTGAAAATTCAGATGGGTGCCAGATTTTACGGCAACCGTACATTGTATCAGTAATAAATATCAGTATTATCCATCTCTATGGCGAATCTCATTTAAACCCGCTACCGCTAAAACTGATGAACCACTTTCACACAAACTTTGACTCTTATTTGCTCACTTAATAAGGGTAGTTTCTGAATATTAAAAAAAGAGTATTTTCTAGTAATTTGGTAATCCTACTATAAAAACTATAGAAGTTTCATACAAACTTTGTCACCCCTTTATACACCCATAGAGGATGGATTTTGCAAAATCCCGTCTAAGTGAGCACCTATATCCTAATAGGAACGATCATGCAAAGTCTGAGATTCCTAGCACTTGTTGTTTCTGAGATTTCGTGATGAGTGAGTGAGTGACCTTTTGCTTTTATGTATATAGATAGCTTTTGCCCGCGGCTTCGCTCGCGTGAATATTGATTTTTCCAATAGACATTTTTATATTGTTTAAATACTGTTTTCCATAGTATTTTTAATCTCCCATTCATACAAACCCTCTTTCACCTACCTAAAGATATCCCTCGTAAAAAAAAAATACAATACACAAAGGCAAATATTCACTACAATAACTTTTCCCTTCCCCTCATTCCCTATCGCCCTTTTTCTCCACTCTCCACAGTTTCCGCTTTTCTCCTCACCTCCCTCTTCTCCTCTTCACCTCCTTCAGCATCCCTTGCCTCTCCTCGAGCATCTCTTGCCCTTTCCTCCACTTCTCTCTACCTTGCCTCCTCGCTTTCTCCTCTCTTCTCTAGCACTTCCCCATTTCTTCTCCTTCGTTCCCCTCATTTTCTTCTCCCTTCTTATCACTTCTTATCCCTTTCCCTGCATTCGAGAGCTCCTGCCTTGTCCCTTCCCCCTCCCTTCCTCTCCCATCTCCCTTACTTCCCCTTCACTTTCCTCTCACTTCCTCCTCATTTACTCCTCACTTTTCCCTCACTCCTCACTTCCTCCTCACTTCCCCCTCACTTTCCCCTCACTTCCACTCACTTCCCCTCACTTCTAACTTCCCCTAACTTCCCCCTCACTTCTCCCGCACTTCCACCTCACTTCTCCCTCACTTCCCCTAACTTCCCCGTCACTTTCCTCACTTTCCTCTCACTTTCCTCTCACTTTCCTCTCACATTCCCCTCACTTTCTCTTCACTTCTCCCTTGCTTCTCCCTGGCTTTCCCTTGACTCCTCTTGACTTCTCCCTGACTTTTCGTACTTTTGTAGCAATATGCAAATTGAGGCAGCCTGTAAAGCACGCATTTTACTTTTTATTTTTTCTTTGCAACATAGAAAGCTGTAAGTATTTAATTACCTATAGAGTTAAGTGTATTGCCTGTGTCACTTTGCATGCTACTTGAAACTGTAACTTACAAAAATTGTAATAACCTGGCGATTAAAATGAGTGGCTTGAGTTTCTTGCCAGTTCTTCTCATGGCTCTACTTTGTCAGCGAACTGGTTGTAGGTTAATTTGCTGACATTTTGTAAACTTTGACGTTCATAAGTGTTAATTTAATTAACCTATATGAATTAACATATTTTCATTTTCCTTATTTATTTTCGGTTCAACTGGATATCACAAATATAACTTCAGTAAATCGTTCTGTATATTGTATAGCTAGCAAAAATTTTACGGAAGTAGATCTTTTAGAATAAGCGGGACGGTTTGGCTGGAGATGTACATAACGACGTAAAGTGTAAGTTTTGTCTGAAAGTCAGTGGTCCGAAGGCATAGTTACCTCCTCGGTCCTCTTTATTTCCTTTTTCTCCCACAGTATCTTTACTCTGTATGGCCACCACTGCACTGAATTTGAAACAGCACCATTCACCAGCAAAACTGAATTCAAATGACGGAGCTGATAAGGATTTTCAGTTACACATGCTTTAAACAAAGCGTCATCATTCCTATGTGTATATCATTATTTCTATAGAAATTGATATTTTTCAATGTACCCTATCAAAATTCAAGGATGTTGCACAAAAATGTATAGTATTGGATAAGTAGATATATTTATTTAGTAATTAGTGTTTTTAATTTTAGGTTTTTTATGATATCGTATTGGGTTTTTATCTGTAATGATATTGTAAATACTTTTTCAATAAATAAATAAATGTTGATTATCTTCTAGTAAGTGCCCGTACGTAAGGTACACAATATCATGTACCCTTAGCAAAATAAGTAACACGAACAATTGCCAAAGTAGACGCATTGTACCCACTGTTTGAGTGATTTGGATGTACCGTGAAAATTACCTCGCTAGAGATTCATTATAAGTATAGATTACTTCAATATGTACATACAAATATATGTGTACATACATATATTTGTATGTACGTACATATTGTAGTATTGTAAATGTATAATATAATGCAAAATCGGTAAAGTAGAACTAATGTAATATTATCGCTAAGTAACGGATCCATGCGGACGACGTCACGGGGTAGTTTTACAGTACATACACTTATAATATAATATAATAAAGATACATACATACATACATACATACATAGAGTGCTAAACCATAATTCTTTTGCCTTTACCTAGTTAGGTAAAGACTGTACAAAAAAGAGTAGAATTCTTTATACTGTGCCACCGTGCCGGGTCTATTACTTTCTACATACACCTATTACTCGAAAAATACGGTATTAGTTTTGTTATGTCCAGTAGGCACTCAACAATATATTATTTAATTTTAGGATTAAAAATTCATATAGTACGATAATAAAGGAACAGAGAGTAGGATTTTTAATTTACCTAATTGTGATAATTTCACAGTCTTCAAATATTTTAGTTTGGTTAGAGACTAAGACGTTTTGTAAAGCCTTTTTTCTTCCTTTCTTGCAATCAAATAAATAAATCAAAATAAGATGCATTGAAAGTAGAAGGGTAGGTATTTACTTTAGCCTAGTATCTTATCAGTGATAAGTTATCACTGATTTTATCAGCTCATGAAAAAAAATCTAACGAGGTAAATACTTGAATATTTTATCGGTATTACTTACCGATAGAATATTCAAGTACACACCGTATGTATATATAGAATGTATAGGTATTTATGCTCGTGCAAGATAACTTAGATAGTTAGGTAGCTAACAGCAGCGTGTATGGTTGTTTTGTGTAGGTACCTAACTAGGTCGCAAACCGACGCATGTCACGTATAATCATTGTAATTTGAGTTCTATGCTAGTTGTACGACCGACGCCGACGTTCGTGTTCCGACCGAAGCACCTCGTACCTACGCCGGCGTCGCCGTCGTCGCGTCGCGTCGGTCGGAATCGGAAAGCGCCCTTGCCACATGAGTAAATATCCAAGTTAGATATTTTACTCATGTGCCCACCTACCACACACCTAGTTCGAAATGATAGTAGACATAGACAATATTGTAGCAAGCTCATATTCATACCCCTAGGGTATATAACAGCAGGAATTTACTGATTCTTGAGGCCTGGTGTTGCCTTGATCTTATCACGAGCGACAATAGGCTCACCACCACCTGCTACCTAGTTTACGTGGAACTAAACATAATTAAAGGATATCCTAGGTAAGTATCTCAAAGAAGGTATTTTACTAAAAATATGAAGGTAGGTATATACCTACTTACAGGATATTCTATTATTGAATCCTTTGCATTTGTATTTGTTTCAGTCGTGAAATTTTAGTCATTTTGATGAAAAATAATGATAAATGTAGGTAAATACCTACGTATTTAATACACTAAAAGAATCTAAATAACTAATCTAATTTATTTGCAACACTAAATCTATCCACACAATATTTTTTTTGATATTATTTATTTGCAATTATTGAATTACGTAAATAATTTAAAAAAAAACCGCATACGTCCGTCCGTCAGAAGGGCTTGCGCCGCTCTGCCGTTCTGCCTCCCGTCGCCCGCGCAGAGCCCCTGCGACGCTGATTCAGCCAAATTATCAATAACTATTGAAACATTATCCTAATAAATGAAATAAACCTACAGAGTTGACATTTGGTTTATTCCGGTTGATTCAATATAACTTTTATATTTATAACTATAGTAATTACAAAGTAATATTTCGAAATAAGTGAAATCACGTTGTTTTAATATCGTTGGTATAAGTTATATAATCAATTATTGTAAATAATTCTTCTACTATTCTAAAGTTCATGAATCAAAGTATATTGTTGGCAAAAAAAAAAAGAATAAATAGCATTAGAATCTACTCAATTATCGAGATGAAAGTAGCGGATTTCGTCGAAATTTTGTCGGAACCACCTTAAGTACCTACTTTGTAACGGTACGGCGCGCGGCGGCGCGAGCAGAGTTACCCACTAGCCTTAAACCGGCACAAGTGCTAATAAGAACGATCAGACAGAGAAGTCATTTTGGTAGATAAAAAATAACCTGTAGGTAACTACTACCTACCGACTGTGAATGACGGCGTATGAACTTTTATTGTTGCTTTAAGTAGTCCTTATCCTAGCGCCCGGGCCAAGTACTTTGGTTTAGCTTCTCAATATTCCCGAGTACCTACATTCCGATATTAAACTCTCTTATAAAGTGATACTATGACGAGCATTAACAAATAATAAATCTATGATGGAGCAGGCAACTTCGCCACCTCCCAGAGGACAGTTTATTACACAGTTCTAGATAACCTTTAGTTGTTGTTTGTCCAGAAGAGATGGCTTTTAGCGGATATACCTCCCGCTCATTTTTAACCTTCGACGCAATAACGACGTGATGATATAAGTTTTCGCTGCCTAAATAATGTCGTGTTGTTTTATTATTTTGTTTTGTAATATGTGGTGTGAAATATAGAATAATCTACCTTTTTATAGGTGCTCTTAAAACTCACCTGTGTGATCTAGTTATGAGGTATACCTGGGTATACCTACTAGAATTATGGTTTAGAAGATAATCTATCGTGACAGCCTACAACCTACAATCTTGTCATAGCCCCATAGCCCCCGTATTATTAAAACATTTGTACAGCGCGAAATTTTAATATGAATTTTTTATAGGATAACAGAATTCGCAGTACCTTCTAACAAAATATGTGTAGGTATATTTGTAATGAAATCAACCGCTTTATCGTTTTTACAATGTTCCGAATTGCAAGAGATAAAGGCGTATGGGGACTAACGTCTTATGGATGCGGTAGTGGAGGGCAAATGCGGGACTATGCAGTGTTCCCCACACCGGAGTCTCTACAGCAGCCGAGCAGCGCCCGGCGGTCGCTGCCGTGCAACGAGCCTCCACAGGAGCCTCGCGCCGGGACTGTCGAGCGGGAGCGCCTTTGTCTAGAGCTCACAGCACTCTGTACTGATATCCCTATAGTGCCTGCTACAGTCGGAGGTCAAACCTATGACCAAGGTGTTACGCACAATCAGCTCATGCCCTTTCAACATAAAAGAGTCGCAGCGCGTTACTATCGCGCGCAGTCGGACACGGTACAGCAAGCTCTAAAGCTGGCAACGGGCTTTCAGCGTAAGTGGGAGCGTCGCCCTATAGATGAGCGTTGCGGTATTATTAACAAGGCAGCGAACTTGATCGCCGACAAGTACCGTCAACGTATCATCGGCGCTGCCATGATCAGTCAGGCTATGACAGCGATGCAGGCCGAGCACAACATCTGCCAACTAGTCGATTATCTGCGATTTGGATGCGTCTTCATGCGCGATCTTACTAAGAGCCGTTGCGTTATAGACGGTGGCCAGGAGGCTTACAACAGTAACCAGTATCACGGTCTGGAGGGGTTCTGGGCAGCGATCACGCCCTGCGACTCTTTTGCGCTCGCATCACAGTTAGCCATAATGCCGCTGATCATGGGTAACTGAGTCGTGTGGAAGCCGAGCGAGCACGCGGTACTTGCCAGTCATCGCGTGTTCGAATGTTTGCAGGCTGCAGGTCTTCCTGGCGAGGCCATGAGCTTTCTGCCCGCCGAGGAAAAGTCATTTCTCTCCGTGGTGACTTCTGATAGAAACTTGGCTGGCATCTCCTTTGCCGGCACTACAAGAACGCTCGAGCTTATCTGGCAGACGGTTGGCACACAGATAGAGAAATACGCGTATTTTCCACGAATCGTGGGCACTGGTAGTGGTAACAACTTCCATGTCGTGCATTCTTCAGCGAAATTGCCCGTCGCCGTATCGTGCACGGTGCGTGCAGCCTATGAGATGGCGGGACAGAAATCATCCTCGTGCTCCCGCGTGTTCGTGGCGCAGTCGGTACTGGACGAGTTTTTGAAGTCGTTAAAGGACGTCACGCGGACGCTGTCCGTGTGTCATCCTCTGGACTACAGATGCTTCACTTCATCGCTCGTCTCGAAAGAAGCCTACGAGAAGGTAACTAATTCTCAGTGGTGGTAGGTAGGTATTGGATATGTATTTTTATTTAGCATACAAATAAGGAACGATGGCGCAGGTCGTACGTGTGCTGAGGCGCGCGGTAAATGATGACAAAGTGCGACTTGTAAGTGGGGGCCGTTATGACAACTCGGTGGGCTACTACGTGGAGCCAACGATCTTCTTGACGCAGGACTCCACTCACGAGCTCATGTGCAGGGAGGTGCGGGGTCCGATCCTGACCGTGTGCCCCTACGCCGACCACGAGCTGCAGGCGCTTGAACGGGCGGTGGCGATGGCGCCCTACGCCATCACGGGCTCTATATTTGCGCAGGTGAGGAGATTCAGCTTGCAGTTTCCGTACACAGAGTCAAATCGACCATTCTATTATTTTTAGCTACACTCGAATTAGTTCTTCGTTTTTATTCAAAACCTTAAATTTTTTTACTAGCTCAGTGGTTCGTCGGTACTGTGTAGGGACTAGCAGGCGCAGTGGTCTTGCGTTCGATCTCTGGGGACGGATATAGTGATATTAGGTTTTTTTATCGAGAAAATCTCAGTTTTATAGTTCCAGGCCTTATTGTAATCAGGATCTGAAGTGGTCCCGCTGGGCGGTGGACGCGCTGCGTCACTGCGCCACGTCGCTGAGCGTCAACGAGCGCTGCTCGGAGGAGCGCCCCGCGCAGCAGTCCGTGGGCGGCGCGCGCAAATCCGGCAACGGCGCCAAGGTTACACACCCCTTCTCCCAGATCCACTTATATTACTTAATTACCCCCTTTCCTCTTTCCTCACCTTCCTCATTTTTTTAGGTAGACAGCGGCTTTATAATTCCTGGCATGGAGGAAGTCCGTGAGCTGTTGACTTGTCTTGTCTGCCACTGTCGGCATTAAAAAGAACCACTGCCGTCTTCATTATGATATGACATAGTTTGTTTTGATGAATCGAAGAGGAGGCTAATTTGTTGATATTCGTCATGGTAAAGGCCGACTACTTTGTTCGTGTCGAGTCTAAAACATTGGTTTCAAGAAATGTAAAGGTCCTGCTGAAGTATTTTTATTGAACGCGTAGGACCAGAACGAATTAAAAGTGCTCACTTGTGCACTAAAATGTCTTTTTTATATTAGGCTACCAAAGTGACTCCACCCCGACTGATGGTAAGCAGTTAGTGGAACCCAGAAGTATTGGTCACCATTCCAAAACCCATCGTCTAAACTGCTAGTATGGTGGTCTCTACTATGGCGGCTGGGAATGGGGTAGAGAAAGGGAATGAGGGAGGTGAGGAAAGAGGAAAGGGAGGAAATTGCGCCTCCGGCGGTCTCTCTCACCAAACGAAACGCAGTAGTACGGATACTACCTACTACTCTTACGGCGATCTTGATTACGAGAGAGTAATAGGTACTACCCTGGATCCGGCCGATTCATGCTGAAACCAGCGTGGATTGCGTTGGTTGTAAATTAACTTTTCAAGTAGAAGAGAGCGTCGTAAGGATAGGCTGGAATGGTCTTACTTTTATGCTCTACTGTTTATCGAAACGTATAGTTGAATGTCTGTCCTATAAAAGGAATGATGTGAAAGAAATGTTTGTTGTGCGCAGGCGGGCTCGATCTCGTACCTGTTGCACTTCGGCACGGAGCGCTCTGTGAGCGAGGTGCTGCGCCCCAGCTGTGACGTCACCTACGCCTACATGGACGAGGTGCCGCCCGACTACGTCAAGTAACTAAGTGACTAATGAGCTAATAAAAAGTCGTTTGTCTTTTCATTTATATATATTTAATTGCAATTCAGGATCAATACATTATGGATACAACTAGTAGTAGCACGCAGCGCTTTGACTAAGTACACACAGCCTGCGCGCCATTTGTACAGGACCGCACGTGTCACCGACCGACACGCGCCACGATTCAACTTGATACGCCAAAACATTGCGCCATTTTATAAAACTACTAATATAATATTGATAAACTAAGATATTAATGTCATAATATGCGTAAAGTACGATACAACTAGGCATTGGCAAGTGTCGGCGGCGCGCCCGCCTCCATACGACTACGATACAACAAGTATGACACTGCGACAGCGCGCCCGCACTCGCACACGTGCGCACTGCAGGCACAGCTACAGCTCTTACTTCACTATACAATAATACTAAATACATTATAGCTATTATGACTACGTTTCGTCGCCAATATTTGTAACGAGTACATACAAACAATTTATTTGTCTTTTATTATTTCATGTCAATACATTTCAGGCATTACATATCGCATCATAGCACAATACAAAATATTAAATTCTATACAAAATGCAATAAAAATAACAAAATGTAGGAATGACGCGTGGAATGAGTATACGAAATCACAATACAGTTGATAGGTTATGTCGGTGAGACTGCGCATGCGCTCACAGCGAGACTTGTCTATTCGTCTATGCTGGCTCATAGACTAACAACAATTATTATCATTAACGTTATTTATTAAATACATAGGTTTAAATGCTTGTAAATATCTCGAAGGTAGAGTCGTTATCAGCTAATCAGTCGAGCTCGTGTTCAGCGACATAGTTGATAAGTAAGTACCTACTAGGGATATGACTCGATGTACTTAAACTAAGCGCGACTGTTACAGCCCTTGAGCATAAAGTTAACAATACGACGTGACGTCACTCGACTCCCGGAAACGTTACGTCTGCTACACTAACAAATATAAACTTAAGTACATTGGAACATAATAAAACAATGGAAACAAACGGCGTCTCCTTGACCCACAGTCTGCTGTCACATCATCACATGGCGGGTTGTTAAGCCGCGTCTGCTGGTAGAACAAACGATTCACTAATTTCATTTTGTATGTTACAATGATTCCATTTGGCGTTTCAGCGACCTGTAATAATAGAAAAAATATATACGTAAAAATATTGAATAAGGGAACTACGTAAACCTGTTGTGAAAATGAAGAAAGAAGAG